>OZ018324.1:145372425-146762425 GCA_963969495.1 Ceratothoa steindachneri | reverse complement strand
CATGGGAAGATTAAATCTTGCTTATATTTGATCTACCCTAGTCGGGACATTCACTTGGCGTGGGGGATAATGGAGTGGGGGCTTCGAGGGAATGCACAGCCGAGCCTGAGAACAATACCTTATCTGCCCATAAGCCTAACTCAATCTGGCGAGGTCGGTGCATGGGGCGAAACGGATGGGGGGATGAACCTCCTTGGTTAAATATTGGCTCAAGTGGTGCGATAACGCGCCCGGCTTCAAGGCGAAGATGCACGTGGGTAGCATCGTGTTTCTAAACAATATGTGATAGCGATTGAAATTAAGCGGCCTCAAACCGTTCTATCACACCCCTCCATTCCGGGGGAAGTTGTCACTTCGAAAAAAAAGAGAGAAGGGACAACGATAGAGCTCCGTTGTGGGGAACTCGTTTTCTTGTACCGACTGTACCTTCATGCACCTAACTAGTATTACCTCAATACATATGATTATTTTGATCTTTTGATTATAGGGGAAAATGAACTTTAATACAAACTTAATCATAAAAGGGGCATGGAGCAATGAAATGATATAAAATTAGTACATATGGGACAAAATAATTTATAAGTAATTTAATGGGTACAAATATATATACATACGAAAAAAAATAGACATTGAGCTTTACAAAATTCAGACATACATTAACTAATTCTATTACAAGAGAATCTAATTTAGGTCGTACAAGACGGTATATACTTACATAGAGGTCCTAATCCTACGAATACAATTAATCTCCACTATTTGGTAACGCATTCCTACTGAGTGCGTCAGCGACCTAGTTATCGGAACCTTTTATATAATTTATCTTAAATTGGTACTCTTGCAAGAGTAAACTCTAGCGCATAATTCGGCCGTTGGAGTGTCGTACATTCCGAATATAGGCCAACGGGCGGTGTTCAGTTTCTATCTGAAATTCTTTTCCTATCAAGTACATTTTGAATTTGTCTATAACCCAGATAATTGATAGAGCTTCCTTCTCTATAGTGGCATATCTCTTTTCGCGTGGTAATAATTGGCGACTAGCATATGCAACTGGATGACTCGTTCCGTCATCCTCATATTGAAGGAGTACACCTCCAATGCCCTCGTTGCTCGCGTCGGTCTTAATCCCAAAGGATTTTTCCGGGTTGGGCAACTTTAAAATGGGGGCAGAAATGAGCTTACTCTTGAGCTGATTAAAATGGGAAACAGCGACATCATTCCAACGTAGACGATCGGGGGAATTATTTTTTAAAAGGGAGCTGAGGGGCGCCGAAATTGCAGCGAAATTCGGGACAAATCGCCGATAGTAAGAAGCTGATCCTAGGAATGATCTTAATTGCTTCTTAGTATTCGGGAGGGGCATGTCGGCGATTGCCTTAATCTTGTTCTCTTGGGGACCTAACTGGCTTTGTCCTATTTTTAAACCCAAATATTTTATGGTTTCGTGGGCAAAATGGCATTTGCTGGGGCCAATGGTGAGGCCATTTTCGCGCAGTCGCTCGAAAAGAGCTAATAGGGTGGTTAAATGGTGACTCCATTCACGAGTAGCGACGTAGACATTATCGAAGTAAAAGGATACATTTGGAAGTCAATCTAACAACCTTCTCATGAGACGGTTATAGTTGCTACAAGCAGTGACGAGGCCAAAAGGAAGGCGCTTAAATTGCATAAGGCCTTTCTCTGTTGCAAAGGCGGTATATGCTTTCACATCGGGCCGGAGGGGGATTTGATAATACGCCTTGCACAAATCAAGTTCTGAGATGAACTTAGCGTTTTCAAAAAGGTGGAGGTTTTGGTCTACCAACGGGATGGGCTCGGCGTGGAACAGAGTTACCGAATTTAACTTCCGGAAGTCGATGCACATCCGATAAGAGCCATCAGGTTTCTTGACCATGACGATTGGGGAACAATAACTAGAGGTGGAAGGTTCTATTATGTCTAAACTAATTAAATTATCAACTTCGGCGTTAAAAGCTTGGCGTGAATGAATCGGCATGGGATAGGGTTTTGAACGGACGGGTTCTAAGGTTGTTAATTTAATATCATGCTCGAAACTAGTAGCGCATCCAGGCTTCTCTGAAATAACTTCGTCGAACTGACATAATAGTTCTTGTAGCTGACTCTTTTGATGTGGTGTCAGCTGCGCGTCGATATCCAGGTCAGAGGGTTCAAACGACTCGCCTGGTAGGGAAGGAAGAGGGTAATCGGCATCAGGTTGGATGCACTCTGTCTGTATTACATTAAGGGACTCCGCGGGGTAATCCTCTTCAAGCGTCGATGTTTCGTCCAGTGCTACGAACGTATCTCCATGGGCGCGTTGGGGGTACTTTTTTTCTTTGGGTCCACGACAGTCTCCGTGTCCTTGTTTTGGACCTTATCCCATTAGGGTGTTAGTACTTGACACTCCTTTTGTGCCTTCCTTAAGTCCTGGTTAAGGGTCTGCGAGAATTCAGACGGTATCGGGGTTCTGAGGGGGACGGGCTCCTGGGCTTCTTTCTTATCTCGGCCTCGAGGAAGGGTGGCCTGAGACACAGGGTCGGAACTTACTTTGGGGTTCTGTCCTATAAGTACGGAACTGTATATATATATATATATATATATATATATATATATATATATATATATATATATATATATATGCTTAAGAAGTGGAACTGAGCTCAAGGATAATAATATGGCTATCATTAATAAAATAGAGTTTTATTAATAAACTATCAACAAACACACAAAACGGAAAATATTGACATAAACAGAGAAAGGAAAGGGTCATGGGAAATCTAGCTAATCCGAGGCTTAAGATTTGGAAGAGATTTAAAAAGGTAAAACAATTAAAAATTAAAGGGATAGGATGGTTCGCTAAACCAGTTAAAACACGGAATAGGGTTGATAAAAAGGTTAAATACTCAAAGGTAATGTTCAGCTTACGTAATTACACGTGTTGTGCAGAGGAAGGCGACGCGAAGGAATCTTCGGTCCGCTGGCGAGCTCCAGCCGAAGGGAGGGGGGAGAATTAAATGATCCTGACCTTGCATCTTGGGAATGAGAACCGTTTCTTGGCGAACGGGCTTGAAGAACAATGGCTGTTCTACGTTGTTCTCTTCTGAACAACAGGGGCAGTGAGAACCGTCTCTTGTCTACGGGCTCAAAGAACACTGACTGTTCTAACGTTGTTCTCTTTCTGAACAACAGGGGAGGGGGGCGAGAACCGTTTCTGGTCAACGGGCTCAAAGAACAATGGCTGTTCTAATGTTTTTCTCTTTCTGAACAACAGGGGGGAAGGGTGAGAACCGTTTTTTATTAACGGGCTCAAAGAACAATAGCTGTTCTAATGTTATTTTCTTTCTGAACAACAGGGAGGAGGGAGAGAACCGTCTCTTGTCAACGGGCTCAAAGAACAATGGCTGTTTTAACGTTGTTTTCTTTCTAAACAACAGGGGAAGCCTTGTGGACTTGGCGTCTTGAAGGCTCGAACCTTGGCACTCAAGGGATATTGTCCTCTTCTGGACAATGATGGTGGATCTCGAGGTAGAGGGCCCTTGGTGCACAAGGTGAGACCGGATCCTAGTGATGTCTCGCGAAGAAAATCTGGATCTTTAATCTGCTCTTAAGGGTAAAGTTTTCCCTCTAAATAGTCGAGTCATCCCCTTGGCGTAGGGGACAAAGGAGTGGGGGGCTTCGATGGAATGCACAGCCGCGCCATGAGAACAATACCTTATCTGCCCATAAGCCTAACTCAATCTGGCGAGGTCGGCGCATGGGGCGAAACGAGGGGGGGGAGGATGAACCTCCTTGGTTAAATATTGACTCAAGTGGCGCGATAACGCGCCCGGCTTCAAGGCGAAGATGCACGTGGGTAGCATCGTGTTTCTAAACAACATGTGATAGCGATTGAAATTAAGCGGCCTCAAACCGTTCTATCACAGTAAGGATAGTTAAAGTAACAAAGGAAAGTTAAATACCTAGGGAGAGTTAAATGTGTACGAAGTGTTAAATGTATAAGGATGGTTGAATGTGTAAGGATAGTTAAATAACTATAAACAGTTGAATGCGTAAGAAGCGTTAAATGTATAAGCATAATTAAATAACTAAGGACAGTTAAATGTGTAGGAATAGTTAAATAACTAACGACAGTTAAGTGCATAAGGACAGTTAAATACATCAGGAGAGTTATATGTGTAAAGTCACTAAAATAGCTAAGGAGACAAAAACACGTGCATACAGTTAAATGTGCAAGATTTTTTTTTACTTTCGGGAGCCCATCTGGAGACAGCCTACTTGGGCATACGTCGCTGTACACAACACAGCTTACTAATAGGCTATATTAAAAAAAACAATAAGTATATAACAAATAAGAACGATAAAAAAGAACATTGGCTAAGAAAATAACAAGAACAAGAAAACAAAGTAAAAAGGCAAGAAGGAAGCGCACTCCGGCGTCGCGGATAGGCCTGTCTCCCCTCGGTGCCGGAACTTGCGACCTACAAAGAAATAAACACGCAAAAAACAGCCAAATATATTGGAGGAGGCTAACCTCCTTCAAAAAGTCTTATAATCCCCAAGTCGGTTTGCACGAACCAGTCCCGAGTACAAGGGACAAGCAGTGGCCACCCCGCTCATCAGGTAACGTGCGCGAAGATCGCTCAGACTAGGGCATTCAACGAGAATGTGCCGAACAGTCTGGGGGACAACGCAGTCTTCACATTACGGCGGTGCGTCCCGCGAGTGTGTCCAATTCGGAGACGACAGAGAGCAACCTGAAGCTGTTGCTAAATGTGTAAGAAGAGTTAAATGAGTAGGTATAGTTAAATAAATTAGATCAGTTAACTGCATAAAGGGAGTTAAATGTGTAAGGAGAATTAAATGTGTAAGGATAGTTAAATAAATAAAGGCAGTGGAAAGATAGTTATATAACTAAGGACAGTTAAAAGTTTAAGGAGAGTTGAATGCATAAGGAGTTAATTACATGCGTACAGATAAATTCTAGATCCTTCCAGGAGGAAAAATTAATCAAGATTTATTTAGTCACCAATATTATTACAAGAAAGCTTTTTCACATACAATTTTATTCGCCCTTTGCTAAATATATATTAAATCACATACATTCGCATATAATTATATGATCTATTGACAGTCGTATTGAAAATAATTTATAATGAATAGAAAAAGGAGTTATATAACTTTTTGAATTTATCTTATAAGTTTCTCTTGACTGTTTAAATGTGCAAAATTTACTAATCGTTAATGAATTTAATTTCATATTATCTATTAAAAAACTTCTTTAGATAAAATAAGAATAATTTTAAAACTTGAAGTAGTGATACCTACACATATAGCCATTTTAGGGTAACCACTTCCCCATACTTGTAACTTCATGCCCTCAAGGCGCAAGGTGAACGTGCATTTGTTAAAGGATGTTGTTATCTCTCCTTGGTATTGTAGTGGTTCACTGGGTCACCAATGGATCGGTTGGTTATGCAAACAAGCTCAATATTAGTATTTATTAACATGGATAGTTGATAATTCTTATTGGTTGCCTCAATTCAAGTGACTTGCAGCTCACGTGGGTGAAGGGCTTCTAGGAGGTTGCTGTGAAGCCTGGAACTTGGCGTGGGGCCATAAGATTACTGTGAATGAAAATTGATGTAGCTTTCACGTGCGGGGAAGAATAAAGAGGCACAAAGGTAAGATTGACAGATGTTGTTATCATATATCATGGGGTTGTAGAGGAATGGCACTGGCACAATTGCACCAGCAAAGTGCCTCACAGAAATAGAAAGAATATATATATATATATATATATATATATATATATATATATATATATATATATATATATATATGTTAAATGGTCAGCAATCAAAACGGGAAGCCGTGAATTCAGATATCAATAAAAATTTGGCGACAGAGTAATAAAACGAACAGGAATTAGGCCGAGATAGCTGGCAGCTTCTGAGGTATGACAAAAATTATATCAAAGAAGTGAAAATGGGAAGTGCTATAAACTCATTAGCGTCGGGAGAAGCAGCTCCTGCCCAGTGGGCGGAGTTGAAAACATTGTGGTCCCAGTGACGGATAGATACCGCGCCTTCTATACTATTTATAGAATAAAAATGGATAATTCGAGAGAAGGAGATTCATTTACTGTTGGGTAGACAGTTAAGTCAGATAGACGATCGAATGTAAAGAACTAATTACGGTTTGTTTAGCGTAGCGAAGTTGCCGTTGCAATCCGCCTAAGTCTGGTTCTGGTAATATTCGCTTTCCTGACCGGTAGTGAAATTTTCCCTGACTGTAAACGCGAGCCTCACTTTTGTCTTGCTTGGTTTTGTTTGTTAGAATTAAACATTTATTTTTGTACGTAATTCCTATCGCTTCTTCTCGATCACAAACATTCGGTGAGCCCAGAAAAGCCGGTATATTATTTGAGTATCTTTTGAAGTCAGATACGAGATTAATGCCACCCTTCATCTCGATCGTGGAACTTGACGGACCTCTCTAAAATATCCTAGTCATTTTTAACCTTTCAAACTGGTGACGTCCTTCCTCTCCTGGGGTCCTCATCCTAACTAATAAATCGGGTTACCTCCTACATTTAACCTCTTCTTGCCATAAAGTGGGAAAGCCTAGGACTTCCATAAAGAGGTGACTAATATATATCTCCCTTCAAGGTTGCCATCAGTCACTGGATCGCCAGTATCTTCCACAAAAGGTTCATATATTTTACCTTCAACACTTCCGTTGCAAATCTCTTTTGATTACCCTTTTATAGTGAAGGGGCTTCCTTTGAGTCTACAGTTTTATTCTTGAATAAAATACAAAATTCATTACGCATCTTTAACTTAGTAAACACAAATTATTATGTGTCCAAAAGAGGCGAGGAGTGGAATTGTTTACCGCTGGTAAGGAGGAGAGCTTTTACATTTCTCCCATGAGGTTGGCATGAAAGAGATTTTTCTATTGTCGTAATATTTTCTAGGGAATTTTCAAGTGTTAGTCCTAATTTTAAAATATATGTATTTATAAGTGTAAATGAAAAGCACTACTCTAAACGGTGTAAACACGTTGGTATCTTCAGTACCTATGTAAATAATTTGCTTAATCAAGTCATTCACGCACCCCTAGATAATTCTCAGAACCCTCGTTTATTCCGACTTTCCATTTAGGTAATTGGGTTGTATATTATTTTAAAAATTTATAATGATCAATTTAAACCAATAAATGTAAATAATTTAATTGGCTAAACCTAAGGTATTTGCATAAAAATATATACCAACCACCAAACTTCTAGGCAGGGGCAGCTTTCAAATATTGTATCACAACATAAAAAGTCTCTCGTTCAGGACTAACAATCTGTGAAGATATGAGGGAAAATTATATGCAGTTGGAAGGAAAAATTAAAGAGGTGGCGAGGCAAAATATTGAGGAAAAATGGATCAGAATAGGATGGAAGAGGTCGAGCAAAGGGTGGTGAAACAAATAAGTGGAGAAAGAAAACATAACTAGGAGAAGGATGGATAAAGAACTAAGGAAACTAAAGTAAAGTAGAGAGAGGTGGGGGAAGAGGGTTGAGGCAGAACAAGTGGAAAAGATGGAACTGGAATATAGGAAGCAAAAGCAGAAAGTTACACAAGTAATCAGGGATGCAAAGATCAAAGAGAAGGAGGAAACAATAAGAGAGTGAAGCCTTGGAAAGGAACAAAAGCGAGCACAAAATAATAAAGAAGATACTAGAATGGAGCAAATAAAGATACAAATGGAAGAATATTGGGGGAAAATGATTCGAGCAAGGAAGAGATTGGAATAAATTGAAGCTAATGAGGAACTTCAATATGCAGAACAAGAAATAGAGGATGAACGTATAGGAATCAACAATGAGGACATAGAGTATCGGTCGAAAAGGATAAAAACATCATAGATCAATGGATGAAGAAAGGATAGTTGGTGAATTTCTGAAATATGGAGGAGAAAGGATGAAGGAATTACTGACAACCATATTTAATGATATGCGAATGAATGGATAAGTGCCTGAAACCTGGGAGAAAAGTAGGATTAATTTGTTTCACAAAGGTGGCAATAAAGACAAACAAGGCCAGATGCCCAAAAGTCGCGTGCTCTCACTTATACTGATTATTGACCTTAAGACCTTCAAAACTGTCAATAATTCACTAACTAAAGTTGGGAAGACCTTGGCAATTATATCATTCGACGTTATTGCCAGATAATTTCCCGGATAACCTTGGGAGGACTTTGCCATTTATATCATTCGAAAGAGAAAGTAAAACAAGTTAAGGGGCTTAAATTTCGTTAGAATGGGCCATAATAGTTATGATGTTATTGCCAAATAATTCCCCAGCTAACCTAAAGATGACTTTCGCAATTTTATCATTCGATAGGGAATGTTAAACAACATCGGGGTTTAAAATTTGTTTAGAATGCGCTGAATAGTTATGATGTTATTGCCAAACAAAATAATTCCAGGGATAATCTTGGGTGTTGAAGGTTGTGGTGATGTAGATGTAGGTGGTGGTGTATATGTAGGTGGTGGTGTAGGCGGTGTATGTGTATGTAATGTAGGTGTAGGTGGTGGGTGGGCGGTGAATGTGTATGTAGTGTAGGTGTAGGTGGTGGTGATGGTGGTGTAGGTGATTATGGTGTATGTGATGGTGGTGTAGGTGATGGTGTTAAAGGTGGTGGTGGTGTAGGTGTAGGTGTAGCTGGTGGTGCTTAGGTGGTAGTGGTGTAGGTTCTGGTTGTATAGATGGTGGTGTTGTAAGTGATGGTGGTGGTGTAGATGTGACAGTGTAAATGTAGGTGTTGTTGTAGGTAGTGCAGGTAGCCGTGGCGTATGTGGTGGCGGTGTAGGTGTAGGTGGTGGTAGTGTGGATGGTGTTGTAGGTGGCGTAGGTGATGTAAGTGATGGTGGTGTAGGTGGTGAAGGTGGTGATGGTGTAGATGATGTAGGTGGTGTCGTGTAGGTTGTAGTGGTGTAAATGGTGGTGGTGTAGGGTTGTAGGGGGTGCAGGTGCTGGCAGTGTAGGTGTTGGTGTCGTGGTGGTGTAGGTGGTGTAGATGTTGTAGGTGGTGGTGGTCTAGGTGGTGTATAGGCTGTAGGTGGTGGTGGTGTAGCTTGTGTATGTGATGATTCAAAAGAGAATGGTAGGTGGTGGTGGTGGTTGTGGATGTGGTGGTGGTGTAGGTGATGTAGGTGGTGTCGTGTAGGTTGTGGTAGTGTAAATGGTGGTGATGTAGGTGGAGGTGTAGGTGGTATTGGTGCTGTAGGTGGTGGTTGTGTAGATGCTGTAGGTTGTGGTGCTGTAGGTTGTGCATGTGATGATTTTAAAGAGAATGTAAAACTACATAAGGAGTTCAAATTTCGTTAGAATCGGCCGAATAGTTACAATGTCATTACAAAAACATAAAAAGTAAAACGGGACCTGATCGACATAGTGAGATGTAGAGTCGCACACGAATAAAAACTGGTAGATAGCTACAGGTTAGTAGCCATAATGAGTGTGATAGGTAAGATTTTTAGTTAATTAGTTAGTCGACGCCAATCCTTTGGCAGCATCATGACAAAGAAGCTGAGAGAGTGGGATGAAAGGGAATGGATACATGGCGATGAGCAAAATGAAGTTGAGAGTAAAGAAAGAAGGTCAGGGAGCCATGGTTGGGGAACGCCTATTGAAAACCCTAAGATTTGCAGATGACATAATTCTTGTTAATGAAACAGCTGAGGGTTCGCAGAGACCTTTGAATGTGGTGTACCAGTATGGGAAAGAATTGAGATTAAAGTTAGTGGAGGAAAGTGCAAAATAATGATATTTGGAGAAGAAAGAAATGAAGGATGGGTCCTAGGAAGTAACATCCTTGAATTGGTAAATGAGTATAGATACTTGGGTATGACAGTCTGCAACCAGAAACATATATTTGAGAAGTATAAAAGACAAAATGAGATAAATATGCTCGAAATGGCTGGTATGTTGAGAAACATGGCGACCAAGCAAGCAAATAAGTTTAAAATGATCGGAGAACTGTAGAAAGGGATAGCAATCTCAAGAAGCAAATTATAAGTTGAGACTGCAAGGAATGAGAGTAGAGACCTAGGCAGGCTATGTATATGCGGCATACGATAGGACTGAGTGGCGCAAAGAGATAATGAGAGTGGATACAAAGTATTCATTGGAATCAATCTATATAAAGGACAGAGCAAAAGGAAAACTGAAGCAGAAAATATTATTGGCAAGAGAGAGGTTTTTGGAGAAGGGGAATAAATGGCAAGAGGAGTCTGAATTTATACAGAGGCAAAAGGGAGCCTTGCATTGAGGATATGTACGATGGGAGTTTTGCAAGTCAGCTACTATTCAAGGCATGGACTGGATCCTTGGAGGTAAAGGGGTGAACATATAGATGGAATGGGGCAGAGAGAATCGATAGAACATTTGATTGTGGAATGTGTGGTCCACATTCTTGAGAGGGAAAAACTGAGAGAAGAATTGGCGAGATACTGGGAATAGAAAAGTTGGAGGAGGTGGAGAGAAGGGAGGATTACTGACTGAGTGTGGTGCTAGAATTTGAGTGTGGAAAAAAATTATATGAAATGTAGGACTCGTTTTAAAAAATAGGTAGGCCTCTGACACTAAATTGCATAAGTTAATAGACCCAGCGAGGAACTCCACAGATGGACGATGGGTGGATTTATCGAATCCCAAAAATTGCTATGGAGATAATTAATAAAGAATCAAAAAGAATTAGGAAATGAAACTATATGTGTGTTAAACTATACAATAGATTTGAGGCAAGCGGTCGTTAGAGTCACGCGGAAACACAGAAACATACAAAGATATCAAAGGTAACCATCTGAACAAATACGAGGTTTACACACAAACAAACATACGCATGTTGGGAACATTTATCAGTAGTTGGACAAATATAGGCTCTGATCAGAAAAATATCACAGAGACCTGCAACAAACAATTCCCTTAATAAAGCTAAATCTATGGGAAACATGTAGGCACAACAGATACACAGAGATGCCGGAATCTCCACCCAATAGGTGGAAATAACGAACAAACAAACTAGATGACTTGGTCCTCTTCACGACCAAGTCAAGGTAACGCCCCTTAGAGACGAAACATATATATATATATATATATATATATATATATATATATATATATATATATATATATATATATATATATATATAAAGAGAGAGAGAGAGAGAGGCAGACTCTCATGGGTTAATGTGATTAAAATCATTATTCCTTGTTCATTAATTCAATTCATTTCCTTGGTAGCGTCACGGAATCTCGTTTACTCGCCGAAGTCCTGCTGCCTTTAGACTCGATATTTCGTGTAAAACAGAAGCCTACACATTGACCGCAAAGAACTCAAAACGTTTCCGCTTGCCCCTTTAGTAGGCCAATTCAAGAATAAAGTTATATTTTCTTTGCCGTGTCCTTTAACTTGCCCCGATTACCGAGACACCTTCGGTAAGCCCAGCCCAACGCATAACACTCGTGAGAAATTATAAGGAGTCAAAACTAATTAACAAAGGCTTAAATTAGGCCCACTGCTTAAAGTCCTTGTCACCCGTCGAGCGCAATAGCAACGAGGACTCTTTATACACAACCTTACCGACCACGCACCCACAAACCAGTAACCTATACCACCACATAAACAGGTAACCTTCACCGGCAACATCATCACCCCCCCCCCACACACACACACACACTATAGACAAGAGAATAGAAATAGTAAGGGCAACAAGGAAAATTTGCACTGTGTGTGGAAGAGGAGAAATGAATAAGGCTAATTAATTATTTCTTCTCTCCACAGAAAATAAATGCCATATCCCGATACAAAGGGTGACTACCAACCTGTAACCTATTCAACCATAACCTACATACCTGTAACTTCCATATTTTACAAAGTTTTTTTCTTAATGAGAGCTTACTTTAAAATTGATATAATCGAAGGATTCTGTTATCATAATTGATAAATTAAGATATTTAGTCAAACTTAAAATACTTTGAAAGGTAACATAAATATTGGTATTAGTTTAAACTTAATAAGTATCATGGAAAAGGGTACACATCCTTAATATTTGTTCCTGGTAAGTAGAATATATTAACTCCAGGACTTAAGCTCATTGCCTTTCTCTTGTAAAAAGACCCTAATTGGTTTATTAAATAGTCCTTCCTGGAGTTAGGCCTTAGGGCATTGGGGACTTTTGAGTCTTTTCCTCATATAATCCCCTTAAACAAACTCCACTGCTTCATAATTAAATAACTTCAAAATTATCTGTCAATTTAGTCATAAAATTACTTATTTACTTCATCTATTATTTTTCATTTAACTTCATATATATATATATATATATATGTATATATATATATATATATATATATATATATATATATATATATATATATATATATATTTTATATATATATATATATTATATATATATATATATATATATATATATATATATATATATATATATATATATATATAATTTTCTTAATATGTATTTCCATATATTCCCACCTTTCTTTCACAGTCATTGATAAGTGTCCTGTAAATCATGACAGTCTCCTATTCTCTATTCTCCTTTTTCTTTCTTTATTTTCTTTCTTATGTATGTTCAACTCATTGTTACTGACTAAGGTTCTTTTCGTTGGATTACACAATGTTCGTTTTCCTCTCGTTAGCAACACTATCACTTATGTCACAATGAGGTTTTCTTAATATTAACACACATCGCAGTTCCCCATGTGTCGTCGGTTCGTTGCAAGCTCAATCCTTTTTACGCTTTACTATATTCGGCGATCGACAGTCATTTATCAACCTTTTGCTTATCGGTCCTTCCACTACAACGTTATACCCTTTTCTCCTAGCATATTATATGTGATGATGTGGAAGATGTAATTTTATGTTGAAAGTGTTCTGTTGGAGAATGACGCCTTCCTTCCAATAAAAGCTTTTTGAAAAGGCCGGCTGCCAGGAGCTATGATATGTTTCCTCACATGTCATGGGAAATTGATGTCAGTTTAACCCATATATGTCCTTATCTAAGGTCTAAAACTAGGAAGGAATGGTTTCAATTACCTGTTAAGAGACCATTTGAATCCTATATTACGTGTAATTTTCATTTACTACAACATAATATGGTTGATTTACAATTGAATATGGCTTGTACACTGTTTAGAGAAAAACTGCTTTTGATTACAAGTAATGAAAGAAAAAGTGATTGCTCTTCAAAATGTTGCAGTTTGTTCTAAAAAATTCTTAGAATTGTCCAAACTGTTTGCGTTTGCCTCGGATTCACGACCCAGGAAAAAGTTGCTATTTTTCGGACTCAATTTCATTGAAAGAAATAGAGCGTTAGAAAGTAATAGAATGGAAAGATTAGGCGCAAGACCAGAAAAGGGGCTATTGAGGATACCTATGAATGGCTTAAACGATTTTGAGCCACGGACGACTATATGCATACGAGTATCTCACTATGTCAGTCGGTCGGTTCCCGTTTTTTTTTTTTTTTAATAACATTGAAACTATTCAGCCGATTCTAGCGATATCTGAAATCCTTATGTTATTTTACATTCTCTTCCCAATGATATGATTGCCTAGGTCCTCCCAGTGAGGGCAAGCAACTTTTGGCCAGCAGACCTTGTTTAGAATTGGAAGCAATTTTGGAGTTTTCGATCTAATAGTCCTTTGCATTTCAGTTCATTATGACAAATTGACCCAAGCTGGAAATGTTGTGCTTAAAACCTCCTAATATCTCTAATGAAACTTAAATTTTAGGATGGACGCCTTTCTAAATCTTTAATGAGTAAAAGCATAAGTATTTTAGATAAAACTTGAAATTTAATTACCTTCAATTTATTTTTAGTACCTGTATATAAGTATATGGTTCGGCCCTAGCTAATGAGTTATGCTATTTAGGTTATGAACCATATTTTCGCATCCATCTCTCAAGGGGCTTTGTCATGATATGATTCACTTTTTAATTTGCACACCTTTAGTTTGCGTGCTTCTTTAAGTTTTTTGTTTTTCCGACGTTTTGTGGGCAAAATTTTATATATTCATATGGGTAAAGATTTTTCTATCTACATTATAGGAAGAGATTAGAAGATTACCCAGTGCACAGGCGATTCTCTCGTTGGTTGCATTCATGATGAGATGATGGTAAAATTTAAATTAAATTCTCTCCAAGCCTAAATTAATAACTGGTGTTGTACCACATCTCGCCTGACATGAAATAACGGGTATCAATCGACCTATGGACTGAGGTGAAAAATTCAAATTCATACAGAAAAGCGAGAAGGGATGGAAAATTATCTTACGGAAACAAGAAAATGGTGGTGATGTATCTGTTTGAAAGAAAGTAATACGCTCAACAATGCCCGTTTATTAAAAAAAACAACCTTATCCGATCTTGAATATAAGCGTCAATAGCTAACCAAGATATTAATTGTGCGTAGCACATTTTTCGCCCCCCAAAGGGGTTTACCTCCTCTTCACCTCCTTTCCACAGTTTCTTTTTGTGTGGCAAACTGGCTAGTAGTTTTTGATTAAATAGCCTTCGAAAAATACTAGCACTTTTAAAAAGGGCGTTGGTGCAGCGGGGAAAGCCCCGGCTTTCCCCATTTTTTTCGGGGTTTTTTTTCTACCATCGGCTTTTACATCACGTGGCGCAGGTCTGTCCCAGTTTTATTTGTCAATTAGCTATTAGTTTTTTTTAGCCTTTTGCGGATAACGATTTTGAACTCCTACTTTGACCGCAAAAAAGGGAGCTTACCCCCTTTTCTGGCAGTTTTCTTTGCTATCTGCGACTACTAGCAAGCAAGGTCTATGAGAGGTATGTTTATGGTGGCAATCTGCCTATTACTTTCGGAGTAATAAGTGTTTAACTTCTGGAAGTTTGTTCGCCCTTTACGGTGCCACTAGTTTGAACCCCTAATTTGACCGCAAAAAAACGAGGTTGGTTTGCTCCCTTTTCTGGCGGCTGTTTTTGCTACCATCTTCTTTTTCCAAGTGAAGACTATGAAAGTTGTGCTTCTGGTGGTAACCTTGCTATTAGTTTACGAGAAAATAGCGTTGTTCGGAGTTTGGGGTGGCCCGCTTTAAATTTTCTACTTTGACGAAAAAAAGGAGGGGCAGCCCCATTTTGGCGGTTGTTTTAGGCTACCTATGGCTTCTACTAGAGCGGTCTATGATATTTGTTTTAACAGTGACCAATTGGCTCTTAGTATCCGAGAAAATAGCGTTTAGAAACCGCAATTCGTTCAGCCTTTTCTTCCCTTTTTTTTAAGTTTAGGTGCTATCTTCTTGCTATTTGACAGTTTTGCATCGGGTTTTCTCTATTGAAATTGCTCGCGGTATGTCCTGCCTATTATATGAAGTGTTTGGCCCTCTCTGGGAACGGCTATTAATTGATAATAGTTGTTTTGTTGTAAAATGCAACCTGTTTCACGTTGCTTTTGTGATTTAGTTTTTTTTTTGGCAGGTATTGTGGTGCCATTTCCCCCTCCCCCCGCCCGAGCCGAACGGAGTGCGTGGCTCTTTGTTTGAAGTCCCCGCCTGGGCTCTCAGCCTACCGCGCGTAACAGGGCGTGCGCGCGCGTCGGCCTGTCAAGTTTACCATTCGCGGTTTGCGTCTTAGTTTATCTCGGGAATCTGGGCTCGTGAAGTGCCTGATGCAACACCCTTGTAGGCTTTAGAGAAACTAACGTGGTGCACTGTACTTTATTTGTCTACATATAGTCGTTATGTACAGGTGTCAGATGCCAAAAGTGTGCAGCCTTTTTCAAACTATACTCTCCTGCAAATACCCTCGGGCAAATCGGTCTGCTCCTTCCCCTGTTAGCGTCACCGGTGCTGTCGCCGTTTCTTGTGTCCTGTGAAAGATGTCGCTGCGTTATGCTACATCTGCGGAGTTAAGCGTGTAGTTGGGTCAGCCTCGTTGTTCGCGAAGTTGGGAATAAGCCTAACCCACCCACCCCTTTCAGGCACATTCATACTGGGCCTATTCCCCCCCCCCCTACACACACACTACCCACGTCTTTATCCCTGCAAACCACCCGCGGTAATCCGGTGTCCGGCAACGAGCCACTCGCTGCACCCCTCTTCGCGTGATTTTATCGGGCATGTGGGCGCCGCCTGAAACGCGCGCCCCGTGCTTTGGGGGGCCGTAGGGTCTTTCTTTGCTCTTCCCTACTTCTGCGCCCCACTTCCCAATGCATCAGGTTCACGTGCCCGGGCGTCACCACCATAGTGCCGGCTCGGGTGTTCCGCCAACTTAATTTTTCCCCTTTTTTTTAGCGCCCTATCCTCCAATCATGCACACCAACTCTACTCGTTTCAGTATCCGTAAACGGGGTGCCGTGTTGTGTCCTTTCTGGAGGTTCGTGGAAGAGTAGATGCTGCCGATGGAGTTTGCAAATGCAAGAAAAACCGGCAGTAGGCATACTCCTGGCTTTCCCTTCTGCTTCAGTACTCCCCACCCACACATACACCACCACAACAAACACACACACAGAAATGGAAATTAATTCGTTTTGCTACATTCCCACGGCTCTATTGTGTTTACGTGAACGCCAGCACCGGACGATCCGTTTGCAGGCCCAACGCTCTGTTCCATGCCCCGCGCGGGGGGGGGGGGCATGGAAGTTTGCTTCACCTCTGCTTTGTTAGGCGCAGCGTTGTCCTTCTGTGCCCCTACTCTGCCTCCGTTTTTTTCCTCGACGACAATTCCCGGAGAGCGGCACGTGAGCCTCCCCCTTCCCCCCGCCACTCGCGTGTGCGCGGACGTGCGGGTACACAGGTTACTTTGCCGTGGAATTTGGCCTTTGAAACTCTCTGTGTGGGGTTTGTGTCCTGTTCTCTCCTTACGAACCGCCCCTTCCCTCCACACCCCAGCAACGCGTACTAACCCGCCCGAATGCAGACTTAACGGCGGAGAATCTACTTGGATTGTTGCTTGCCTCACGGCACCTTGTGGCGAGGGGAGGGCCGCTCTCCCCTTACACTCTCTTCTTACTTACCTTCTATTTTAGGTTCGTCTGGTGCGGGAGCAGTTTAGGGATCATTGAGTGACGGGGGGGGGGGGGTTAGCCCTGCCCGCGGGTCGTCTTTAGAATAGAAACGCGTATACATTAGTTGTGCGTCGTTCGCTCAAAGCATACTGTTCTTTCGCGTGTTTCTTTGTAGGCGGCATAGGGGGTTCTTTTGATTCTAGCGCCCATTCTTTGCCATCCCCTTGACCCCCTACGAAATACCCCTTCCCCTCGACCCCCACCCACGCGCTTCGGTCGAGGTGTCTAAGTAGTTCCTCGATTTTGACAGCAGTTTTGGGGGGGGGGGCCAGCTATTTTGGGGGAATGTCGGTCTCGTGTTTTAGGCGGATACTTATTGTTACGCGTCGCCTTCTCGCGGGGTTGTAGGCACGAACGTGTAGTTTGTGAAGTGGCCTGCTGAATTTCGAGATTGTCGATGGGCCGCCATGGCCAGTTTTCAGGGAGTGGGCAGGGGAACATTGTGATATGCGCGTCGGTGACGTTGAGGGCATCCTCTGATAGGTGGCTTTTGCACGGGTAGAAGTTTGCAAAGACTAATACGGGCCTGAATATTTTGGTAATTCCCTCATACTTTCCGCTGACGATGTATCCGGTTTTACACTTGTCCAACGTCGCATAGTTAAACGCGCGTGCGTCGATACGTGTGACATCGAATACTATGCTATACACTTCCTCGCTCCTGAGGAACGTGACGTCTTGATCTTTGGTAACTACGCCTAGTAGGTTATAGAGAAAGCATGCTAACAGGTAATGTGCAAGGAAAGTCTTTCCCTTCCCTCCCAATTTATATGTGACCAAATTCACTTTTCTCGGGGTTTGATGGAGCAAGCGCTCCACGGTTTCAACCTGTCAGAAGACTTTCCTTGCGGAACAGTGCGTAGCGTTCCTGCTAAACTAGGAGAGCCTTGATTTCCTTGATACGGGCGTCGAAGAAACTCTTTCTAGAAATGTAGTATTCGGTATTTCTGTAGACATGGTGATCTAGGGAAAGTAGGCCTTTGATGACGTCTTGGCACCTTAGCTGCCTGCGGTTCCGGGTACAGCTTGCGTTGTTCGCGGCCCCACTCCCCAAGCGACACTTAGTTGCCGCTTTTTGTACAATAGGCGTAATTTTGCAGAGCACTTTAGTGGGCCGGTTCGAAATGAATAGCCAAGTGTAACTACACGTACTGATCTTTTTGTTTCCAAATATCCCTGCAAGTGAGACAGTTGAGTGGTAGGCGCCAGCTCATAACTCACACGATGCGCTTTAATATTGGGTACTGCGCAAAGTAGTTAGGAAATTGTAGTACAATTGGTGGGTGTTCCAGGTGAACGGCCACCAGCTTACCTGGGGAGACTTTTTGTTAGCTTTGCCGATTTGGGGCGTTGAGAGTAGACTTCGTCAGCGTATTACGGGGGGGGGGGGCGTTGCTCCCAATTCATACAAAGAGACCCGCAAAGTACCCAGGCGTGGTGAAGCGGCTGCCCACGAGGAACTGAACGAAACCATATAAGCTCGGAAGAACACAACAAAACTGTCGTTCGCAGCAGCGCCCTGGAAGTAAACTAATTCGTATAACCTACAAAGTTTGCTGTCTGGGGACCTTAGGGCTATAGCTTTCAATACCCATTCTGCACAGCATGGGGGATGCAACGGGCTAGTAAATTATCGCAGTCCGCAGTGCCGTTGTGTAGTTGCTATTTGGTGCGTCTTGCGCGCCGCCCGTGCCGGGTTTGCGCTATTGCAACTGGTAGAGGGATGTCTCGGCTATTTTTCAGTAATTTTGCACTCCGCTAGTAGTTCCTATTATATTTGTTGAGCTATTTTTTTCTTGGACCCTGTATTTCTGAATTTATGCGTCTATATTCGGTAATACTTCAGTTTAGGGGCACACACTAGGAGGCGCTATTTCTGGGCTACAATTAATGCGATCGGCTCTGCACGTTTATCGAAATAATAAAGACGATAGCGCCACCTAGTTTAGGCTATTTCCGCCAGAGGTAGCATTTTTTAGTTACGTAAGGCGATTGCTAATGTCGGCGGAGCTATCTTCGTCTTAAATTATCTAATAAATAATCACTTCACAACAAAAACTAAACCATTTCCACCTTTCACTTTTATAATCGAGCCACGCTTGTTTTCCACACCTGTTGCAAATCTTTGCTTTTAAACTGAGGCCATGATCTATACAAAAGTATATTAAATTGACCGAGGAATTAACAAAAGTCGTATTAAAGTCAAACAAACCAAATGGACAAGAATCATGCTCTTTTAACTGCTTGGCTTCAGGGTTGCCAATTTTTTAAATAAGGTCGAATTAAGGGTTGCCAGTGTATTTAAATGTCAATTTTAACTTCTTCAAGGTATAGTATCTTAAAAATATGTACTTTCTGCGCCAAACCGAAACCATATATGCCGACTGTAATAGGTAAACAAAATAGGTAAACGAAACATAAGAAATTTAATTCATTACCTAGCATAAAAAAATCAATGCATTACAAAATAAAATAATTGAGTAGAAGTGCAAGCATTTACTAAATGATAATGAATAAAGGCTAAAAACCAACAAATAAAAAATAAAACGCCGTGATTGGCCATACCCAGATTAGGCTACCTTCTGACTCAATATAGTCTAAATTGTAGCCCAGAAGTGGCGCCCCTATCGTGCACCCCTAAACTGAAGTATTACCCTATATTTTTGATATTAGTTCGTTTTTTTGCTTGGCTTTCGCTGTAGCAATTTCAATAGGGGTGTCCCAGCTATTTATGAAAAGCGTTTGCCCTTCGTTAGTAATTCCTATTATTTTTTAGAGCAATTTGTTTCGTTTCGACCCTTTTTCCTTAAGGAGCCTATGTGATATTATATTCGTGCTCTTTCGGCGTTTATTGCCTGGTTTCTGATATTGCACTATGGTTAGGATATGTCTCAGTTATTTGTTAGAAGTATTTGACTTCGCTAGTAGTTTCTTTTCTTTTTCTAGAGCTTTTTGCTTTTGCGCCCATTTTTGTCTTACTTTACGTGCTAGTTTCTTGCTATTAGACAGTTTTTGCTGGGGTTTCGCTATTGCAATTGAAAGCAAGGTGTCCTAGCTAATTTTGAGAAGTGTTTGCACTTTCCTATTAGTTCCTTTTATCTTTTTTCAAGCTATTTGCCCCCCCCCATCCCCGCCCGACCACCCTGTTCCTTAGAGTGGTGTTATCTTTCTTGCTCTTTTACCGTATTTCGCCTGGTTTCCGCTATTGCAATTGGTAGATGGGTGTTCCAGCTAAATGTTAGAAGTGTTTGGCCTTCTCTAGGAGTCTGTATTAGAGCTATTTTTTCCTGCGACCCTTTGCTTCTTAGTTTACGTGCTCTTTACATGCTTTGCTACCGTTTATTTTGCAGGGTTGCCGCTCTTGTGATTGAAAGAGGGGTGACCAGGTCTTCTTTTGTAATGTTTGCCCTTCGCTAGGATTTTCTTTTACAGATATTTGTCCCCACCCCCTTTTTTCCTTAGTTTGCGTGTTGTTTTCTTGTTGTTGCCCATACTTGTGCCAGGTTTCTGGTAGTGCAACTGCTAGAGGGCTGTATTAGCTGTTTTTGAAACTGTGTGTGATACGATAGGAAATCCTAATGTATTTTCTGAGCTATTAGTTTTTTTTCTACCGATTTATTTTAGTTAGCGTGCTATTTTTCTTGCTAGTTGACCGTTTTCCTCCATGTTTTCACTGTTGCATTTGATGGGAAGGGAGGGGGGGGGGTCCCCAGCTCTCTTTTAGACGTTTTCCCTTCGATAGGAACTCCTATTATTTTTTAAGAGCGATTTTGTTGGGTGTTTTTTGCCCCTTTTTCTTATTTTACGTGCTATTTTCTTGATATTAGCCAGTTTGCTGCCTGGGTTTTGTCTGTTGCAATTGAAAGACTGGTAGCCCAGCTATTTTCAAAAAAGCGCTTGTCCTTCGCTAGTAGTTCCTATTATTTTTCTAGTGTTATTTGTTTCTTTTCGCCCCTCTTTCCTTAGTTTACGTGCTATTTTTCTTGGTTTTTCGCAGTTTAAGCCCTAGTTTCCCCTATTGTAACTGTCAGAAGGGTGTCCCAACTATTTTTTTAAAGTATTTTGCCTTTTTTAGGGCTAGTTGTTTCTATTCGCCTCTTTTTTTTCGTATTTTACGTGCTGTTTTCCGGCTATTAGACCAGGTTAGTTTTGTTGTTGTTGTTGTTTGTTTTTTGTTTTTGGGGTGGGGGGCGCTAAAGCAATTAAAAGAGGGAGGCCCCAGCTATTTTCGAACAGCATATGACCTTCTCTTGGAACACCTATTATTTTTTATCGCTATTTGTTATTTAACGTCCCTTTTCTTAGTTTACGAACTATTTTCTTGTCCCTTGCCGTATATTGGCGGGTGTCCGCTACTGCAACTGGTAGAGGAGTGTCCCAGATAATTTCTAGAAGTTAGAACCCTGCGCTAGTACCGAACGCTATTTTTAAAGAGCTATTTGCTATTCTCTTGCTATTAGACTGTTTCCTACTGGGTTTTCGCTGCTGTAGTTGCTAGAAGGTGTCTAATTTATTTTTTAGAAGTATTCACCTTCGCTTTGAACGGCTAGTATTTTTTAATAGCTCTCTTTTCGCGAATTTCTGGAATTTGCACAGTTACTTTAGGGACAGAGGGTTTTTTTCCATAGTTGTTGAGTAGGCTTTTGGTTGCGGAACCCCCAAGATGCCTACTTCAAGATGCACGTCACTAAGAACTATTATTTTTAGTCACGTGCGACTCTATATCTCACTATGTCGGTTGGTCCGTCGGTCCGAGCTTTGCTTTTTTATATTCGGTCGATTCTAACGAAATTTAAAACTCTTATGTTGTTTTACATTCTCTTTCGAATGATATAATTGCCAAGGTCCTCACAAGGTTAGTTCAGTAACCATTGAAGATTTTGAAGGTCGTAAGGTCATAAATCAGAATAAGTGAGAGCACAGGACATTTTGGTCAGCAGACCTTGTTTAAAGAGCTATTTGTTTATTTTTTCAACCCCTTTTCCTTAGTTTACGTGATATTTTTGTTGCTCTTTCGCAGTCTATTGCCGGGTTTCCGCTACTAACAATGGTAGAGGGTTTCCCAGCTAGTTTCTGGAAGTTTGTGCCCTGCGGTAGGAATGCACGCTATTTTTTAAGAGCTATTTGCTTTCGGCATCCATTTTTTTCTTGGTTTGCGTGCTATTCACGCTGTTAACCGTTTTTCTGCCGGGTTTTCGCTCCTGCAATTGCTAGAAGGGTGTCCCAGTTATTTCTTTAGGTGTTCCCCCTCGTTTGGCATAGCTATTTTTGGTAGCTATTTTTGAATGAATTTTTGAGAACGTGCACATTTACTTTTGGAATAGATGGGGATTTTTGAGGGTTATGGAGTGGGATTTTCAGGGCGGAGCCTCCCCAAAGCCCACCCAACTAAAAAAACAAAACATAATTCGTGGTTAAGTACGGTTATGTTTGTTTAGCTTAGGTGGTACGAGTAGTTATGGAATAAATACTTGTTTTTACGTTTTTTGTTCTTTGGGGTTTTATTTTGTTGGGGGAGGGGGGTCTGTTTATGTTTCCGGATTTTTTCAAGTTAGGGGGGTTGTTTCATCCTTTTTTGTTGTTTTTTTAGATTTTAGGGGTATTATAGGTTTGGGGGGGATTTTTAAGGTTTCTTAGTTTTTTTCTGGGGATCATAGCTTAAAGCTATGATCTCCGGTACGTGTGTAATATTCATTTTGTGTTTTTACTATTTTTGTTTAAATAGTATCCCAGTCTTATTGTGTTGGTTATACGAATTTGGGGATTTTTTTTTTTTAATCAGTGACTATGAATTTTGCTACTTCCTGTCTCTTTTTTTTATTCATTTATTATGAATTGTCTTTAAATTTTTGCATAGTTCGCATATTTTACTCTTCATTTTTGTTTCGTTCAAGTTGGTCTGATTTCAAGTAGACCCTAATTCCTTCAACGGAGATGTACAGAAATAGGAAATATTCGGATGAACTGAAGATCGCGCTTCTCAAAAGAAACAACCGAAGAAAGTACACCTCCAATATCCCCAACTGAAGATTGCAATCCTCCTAGTTTATCAACTGAAGCAAACGCACCTCTTTAAAATATAACGATAAACGGTTAGAGGTTAGGTTAGGTTGTAAAAAATAAAAGGGTCCAATACAATTTCAATTCAATATTTTTTTATATAACTAGATAAAAATTAAAGACTTCAATAAATAATTTTTAAAAATACATTAGGTATCAAACGTTATCGTGCAGCCATATGAAGCATAAATTGGTGAAAGTCTCGTCATAAAGAGAGGTTATGAAGTAACCAAAACAAACCTAATGATCAAAGGTTGAATCAGATCGCTGTAGGAAGTATGTATGGTATGATCTGTGAAGAAAGTGGAAACGATAGACGGAGTGAAAATATGTGGAGGATTTATAGCAGCAGATCATCTTATAGGCAAGGGAGCTGGGAGAACACATTAGTTCTAGACCAGACACCTACTGTGGTGGATAGTTATAGGAAAAAAGATGAGGGTAGTAAAAGGGGAAACTTTTTAATAACTTTGGACGGTTTTTTGTCTACTGATAAAGTAAAAAATTGTACACAATAAGCAGAAACATTCTTTGCAGCATCTACATCCCGAACAACGGTAATAGCTTTGTAAGGAAAGTTAGCATTTGTCGGTTTCTGCGAATCAATTTCAATGAAACATTTTCAAGCCTGTCTGCATAATATGGCAACAATAATATGTTTTCATTATGTTCCGTTACGCCCTTCAATTTTTATTTCAGTTTCGTCGTTATGGGGGTGAGCCACGTTAATAGCATCTATCCTCTTTGAGGAAAATAGGACGTGGTAGAGGCCTCAACAATGAACAATAGTTTTTCATCATCAAGAAAAGTGATGAGGTACTTCTTTTCATGTTATTGCAGAGAAGTTAGTTCGCCATGTGACCAAGGTTAGATGATTTCTAAAGGACTCTTCGCTAAGGAAAAAGCGATCCGATTGTGGGACCTACAAGTATGTAACAGTTAGATATTTGAGGAATATTGGTCACTACTTACGTAGAAGCCTGAACAAACAAGCAAAGTCATTTTCACCGCCGCTGAAAATGACTCTGCTTCCATGCGAATTCCCCTGAAACAGCCTCATTTAAGGCCCCGTGACAAGACTTTGAGGCTTCAATGGGCACAGAAGTACATGGCGTTGGACATGAGTTGCATTCTCTTCACTGAAGAGACCATTGTGACCCTTTACTGAGCTGACCTTCGGGTAAATGGTTGACTCTATTTCAGAGATGAGCGTCACCAACTTTTGCGAGCTCAACAGGAGTATTCATGTTGTGGGCAGGAATAATTGGACACAGAGTTGTTGGTGCAGTCAGAGTGCATGATTTAGTTAAAGTGACCTCAGCAGCCTACTACAATCTCTTGAAGGAGGTAATGGATCCCTTGGTACATGATATACCGTTGTCACTTCTAAGGACTCTAGTTTGCATGCATGACAACGCTCTTTTCCACTCTGCTAGGTCTACCGATGCTTTTCTATGCTCATGCAGAATACAAGGTGACAACAAGTTAATGGTGTGGCCGCCAGCCTCTCCGGATCTCAACCAGCGCGAAAATTTGTGGTCCATCATTAAACAGGATATTTACGCCGATGGACTTAAACTTTTGTCTAAAGAAGTCTTATTGACGACCATTAAATAAGCAGCAGAGTCAATCCGACCTACTACTATTAAGAAATTGCCCGTTTCTATGCAAGATAGGGTTTTTAAAGTCATCCCGCAAAAGAGCGCTCATTGGGCAAATAATTTATTATGTCCACCAAATGTATATTATAATTATGGTTTTTTGTTAAATACGAGGGGCGGTCAATAAGTTTTGCGAATCGGTAGGGCTAAACAGATGAAGGGGGATGGCTGTTTGTGGGGTTGTTAAGACAAGTTATGACAAGTCAGGACCTGCAGCCACACGCTCCTGCCTCGTCTATTTAAGAAGCACAGTAGCTGATCGCAGATTGTCAGTCACAAATTTTTCAACAATGGAGAAGGTTGAGCACCGCGCAGTGATCAAATTTTTGACCAAGGAAGGAAAGAATGCAAAAAATATCAATGAACACATGGTTGCAGTGTACACCGACACCGCCCTTTCCTATGCAACCATTGCTCGTTGGAATAGGGAGTTGCGCCATGGTTATGAGTCCCTTGAAGATGAACCCCGTCCAGGACGCCCATCAGATAGTTATATTGAAAAATAATAAAACACTTTTCCTCATATCTCGTTTCCTTATATTCGAATTGCAAAACTTATTGACCGCCCCTCGTATATACGCAAGGTATTCTTAATATATATAATCACCTTTATTTTCTCCAAAAAATGTCTAAATGGTGGTCAGAGATATAAGGCTACCCCCACCCCCCTATCCCGAACCCAACGGCTACCCCTGGCGCCTGAGAAAAGATGCCTTGCACGCTCAGACAGCCCTAAGAGAGCAGCAAGAATTTTGCGCAGTCAGATGACCCCGGGGCTCTTATCAAGAATGGTCAGGCCAGTCGAACACAAGAAGCCGCCTCAAGAATGTCGCAAGGCCGTGCGATCCGTGTTGGGTTCCCCTTCTCCCCCGTCGCATCACCTGATCGTCGCCAGAACTACGGCGTCGAGGACTTTCGCGCGAGCCTATGATGCTCGCCGAGAATATCCCCCCCGTCCCTGGCTCGCCAAGTCTAATGAGATCCCCGTTTTTCTTTGGAGACCTCTGGCAACCTGCTTCCGCCGAGGCAGTATAAATACTTCTGGAAAAGCTTTTTTGAAATTAGTACCATACATCCCCTTCTTAGTTAGCAGCCACATCCAGTCTCGTACGCCCTGCTACACCTCTCAACGGCTTCCAGCTACGAACAGACGATGGACACGGACAAGCATCTATCACTCGGGTATCGACTTCATTCTCGTCTGGAGTACTCCCTCGTCCATTTATCAGTGAGGTTAAAGAAGAAGGAATTTTGAAAGTAGTGCTTTGCAGCGCCCCGCTTCCTCGTTCGTCTCTAAAGCCTCCGGTCAATTGGGCTTTACGTGAGTCTCCCAGCTATCAGCTCTCTCCCACGTCTCCTGAAAGCAATCACCATGCATACTCTCACGAACTCTCATCCCCGTCGAGTCATTTGTATCCCCACCGTGTGGTACCCCGGGTCTCATCTTATTTATTGTCATTTATTTACTTTTACTAATAATATTTTCTTTCTATATAGTAAAGTTATTTTTCTACAATCAGTTTCTCTAAACGCAAAACCTCTAAGAATTGATTATTTACACCAACTGCACTCGATTTTGATTAATTAACCCGCGTACTGGGATCTATATTTCCCCCCCCCCCCCATTTCTGGCGTGCTTTTCTCGCGTCACCGGGTAAGGTATCAGTCTTTTTATGGTCACCCGCAGTATCTGATCTCATTTCTTTTAGACCTGTAACAGATTCTAAAGGGTTTTATTCTTGTATATTATAGGTTCTGGTTTTAGAAACTGTAGAAAAGTACTTACACATTTCCCATTTTTCCTTTTGTGTGCGTATTTTGTATTGAATTTTGTGACTATGGGAAACTTTAATACTTTTCAGGCCTAATAAAACGTCTGCCGTATTGTAAAGGAGTTAATCTTATTTCTTTTGTTGTATTGTGTTTGTCGTTTTCTTTGTTGCGTATTGGGCAACACATGCTCTCGCTAAATTCCGGAGTGAATATTTCGGGTATAATTAAGAATTCGCGCCGTGCGAAATAATTATCGCTGTATTTGTTTATTTTTAAGTGAGGAATCGTAGGTCCGCCAAAGCCTACCAGGACTCCCGCTTTGTGTTTAAATAATTCCCCCTTTTTGTTGGTGTTTTTCCTGAAAGTTGGTCGAACACGATAAAATCCTGCATGACTACAAAACCTTCGTTGACTTCTTCCTGCGAGACCAGTTGTTGGCTGCCTTTCCGGGTGAAATCAGATCTTTCGAAAAAGACCGGCGGTGCCTCAAATTCAAAGAGTGCACAGAAAAGGCCGACATTTATTCAGCAAGCCACAACCTTTATCCAAAAGAAGAGAAGAAAACGGCCCCCTTTCCCCAAAACCTAAGCCAACAAAGGTAAATTCATCCTGCAAAATAAAGGCAAGTTTGCCAAGGTAATTGGGCCGTCGAAGCCGAAACCACTCTTTTTGTCCGAACACTGGGATGTAAAACCGTTCTCTCCAGGGCCCCCTACGTCATCTTTTCCAAGGAGATCCATCCTTTTCTTTCCTGTAGTGTGGAGGGCAACGTGAAACCGAACTGCCCCCAGAACTCTCAGTTAAGGAATAACTCTTCTCACCAGGTACACCAGATTTGTGCCACGTCTGCGCCTCCACCAACACCATCGGAATCTTCTCCTCCCCGAGCACCTCAAGTCCCAGCGGCCACAAGGTAAACTTCTTGTTTGATAAGAATACCCCTGGAGGCCTTAAGTTAGAATCTGGGACGATTAATGGCTGCCGTGTCTCCACTCTTGTAAGAGATACAGGGTACCCCTGCATAGTGGTATCGGACAAGCTGCTTCCCCCAGTGGCCCCGGACCATAATAAATTCGACGTCGTGCACAACTACTTGGAGTGCGCCAATAGGTTCTCCATCGTTAATTGCTTCTTCGATTGTCCGTAACTCACTGTCTGAACAGAAGTAGTAGTATCCCCTGTTGAATTCTGCTCCGTCCTTATTGGCCAATGCCCACGGGTCTCCCCCAGCTCCGTGGCTCAACCCCTGGTTGGTTACCCGCTCGCAAGTGGTTAAAGATTCGAAGGTGCCCTCCCCTTAGAAACCTCAAGTTTTTCAGAATTCAAGAAGGTCATGACTGAAGACTTCGCAAAGAAACAGAAGAACTGCAATTCCCTCCGACTTCTGTGGACTAAGGCCCAGTCAAAAGAGCAATAAGCCAACTCGATGAGACAAGGTGATCTTCTACCATGTTAAGAACGGCTTACTTTTATGTGCGTGCTCAGAATACGGTAAACCCCACGCGCGAGTATTGTGTGTTCTGCGTTCTCAGCTTGGTCACATTTTAACCACTACCCATGACAGCCTATTTTCAGGCCATTTTAGCCACACAAAGACCACCAAGAAGATCTTCAAATATTTTATTGGCCAGGAGCCCATGAAGAAATACTTCGATACTGCAGATCTTGCGACATCTGCCAAAAGATTGCCATCAAAGGGCGAGTTAAGCCCTAACCGTTGCAGAGAAGACTCCTAATGCCAGAGCCGTTTTCCCGTGTCGTAATTGATCTCATCGGTCCGATACACCCCTCGTCGAGTGAAGGTAGCTTTCACGTGCTAACTTTAGTGGATTTTGCCACTCGGTTCTCCGAGGCCGTGCCGTTGAAGAAATTAGACAGCATCTCCTGCGTGTAAGCACTAATCTCCATCTTCTCCCGCGTTGGATTATCCAAGGAAATTTTGTCTGTCGTTGCTGCAAATCCACGTCGCAACTGATGGAGTACGTCAGCAAGCTCCTGGTGATAAACCCCTTTTTACCACCCCCTTTACACCCAGCTGGTAACGGGATGTGTGAGAGGCTCAACGGCTTCCTCAAATCCATCGTCAAGAAACTGTGCGGTGAACAACCCCGAGAATGGCACCATTTTGTCTGGTTGCCCTTTTCGCATACCGGGAAATTCCCCATCGCACCTTATGTTTTGCCTCATTTGAGCTTCTGTATGGACGTAATGTTAAAAGGGCACTCAGCATTCTAAAGGAGCACTTCTCCAATTCGAAATTAGACTAGGAGATTCAATCCTCCCATGCTTACCTCCTAGACCTGAGGCAGAGGTTAGAAAAGTGCGCAGAGATCGTGCATCAGAACGCCGAGACAAAATTTGGAAGTATAAAACCTACTTCGACTGTAAGTATCAAGAACGAAAATTTAAACCCGGTAACGAAGTTCTTTTACTACTTTCCACGGAGAACAACAAACTTTTAAGCCAATGGAAGGGGCCCTTCCCAGTGATAGAGAGACGCTGCCCCGTCGACTACTTTATCCAAACCCCGTCTGGCACTAAGCTATTCCACGCAAGCATGCTTAAAGAGTACCATCGACGCGCGTGTGCCAACCAAATTCTGGCCGTGGACGAATAATCCGCCTTGGAGTCCAGCTACCCGCTTGACCCCTTGGTCGTGGTACAAGTCGCCTTCTTGGAACGAGGCGCCGAATATCCTCTTCACGTCTTGCCAGATACCCCTGATTCCCCATTGACCGAGTTGAGTATAAACCCTCAGCTTCCGATCCACCAGAAGACCCAGTTACAAGCGCTACCCACCCAATTCCCCGATGTAATCTCGGATACCCCTGGTTTTGCTGCCTAGTTCGAACATAATATTCGATTCACCACCCAGGAACCTGTCTGTTCGAAGTCGTACCCCCTCCCCATTCACTTAAAAAAAGTGTTCAATGAGGAGATAGACAAGCTATTGTAGATGGGTATTATAGAGCCATCGGAGACGGAATATTGCTCCCCAGTCATCATTGTGAAGAAGTCTGGCAATTCTTACCGGATGTACATCGACTTCCGGAAGTTAAACTCCGTCATGGTGTTCGACGCTGAACCGATTCCCCTCCATCGATCAGAATTTTCACATGTTCGAAACTGATCATACGGAAAGTTAAGACTACGGAGTAATTTCCCATTAATTAATTGCCACGTTAAATGGATTACTTTTATAGATATTCCTGAATAATTCTTGTAGTTTTTTGTAAAGCCTTATAATAATATGTGCCATTATTTCTTTTTTATTGTGTTTATATTTTTGATGAGTTCCCCTGTTGGTATGTACCTTTTTTTGTATTGTGGAACCTTTCTTTTTTTAATATCTTTCTATGTAAGCGCCTGGTTATCGAGACTATGTTGACCCCAGATATTGATAACTATTCCTGTCTGTCTTATTGTATTATTTGTTTTTTTATGTGATGTTTTTCGGTAATAGGAACACCTAGCATTTCCTGAGTCCCCTTTATTTGACTTATTTTTGTGCAGAGTTTCCGGTACCATCCCTTTAGTATTTGTGTCCCTATTGGAAATTTATCCATATAATTACCCTATATTAGTATGATGCCACTTCCTTCGGAAGCTCCACCTTGGGATGGAAGGATATGTCAGAGAGAGGAGGTTACCCCCCCCCCTCCTCATAAAACTCAACTTCTACCCGTGTCGCTTGAGAAAAGATGCACCTGCTGCCCAGACAGCCCCAAGGGAGCAGCAAGAATTTCGCGCGGTCGGATAACCCTGGCGCTTTTATCAAGAATGGTCGGGCCATTCGAACCCAAGGAGACGCTTCAAGAACATTGCACGGACATGTGATCCGTGTTAGGTTCCCTTTCTCCCCCGTCGCATCACCTGATCGGTGCCAGAACTATGGAGTCGGGGACTTTCGCGCGAGCCTATGATGCTCGCCGAGAATACCCCCTCCCCCCTGGCGCGCAAAGTCTAATGAGATCTTCGTTTTCCTTATGGGGACCTCTGGCGACCTGCTTCCGCCAAGGCAGTATAAATACTAATGGAAAAGCTTTTAAAAATTAGTACCATACAGCCTCGTCTTGGTTAGCAGCCACGTAGGGTGATGAGGGGGAACACCGACCGAATGCTCTGGTACGATAACTATTTCAAATTGCTCGTAGCCACTCACCACCAACACAGCACCTATCCTCAGTGAACCACACGCGGGCAACAGGTTTCCGCCATCACGACATCTGTGTTTACCAGGAAGAAAATTGATTTTTCAGATGTAAGTCCTTCGTTACGTACAAGTACGTTCAATTCGTAAGAGTAATCCGTGATTACGAGGTATAAGAGTACGATTTTCCTACAGGGGCCGATGGGGTTTAATGAGTTTACCAAGTTGCAGTTTAAGGATATATTTATAGAATGAAAACCAAAAATATAATTTTAATAAGTCACTAGTTAACATATATATACATACGGGAAATATAGGTAATGTAAATAAGGACAATTCTGACAAAATATAGATTAATTGGTAATCTGGTAACGCTAATTACTCGTTAATCAGTTTTAAATAGGATACTATAAATCAGTTACACATAGGGAATATTCATATGTCAGAAAGTGGGTCGATTAAGGGTAGTTACAATCAAGGGTCGTTTTACCTTCAATGGGTCACCTCGAGGAAGGGGAATACTTTAGCGAGTTAGCGCGTGGAAATGGACAATTCTCGGCTTAATATCCTGACGGTGATGAATATAAAGGGGGAAGGGGGCAGAAGATGAGTTTACAATCCTCTTTGAAGACGAATGATGGCAACTCTGCTCCAGAGGAGTGCAACCTCCAAAAATCGAGACTCTGACGCGGCTCAGCGCGAAGTCTCACACAGGAAACTGGAGATCCCTGAGAGGGTGGTTCCAGATGACACGAGAAGACTCCCGGCCAATCCTTCACAAAAGATATGGATCTGCCTGGTGAGATCCAACCTCGATGGTATAAGCGAATACCAGGGACTTGGGGAAACAAACACACGCTCTGAACCGAAGGCGACGGGTTTTCAAACTTAATCTGCCAATATTCGAAAACATAGGGTATTTATATGACGGCCATTTCTTTGGTTTCCCCTCGTTGGCAGACTCAGACGACTGGCTGACCACTTCTGGTGGCCAGATGGATTATCGTTTGTCGCCTGACCCAAGTCTTAATGGCCTTTACGATGTGGGCAGGAAACTTCCGGCTAGCAGTTTCCTGACTACGAAGATTAGTGCTCCCTCGGCGAGGTAAAAGCTTTTAACACGCCCAACTTAATTAACTGCACCTGTGAGGCGGCTGTCGGATATTCAAATTCTTTCTTCTTTTTTTCTCTTTGGATTCAGAGATTACTCCACGTGGAGTTATACTTAGGAGACAGAGAGAGCGAAGGAATTCAAGAATAAAATGAAGGGTGTATTCTTTTTGGCGTCCCTTTCCCTTACACAATAGCTATGGAAGAGCACGAATTCACTCCGGACCGGATATACAATTTGGATAAGAGTTCTTTGTTAAGGTTGTGTGTGCGAGGGGTCAGCCAGTAGCCATGCAGGTAACTCGGGAAAGAGGAGACACCATGACGTTTGTGGGTATTATAAATGATGTGGGGCAGTCCATCCCTCCAGTGTTTTTTTCCCCAGATGCAGAGGGAACCCAGCTTTCATGAGGAACACGATCTTCAGTTCCAAAGGCATATTGCATCCTAATGGCTGGATGAACGGTGAATGCTTTGTGCAGACACTTCAGCATCTGTATGAGAAGTCTGTTTCTTATGTAGAGAACAAGATTCTTCTTATCATGGACAATGCTGAATGTCACATGAACATTCATGTTGTGGAGTTTGCGATCAAACATTGTATCGTGATTGTTATCTTGCCTCCGCATACGACAGATAAACTTTAGCCATTGGATGTGAGTGTGTTTGGTCCCTTCAAGAAGTTTCTGCGTGGCCTACTGAACGACCAAAACTTTCATGTACCCTAACAAGCACATAACACCGTGCACCAGTTGCCAAAGTTTGCCTCTGAAGCTTGGACAAAAGCCAGTGCCCCCTCCAACATTCTCGGTTGTTTCAAGTCAACTGGTATCTGGCCTATCAATCGCAACATCTTTCCAGATGATGCGTTTGTAGGAGCACAGGTAACAGAGCGACCAGCATCACCTGTGAACTTTGCAGTAGAAGTTACTCCAACTTCTGGTGGAGAGAAAGGACTAGCTGAAGGCCATAACTCAGAAGTAGATCTACCTGATCCGTCTCCAATGCATCCAGATGATGACCTGACCTTTGCTGATGTGATGGTGAAACCCTGCTCCTATGGGGACACTGGTACCTCCAGTGACCCTGCCCTAGCACTGCTGACCCTGCCATCCCGGGCCCTAGCACTGCTAACCCTGCCACCCTAGGCCCTAGCAGCTCAAACCTTGCTTCCCCAGAGATCAGCCCAGAAAGTGTTAGACCGTTCCTCAAGACTGCTCCTCGTCCTTATGGAAAGGGACGTAAGAGGATACGGGCCTGCATTCTGACTGAGAATGAGCAAGCCATCAAAGCTCTGAGGATGAAGGCAGAGAAGAGGAAGAAGATAGAGGAGAAAAGGAAGGCAGCGACTGAAAAGAAGGCATTAGGATAGAAGAAAAAGTGTGCACGGCGCAGGAAGTCTGTCCCTGTAGAGCAAGATAGTGAGGAGGAAGACGTTGACGATGTTCCTATACAGCTCGATCACTCCTCAGAGTACCCAGATGAGGTGGAAGACGAGGACAATTGGACAGAATTGTCATACCTTTTTGCTGAGAAGGCACCAGAGGTGAGAGACTTTATATTTTTGCAGCCAAAATTTATCAATTATCATAATTCATTATCAGGGCTAGCCTAATCTGGCATATATATTTATTATTTGTTTTGTTTTATCTCAGTTTTCAATTCTTTTTCAGGTGGGGGACTTTATTCTTGTTGAGCTGAAGCTGGAAGAGGGAAGGAAGGTGAGCACATTAGTGTGCTATGTTGCCCAGGTCTTGGCCATCATGGAAGATGGGAAGTTTAATCTTTCTTTCCTCTGCATTAAGTCGGCTTTCTCCGAGGACACCTTTACCTTCCCTACCATCTTGGACGAAGCGTCTGTCGAGCAATGGGTGTAAGGGTGCCACCAAGAGACAGGCTGATCTTGTTAGGGTGAACCCCCCTCTGATTGCCTTCAACATGCACTTCTGAGCCTGTAGTAGCCTACAGGCTAAGGTATTTATTTGTATATAGTTTTATGCCTTGAATTCCCTCTATTTTTATGTAATTAGGCTATAAATTGCTCAAATATACTTTAAGGTGTCTTAACTTCCCACTCTGGTTTAAATAGTTGTTAATAATTCATAAAATTTCATAAAAATTAAAAAAATGATTTTTGTCTGCCAGAGTTATTTTTGTTTTGTCAAATTAATGTTAATTTTTGATGTGCTTATCTTTCATTTCATCACTTAATAATAATGAGGCGGGGCTAGGGTTATCATATGTGTTTATTCCAGCCAAAAAAAACAATGTTTTTTGTTTTATGAGCTTCACAAATAAGGGTAGATGTTACCCCACACCCCAGTTGGTGTTCCCCTGCGGTAGAGGAACACCAACCGAGATCCCCCCAAATTTTGAAGTGCCAAAAATGACACTTATTTTCTGAGTTGAGGATTTATGAGTATACCATAGGTTGGCCATGTTGGAAAGTTTGTTTTGGGCACAGTTTGCACTCGCTCAGGTACAAAATGGAATTTTTATGCAGGTTTTTCTACTAATAAGTTGGTGTTCCTCCACCCCACCCTACAGTCCTGTACGTCCTGCCATACAGCTCGAAGAACTGACCTGATTCTTGACATGTAGTCAGTGTGAGGTAGAGTAAATCTTGAGTCTGGTCGCTCAGTCCTCGCATAATCTTTGGTTCCCTCATCGGCACGCTCATTTCCCCCAATCACTACATGTTAAGGAACTTGCCAGAAAACAATTTCGACATCCATCAGGCTCGCGGCTACCGGGGCGTAATGGATACCGCAAACAGGCCGAGGAGTTGGAGGAGTAGGTTAAAATACATCTATGGCACTTGGGAAGCTCTGTAATTCGCTATATATCACAATCCAGTTCCAAACCTGGCAGGACGCGTAATATCATGTACCGATGGGTGCATTGAAACCGGCTCTTTCTTGAAGACAGATGCAGCGCTCTATATAGATCGACTCGCTTCAAAGTAAGGGAAGAAGGCGTGAATGCTGACCTGATCTTCGGAATTTGAGCTTTCCATGTACATTAGCATGGTTCCAGCGTGGCACAGCCCGTGCTCAAGAGATTTGAACGCAATAATTCCATTCCGGCGCTGTAAAAGCTTTTAAACCAGTGGTGTAGTGACAAATATTCAGAAATTGTATCATATAGGTTGGCGTCTTGGAAATAGCCAAAAAATACACCAGCGTAAGAGCCACATCGACTCCTCAAGAAGTTGTTGCACTAAACTCGAAAGTTTAGGGTATGATTGATGTTTCACGGCTAAATATTCACCCTCAATTCGGCTGCGAATAAAATAAGTGGCATTAGCGACTGAGCACATGAAAGCATTTATGTTCTGTCTACGGCACAGGGTGAGTGCCATATCCATACCATTGACAAGGAATGTGCGGAAATCACCGGTCGCCAAATGGAGGCCAGTATGGTGGATCGAATCCACCTTCGGCAATTCATATTCGATTCCGAATGTGTAAGACTTTCATCCGTACCCTAGCTTGCAACGAACAGAGGAGCGGTAAAATGTGAGCCAAATTGACCAATCATCACCACCACGTGCTGAACGTCACGGAACGAGGAATTTCCATGGCACGAATAAATAAAATTCACCCCATCCAAGAGAGCCGCATTAAGGAACAAGTCCGAGTCATCTTGAAGACGTAAATGGCGACGAAGTGCACCTGCTTAGTCTTGGAAAAAGGAGCAAATTTCATGCGATTCTTCATACCAAGAGATGTGTTTCGAGCCTGTTGGAATCGAAGCTCCAGAATAAGCATCTAGGCAGCAGCAAAAGAGATAGAAAAGTGGTCTACTGAGAGCGTACGGAGAATATATTCCGGCAGCAGGGCCAATTATTTGGCATCTAGAAAAAGCGATTCAGTCCGCAGTCTGGAACAACAGAACCTCATTTCTAAATACGGGTTACATTATTTCGAGGAAGAAGGGTGTGGCTCGCTGCCATTCACACACTTGGCATTAAACAATACATATGTTTCATGTAAGGCTTTATAACAATTTGTACATATTACTTATTGATTCAACTGGGCATGTCTACAAGAGCGATTCGTATGGCCGAAGCGCTGGTAGTAGAAGCACCTCCACGTCAGTGGTACAAATGCCTTCATGCAGTTGCGATTCTGAATTCACAATTCGACTAAGGGAGCTTTTCACGATCCAATGTACGAAGAGGGTAGGGTTGAGTCTCGAGATCTCTCTCTGTTTTCTTATCATACGTTCGGTCTCGATTGCTCTATGCTCGGCAACTCTTCTGTGAGGTTTACCTCAGGAGTAATCAACGAGTTTCCTCACATAGATTACTGTAAAAAAAAACATAGTAGAGTGGAGTGTCACTTGCACATGGAGCCCATTGATAGTCCTAAGAGCACTCACCATGTGCGCCTGGGCAGAATGCACTGAAGTCATCAGAAGGGTCGCTTCCGATAAACGTCTGATCTTCGAATTTCTGCCTAGAATCCTAGCAAGTGCAGGATGCTAACGGAAAATGATAAAATTTCTGAAGCTGGTAGGCTCTAAAATACCGCATAATCTATCCATGAGGAGCCCCAACGTATCAAGGCCCAGCTTTTTTACTCCGATGAGACGTATCCACCACCCGAGGGCGTTGCGATGGCGTGCCAAGGCTGGGCGTGGCATCCTTGGCCTGGTAGTTACCCGCCGAATCGACTGGAGTAACCCCTGGTGTTTTTATTTTCTTTTTTTCATTCTCAAATGTATGTTAAGAACGTATCCTGCCCCTTCTGCTCCTCGAAAAGGTCTCTGAGGCCTAACAGGGCTCGTGTTACAACAGGAGGTTTTTGCCCTCGGGCAGAATTAAGCCCTAGGAGCCGCCAAACGAGTCATTGTTTGCTCCCAGAAAATAACCTGCTGTCTAAAGCTTGGAGGCTTATAGGTCCTCGACACTCTCGAGAGAGGCTTCTGTCTCCCAACCCTTTCCGTCCTGTCGGAGATCCCAAAGGGAGAAAACCCATCGCCCGTCGAAAAACCATTTGCCTGATTTCTCGCCCATCCTAACAAGTTTGAACGGTTTTATTGTTTCGAATGTAGTAAAAAATTTGCCAACACACGAAATAATCAGATGGTTGTGATAATTCGAGAGGAAAAAAAGAAGATTGTTGTGATCTATCTTGCGTCCAGCCGCTCTCGTCTATCACATTAGATTTTTGGATATTTGAGGGTAAAAATTTGGTTCGTTAAGGATTGGGTTAATAGAGGTGAAGCGTCACACGCCTACCGTAAGTTACCTAGCGGACTGTCCCTCCCCAAGGGCCACAACTCCCAATTGTGGGCAGCCAGAATGGCAGGGTAATATAGTGGATCTCTTACTAAGTTGAAGTAATCATATATCAGACTGTCAGCATCTGAAGATGTCATGTGGCAGTAGCACCCGGGATATTTATTTTTTTGGTAGCTAAAAGGCGATAAATACCTCCCGGAATAAGCGTTACTGTCTTATGCCTCGAAATCTGCTGCATGGAGATAGTTAGCCTTTTAGACCGAGCGAAAAAGGGGGTTATGGAGCAAAAGCGATATTCACATTAATCGCGTGCCAACGGACATAAATCCTCAAATCCTCGTCTCTTGCAAGATGCAGGTGTTGAAAGACGTTATTTATAAAGGGTAGGAAAGCCCCTCTTATGAAAAGACATGAAGTAGCTGGTCATGTCAGTAAACCTAAATAGAGGAAATAAAGAAAGGATACTCTAACAAAAAGTGGATCCAGAGAGTACAAGGGTAGAAATCACAAGCTTCCCAAGGCCCTGTTAAAAAGGTCAATCAATTCAGTAAGCCATGGGTTCCGTTTGGTCACTTGGGGAAGAAGGACAAGCAGCTGTTGAGGATAGAAAATGTAAAAATCGATAAGCGGAAAAAACGCATTCGTTGCAGTAAGTTGCAAGGGAGCGCTACGTCAAATGGCGGCGCATTCCCCAAGTGTGCCCAATTCGAAGGAGACAGAAAAAGACCTGAAGCCGTGGTAGCATTGCGGGATAGTGCCCTGGTCACATCCGCGGTGCATTGACATGCAACTTTAAGTTTCCTTCAGCCGTCTCTCATCTTCTTTGTCAAGCTGCCCTGATATCGACTCTTAGGCACCCAAGTCGGCGCGCTTAATCCCCGCAATTCACATATGTACAGGAATCCAACAAAACATAATCTTGACTTCCGCCGACTCGCGGCAACAGTGGCACCATGGATACCGCGAACAAGGGGATGTGAGGACTTCAATGCTCCTAGGGCACATAGGGTACTTTGTGAGTAGTTAAAGATCACATTCAAGTCTCAGAACTGAATATAAAAAGTTATCTTCTATTCCGAGCGATGTATTGCACCAGCTCAGCCGTGAATACAGACGCATTGCCGGGTAGAGCCGCAATGACTTTAAAAATAGGGGATACGGCGTGGAAGCCAACATCTCCCTAAAACTTGAAGCCATCTGTGTACACTGGCACGGAACCAGGGCGACAAAAAGTCTGTTCCAAAGTTAGTGAACGCAATACTTCCAGTGCTGAGGAAGTTTGGGGAGCAGAGGTGTGGCTACAAAGTGTCAACTGTGTTACCCTCCAGGGTGGCGTACATGAAAGAACCAGAGATACTAACGGCTCGAGAGCTACACTGAGATTTCGAAGGAGTTTTCTAGACCTAAATCTAAAGTGTTAGTGTATGACTGGCGTCTCTCGGCCTTATAGCCACCGTTGAGTTCGGCTGCAGATGTAGAGAGCCATTGGTGACTCTGATATGCCCCGCGCTCACGCGTACAGGGACAAAATGTAGTATACTCGGCGCAGATCAAGTTTTATATCCATGGCATTGACAAGTAGGCTCTTAATGGGGTAATTGTGGAACGCGCCAGTTGTCAAGCAGAGACTGGTGCGTTGGATTGAGTCAACTTTTAGAATTACATGTTCGGCTGCACATGCGTGAAATTCGCATCCGTAGTCAAGCATCGAACGACAAAGGACTGGTGGAAAAGTAATGGAGTCATGCAATGAAGAATGCCTATGGCGATGGGAAATGACACCCTAAGGCTGCAAATATGAGCCTTCTGTCGAAAACAAGAACAAAGACACAGTGAGAATCAATCACTTTCAGGCGAGCCCCGTTTAGAAACAAGTTCGGAATGGGATGGAGTGGCAATGGGATTGAGTGGAAACCGGCCAAGGCAGAATGATCTCTCCCTCGACTTCCGAAGTAGGAGCACAGTATCCATACTCAAGTGTCTTGGAGGCTACCCTCTATACAGAACCTGTTGAACAAATTTAGCATAAATGCCAAACATCGCTCACTTGGGTGTCAAAGTATGGCATACGGGAGATCGTCCGGACAAGGGGCAGTGTTCGCACACGAAGTGATAGCGGAACGCATCTTACTCAACGTAAACCTATCGATGAAGGGTTTTCCGATCTTGGAGTTGAACTCCTTTCGGCGGCCTTCAGCGACAACACACCGTGCAATGAATGCTGTCGAAGTACCATTTCTGGAGAGAAGGCAGGGAAAGGGGTATCAAAATAGTCCGCCATTGACACGGGGTTCAAGATGCGGTCCCGTTCACCGAGAGAACGGGAGAGGGGTTCCTGCGACAACTTGGCACATATGCAAGAGCTGTCTTTCTATTCAGTGAAGCCACGTATGCCCGTCAGGAATAGTGGTGGACGTGTTTCGAAATATAACGGAACCTAGCCCTAGGTCGACTAAATTTATCGACAGTGAAATCGTTCGGAAGCCGCTAGTAGATCTTGTGGGCATAATGCTTCTGTCTGAGGGCCGTCTCCTATTTGGCTGACCACCATAGATGCGGAGGGCGTGCAAAACGGACAGTTCATCTAGAAATAGTAGCTATGCCCACGGCGATGATGTTGCTGGCAAAAAACACAACGGCATCATCCACCGAACTAAACTCTTCGAGTGGGGCAGAGAAGTCAGTCAATTCCTATAATGCGGACCATCCCGATCGTTCCATTCACCAAAGGGGCGAATTTTCAGGCAGAGGTGGCACAAGAAATGGGAGTTGAGTTCATCGACCAACTCCATCTAAAATCAGGGTGTGTATCAGAGAGCGCTGGGATAGATCAAGGCAGGAAAATAAAGAAATTCTCGGGCAGGGAGGCTTAAACTGATCGATAAGGTCGGCAAGACCGGACTCTTATGATTGATAGTGCATTTCTCCCACAGGGGGTGTGTACCGTCTAACTCCCCGAACAGCAAAAGGGCCTCAGCAACCGTGATACGACGCGGCGGAAATCCGCTGCTTCGAAGTCAGCTGACACTGGAATGTACGCAGATATTTATCGCAAATAGAAGAGCAGAAACATCATGTCAGGTGTAAATCGCGCATCTTCCTGTTCGGCCCCCATCTGATGATGGTGGGGTAGGGAAACCTTTATACATCTGGAAGGTGGGCAGGGGACGCGCCCAGGATGATTTCCCGTAAAAAGATAGCTAACGGGTGACGGGAGCAGAGGAGACTCCGCAGCTCTTCCTGGTCTGCCCGGCAAGTACATTGAAGGAATATGCCCTCAAGTGCTAGCTCGGAAGAGATGCAAAAACCCTCAACGAAGAGAAGCCCTTCGCCTGAATTGCCTTACGCTTCCTGGAAGCATAAATACGGGCGCTATTGGCTGAACAAGAGGCTAACACCTTCGATGACTTATGGAAGAGGTAGGACTCGATATGCGAGTCTTTTAGTCCCTCCGCCTTAAAAGCTTTGGCGGGTGGGGAGACTTTGGTGGTGTGGTTCCTAACTTTTTAGAACGTTTTCGAGCCGCCTAGTCGAGCAGTGGGTGCTGGTGTAGGAGGTGAAGCTGCTTTGTGGTGTTCTACTTACGAGGGGGAGCTTTAAAAGTCCCTGAAGACTCTTGTGAGTCTAATGACTCGAAAAAGGTGCGCGCCTAATTTGCTCTACGGTAAACGGTCACGCTTGGGGAGAAAGGGAAAACCCTGGTTTTAGTCCACTGTTAGTGATAACTCTTTCTGTTGACAGCTCTACCAAGGGAATGACTGGGATGAGTAAGACTTGGAGAATGATTTCGAATACGCGCCGAATCGCTGTGTTCGTAGACCTAGATTCGACAGGATCAGAGGGTGACTTTTTTAATATTGAGGCGTAAGACGTTTAATGTAGGTCTGGGTGCGCCAGGGCCAAGACCTTAGCCTCATGAAAAGACAGACAATCCTCAGCCTGAACTGCCATTGGAGTGAAGAACTAAAAACACTTGAATTCAACAGGGTCAAAAACGCCAGGTTATCTCTGCTCCACTCACCACACTTGCAATTTTGGTCTTTGTCTGGAACGCCACACCAGAGGGCGCCTCAGATCTCTACGTGCCGGCCTTAGACGCCGCTTGCCGAAACTGCAGCAGACCTGTCCGTCGGCGAAGGGAGGGGAATTGCTTATATTTTTTTAATCCTTTCTCTCGCTTTTCTTCTCTAGAGAGGAGGGAAGGGATTGAACCCTTTTCTCTCCTCTCGCGGATTGGGCAACAATGTTGGACGTACCAGTTTCGGCCAGATCATTCTACGATATGGATATTTTGGCAGTCAAATGGACTCCAGTCGTGGGAGGAAGTTCATCTTCTCCTTGTGTTTTTGGGTTCCGTGGCGCCTGAGGATGACCTTTCACAGGGGCGAACTCAGATTCGGTGCCTGGCACTGAGCTACGGTTTGCTACCATGGAATACCCTGTCATCTAGGGTAGGGTAACCTCCTGGAAATTCTTCCCCTCAGGAAAGGCCTCCATCTGACCACCTCCCCAAGAGACTCATAGGGCCTATTACTTGGCACTAGGGTCGTTATGCCGACCCATGCTGATAGAAAAGGGAAGCCGGCATGGTGGTTCCCGTCACCTTGACAAACCTCGGATCGACGAAGTTCGTGGGCAATGCCCAGCCCACCATGCGAACCCTAACTCCCGTAACTGGGTTTTGTTGGGTAAACTGACACCAACAAGGCGCAAAGACCAAGGTTCTGCATCCTCTGTATCTTTGCTGTCCCCTTATAAAGCAAGTGGAGACGCGCTCAGGGGCAAGTCTGCAAAAGGGGGTTAAGGGAGAAACCCCCAAACCCGTCAAAGAAGGAGAGTAAGAAGCTCCCTCTCCACTAGAAGAGTCTTGGAGAGGCCCTTAAGAAAGCACAAAGGGGGCACACCCATCAGAGGGATGGAGCTAGCCGAGAGGGCTCCAAAGATTGCAAAGAAAAAAACCTTTTCCTCATTCAGGAGGTAGGAGTGGAGTCTCAAACTGTCAGAGTGGTGCCGTCATTTAGCTCCTCGTCCGCCCCAACACCAAGGTCGGGCGAGAAGTAAGAGAGAGGGACGTAGTCGGATATGATGTCAAAACTTGAATATTTCTAGAAAGCCTGCTAGCACACAGTAATTTTTGACACTTGTAACTACTAAAGAAAGAGCAAGGGGGTTGGTGAGCTATACTCGCATTCAGCCGCTCCCGCTTATCCTGTCTCTGGTTTAAGGACTTTTCAGGAGTCCACCCTGTGTTAAAGAATGGCGGTCCCAACCGAGAACAGCGACGCACACCGACAAGAAGTTGCCTAGTGGCCAGTCGTCTCACAAAGGTCGCAGTTCCCAAGTGAGCAGACAGAGAAGCAGGATAACAGGACGGATATCCTTACTGGGGCCGTACTAAGCCTCGACAGGGCGGCCAGGACCTGAGGATATGTTGTGGAAGACGCGGAGACGGCACCCTAGAGTTCTAGTTGGCCTGGCAGCCAAGATAGCAGTAAAGCCCGCCCGGCACTAGTAGTACATCCTTTTGCACTCGAGAACAGTCACAGGGAGGTCGTCTTCCCTTTACACGCAAGGATTCCAGTTGCAGGCATTAGAAGCTTTTCTGACAGGGCATGATGTAGCTATCCAGATCCTTAAGCCTAGACAGAGGGTTGAGGGTATAGCCGTATAGAAAAAAGAATGTTGTCAGAGAGCGAGGAGTAAGCGCACCAACCACTTACCCAGGCCCCGTAAAAGAGTTAAATACAACCCAGCCTCGGAACGTTCGTAATTTTCACCCTGTCCAGGATAGAAGAGCTCATCTTGGTACCAAGCGCAGGTACACTAAAGGATTAGAGGATAGTCGTAAGTTAAACGAAGCCAAGAGTAGCAGAGGGAGGGAGCGAGGGAGAAGCGCACCAACAACTTCCACAGAACCAGTCAAAGAATTCAATTCAACCCAGTGACTTAGTTTCCATATTTTGCACTCACTCCTGGTACCAAGTGCAGGTAGAAAAAGCTTGATGGAATAATAGTAGAGTAAAAAAAAAAAAGTAGTGTTGAAAGGAGAAAGAGCACCAACAACTTTCTCAGGCCCCATTAGAGAGTATAAGTTAACCCAGTGACGGGGCTTCCCTAATTTGCACTCAGGCCGGGAGGATCTTCAGCTCCTCCAGGCACCATGTTAACAGGCTACACAGTGTGTCCCCCAACTGTGAAGAGATAGATAGAAGGAGATATAGCGATATAAAGATAAAGATAGAGAGAAAAAGATAAGAAGAGAGATAATGAGAAAGAAATAAAATAATAGAGAGAGATAGCGAGAGAGACAGATAGAAAGCGAGATAGAGAGTTAGAAAAATAGAGATAGAAAGAGATAGATAGTGTGTGAGAAAGATAAATATATAGAAAAAGTGAATGCGACAATGAGAGGAATAGAGAGAGAGAGAGAGAGAGAGAGAGAGAGAGCGAAAGAAGGTGTGAGTGAAAGAGAAATAAAGAGAAAATGTTTGTGTGTGATTGTGAGAGTGAAAGAGAATGAGAAAAATTTAGAGAGACAGAGAGATAGAGAGAGATGGAAATAGAGTCTGGTTGGGAGAGGGAAAGATGGAGAAGAAAAACGAGAGAGAAATGGAGAGCCAGAGTAAGATAATGAGGCAAACAGAGGGAGAAATAAACATACAGAAACTGACAGACATACAGAGAGAAGACTAACATAGAAAGATCGTGAGATCAAGAGGAGTTCAAAAGAGAAAGAGAGCGATAATAGGACAAAGAGAGATAGAGCTAAATGGAAAAAAGAGAGAAAGAGTTTGAAAGAGAGAAAAAGTTTGAAAGTGATAGAAAGACGTTCTACTTGAGAGAGTGTATCAAAGGGAAAGATTTTGAGAATGATAGAAAGATAGATAGACTAATTGATATATAAATAATTCGCTTAATGTTGGAGCTACAGTTATGGCCAATATTTTTAGACTAATATAAATTTTTATTTTTATTTTTTCATCAATTTTTAAAATTTAGGTGAGAGGAATAAAAATTCTAATATTTAAATTATTGCAGGTTTCTTAAAAGAAGTAAGTATTTCCAAAATAATAAGGAAAAACAGTGGATTCCTTCGCTGAATCCAATATTGTAAGTTTCGATCACAATGGTAAAATGTTATCAAATATGTGTCCATGAATGATTATGTTTAATTATAATTTATTTTCAACTTTTTTTTTTGTAAATTTTAATGTTTAACCCTTTCCTTCCCTCTGATCCAAATTTTGATCACGTTTCTGCTTACGGATTCTAATTGTGAAATTTTGCAACATTCGTTGGTCTCGTTTCCGTAGTTAGCCTATTGTGGTCTGCTGAATACTACTCTTCAGTTCACTGAAAGTTTCGATGGGACTTTGTTTGTTTGTGCTTGTCAGTAACAGAGGTAAGAAGTTATTTTTTCTTCTTTTGGGGATGTTAGCTTATAAAATAAAGTTACCCTTATCATTTGAATGCAAATAATTATAATAATACAAATTATTTATAAATATGTAGGCCTAACAATTATCAATGATGAAAATTTTGGTCACTGGGATAGCCTAGTGATATAAGGATGTAGTCTCTTTTCTTAGGCCTATTAGATAGCTTATTGAGGTAGCATGTAGAGAAAGGAAAGACCTAAAATAAAAGTATTTTTTGCAATTTTTGTTTCACAGCTACTTTTAGTTAGCTCTGCTAATATTCCCGCACGTATATACATACACGCACACATACGCAAACATACATGCTCACAATAGTTTTCTCCCTTCTCCTTTTCTCTTCCTTTCTTTCTTTCTCTCTTTCTCTCCCTCTCTTCCTTTCTCTCTCTCTCTCTCTCTCTCTCTCTCTCTCTCTCTCTCTCTCTCTCTCTCTCTCTCTCTCTCTCTCTCTCTCTCTCTCTCTATCTATCTCATTTTTCCTCATTTTTTATAATATTTAGTTGTCCTCCTAGAAGGTGATGTCTCTGACGCTGAGGCTGAAGATTCTGATGAAGAACCTGAATATAGATTGCCATCTGAAGATGGAGATACAGTGTCAGATGCTAGAGTTGAAACTGAAGTTTGTTCTAATTTATCAGATGATGATGTTCGATTAGCTTCGTTTCTTCAACAAACTTCGGCATGTGATGTATCTCGTATATCAAATAAAAATAAAGCAGTACGCTGGAGAATGAAGGACCTTGACGTGGTGTCCACTGACTGCAGTGTTCAATTCTCGGATCCAGCAAGCGATACGACACCTCTTTCTTATTTCAATCTAACTTTTTATGATTCTATCATAGAAAATCTGTTTTTTTTTCAGACAAATCTTTATTCAGTCCAAAGAACGGCCACATCTTTAGATGTCGATAAGAAAGGAATTGAGCAATTTTTAGGTATCCACATTTTTGCGGGACTTGTAAAATGGCCTAGCTATCGAGATTGTTGGTCTCTTTCAAATAGGAATGAAAAAAATGCAGAAACTATGTCTCGTGACAGGTTTGAAAAATTCAAATCTTACATTCACATAAATGATAATGCCAAAATAAAGGCGCGAATCTTGAACAACCGATGGTACTGAGTACTATTGGTTATTCGAGATTCGACCTTTCATAGATGCTATAAGAAATAACTTTAAAAAAAATGGAGAAATAGGCGTACAATTTAGTAGAGAAAAACATGATTCCTTTCAAATGTCGTAGTTTTCTAAAGCAGTTTGTCAAAGGGAAAGCCCATAAATAAGGTATAAAGGTTTTCGTTAGGGCGGGTGTCAGTGGTATTATATACGATTTAGAAATTTATATAGAAAAGGAAACTGTAGTAAAAGTTATAGGCCTGGGAGTAAGTGAAAATATCGTAGTATGGCTGGTAAAAGATTTACCAAAGAAACAAAACTATCCACTTTTTATGGACAACTGGTTTACATCATATGGACTGATAAAATATCTAAAAGGTCCTGGGATCATGGCAGCACCAACTGTGAGGTATAATAGACTAAATGGCTCATGTGATTATCGAACAGAATGCAATGAAAATATCTGCGCAGTGAAATGGTAAGATAGTAAATTTGTTCATTTATTATCTTCAAATATTGGAAAGAATCCAGTTGGTCAGTTGCCGAAAAGAAGCATATTGATGTAGACATTCCTGCAATGGTCAAAGAGTACAACCAATTCATGGGAGGAGTAGATCTCAATGATATGCTAGTGTCATTATATAGATCGAATATCGGGTAAAACGATATTATCTTAGAATATTTTACCATATGATGGATATGTGCATTGTCAACGGCTGTCTTCTTTACCGACGTCACTGTTTCTCAAAGAAAAGAAACTCGTTACAAAAAGCTCAAAGATTTTCGAAATTAGATAGCACAGCATTTATCAATAGAGATAACTTGACGCAGTCCAAGAAAAAAGGAAAACCATCGAAGGAAAGTGCACAGCCGCAAAAGAGAAAACTTATATTAGCAAGATAGTTGCAGATGTCCGCTTCGATAGGACGGATCACTGGCCTTCAACAATCGAAACCCCACAAAGATGCAAACACTGCATAAAGAAGGACAGTAAAATAAAATGTAATATTCCACTGTGTATGAATAAATGTATGAATTGTTTCATAGAGTTTCACCCTGAATAAAAAGTAGTGTCAAAGATTAAAATGCATTCATATGTCCCAATGATAAATTTTTTATTCACATCAATTTTTACATGTACAATTCCCAATGATAATTTTTTTTTTTGTCATCTCAAATTTTATACTTTTTCAATAAATCGCATATTTTAAAGTTTTTATTACATCCTCCTTAACATCCACACAATTTTTTTTTTTAAATTCTCGAATAAATAATAAATTCAGAAGGAAACAGGTTAAATCTTTTTCAAATCCAGAAATGGTTCTTTCCAAAGAAAACGTTCAACAATGGTTGCTCTACACCAAAGTCGCCTGAAATGGAAGGAGATAGTTGCTCAGAGTACGAGTATTACATCAAGGAACACCATCTCTATGATAATTAATGACAGTAAAGAAGTCTTCTGGGAGCCCAAGAGATTTCAAACGAACGACAAAATCGCCTCCTGGTAAGGTCCCAGCTCAAGGATGGGATTGCCTCCAGTGCCAAGCTTGCTCAAGATTGAATGAACCAGGTGTGAACGCCTTAGCGCACACAGCAAAGCAAAGATTTATGGTTGATAAACAGAAGACATCCAATAGTAAGCAGTTGCTAGTGCTCATTGAACAAAAAATTTGCAATATTAGTCCGGATATCATCACAAATTTTGTTTACAGCATGCCAAAACGAATTGAAGCAGTCCTGAAGAACAAAGGACATCATTGTAAATATCGATTGCATGCATCAATTCACTTTATTTATTAATACAGGGTTCCCCCCCCCCCAAAAAAAAGCCCCAACTTTCGATAGGCCTCATTTCTTAATTTTGTGCAAGGTTTGAATGAAACTTTAGTGATAACTACTTTATTGTGTTTACAAACATCATACTAAAACATGAGAGTCTTTGGACTTTTCTTCTTTATTCTAGAGGACGTGTTCGAGATGACCTCCATTTAGTTATGTGCATTTCTTGAGGCGAGGCACGAAGTTGTCCATGACGTTTTTACAAACCAATCGACTAATGGCTATGATCTCTTCCCGTGATGGTTCTGGGTCTCCCTGCGTACACATTGTCTTTAAGTTAGCCCCAGAGAAAGAAATCTCGGGGGCTAAGTTTTGGGCTGTGAGGTGCCCACTCAAAATCATTCGAGACTGACCACACGTCCACCAAAGTTCTCTTTCAGCCAATCTCGGAACAGGTTTGAGGAGTGAGAGCTTGCTCCATCTTGCTGGAACCAGAATTTCCCCATAAGCGACGTGAGCAGGGTCTGCAGCTCCAACTTTAAGGTTTTGAGGACCTCAACACATCGCTCCTCGGTGACTGTCACTGTCGTGACAGATTCCTCAAGGAAGAATGGTCTGATGATGCCTCTGGCTGAGATTGAATTTAATATCGTGCACTTAAGGAAGTGTAGGGGGCTTGGTAGCTACCTCATTTGGTCTGGAGGTCCCCCATACCAAATGTTTTCGATTTTATCTTTCCTTCAAGATGGAATGATCTTCATCTGAGGTCCAAAGGAGGTTAAGGAAAGCTGGGGTCTCCTAAATCTTTTCCAGTATCTTGACTGCCATAGCCTTTCTTTGTTCCTTGTCTGAGGCTATAAGGGTCTGCTTCGTCTGTATTCTATATGGGTAGGCCTTTATATACATTACTAGTACTCTGCTGAACTGATTCTTTCATGCTCTCGACCAGCTCAGCTGTACGCTTCCTGGGGCGTCCTGAATGGCTTGGACGGTTGTCACTAGCTGTATTGAGGTTCTCCACTGTCCCATAGTTCTTGAAGTGGTCCACCCTGTCCTGAATCCTGCTCTTGGAGGGGCTTTTTCACATTCAAAGTGATGTACGAAAGTGTCCTGGACTTTCTTGAACGAGCCTGTCTTGTAGTAATGTTTGACGCAGTATATTCTTTGCTGGAGCTCTCATTGAGATCTAGTTGTGTTTCCAGGCGTTGCTTCTGTCATGTCCAGCAAAGTAAGAGTAATTAGTGAATGAATGAAGGATATATTACAAAAAGTGTGTGCAGGCCCGTTGTGTGCGGGTCACCCTGTAAAATATGATTTGGCTCTTTTTCTATATTTTACTTTCAAATTATGGTACAAACAAAATAAAACAAAATGCAAAATTTGAGATGTTATATCAGCAAAGCCTTCGACACAGTACCCCCACCAAATCCTCACACAAAAGATACTCGACACTTCGTACTATACAAACAACAAAAAATGAATAGCCATCCACCTCTACAACAGGCTTGGCCAACTACTACAGCGCAGCTCACAGTCCAGTATTCAACAAAGACTTACAACAGAATCCCACAACGCGCCAGACTCCCCCTCTTCCTATAACCCAAGTAATCCGCCTTAACATATATGCCGATGACCTAACCATAACATCCCAAGCGACCACCACACACACTTCCTGCACACAGAAAATTATATTATAACTCCGAGATCTCCAAAACTGGCTAACAATAAACAAAATTTCCACCTCTCCACAAAAATCAACAGTCATTCTCTTCACTCCTCTGACGCATGAATAAAACAAACACCCCCAATCATGCTCCAAGGCCAACTCCTCCAACAAAACCGTAATTTCCCTCTACTGGGCATTACCCTGTACCATTCATTGTTTACTCTCACCATGACAGATTTCTTGAGTAATCTTTAGCTTTGTCTATATAAGATAACAAAGAAGCGTGGTATATTGAAATAATGGCGATGATGCGCGCAATCCTACTCGAGATAAAGTGGTTATAGTTGAGTTGTTGTTCTTTCTATTCTGTAAAAATAAACGCAACATTAAAAATATATTTTTACTTTTTAGCCACGGAATGAGCTCGTAATCGCTGTTCAGCGCCTCCAATATATTTCTAGAATTGTTTAAAGACGGAGTCTTGAGCGGAAATCCACAAATAAAACAGAAAAGGGCGAAATTTCAAAACCTCAAAGGTGAATGGTTGTTTGTCATTTCATTTCAGTCTATTTCCCAATAATTCCCTCCTCTTCCCTCTTCTCTAGTTTAAAAAGAGAGCTTCACGCCGCCTTATGATTTAGGTGGCAGTAGCCAGATGGCGCTAATGAAAGAAAAAGAGAGAAAAAGATTTTTTTACCTTCGTTTAACGAATGTACCCCTGTCCTTGGCCCGCCTGTAGGAGGATCTGACTTCGATCTGCGATACAATAGCAAGACTTTTCTTGTTCCAAGTAGTTTCCTCTTTTGACGGATCTGATTATGTTCTTTCCGCGTTCAAATAAACTATTGTCACCTACACTATACTCACCACTTAACTTTGCGCACCGCTCGCACCCTCTAGGTACTAGAGTATTCCTCCCAAAGGATATACTTTCGCTAAATAGAGTTAACCAAGGGTGGCCCACTTCATTTGGGGTGGGAATTCCTAGTTTTCCTGGTCCTGTTTAGTCTCCCACACATTCCTTATTACTGCTCATTCCCTATGACTATTTACCCAAGTCTTTTCCACCACAACCTCGCCACCTGACTTCCTTTGGCGCGAATTGACCAACATTGCTCACGTTGGTATCAGAGGTCCTCTGGCCACTACCCTATCTGGAAAATTGCCGCCCATATACCCTTCATTACCACATACATACCATCCACTCTCTTCCTTTTCTTGATTTGTTCTGAGCGAAATCACAGGCCCTAATTCCTTTCTTTCCACAAGCAAGGCAAGTTAGATCCCGGAGATTGCAAACACACTGGACGTGCCCAGACTTACCGGGGCCATAACTCTTTATACCTACAGAAAATTCAAGAAACGAACCAGGAAAAAATTTTATATGGCTGTGGTTAGAAAAACAATGCCTTACCCAGCCTCTCCACCCATCCATGCTTCAAAAAAAAAAAGAAGCTTCAAAAAGGAATGCAGAACAAGTGCATTTAATTTAAGAAGAAGTACAAGCAGAATATGAAGAAGACATGAAGAGCTACACTAGGAAACAGGGATAAAAGTTCTAAATAAACGAGAAGAAAGAGTATGGAAAATGAAATACAAGATGATGACAGTGTTTTCTGAAGAGCTCAAACTATTACTCAACATCAACCGAGCACGAGCGAAGCAATGCAAGTTTCCCGAGGTCCATGACACTACTCGGTAATGGAGTAGAAGCGCCATTGTATCCGTGATAAAGGTGGAATAAAAACGACTATCAGAAGATGACCACAACAAAATTAACTGAGTATGAATAAAATCAGAAGAAGAGACCAACACAAAATCTGACATAAATTGCAAAATCGATCAAAATAACCGATTATAACAACCAAGTACCTGATTATGCATCAAAAAACAGAAATCGACAAAAATCTCCATCCCGAATAAGAACCTATAAATAAAACACAAACATACATTAAGCTTGGAAGGGAACGAAAACAACAAAACACAAGTATAACAACATACCACAAAGCTTTGAACGCCAAAGAGCAAGTCAACCCCACCACAAAAATATTTCTTTCATTCTCATTTCGCAACTATTTTTCCTTAATTCTTCTTATTTGCTCACTCCTTTCTCTTTTTTACACTTACCTCCCCGCTTTTATTATATTGGATTAGACTTAGTCTATTTGCACATAATTTTCCTTGAGATTGTTATTCCTAACAATGTATAATCTTCATTATAAGCATAAGGAGATAACTGCATTGTGGTCGAAACACGTCGTCCGTATAATAAAAAAGGATGGCTCCGCCTATTATATATATATATATATATATATATATTTATATTATCGTAGTATAGCAATTATATATATATATATATATATATATATATATATATATATATATACCAATACACTGATGGGCTTGGTCGACCAATTGGCGGGAGGAGTTAATGAGAAGGGGAAGAAAACCGTCTCCCAGTACGTGGGTTTTAACTATCAAAGTAAGCGAGTGCATATTGGCCTTAAATACTGAGCTACGACTGAGTGCAGTTCAGGTTATTTAAAGAGTAATTCTTCTTATTTGCTCACTCCTTTCTTTCTTTTACACTTATCTCCCCGCTATTATTATATTGGATTGGACTTAGTCTATTTGCACATAATTTCCCTTGAGATTGTTATTCCTATCAATGTATAATCTTTATTATAAGCATAAGGAGATAAATGCATTGTGGTCGAAACTCGTCGTCCGTATAATAAAAAGGATGGCTCTGCCTATTATATATATATATATATATATATATATATATATATATATATATATATATATATATTATCGTGGTATACCAATTATATATATATATATATATATATATATATACCAATACACTGATGGGCCTGGTCGACCAATTGTCGGGAGGAGTTAATGAGAAGGGTGAAGCAAACCGTCTCCCAGTACGTGGGTTTTAAATATCAAAGTAAGCGAGTGCATATTGGCCTTAAATACTGAGCTACGGCGCAGTGCAGTTCAGGTTATTTAAAGAGTACGACAAAAAAAATATTTAATAACATAAAAAGGAAATATTAAATATCTACAGCAGTGGGTTTAAATGAAAATATTTGGTCAGCTGAAAAATAACACTTGGTGTCGGGCGAAGGGACAAGTCAAAAGGATAATAGCAGGTTAATGACCTGACTCGGAACGAAGTCTTTGAAGGGGCCACGTTAAGCCGAAATACAAACAAAGATTATTAATCTGGGAAGACCGGATTATAATAAGATCCGCGAGCGACGGCAGCTTGCAATGCTGAAGCTTGAATCAAAGAAGGGTAAAGGCAATTCATTAGGCGAGAATTTCAAAAGTGTAGGTTTTATCTCAGGGTTTTTGTTGAGGGAGTACTTGCGCGAATCCACGAATCAACGGCTGGTGCAGGTAGCTTACCAATGGTCTAGGGCAGAGTCCAACAGGAGGAGAGCTCTAGCCTTCGGTGCTCGAATAAAACAAGCGGGAGCCGAATCGAGAATTGTCACGTGTCTTCGTGTGTAGGGCGAGCGGGTACTAACTCCATCCAGCCAAACTTTGAGTTAAATTGGGGTTGACAAGGTGGGGAAATACCCTCAGGCCACGGCGCGCTCTACTTAGAAAAACATGGAGCTCAGGGAATAACCGGCTTCTAGCTGAGGAATTTAAGATAACGACGCCTATAGAATATTCTCATGAGTTCTTTCTCGCTTCGAGGGTAGGGAGTCTAGAGATCAAATCGCTTCAAGCGAGGGCGATTAGTCTCCTCGAGTAAATACAGCTGCGCTCAATAAAGCTGCGTTGACCCGATTCCTGTCTCGTTCAACCTTTCTCTTCAAGCTCTTTGTTTCGAGTTTAAGGCCACGTGTATTTCTGAGGGTCCGAGGTGGACCTCAAGGTTCAATTCTTCCACATCTTCTCCCTTCCGGAAGATGGCGCTTTTCTACGTTGGGGGGGGGAAGAAAAGGGGTATCAAAGAAAAATGATGGACTGGAAAAAAAGGCGCTTTCCACGCAGACGGTCAAAGAGGTACAATTTAAAGGGAAATCCTGACCTGAGTCGAAGAAGTGTACACAGCTAAGCCCGACTGACCTCAGTATATGTATACCCAAAAAATATTTTATTATAGCCTCACTTGTTTTGGTTGATTAATGAGAAAAAAAAATGATATACGAATCAAGGAACCAAAAAAAACCGACATACATACATGAGGAAAAAAAATAATAATTAAGAATAATACATACAGATAAATGGAAAATGGACCGGAAATCTATAAATGGAAATATATACACAGTTGAACATTTCGCATCAAAAGATTACACAATTAAATATACAGAAAATATTTACATTACAAAGGCGGATACTTTTCTTTTCTTTTTTTAACCTACAATCTACATGCGTGAGAAAAATATACACAATAAAGGAAATGGGGCTGTTTCCTAATATGCAATTAACTGGGGTTAGTGTCCAAGGGGTTACGGCTGAGACTATCCACTAAGCAATAGTCTGACCACTTAATGTACAATATTTTGAACTGGTATTCCTGTAGGAGTAAGCTTCAGCACACAATGTGTCCGTTATTATTCTTGACATTACGGAGATACGCAAGAGGGTGGTGGTCCGTCTTGAGTACGAACTCCTTCCCGACCAGATACATTTTAAACTTCTGAACACTCCATACTATAGCAAGGGCTCTCCGTTCTATGACTGCATAATTCTTTTCGCGCGGTAATAACTTGCGGCTCGCGTAAGCCACCGGGTAGCTTTCACCATCGTTTCCATACTGCAGGAGCAAGCAACCTATGCCCTGATTACTCGTATCCGTTCGAATTCCGAACTGCTTACTTACTGGGGTTGAGCAGCCTAAGGATGGGGGCGGATGCCAATTTGCCCTTTAACTGGTGGAAATGGGAAGTGGCCGTTGGATTCCAAACGATGCGATCCGGAGACTTCTGCTGGAGGAGCTCACATAAGGGAGCGGTAAGGGCCGCAAAATTGGGGACGAATCGCCTATAAAACGAGACGGATCACATGAAGGATCTAAGTTGTTTTTTATTACACGGAAGGAGCATGTTGACTATAGTCCTAAACCTTGTCTTCTTTTGGCTCAAGTTGGTTATTCCCAACGTGGAAACCAAGATACTTAATTGTATTATAGGCAAAGTGGCACTTGCTAGGGCCAATTGGAGGCCATGCCCGCGTAGTCTACTCAACAGTGCTTGGAGGAAGACTATATGCTGGACCTAATAACCGGTGGCAAAGTATATGTTGTCAAAATAGAAAGTGACATTTGACAACCCGTCCATGATTCTGCGCTTCATTCTATTATAATTACTGCAGGCCCTTACTAAGCCAAAGGGAAGCCGACGAAACTGCATTAGGCCTTTATCGGTTGGAACACTGTATATTTTCTTACGCTCTTTCTAAGGGGGATCTGATAATATGCCTTGCAAAGATCTAAGTCGGTCGTGAATTTCGCTTCTTCGAAAAGGTGGAGGTTCTGGTCAATTAGGGTAATTCTTTTAGCATCAAAGACAATCAGGGAATTAAACTTGCGAAAATCGACGCACATACGGTACGTACTATGAGATTTCCGTAGCATCATTATAGGGGAGAAATAACATAAATTGGATGGGATGATGATGTTAAGCTTAAGCAAGTTTTCAACCTCGGAGTTAAATGCTTGCTTCAAATGAATAGGGAGGGGATACGGCTTCGAACGGATTGGTTCTTGAGTGGTAAGCGTAATCTCGTGTTCAATCTCATGTGGCACAACTGGGGATTTCTGAGACTACGTCTCCAAACCTATTTAACAGCTGCTGCAGCTGACTATTGTGTTCGGGAGTCAGCCGTGTGTGTCAACCTCTAGGCTAGTGGGTGGTAATTCTGTTCTATCCCATTCAGTGAATCCATGGAGTAATTAGCCTCCAAAGCTGATTCTTCATCGAGGGTCACTATGTTGTTTATGCCCGCGCGGCGATGGTACCTTTTCAACATATTGACATGAAAAAGTTTCTCTCCTGTGGGTGTTTTGATGAGGTAGTCCACAGGTCCTCGAAAATCGAGAACGGGAAAGGGGCCCATCCACTGGCTAAGAAGCTTGTTTCTCTCGGTGGGTAGCAGTAACCAAACTTCCGTCACCGGGCTTGAACCTCCTCTGCTTCGATTTGACACTCGAAGTATGTCTTGTACTTTTCTAAATTAAGATCTGCATTCTAATAGGAAATTTCGGCGCACTTTTCTAGTCTTCGTCGAAGATCCAGTAAATATGATAAGGTCTCCCCACGTAAACACAGCTGTTTGACCCTGCTCCTCACGCTCTTTGTTTCGAGTTTAAGGCCACGTTTATTTCTGAGGATCCGTGGTGGACCCCAAGGCTATATTCTTCCATATATATATATATATATATATATATATATATATATATATATATATATATATATATATGATAAAACTGAGCACTGATAATCAAATCAATTTAAAACAGCTCTTTTAAGATTATTATTCGAAGAAAAACGAGTACCTTTCATACTTTTTTAAGGATTGAATAAAAAGGCGGATCAAGCTAGGTCAAGAGTGGAGAATGGAATGGGGTGAATCAACTCTCAACGAAATTCTGAGAAAATTGACTATTTCAAAGAAGTGGAATGGGCGAGGGAGTTATCAAGATGAAATAAGACTATTTGTTGAATTTCCCTGAAGTTTTCTCTGTTATATCATTATATAGCTACCCCAAAACAATTCCATAATAGATGGTAGCATTGATGATTCTTCTTCCTCCGACTAAGTCAACAAGCATCACATTTTCGTCCTCCTCCAAAATTGGCCATTATATTTCCTCCTGATCGTTCAGACTTTACTTTGATGGACCCTCTCCCATCCCTTTAGGAACCTTAGTTTAGACTACTTTTTGCAGTCTGGGTCATATATGTAAATCCAAGTTTCATCCTCCGTTACAGTTCTCTGCAAAAAATCCTCGTGATCTTCATCCCACTTGTTTAAATTATGCAGTTAAATAGTAACTCTCTTTTCAAGCTCATCTTCGTGTAACAATTTTGGCACCCATCGAGCAGAAAGCTTAATGAGCTTTAGTACTTAGATCAAGATGGAATAAACTGAACCTGCCGATATGTTCACTGTGCCTGCTCTCATTTCCATTGTTTAGAGACGATCTTCTTCAATTAGTACCCACATACGATTGATGTTTTCTTCCCTTTCTGATGAAGAAAGCGATTCATTACTTGTAATATCTTATTTTCCTCGAACGAAACCGACAAAAATTAACACACACACACACACATATATATATATATATATATATATATATATATATATATATATATATATATATATATATATATATATATATATATATATATATATATATATATATATAAGGTGCGGTAGGTAAATTTGTCACCATTTGCAACTCTAAATTCCATGGATGCGTTTTGTCTGGCGTAGGTTTCCTCTACTTCCTATCAGAATAAAGTCATTTGTGCATCGTCTTTAAGGAAAACAATAACGACTGAATTAAATCCTCCAAAAAAATTGAAAAGGAATGCAGTGTTTTTTGAGATTTACCCATGGAGCTCCAATGCAAAGATTTCTACTGCTTGGGTGTCAATCTGAGGAGGGTGCAGGGGATCAGGAAATACTTGGATGAGTCAGGATATAATTACGAAGGTACTACGGCTCGGGAATGTCATTCTAAGCCTTGGGATACAAAAAGAACCCCAAAATTTGTCACGGAAACCCAGGCCATCATTGACAATGATCCTAGCAAGTCAATGAGATTCCTTAGCCACGGACTAGAGAGTGTGAGTCTCTCATCCAGCAATTAGTACATAAGGACATCTGTTACTAGTCAACTTACCACTCATACAAGATGATAAAAGGCAAGTTTTGTGGCAAAATATAAAGCAAAAGCGGGGGAAATGTGCTGCGACGCTTGTGAAAATAATTGAAGTATCCCCTTATGTCTGATCTGCTTTCAGTCTTCTCATACGAGAAGAATTTCTGCCAGGATCATGTGGTAAGCCCGCAGAACAACCGCTGGCTTGCTGTGTTCCCCAAAGATGTATCGATAGTCATGATGACCAAGTTCTAGTTGCGAATGATATTATTTGGGGTTATCAGTAGAGAAGGTTACGTTATGCACTTTTTTTATCTTCCCGGGGAGCTACATTAAGTGCCTGTTGAAGTTGGTATTGCATTCAGGATGTGGCCACTGGAAGGCTGTACGCGTGTTAAACAAGCAGGAGGACCCAGTCTTGACTGTCAGATAGTTTCTTTGACCCCCTTTCTACGAATAATTCGGCCTACCAACTCCCGAAACTTTAAAGTGCTGTACTAATTTGTGAGGCGTGGTTGATAGAGAGAAACTAATAAGTCCCTATGCAGTACCAAGGTGACCTTAGGTCAATAATCGCTACTATTTTTACCCAGTTAAAGAGGAATGACCGTTAAGAATGTCTGCAGCAGTCTTCAATGTCATCTAGAGGCAGAGATCGAGGTCAGCGGTGATTTCTTTCCTTATACCTATCACTCAGCACCTGAGAATCAAAAATTCAACCCATTCAACCTACTCACAGTCAACGACCTATGTAAATATCTAACACAAGTATCACCCATCACAAGCACTTCAGTCAGACTCATATTTCTAATTCCTCTATACCTAAATATATATCCCTTCTCTAATTTCATTTAAACTAACAGTCACTCCAATTCCATCTACATCTTCACTTCTATCATATCCCTTCTCTTTGCTTTCTCGCTCAGGGTAGGACACTAAATATATTGCCTAATTCAAGAAGTTCCGTGTCCCTTTGTCTCACGCACCTAACCTGCCCTGGCCTATCTCTCTACATTCACCCACGATTCGCCTCATTTACTCCAGATTCTACACTTGGCCTACCCCTCCTAACTACTTTCCACTGACTATCTTCCCCATTTGCCTTACCTTTAACTAATACAAGTGAGCTAACCCCACATGTTCTAGAACTACTCTACCTACATCGTACACATCGATCTCACTTATCTACCTTGTTCCCAGAACTAGACCTAGCACTAACTTCCCTCCTGAGGTCAGACACCTAGCCCCTCCAGCCTACATATCCTCTCTAAGTCAACAATGCACTCACGCAATCCACATATAACGCATGTATAAAACAACATAAATCCTCAATTCATAATTCCAATTAAAATAAACTGAATAAACTTTTCAAAACTCTTTAATTATTTAATCAGAAAAAATGTAAACACGGGGATTAAATTAAGCAGTTATAAAACGTAAATAAAAAATATAACACATTTTCAGACTCGTCAAACACTTATTTTACAACACTTTGCGCTTTTTTTTGTTTGATACCCTTAATTAACTATGTTGCAAGAATTATAACTCGTATTTTATTGATAAATACTATGCGAATTATGTAAAATCTAAAAAATAATAATTGGGTTCATAACAGAGCTCACTGAAACACGTCCAACTTCTCCGACAGCTGTTTTTTTAAGCAGAGGTTGAGGAAATTAAGTGTAGCATAGGTCCACCGGCGGATATAGGTGCCAGGAGGTTATGATAGTTAGGTTTGGTTGTTTAGATAAGTTAAATTAGGTTGATGGACGTAGATTAGTTATGGTACATAGTTTAGGTTAGCTAAGTAGGTTAGATTTGTTAGGTCGATTGGGTTGTTAGGTTAGTTAGGTGAGGATAATTAGGTTAGAATAATTCTTGATTTGGTAAGTTTATTATCTACTAATAACGCCCAACCTAATCTAACTAAACTTCGCAAAACTAAAATTATAAAATTGACAGAATGGTGGCATTAATCACCCATGCAAATTATATATTTAAAAAATCCATGATAAATTTAAGAGCGAAAGTGTTAAATACCTCACAAATGAAGGTGACTTGGTGCCGCAGGTTACGTTGGGTTTTGCTCTGATTTATTACGTTTGCACAACAAATGAGAGACTGCTTTAATAGCAACACAGTTATAATATACAACACACTGTGAGAAATGCAAATTTATATACTTTTAATTAACGCAGGTAAATGAAATTTATAACGCACGTTGAACTTTATGTAATAAATACAATGTAACGATAAAGCAAAATGGTGAACAGGAAAAAAATTATAAGAACAATAGTGAAATTTGACAACGTGAAAAGTTTATAACACATCGAAATAAATATGGTGTAGTACTTGGTTGCATCATCCTTCTTGTCAAATAGAGCTTGTAGCTGCTTTGAGTAGTTTCCTACGATCTTTCCACAGATGCTCGGGCTGATTTTTTTTCCATTCTTACCAACATATTTTCGTCAAATCAGATAAGTTATCCAGATCTCGCTTCTGAACCATGAGTTTTAATTCCCTCCACAAGTTCTCGATGGGATTCAGGTCAGGAAATTGACTTGGCCATTCCAAAACATTAATTCTACTTTTATGCGGCCAATACATTTGATGTATGCTTGTGGTCATTGTCTTGTTGAAATGCCCATCCTGGCTTCAATTTTAAAGAGCCATTTCTAGATACAGTTCGCAGGTTATTCTTCCTTACACTACATCGATTCTTCCAACCCCTGATGAGCAAGAACAATCCCATACCATGATTGGTCCACCACTGAATTTGACTTTTGGGATCGTTGTTTTTTTTTCTCCAAACCCTAATGATTCAATTTCGACCGAAAGATTCTATTTTCGTTTGACCAGACCAAAGGATATATTCCTAGAACGTTCACAGTTTATTTAAATGTTCATTTGCAAACGCCAAGCAAGATTTACATTGAGTTTTCTTAAGGGGTGTGGTGTCTTCTGGAGTACGAGAAAAGAGATCATAACGACGCAGCGTTCTAATTATTGCCTCTTAGCTAACTTCGACTCCACTCGTTTCCAGAGCTTCCTGTAAATTTATGACGATTTTCGAAGCAAGTTTTGGGCCGAGAGAATTTTGAATAACTTTGACAAATTATTGAGTCCTCAAACATATTGTAATTTTAAATTTATTTAATCAATATTGACTCAATTGTGCGTCTTTTGTTATAATTATTAGACTTATAAACTAGTTTGGCATTATTAAGATCAATTTAGTGATTACAATTTCTTGAGTGGTTTGAATAAGAACAAATCCTGTAATCAATAGTCTGGAGTGTATCATATTCCATGTAATAATCGGAATAAATCTTATGTAGACGAAACTAGAAACTTTAAGAAGCGCAAATTGATTTTCATAATATAGGATGACAGGAGAATATTATGAGGCTGCAGAAAGTTAAGGAGACAAAAACTTTAGTCTCCCCCACCCCTCTTCCATACGGACAACTTGCACGGAGCTAATTTTCTCTCGAAAATGAACTTCAAAAGAGCTTATTATCAGACTTCACTGCACAAAGAACTCTGACAAAGAGCTGTAGTTACACTCTTTGCCCTCTTATTTATTTAAAAATATCTCTTGAGACCTTTTGAAGGTTTATAAGTCAAGTACTTCCGTGCAATAAATTTCTGTTTGGAGTACTTAGTGGACCTATTAGATCCATTGGCATTAATTAAGAACACTCCAAGCACCTCGGAGTACCCTTCATTCGCCTAGCGAAATTCGAGTTCGTCATTATCTCCTCAATCTCAATTTGATGATGATAGAAGTGTGTAGAGGGGAGTGAATTTTATGTAGAGTTGGGCCCTCTATTTTAAAAAAGAATTCTATATTACCATGTCGGAGAAGAAGCAAACTGATCATAACCTTTAACAGTCCATGGTTAGGTTTTCTGTAATTCTCAGGAAGCAAGAAACTCGATACATTACCTTTGCTTATGACATTCCAAAATTGCCTGAAAATCTTGCATGATTCCGTCAGCAATTATATATAACCTCAGTCAATTCTCTTTGCAAACTCATTGAGGTACGTTGGCTGTGGGATGACCTTTTAGACCCATACAGTAATGAAGAGCTTTCCAAGCTCAGAGCACCCATCATTCTCCTAGCGAAATTCGGGTTCCTGATTATCGGATTAATTTGATGATGATAGAATTGTGTATAAGGGAGTGACATCTAGGCGCAAAAACTTTAATGCCCTCTATATTCGTTCTTACTTTGACACCAACACTACACCAATGTCACATTTGGCATGGCTAGCAATTTATTCCGAGGTGCTTTTGTGATCCAAAGTATGTACAGAGTGGTCCGGAAGTATTGTCACACCCTATTAATATTGTTTTAATTTTCCATTTCACGTTGCTAACACGAGCTCCTAGTTTGAAAGAGGGGCTTATTCCAATTGTATGGGAAAATTATCGTATGCATTCTGGTATTTATACAGACCTCCTCGATGTGTAACAGCGTCAATGAAAGTGAATACACTAAGCCAAGTACATGTCTTTAATATTACTAAATTGTTCCGCTATTGTTCATATTTCTTTTCGGTAGGGGGTGAAAAGGCCTTCGGATCAGTAGTGAACATTACTATATTTGAAACAAATTCACTGTTAATTTGATATCTTTTATGGTATTCCCACCAGTTCACTGATATGATGAAAACCAAGATTGAAGAGGCAAGTATGAAAGAATTCTCCTTCTCACAAGATCAAGAAAATGGGATGAGTTATTTTGTAGAGGAATTAAAAACATTGTTAGTATAACGCGTATTATTTCATCTTTGCTCCATTGCTCCAAAAAAGGTCACTGACCTAGGAGGGGGGGGGGCATTTAGGCGACAAGCCAATAAGGGGGGATGAGAGGGGGAGAGGGAGGAAGGGTAGGCTCAGTGTTTATGTATGCTCGGGTATGTGTGTACGTTTCTGAATGTGCTCCTGAGTGTGTGCGTGTGTGTAGACTCGGGGCCACCCTACAATACAATTGTCCTGTTCATCGCTCTTGCCTCCTGACCGCGAAAGGATACACATATGAGGTATGTCGATAATTATAGCTATTATAACTCAAGTTCGTTTTTTTAATTAAATTTAAAAGAAAACCAACGAGACCATTCCCCGCATAGAATTTTTAAAGATATATCTATATATAAAGTGGTGAAAATAGAGGAAGGAAAAATGTGTGCAAGATATATAGCCGGAGTAATAATTATATATCACATGACACGTAAATACATCCATATAGTCGGAGATGTAGGCTGCGACATGCTGGCCCATACTATATCTGCAGCAGGAAGACATGCCATCCATCCAGATTGAAGGGGAGCAGGGGCTTTACCCCTCCTACACCATCCGCCTTTGGAAAGGAGAACGTTCAAATATGCCCCGGCGATTACTAGATACTCGCAAATAAGTCGCCTCTCTTCAGAGATCCTACTAAAGAGACATGTAGAAGAAAATCGCTTTCGAAGGAATCTGTGAAGGGGGAAACAAATTCAAAGAAGAGAGGTCACATTTAAGGGTTACACCAACTGTTTTTAGTAACTCTTAAAGATAATCATAATAGATGTTCTTAAAGCATAAAGGAAGATGATAAGGGTTTATTCTTGAGAAGTTTCAAGAAAATTGAAAGTTGCATTGCTGAGAAAATATTCAAGAGTAGAATAATAAAAAAAGTACTAATGTACACCCAATCTGCAATGATTTTGATGTTTTTGAGACTTATTATTACTCACAGGGACCTAATATTTAACAGGGGATCCGAATCAGGTCATCTATAGTGTATGGCTGCAGCCATACACTAGCAGACACAGTATATGTTCCCAACACAGTATCGTCCTCTTCGAAGGGGCCAGTATACCGAATTTTGAAGTGAAGTCATGTCGCACATCTTCCAAGTTTTTGCCAGAATCCACACGATCATGTGCCCATACACTTAAAATCAGCCTCTCTTCCAAACTGTAGGAGCTCCTGTCAGCAATCTGAAATAGAAGATTAAAACGATATTAAAAGTGGGTAACAAGACTTTCGGACCACCCTGTACCTCTGATTTAGTTTACCTTTGCTGCAATCAGAAAATGGTGGTTCTTTTTGCCTTAGCCTGATGCCCCAGGAGCGGATTTGTTCTATCGCAAATAATATAACCTATTTCTTCCCTGGCATCAAGGGATGCCTGAAAGAATTTATTTTATTTAATCTTAAGTGTTCACCTTACAGCTCCAATCTTGCCCTCTCAGACTTATTATTTTAATGAGACTTATAGAATTTAACATAAACACGATTTGAACCCCTAAATGATGCCAAAACTGCCGATTTGATATATGAAAAGGAGGAGAACAAAATTCGTCAGATAAGGTTAGAGAAGATGTATATGGATTTACCCAGAGGATATTGTAAACAAATGCAATGTATTCATATTTTAATACTTTTATTAAGTTTCTATGATGTTGTAGCTTCAATTATACGAGCTTTGCATTTTCAAGCAACCACATAGAGGGGAATAATTGATGTTGTGTCATATAGACCACCACATGGGTAGGAAGATCACGTAGTAGAGCTATGGCAAGAGGTATAGAGAAACGAAACCGAAGTGTGCAATCATACTCTGCACGTGTATACACATGATTGTATGCACTCTTATTCAGTTTTACAACTTACATCTGTGGAGTTACTTTAACTCTAAAAATCCGCTTCCATCGCCTTAATCATACAAGCCAAATAATCCAAGCAAGGAACGTAAGCAAACACTCATCCAATCACACCAGTCAATCTGTTGGCAACTTAAATACGTAAACCACAATTGACTTATTTCAGCAGGCTTGAAAGCATAGTACTAGTCTATTCATACTATTTTTCATATTTAGAGTCGTCGTTGAGGAGAGAGCACAAGGCAAGGAAAGGGGAATATTGTTGGGTTTCGATTCAATTGGCTCTGGAGGATAAAGCAATAAATTCAGTTTGACATATTTAGGTGGATAGATCCATTCAGAATTTTTCAGTTGTAAATACATACTTTAAGCATATACATACTTGTATATGTAAATATACAGAGTGTCCCAAAAGTCGACATATCCAGAAAAAAATCTAGAGGCCACCACGATCTTTAAGGAATTTCATCCGTATAATTAAGTCGTCGTGGCTCTATGAATATCACAGACCACAGTGACAAAGACCACCAACCAGTAAACTATTATTTCTCTTGTTGAAACTATTAGCTATGTATTGCAACTTTTGGGACACCCTGTATAAAGGCAATGATATTACGTACAATAGACATGCATATATTATTATAATCAGATATTATTACGTACTAAGTAACAGTTAAATGAAGAGATATTATACACTCAATTTTCTATGATAAACAATACATACCGACGCATCAAATATAAATATGTATACATAAATGCGTGTATATAGAAAGGAGTGAGTACAAGGAAAAAAGCATACAACAGACAATTCGATCCTTACAAAGTTGTATCCAGACAGTAATTAGGCTAAGTTTGCTAAACTTTGCATCCTTGATCATTGATGTTCGCATTTTTTGATGGAGGACGTAAAAAGAAAATAAACGAGGTCATTCTTGGGTTAGAGTGTTTGTCTAGTTTGTGTTTAAACTAATCAATCGTAATGTAGTCAATGATGTTACAGGGGAGACCATTCCATAAATTGAATACTCGATTAAGGAAATTTTTTTAGGTTCGTGTAATCGATTTACCTACAAATTTGCAACCATTTCCTCTTTTGTTATTAGATCGATCGATTAAAAAGTGCTTGTTACAATTCAATTTAACAATGCATTTGACGACTTTAAATACGTACATGAATTAGGTCACCTCTTAGTCTACGCTGAGTTAACGGGAAGAGATTTAATTCTTTAAGAACGTCCTCGTATGGCTCGTTTTATTAGATTAGGTATCATTTTAGTAACGTTACGTTGAATTTGTTCTAGCTTGTTTATATCTTTTTGGTAGTAAAGGCATCAGGCTTGAACATAGTTTTATAGAAGAGGCCAGACTATAGATTTGTAAAGAATAAGTATTACTTCTTTCGATTTGTACTCAAATGACCTTCCTATAAAGCTAATTATTTTGTTCGACTTCTTGGTAACTTCTGTGTATTGTTGACTGAGTTTTAGGTTACATGATACTGTTACTCCTAAATCTCTTTCCTTGTCTCCTCTTTTCAATCAGGTTCCGTTCATTGAATAAGATGCTTCTTTATTGTGATATCGAATGTTGAGCATTTTGCATTCATTCGCGCTGAAACACATTTAGCAAGTTTGGGGCCAAGATGATAACTTGTATAAATTCTATTGCATATCTTCTACTGTAGCAGAATCAGGTCAAATGGCGGACACGTGCCCTCCTGTACCCACGTGGATCTGGAGATCACCGCATTGAGCTGGTGAAAGCATGGGAACCTAGGTGAGGAGGCGGCTGACGCTGTTATCACTCGCTCCAGCTGTATTTTCCTAGGGACCAATGTCATCTCCCCCCATCCTCCCTTACGCCGCCACCTCTCCGCGAGCATGCGGACTTCTCTGCCCAAATATTGGAATCCGTTGTACATTCTAAAGAGCGTTTTCAAGATTCCTCCTTTCCCCGAAGGAGTCGCCGACTTTTCACTCAAGATCGCGCGCGCCTCCTCTCCAGGCGCTTATATAACACTTCGACTGAGTTTAGAGAGCAGCACTGTCACACTTCCACCTACTCTGACTGTCGTAGGTTAGCCGAGATTATATATATATATATATATATATATATATATATATATATATATATATATATATATATATATATATATATTTATATATATATATATATATATATATATATATATATATATATATTTATATATATATATATATATATATATATATATATATATATATATATATATATATATATATATATATATATATACTGGTAATTGATTTGTTTCTTAAGAATCTGATATGTAGCAGGAATATGAAGACCCAGGTGATTATGCTAATCATTTATTGGCAATTCATTTGTATTAACTCCAACTTTGTATCGTTAAATTCCTTTTTACTCCATAAGGAGCCAATCCCTTTGGGCTTGCGATCCTGTATCATTTACAATTATACATGTACGACCTGCCACAGTCGTTATGTAAGCCAAACTGGCTTACAATTCAACTGCAGGATCGCGAAGCACTTGGGTTTGTCTCATAGGACTGTTATTCCCATTTCTAAACCTGAAGCCTCTTCCATCAGGCAACATTCAGAGTATCACCATCATCCTCTTAATTCTAATTCATTTACTATATTATCTTCAGCCTTAACTTCTCTCGATTTGAAAATCTTAGAGTCACTATATATCATTAAAATAAATCCAAAGTTAAATAATTACGCCTCCTCATTTAAATTATTCACAATATAGCCAACCAACACGTCAATAGATTAACTAGCCAACCGACCAACCGAATAAATTTTGTCAGTGATTTTATATGTTTAGTTAGTTGATTTTTCAACTCCCACGTTAAAGGTCAGTCCCTTTGTTCATTCTGATTTATTTTCGGGGTTTTTTGTTTTTTTTGGTATGTGTTTTTTACAATTTAATATAATGTTATTTTTTGTTTACTTCAGTAACTTTTAATATGTGATAATCAAGTGAGTTTGTTATAATTTCACTTTCTATTTTTTTTTTTAAATACCACTGGGTAATATTTTTTAATTCTATATATTATTATTGTTTTTACTTTAATTTTAATTATTGTCAATTTTATTATTTTAACTTGCCTTCTTCCGTTTTTTTTTTTTTAATTCATTCTTTTAAGTGTTGTCAATTAATGTTCCTTCCCCTTCTCATTAGACGATATAGTCGCTGAAGATGGTCCTAGTAAAGGTCCGAAACGTCCGGCCAATAAATAATTAGTATAATCACCTGGGTCTTCATATTCTTGCTATATAAATATATATATATATATATATATATATATATATATATATATATATATATATATATATATATATATTTGTTTTATTAATTTTTAATAAACCCAAATAAACTTTGACTTGAGGCGTAGGTTCGTGCCTCGGTGATCGCTTGAGGATCGTTCTCTAAGAGTGCTAAACTTTATTTTTATTCTTTCTTGACTTTATCAATTATTGCCACTTTAACTCGTTCGAGGATAATTAAGACAGTGCTTTTACTAAAAAATAGACTTCAATGAACATAAACCTCTCACTAAATAACATAAAAAATACAGATCTAATGCACTTAAAAAAAAAGAAAATGGGATTGCTGGGCGAGCTCTCGAAGCTCGATTCGAGATAGAATTTTACGGTGGAAATAATTTTAAGTTAATATCTTTGTCCTTGGCTAGACATCCAATAAACTAATTATTATGCACGGGGACATAAACAACAGGATTATTGTTTACTCACATAAGGTTGTGGAGATTAAATACCCGAGAGCAGTTAGACTATCTTCGGAGATTTTGTTCCGGAGAGGCGTAACTCGAGTAGTTGGTTGTTTGCTCAATAGATGGCGTTCGTCGACCTGCCTGTCGATTTGGCAGGTGACGTCGAGAGGGATCTGGTTTGGGTGGATGCTCAAGCGAAAGCTTAGTCCTTCTACTTATAGCCGGCTGGGGCGACCTTGACCTAGTTTTCTTCCGAACGAGATGAAATCGTTGTCTTCTTTTTTTTTTATCTAGTTGGGGTTTTGCCAACTCAGATAGAGTAAGATTTGGAGTCCTCAAACTGGGTATCTTGATACTCAATAATCTTGATGCTCAAATGGCGCCGAGCTTCCTTGGTACAATCTGGTTTTGTACAAGGACTGCAAGTTCTCCTTAACTTGCAGAAAACTTTCTACCGGTGATTTTTCTGTTTTCTTCTCGAACTCGAAAACTCTCTCATCCGGTGACTTTCTTGTCTCTTCCGTTAGAACGAACAAAAAGCCACGTTTCCTCGGGTCAACCTGTTATATACCCAAATTACTCCCGCGGGGTAATAGGGAGGTGGAGGGAGGACTCGTAAGGTGAGACCTCAGTTTGGTCTCCTGGGCTTGGCGTCTTGTAGCTCTGAGAGAGGGTAATACGAGATTGGCAGTTTGCACTTTTGAATGGATTGTTTATAAGTACATCATCGAAGGGCCTGCCTTTTGAGCTGAGGTCAGGAATCTGTCTCGTAAAATTTATCATTTTGCCCGTTCTCCTATGTTACCGGAGACCATCAGAGGGGCCAAGCTAAACCCAGATGTCTTTTGTTATTATTTCCTTGGCCTCGATATATATATATATATATATATATATATATATATATATATATATATATATATATATATATATATATATATACTAAACTCTTATACCTTTACACTGACGAACGAGCTAAGGAACCCCGCCCCCCACATCCAGCGGCGATTTCGATTCAAGTGAAGGCTAAATCGATCCGTGAACTCTGCCTTAGTCAATCGGCAAGTTTCTCAACTCTAAAGACGACTAGTGCTCCCTCGTATGAAGCCGTAAGTACAACCAACTTTTTCCGTCTTTTTCACCGTACCCCAACTGGCCCCTCTTTGGCAACGAGCTCATAAGGTAATTGTAACTATTGCCGCCTGCAGATTGATCTTAAATCTGGCTTATCCCAATTGCTCCATTATTTGTGTGCACGCCCAAGTTAAAATCCCCCTTTAATCACCAACTGTATCTGACCTCTTTAATCCCTTACTCAACCTACCTAATCGCGTGTGGATCTTTAACCCCATCCAGGCGACCATTACATTTAACACCAATTTCTATGTATATATATATATATATATATATATATATATATATATATATATATATATCCTTTTTTTGTTGTTAGTAAAGTTATATTTTCGTCATTGTCTTTCTTGCACTCTGAAATATTTGTTTAAAAGGACCCCGCAAAGTAAGAATAAACCATCCTCACTGGACTCATAACCATTTGCCCTTTCACTAACGGTCTTTAACCAACTTTGGGGCCAATCCCCAAAAAGCACCCACCTATATATAAATATATCGTCTGGCCTTCCCCCGACATCTACTTTCATAGTAAGTTTACAGCAGTGGCGATTTTTGTATCATCTGCGTACTTTGAGTTTGTGAATGTCAGATCTGCTTCACTGTTGTTAATGTGGATTAGCAAAAAATTGGTGCTAAAACTGAGCCTTGTAAGACTGCACTAGTTAAATTGGGCTATATAGACACCTTGCCACTTTTTTTTAATATTGGTGTTGCATTAGCGAGCTTCCACTTGTCTGACATGATGTCAGTCTGCAAGGATTTAATGAAAATAGTATCCGCCCTACTGATTTCTTTTAGTTAATTTCTCCCAAAATTATAGCACATCGCTTTCGCTCACTATGATATGTTGTCGAACGCTTGAATCATACTTTTAGCTTGGCGAAGGGATATTAATTAGGTCTTATGTGCTTAATACTGATGCGAAGAATGTATATATGAATGTATGTATGTATTGAAAGCGGATTGAAGTTAGTTAGTGCGTCTCACCGATGTAAAGGGACAGGAAGATACAAGTGAATAAGATGAAACTGGAGGAAAAGGTTTAAGGTAATGTCGAGTAGAGTTTATGTAGAGTTCTAGGAGGGCTCACGGCAGATTTAAGACTCCTCAAAACGTATTCAAGGTCTCAGAGTTTTATGAGGAGGCTCAATTTTTGTTATGGGAGAGCTTACTAGGTTTTCAGGAACGTTTACGCTGTGTTAAGACAGGGCTCAATGGGTTTTCGGGAAGGAAAAATTCGGTGTTTAAGAAGAGCACACACTACAATGTTCGTCGACCGCCCCAATTTTCATCAAAAAGATTCCTTTTATTCAGGGAGGGTTCCAAATGTGTTCGGGGAGAACTTCATTGGTTTGAAGGAGAACCCATACTACTTGGGATACCAACTGCAATTCTACCCCCCAAATAATTGCTTTGGTCCATAGAAAGTTCATTCGGTTTCACAGGAAGGACTAATGTATTTTCAGGGAGGGATTAATAGGTCTTGATAGAGGAACCAAAAAACAGTACTTTGGTTTAGAGTTTAATTGGTGTTTAGAGAGATATCAATGTGTTTTTAAGAAGGTTTCAATTGACCTTTAAGGAGAAATCACATCTTATGGAGCGCTGACCGCCGCACCTTTCCTTCCCACACAGTGATTTGATTTAGGGAGAGCACAATGACTGTCACAAAAGTATCGATAGGTATTCAGAGAGGTCCCATACATGGGGCACCGCCCACTAAACTACTTCCAACAAAATGTTTCTTGAGCTATGGAGGGCTCAAGGGGTATTATGGGATTATAGTCGCGCTCATTGGGTAATACGAGGGCTTAATGGGTGCTAGGGTAGGACTCAATGGGTATTGCGAGATTACGGGAGAGCTCACTGGGTAGAATGGACTTCTAGATGATATGGGAGGGCAAAACGAGCGAAAAGGGGGCTCAATAAGTGAAATGGTAGGGCTCAATGCGTGAAAAAGGATAGCTCAATGGGTGGAACGGGATTGCGGGAGCGCTAACTGGATAATAAGGAAGGGTTAGACATGAGTTACGGAAAAGCTCAATGGGTATTGAGAGAATGCGTGAGTGTTCAATGGGTTGCACGGGAGGGTTCATTTATGGTAGAGCAGAGACTTACTAAATGTTACGGAATGACAAGAACTCAATGGGTGGTGGGAGAGAGAGAGAGAGAGAGAGAGAGAGAGAGAGAGAGAGAGAGAGAGAGAGAGCTCAGGACGTTAGGGAGGGCTCAGGATAATTACTTGATTAGGGTAGCGCTCAATGTATAGTATGGGAAGGCTCAATGGGTGTTACAGGAAGGCTTAAATGGGAATGCGGGGTTAGGTTTATGAGATCACTCAATTGGTACCACCACTGGGTTCATTTAGCGTTACAGTCCTGATTAAGCTTACATGAGCGGTGCTACGTCACTGTCGTGCGGGTTTCATAGTAGAAACCAAACATGTTAGAGCAGTGTTTTGTAATGGTCGGGAAAGTTCAAAGATTGTTACGGGAGGGAATAATACGTGCTAATGGACACCTCAATGGGGGACAAGATCTGGACTAATATTGCTCTGAAGGCGAATAAACTGTATCGCACTTAAAACAGTGAGAACCAGGGAATAATGGATTTACATGAATTAAAGTATATACGATAGTGAAATCACTGTATACTACGATTGAAGAGGGTATGGTAAACTTCATACGGAAACTAATCTGGTAAATAAATCGTATGCTCTAATACAGTAGTTTCACTGTCATATACCATAACTCGCTATTGAATTCTTTCACTTACATATAAAGTATATACATTTACTCACCCCTAACTCCCAATTATTTACAGCTAATAGACAAATTGTTTAATGAGTTTTCAGATGAACAATGGTTACGCAATGCACTAAATGGGCATTGAAGTCCTAAGTAAAGAGTAGTTATAGACCTTTATAATCAAAGGGCAATGATGTTCCTAAACTTTACGCAGAACTTAAGGTGAACGAGTTAGCCAAAGCAAAACGGCTACCAACGACAGCTAGATTTACTGTGATAAACCGCACTAAAATTTAAAAAAATGTATCGATACAAGCTTGAAGAGGCTCCATACGTAATCACTTCTTGAAACGTTAAAATATAAAGATTTAGGTTGGCCAACCTTACCGTAAAATGAGAATGATTAGAATACAAGTAATTAATAATAAGGAAATATTTGGCGTTACAAATACAAATATATGAGAATTACTGTTTGTAGGAATATTTTTTTTCCCGACGGGTGTAGGGTCAATGTGGCTTGGAGGACTCAATTTGTGTAAAGAAAGTGCTCAATGGGTATTACGTGACGGATCGATGGATCCTACTGCCGGCTCTTTGACGTCAGTATATACTAAATTTTATTCAGCAAGCCCTAAAGGAAATAAAACAAACCGCTATCTATCAAGGCAGTAACAAACGTGTCCTTTACAAGTAAATCTGAACATATCTGAAGGAAGGGAGGAAAAGATATGTCCAACATCAACAAAAGAAAAAATGAACGCACTCACTTCACCAATGCTATTCCCCACGAACCAAACCGTCGTTAATCTCGTGAATCCATGGGACATTCATCGTTGATTAAAGAATTTTTGAAGTGTCATAAAAATAAAGTTGTCAAACTTAATGTTATCTTTGTATTCATTTAAAGTTTCAAATATGTTGATATTTTAATGTATGTAGAAGTTTAGAACTGTCTGTGTCTTGAACTTTTTAAATAAATGTTATCTAATTAAAATCGATTAGATGAATCTTTTCTAATATATGCTTGACACAGACTACCTTCTCTATACTTTGGTGCTAGTAAATATGAGGTTTTAGATTCACGATTTCACCTTTGTATGCTTTAGGACACACATAGCAGTCCCACGTAAAAATACAGCCACCGTCGTTTCGCGACGAAGTAATTTTGTCCAGTTAATTTTGGAATAATATTAGGGAAGGAAGTAATGATCTGTTTGTTATCATGGATTAAGATTCAATCTCGTCATGAAAGCGGGATACGGATCTTGAAAAAACTCAAGATTGCATTCATTCTCGTCTTTATTTACTGTCTCGAAAGCTCCTTGTTTGTTTTATTCCCTCTGTGGAAGGAAACATATTACAGCCTTTATATAGTTTGTTCGCACTCTAATTTTCAAAATAGCTCAGTTTAAATAAAATCTGCTTGATAATTTTGTCTTCTTTTACTCATATGCAGGGAATAAAGGAATGACCAAGATAAAATTGTATGTTAGCTAAGCTTTTAAGGGAATACAAGCTATCAATTGTTGACAGCTTTAACTTCTCAAAACATTCGGGCACACTCGAATGACACTAAATTCCATTAAACTACAAGATGAAGTTAAAAGAACAGAATGGAACAACATTGGCTTGGCTTCAGCAAAGTAAAAAAAATGAACGATACAATAGGAAAATGGCCTCACACTTTCTTATACAGGTAGAAACAACACAAATACAAGTAGTGTAGAATTCTTTATACATCATAACAATACTACATCACCTTTTTATTACGGAATTAGATAAATATTCGATAAACTAATTAAACTATTTTTTAAAAATATATATTTTGTACAAATAATTACCCAAGTTTTTGCCCTTAAAACATCGTAGGCAACTGAGAAAGTGGAAGAGCTCTTAGTACGCAAGACAACCATCAGTTCAGGATAGGTGAGAAAGACTTTTACGCAAAGAGGAGCGAACCGAAATTCAGAGCAGATGATGAAAATGAATCTAGAGATAGATTAGCTGAGCTTGCAGAAACGTAGTATGTAGATCAGGGGTTCCCAACCCTCAAAGTACCCCAGGCCGCATCAACAAGTCCGAGAAGGCCCGGGGGCCACACCAATAAAATGACTGAAATTCACCCCTGATGTAAAAGTACATTCTGAATTTCTTTAAAAAGACAAACCAAAAGATATCGGTTGGAACAAACCGAACCATAAAGCGAAATTGATTACGTACAGGAAATATTTTCTAAAGTCCATATCAGTTACAAGCTCTTCCAAAATATGTATTAATTGCAGAAATAAAGAATATCAAAAATACAGAAGCTTGACAACAAATCCCAAATAGTGAATTCCAGTTTACATTTATAAATAACCAATTAATAGAATAGTGGTTAGAAAAATTCTTTCTGGTCTATTAAAATTGATCAATGATTGAAGTTGTATGGTAATACGATTGATGGACAGTATTCAGTGGAAACTTTCATAGACGTCTTGCTCCAATGGTATGTGACACAGTCTATGGTTGCATGTCAGTTAGAAAACATTGAGGGAATTCATTCTAAATTGGATCTTCTTTTTTACAACTTAACCAGGGGATCTCCCGAGGAAAGTTTATAATAAGGAGATATGTATCAGTACTGGTGAAGTTAGAGTGGATTAAAATGTGAGGAAGGTATCCGCTGAAACTCCTGCGGGCTTTCTGGCACGGTGGGAGCAGGAAACTGAGTGCATTTGGGACGGGAGTACAGGCAATTCTCCAAATGTTAGTTACAGCATGATTTCCCATGCCACACCCGGCGCACATTGTGGAGGATCTGAGGGGGTGAGTAGCTGTTCGAGATCTTTCACGTTGATGGGTCTCCACAACACTGCGACAGAGATTAAGTGTTTAATTCGAAAGAGAGGGAGATAACCTCCCTTCCCCCCCCACACACACAATGAAATAGTTACGCTGGAGCCGACCTAAGAGAAAAAAAGGTGATGTAATGAGCAAAGAGAGAGAAAGAAGAAGAAGGGGACGCGGGAGTGCAGGAAAATAAAGGCGATCAGTTTGTTGTATGTGTGAAGGGTTTTCGGTCCTACGCCTCGTTGAAGACGAGGTCCCGCTCTACATCGAATTACAAAGCAGGGTGGGTGTGGGTTCGAACAGAGGGAAAACAGTCTGATGTTCGAGGGGCTTATTATCACTGCCATATGAATAATCTAAGTCAGTTGTTTTCAACCCGGGTGTCGCGAGAGCCAACTATGAGTGCCATGGAAGTGGCACTAAATTGCGGAAAAATGTGTATTTCAAACATAAAAAATAACGACACTTGAAAGTATTTTGAAACTAGATTCTCTGCATTGTGGAACATAAAAACAACGAAAAGAGAAATAATGCAGATAGTAAATGAGAAATGAGAGATGCATTCTCAATTCTACGTCCCAATATTAAAAAATTATGCGATACTCATCCAGCCAAATTTCCCATTAAACTTTTAAGGGTAAGATTTATTTATTTTTAAATTGTTATGTCTTATTTCGATTAAATTAGGTTAATGTCAATAGTGGTTAATTTTAAAGTGCTTAAGTATTAAGCATTTATTCGTAAATTATTTTATATTGGAATGACATGGCTGCTTCTAGATAGAAATTTGGGTGGCATAACTACTTCTAGTTATCAATTAGGGTGCGACGACTGCTTCTAGATAACAATTAGGAGGACACGGCTGCTTCTAGATAGTAATTAGGGAGCCACGACTCCTTCTACAGCTTTTCACCCTCAAATTTTAAATATTGAACTTCAAATTAAGAAACCTGACTTCCATATTAAAAGTTTGAGCTTCAAATTAAAAAAGTTGACATTCAAATAAAGGTTAACATGCAAATTTAAAAAGTTGACTTTCAAATTAAAATACTTGGATTTAATATTAAACTTGTTTACCTTGAACTTAAAAAAGTTGACTTTTAATATAAAAAGTTTCTTTCAATTAAAAAAAAATAATATCATATGAATTTTTTAAGTTAACAGCACTAATTCCGTCACCAACCTACGCAAAATTATCTCAGTGTTTTCGCTTCTCAGGCACTTATTTCTTCATGAAATACCATCTGTCGTGGTATACGGCCGAGTATGTATGTACGTTTGTTCCGTACATGAATAACTCCGCTCCTTTTTTTTCTTTAAGAGTGCTATACTTGTATTTATCTTTTGTTTTGATTATTTAACCAGGGAGGATTCGTAATATTATATATCTATTGCCATAGGCAGCGTTTCAAGGATTTAATTAAACAAAAATATACCTTTAATTACATAAAAAAATGAAATGAGAGGATATAAATAAAAATTAATACTACCAATGAGTACTACGCGATGATTGATGCATAAATTCACTTTAGTACGGAATGTTAACTAAAGAACATAAATAATTTGGAATCCTTTTACCTTTAACTAAGCGGTAGTCGGGCGTGGGATGACTTTGAACGAGAACCTCGTTTATATGATGATTTGAGGCATAAGTTGTCATGGACGTGAGGCTGAATCGGACAGACAGCTGTTTGTCTCACTGCGCAAAAGATAAGTTTGGTGTAGTTATTCAGGATAACAGCTGACTTCTAGGTAAGTAGGGCGCGTGTGGCGATGCTTCTTGACTTGAAGATATCAGCGAATGGGGATTGTGGATGTAAGATTATTCCAATCTTTGGGTTACACTTGTGGGCTTCTTTATGATGAGACTTTACCAAGAGGTGAATATTTTTCTCGAGTGGAACTTCACATTGGTATTCCCCAATGGTGACGAATATCTCTGTTTTTATTCAAAAAAGTGAGATGGGGGGTTTCTCTGCACGAGATGGGTATGAGACTACTCTTCGATGTGACCAAAAGGAGCAGCCTCGGGAAGAAAAATCCCGCTTGGTTCCACTTCTTCTTGATTTCCGCTTTGACTCTGGGACTCGTCTGCTTCTCCTCTCGATCACTACCTCGATTCTCTTCTTCTTTTCTCCAGATCGATCTATATATACCTCAACTATCCCCTGGGTGGGAAGGGGGGAGGGAAGATGAGTGCCCACCTTTAAGCCTCTCTCCTAGGGCATCACTTTTCAACGTTGTCACCGTTAGACCTTCTGGTCTCTACTGGTTTACATCGGAGAAAGTGAAATTCTTCTATTAGGCAAAAATAGACCTAAACTATAAGACGTGACAGTGAGCCTGTTCATAGATTTTTATTCTGAAGGCTATCCCACTCTCCTCTGTTTATACTAACGGGCTACGAAATCTGCTGATGGTAATACTTCGTTACGAGCCATATCGAGGATTGTTTTGGGACAGTAGGAAAAAAGGGGGGAGGCGTCAAGTATCGGCCCATATGCCACGTAACTGTTGACGCTGTGTAACCAAACTAGCGTCTGTTTGGTCCTCGTAATATTGATTTCCCTACACTATTTTATATACATACAAATATTCGTAAAATACATATCTACAGTATTACTTACCATATGCGTTTGTAATGATAAAGTGCCTAAAATTATAAAAAAATAAAATTCTCTAGCACTCATCTTCCGAATGTTTTCAACATTTCGGCCAACTGTCTACCGTGACGTTAGAGAGCCTATTTTTTCATAGCTTGTGGAATTTAGTCTCATGATATCCTCATTGGCAGCTCTTTCGTGCCCCAAGCAACCGTTCCCATACATAACTCAGCCGTCTCAGTAACCAAAGAGTATTTTTCAAATACTGCACTAGAAAAATATTTAATAATGAAAATTCACAATAATGGTATTTTCTACCTGTATAAAATTTAGAGATCTCTGAAAAACCGAAATAATATCCTGGAAAAAGATAAAAGTAACTGAAATAAAAGATGGGCTTAACGCCGCTTCCAGGTCATGTGTGAGTAAATGATGTAAAGAAGGTGGGTTCATGTGAGTTACGAGAGAGATACAAAAGGTTCGTTGAAAGGATGAGTGAAAGTAGAATGAAAGGTGTTGTTTAAGATGTGCTTTCGAGATTGGATGTGGGGATGGAATGGTTGTCTCGTGCAATTGGACTAAATGAGTATGTGAAAGGCCTGTGTAAGGAGTCGGGATTAGTGTTTGTAGATGTTTGGAATGGGTTTTATGGGAATAAGGCATTGTATGGACTCCATCTAAGCCGGGCTGGGGTTGACATGTTGTGGCAGAATTTAGATAGTGTCGTTGGGTCTTTGTAGGCGAGAAACTAGTTACTGATAGTGGTCAGAGAAATATAAAGAGTATAGGGTGGGGCAGGGGAAGGAAAGAGATGCAGAGGAGATAGAGTGGAAGGTATACATTTTAAAAGAGGTGCTTCAGGGATAGGAGGGCTGAGTTATCTTTATACCAATGCCCGTAGTCTCAGAAATAAGAAAGATGGGTTATTTAGTTATATTATTGAGGAAGATATAGATATAATATGTGTAGTATAATCATGGGTTAATGAAAATAAATTTAATGACAACGTGAGTGAATTTGAAATACAGGGTTATGATATGTACATTAGTCAAAGGAGAGATAGGACTGGTGGTGGGTTGATTATTTATATCAGAAATAGCATTTCTTCAAATCTAAATAATTCTACAAAGCAAGAAGAAGTTGAGTCACTGCGCATAGATATTAGGGTTACTAAAAATAGGATAATACACTTGGGAGCCTTTTACAGACCATCCGGATAGACTGACTGTAGTTATGAGCTAATGATCAAGGAAATAAGGAAAGTATGTGAATTAGATACAGTTATTCTTGGTGATTTTAATTTAAATTCTGTGGACCCGGAAAATATGATAGGAAGTGATATAGCAAGTTGTAACTTTATAAAATGCTTTGAGGATCTTTTTTGACTCAATTTATTAAAACACCAACAAGGGGGGCCAATATATTAGATCTAGTTCTTTCAAATCATGATCACTTGGTTCAGGAATGGACTGTCGGAGAAGCATTGGGAAATAGTGATCATCAGATGGTTCGTTTTAACTTGGGAATAGTGAAAGGTAGAACATCAACAAACTCCACAAAAACTCCAAATTTTTATAGGCGAGATTACGATGAATTAAGAAACTTGCTAAATCAGATTAGGTGGGATATAGAATTCAGGGAAGAGAATACTTATGATATGTGGGACACTTTTAAGACTATACTAAACATAGTCCATAAGCAGTGTATTTCAATGAAGGCTTTTAAGAAGAAATGCAGGAAGCTGTTGTGGTAGAATCGGGAGATAGCTAGGAAAATTTCTGAGAAGAAAATGTCATACCAGAGATTACAAAGAGAAAGTACTTTTGACAATTTAAATCATTAGAGGTCCACCAAAAATGAGCTAAATAATATTATTAAGAAGAGCAAAGGGGTGGCAAAAATTCATTTAGCTCAAAATAATAATAAAGATCCGAGAAAATTCTTTAGTTATTATAGAATTAATAACAAATCTAACAGTGATAAAATAGGGCCTATTAGATATGAAGGGGTTTTGAAAGAATCTGATGAGGAAATAGTAGAGGATCTTGTTGATCATTAATCTTCAGTATTTACACAAGATCATCGAGATAGATTAATTGATGATAATTCTAGATCAAGGGAAGTAGTGTTGGATACCATTAATGCGAATAAGGAAATAATTAAAGGGCTTATATTGGAGTTAAATACTAGTAAGTCATCTGGCCCAGACAACATTCATTCTAGGTTACTCAAAGAAGGTGAAGATAGTATTACAGTAACTCTTGAGAAGATTAATACTAGATCACTAGAGTTTGGAGAAATACATAATCATTAGAAATTAGCGATTGTAGTGCCAATTTTTAAAAAAGGGAAGTAAAGAGGACCCGAATAACTTTAGGCCGGTAAGCTTAACTTCTATCGTTTGTAAAATTCTTGAGAAGATAGTTAAGAAGGGGATTTCTGACCATCTAGAGTATGGTAGGTTAATAAATGATGCTCGGCATGGGTTTAGAAGAGGTAGATTCTGTTTAACAAATTTACTGGATTTTATGGATAATGTTACTAAACAATTAGATATGGGAGAGAATGTTGATGTACTTTACTTAGATTTTAGCAAAGCTTTTGATAAGGTTCCACATAGGAGACTAGTTCACAAATTAAAAATGCATAGGATATGTGGTAAAGTTTTGAATTGGATAACTGCATGGCTGAAAGACAGGAAACAGAGTTGTGCTGAATGGGGTGAGGTCACAGTGGAGGGACGTTATCAGTGGCGTACCTCAGTGATCCGTTCTAGGCCCTTTATTATTCATAGTTTATATAAATGATCTTGGGGAGGCTGTAAATAGTAAAGTGTCAATTTTTGCTGACGACACTAAATTGGTAGCTGTAGTCAAAGAAGTTGAGGCTAGCTTTAAAGTGCAGAGTGACTTAAATAAGTTATTAGAGGGCTCAGAATTGGCAGATGACTTTTAACTTTAAAAAATGCAAAGTTCTTAACATGGGAAGGGATAATAGGGAATTTAGCTATGAAATGGATGGGCATTGGCTGAATTCAGTTGAGGATAATGAGGACATAGGCATAGTAGCAGATAGGTCACTGGAGCTTTCAAAGCAGTGTATTAAGGCAAAAAATAGAGCAAATAGGGTGCTAGGATACATTAAGAGGAATGTTAGCTGCAAGAGTAAGGAGGTTATCCTTAAACTCTACGACTCGTATGTTAGGCCACATTTAGAGTACTGTATACAAGCATGGTCACCACATTTTAGACGACATCAACCTGTAAGAGTCAGTACAAAGGAGGGCAACAAATATAATACCTTCCCTAAAGCACCTTGAATATGAAGATATACTTAGCGTACTAAATATGTTCTCATTTGAGAGAAGATGTGTGAGGGAAGATATGATTGAGCTTTTTAAAATCTGTTCTGTGATAAATAAGTTGGATTTTAGCAAGTTATTTGAGTTGGAAAGTAGTAATAGAAGTAGGGGTTACCACATAAAAATTAAAAAAACAGAGGTGCAGGAGGTTGTATGTTAGAAAATATTTTTACACTAATAGAGTGGTAGATTACTGGAATACGAGGGGCGGTCAATAAGTTTTGCAATTCGGATATAAGAAAACGAGATATGAGGAAAAGTGTTTTATTATTTTTCAATATAACTACCCTCGACTTCAATGCACTTGCGCCACTTGTCCCTGGGGATTCAAATTCCCGACAACCCGAAATCTCCCGACTGCTGTTCAATCCACTCCTAGATGGCGAGCTGGACATCTTCATCGTCCCCAAACCGGCGTCCACACAGTGGGGCGTTGAGCTGGCGGAGTAAAAGTAGTCGCTAGGGGCCAGATCTGGACTGTAGAGGGGATGGTTGAGCTCCTTGAATCCGCACTCGCGCAGGGCAGCTTGTGCAACTCTGGCCTTGTGGACTTCGACGACGTTGAAGTCGATCATGGAGTGTGAGGTTTCTAGGGACCTAACGGGCAGAGACCTTTGTCATGGCCAAATTGTCGTGGATGATGTTCATAACACTTCCGTGTGATATTCCAAGTTCTCGCTTGATTTCTTCGAACTTCACTGGTCGATTTTCGAGGATCATCCTCTCCACACGGGCCACATTTTCTCGTTGGTCACGTCTGACGGGCGTCCTGTACGGGGGTCATCTTCAAGGCACTCACGACCATGGCGAAACTCCCTATTCCAGCGAGCAATGGTTGCATAGGAATGGGCGGTGTCGGTGTACACTGCAACCATGTGTTCTTTGATTTTTTTGCATTCTTTCCTTCCTTGGTCAAAAATTTGATCACTGCGCGGTGCTCAACCTTCTCCATTGTTGAAAAACTTTGACTGACGATCTGCGATCAGCTACTGCTTCTTAAATAGACGAGGCAGGAGCATGAGGCTGCAGGTCCTGACTTGTCATAACTTGTCCCAACACCTTCATAAACATCCATCCCCCTTCCTCTGTTTTTTCCTATCGATTCGCAAAACCTATTGACCGCCTCTCGTAGTTTACCATCTGACACAGTAGATAGTCCAAACTTGAATGTTTTCAAACGCAGATTAGATGATTATATGGGGAGGGAGGGTTAACTTTGTGGGGGGCGTATTTTGGATTTATTCCTGTGGATGTAGTTTTTTATTATTGTATATTATGATTGATTTGGATTTTGACGAGTCTTGATGATGATGCTTTTTGTTTTTGACACATTCCTGTGGACGGTTCTAATCGTCTATTGCAGATGGATGATCTGACACAATCCTATGGGTGCATTTTGTTGGTGGGTTTTGACAGATGTGGCCCTTGTGGCTTTTGGCATCTGTGAAATTATGTTATTTTATGTTAGGTCGCATGGAACGACCCATTGGTCCCAACCAAAGTGGGACCAATGGGTGCTAAAATGGCCTAATGGCTCGCAAAAGCCTCAGCTAGACTCCCTATCCAAGTGTGGGTGGATTGGACATAAATACGGGTTACCGCCACAGACAGGAAAATTCACTTATTTTAATTTGAAATTCAACTTTTAAAATTTGAAAGTCATTTTTATTATTTGAAATGCAGCTTTTTTAAAATGAAAGTCAGCTCTTTTAATTTGAAGTTTGATTTTTTAAATATAAAAGTCCACGGCTACATTTAGATAGCAATTAGGGGCTATGACTGCTTCTTAATAACAATTAGCTTACCACGGCTGCTTATAGATAACAATTATGGTACATGGCTGCTTCTAGATAGCAATAAGGGTGCCAAAAATGCTTCTAGATAGCAATTAGGGTGGCATGGCTGCTTCTAGAGAGCAATTAGGGTGCAATGACAGCTTCTAGATAGCACATGGGGTGCCAGGGTTAATTCTAGATATCAACTAGGGTGCCACGTCTGGTTCTAGATAAGAAGTAGATGCCACGGCTGCTTCTAGAGAACAATAAGAGTTCCACGAGTTTATAGATAACAATTATGATGCTACAGCTGCTTCTAAATAGCAACTAGGGTGCCACGAATACTTCTAAATATGAATTAGGTTTTCAAGGCAGTTTCTAAATAGCAATTTGGGTGTCATAGCTGCTTCTAGATAGCAATTTAAATTCCAAGGATATACATTTAGATAGGAAGTAGATAATAATGGGAATGCCAAGGCCGCTTCTAGATATAAAGTAGAGTACCATGACTGCTTTTAGATAGCAATTAGGGTGCATAGACTTCTACTAGATATCAATTATAGTGCTAAAACTGCTTCTAGATTACAATTAGGATGGCATTAATGCTCTTAGATAGCAATTATGGTGCAAGGGCTGAATCTAGATAACAATTAGAAGTCCACGGCTGTTTCTAGACGACACTTAGTGTGATACTGATGCTCCAAGATTGCAATTAGGGTATAATGGCTGCTTCTTGATAGCAATTAGGGTACCACAACTGCTTCTAGATCACAATTATGATGCCAAGCAGCTTTTAGATAGCATTTAAAGTTCCAAGGTTGCTTCTAGATAGCGATTATGCAAACACGACTGCTTCTTGATAACAAATAAGATGCCCGGCCCTCTTCTAGATAGAAATTAAGGTCCCACAACTCCCTCTAGATAACAATTATAATGCCACGGCTGCTTCTAGATAACAATTAGGCTGCCACGACTAGGTCTAGATATCAAGTAGGGTTCAAGATAGCAAAGAGCTTTCGACGACTGCTTCTAGATATCAATTAGGATGTAATGGCTGCTTCTAGATGGCAATTAGGGTTCCCCTTCTGATGTAGATAACAATTAGATGCCACGGCTGCTTCTAGATGGCGATTAGGGTTCCATGACTGCTTTTTTATAATAATTACAGTGCCATGACTGTTTCTAGATTAGGATGCCGGGCTTGTTCTGGATAGCAATTATGGTGCCAAAATTGCTTTTAGATAAAAATTAGGATGTTATGGCTGATTCTAAATAGTAACCGGGGTACTACGGATACTTCTAGATATTAATTAGGTTAACACGGCAATTTCTAAATCGCAATTTGGGTGCCATGGCTGCTTTTAGATAGCAATTCAGATTAAAAAAGCTACATTTAGATAGCAAGTACGGTGCAACGATCGCTTCTAGATAACAATTAGGGTGCCACGGCGGCTTTGAGAGATCAACCAGGGTGCCAGGACTTCTTCTAGATAACAATGGGAATGCCAAGATATAAAGTATAGTACTGTGACTGCTTTTAGATAGCAATTAGGGTGCCATGACTGCTACTAGATAGCAATTAGGGTGCCACAACTGTTTCTAGATACCAATTAGGATGCCATGGCTGCTTCTAGATAGTAATTATGGTGCAAGGGCTGTTTGTAGATAACAATTCGGGTGATACAGCTGCTTCTAGATATCTTTAGAGTATCACCGCTGCTTCTAGATAGCAATTAGAGTGCCAAGACTACTTCTAGATAGCAATTAGGGTGCCATGGCTGATTCTAGATAACAATTAGGATGACAGGGCTGCTTTGAGATGACAATTAGTGTGCTACTGAAGGTTCAGGATAGCAATTAGGGTGCCATAGCTGCTTCTAGATAGCAATAAGGGTGGCATGGCTGCTACTAGATAGCAGTTAGGATGTCAGGACTACTTCGAGATTAAAATGATGATGCCCCGGCAGCTTTTATATAGCAGTAAGTGTGCCAAGGCTGCTTCTAGATAGTGATTAGGCTACCACGACTGCTTCTTGATAACAAATAGGATGCCCCTCGCCTCTTCTAGATGGCAATTAGGGTTCCACGCTTCCCTCTAGATAACAAATAGGATGCCACAGCAGCTTCTTGATAGCAATTAGGGTGCCACGACTACTTCTAGATAGCAAGTAAGGTGCCATGCTGCTTCAATATAGCAAAGAGCTTGCGACGACTGCTTATAGATAACAATTAGGATGTAGTGGCTGCTTCTAGATAACAATTAGGGCGCGACGACTGATCTAGATAACAATTAGATGCCACGGATGCTTCTAGATTGCGATTAGGGTTCCACGACTGCTTTTTGATAATAATTCTAGTGTCACGACTGCTTCTAGATTAGGGTGCCGGATTCTTCTGGATAGCAATTAGTGTGCCAAAATTGCTTCTAGATAAAAATTAGGATGTTATGGATGATTCTAGAGAGCAATTAGGGTTTCACGCTTCCCTCTAGATAAAAATTAAGATTGCACAGCTGCTTCTAGATAACAATTAGGGGGTCATGGCTGAATCTAGATAGCAATAAGGGTGCCACGGGTTCTTTAAAATAGCAATTAAGGTGCAACGACTGCTTCTATATAGCAATTATGGTGACATGGATGCTTCTAGATAGCAGTTAGGATGCCACGGTTGCTTCAGATATCAATTAGGATTCCATGACTGCTTCTTGATAGCAATTAGGGTGCCACGCCTGGTCCTAGATAACTATTAGGATAACGGGTTTCTTCTGGATAGCAATTATGGTGCCATGACTGCTTCTATATAATAATAAGGATGGCACGGCTGCTTCTAGATAGCACTTAGGGTGACATAGCTGATTCTAGAAAGCAATTAGGGTGCCAAAGCTTTTTATAAATTGCAACTAGGGTCCCATGGCTGTTTCTAGGTAACTATTAAAATACCACACCTGCTCCTAGATACAATTGATTCTACAGATGCTTCTAGATATCAATTAGCGTGCCACGACTGCTTCTATATAAAATCTAGGATACCACGCCTGCTTTAAGATAGCAATTAAGTTGCCAGTTCTGCTTCTAGATAACAATTAGATGCCACAGCTGCTTCTAGAGAGCGATTAGGGCTCCACGACTGCTTCTTAATAATAATTTTGGTGTCAGCACTGCTTCTACATATCTATTAGGATGCCTGGCTTCTTTTGCATAGCAATTAGGGTGCCAAAACTGCTTCTATATAGCAATAAGGATGCCATGGCTGCTTTTAGATGGCAATTAGGCTACCACAACTGCTTTTAGATAACAATTAGGTTACCACAGCAGTTTCTAGATACCAATTTGGTTGCCATATTGTTCTTCTAGATAGTGATTAATGTGTAACAACTACTTCTAGATAGCACTTAGGGTGACATGTCTGTTTCTAGATAGCAATTAGGCTACCAGAACTGCATATCGATAACAAATAGGATGTCCTGGCCTCTTCTAGCTAGCAAATGGGGTTCCACGACTCCCTGTAGATAACAATTAGGATACCACGGATGTTTCTAGATTACAAGTAGGGTTACAGGACTGCCTTCTGATAATAATTCGAGTGCCACGACTGCTTCTAGATAACTATTAGGATTCCGAGCTTCTTCTGGGTAGCATTTAGGGTGCCAAAATTGCTTCTTTATAAAAATTAGGATGTTTTAGCTGCTTCTAGATAACAATTAGGTTGCTACAACTGCTTCTATATAACAAATAGAATGCGATAGCTGCTTTTAGATAGCAATTAAAGTGCCATGGCTGCATCTAGATATCAATAAGGGTGCCACGAGTGTTTTTAGATAGCAATTAAGGTGCAACGACTACTTCTAGATATCAATTATAGTGAAATAGCTGCTTCTAGATAGCAGCTAGGATGCCAAGGCTGCTTATAGATAGCAATTAGGATGCCACGACTGTTTCTAGATAGCAATTTGGGTTCCACGATTGCTTCTAGATAACTATTAGGATAAAGGGCTTCTTCTGGATAGCAGTTATGGTGCCACGGCTGCTTTTATATAACAATAATCATGCTACGGCTGCTTCTAGATAGCAATTAGGGTGATATGATTGCTTCTAGAAAGCAATTAGTCTGCCACGGCTGCTTATAAATAGCAACTAGGGTGCCATGGCTGCTTCTAGATAACTATTAAATACTACGACCGCTTCTAGATAACAATTAGGATGCTATAGCTGCTTCTAGATAGCAATTAGGGTCCCACGACTGCGTCTAGTTAACAATTAGGATGCCATGGCTGCTTTTAGATGGCAATTAGTGGGCTACGAATGCTTCTTGATAACATTTACGATGCCACGGCTACTTCTAGATAGCAATTAGGGTGCTACTATGATGAAAAGTGTGAAACACATTCTCCTCAGGGTTCGAATCGGTATCAATGGAAGGCGAGCAACACATCGCAGGCGATTAACAATTGAGCGATAAAATATTTGGCAAAAATATTCAGGCAAAGCTGCCGAGATTTTGGTATAAAATCTTTCTTAGTATAAAGAAAATGAATTCTTTTATAATAAATCCTTCACATGATGTTCAGTCTTTATACGCGTACTATAGCTCATAACAAATCCATTAGGAATTTCTCTATGCAGTTATCATAGCACTGAAGAGCCACCTTCCTAACACTGCATCTTTCACGGCTAGAGGACGCTCTTCCCCCATGCCAGGCAATTATCCAATAGACCAATTTAACCGTCCTAACAAGAAATGTATCAATTGGAAATTTTAGTCTTCACCCTTGACGTGACAGTACGTGTGGCCGCTGATATCTTAGAACAGTAAGAGGGTTTTTTTGGACATACTGTTTACTCACTTTGTATGCAAGGCATTTTTATATTTGTGCAGAAGGATAGACAGTAAATTTTGCAATTTATGAATCTATCATTAAATCCTTAAACCAAAAATCATATCAATGAAATGAAACATCTAATTATCTTTATAAGCACGAAGGGGCACAAGTTATTTAATTAGTTGTATTTTGAAATGCTCTGAAACACTGTTTTTGTTTTTACGAAAGAAAACAATAGGTATACATTTTGAGAGAAATAAACCTGTGCTTGCCTTGGAGTACCGTCCAAAACTAGAGAACAAAATATCAAATTCTACATTTTTTTATAATTCTATTTTAACTTGCATGAAAATTGCTCAGAACATTCTTTAAACTTTCCTCTGATAGTGTCTAGGTTTCATTTCATAGAATAGTGAATAAAATTTGTTAGGACGAGAGTAATGTGTATTGAAAGAAAAAAGGGTCCCAAAACTAGATAATGATAAATATTATTGCAACCATGACTATAAAACAACATAATTAATTATCTAGATCATATTTCATTTAGAAAGATAGAATAAGAAATGGAAGATGTAATGAAGAGAGGGGAGGGGGCAAAGTAGATAGAAGAGGAAGGAAGTAGTAGAGATAAATGAATGGTGCCGGCGATCGGGCCTTCTTTTTTGATATTGGTGTCCCACTGCGGGATCTATTTTATTTATTTTTTCTAATTTCGTTTCTACTACTACGGGAACTTTTTTTCTTGTTTGTTTTTACTTATTTTCTTATTTTATTTTTCGAGTTATTTGTATTTAGGTATAGGTACGATCGTTCTGGTGTTATGAAGGTAGTTTTTAAATCTACCTCCTTCTGCTTCTGGGTCAATGGCGTTCAGGGTTTTCCTGGGCAGAATTGTTTCGAGACCTTCCCATATGTCTCGTCCTCGTTTGTGAAGGAAGACGGTGATCGGATCAATGCCGACCTCTTTATGGAGGCTCTTCGAGGTCCGGGACTCTTGCTGGATGAGGCTGCGTTGAGTGATATAGCAGGAGATACCAGTTTAGAGAAACTAAACTGGTATATAATTTTTTCTTATTTGCTTGATTAAGGTTCATAAATCTTTAAATTTGTTCAGTTCCGTGTTTGCCATTCCAATCCTTTTGCCGATGTGTCCGCTCCTGCCTGTGCTGGCAAGTGCGGACACACTCGGCGAGTAATCAATGTCGGTCGCGTCAATATTGAGAATGACGGTCCGATGTCTCCCAATCGTGGTCGCTTTGAATTTTGCGATGTTGGTCTGGATTTTCCAGTGCCTTTCAAAGCTGCAGACCCTCTCGGCTTCCGCAGCCGTAGTCTGGCCATCATCCTTGTGGATTTTATCCGACGAACCACGATTTGATGACATCGTCCGTGTACTGGATGTTGAGCATTCTTTCGTCTATAGGCTTAGAGATATCTCACATAAAAAATGATGAAGAGAGTTGGGCTGACGCATTTACCTTACATGTGAGCTCGAAAGACGCCCTTGTGTGCTCTTCGAAGGCACTGACAACTTGCCTGCCAGATAGGTAGCTGCAGAGCATTCTTTCGAAATTGGCGTGAGTCTCAGTATCGATATTTTGTATTTTAGACCATTGATCCAGACTTTATCGAAGGATTTCTTTACATCTCTAAAGGGGACGTCGATCGAGCACCCATTAGCTCTCCCTGTTTCTGCAATTTGAAGCATATGGGCTATGGCTGTATCCGTGCCACGGTGTTTTCTAAACCAATGTTGTTCTTCGTTCAGCAGGGAATGGCCCGATAGATGTGTAATTAGCCTGCTGTTAAGGATCTTCTCGAACACCTTCCCAACGGACTCCAGCAATGAGATAGGACTAAGGTTCATGTCCTGGTTCGCAGGTGGTTTCCCAGGCTTTGAAATAAATATCATCTTTGACGTTTTAAGGGGACGCATTGAACAGGGTCAGCAGACTAGTCTGGACTCTTTCAGGATCCTCTTTCAAAGGCCTGATGCTAATTTCCTTCTTGTGAGTTGTCATGAAGACGAGTGAGGTTAGTCGCGGCTCCGTGAGGAATAAATCTGTACTCCTTCCTCTCCATATATTCGATAAAGTGATCCTCGAAGGCTAAGTCGAATTTCTCCTCTTCTTCATCGGAGATTTTGAAGATATCCTTCCAGGCTTCACGAAAATATCCTTACTTTTCACAGGGGGTAGTCGCCGTGCTTCTGTTGTGTGAAACTGCAGTGGGTCCGTGTGTTCCAATAGTCCCTTTAAGCCTGCTGATATCTGAACAAAAAGACTTCGGATTACTGCCAATGTCTATTCTTTCGATAAGATGGTTCCATTTCTCCTTCACTTCGTTACACAGCGCGATGTTAAGTTAACCACTGAGGAGTTAAACAATATAGAAGTCCATGGGCCTCGTGTAGCTCATGTGGAGGATGCGAGCGTAGATCTAATAGAAGCGCTCTTGGAGCACCATTCTCTCTTGTGCAGGGATGGTAGGTAGCATCTTTTTGTGTGATTTTCTGGATTGCAATTGTGTCTACGTTGAATATGCAGCTGTTGATATTGGTCAATTCGTTGGCGAAATCTTCTTCGGATGGGCCAATCAGATTGGGGAGATCCAACGGGAACTCTCTTCTGTGGGCATCTCAGTCAGCCTTAGAGAAGTCTTTCCTGGGCGCAACAGGAACTGGAATAGGAGCAGCTTCTACTGTTATCAACATATGGATGTGATCACTAGACGTCAACGGTCCTGGTAAACTAATTGGTAAAACGGGAAGTTGGTGTTAGTGAGAACTAAATCAAGCATGGTGGATGACCCTAGGTATATATATATATATATATATATATATATATATATATATATATATATATATATATATGTAGGGAAGTCTGGTCTAATGTGTTCTACGATAACCCTTCTCAGCAAGAGGTCAAGGTTTTTTCCTCTAGCTTCCGGTTTCGTGTAGCCAGCTATCCTATTCCTCACATTGAGGTTCCTGGCGAATAGCCTCGGGCTTTCTTTCTTGAATATGGTTTACATGTCGTGAATGAGCAAATACTGACGGCGAGAAGGTTGGTATGCTGCACCTAACTCGATGTCCCCTAGGATTAGAGACAGGAATGATTCGTTCATTGTATTCCCCGTTCTGAACTGCAAATCTTTCTTGACCGCTGTCATTGTCCCATCGAATCTCTCTCCTGTTACATTGTTTTTTAGAACATTTTATCAAAAGATTCTCTGTCTGTCATCATCCCTGATGCCGGTTTCCGACAGCAGCAGGTTTTTGGGTTGGGGTTGCCTTTGCAGGTGAAGCGTGGCTGGCACGTGGTTTGTCCGCTGCTGACCTTTTCTTTTTAAGGAGGTCTTTTCTGAATGGGCACTGCATCCTTAGTATCCGGTGTGGCCCCGCACAGTTGATACACATTTTTGTAGTGTTCACACATTGCATCTAGTTATGTTCCATTTGGGTGCATTCAGAGCAAATCTTCAGCTCATCCTTGCTAGGACAGGCGCTGGTTGGGTGGTTTTCCGCCTGGTAACATTTTAGGCAGGTTAGTAGCTAAAAGAATCTCTCTCTGCTGATCTGTTCTAGAGATAGTATTATTATAGTTAAATAGTACACGAATGCTTAGAGATTTTAAAATATAAGGGAGAGAAGCAAAGGATAGATTAAAAGGAAGTACAAGAGAATTCTTGTTTTTAAAGGGCACGCGGTATTTTAATCCTCTTGTCAATCTTTAGTCTTTTGAATTTATCTGATTTAATGATCTTAGTTTGTATTTATTTCCGCTTCTCCTTAAGGTTTCCATTTCATATTAATTCATTTTCGTTTTTTTTATTTTTTGTGGGCGTTCCCTCTCCTCTGTATTATCCTTATAAATATTACAATTTTCAATACTTTTGTTATTGCTTGATAAAGAACTCCAAATAAAGTTCGAAAGTACTTAGAATCCTCGTATTAATTTTTCCTGTGTGCTTTGTTGCATATATATATATATATATATATATATATATATATATATATATATATATATATATATATAATATTGAGGATAAATCCCAGAGCTACCAGAAACGGATGCAACATCTTTTTTGGCTATGTGAGAAAACGCATATTTTAAGTATCTTGTCGTGTATGTAAGAGTTCCTTCCGAAGGCTTTGAGAAAGACTGGTTTGCCAAAAAAGAGCCATTTAACCCCATAATTATGATTGCGTTATTTTCAATAATTTTTAGCGATTTATATATATATATATATATATATATATATATATATATATATATATATATATAGCTCATATTTAAATATGACATCTATTTTTAAAGGTTGGAGGAGACTTAACTGAAAACTATTATAATGTAAGACCAGCGTATTTTGGGCATCAAACATTCTAATATTATCGTTGACAGGATAAAAAGATTTTTTATCGGCATCTTTACAAATGCTTAAGAGTATAATTAATGGATAGCATAATTTTGAGCCAATGTTATAAACATTATCTCTTTCTTTGTCTCAGTATTTTGGGGACACTATTTTAGGACAAGGAGAAACAAGGAGGTAAAACGACGTTTTATAATATTGTACTCGTTTGAATAAAAGTGTATGAAAGAATTTTCGGAGACCTTTCTGTATACTTCGTATTTGAGACCTTGTGACGTGCTATGAATTAAAATGCTATCATTATGCAAATAGTTATCCCACTACCAGCCTTGCTTTTCTCTGGACTAATGTACGTATTATAACCATGTAAATTATACATATTCAACTATATTGATAGTGGTATTTAATTTTTCCACTATTCTTTTATGAAAATATGACTAAATAACTTCACTGCCTTGTTTCTAAAATCAAGAGTATTTATGTAGAAACAGCTTAAGCCACCTATCTTTGAGGCGATTATGTAGAAACAGCTTAAGCCACCTATCTCTGAAGTGTTTATGTAGAAACAGCTTAAGCCACCTATCTCTGAGGCGTTTATGTAGAAACAGCTTAAGCCACCTATCTCTGAAGTGTTTATGTAGAAACAGCTTAAGCCACCTATCTCTGAGGCGTTTATGTAGAAACAGCTTAAGCCACTGATCTCTGAAGTGTTTATGTAGAAACAGCTTAAGACACCTATCTCTGAACCGTCTCTTCTATCTGATTCGGATTTTGCTCCCACCGCTATAAAATACAAGTTGCCTGTTCCAACCAGTCTACCATGGTTCGAACGACTAAATGGTTCGGGCCTATCACATATTTATCGGATTGGCCTCACATTTATCATGTTCTCCTTTCCATGGCCACCTTTTAGAGCGATCACTCAGTCCTTTCACACCGATTACGGCTTTAGTGCAACCCATTCCAAACGTAACCACTCTTCCAAAGCATTCACTTCATTTATCTAAGCACAACATTACACATTGCCTACATGCAATAAATTACTCTATCAGACCAGACAGTCAATCGCGACCTATTCTCATCATAGAAAAAATCACAGCCACTACACTCCTACCTCCCTCGCTCCAAACTCTCGATACTTACTTATTTTACTCCCCCTATCCCACTCCCCGCTACCTCTCTTTTGTATGGTGGGTGGCCCCTACCAAGGCCATCACGCTTCCTGAGTAGGTGTTTGATACCTACGTGTACCACCTACCCTGACATCTATTCTTCTCGATCATTCACTTTCACATGCAAAACATCCACTGCTTCCATCTCACTTCCTTCAACCAAAATTTGAAAACTCTCAACCACACCCTGTACACGTCCTCTCGCCAAACACCATCTCATTCTCCTCTTTTTTTCTCTCACAAATGAACTAAATATCTAATTCGAGAATCACGTACTTTAAACCCTACAGGCGCCTAATTTACTACACTTTCACCTACCATTCTTTCTGCTATCCATCCCAAAACAATAAACTTATTACACATGAAAAAGACTCAAACAAATTTTTCATACCTAGTAGTAGTCTAATCCATTTGCTCTTAATTACATTTCAAGTCTTCTAAACCCAACCTAACCTACAAGAAATATTATTCACCCTCCCATCCTTGCTTGCACTTGTACCTTCCTCACTTAATTTAAATTTATACCTAGCCACCATCTACGCAACCATTCCTGTCCTACTACCACTGAATCCCTAAATAAATAAAGACGGCTCGTCATTCATTGCCACCTTTCATTTTCTTACACTCTACCCCTCTTCATCTAAATTGCAATCTACGCTATAACTAATATCATAACCAGCCTCTCTCTCATCTTTCATCCACAGAATCTCATCCGTAATTTTATTAACTTCTAACATGAGATACTCGCTATCTTCATTGGTAAGCACCCAACACATTCAGAAGTATTCTACTTTTCATCTTTCCCCAACTATAACACAAAACCTCAAAGTTACACATATGTACTTTTATGCAAAATTAAAGCTTATTTAAAAGAAAAATAAGTAACAACAATCATAGTTAATATCATTCAAAGAACAAAATTACCTAAATAACCTTTACAAAAATAAGATCTGCGCCTACTTTTCTCTGATATAAATAAATTGACCAAACTAGCTGTTGGGTCCTGAATCAACAAATAAAAACAAGACTGCGAAAAACTCCTAAGCCAAGAAAATAGTGCAAAAACAGTCCTAAAAATAAAGATGATCAATATTTACGTCATGGTACACCACTCTTTACCATAGACTACTCCTAGATTATGTGGGGGGTGACTTAATTACCTACTACAACGCGAACCGTTTAAGCACTGTTCGCAGGGATTAACGACCGACTAGGAAGTCAAACTTAAAGCATTGGGTTTCAAATCCTTAATAATCAGACAGAGTGCATAATTGATTGGTGAGATTTACTTGAATAGACCAAGAGTATCGTTCAAGGTTATTTAAAGATGAAACGACAAAAATATAATATTATTTACAAAGATCAAAATAAGAATAATAATAATAGGCAAAAGAGAATTATTTAAAATAAAATAGTCTCTTGATTATTAATATGAGGAGAGTTTCTCAAATAGAATTAATTAATCAATGTTACTAGGTTCAAATCAAAAGGGGTAATTTAACAATACTAATAATGGAGGGCGTTTCAGGCTTACGGGTCGGTGACGTCGAGGAAGGTCCTTCTTGCGATGAGGCGAGTGGGGAACGAACCGATGAGGCATGTGAGGCACGATCCGATGAGGCAAGTGGAGCACGGTGCGAATGACCGAGGTATGGCACGATCCAGACCTACCTTCAGATGAAAATAGCCAAACTTTACAAATGACGTACGACGGGGAATGTGGCATTACTCAAATTCCACTGGAAAAGGAAACTTCTTTTCCTCAAAGGTAATCGATGGAGATTTTATTCGGTTCGATTAAACGAAGAGAGACTGTTGCGCAAATTTAAAGGTTTGCCGTTCACAGAAGCTACCAATTGACTGGGATAGAATCACAACGGAGAAAGCCTGGTTGTCTGACGAACGTTCACGGGACTTACTTAGACTTTAGTCGATAAGAACGGCCTTGAGGTGCGAGTTGGACTCCTCGAACTACAGAACAACCCGAGTATTTGTATGCCCGGAGTCAAAAGCTCCAGACATCTTAATACAGAGGCGGGGTCGATTCATCATTTAACAGCAAGGGCCGAGACAGAGTGGCTCGTTCACGCCTCGTCACCAGGGGCTGGGGGAGGCTTGGGAAGAGTTCGCTGGATTAGGGAATATTTCCTCAATGCACTCAGAGTCGAAAATTCGTGAATGTTCGAACAGCCAGTGACGTTGCCCATGGCGGGATACCATAGCACGTAGTCTCCGATAAAGTGGTTCGTGGAGCGGTCATAGGTTTTCTTTTACACCCCTCTCTTCCATATGTTTGAACTTTTCTGAGACAGAGGTAAGAACAAAGGACATCACAAATTTAAATAGGAGGAATTATTATTAAGGCATCAGACTGATAAAAAAACGGGAGCCCTGACCTGTATTCGACAGGCTTACAAAAACGCTATGATATTGATCTAAGCATAAAAAATATATAAATGGGTCGACAAAGAAAAATCACATTTAAATTAAGGAACTGAATTAAAACTTTGTCTAAATGGATAGTGGAACAACAATACAAAAAACTATATTAAATAAGTATCTACAGGGACCATAGATATACGAGAGGCGGTCAATAAGTTTTGCGAATCGGTAGGGCAAAACAGAGGAAGGGGGATGACTCTTTGTGGGGGTGTTAGGACAAGTTATGACAAGTCAGGACCTGCAGCCGCACGCTCCTGCCTCATCTATTTAAGAAGCTGATCGCAGATCGGCAGTCACAAATTTTGCAACAATGGAGAAGGTTGAGCACCGCGCAGTGATCAAATTTTTGACCAAGGAAGGCAAGAATGCAAAAGAGATCCATGAAGGCATGGTTGCAGTGTACACCGACACCGCCCCTTCCTATGCAATCATTGCTCGCATGAATAGGGAGTTTGCCATGGTCGTGAGTCCCTTGAAGATGACCCCCGTCCAGGACGCCCGTCAGACGTGACCAACGAGGACAATGTGACCCGTGTGGAGAGGATGATACTCTAAAATAGACGGGTGAAGGTCGAAGAAATCGAGCGAGAACTTGGAATATCACATGGAAGTGTTATGAACATCATCCACGACAATTTTGCCATGACAAAGGTCTCTGCCCGTTGTGTCCCTAGAAACCTCACGCCCATGATCGACTTCAAAGTCGTCAAAGTCCACAAGGCCAGAGTTGCACAAGCTGCCCTGCGCGAGGGCTGATTCGAGGAGCTCAACCATCCCCCCTATAGTCCAGATCTGGCCCCTAGCGACTACCTTTTATTCCACCAGCTCAAGGCTGCACTGCGTGGATGCCAGTTTGGGGACGATGAAGATGTCCAGCTCTCTATCCAGGAGTGGATTGAACAGCAGTCGGGAGATTTCTGATTGTCGGGAATTCAAAGCCTCAGGGACAAGTGGCGCGAGTGCATTGAAGTCGAGGGTAGTTATATTGAAAAATAATAAAACACTTTTCCTCATATCTCGTTTCCTTATATCCGAATTGCAAAACTTATTAACCGCCCCTCGTATATATATATATATATATATATATATATATATATATATATATATATATATATATATATATATATATATATATATATATATGTATATATATATATATATATATATATATATATATATATATATATATATATATATATCAGAGGTGAGTCCAGGTCATCAGCATCACTCGGGCTCATAACAGATTGCGCATAAACATTAGCCAAAGACCGATCTGACTGTCGCCTGTACTGTACTCCTGACAAGAGATGCCAGTTAGCCTTTTATACCTACCAGGCTCGTTCGTATTATTCTGAGTTGGTGGATAATTTTTCTTTCCTTTAAGAATATTGTAGAGCGGAAACCTTTCATATATTGGAATTTAAATCATAATCTCTATAGAAATCTTTTTTTTCAAGAAAACATTGAATTTAATTACTTTTAATTTTTACGATTATAGATAACAACGCGGGCTGTAACTTCTGAGCCCGAGTCAAGCACGTGTGAATGATATCAAGAGATCGTCTGCTACGAATGATATTTTTTACACATGGCACCTCTAAGATGACTGCGACCAAGTTCAATAAAAGGAGCCCAGGTTATTGGCTACAATTACTTAGTTGAAGTCAGTGTTGGCATAAATTAAATCAGCTTGCAAATACACGTTCGCTTTAGTAAATTTATAATTTATACTTGGGCTAACCCCGAACAGCCCGAGTGCCAAAGTCGCGACTCATATATATATATATATATATATATATATATATATATATATATATATATATATGCTAGGAAAGGTACCTGGCCTTGCCCGAGCATAAAATCTATCGTGAACAAATTAAATTTCCGCCTTGACTTAATTTGCTCAATTAAAAATTAAAAGTTGGTAGGTATAAGAACGTAAGGTTTATTTTTACTTTTGAGTAAAGAAGTAGTGCATCATGAAATACTGAGAGAGAACGATTTTTGCATTACTATATAATCTACGCCCATGCTTATGTTAAACGAATTTAATCACCCTTCAACAAAACACGTTCTTTAATGCGTTTTTCAACATTGCTGCCGCAGAATTGGTCTGCCTAACCTTGATTTTTCATTCGCAATGTTAATGTTTTAATTACAACTTATAACCACGAAAAAAATTCGATTTTTTAAACAGCAAATACATTTAACTCATAGCTATTGACGTGCTGATGCAAAATCTGCAAATATTTCAGTCTGGCTTCAATAGCTTTTGAGTTATGAAGATGCAAACATTTTTCGTGCGGACACCACTGATGACTGATATATATATATATATATATATATATATATATATATATATATATATATATATATATATAGAAAATATATATATATATATATATATATATATATATATATATATATATATATATATATATATATTGGTTTGAGCTGCTCTTGTTGAGCTTCAATTTAATTTGTAAGATAAACAAAAGGACGTAGAGAGAGAAAAGAAATTCATTTCATTACTTGATTGCAACAACGTTCCAGGTGTCAATTTCACCCCTCCTCTGCTCCTGGAAATATACAATATACAAAAGCTAGAATAGACTAACATTTAAAGTTAATATTACAACATTCAAATTATAGAATTAATGGAAGATTTTGCTTGTTATTATTGGGAGTTATGCAGCACTTACAAGTTATTACCCTAAAATTAATGTTGAGGAATTTAATTAGTAAAATTTGGCTATATAAATTTAAGAAGACACTAGATGCACATCCAGAAAAGAGTAACCTTTTCCAATCAGTCGCGAATAGAATACTGGTAAGAAAGCACGAGGATCATGAGAAGAAAGAGGTGACATCCGTTTTACATAGAATAGAATGAAGCCAACCAAACAGGCAAGAACTCTTTCTTAGTAAGAACTTTCTCAGTCCTGTGACTAATTCTCATATGGTACATAATCTTGCAGCGTCACAGTAGTTTAGGGGCTTGGAGGCCCGTGAACGTTCCCAGCGAAACCATTTCGTAGAGATGAGAAGGTTGACGGGGAAGCAGATCGTTCGAAATGACCAAGTGCTGCTGCTCTATTCACAGCTGCACCCATAAGAAGGTAAGCCTCAGGACGGAGGCAATGAAATACACAACCCCAGCGAGGCGTAGCCAAAACTTGCGTCTCATCTGGTGTAAAACATTGAACTGATGGCGCCCCGAATCTTTGAGAACAGGGTCCGGGTTAGGGCGACCTTCTTGGAGGGAAGATTCATTTGAATGCCGAGGTATACGAATTCGAAGCATGGCTCGAGGATGGAGTTAGCGAGGTTTAAGTGCAACGAGCTGCTAAGATTGTCGCCTAGGCAAGCATGAAGTTTCTCGGGTTACCCAAAGAGTAGGACATCGTCTAAATAGGTGAAAGCCTTGCACCTGTTTCAACAGGCCCAGAAATTCAGGATGGAGGGCGAGAGCCTGCTGCACAAAGTAAGGAGCGCCAGCGCGAATCCCATTGGAAGGCGCGTAAAGCGATAGTATTCCTGTCCAATGACGAATCCAAAATGACCCCGAGCCTTGGATGGAGTTTCAGGTGATAGAAGCCGGCTTTCATGCTTGGTTACTACAAAAATCCGATAGGCCTCGGGGATCTACCGAGATCGTTCTATAATGCCAGCCTCTAGAAGCTGGAGAGCCACCGGGAGAGCCTAAGAGTTGGAACGAGCCCACTTCTTCCCTTTGCCTCTCGCGGACTCTAACCTTGCCTGGAATCACGAACAACTAGAACGTGTAATTGTCAGAATATAAGACACCTTCCCACACGCATGCGCAGTTGCAATGTGTATCTGCCAATGCCAATCGACGTCGCTTCTCTGGAAGCCTGATTATCGGCTTCTGGCAAGCATTACATTACTTCAGGCTCTTTGCAGGCAGTCAGTGACGGAATGTTCTGACAAATTCATTAACCTGGCCGCCCTCTGTCCATTCATGCTGTAGCTGAACTGTGGATTTCTTACGGAGCTGAAGGCTCATTGGACGCAGAGACCTGTTGTCATGTTGTGTATTGAGCTGAGGCGTCTAGAACGAGATTAGAAAAGGAAATCAGTATAAGAGCAAAGTTTAGACTGGGGTGTATTATGAAACATTAGCCATATCCTATTAAGCGATATACCTTGATTATTTAAAGGAAAGAACATTATTATTACTTTTTCTACTTCCATTTAGCTTTTTTTAAAGTGGCAACTCTCCTAGACATAGAATTAATAAGTTCCTAGGTTAAAGCGCGTAGTATTTTTTACTATATACCATATTTGGCGTAAGACATTCAGTAATCATGACCGTGTTGCTGTTTTGTGGGACATTTACCGCAAAGTTTTGTCTAGTATTCCTCACACGTGTTCTTTGGGTAGCCAATGAAATGACTCAGCCAGGAAGTCGTATGATAACCTTTCAGCCTTAACATTCCTTTGTCCTTTTTGCCAGTATGAACAGGATCCCCCATCTTTCATGAATAAATAGGTTTCTTTGTCAAGCTTACCCTCTAAAAATAATGATAGAAACAAATCTCTCCTTATGAGGAAATGGATTCTTCCGAGTTCATATTGCCAACATTCAACCAATTTTGCCCAAACATTCAAATTGGTTCCCTACATCATAGCAGAAAAAAACACTATAATTCACCTTTGTTTGTAACCAACCTGTTTATGTCAAACTATTGAGGGTGTATTTTTCAAACGAAAAGCCGTTCACTGTCCAAAAATCAAACAAACTTAGGTCTAACAAATTTTAAAACTTCTTGCTTATTTCTTCAGCCCACTCATTTCTCTCTCCAGAATTTGCTCATAATTAAAGGTCATTTTCGCATGACCGAACCTCCATAATATTTTAGCGAATAAAAGCAATTCATTGTTGTTCTTGGGCTGATTTGGAATCCGTGTGTCTCTTACAAGTTTTAAACCGAAGGTTATTTTCTATTCGATCTTCGAAGAGCATGGAGACACATTTCAGAAGGCCCAGGATTACTAAATAATTCTTGATTAGGGTAATATTTTACCCTTTTCTTTAAATTGAACTATATGTAATTCCGTTAAGGAAACAAAAAGGGTATTCCAAGATTCCTAGGAATTTGTCTTTGGGACAATGCAAAGTCTAAAATTGACCACCAACAAATTACAAATTAGGTTAAAGTGATGAAATTGTGTGGTAGGTATATAAAGGTGTAAAAATGATTTCTAGTTTGCCCTGGTGTTAGGGCATCACTAGCATTCTTCTTATTTATATTTTTTAATATTAAAAATTTCCTCCGTCATTAAATTTAATGACTGTCGTTGACAGCCAGTTTCCTCCATTATAATATATATATATATATATATATATATATATATATATATATATATATATATATATATATATATATATATATGTATTTGATTAGTTGTATTTTCCGTCGAAGCATTCAGACCTTTGAAAGGTTTCTCTTATGCTGAATCTCATAAGTTTTGAGTCTTTGTCTGTCTCTTTTATTTGGGCACTTCGCCTCTTTTTATCGTTTTTTAGTTGTCATGATTTTATTTTCAATTGGGAATTGGGAATTGGGCACTTCGCCTCTTTTTATTCCAAAGTGTTAATTATTTTTCAATCATTTAGTTTGGGCACTTCGCCTCTTTTATATTTAAAGTTAGTTAAATTTTTAATTTATACTATATTTATATTTGGGAAGGGGGTCTTTAGTGTGGGCACTTCGCCTCTTTTTTATTTGTTTATAATTATTGAATTTTTGCTGTCACTATTACATCAGAGTAGTGGACTACTACTATGTGTACATAGGTAGTACCACTTCTCTCGCGCAGGTTCTACTACTAGGGAACAGAGCAGCTCTACCTATTGCGCGTATTCTGTTAAAGTTCATAGTAGGGAGTATCACTTGGTCTATTTTGTCCCATGTCTTTCTCCCTAGCCTTTGGATCTCCGTATTGATCGACTTAAGTCCGATTCTTGGGTGTAGAACCGATGTCCGAACACGGTCGATCCTTTGCGTGCCAGTGATCAGCAGAGTGGATTTATTCTGCACCCTCTGCATCATTCTGAGAGATGTGCAGCTTGCCATCTGCGTGATCACGGCCGGGTATACTAGTACTAAGCGTATCAAGGCTGTATACAGCTTTTTGATGTTTGGAACGGTGAGGCCTCGGAAACGGTAAAGTTTCTTCAGCTCTCTTTTGGCTAGGGAGACTCTGGTATCGGTATGCGTCTTATATCCCGTTTGTTGAGTTGTAAGCCCAGGACTTTACCCTCGTTGGAGTACGGATAGAGTTCATTATTGACGATGACGTCGTCTACTTTCCGGCGGTTCATTGGAATAATGGTAAACTTCTGGCGGTTGGTTTTAATTTTCCACTTCTTCTCATATCGGTTGATATTTTCGATTTCGACAGCTGTCGCCCTCGCCTGACTTCCAGAGTTCCTGAATGGACTCAGGACAATTTGGGTGATGTCGTCTGCGTATTGCAGATACATCGAATCGTACCTCACTGGAGCAGGCAGGTCAATCGTGTACACTAGGTACAGCAGAGGGCTGAGACAGCTGCCTTGTGGAACTCCCGCCTTAAGTTCGAATTCGGGCCCCTTGCAGCCCTCGATCGCAATTCGGGCTCTCCTATCAGAGACATAGTTGCAAAGGACCCTTTCCAGGAGTGGGTTAAGCTGGAGGTTAAGGATCTTGAACTGTAATCCCCTCAGCCAAACCTTATCGAAGGCCTTCTTTACATCTCGCAGCACCACGTCTACGTACCTCCTCTCAGCTTTACTGCAAGCGAGTTTTTCCGCAAGAAGGGCGAGGGCTGTTTCCGTTCCTCGTCCCTTGCGGAACCCGTGCTTCTAAGGGTTGTGGGCTCCCAGCTCGGCTAGTTGTTCTTGGAGCCTGTCAGCTAGGAGTCTCTCGTAGACTTTCGCAACGATCTCCAGCAGGGCGATTGGCCTGTAATTTACCAGTTGATCAGGGGTTTACCTCCCTTGGGTATGAAGATCACCTTAGCAATCTTCAAACCTTCCGAGAAGTAGCCCGTATTCAGGGAAGCGTTGTAGATGTTAATGATTCCCTGAATGATCTGTTGTGGGGCATTAACGAAGTTGTTTCTGGTGATGCCCGTCCAGCATGGTGCCTTTTGTCGAAAGGCTTTTACAGTGGCCATCACCTCCTCTGATGTTATGTTACGGCCGTGGCCCGCCATCTCCCTGCCTTTGTTGACTCGCTGTTGTGGGTGCGTGCGATGCATTTCCTGATTTAGTTCTTCGATCAGTTGGCCTTCGAATTTCTGGTCGAACTCGTCGTTTTCCTCAGGGGTAATCCTAACCACCAATTCACCATCTTGGAAAATATGAAACTTCTTTAAAATATATTTTTATAGTTATATTTAATAATTAAAATATTAACTTCTGAAAGGCTAGGAATAAATGCCTGCCATAATTATGCCCTAAAATCGGGAAAATCATTTTATTAGAAAACTTTGGGTAACTATTTACTTCATGTATGTCTGTGTATACATATATGCGTTATTTTTAAGCTATACATGATTTTGACTTTACGTTACTGTCTAAGTTTTACTTAAGGAGGACCTCAAAAACAAACGAAAATACGTGATAAAATCCTTATTAAAAATAGAAAAAGCTTCAGATATTGGCCTGAATAATTAGGTCGGGGGAGAAATGGAAAGCAAACTTTAAGGAATGGATTGAATCCATAACAAGGTCAACAGACCTATGTTATTATCAATTAAAAAACATATCATCTAACCTTACAACCTTAAAAACTTTCAAAACTCATTTAAAAGTAAAATGGTTACCATCCTACCGACCGACATAGGAACTTTTTAGTCGCGTCCACTCGACATAAAAAAGGGTAGATCAGACCGTCAGAGCAAATGTCCCTGGAGTAAATGAAGGGAAAATATAATAATTATCCCATGTGAGTTGTATATGTAGCTGAGTAGGGCCAAATGGTAATAAAGAAGTGATAAATGTAATAAATATCTGGACAAATCAAGAGAGAGGAGTTACGAAACGGAATGAGGAGAGAAGAATAAAAATGTAAAGGAAGAGCGAGAGAGTAGTGAAATGGGGAAGATATGATCTTACTGTTCAGCTGATGAAGCGAGCAGCGTTTTATTAACAATAGTCAAAATAAAAATCAAGAGGAGAAATAAAGTTAGAATGCAAATTAATTCTTATAAGAACCTTTAAAAATATTAAATTTTACAGCATTTTTGAAGTTAAGAATAGATTTAGCTCACTCGCAATCACAGAACGATTATATACAGACAGTTGCACCTTTAAGACACCATGCTCTTTGCCTTTTACTATATATTTTTTGTTTATTCAACTTATTATTAATATCTTCATTATTCGACAGTAATAAATTTGGGTTAATGATTTGGAATCGTTACTTATGTTCCGTTCCGCCAGATGCTCGGCGGAAAACCATCTGAACAGGACAATTTGCCGGGATTTAAATTCTCAAGCATTGCTGTGGCCATTGTTTCTAACTCACTTAGAGTATTTTCCCATATCAAAGCAGGTTTTATTTAGTTAAAACCTTAAAAGATATAGATTTTGAGAAAAAGAATAGTACTAATGAAAGCTCTCCGCAACCATCTCTCCTACCCGCTTCTCCGGGTACGAAAAAGCGTAAAGGATATTTGAATGTGGTGAGGAAAGTTCACAAGCAGAAATTTTGACAGCAAAGCTAAACTTGGTAAAAGTAATAATAAACTATCTAAGTACAATTGATTTAATCCAAAAACGCTTTGGTCAATTCTACCTTTGAACTGCTCAACGATGAAACTACTTATTATTTAGCTCGACAGGCAGCTCTTTCCATGTCTACTATATTCTATATAAAGTGTAGTTGCCCACCAAAGTACTATTGGACCACGGAGGTTCATGCTTTAAACCATTGTTCCTAGCCCTAATCTGCCTAAGGGTACACAACCTCTAGCAATCAATATTTTCAAAACCTCGAAGATTTTTAATACCTCTATCAGTTGACCGCACAGTCTAATAATTTCGAGGGAAAAGAGACAAGCTCTAGCAGCAACGTATGAGATTCTCTATAGCTAATCGACTGTTCAGTGTCATGGATCTACAGTGGCGGCAACAAAAAAAGTGACATTTAATATTGGCAACAGAAATCGATACACAAAATCGTTTTCACGATTTTACTTGCCAACTAGCCAATGAAAAGGTGCGGGGCTTATGCCGCAAGTGGACGACTCTCCTGAGCTAAGACAAGAGAACTGTGCTTTACTGGAACTCAGTGTCTCGTTTGAGCTCGTACAGTTAGGCTTTAGTGTATGGCACTCCAGCGTGCTGATTTCCTGCATTCGTGCCTACATTTGACGTGCTATAACTTCTGTGCAAATGGATACAATGGGGCGGAAAAAGCTTTCTATGACAGAGAAAAGCCGTGCCTTGACCCTATTAGAGCAGGGAAAGTCTTTTATTGATGTAGCAGCAGATTTAGGAACCTCAAAAAATACGATTCATCGCCTAAAACGGGCAGCTGAGTTATTGCCACCAGGTACCATACCAAAGATGAAGGAGGGCATTGGTGCAGCTAGGAAGACATCTCCAAGGACTGATAACATCCTAAGGCGTGAAGTGATGTCAGACCCTTCTGTAACCTCCGCTTCAATCCAGAAAAAACACCCAGACCTCCTCCAGAACGTCGCCCTCAGGACCATCCGTCATTGCTTACAGAAGGACTTATGCCTACCGGCTCGCCGCGCTGCCAAGAAGCCACTTCTTACCAAGACTATGAAGATGAAAAGGCTCAATTTGTGCAAGACCTATGAACATTGGACAGCTGCCCATTGGAAAAAGGTTATGTTCAGTGATTAAAACACCTTTAGGCTGGTCAGAGGAGAGTCAAAGATCATGCGTCGTCCCAGCAATGTGTCTCGGTATAAACCAAAATATACCGTGAAAACTGTGAAGCACCCTGATAGTGTGATGGTGTGTGGTGCCTTTAGTGGAAACAAGGGCAGAGGGGTCTGTACTTCCTTCCCAAGAATGTAACCATGAGGGGGACTAACTATCTGGAAGTTTTGAGGCAGCACATGCTGCCATTTTGGGAAATTCATCAGTGTGAATTTTTCATGCATGATGGTGCCCCTGCTCACAGGTCCCAGTTAGTGAAAAGGTTCTTCAATGATAATAATATTAGTGTTTTGGAGTGGCCTGGTAATTCCCCGGACCTAAATCCTATTGAGAATGCTTGGAATCTGATGAAAACCAAAGTTCAAGAGCCAGCACTCGGCAGCATCAAGGATCTGATAGAATCACTGAAGAAGATCTGGGTTACGATCGACCCCACCTACTTCGCAAACCTTACTGAATCAATGCCCAATCGACTCAGGATGATCATCAAGTGCAAGGGCAACATGACCAAGTATTAACTTTCATGAAATATTCATAATAAAATATGTAAGTTACATTTTTCTGTTTCATTTTCTCTGAATTGTCACATGTCACTTTTTTTGTTGCCGCCACTGTACATGTTTAGTAATCCTATCTCCATTATTCCCTTGATACCTTTTACACAACTTAGTCAGGTTTATTTGCAAGTAGTTGCCCTCTTAGCTTTTGCCTTTTGCTTAAAGATCTGACTGATATAATCAATCCCACACCTCATCAAAGACTCGACATTGTCGATATAAACGTTAGGGATCGTGAACAGGTGATGCACCATCTCGTCCTTGAAAGCACACAGAATTCGTCCCATGAAACTTTCGAGACCATGCGAGTTGTACGGTTTTAACTGTGGCAGCCATGCTGTTAACTAACCCACCTCCCTCATAATCTCGATATAAATATTTGGTTCTTTCCTCAAGAGCCGAGCTCGCCCTTTCTATCCAACCTTCTCTTTCTCCAGTAAATACCGATGAAAATTAATCAGTATGGATATTGGCGATTATCAAGCCCGAATCCTGCACCAGACATCTAATGTTTTTAAGTGGACCTATAATGTTTCGTTGTCAGCAGCCAGTACGAATTTGGCATATGTCAACTATAGCACATACAAAGTGGATGACTCTTTCGCTTTGCCCCCTAGTGCCGACAACAATCCTTTCTTTTATATGATGTTATTTCCTACTAATCAACTCTTTATGCATAGTTCGACTTCATTCCATTAATGACATCGACGTATAAACCCTTTCCGCCATAGGACTCTACGGGATCTATTATCCCTATCACTTTATTCACAAGGTCCTCCCCAGTCTCCAAGTAATACCCGAGATTCATCGATGACATATATCTTACAATCAAGGACGAACATTAATTCTTTTACTTAAAAGGCTCTCTAATATCATTCCGTTCTTAGATTTACATATGAGTAAAAAAGAAACGGATGTATTCCCTTCATCAATGTAAATGTAAAGAAGAACAATGCTGAAAAATATTCCACTAGTGTGTATCGAAAAGGACCAAACTTTTTCGGTTGACATAACGCCAGGAGTAAATGCACTCAGAACTACAAATTTTATTTATGAACTCTTCATGAACTCCTACATAAGAAGTGCCAAAAAATAACTGATCAACGTGGACTGTACTTTACGATGATTTTCGAAGGGCAAAGAAAATCTCAATTAAAAAGGGTTGCTATAGCAGTTTTTTTCTGACTACAGTATTTGACCTAAAAGAGGATAAAGAAAATAAAAATCGCTTACGACTAAAACTTCACTGCGTTTCTAGTAAATCGATTTAAAGTGTTAAATATCTCTAAGGGCTACTGATCACACCAATGCAGTAATAGTTTAGCTTTCATGCCAGATGAAATCGAAAAATGGTATGCCATAATCGCGGCCCTCCGTGCCGAGAGAAGCGTGGAGGAGATTGCGATTTCTTTAAGTACTACAGGAATTTCGTTTACAAAGTATGATTAGGCTAAGAATAGGGAGGAGGTTACTGCCAAACGACACTGTCACAAACGTCGCTCTGATACCACGATAAACGCAAGTGTCAGACAGATCTCCGAGGTCCCTAGTCATTCTATGTGCAAATATGCCAAGAAACTGGGTGCAAGCAAGACAACCATCCACACACCAGTTTATCAGGGTTTGAGTCAGCACTAGTGCATGCTAAAGAAGCGCCAGTTTTTCCCGTAGGTTACAAAGAAAAGCCAAAGAGTGAAGGAGCACGCATTCAATTACGAAATCAAGCACGATGGCGTCAACCTTCTTCATTTCTTCTCCGACGAGAAAAATTTCGTACAAAATAGGAAGTTGAAGTAGCAGAAGGATCGCTTTCTGCGCAAAGAGCTATCGAAAGTGCCTACGGTCATGCACAGCAAATTTCCATCCTTTTTGATGGTTCTGGGCGCGGACAGTAGCGAGAGCTACGTTATGCCCCCCCCCCCATCAAATCATCTTTTAGGGATTCAAGGTCAATGTGGAGTTTACATGGAGGGGATAAAGAGAGTAGTTAAGCCTTAGACGGAACAAGTAGTCGCAGAAAGGCCTTGCATTTTCTAGCAGGACACTGCTCTCGTATACCAGGCAAGGAGGGACACGTGGTTGTTCGACAACGTCCCGCATCGCTGGTACCACACTTGTGGACGCTCAGCTGCCCCGCCTGCAACACCCTAGATTATTTCACGTTGTGTGTTGTTGAGAAGGAAGTTAACAAGGCTATTCACAACACTTTATGGTCTCTGAAGGCCGCCATTGTAGATATCATCCATTAACAAGGACTTCCTAACTAGGACATGCAGCTAGTTCAGCTCCCGCCTGGGGACGGTCGTGAACGCAGATGGTAGCCATTGCGAATGATTCCATAACTATATACTCGTACATATATATCGTTCTACTTGTGTGTACATTCTTATGAGAATATTCGTATATTACTTAGTTTGGTATAAAACTTATTTTCTTTTCCCGTGCACAATTTGTATCTATTTATCTGAAACTCCATGTAGATAAGCGATGCCTACAGAAATGAACGAATATTCTAAGATATGGTAAAAAATACATTATCCCAGAAAATAAAAACATGTATCCCTACGAATATACTACAAGAACATAGAATTCACCTACCTATTGATAGGAAAACAATCGCACAGGCAAGCAATCTAATTTAAAAGCTACCTATGTGGTGTACAAAATTCAATAAACCCATGAGAACTGCAAGCCTCATCGCAACATCTACATTGGTACAACTACCCTCAGCCGACGCTTAACAATACATTTACAAGAAAGCGGAGGTGAATCAAACTTTATTGAGAACAAAACCCAGCAAATTGGAATAATATTACTGATTGAAAACACCACCGTTCTGATAAAAAAAACTCGTATCTTCGCCACTTGAAAATCACCGAGGCGCTGCTTATCAAAAAATTGGCCCCAATCTTAATTAACAGAGCGCATCAGCACCGAAAGGGTATTGGAGCTCTTTCAATAAAAGTAAACGCTATCCCAGAAAACACCAAAGGGACTATAAAATAAGAAAAAACTGAAGAAAATTGACAATATTTCCAATCTCCAGAAACAAGATTGCGATTATCGAAATAATTGATCATCACGAAACGTACCATTCGAAAATAAAATTCTTAGGACTAAAGATAACAGCTACGGGCACTAAAAACACACCTGTATGAAGAAGAATAAGACGATACCAATACTTAACCTACTGTGCTATACAACCTAAGCTGGTTAAGCATAAAGAAACCCACAGGAAGTGAACTAATCCACTCTAAAGTGAACTACTACATAAAGTGTTAAAGTAATCTAAGTGCAGAGTTAAAAAGTGTAAGGTAATAAATAATAAACTCAAAGTTAAAGTGATATGGAAAGAATTTACTAGAGAAAAGTGGAAAAATAAGCAAATAATTAAGGTAAAACGATATTTGTGTTAAATGTTAAAATTAAAGTGAGAATGGTGATAGAAACAGCAACGCAGCTTTGGATCACCGACTATAACTGGTAAAGCAAACTAAAACTCTTTTCATCATAATGTACCTACATTAAAACATTATATATATATATATATATATATATATATATATATATATATATATATATATATATATATATATATACATATATATATATATATATATACATGGGTAAAAATCACGAGAGGTAACACGTGAATAAGGATAAATATTTGGTTGTACCACAATGGTCTATGAAATAGATAGACACTGTATTTATACGAAGAAATGTTTTCCCTATAAAATCACATGGTCAGATTTTTTTTCTATGGCCTCTGATAAGTTTGATTTGAGAAAGAAAGATAGGGCTGGAGCTAAAGAAAACAAACCGGGGCTAATATTTACATTTCTCTCCTTTGTGCTGAAGACTAAGAACGACGATTCACAGATATTTCTGCTAATAAAATCATTCATATAAATTATGGTATCTGCTTTTGACCAGTTAATCTGGTGACCCATCTTAAGCCTGTCGACGGCCAAAGCATTATTTGTATATCCCTTGGATACTGCATTTTGATGTTGCTCAATTCCTTCAGAGATATTTTTAGAAGTTTGACCTGCATAGAATAAACTACAATCCAAACAAGGTATACTATATATTACATTATTATCGTTCCTTTGGCTGTGTTTTATTAACACATTTATATTAAGTTGTTTTAGCATTGGTACAACATACAAGATATATCATGGTAAGGTAAAAGTAATATGTTGTATAAATGCTCTTTCTTCCTCAACTTGCGGTTATAGACTACAATATTCTGAGAGCCCATAGATACATGGGAGAAAATACTGATGTTTTAATATTTTTAGAATGACCTGAATAAAAATGGACATAGGATAAATTCTAATTTGTCGGTTTCCTGAAAATAGAAAACTTAAACCTGTCTGCTTGTCTAATTAATTATTAGAACAGCTAGGAAAGGAAGGCTATTATTTTCTTCTTTTTCTAAAGTAAATTTAATTGACGGAACTAATGAATTAATATATAAAGGAAAACCATCGAGGTCAAAATCTTCCTTTAGAATTCCCAAGACATCGTCTACATAGCGGTACCAAACAATTTGAGTGGACCAAACCGGTGGAATCAGCCCAGTATCAAAATATTCCATATATATGTATCTTTGACAAACACTTGTTCGTAGAACTTGCCTGAAACTAAATTTACATTTTTTAATGCATAAATAAATAAGTTGAATGATCGAGTTGGACGGTAAAGGCAAATCATAGGAGTTTAGAATACCAGCTGGGAAATCCAATAAGGGATCAACGGGCACTTTAGTGAATAATGAGGTAACATTAAAATTGACTAATCTTAGGTCTGATGTTACATTCACATTTTCTAACTTATTTCAAAGATCAACTGATTTTTTTTATATGTGAGGATGATATGGATCCTAAGATCGGAGAAAGTAAATTTACTAAATATTTTGATAGTTTATATTGGATTGACCCATTTGAACTGATGATTGGTTTTATCGGATTGCCTGCCTTATGGGTTTTTATTAGTCCATACAAATAAGGTAATGATGAACCATTAGAAGAGAATGAGTCAATAATTGATTTGTGTTTTTTTAATATTATTTTGTCTCTATTGAAATTCTTAATTACATGATCTAAGGGAACGCTTCTTAACCAAGTGGCTATTTTTTTTAAATTCTACTACATACGTACCGTTAAGAAGCGATCCCTTAGATGATGTAATTAAAGCTGAAAAAAAACATTCTATAACTGCAAGTTGAGGAAAACAGAGCCATTAGACAACATATTACTCTTACCTTACTGTGATAATTTCTTGTATGTTGTACCAATGTTAAAACAACTTGATATAAATGTACTTTTTAAATACAATTATACATTAAAAAATATGTTAATAACACACAGCCCAAGGAACGATAATAAAGTAGTATAAGGTATACCTTGTTTGGATTTTAATTTATTTTATGTAGTTAAAACATCTAAAACTATCTCTGTAAGTATTAAGCAACGTCAAAAGGCAGTATCCAAGGGATATACAAATAATGCTTTGGCCATCGACAGGCTTAAGATGGGTCACCAGATTAACTGGTCGAAAGCAGATACCATAATTTATATAAATGATTTTATTAGCAGAAATATCTGCGAATCGTTCCTAATCTCCAGCATAAAAGAGAGAAATGTAAATATTAGCCCCAGTTTGTTTTCTATAGATCCTGTCCTATCTTTCTTCCTCAAATCAAACTTATCAGAGGCCATAAATGAAATTGGGTACCTATAAATATGAATATTGCAGACAAAACTAAGAACATGAGTCAAAAATCATTTCTTCAAGAATAAGGTTTATTATTACAACATGGATCTCCAAACTATGGCTCGCGGGCTAGATCCGTCCCGCTTGGTCAGTTCATCTGGCCCACCGCTGCACTGTGCCACAAATGAGCTAAAATATAATAAAGGGCATATAACTCGTGCATTGCAACTTGCAACTTTGCATAAAATTAATATTTTTCTAAAACGTTTTGAGTAAAATATTCAATCTGTGAAATTCTAAACACTTATAGGTATTGCTTCCCCTCAAAATTTATCACTTCTCCTATTCCCCGACCTCCTACATCCACTCTCTCCACTCCTTTATCATCGGCCTTGCTTTATCACACAGCAGTGAGGTGGCTCAGCTGCGGTAAAGTCCTGTTTCGTTTTTATAAGCTCCGAAGGAAAATAGATATTTTTCTCACCGAAAAGGATAGAACTGATCCACTTCTGTCAGATCTTAGCTGGCTGTCAAAGTTGTCATTTTTGGTGGATATCACATCCCGCATGAATGAAGTGAACTTAAAACTTCATAAATGTAACAATAAGAGAGAATTTTTAGTGATCTTTTTTAAAATTCCAGTCATCGGCGAAAGGGTGGAAGCCATGATTTCTTGTAGGTTACTGATAAACCGATTTATCTTTTCTTAAATATATTTAATCAATTAGATTATTAAAAAAGTAATATATTTGGCGGTTTAAATAATTAATATTTTGTATCATTATTACTATAGTTAGATTTTCGAGTTCGTAAGAGTGTTAAGGTTACGAGAATCACGAGCCATTCACTGAATTTCGTTTGCATCTACAAAGCAGCTCTGCGTGGCCATAAAATTGTTACATGGAGGTCCAGTCTGGAATATTATCTTTCGTGAACCCATTTATGTGTTTGTTGGACGAAAGAGCATTTAGTGATTTACATGTAAATACTCTAGGTACATTAATTGCCGCTTTTATTTTTTTATATTGGACTGGAAGAAATAAAAGCATATTTAAATGACATTATTGTATTTCCATTATTGCATTTTCATTGTTGTTCCAGCGCCTACCTAAAGCCGAGCTGATGGTGAATTTATTTAAATCAGAATTCGGTAAGATGCATGTTACTTACTTAGGTAACATAGTTGGATGTGGTTCGATGGATCTAGTAGCTTCCTTGGTGGGAGTACTTGTCGTTTTCCTCCTGAACCATGATATAAAAAGGCCATGAAAGGAGTTTTTCTCAAATTTCTCGGCGTTCGCTGTCTCCATAAAGAGCCTTGTGAAGCCTAAGGTAGTTTTCGAGTGCCATGCAGAGTATAAAACAACTTCTAGGAAATAAAATTTCCTCTTTGTTCGGCTCCACTACTACGATCTCCAGACTTTGGGAAACAGCACATCGTTCAAATAGGTACGTGTCAGATTTGCATCGGGAGGTCCTAATGCAAATAGATGAGAAGGGCGTCCTGCATCATATTGCTATGCATTCACGAAACTCCGAGGGGCTGCACTAAGTTAGTCCACGATAGAGAAATGTCTGCGATAGAGAAGTAAAATATCTGCATATTAAACAGAAGTAATAAATTATGATTTTAAAGTGATCATAGCCCATTGGGGTATTTGGTCCGATTTAAAGTAAAAATCATATTTTAATGAGTTGTGCCCTGTTTTACAAGCATATAATCTGAAAATCGAATATATAACATTGAAGAATAACGTTATATCAGATATTCTTTCTAGGATATAAGGGATGTATTCTTTATAGGTACTCTTTCCATTCACTTTAATTTCTTTTTATTTTATTTTTCTTAAACATTCTTATTTGAACCTTTTAAAAAATGTACATGTCAAAGTACTTGTAGAAGATGGAGAATAGCCTAGCTTCATTGAAGGGTGCCAGGGCTCGATTAATATTCTAAATATATACTGATTATTTGGGAATAAATAAAATAACGAAATGGTCTACATTCTACGGGAATAAAAGTTGTAAAGAGAGTAATGTATATAAATTCTCTTCGTGTTTATCCGATTGTCAGAATTGCCTATTACGAGGAGATTCTGATGGTTGAGATATTGTATAAAGGATATCGTAACGCCTTAGTAAGATTGCATTCATTATTATAAATGCAATCTTCGGAGGAAGGTGTGCCGATACCTAAATTCATATCTTTTTATAGCCATTGTAAACTCTTTTGGGGAGGAAGGAATGAGGGGTTATTTAATGACGAAGAAATAATTTTTAGATTCTACTCAAATCACCTCAATTACTCTTTCTCGAAGCTATACATATAAAAAAAGCAACCAAAGTTAAACATGCCATTTAATTCACATAAAATACTCTTCCAAAAGCAAGAAGAAATAAGCGACTAACTAGGGGCGTTTAATCTATTTCCCCATGGAGTTCTCGATCGCAATTACGACTTGGAACCTTCCTCGAGTCTCGCTCTTTATGCGGCTTATTTCAATTATTTTATTTTAAGTTTATTGGTGTTTAGTTCCATTTTTTATGAGGTATATTTTTTTATATTTTAGGAATCCATCTGGCGACTGCCTACTTGGGTCATAAGTCGCCGTATGCATGAGCTATACAGGGTTCTGTAAGCAATTTTTATACTTTTGAAGCTTTCTACCCTTATGGTTTTGAAATAGTTTTAATAGTTTGTAATAGTTTTGGGGGGCATTTTCTTTGTCAAAGTTCGGTTCGCATGGCCATTTGTATGTTTATTCTTTGATCTTCTCATAACATTGCACATGTCTTTGTGTTAGAAAAAAATGACCATGGACATGCGTAGTTTTAAACTCCCATTCTGTTCCCATCATACTCTGCGCAAAGGCGAGCGGTAGGCATTCGTTCTCGGGGCTGTAGACATTTCCATCGAGATAATGCTGCCTTTTCCGTTTTACTAAGAGCGTTTGGTGATATTCTTCCTTTTTATCTGTTCTTTTTATTAAGGGAAAATCTGCTTATCTTCGTTTTGGCCCTTTTGTTTCCGTTTTTAGTCAAGTGCGACTCTGCATTTTGGTTAATCACTTCGAAAAGGTTGGGAACCACTGCTCTAATTCGAAAATCTCAGCCATTCGTTGTTCCCATGCACCTTAAAGGTGAAGGTGTTTGTTGGTTGGAGCTCAATGATCTTTCGTAGTAACATCTTCCTAGTCACATCCAAAGCAATTTATTAGCTTCAAATTTATAAGAAATCCCTGATAATCCTTTTCCCCTTCATAGATATATATATATATATATATATATATATATATATATATATATATATATATATATATATATATATATATATATATTGATATTGTATGCAAATCCTCGTCAGCTGGTGATATGCACTCCCAGACACCACCTTACTTGTTTCGTCATTCTTATTCTATTTCCCTTAAAAAAAAATTCGTGGATCGTCTCGTCACCATTAAAGCTGAGATTTTCAGCGCTTCCTCTACAATCCTCCGAATCTTTCTAATCAGTCGATTCTTTGAGAGCAGACGGTACAGTACCATTTTGCAAGAGTAGGGAGAGGGAGATCGTTATTGGTCACCAGGAAAGTCACTTGAAGGATATCAGGATTAGTAAACAATGATCACTTTCTTCTCATGCGAAATAACGAACAACGACTCGAAGTGAATAAACGCATAATTATAAACCTAAAATAATTATCATCTATTAGAAATACGTTTATAAAATAAAATATATTTATTCAAAGAATTATTCTTTATTAGGGGCCTAGGGCCGTTCGCAATATTGAGAACTGGTTTTACTTATGTTAATGATAACTAAAAAAATAAAGAACGTTAAAAACCCATAGAAAAGAATAATAATAAAATAATAAATATTAACTCAACGATAAACAACGTATCAAGTTTTCTCACCATATTAAATAGCGATGCGTGGAGGAAATTAAAATGAAGATTGTTTTTTATCTCTCTATTTCATTACTATAAAACCGGTTTTTAAAGGATTATTCTATTCAAACGTATATATTCAATTAAAAAGAAAATCTTCGTTTCTCAACTTTACAGGACGGGGATTGGAACAAATACTTGTATTGAACCTTAATTCCAGGGTATTAAAAAACTGTATCAAGGAGTCTCTTTGTTGCAATGTACCTTTGTCAGCTGAAAGATAGATAACTGGAAGATTGCTGCCAAACACAAGGTTAAGAACTGCTGAGTTAGAGAGTTCTTAGAGATCAAATATGTAGGTAAGAGAAAGAGGTAAAAAAAGGTAAGATAGCTCTGTAATGATGTAACTCGACTTAAATAACAACTTCAAGACTTCTCTTTCTGAGGATATATTGATAAAAGAATGCTTTTCATTTATGTATTGCATGGAAATTGCAATCAAAGACAATAAATTAGATAAAAAATATTCGGTGGCTTTTCATTGAGATGAGATTAACGAATAAGGCAACGAGAGGGAAAATTTTAGTAGGTTTATGTGTACTTAACTGACTCGCCTACCAAGACGATTAAGCACACAGAAACACTCATTAAGTTTGTGGCCAACAAAGAATATGTAAACCATCGAAGAAAATAAGAGGGTAGTGCGAGCATTTCTAACCACGACTTTATGGACGATGGAAGTCTTCCTATGGACTAACATAGAGTCCTTCGTCAGAGAGAGCATTAGTAGATGAAAAAGGATGCATTAGATCTACTCTTGAAAACACAACCTCAAGGCGAAAAAAATGCGTAGAGAAATTGCATTGGTGTTCAGATGCAGTGCGTCCTATCTTTACGCAATTGCCGCGAGGTAATGCTACCTATCATGTGAAGGAACTTAGCAACCAATGGATTGGTTATTAACTATGGTAAAAGTTAATATTTTCTTTCTCTTTCTGACACGAGGGTGTGATATGCCTCGAGCGATAGGACAAAATGAATTCACCAAAAAGCCACGCTCCTTTGGCGGCGCGGCAGGCGGCGTGAATGTGAACTCCATGATTGTGGAGAGACTTCGTTGTTGCGAGCCCACTGGTAGTGAAAGTAAGCTTGAACTGAGTTTACCTTGGATTTAAATTTCATAGGGAGATGGTTAGCCAACAGGAAGGAAGAGTATCTAGAGGGACGTGAATGGAGCAGCCTCAAATATTAAGAGACTCTTTGTTTTGTATTAAAATCGTTTGGGGTTCAGATGATAGTAAGCTGTATTTGCCTTGCCTCCATAGCATGAGTGGTAAATAATTCCCCCGAAAGGGTGAAAATGGGTCGTAAGAGGTATGAGAGATACCAACCTACAATCCTATGAGGATACAAAGAAAAATCCCATTACTTGTTAATCACGGTCTTTGTAATATAGATAATTAGAATATCCCCACTCGCTTGGGGGAAACGATTTGGAGTAACAAGAAAAAAAGGGACTGAAAGAGGGCTTCTGGAAGTGTTCTTTCTCTGCTGGAAAGAGAAAGCATTACTGAAGGAATATCCTCAAACCGGAATTTTATGGTATGTGTTTAAATATTGCGCAATCCAGTATTCACCAGAATGAACGATTGAAATAAGTGACTCTTTGTTAACTACGGTAAAAATTATTATAAAATTCTTTCTTGTTCGCTTTAGCTAGTGCACAAAGTTTTGAAAAAATCTAACTAAAGTTACCAACTTCCCTTGACATAGAGACTTGCGAGATTTGTTAATTAATTTGAATAAAACAAGTACAAGTCAAGAAAGCAGTCTAGCCTTTGGTTCCTCGACAAAAGGTGGTGAGAAGTTATATTAGTGCAGCTGTCGCTATGCCTGACTGTGGGAGAATAGGGAGAGAGAAAAGGCTCCCCCTCCCCCTCCTGACTTTCCCAGTTCGCCAATAAGCTCTCTAAATTCGTCTGCCCTATATACTGCAAAGAAGAGAACAATGGAAAGACCATTAAGGGGGCATCGCAATTTCCCGCTATAGACCCTTACCGCGACCCAAGGCAATTAAGGAATTCTGTTGGCGATGAATCTCTCTCCCCATCTAGATAATTTCGGAGTATATATTCGACACTCCTGAGTTCAAAGGTAGATTGTGTCTGAAGCCGCGTTCCAGTACGTTAGCCGTTAACGTCTTCGTTAGTCGAGAGGGAATCGACTACATTCTCGTCGTCAGAAGAATTAAGTGATTTTCAAAGAGCCAAGGAAAAGCTAGTCGTCATTCAATGCTGTTCGTGAGGATAGTTTTAGGCGCGCTTCAACCCTTTTCACCACGTCTTCGGATTTTAAGGATCGGAAAAGCCATCCCCGAAGCATCCTCCAGTGGCCTCTTAAGAATAAGAGGCCCTTAACTTCAATTTTCCGAAGTTGGATTGAGCGTCTTGTGATACGCCCACAAGTTCAAGGTCGAACTTACCTCCCTGGTCCTACTCGCCGCACATCAAGGTAAAAAGAATTTAACACCCTCTTCGTCACGCTCCTCCCACTTTTACCGCGTCGAACCTCAAGGATCCCCTTTGCTCTAGAACTTGCATAACTGTAAAATCATTTCTTAATTAATTATCCCTCGGTTCAAACTTAATTTATAGTGTCAATCTTATTAGCCGTGAACTGTCAATATTTAATTACATTGCTAGTTAACTTGCCCCATGTGTATGTAATCTTCAGTCCTATTTAAGTATATTTTTGTAGCCGTTTTGAATATTTCTTCGTCTAGTAATTGTGTATTTAAAGCACTCTTAGAGCCATCTCCAGGTGGCACCGTAATTTCGGTCGGCCAGTAGGCCAGTTTGCGTATAACAGCGTACACCTGGTCATACCATGACACTGACATAAAAAGGTAAACTGACGAAGCCAACAAAAACACTTCTCCAGAAGTCAAGAAGATCCGCTTTGGGGAGCTGCTATCTGGTGCTGCTCCCATCCGTCATTAATAAGGTAATCTTCTGCGCCTGATAGTACTTCGTTCCTAACCCTCATATTGTTCGACCAGTCGTAAGCATTGACATAGCCGTGAGAAGCACCTACATTTTAAATCTATACAGATACCCAATGGCAAACCAACAACTAATCATAGTGGCTCACAAATGCTAGCTAAAAGACAAAGCATACCACTTAGGTAAATGGAAGATTCTACTAATGATACAAACCTTCAGAGTTGTAACAAGAACTTTTGCATGTTAAGACAATAAAATAATGCACCTTAGTTGTATGATCAAGTGGCCCCTAGATCATCTTCAGCCGAAACATTTAGGGCGACTGGGTAAGTTTATCCTCGTACCCCAATGAATTATTAAAGTCATTATCCATCCAAAAGATTTATTGGAGATAAAGTCTCCCCTCCCTAGGATTTAGTGTTAAATGTAAAGTAATGTTAAATACTTAGCCTTATTAGACACTGGAGTTTGTACGATTTTATTTGAAAAGGAATTCGTAGAGGAATTCCAACACCTCAAAAATCGATTTCATAGAGCTACGCCAACACAAGTTCAGTTAGTGGACGTAACTTGTCAAAAGTTTAAGACCTCTGGAGAAATCAAATTTGATTTTGAATTATACAGTGCGGAGTATCCGAAAGGTATTCCATTTTCGGAAATTACAAGATTTTGGACTAGTCCTCAACTAGGTTTAGATTTCTTGAAAAGAAAGGCGGGGTCGATTTTCACTGAGGGAAATACGGGTTGCATTAAAGGAAATGTATATTGTCTTTTATATCCTGTGAGTCTGGCACAACCAGGTCTGAATTAGCAGAGAATAAGTTAATTTAAAATAAATGAATCCTGTTCGGAAAAGTGTAAATTGTTGAAACATTGAGATCCATGTTTCGAATGCTCACATCCAGATATGATTAGAATACCTGATTAATATAAGTAGTTCTGATAAGATTCCCAGGAATAAATCTTTGATTTTAATTCTAAATAGGAACGACCATAAGTGTGACATCCCTAGAAGGGCAGGAAAGTTGGATAGCTCCAAGTAAGTTGCTCTATGGAATTTTAGTAAGATGGATTCCTGGGACAAGCTACTCAATGTACATTTCGTTTGCAAAGGGAGAACTCCAGGGAATCTTTGTATAAAAAGTAAGAGTTCAGAAAGTGTTGCTCCAATAACTCCTTGTTTAAAAGGGCAGAAACAAAAGAGTGTTGTTCCAAGGAATTCGAGTTAGAATGAAGATAGCCAAATGAATGTTTCTCGAATGAATTGAAATATGGTAAAGTTTTGAGTGCTTATAATTCGGTGATAGCCGAAGAAGAGCGGAAATGCTATTTTATGGTTTGGGAAGCAGTACAGCTTGTTGCAACCCCGATAATTTAGAATTGAATCATATCGATCAATTGAAAATTGATAGTCCTTGTCGTAGGGTGACCGTAAAGAAGGCACGCCAGAAAAGCGGGATACAAATCCCAACTCTTTGCGGTTCTGGGATAGAGAAGTTAATGAGAAAAAAATAACTTTACTATATACAAAGAGAATATTAATAGCACAAGTAGATAAATGAAAACCAATAAAAATGAGACCCGGGGTACCAAACAGGGGCGGGTATACAAATGACTCGACGAGTACCAGAGTTCGAGAGAGGATGCACGGTGACTGCTTTCAGAGAAAATGGGAGAGTGCAATTATCAGGGAGACTCACCTAAAGCCTAGTTGACTGGAGGCTTGAATACGGCGAGTAAACGGGGCGCTGCAAAGTTACACTTGCAAGATTGCTTTTTCTTTAACCTCGCTGAGAAATAAGCGAGAGAGTATTCCAGTCGGTGAACGAAGTCAATAACCGAGTGATAGATGCTTATCCATGTCTATCGTCAGTCGGCGGGAAATCTGGCCTTGGGTACGAGCAAGGCCAGGGAGAGGTGACGCGTCGTATTCGAAGCTGAAAGCCGTTAGGAGGCAAGGCAGGGCGTATGAGACTGTACGGACTGCTAACCAAGACTGGGCTGTATGGTACTTGTTTTCTAAGCTTTTCTCGAAGTATTTATACTGCCTCGGCGGAAGCGGGTCACTGGGGGCCCCCCAAATGGGGACAGCGATCTCATTAGAATTAGCGCGCCAGGGGAGGGGGGATACTCTCGGCGGCTTCACAGCTTTGCGCAGAGGTCCTTGGCCCCGTGGGTCTGGCAGCGATCAGACGGTGCAATGGCAAGGAATGTGAAACCAAACGAATTACGCGGTCTCTCGAAAATCTCGCGGGTCCCTTGGGACTGTCTGGCCGTGCAGGTGTATCAGCTCAGGCGCCATAGGTATACGTTGGCTTCTAAGGGGGTGGGGTAACTTTTTCTTTCTGACAGTCCTGTTGAAGAATTTTCAGTAACTGTTGATCCAAGAAAGAATTAAAGAATTTTTTGTTTAGCATAACTAGTTGTTTGTGACTTTTTCATTTATTATTTGTTTCAGTTTCTCATAGTTTTTGGTAGTCAGTGATTTCTGTTGCGCAAAGATTTCTTCCTCTATCCTTTTCATTAACTTTATAATTCCATTCTCTTTTGTTGTTTAAATAAATCTGTCCTGTATCATTTATTCCTGCTTTCTTAAAATTTAATTTTGCATTTCTTTTGTCTTGTTCTTCCCTCGTCTCAATATCCCGCTCAATAATTTATTCAGAACCTTCACAAACTTTAACATACATTGAAAAGCATAATTATTTAATTCGCATCTAATTACAATATCTCACTGTGCTTAAAGTGAAGCTAATAAATCCACTGCACTAAAAGCAATTTAGTCTTCAGTTGCTATTTTCACTCAAGTGAAGTCCATCTTTTGTGATATTCTAAGATATTTCACATAGTGAATTAATATAGTTAAATTAATTATTTTCTGTAATGAAACACAAAATCAAATTTCTTTCTTTGTAACCTTCCAAAGTAAAAAAGTATTAATTAAACGTCCTCAGAAATTTCTTTCTGAGCTATAGGTAGAATAAAATAAAGAGAAAATAGGTCCTACCCCATACAGTATAGTACCAAAACTATCAGTGTTGCTTATAAATTTAGTGCCCCGAACTGTTCAGAATCACCCAAAAACCATTGAAATCTTTCCAACTTCACCTAAGTTATCTGTCTCCTTGTTTCATCCTAATTATTGCAACTTCACCACATTTAGCGCCGCAATGAAGATTAAGACAATTTTGTATTCATTTTCACACTACTGACTTATTTTGGGGTCTTGGTATTCATCTGTATAACAATAGTAATCCTCATTTGGTTTATTGTAAATCGATTTCATGGGGCCATCTGGTTTATCTACAATGGAAAGAATCTATTTTAAGGCCACGAAAACTAGAGAAAGGAAGTACAACTTTGTTTTAGCTGGTTAGGATTTAGCGCCTTGCCTGGAAAGATTATTATCAATCTGACTTAAATGTGCATTGTGCATCCATTAATTAGCAGTGATAAAATAATAATAGCCTAATAGTATTGGAAGGAATATAGAAAAGTTTTATGATTTTGGTGTTCATAGAGTATGCACACAAGGTAATTTTAAAACAACGAGAACTAGAGAAAGGAAGTGCAAATTTGTGTGTATGTTGTGGAATGGCCAGTCCATATATATATATATATATATATATATATATATATATATATATATATATATATATATATATACGTAGGTACTTTTGTGGCTTTGGGCCGAAGTTGGTTGAAGACCGTTAGAGAATGGGGAAATTGTTGATTCCAGTGGGGTTAGTTTATTATTAACTTTGCGGGGTCATTTTTAAAACAAATATTTCAGAGAGTGTAAGTTGGCTAAAGATTAACAGTTAGCTGGTATGCATTGGGATTGTTTGCAAAAGAAAGATAATGACGAAAATATATCTTTACTAGCAACAAAATCATATATAAATATACACAAATATTGGGTTTAAAGGGGATGGTCGTACAGAAGGAGTTAAATGTCTACGCGAGATACAGGTAGGTTAATTAGGGGATTAATGAGGTCGGATTCAGGTCAGTGGTTTAAAGGGGGATTTTAAACCGGGGCGCACACACAAAGAATGGATTGATTGGGTGAGCCATATTCTAGATCAAACTGCAGGCGGCAACAGTTACAATTGCTTACGTGCTCGTTGCAGAAAAGGGGCTAGTTGGGATACGATGAATGCGAAGAGGGAAGTCGGATTACCTCTCGCTTCAGCTGAGGGAGCACTCGCAGATGGCCTTCGGAGATAGGAATCGTCGTCAGATACTTGCCAATTGACTATGGCAGAATTCACAAATGTCAATTTACCTTTTATCCTTGAATCGAAATCGCCGATGGGGGGAGGGGAGAGTACTTCAGTTCGTTCGCCGTAGTAGGTGGGAAGTCTATTAGTGCTGCTTACTAAACTGAGTGAAAGGATTATATAGACGCCTGGTGAGGTGTCTTTTAGGGGCTTTGACAGCCGACTCCACACACACGTGTGATTTTGGGGAAAAGTCAGCGAACCCGTCGGGGGAAGGGGATTGTGATAGTGCTGGCGTGGAATGTTCATAACATGACATAACATAACATAATTTCACGGATGACAAAAGCCACAAGGGCCTATCAAAGGTCATCCGCATCCGTCAAAACCCACCCACAAATGACTAGATCAATAATCGCCAGGGGAAGACAAAATCAAAGTGCCGCACAATATAATATAACAGAGGACAAAAGCCACAAGGGCCCATCATAGGTCATCCAGCTCAAACGGCCTCTTTTTTAAGGCACCCAAACTCCCAAGAAAACTACATCCATAGGATTGCGTCCAGAAACAAGGGTATCACCAATTGAGGTTTTTCAAGAACTAAATCATGCAGCTATAGATATATACAAACAATATTAATATATACAAAACTTAGGAACCATCACAACCTTCCCTCCCCATAAACTTATCCAACCTACTCTTAAATACATTTAAATTTGGACTACCTACTACCCTCCGCGGCAATTTATTCCAGAAGTCCACCACTCTATTGGTGAAAAATATTTTCTTAAATCCAACCTACATCCTTGCTTTTTAATTTTCAAGTGGTGACCTTTAGTCGCATTTCCAACATCTAACTAAAAAAACTTGCTAACATCCAATTTATCTATCCCATAAAAATTTTAAAGAGCTCAATCATATCCCCTCTCACACACCTCTTTTCGAACGAGAACATATTTAATACCCTCAGTATATATATATATATATATATATATATATATATATATATATATATATATATATATATATATATATATATATATATATATATATGTATATATATATATATATATATATATATATATATATATATATATATATATATATATATATATATATATATATATATATATATATATATATATATATATATATATTCAAGGTGCCTCAGGGAAGGAATAATCTTTGTTGCCCTCCGTTGCACTGACTCAAGAAGGTTAATAACGTGTCTAAAATGTAGGAACCATGCCTGTATACAGTATTCTAGATGTGGCCTAACATAAGAGTTATAGAGTTTAAGAATAACCTCCTTACTTTTGTAACTGACATTTCTCTTAATGAAACCCAGCACTCTATTTGCCCTATTTCTTGCTTCAATACACTGCTTAGAAAACCTTAATGACTTATCTATTACTACTCCTGGATCTTTCTCATCCTCTACTGAGCTCAGCCAATGCCCATCCATTTCATAGTTAAATTCTCTATTATCTTTTCCCATGTTAATAACTTATCAAGGTTGAAAGTCATTTGCCACTTATGTGCCCAGGATAACAATTTATTTAAATCCCCCTGCACTTTAAAATTATCATCAATATCTTTAACTACAGCTGCTAATTTGGTATCATCCGCAAAAATTGACACTTTATTATTAACTGCCTCCCCAACATCGTTTATATAGATGACAAATAATACTGGACCGAGAACTGATCCCTGAGGAACCCCACTGATAACATTCCTCCACTCTGAATTTACACCATTTAGCACTACCCTTTGCTTCCTATCTTTGAGCCATTCAGCTATCCACTTTGAAACACCCTCACATATCCCAATCATTTTTAATTTATGAACTAGTCTCCTATGTGGTACCTTATCAAATGCTTTACTAAAATCCAAGTAAATTACATTTACATTCTCTCCCTTTGCACCCTCACCCTGGTTCAGCCGTGCTTTCAAAGCTCCATGCGGTGATCTCAGAACCACGTGGGTACAGAGGGGCACTTTGTCGCCCTTCGACCTTATTCTGCTACAGTGTATGTATTCATTGTTTTAGCTGGTTAGGATTTAGCGCCTTGCTTGGAAGGATTCTTATCAAGCTGACGTAAATGTGCTTCCCTTAATTAGCAGCGATAAAATAATAATAACTTAATAGAATTTGAAGATTAAGTAAAGGTTTCATGTTTTCGGTGTTCATAGAGAATGCACACAAAGTGATCCAATCTTATTCCTTGACGGACCGTTATAATACAGGGTATAAACTCGAAATGTAGACTGCTTTTTACAAATCCTAATAAAATGTATAAATACCATTAATTAATTACTATTTGCAATTTCTTTCAAGATTTATTGAATTTTATGAATAAAAGTGTACAGTCATAAAAAACAACACCCGTTTGCAAATTTAACTGGAAAATGTGAAGTAATCGTTTATCTGTATATAAGCCAACACCGAGCATATTTTCAAAATGTTGAATCCCACTCAAACAGCTCTGGATTTTTAGTCGCGTGGGACTCTATATCTAACTATGTTGTCGGTCGTCGGTCCGTCGGTCCCCGTTTTTCATTTTTTTCTAAAAACATTGTAACTATTCGGATGATTCTAACGAAATTTTAAATCATCATGTTGTTTTATATTCTCTTTCGAATTATATAATAATTGCCAAGGTCCTCCCAAGGTTAGCACGGGAATTATTTTCTTTTGACAATAACATCATAACTATTCTGCCGATTCTAACGAAGTTTGAAACACTTATGTTGTTTTACATTCTCTTTAGAATTATATTATTGCCAAAGTCCTCCTAAGGTTAGTCTGGGAGTAATTTAGCAATAACATCATAACTATTCGGTCGATTCTAATGAAATTCGAAACCCTTGTGTTGTTTTACATTCTATTTCGAATAACATAATTACCAAGGTCCTCCCAAGGTTAGTCCGGGAATTATTAAAAGTTTTGAGGTCGTAAGGTCATAAATCAGCATAAGTGAGAGCTCGCTACTTTAGTCAGCAGACATTGTTTAAAGCTATCAAACGGTTTAAGTGACAGGCATTGTCTTTCAAAAGTAAATGACACCATGTCACGATTAGTGAGAACCTCAATCCTCATCAAGAACACGATGAACAAGATCAGAGATATCTAAGGAGGTGTGCCAGACAAATTGCTTTGTAGGCCACAGTGAGCCAGGCGACTATGCAAAAAATAGTTGAAATATGATCTGAAACTTCGTCCATTCAAGAAAGCTAAAGATTTCTGCTTTCCAGCGTTACCAAAACAGAAGAGAAAATCTACTCTTCCAAAGGCTTCTTTATGTTGTTCACTCTCCAAACCACCGAGAACATACAGGATGATCGTGTTTGGGCACAAAATAAAAATGAGATTCCAGTTAGACAGCGGATATCATTTAAGAGTCAGAAACCAGCTTCTGTGATTATGTAGGCTGGCATAACATCAACGAGCCCAAAACACTTCTTATCTTCATTGAAATAGTGAGGTAAAGATTAATCAACATGTATATTTAGAGATTTTGAAGGATAAAGTTATCCTATGGTTAAATGCTACCGTAGAAAATGCCGGTGTAACCCTTCAACAAGTTGAAGTATCAATGCAAAATTTAAGTCCGTTTGGTCAGAGGAACTTTAACCTCTCATTTCGCTAGATTTGAACACCATGGCTGATGCTTGAGAAGAATACGAGTGCCAAATTTCAACAGTCTCGAAGTTCTGGGAGAAAATATTGGTAGAAACCTTACGTGCCACTTGCGTACAGTTCATACTTAGGCTTGATCCTGTAATCGAGGCAAAAGGCGATACAATTGAATATTATTTACAAAATTTTGCACCATGGATAATGTCGATGTTAAGACAGGCAAAAGATAGTTGGAATGACGAATTGGAGGAGATGGCTCAGGGTAAGTACTGTTGGAGAGAATTTATTAAGGCCTTTTGCATCCCGTGGGTGCCATAGGAGATTGATTGATTTGTAATTGTACCATATATTTTTTTCTTTCGTTCAGGTCTAAGCAGTATCTAATATTATCAAATTGGAACGAAAGTAATGTTCGATTTTAGGTTATATATTAGAAATATATAACCTAAATGGAAATATTTAATCATAAACATAGCTTTACCTCTTTTTAGAACCTAATTTCATCTATAAACAAGCTTATTAATACCACGCTTACAAAATTCTTTAGGTTTGATGCAAAATATGAATCCAGTCTTTTTCAACATCCTTTCTTAATTTTAATCAAAGACCATCCAAAGGGTTTTGTAATCCCCTAAACAATCAACAGGAGCAAGATCAGGAGAATATGTAGAATGAAGCAATATTTTCTAATCGAGCTCATCCAACAGATCTTTTATCATACGAGCTTTGTCAGGACAGGCATTATTGCGATAGAGGATAACTCCCATTCTGCTGACTAAGAATGGTCACCTTTGGCCTAAAGCGGTTTTCAAAGGACGAAGCTGATTGCAGGAGAGCCTAGCATTAAATGTTTGATTCGTGTGTAACAGTTGATAATGGACAATTCCTTCAATATCTCACCATATCCTTAACATGAGCTTTTTGGGATGAAGTCTTCATCTCGGTTGTTGAGAAATTCTACTTGCTCCGACAGATCCACGAATAGCAGCGTCTAACATTATGAAAAAGGATCCACTTTACATCACCAGTAACAAGCATGCCCCAAAATAGTACCGGTAGGTGTTGTAAAAGTAATGAGTTGCAGCAATCAACACGCTGTTGCAGATTCGCCGTGGACAGTTCGTTTGATACCCATTTTCCAATCCAAATCTTTTACAGTTGGCTTAAAACAGTCGTATGGATTACCTTACATTGTTCTGCGAGTTCCCTATAAGTTGTAGCATGATTTGCTGTGACAACAGCTTCTAACTCTTCGGATTCATGTTCTTTTGGACGACAATATTTTGGTCCTTCATTTAGACTGAAATCTTCACTTTATATACGGGAAATCTACCTCCTCCACCTTTTTATTTACTGAATCATCCTCATAAATGCTCTAAATCGATTTTGTCGCTGTATTTGCTTTGGCAATTTTATTTAACTCCTAGAGCAAAGCATGTGATCTTTAAATGGAAGGATATAGGGGTGAACACCGAAGAAGATTATGAGCAATATTTTAAAAATCAGAAAGAAATAGGTATAAATTACTCATTTTAACATTCCTAAACAACAAGATGTACTACTTTAATAAATACTATTTAAACTTTATTCTAAAAAAATCGGACATTGATTTCACTCCAACCTGATACATTGTTTTCTAAAAAATAATTTAATAAATATCAGTCTACACTTCGTGATTTTTTTATTTTTTCGTAATTTTTTCTCTACTTTTTTTCTTGTTAGGAACACTTATTGCCATACTTCTATGAGTTCATCTAGAGTTTAAACATTTTTTTGTTTGAAAAGAACAGTTACTCCAACTTTAGCCATTTGTTGTGCATTTCGAGAACTTGTCTAATGTATCTTGAGGGCATACTTTATCGTGATATTCTCTTCCAATTATACTACTTCAAATATATTATATATTAATGTCGACATGCTCCTTTCTGGCCTTGAAACTATGGCTATGGCGCCAATGACCCGTGGTGGGCCCGAGGCTCTCAGTCGGTAGATGGGGCACGTAGTCAAGGTGATCAAGCAGTCGGTGCAACGGAATACTTTTTGCAAAGAAATGATTGCTTTGTACTTTGGTGCACGGTCCAATCTGACGTTGAATGATGCTCCTTGCATGGGGTTCGATCGATGTAGACAGGCATGTGACCCTAAGCGGTCACAGCGACTCGAAACGTGTTTGCCCGTCTCTGATGAAGACCTCAAAAAACGCAGTGGCGGAGAGCAAAGGGAGCTGCATGGTATTTAGTTTATTTTCAATAGAGTATTTACTCATATTCTCTCTTTTGATCTAAGATTTTACAAGGATTTCATACAAAACTTATATGGGAGGAGCTAGAACTCATCTCAAAAAGATTTAAACTATAGAATATTACTTAGGAAGAGCTATTAACTAATTTAATGAAGGGTTTTCAATCGTATGCTAGGCGGGAGGAGTTTTTATAGGTTTTTAAGGGGATTTATTTGCTAACCTTACGACCAGTGGGCGAACCTAAACTTTTTTTATCCTATTTTGAAAAAGGGATGGCACCAGAAACGTACGACTTCATATAGAACATGATTTTGATCTTAAAACGAACTCCAATGAAGTTTTTTCACATAAATATTTAATAAAAGGGAATTTTTACCAGTCTTTTGGTTTTGCTGCTGACAGGGCACGTTTTGTTATGCTTGTTGTAATATTAATGAAATTTGGAAAAAAATGAAATATATGTAGAATTTGGTCACCGAAGGAGAGATTTGGATTCAAACAACAGTATAGTTGGGAAATATAATGTACTGCTGAGCGTTGAATTCAAATTTATTTGTCTATCTATTTATCTATCGATCTACCTTTCTAATTGTAGGAAATGTATGTTTCCTAAGTATGATTCACTATTTGCTTTAATTGAAAATGAAATTCATTCGATGTTTGGATAAGTTCCCATATTTACTCCATTTCTTCCCCACGCAAGAAGATTCCTAAAATTCCTTTCGTTTCCTTCAGTAAAGACTAATCTCCTTCTATCGTCGACCCTTTCCCGATAATGCACAATCTTTGCATCTATTAAAGTGTCTTATCGAACGATATGTCGCTGTTCTATGTATTGGATACCTCTCATTAAGTTTTATTGGCTATGAATGGGGTAAATCCAGAGCTGGGTAGTATTTAAATACAGTTGTGTATTTAGAACTTTATTTATAAATACATTGGTTTTCATGTATTTAAATACCCATAATATAAAATAGAAAATACTTTTATACCAGTTAATTGGACATAAATACATTGTATTTAAATAATCATTAAATTATTTCAATACATGAAAACCAATGTATTTAGAAATATATTTATAAATATACAAATGTATTTAAATACATATATATTTAAATACTGCCCAGCTCTGGCCGGTTGCTCGACAGAGGATTTCGCTTCTAGCTCGTAGGTGGCCGGCCATAAAAGGTGAGTCAGACGATATCTAAAAAACGAAGCCTGATAAATAGCGCCAAAGAAATGCATCATAAGTCCACAATTCTTCTAAAGCTTCGAACATGGAAGGGGGAATTTGTTATAAATAGGCGGTCATTTTTTTATTTTAGCTAATTTATATTTGCTCTAATAATATACATTTTTTGCATTTTTGTCGATATTATATAGATGAATAGACTGATGTCTTTTTTTTTGTATGAAATTATTGTCAGAGCAATAAAATGAATTTGAAGATTTTTCTTTAGGGAGGGGATGCATCTGGTGACTGCCTACTTGGGCATAGGTCGTCGTACATAACCTAGCCTACTACTAGACTATATTAAACGACAAATACCAATATGTAAATAACAACGATAAAAATGGACAGAGATTTAAAAAAACAAAACAAAGCAAAAAGGCAATAAGGAAGCGTGCTCCAGCGTCGTGGGGAGACCCGCCACCCCCCGCCGCAGGAACGTGCGACCTACAAAAAAGAAATTTAAAAATAGTCAAATAAAGTGGAGGAGGCCAGCCTCCTCCAAAAGTCGTATATTCGACGAAGTCTGTGTGCACGAACCCGTCCCGAGTAAAAGGGACAAGCGGTAGCGACCTCACTCTTTCCTGTACCGGTACAGATAACGTGCGCGGAGACCACCAGACTGAAACATTGAATAAGAATGTGCCGAACAGTCTGGGGGACAACACAATCTTCACAATTTGGCGCAGGCGAGTGTTCCATCAATTGGCAGTGCATCTCACGAATGTGTCCAATTTTGAGACAACAGAAAGCAACCCGAAGCCTTCGTGGCATTAGGGGGTAGGTCCATGTGAACAGTCGCGGTGCTATGGCACGTAACTTTAATTTCCCTTCGACCCTCTCCCATCATCTTTGCCAAGCAGCCAATATTCCTGTGATGTAATCGGTGTGAGGAAGAGCAAAACGCTGGTCAGGTAACCCAGTCTTCGCGGACTGTTTTATGCCCACATCGACGTGCTCATTCCCCGCAATTCCTACATGTTCAGGAACCCAGCAGAAGATAATCTCGGAATCCGCCCTTCTCGCCAAAACCATGGCGTCACGAATATTGCGAACATGGAGATGCGGAGTTCCAATGCCCCCGGAGGATTCAGTGCGATTTGTGAGTCGTTATAAATCACAATCCGGTTTTCAACCCTGGCACGTCACGTTATCTCCTGTACCGAGCGGTGTATTGCAACCAGTTCGGCCGTGAAAACAGACGCAGCGCCTAGCAGAGTCCCGCTGACTTTAAACAGAGGGGATATGGCGTGGAAACTGATCCCCGCTTGAGACTTGGATCCATGCGTATACCCTAGCACGGCTCCAGCGTAACACGAAGTGTGCTGCAAAAAGGCCGAACGTTATACTCCCTGCGCTGTAGAAGCTTTGGAAGCAGCGGCGTAGGGACAAATAGTAAAAGGTGGTACCTTCCAGGGTGGCATCCTGGGCAAAACTAGGGGTACCACTAGCCCGATAGCTATAGCGAACTCTCAAATAAGTTTCCTGGCCCTAAACCCAAAGGGCTTAGGGTATGACTGGCTTCTTTCAGCGGCATAGGTACCGTCGAGATTTGCTGTTGATGCAGTGAGTGCTGTTGGCGACTGAGGGAGACACCGGGCTCGCGTGAACAGGCTAATAATGCACTGTGCACGGTGCAGAGCGAAGGGCATCTCCCCAGCATCGACAAGAAGGCTTTCAATGGTGGGCGTGCAGAAGGCACCGGTCGCCAGGCGAAGTCCGGTGTGGTGGATCGAGTCCACCTTGCGAAATACACGCTCGGCTGCGGATGCATAAAACTCACATCCGTAGTAGAGCTTCAAACAAACAAATGATCGATCAAAAAAGTAAGACGAGAGACCCTAAGTTGCAAGGAAACGGTGCGAGTCCACGACTTACACGCGAAGGCCATTTAGAAACAAATCTTGGTCAGGGTGAGGGTGTAGCCGTGGATGGCGGCATAAATGCACCACCTTAGTCTTGGCCAAGGAAAATGGATCTTAAGAAAAATATATGTTGTCTATTTTTTCCAAATCGATACAGAAAAAAAAAGGTATTTTATGTTCGAAAATTTAAAGCTATAACTGGAATAGAAATACATGAAAAATAATAATTACAAGATATATAAAAGCTAGCGAGGGTTTTTATTTGGATTTTATGAAGAAAAGAAAAGTTTATAGAAGGGAAAAAAAATTGAAATCGGTGGCGGAATCGAAGGTAGAGTCTGATGTGAGAGAGATAGGAATATTCGGGAAAACCGACACCTGAACATCTCAAAAAAGCAGAGAATTAAGGGTAAATATATAATGAGTGAAGAGATAGAAAGAAAAAAAGCTAGGTAAAGTGAAAAGGCAATAACACTTTCCAAATTTATGTCAAGACCATTTTTAAACTTAAATATTCTAAAGAAATTACCTAAGGTTACACGAATCAAAATTGACATTTGAAATCTACGGCCAAATATTTTTTCAGGAAATTATTCACTAAATTGACAGATGCTGTGAAGGGAGAGATACAGAAATATTAAATATAACAAACCTTTATTTTGAATTAGAATTTACAATACCTTATATGTATATGACATTGCATGTTTTTCTAAAACATAAATATATATATATAAAGATTGTTATGTGTCTACTCTAGAACATCCATACAAATGAACATGACAAAAGGAGTCTTCCTGTAATCGTAGCTCAACAGCTTTGTGTTTTTATCTGCGATTTGTTGATAAAGTTTCTACTCTGATTCTTTCCCTTTGTAAGTTGTCTTAAAGGTAGTGCTTAAAATCTGGCTTGACGTTGTTCAGAAGTTTCTTGTTGTCCAATGGAGAATTAGTGAGTGATAGGGACTGAATGGCTGGAATGCTAAATGACTTTTTTCTATCAGTATTTACACAGGAGGATACTCTAAATATACCCGAGGTGTCAATGATCTTTCGACGTAATGATGAAGAGAAATTAAAGGATATCTTGATCACAAAGGAGATAGTGACAAAGGAAATTGATAAAATCAAAAGTAGTAAATCACCCGGTCCTGATGAGGTCTTTCCTAGAATTTTGAAAGTATGTAAGGATGTGTTAAGTGAGCCCCTAGCATGCATCTTTAGAAAATCATTGGAGAGTGGCATTGTGCCAGTGGCATGGAAGAAAGCCAATGTGATACATATATTTAAGAAAGGGGCTAAAACAAATATGTCTAATTACAGACCAGTAAGTTTGACATCAGTGGTAAGGAAAATGATGGAATCTATTATAGCAAGGAATATTAGAGATCACTTGGATAAGGATAAGTTGATAAAAGAATCACAGCATGGCTTTAGTAAGGGTAAATCCTGTCTGACTAATTTGCTGTCTTTATATAGTAAGGTGTATGTGATAGAACGAGTTGAATCTGTGTTAAATTCAACTCCTATCCCATATTAGTTAAAACCTCGAGGAGGCCCACGTGCATCTTCGATTCGAGGCTTGGAGTCTTATCAACAGCTACCGGACGTCAATGTTTAAACAAGGAGGTTATCGTTTCCCCCGCTCACCCCCATACGCCGACCTCGCCAGATCGAGTTAGGCTTATGGACAGATAAGGCATTTTTCTCCGGCCCAGCTGTGCGTTCCCTCGAAGCTTCCACCCCATTCTCCCCCACGCCAAGGAGATGTCCTGGCTATTTATATGGAAACTTTACCACTAAGATCAGATTGGAGATCCAGATTTTCGTCGCGAAACATCACCACGACCCTCTCTCCCTTTGTGCGCCAAGGGACCTCGGCCTCGAGATTCACCATCACTTGTCCAGGAGGACAATATTCCTTGAGTGCCAAAGGTTCGAGCCTTTAGTGACGTCAAGTCCCCAAGGCATTCCTCCCTGCTGTTCAAGGAGAACAGCATTATAACAGCCATTGTTCGTTTTGAGCCCTTCGCCAAGAAACGGTTCTCATCCCCCCCCTGTTGTTCAAGGAGAACAACATTAGAACAGCCATTGTTCGTTTTCAGCCCTTCGCCAAGAAACGGTTCTCATCCCCCCCTGTTGTTCAAGGGAGAACAACATTAGAACAGCCATTGTTCGTTTTGAGCCCTTCGCCAAGAAACGGTTCTCTCCCCCCCCTGTTGTTCAAGGGAGAACAACATTAGAACAGCCATTGTTCGTTTTGAGCCCTTCGCCAAGAAACGATTCTCACCCCCCCTGTTGTTCAAAGGAGAACAACATTAGAACAGCCATTGTTCTTGAGCCCGTAGACAAGAGACGGTTCTCATCCCCCCCTTTGTTCAGAAGAGAACAACCTAGAACAGCCATTGTTCGTCAAGCCGTTCGTCGAGTAACGGTTCTCCTTTCCAAGACGCCTCGTCAGGATCCTTTTATCCCCCCCCCCTTCGGCTGGAACTCGCCAGCGGACCGAATATTCCTTCAAGTACCTTCCACTGCACCCTAATGAAGTTACGTAAGCCAAGCGTCACCTTTTGAGTACTGATCCCTTATTTGTCAATTCTATCCTGTGCTTTAAATGGTTTATCGAACCATCCCATCTCTTTAACTCCATATTTGTTTTACCTTTTTTGATCCCTTAAATCCTTGAATTAGCCCGAGTCTCCACGACCCTTTCCATTCTGTTTGTCAATATTTTCCGTTTTTGTGTTTGCTGATAGTTATTATTAATAAAACTCTATTTTATTAATGATAGCAATATTATTATCCTTGAGCTCAGTTCCACTTCTTAAGCATTTTGAAGATACATAATACCGGCCGCCAGACAGTAAAACGCACTCTAAAGATAATTAAGGAAGTTCCCTCAACGAATAGTGTAATATATGGTATCGTCGGGAGTCATTCTACGACATATATATATATATATACTATTTAATTTGGTATCAGGTGTGTAAGGTTTAACGCTATATCTTTGCAAACACTGGTCTCAGTCGAGTAAAGCATAGTGTTATTCGTTATAATAATAGAATATAGTAGTTCCCTTTTGTTTTAACGATTGCTATCCCCTTTTTTTTTAAACTTAAGAAGCTGGAGTAGCTCAAGGAACGGTTATAATAATTTGTTTGTTTTTTTGTGATTTTAGTCAGTGGTTATTTAGATTGAGAAACCAAGTACGAATAGGTCAGTGCCCATATTTAGGTAGGCTAATTCTATAGAGGCATAATTCTTGTTGCAAGGAATTTTAGTTGGTTGACTAGTGCGCCCCCAAGTGCAAAGATGACTCCGTTCGAAATCTTTAAAGCGCAAGGAGAGTCCTGTGGACTTTCCGGAAAAGAACTAATTAAGTACATTCTAGAGGAGCAAGGAAAAGAGGAAGAAAGAGAAATACAAAGAAAAAAGGAAGAAAGAGAAATACAACGAGAAGAAAGAGAAAGAGAGGAACGGATAAGACTAGCTGACCTTCAGATTGAATTAGCTCGGATTAAAGCAGAAGTTCAAAGAAAAAAGGTAGAAAAAGAAAAAGAAAGAGAGGAACGGGAAAGAGTAATCCAACGAGAAGAAAGAAGGACGGATTCGCGCCCCTTCCCAGGAAAGCTGACAAAGTTTCCGAGCCCCGTAAAACCCCAAAACCTCTTTCCCCAAAACCAGCAACGGGACTCCAAACCTCCCGTTAAGACTTCTCCTTCATCTCTCTTCCCGAAGCGACCAACCATATGCTTCACCTGTGGTGCAGAAAACCACATGAGCTGGAATTGCCCCCAAAATTCTAGGCTTAAAAGCGGACCAGCCCACCAAGTTCACCAGATTAATGCAACCCCGGCTCCCCCGGTGGTGCAGACCCAAGCAGAAACTTCTCCCCATCCGTCAGGCCACCAGGTAAATTTTTTTTTTTATAAAAGTTCAGCGGGAACTTTGAAATATGAGGAGGGCAGCGTGGACAGCTGTCGAGTATCGACTCTCGTCAGGGACACAGGATGTACATGCTTCATCGTGTCCGACGAACTCCTCCCAGTGGCCTCTAACCACGAAAAATTTGCGGTGGTACGTGACTACCTTGGGCGGGCGAAGAGATTCCCCGTCGCTAGATGTTACCTGCAGTGTCAATATTATAATGGCTGGGCTGAAGTCATTGTAGCACCAATAAAATTCTGTTCCGTACTTATAGGAAAGAGCCCCCAAGTAAGTTTCGACCCTGTGTTTCAGGCCGCCCTTCCTCAAGGCCGAGATAAGAAAGAAGCCCAGGAGCCCGTCCCCATCAGAACCCCGATACCGTCCGATTTCTCGGAGACCCCTAACCAGGAATTTAGGACGGCAAAAGAGGAGTGTGAATCACTAAAACCCTTAGGTGATAAGGCCCCAGACAAGGACACGGAGACTGTCCCTGGACCCCAAGAAAAAAAGAACCCCCAACGCGCCCATGGAGATACCTTCGTAGAACTGGACGAAGCATCGGCGCTTGAAGAGGACTGCCCCGCGGAGTCCCTTAAGGTAATCCAGACAGTGTGCATCCAACCTGATGCCGAGTACCCTCCTCCTTTTCTACCAGGCGAGTCTTTGGAACCCTCTGACCTGGATAGTGACGCGCAGCTGACACCACGTCAGAAGAGTCAGCTCCAAGAACTAATTAAATGGAATCACCATTTATCCACCCTATTAGCTCTTTTCGAGCAACTGCGTGAAAATGGCCTCACCATTGGCCCCAGCAAATGCCAGTTTGCCCACGAAACCATCAAATATTTGGGTTTCAAAATAGGACAAAGCAAGTTAGGTCCCCACGAGGACAAGATTAAGGCAATCGCCGACATGCCCCTCCCGATTACAAAGAAGCCATTAAGATCGATCCTAGGATCAGCTTCTCCCTATCAGCGATTTGTTCCGAATTTCGCAGCAATTTCGGCCCCCCTATGCCCCCTTCAGAAAAAGAATTCACCCGATCGTTTACGTTGGAATGATGTCGCTGTTTCCCATTTTAATCAGCTCAAAAGTAAGTTCATTTTTGCCTCCATTTTTAAGTTGCCCAACCCGGAAAAATCCGTTGGGGTTAAGACCGACGTGATCAACGAGGGCATTGGAAGTGTACTCCTTCAATACGTGGATGACAGAACGAGTCATCCAGTTGCATATGCTAGCCATCTATTATTACCACGCGAAAAGAGATATGCCACTAGGGAAAAGATAGCTCTATCAATTATCTGGGTCATAGACAAATTTAAGCTGTACTTGATATGTAAAGAATGTCAAATAGGAACCGACCACCGTCCGTTAGCCTATATTAGGAATGTGAGACACTCAAACGGCCGCATCATGCGCTGGAGTTTACTCTTGCAAGAGTATCAATTTAAAATAAATTATATCAAAGGTTCCGATAACCAGGTCGCTGACGCACTCAGTAGGAATGCGTTACCGAATAGCGTAGAACAATTGTATTCATAGGATTAGTATCTCCATGTAGGTATATACCGTCTTGTACGACTTAATTTAAGATTCTTTTGTAATATAGTTAATTAATGTATATGTCTGAATTTTGTAACGCTCAATGTCTAATTTTTTTTTGATGTATATATATTTGTTCTTATTAATTTACGTATAAATTATTTTGTCCCGTATGTACTAAGTTTATAACATTTCATTGTTCCATGCCCTTTTTTTTTTATTAAGTTGTATTAAAGGTTATTTTCCCCTGTAATCTAAAGATCAAAATAATCATGTATTGAGGTAATACTAGTTAGGTGCAGGAAGATACGGTTGGTACAAGAAAACGAGTTCCCTACAACGGAGCTCTATCGTTGTCCCTTCTCTCTTTTTTTTCGAAGTGACAACTTCCCCTGGAATGGAGGGGTGTGATAGAACGAGTTGAATCTGTGTTAAATTCAACTCCTATCCCATATTAGTTAAAACCTCGAGGAGGCCCACGTGCATCTTCGATTCGAGGCTTGGAGTCTTATCAACAGCTACCGGACGTCAATGTTTAAACAAGGAGGTTATCGTCCCCCCCGCTCACCCCCATACGCCGACCTCGCCAGATCGAGTTAGGCTTATGGACAGATAAGGCATTTTTCCCCGGCCCAGCTGTGCGTTCCCTCGAAGCTTCCACCCCATTCTCCCCCACGCCAAGGAGATGTCCTGGCTATTTATATGGAAACTTTACCACTAAGATCAGATTGGAGATCCAGATTTTCGTCGCGAAACATCACCACGACCCTCTCTCCCTTTGTGCGCCAAGGGACCTCGGCCTCAAGATTCCCCATCACTTGTCCAGGAGGACAATATTCCTTGAGTGCCAAAGGTTCGAGCCTTTAGTGACGTCAAGTCCCCAAGGCATTCCCCCCTGCTGTTCAAGGAGAACAGCATTAGAACAGCCATTGTTCGTTTTGAGCCCTTCGCCAAGAAACGGTTCTCATCCCCCCCCCCCCTGTTGTTCAAGGAGAACAACCTTAGAACAGCCATTGTTCGTTTTGAGCCCTTCGCCAAGAAACGGTTCTCATCCCCCCCTGTTGTTCAAGGGAGAACAACATTAGAACAGCCATTGTTCGTTTTGAGCCCTTCGCCAAGAAACGGTTCTCTCCCCCCCCCCCCCTGTTGTTCAAGGGAGAACAACATTAGAACAGCCATTGTTCGTTTTGAGCCCTTCGCCAAGAAACGGTTCTCACCCCCCCTGTTGTTCAAAGGAGAACAACATTAGAACAGCCATTGTTCTTGAGCCCGTAGACAAGAGACGGTTCTCATCCCCCCCTTTGTTCAGAAGAGAACAACCTAGAACAGCCATTGTTCGTCAAGCCGTTCGTCGAGTAACGGTTCTCCTTTCCAAGACGCCTCGTCAGGATCCTTTTATCCCTCCCCTTCGGCTGGAACTCGCCAGCGGACCGAATATTCCTTCAAGTACCTTCCACTGCACCCTAATGAAGTTACGTAAGCCAAGCGTCACCTTTTGAGTACTGATCCCTTATTTGTCAATTCTATCCTGTGCTTTAAATGGTTTATCGAACCATCCCATCTCTTTAACTCCATATTTGTTTTACCTTTTTTGATCCCTTATATCCTTGAATTAGCCCGAGTCTCCACGACCCTTTCCATTCTGTTTGTCAATATTTTCCGTTTTTGTGTTTGCTGATAGTTATTATTAATAAAACTCTATTTTATTAATGATAGCAATATTATTATCCTTGAGCTCAGTTCCACTTCTTAAGCATTTTGAAGATACATAATACCGGCCGCCAGACAGTAAAACGCACTCTAAAGATAATTAAGGAAGTTCCCTCAACGAATAGTGTAATATATGGTATCGTCGGGAGTCATTCTACGACAGTGTATGAAGCAGCAGATAATGATGAAAACTATGATATTTTATACTTGGACTTTAGTAAGGCTTTTGATTGAGTGCAACACTTACGGCTTCTGAGCAAAGTTAAAGCACACGGGATCGATGGCAGTATATTTAGGTGGATTCATCATGTCTTGGTGACAGACAGCAAAGAGTTAGTATAGATGGAGTTAAATCTGAGTGGGGGGTGTTAGCAGTGGAGTTCCGCAAGGATCTGTTTTGGGTCCCTTGCTATACTTAATTTATGTTAATAATCTAGACATAAGTATAAGTAGTGACCTAAGTAAATTTGCTGATGATACTAAGCTAGGTAGGGCCATTAGGGCTGATTGACCATTCTGTCCAATTAGGCCGAGAAATGGCAAATGAAGTTTAACATAGACAAATGTAGTGTACTTAGTATATGGAGAAATAATCCATTGAATAGTTATAAATTAAATGGGAGAATTTTAGGGAGGACCGATTGTGAGAGGGACTTGGGTATTTTGGTAAGTTCAGACCTTCGTCCTAGAAAGCAATGCCTAAATGCTAAGAATGAAGCTAATAGGATATTGGGATTCATTAGGAGGAGTGTAAGCAATAAGAGTGCTGAAGTCATTCTAAAACTGTATCTGGCGCTAGTTAGGTCTCATCTAGACTATGCAGTACAATTTTGGTCACCATATTATAGAAAGGATATTGAGTCTGTGCAGAGAAGGATGACAAAGAGGATTGGTGGTCTAAGGAACTTACCTTATGATGAAAGGCTCAGAAAACTAAATCTACATACATTTGAAAGGAGAAGAGTCAGAGGGGAATTGATTGAAGTCTTCAAATGGGTAAAAGAATATAATAAAGGGGATCTGGGTAAGGTTATTATACTTAGTGAACATGACAGGACACGTAGCAATGGGTTTAAGCTTGATAAGTATAGGTTTAGGAAGGAGATTGGGAGGAATTGGTTTACAAATCGTGTGGTAGATGAATGGAATAGGCTCACTAGACATGTGATAGAAGCCTCCTCTCTGGGTAGTTTTAAGAATAGATTAGATAAATATATGGATGAAGCTGCTAGATGGGACTGACTTTTTTTTTATGTACATATGTATATATTTTTCTAAGGAGTGGGGAGATTATATTTTTCGGTTGCATGAATGGACATAATCTTCTGGATACATTTTATGTATATTGTTGATTAGATCTGACGAACTCCTTAAAGGGTGACAATGTTGATGACTTTTCTCTGGTAAGAAATCTTTTGTGTGTTGACTGGAACAGGAGCTGCCAAGTGTAGGTAATGAATGGTCTTTTGCATTCTCCTTCTTTTCTTATGTTCTTATGTTCTTATATTAAGCTTGCTTTGATAAATTCTCCTGAACATTTGGCTTGGAGTATCATAATTTTTACAATAATTTGGAGATATTTTTAAAATATTTCAAAAAACTTACTCGCCAAAATGAAGCTAATTGCTTTACATTAGGCATATTTAACTCTTTATACATATAATATATTTCGTTGCGAGGGCGTTAATGGTGCAACATTGGTAATAACTCCTGATGCAACCAAAACTTAGAGGAGGACAGATACTCCTGACCCAGTGGCCTATGAGAAACTCTACAGGATTTTAATCGATTAATACTACTTAATAATAATTAAGGAGTTTTGGCATTCAATTAATCCTTACATTTTAATATTGTCAAGTAAATGATAGTAATATTGATGATTATTGCTGAAATATTTGTTCTATTTATTGATGGCATGTGTAGATTGACCATTTTGATTTTCAGTTTCAGTTTTTCTAGTTTCAATTTATCTATCCTTTATATTATTCTCAAGTCAATGAAAATATAAAATATTGCGTAATATTATCATAATATTTTGACGAAAGTGGGATTTGTCCGTTCTTATTTTTTATTTTACGCAATCAATTTATAGATTGTAATTAATTAAGTGCTTTTTAATATTATCATGTCAATGCTAATAATAATAATCATGGTAGTCATAATTATTAATTAAATATTGTCGTGACTTTTAATGTCACGGGTACATATTCCTTTCACACTTTCATTTTAACTAATCAATTTCTGGATTTCAAAATAATCCATACTACTTATTATTTGCAAACAACCATAGTGATAATAATAATAACCTATATATTAACCCATTTTTTACAACACGGCCCAATAGTTCTTTCAAATTTAATTTTAAGCAGTGAATTTCGCTATTTCAATTAATCCGTAAATTGTGATATGGTCACATCATTGATAATAACAATGGTAATCAATTTTATTTGAATATATCTTTTACATTTTACATTATGGTTACTTTTTCCTTTCCAATTTTCCTTTTAAGGCGTGAATTTCAGGAATGCAATACATCTATTTTTTTCAAATACCGACAAAACTAATAGATCATTATTACTCATAGAGTACGCACCTTAATGCAATCCAGAACGCCTTTCCTCTATAAGCCTTCTCCACCTGACCTCAGGCGTATCAGATCCATTCAGCCCCGTCTCTTTCCATTTAGTCTGATTTGGAGCAATATTTCACAATTTACAATTTGAGACCAATGCAAAAATGGCACCTGGCCTTTCTCGTTCCTCTGGGAACTTCATCATAGAATATTTTCTTAGTAATCCTATCCTGTAGTAAACCTATTTTTCAGCAATATCTGTCTCGTCCTGCGTTTTATGCAATATCAATTATGTTTCTACTTGTTGGTTATTTCTTGAATGCAAGCTTGTTAAATAGAGACCAAAGGGAGTAGAATTATATTTTATCGCTAGTATATATAAGGTGTGAACATATACGAATATTAGGAATTTACATTTTAGCTCCTGAAACATTCATTTTCCTAAGTTCTATCCCACTTTATTGCCTCGGTATAAAATGATGGCTACTGTTTTTGCATTCTTGCGCAGTGTTATGTGATCCAATAAACAAAACACCATCTGATAATTAAAATGGCCATTATGGTTGCTGAGGTTGCTGGAATTTTGGGCATAATTTGAGCTGCTTTTGATTCGTTTGAGGTCGTTTGATTGCCTTTTTATTGCCGGGTGTACCACGGTGATGAGGAGGGACGTTTATAATTAATTAAATGGATGCAAGAGCATCAGGCTATTTTATGTTATAACATTTTACAGAATTAAATCTACGCCTCTTTTATGTTATGTTTTGACTTTGGTTTGGATTATTTGAATAATTTGCTGATGGCTTAAGATCTTTATAAGTGATTCTGGTTAGTTTAACCTTTATTTGCGACTGTTAATGCTTTGCTATACTCGATTATGAGAAACAAGGAGCATAAATTGCTAAAGTGAAGAATGAATAGGATAAAAGCTCCATCAGTTGTAAGCTATAGAGCAGGGATCGCCAAACTTTTTTCACAGTGGGCCAGATAACTGAGAGAATGACGAGCGCCGGCCGCATAACCATTTTGTTCAATACAATATAGTGAATACACAAAAAATAAAGACAACCTACATATTTATTTACCAATACATAAAATACACAAAAACAAAGACAACAAACATATTTATTGACCAAAAGGTTATCAAAGAAGGCGTCGTTAGCAATAAGATAGTATTATTACACCCAGTGCGCACATATCCGAGTCTCACAAACTAAGCAGCAAAAAGGGTTACTGAGATGTGTGAAAATGGAGTTTAGCTTTTAACATATCATCAATATCTGCTTTGTAATTGCTGCATCCATTCAAGAGAATTGCTTTCAAATATTCATCAGTCAGCCTCGTTCGATGTACTGACGTAACATACTTCATTTTTGAAAAGGTTTGCTCACAGGCATAAGTTGTTTCAAACATTGATGCCATACTAGAGGTAAATTTCTTAAACCTTGAAAACTCATCATCAGGTAAGCAGCGATAAAATTCAACAAGATTTCCTTCTCTTTTAACAAGTCATTTGCTTGCTAATCGATGAGCTCCAACTGTACTTCGACTGGAGCGTCATCGAGGTAACAATCAAACGGATTCTTGAAAAGAAGAATATCGCTCTCAATTCTGTCTAGATCTGAAAATCTCTCCAAAAAATGCTTATTTAAATCATGAATAATCTTCTTCGGAAACTCTAGGTTGACATCTGCGATTTCAGCGCGAAACTCTTTGAAACACTGAAAATAAAAGAAGTTTCCTCCTTCCAGTTGTGCTTCAAACAATGATAGCTTTCTCCTAAATTCTTTGATGATTCTGTAGTGATCACAGATGTCAACCAAAAATGATAACTTTGACAGCCAGCTAGGGTCTGACAGAAGTAACTATCAACTTCCTTTTCTAGACGTCATTATAGAAAAAACCGACAAACTAACTACCTCAATATACAGAAAGCCTACCTTTAGTGGCCTAGGAATAAATTTTTTCAGCCATTGTGACTTGTCACACAAACTCAGTGCAATTAAATCTCTAATATATAGAGGTTACCATCTCTCCTCCAATTATTCCCTAATGCACAATGAATTCCAGACTCTAAAGTCTTATTTCAAAAATAATTGTTACCCCCCACCTTTGGTTGACAAACTAATCAATAATTTTCTTACCAAAATTTACTCTCCATCCTTTCTCTCATATAATGTTCTCAAAAATGAAAAATTTTTCGTAGTACCAGAAATGGGACCTTACAATAAATTATTCACTAGAAAATGCAACAAATTACTTAAAAAATATTTCTTTCATACCAACTTCAAAATCATTTTTGTTAACCCACTTTCCATAGGAAGTTTTTTCTCGTCAAAAGACAAACTTCCTCTAGAAATGAGCGGCCGTGTTGTTTATGCTTTTACTTGTCCTTGTTGTTTGCAAGGAACCTATATTGGTAGTACGGTTCGCTCATTGAAAGAGAGGTTTTGTTCTCACATGGGAATAAGCCATCGCACTGGAAAAATATTGTCTAAGAAGGAAGCTTCTGGAATTAGAAATCATATTATACAATTCAAGACAGAATGTTCCATAAATAACTTCAAAATAATTGGTCATAATAACAATGAATATAGTCTAAGAATTTTAGAATCCCTACTAATACGTACAAAATCTCCTACACTCAACATAGATAATACCGCTGTTCCTCTTCTTATTTCTTAATTTTAATTACCTCATTCAACAACCAACCAACCTTCTCTTATTTAACAACCAACCAATCAAATTCCTATCCTTCTTTAAGCCACATCCTTTATAATTTCTTCACTTTGTGATTTCTCCTGAACTTCATCGGTAAGCAATATTATACTGTAATTTTTTACTTTTGTGTTTTTGCTTTTTTTTCGTGTCAATAGTGATTACATTAGATTAATAATTTGATTCTCTTGCTTTTTAAATTCCTGAATTATCGGTAAGCAATATTATACTGTAATTATTTACTTTTGTTTTTTGTGAGTTTTTTTCGTTTTAATAGTGAGATATTAGATTGATAATTTGATTCTCTTGACTTTTAAATTCCTGAGTTATTTTCTAATTTTTGATTTACCTACATAGTCATAACCTAATTATTTTTAATATTTTTAATATTCTTTAACTGTATTAGTTAATTTATGTTTTAGAACCTGAAGATGGGTGATACGCCCGAAACGTTGTTCCTTAAATAAATCACATGTACCTCAGCCTCCTATGTGTCCTTACCTTCACCGGGAAATTGAAGATTAGACTGGTCAGTAGCAACTCATATGACTATATATATATATATATATATATATATATATATATATATATATATATATATATATATATATATAATTTTTGTCTACTTCTATAAAGTTTAAAATTTTGAATTTTCGGTAAGATATGAATTGAATAATAATAACGTCGTGTTTGATGGATTTCCTTGCTTTAATTACGCTTGCCTCTTTACATATGCAATATAACAGTCATAACCAAATGTTTTGTTAGAGAATAGGTTCGTTAGAATTATATATATATATATTATTTTCATTCAGCCTGATTCTGAATCCAACATATTTCATCGGAAAGGGAGAAATAATACATAAAAACGCTCCGAAGATGATCGAAAAGATCTAAAACTCAGTAATTTAGTTTGGTTTTTACCAAACCCAATAAGCGTAATAGAAAGATGAATATAGGACAAGTGATCTACCATCTATAAGGTGGAATAAGAAAGACAGAAGAATATAAAGTTGCCAAAGGAAATTGATTAAGGCGAAATATACCATGGTCTTCAACAAAATTGCATTCAAGAAAGACTGCTATACATCTACACCAATGTATATATATATATATATATATATATATATATATATATATATCTTAAGTGACAGTTATAGATATTCCATGGACTTTATTATCAAATTAAAAACAAATAAAATTATTTTTTGTATTTTCAGATCTCTACTTAGGACCGAAAATTTTAATCTTCCTTTGGTCCTTGCACAAAACACTGCATGCGATTCGAAAACTTAAAGGTCACGTTAAGAAACCTAAACGGTAGCCATCATTTTATACCAATGCAATAAAGTGGGATGGAACTTAGGAAAATTAATGTTTCAGGGGGTAAAAATGTAAATTACTAATATACGAATATGTTCACACCTTATAGATTACTAACTATAAAATATAATTCGACTCCCTTTGGTCTCTATTTAACAAGTTCGCATTAAAGAAATAACCAACAAGTAGAAACATAATTGATGTTGCATAAAACGCAGGACGAGACAGATATTGCTGAAAAATAGGTTTACTACAGTGTAGAAGAATGGTCACCCCCCCCCCCCCCTCTGTTCACTCGTGATGCAGTCCCAAGGCGGTTACCGCAAGGACATCCACCCCAGGCATCGGCGACTCAAAAGCGCAACCACAACGTGGCACAACTTGGTGCCATGAAAGACCCTAAAGGTCAAAAAGGTAAGATCTCCCCCAGGAGAGTGAGATTCAGTTTCACGTTGAACAAGAAATTGGAGACGGGTTTCTCCCAATCTCGATGGCTAACGAGGAGCCGATGTTTGACTTCGTGGGAAAGACCGTTTGGAAAAAGAACTCTCCTGGGGCCGTCCTCAAGCCCCTCTCCCCCTTACCACTCCCCCAGTGGGGGTGCGAGGTATAAATGAGCAACTCTGAGGAAAATCGTGGTAGTATACGTCAGGCCAGGTGACGAAGTCCTCGGATCCAAAACCGAGCTACCTAGACTGGATTGGTAGTATACGTCAGGCCAGGTGACGAAGTCCTCGGATACAAAACCGAGCTACCTAGACTGGATAGGTAGTATACGTCAGTCTCTAGGTGACGAAGTCATCGGATCCAAAACCGAGCTACCGAGACTAGAGAGGTAGTTTACTTGGGTCGCCAGACCAAGAAGCACCCTGCAAGAGAGGCAGGGCTACCTACCCTAAGGGGCTAAGAAAAAGCTCATCCTTGAGCTAAGTCCCTGGTTATCAAACCAAACGATAAGTGAACTTTGGTAAGTTCGACTTACTCTCGCCAGAGACACTCCTCATATCCTGGTGCACCTTAAACACCAGGGGTATTCCTCGTCCTTGAGGAATTAAGAAAAGAAGAAGGAAAAGGATCCCCCTCGAGCCCGTTATTCGGTGGCCACATCAAACTTTAAGTAACTTATTCTCGCCAGAGAAACCTCCCTCCAGTATCCTCGCCCTTGAAGAAGACCCTCCCCGAGTTCAGTCCTCGTCCATAAGGAAATAAGTAACGAAGGAGAAAAGCTCCTCCTCGAGCTCGTTACTCGGTGATCTCACCGCACTCCAAGTTAACTTGATTTAAGAACCAAGTTCGACTCACTCTCGCCAGAGAGACCACGACTGCCTAGGTGTTGCATAAAGCACCGTATTGGTTCTAGTCCTTGAAGAATCCTTCCCCCCCGGAAGAACGTGTGGACCCCCCAGCTGCTACCCTCGCCAAAACGACCGTGGAATTTTGCCCATCTACAACTGGACACCCGGCACGCGTCGTGAGTCAATAACATTTCTGAGGCCCTTTAAACTCCACATGAGTCCGTAAGCCTAATTCTTATATTATTGTTTTGTGTAGAGAAAACGTTAACCAAATTTTGGAGGGTAAACTAATTTAATTAATTTTTGTTTAGGATAATATTCAGAGTATTGCTATAGTTAATGTCTAAATGTTATGTATTCAATTGACAAAGATAAAATATAAGTTTATTTTGGGACTAATGTTCGTTTCTCTTATATATATCCTTACGTGTTGCAGAACGGCTCTGTTTTTTAAGATATTCTTATAATATCAATATATTAGACACTCTTAGCACTCTTAGAATAGAACAAAAAAAGGGGGGGCATTCTACGACACTAAATAAAAGTGGTGTCAGGTAAGTAGAGTTTTTATCAGAAAGAATTCTACGACATAATTAAAGTGGTGTCAGGTTTTGTAGGTTGTTATTAGAAAGAACCCAGCAGTGTCTAATTAAGAAAGAGCCAACACGTAAAGGAATATCAGATCAGGAATAAGAGAATAATTGACGAGAGGAAATTTGGTAGATTAGGGGTGGTAACAATCTCAAGGTAATTGGTAGGTCAAGTGGTAAATTTGTTTTCGGAGTGGTATTTCAATCAATATAGTAGTGGGATTAAGGGTAAGTTATGCTGAGCGCTACCTGGTGAGTGGTGGCATAATTAATTACCTGAGAGTACAGAAAGGAAGAATCGACGGACCAACACGAAATGGATCCAGTCAAAAGATTTTACCAACAAGCCCAAATTCTGGGATTTGAAGGCGAGGATATGGATGCATACATCCTCAAAGAATTGAGAATACAAAGAGAAGAAGAAGAAGAAATAATAGAGTTTGATAGAAAAGGGAAAATATAGAAATACGGATGAACTGGAAAAGTGAAGAATCCCGAATACAGTGGAATTTAGAAAGAGAGGAAAGAAGAATGCTGAGAGGATGTAAAACAAGCGAAAGAATAATACTGTTGAAAAGAGAAGCACGAGAATTCAGGATAAGGATAGAAATGGAAGATGAAGAAAGAAGACTAAAGATAAAGCTGGAAGATGAAGAAAGAAGAACTCGACGGGAAAACGAAATAGCGAAAGCAGAACAAGAAGCCGAGGAAAGGAGAATGAAGAGGGAAAAAGAGTCGAAAGAGAGGAGAATAAAGATTCAAAAAGAAATAGATGAAAGAAGAATGAAGAGGGAAAAAGAACGTGCTCAAGCGGAAAGAGAAGAGACAGAAGAAAAGGAAAGATTGCTCGCACTCGAAAGAGCACCTATCGAGAATCTCATAGAGGCCGAGGAAGTTGTAGCCCGGCCTGGACCTAAGAAAGGACCATCGAGGGAAACCTAGCCAAATAAGGGAACGATGGAAGAAATAAGAAGTAGAAATGAGGTACCAGCAGGAGTTCCTAAGGAAGAGCCTACGAGGAGAACCCAGCCAAATGGGATTATTAGGGAAGAAGAAGAAGGTAGAGTAGAGGTACGAGCAGGTGTACCTGAGGAACTACCTACTAAGAGAAGTGAGTCAAATGAGTTGACAAGGAAGGAGGAAAGAGGTGCGATTGCGATACACCCAGGTAAGACTAATCAAATGATAGACACGGATGAGTATCCCCTACCCCTAGTAGTCTCCTCCCCGAACGGAACGTCCACGGAGTTACCGCTAAATCGCCAAGTCGTAGTGTGCGCCAAGCCCATTAACGACCTCGCAGGGAAAAATTTTCTCGATCCCCAAAGATCGAACCCAGACACGATCTTCCCGTGTACCTGGTTAAAGGAGAGCTATGGGACCTACGCTCCCATCAATTATGCCCCGCTACAACAGGCCGCTCTAGCCATAATGTTCAGTTTAAAGGTAGTCAAGTACCATAAGAAGGGTAATTCGAGTAGGTTGAAATACCGCTACCATTTAGTACCATACTTGGGTAGACTCAATAACCAGAACGGCCGACTCAGGCGCGGTAGAATAATGGTCACAGAGCACCATTTTAGGATCAGCTACATCAAAGGAGCCGATAATGTACAGCTACTCTATAGGTGGAGACGAAAAACCATTGAGGGTTATTTCAGTACCTAATGAGGGTGAAACCATGTTTTCATTTGTTGTTCGTGTTAATATTTATCGGTAGGATTTAAGTTCTCAAAAACTTAGAAAGGTAAGGAAGTAGCTTGTTTTGTTTTGTTTTTTTGTGGGTTATCGATGAATTAAGGTTTTTTAATTTTCTATGTAAAATTGTATTGCGAGTAGGTCTAGCTCAACACATTGCCTGTGTAAACGCGCGCGTGGGCGCTCATGTGTAAGGAAACTTAATGTAAGAGAGGGCTCAAAGAAATACAACTTTGCTAAGCTCGACTAGGTTGAGTAAGGTGTTTTGAGTTCCCGGGAGCATCCCCCGCTCTCCATTAAGTTCTTCGGTGGGAGTTGTGTAGAAGAATGGTCACCCCCCACCCCCACCCCCCTCTGTTCACTCGTGATGCAGTCCCAAGGCGGTTACCGCAAGGACATCCGCCCCAGGCATCGGCGACTCAAAAGCGTAACCACAACGTGGCACAACTTGGTGCCATGAAAGACCCTAAAGGTCAAAAAGGTAAGATCTCCCCCAGGAGAGTGAGATCCAGTTTCACGTTGAACAAGAAATTGGAGACGGGTTTCTCCCAATCTCGATGGCTAACGAGGAGCCGATGTTTGACTTCGTGGGAAAGACCGTTTGGAAAAAGAACTCTCCTGGGGCCGTCCTCAAGCCCCTTTTCCCCTTACCACTTCCCCAGTGGGGGTGCGAGGTATAAATGAGCAACTCTGAGGAAAATCGTGGTAGTATACGTCAGGCCAGGTGACGAAGTCCTCGGATCCAAAACCGAGCTACCTAGACTGGATTGGTAGTATACGTCAGGCCAGGTGACGAAGTCCTCGGATACAAAACCGAGCTACCTAGACTGGATAGGTAGTATACGTCAGTCTCTAGGTGACGAAGTCATCAGATCCAAAACCGAGCTACCGAGACTAGAGAGGTAGTTTACTTGGGTCGCCAGACCAAGAAGCACCCTGCAAGAGAGGCAGGGCTACCTACCCTAAGGGGCTAAGAAAAAGCTCATCCTTGAGCTAAGTCCCTGGTTATCAAACCAAACGATAAGTGAACTTTGGTAAGTTCGACTTACTCTCGCCAGAGACACTCCTCATATCCTGGTGCACCTTAAACACCAGGGGTATTCCTCGTCCTTGAAGAATTAAGAAAAGAAGAAGGAAAAGGATCCCCCTCGAGCCCGTTATTCAGTGGCCACTTAAAGGTCACGTTAAGAAACCTAAACGGTAGCCATCATTTTATACCAATGCAATAAAGTGGGATGGAACTTAGGAAAATTAATGTTTCAGGGGCTAAAAATGTAAATTACTAATATACGAATATGTTCACACCTTATAGATAACTAACGATAAAATATAATTCGACTCCAATTGGTCTCTATTTAACAAGTTCGCATTAAAGAAATAACCAACAAGTAGAAACATAATTGATATTGCATAAAACGCAGGACGAGACAGATATTGCTGAAAAATAGGTTTACTACAGAATAGGATTACTAAGAAAATATTCTATGATGAAGTTCCCAGAGGAACGAGAAAGGCCAGGTGCCATTTTTGCATTGGTCTCAAATTGTAAATTGTGAAATATTGCTCCAAATCAGACTAAATGGAAAGAGACGGTGCTGAATGGATCTGATACGCCCGAGGTCAGGTGAAGAAGGCTTATAAAGGAAAGGCGTTCTGGATTGCATTAAGGTGCGTACTCTATGAGTAATAATGATCTATTAGTTTTGTCGGTATTTGAAAAAAATAGATGTATTGCATTCCTGAAATTCACGCCTTAAAAGGAAAATTGGAAAGGAAAAAGTATAATAAGGTAAATAGTAAAAGCGATATTCAAATTAATTGGATTAATTGAAATTTTGAAATTCACTGCTTAAAATTAAATTCGAAAGAACTATTTGGCCGTGTTTTTAAAAATAGGCAATATATATGTTATCATTAATATTATTATCTCTATAATTGTTTGATAATAATAAGTAGTATGGATTATTTGAAATCCAGAAATTGATTAGTTAAAATGAAAGTGCGAAAGGACAATGTACCCGTGACATTAAAAGTGGCGACAATATTTAATTAATAATTATGACTACCATGATTATTATTATTAGCATTGACATGATAATATTAAAAAGCACTTAATTAATTACAATCCATACATTTATTGCGTAAAATGAAAATGAGAAAGGACAAATCCCACTTTCTGTCAAAAAATTATGATAATAATTATGCAATAATTCATATTATGAGTGACTTGAGAATATTAAAAAAAGATTAATAAATTTAAACGCGAATTTCTAAAAATGAAAATCAAAATTATCAATCTACCCATTCCCTCACTAATGAAAACTAATGGATTAGGAATAATTATTAATATTGCTATCATTGCGTTGATAATATTAAAAAGTAGGGATTAATTGAATGCCAGAATTCCTCTCCTTAGAATAAAAATGGTGAAGGATCCGAGCCGTCAAATATGACGATATTTTTAAGTAATAATTGTGATTATTATTACGAAAAACATATTCCTGAAAGGCAATATGCAGGCCGACGTGATTCAACGCCTGCATTCTCTTCACTACACTCCTCTTCGTCGAGTTACAACTGAACACGATTCTAAGCTACTCTACCAGGTTAGCCAAACGGCAGGAATTGTCACATATCCCAACGCTTCAACCCAAGAATCTTCATATTTAATTTATGTACATTTGTATTTGCTTTACCCTTTTTATTGAACTTTCTGTTGCTTTTCAATGACTATCTATGATTATATGTTATTGCACATCTATCGATTATTCAATAGTTATTCATGCTTATTTGTCCCACTAACATTTCCTAGTTTTAAGAATAACATTGTCAAAGTAAGTTAATTCCTATTTCCTTCTCTTATTTATTAAGATTAATTCCCCTGGAATTAAATATTAGCTACTATTAATGGCCTATGAACTAGGCAGGTAGAAACACTCATCGCGAGATGCGAGATGCGGCCTCGATTCGGGACGAATTCACGGAAACTACCATAAACTGTAGATATCCGTGGCTCTATTCTCATGTTAAACTGTAGCTCACCACTGAGAAATAAATGGTATCTTTAATAAGCACAGTTTGGTGGAAAATCCCCTGCTTAATTATTATTATTAAGTAGTATTATTCGCTAAAATTATTATTGGACTGTATTTGAGCTATTACCAAGTGATTTGTAACTTGACATTTTCTGTTCGCATGACTGCTTGTCGAGTTATTTTCAAATGGTAATTCGTCAATAGATCCATTTAGCCTTACCAAATGAAGCAATTGCCCATTTCCCCAATGAAGCAGTAATTGGTTCTCTTCACGAACGAGATTCCAATTAAACGTTTCATTATACTTTGGCCACCCAATTCCGAAAGTGGATATTCCGTGACTCTACTGGTGAGTATACACACCTCGTATACGCGGTGTGTATAAGAGAGGAATCCAGAATGTTGTCGAAAAATTCAAATTAGGTAAAATTTAACCATCGAATTTCACTGCTTGTCCCGGCGATAAACCTATACGACCATGTTATGGATGAGTAGAGAGAGAAGAAACAGCAGTGGCCGGATAAACTTTCTGTAAATCTTTGATGGTTCCACTCTTCTTCCAACACTAATGCACCTGGACTTCGATGTTTTTCCTTGCTTCCATCTGAACAGAAGTCATGTTGCTAGAAAGAGCGAGTGTTTTTAAACTGCCGTTTCTTCCTTGTTAATCAATCAAGTCTCTCTCTGCTTATACACATCACTCCATATTCGTAGAATTTATAATGCTAGGTCAAAAATTTAAATTTGATGCTTAATATTATAATTAATTTACTTTTTTAGGTCATTCTTGGAATTCTTGGAATCGTGTTATAAGTCTATCCGTCCAGACTCCGATAGATAAATTAATTAAGATGTGGACCAGTTTATTCAAGGTAACAAGCATATGGCCTCACTTATCTGTGGGGGACATGGGTAGATAGAAGAAAATGGCGATAGTTAAATTAAGGTGTAGATAGAAAGTGAGCTTGGTGATCGGGCCATCTGAGTTCGTTTAATCTCATTTGGGTTTCAGCCAATTTTTTTGGTATTTGGGGCACTTACACTGATTTTTATTATTTTTTTAAATTTACTTTTTCTTCATTTTTACTTTTCTGTTTTCCTTCTTCCCTGGCTATTTGTAAATGGCTGCTGAAGGTAAAGATCTTGCTGATGGTCAATATGCCTTGTAACTCTTCGGGTGCTGTAGTCTGAAATGGTCAGCAAATGCATCAAGTGGGAGAGTTTCCTACAGACCATTTCAAATAAGTTGCTTCGAACGTGCAATTAAGTCTTAAACGGTTCGACGCCGGGGCGCTCATGAAGTTCTCTGGATCTTATCAAATCGTTCCAATTAACATTAATGATGAAGCATAGGACCTAATTTGCACCTTGTTCACTTTTCTAATGTTATCTTTTGATGAGAAGTTGAGATATACCTCTGGATAGAGGAATCCGGCTCCCACAAGTGATGTATATAACTTCCTTTTATTTTTTATATTGATCGGTAAGAAATCTGTAGAGTTTGTCGAGTTCCATTTTTGTGAGTTGAATTCGGGAGGTGTTGAAGCTTTGTGTCTGAATTTTGTCGAGCCTGATTCCTAATATTTTGCGTTGGGGGGGTATGTTATGATCGTACAGTCTAATCTTAGAAGCTCTGTTTTGCACCTCTTAAGAGCAAAAGCGGTAAAACTTGCCTGGTTATTCTATATTTTTCATCTTTCTTCTGAATTAGAGATCCGTTTAGCCTCGACGGCAGTTCACCTCGACATCATTCTCTCAGAATTGGTCTGATCAGTCATAACCTGATTAATGTCGTCCGCTTAATGCACATTGAGATTCGAGGGAGCAGTACTTTGGAATATCACTGGAGTACAATGCAAGTGCGATCGCGGTCTCCGTGCTCCTTTTCTTACGAGAGCCATACCGTTCGGCGTTCTTCACAAAGTACGGACAGGTGGGAGACTAGTCTGCTTTTGAGATTTCTTTCAAAGGACCTTCCCAATTTTCTCAAGTAGTGGGATTAGCCTGTATTTCATAATTAGATCTTTAGGCGTCGCGTCCCATTTTTAGAAGGTTTAACGCCATTTTCTATTCTTTGCTTGGTCTCAGCAGGTGCGAAAAAGATAATAGGAGAGTTAAAGGAGATGCTGAAGATGACGTGAGGAAGAGCACGACTTTCTCTTTGTGTACTGCGCTAGAAAGGACATCTTGCCTCCTCAGGTGTTAGAAAAAATGGGGCTATTGCCCCTAATAAACCATACATTCCATTCCTGGTTGGACTTCCTTTGCTAGGAAATAAATATCATTTTGGATATGTTCAAGCCAAAAGGAAAGTATCCTGCGGCCAATGGTGCTTGATAAGATTCGAAGGCCCGATCTTTATTTTATCTGGTGCCTATTTCATATACCTAATTATTATTTGGCTGAGGCATTGAGTTACTTGTTTGAATCAGGAGATCACAGCCTCTACCTCTTCTCTGCTAATGACTCTACTCTCCGAGGCATCCTTCGTCCTCATTATCCTTTCAACTTGCAGATGATAGTACAAAGGTTCTGTGAATATCCTCAATATCAAGATTTTCGATTGTCCAGTTTCATTTTTTTTAGATTTTCTGAGCCGCTGTGCTGGCAAAAGTCCAATGGACTGGCCTAGCTAGAGACCTGTATGCTGGTAGGATCCGCTGGAGACATTGTTTTAGGATGATCCTCTCCTGAGTTGGTTGTGTCTTAAACAATATTTATTGCCTAGTCAGTGTCATTAATTGTCTACTGCGGTGAGGCTTTTTGTGATGGATGTCACTTATTCATCTAATTTGTCCTGTGTAGATTCATTCATTTCAGGAATATCCTCTTAGAATGAACTTGTGTAGGCTTCCTAGTCTACAAGAGCGAGAGGATTGGTATGGGAGCGGCATCTACTGTGATGACCAAGGGAATGTGGCCATTAGGTGTGGGGTGGCCTAGCTGTGTGTAGTAATGGAAGGAGAAGTTGTGGTGAGTAAGCACGATATCCGACTAGTGACAGATTCTGGTCAAATGAACGTCTGGAAGTCTCTCCCTATCTTGTTCGCTGTGAGTAAAGTATCTAGTTTCTTTCCTCGGCTGTCTGTCCTTGTGTAGCCAGCAATTCTCGACCTGGCGTTTAGGTAGCCAGCAAAGTGGTTGATGTCTTGTCCCCATCCCAATGTCCTAAGTATAAGTCATAAAGATTAGGGACAGAAATGATTCGTCCATTCTGCTTTCTTACGTGAATTGCAGCCCAGACAGATCCGCTTTACCCATCCGTAGTTCTTCTCAACAGTCAGGTTTCTTTGTATGACGTTGCATCCAGAGAGCCTTTGTTGGACGGTGACTCGGATTACAGTTTCAGATAGATCGATGACGTCAAGTTAAATTTCTATGTATATATTGAACAGCTTGTTCTTGTAAGGTTTACACCCTTGCATATTGTGAGCGGTGATTACCAATCTGTTCATAAGGGCTATCCTTATTTCTTTTCTTATATGGGTGAGCTCTGGAACAAAGAAATGCCGGAGAGTCTTGTCTACATCCTCTTTTGTTCCTGAGTCGTAAAACCACTTAAACAGCCTGAAAGTTTTGGAGGTTAATAAATGCGTACGAGTTATAGGGATAGAGAGTTAATAGTGGCGCCGACCGTTCTTGTGGTAGGTTTCGGCGCAGAGTGGAGTTCGTTTGACCAAGGTTTGAGATTAGTTAGGCTGGGTTTAAAGGATCGATGCGGATTACCTGTAGCAAGAAAATCACAAAGGAAGGAATGTGAGACTCTTTATTAGAGCGTAGAGCTCGGGTAGCCTTAGGCGTAAGAAGAATTCGAGACGGGCGTGTAGTGTGTTTAAGTGGGCCTATAACTACAAGGCGTCTATCTGAGTAGCGGACTAAATAACTCTTATTAACTCTCTATGACACCCTTACTTTCTGTCTGTCTTGACTCTGAGTTTACGAATATATATTTGTGTCAGAAACAATGGGCGTGGCCTATTATTATCCACTGAGGTGTTGTTTGGGTGGAGCCTATTCCATGTTTAGGTAAAGCCTATTTCACTCCCTGTTAGTTCCTGTGGCCGCTGCTATCATATTTTCCGTTCCTCACCTGCCTCCCAATCTTTGTTTAAACAGCTGACCTTCTATCGCGGCGATTGGAACCACTTTTGTATGTGTGTGTCCAAGTGCATATGTTTGCTGCTGTCTCGAATTCATTATTCTCGCCTCGAGTAAAATAAATATATTATTTACATTCATGTTTTCTTAACTCATGTCTATTTCTACTATAAGTGTATCTCTCAATTCTAGATGGGTTCATTATTACATGGCATATTATTTTAGTAATTAATGCGTGTATCCAATTTCACGTTCTCCGCGGGCCAACGGGGTGCTCATTTGCGAGGTTCCTTGTTGGCTCTACTGCACCTTGCAATTTGAGTGCCACAAGCCCTATTCGGACACCATTGTGACTTGTTCAGTCATAATTGTCCTTGTTTGTGTGGTGCTTCTGATTATGATATTGACCAAGTTGATGCCTTTGGCTTCAATTGTGTACTCCTTGGAATGTTGAGTGTCTTCTTTAGGTTTTTCGGCACCAGTTATTTTGAAGAGAGTCAGACCTTGTGTGGGGCTGTTTATTTGGTAGCGCACTATCTTTCACATTTTTTATTAGTGCCGTGGCTATTGCCGTCATCTCATTATTGGCATTTATCGCTTTATCAAATTCTAAAGATGTTACACTAGGTAGGGGAAATCTTTGTCAGAAGGGGGATTTGAAGGGAATTTGAGTAGTTCCATGCCGTTCTCTTCCGACATCTTGTTTGATTCCGAGTTGAAATTGTTCAGTACTGCGTAGTTCGTTACATGTTCATGAAATATGGACGCTAACAGCTTGGTGGACATCACATCAGATAACTAGAGAACACTAGGGCTCTTTCGCCACAATGATTTTGCATCAAGCAGGCCTGGTGTACTTCCTCTAGGTCTGCCTGATGCAGAATAAAAGTAACAGAAAATTACTTTCGAACAACATAAAGTATCTTCCCATTCTCTATTAAAAAAAAATTATATTCATAGATTTCGTTTTTATAATGTTCAGCCTCTTCTTTCACCCTCGACAGGTCTATCCAGGCATGGAAAAAGTAATGTGATATTTTAAACAGCTGCAAAGACGACACGAGAGAGAGGATCAGTTTATCACTAGGTTTTAGTTTAAATATGGGTTATTATCCATGTTGCAGCATTCACGCCCTTGCAACGAAATATCTTATATATATATATAAAGAATTAAAAAGATGCCTGATGTAAAGCAAGTTGCTTCATTTTGGCGAATAAATTTTTTTTAATATTTTGAAAATATCTCCAAATTAATGTAAAAATAATGATATAAAAAAGTAAGTGTCTTCTCGCATGACAGAATAAAATTCTGAATGATATTTTGGAATAAACTAAACCTAGACCTCGAGATAAAGCTGAAACTCAGGCTGGTCAAGGTCAAAATTGGAACATTTGAATAGGACCACACGAAATATTAAGGAGAATTCATCAAAGCAAGCTAGATATGGACAACAAGAAACGTCTGAAAAACGTCAAACCAGACTTCAAACTCCACTTTTAAGATAACTTACAGAAAGAAAGAAACAGAGGAGAAAATTGATCAACAAACGCTGAGAAAACCACAAAGATTCCTTTTGTCATGTTCACATGTGTGGATGTTCTAGAGACGACAGAACAATCTTTATAATATTGGTATCCTAGAAAAACTTGCAATGTCATATATAAAGTATTGTAAATTCAAATACAAAATAAAGGTTTGTTATATTAAATATTTTTGGTATTTCTCTCTTCACAGCCTCAGTCAATTTAGTGAATAATTTTCTGAAAAATATTGCTTTTTCACTTTACTTATCAATTTTCTTTCTTCCGGCGTCTTCACTTATTATTTACCTTTAATGCTTTGCTTTTTGAGATGTTCAGTTGTCGGTTTTCTCGATTATTCTTATCTCCTCCACATCGGATTCTACCATCGTTTCTACCACCAATTTTAATTGTCTTTTCCTCCAATAAACTTATTCATTCTTCCAAAGATAGCAAATAAAAACGACGCTAGCTTTTATATCTTGTAATTATTATTTTTCATGTATTTCTATTTCAGTTTTAACTTTAGCATTTCACGCATAAAATTCTTTTTTCTTCAGTATTGTTTTAGAAAAAATAGACAACAGAAATGTTTCTTCAAATCCATTTTATTGGTCTGACATTAATGTAATACAAGGCAAAAACATCATTCTATTTATCTCTAAAATATGGAAAACTAATACAAGAAATGTATAAAATTAGAGCTGATATAAGTTAACGGAAATAATAATAAATGAATTATATCATATTTATAACACGTTCTCTTTTCCATATATGACACCGTGGAAGAATTTTGGACTTATGATGCGTTTCTTTGGTCATATTAATCAGGCTTCGTTTTCAAGATATCGTCTGACTCAACTTTTATGGCCGGGCGACATATTGGCTAAAAGCGAAATCCTTTACCGAGCAACTGGCCAGAAATAGAGGATTTACCCCATTCAAAGCCATAAAAAATTATTGAGAGGTATCCAATAGATAGAAGAGCGACATATCGTTCGATAAGACACTTTAGTAGATGCAAAGATTGTGCATTATCGGGAAAGGGTCGACGATAGAAGGAGATTAGTCTTTGCAGAAGGAAATGAAAGGAATTTTAGGAATCTTCTTGCGTAGGGAAGAAATGGAGTAAATATGGGAATTTATCCAAACATCGAATGAATTTCATTTTCAATTAAAGCAGGGTGAATGTGAAAGAAGAAGAGTCGTTTGCTGCGCAATCTAGATTTTGTTTTGCTAATCATGGAGTGTGAGTGGGGTCAATTTCCCCCGAAAATCATTTGATCGATTCTTTTTGCTTGAAATATGAGTGGAACTTCCAGGTTTCGACGCTATATAGAACTAATGCAAAGAATATACTCATGATCCCAAATTATATTTTAGGGTTGAATCTTTCCGTATGTGTGAATTAATGGCAAGGAACTGAGAGAGCAAACATCCATAAACAGAGTGAATAAAACTGTACGAAAACTATTAGTACACCATGAAAAAATAGTAAGTATGTTGGGTGGACGACGAAGAGTTGCCAACAGTGTCGACCAAAAGCACTCCAAGTAGTCCTCTCTCAAAGCTCATCTGGATATGCACCTCCTGAAACATTTTTCCTTCACTTGACTACACCTTTTTTCTTGCCGCGCTCTCAAGATTTTCTCGCAACCTGTTTAATAAAAATAATACAATAATAATTCTAAGACATGAACGAGTTCGTATCTACAAATACCAAAATTTAACCGCACCACCAAGCTAAAGTTTGTATTAAATTAGATAAGAATTAACCTATAGAAACATAAAAAAATGGACAGTACTAGACAGCACAAAATTTTGTTAACTAAATCGTAATTGTATATGACAGCGCTACATACTTTCAAATGTAAGTAATTATCAGCTCCTTTCCTGATTATCCCGAGATATCTCGGTTCATAATCGAGCTCGTTTTTCATTTTGATTCAAGCGCGAAAGATATCGTGCCTTTCTTATACTGTAAAATATGTTAAGTGCCTTAAAAATAAAGTAACTATGGTATAGTTAAATAAAACTTTAAACACGCCTCTCACATTCATACTTAGGAAACATACATTTTCATATAATTAGATAGGTAGATTAATAGATAAATAGATAGAAAAATAACTATGGATTGAACCCTCAGCATTTCAAAGAAATTTACATTGTATTTCTATTTTTCATTTTTTTTCAAATCTCATTAGATTCACAGCAAAAAAAAGGTGCCCTGTAAGCAGCAAAACGAAGACGCTACTAAAAAATTCCTTTTTTTGAATATTTCTCTGAAAAATATGCTTTAGACTTTGTTATAAGAACAAAATCATGTTCTGTTCGAGGTTCCTTTTCTTGAATATTTCTCTAAATAAATGATTTTGACTTTGTTATAAGATCAAAATCATGTTCTTTATGAAGTCATACGTTTCTCGTGCCAGCGACTTTTCATGATAGTGTAGAAAGGTTTAGGCCCGTCCACTGGTCGTAAAAGTAGCAAATAAATCCCCTTATAAACATGTAAAAACTCCTCCCGCCTAACATAGGATTGGAAAACTTTTTTTAACTTAGTTAATAGTTCCTACTAACTTCATCATATTCTATTGGTATGCCCTTTTTGAGATGAGCTCTAGATCCTCCCTTATAAATTTTGTATAAAACCCTCGTAAACTTTAGCTTAAAAAGGAGAATCTGAGCAAATCCTATATTGAAAATAAAACTAAAAGCCATACAGCTCCTTTTGCTCTCCGCCACTACGTCTTTCGAGGTCTTCATCAGAGACGGACAAGCACTACGTCGAGTCACTCTGACCACTTAGTGTCATATGCTGCTGTATTACGATCGAACCCATTGCAAGAACATCATTTAACGTCAGATTGCACCGTGCACCAAAGTACCAGGAAATCTTAATCTAGCAAGAAGTATTCCATTGGGCCTACAGCATGATCACCTTGACTGCGTACCCCATCTACCGACTGAGAGTCTCAGGGTTTACCACGGGTCAAATTGACTAACTATTGTGCCCATTGTCTAAATTATTAATTATAGTGACTATTTACCCTGGTCAGCAAGAGTGCGACTAGCATCTGGGTCATCCTGAAGATTGATTGAGAGAATTAGATATCAACCCGAGCGCTGTATCGACTGCAGGCCTATTTTCTTGCCCCTTTTGGATACTGTTACTTGACTCGGTAAAGGCCTACGCACGACCAGCTGGGGACCTCTGTAGGGGTGCGAAGATGTATCAGAGAAAAAATTTCTTCTTAATCGATAATTTGAAGAGCCCATTAAATTTCCAACTCAAAACGGACTCGCCGTAGCGAGACAGCAGAGTGCTGGCATTTGGATTCAAAGACCCGCGATCGATACTCAGTCGACACAATTTTTACGAAGAAAATTCGCGAAGAAAACGCTTTAAGGACAACTCAAGAAGACTCAAGATAAATGGATCGCCTCCAGAAGAAAACGGAACTCAAAGAAAATGACTTCAAGGGCTAACTCATCTCAACTCATCAAGAAATCATCACGTCATCAAGAATTAAGAAGAAATCATCACGTCATCAAGAATTTGGAAGGAATCATCACATCAAGATAAATGCAAGTTATTATGAAGATATATCAAGAAAGAATTACCAAGATCAAGAATTAACTCAGCCAACAAAGTCAAAGAGTCAGATAAAGGAAGATTCAGATGTTTCAAGGAGCAACTTCATCTCAAGAAGAAATAAATAGATTCGAATATAGAAATCTCAAAATAAAGAATGATATTGATAAGGAAATAAAAAGATATAAATATGGCCCCCCTCATACCTCTTTACTGAAAGTTCCTTCGTTGGTTTTTATCACACCTCTTCAAATATTAAAATCTCTTAAAATACCTGTTCCATCAGACTCCTGTAGCAGCTGTCGTCTTGGCCAGTTCATACTAAAATTTCCTAAAATTCCCTTGGCATTTTCCCCATTTAAGCGCTTACTCATCTTGCACTAAATTCAATTAGGACAGTCCATGTACGACATCCCGATTCTGTTTATCCCAATACGATTTGTATGGTTGTTTCCAACCAATCACAACCCTTGTCTGACGCGTTTTGAATTAACCAATCAGTGTCGAGATCACATAGTTTTTTATATCTAATGCATCCCCAAGACCACTCATACTTTCTCCACGCGTCAGACAAGCTGAGTTACCGACAATGCTCCTATAATGACGATTATTCGAACATCCAAGTGTCCAGAATGTAATTTTCCTTTTTCTTTGTATTTCTAGTCACCCGTGTGTGCATACCTCCTTTGGTTATTCCCTTTTTCCTCACCACTTGTGTTCATATAACTCGTATTTATCCCTCGCGTACCCATGTGTCATGCGCACCTATTTTACGCATTATCATCCATGTGGCCCTCTTCCAGTTCTTCCTTTGTCTCCCAGGATATGATCACATTCAATATTAATCAATACACATAAATCATCTAAAATAGCTTTCATATTTATTCAATTTCAATTGCAATTCCCATATCTGTATTTCAAATTTTCTCCTTTGCTCTTAATTATATCTCTTAATTCATAATTTATATATATATATATATATATATATATATATGATCATATAAATTATTCATTTGTTAAGTTTCAATAATACAGTGCATAAACATTCCCATTTTATTTCATTCCAAGAAATATTGACCCGGTTTGCCTCATTTAACGCTTTTATTCTGGACGCCGGCTCTTTTCCCTTTTATTAAAATCGTTCCTGTCGTAACTAACCTCGTTTCGTTGAACGGAATTCCTTTAAATCCTCATTCAATTGTCTAGATTTAAAGCAGGTTAATGATTGAGTTGTCTGGGCATACTCATTAACCAAATTGCTTTACTCCTCCTTTCTTTTCTAATTTCATTTTCAATCAAAATGGCGCGCGAGAATTTCGTTTTTCTCCATGCCGAATGCGAGCATTCAGTTTCACCTATTGTTAAACGCAAGTGCAGAGATCGAATTTGAATTTATCTGTAAAGATAATTTGCAAGACAAATTAGTTACCGTTAGATCTAACCTTGCTTCTGTGGACAAATTAAACACATTAATCAAACCTAACTCATTCGGTAGAGAAGTAGCGAATGAGTCCTTGCTCTAAGGGAAGATGACCGCTCAAATTGACTACGATTCTGAAGTCAGATCTAAAATAAACTAGAAGAACGTAAAAAATCAATTCCCCTAACTCTCTCAATCCCAACGGCGTCTCTCTATCGAATCTCAAAGAACTTTTAACTAGTCGTGGTCAGATTACTTCCGTGGAAACATCTCTTCCCTGTTTTCCCTTTGCCGGTATATCCTAAAACTCAATTTTACATCTTCCTATCGCAATTTAAGTATCTTCTCGGACCAAAACAAAATATTTTGAACTTGACCAAAGCTACCTAATTAAAGTTATTTGCGAGAATATCCCTTTCCTAATGTCAAACATCTGAGTAATTTTGACGAAAATTACGTGGTTGCTTTGGAAATCATAAACAAAATTTTAAAGTGGAATTCAATCATTGTTGGATATTTCTCTAAACTCTTAAAGGCTCCATCAATTCAAGATTCTTACCTGCAAAAATTATCAGTATTTTCAACCAAATCCGCTCCATTCTATAGAAACTTAAAAGATGTAATGTATACTTCTTTGCAACTAAGAGTCCGGGAGATCAATTACTTTCGCTTATTATTTACAGTAAATTGTTTACTATTTTCAAAAGAGAATTACGGATTACGAGCAAAAGGGATTAACTAAAAATTTCTGAAATATTCTATAATTTCGCTGTTACCATTCATAGTTTGGAAAATTGCGGCCTACTAAACAATTTAACATGGACATGCTTTTCAAGCCTCCTCCTAAGAATCTTTTAGACCCTTACTCTTGTAATCTATATTCAAGCCTCCGTCAAATTCAAACAAACCTCTTTCGTTCAAACTTACCAAAGGAATTCTTTAAATCACCGTAAATTGTTCAAATGGAAAGGATTATTCAAACTTTCAAACGAGGCAGGTGAATTCTTCGACAAAATGTCTAAAGTCCTATTCGAATCCTCTTAACTTCAAAATTATAAGTTGTAACATCTCGCCCAAGAGGGAATTTAAACCCCCCTTTCAAATGTGAAACTGTGCGATGGACGCCATTCCAAGTTAAATTGTCTAATTATAATTATATTGCGAAAATACTCAAAATTAAACTTTTGCCGCCACTGCAGTAGTTCTATTCATCAGGCGGAGGAGCTTTGTCTTAAAGAGCGTTTTCCCATATCCCGCTAGTGTAAGCTTTGAAAAGCTAAGCCACATATTTATGTTCTCTAAAAGATTAGAGTGATAGATAATGAAATCTTGCGACAAAGGGGCAGGTAGAGTCGTTGTGGCTTCTGTTTGAATCTGTTGAAGGTTATAGATCTCCATCTAAACTCTATTCTAATTTTCTGCTCCCTACTTTGATGGTTGACTTTGGGTATCTGCAAATGCCGGCTAAATTGTAAGTCATTACCTTCTGAAATGGTCCTTCTAATTTCCTCTTCTCACCCCCACAAAACCATCAATCTCAACACAATTTGATCATAGTAGCTTTGTTTAACGTAATAATCCAATGAGGGTTCGACACACTGTTCCTAAAGTCGAAATGGAGAACGGAGAAAAAGAAGCCCCGAATTAAATGGCTTCCAAACTTACTACTCTAGGCAAACTAAATCTTCGAATTCAGTGTCCACTCTACCTGAATCCAATATACGTTTCAAAATTCGATCCGGACTTGGATCTAGGAGCTGAGAATATGCCTTCAGGTTAGAGTCACTGAATATTAGAAGTGATGGAGTGAGGAGTATTAACGAGTGAAAATTTTTAGAATTTGTCAAATCCATCAAAAGCGAGACAATCAATATCTTATTACCTAGGTTTGAGGAAATTTTATCTGGTGTTCTTTTCCATCACAAAAAGCGTTGGAACATTAAACAGAGGCAAAATTAAATTAGATGAAAAAGGCATAACAGACGAATATAATGAGGGTTTTGAAGGCCAGTTGGACGAAGGGGATAATATAGGCTCTCCGAAAAGTTACCTTGCACTGGAAATAGGTAAGTCTCGTCGGGATCAAAATGGTCATTCTCCCACTTTTGCCTAAGCACCTAAGAATTCAAGCTCTCAAGCACCGGCTTGTATAGCAACAGTCGCTGGTTTTAAAACTGTTCGGATAGGTAATCAGTTTAAAGGGAGGTGGGAGGTAAATAAGTTTTAGGAAGAACTGTCATGTTGTACTTTACTACAGTCATTTTCTGGAAATAAAGAAAGATATCTTTGGATTAATGCATCCAGAATTCGATCCTGTCGTCAAAACTGTAGAATTACTCTAAAACCTTTTATATATGTTAGAGTAGCATGTTATGTTACTATATTTTAATAGATCGAGTTACTGTAGTATTCAAAATAACAAGTATATATGCAGAAAACTGCAGTGAAATGAGTTATTATATTTTATACGATATGTTACTGTAATTTATACAGTAAAACACTTCATAAAAACAGTAGCATTCATTGTTGCTGTGAAAAATACGGCTACTATGTGCCAGTAAATTCCTGGAAAAATTACAATATGTTTTTTTCATAGTATAGGTCTGGCAGCAAATTATTAGCTCTCTTTTTTATTATTGTGAAAGTGTAAATTAACAAGGGTCTATCCGTTTAAGCAAATATTTTGTGGTGGGGGTCCAGAAAAGGATTAAATAGCACCAAAGTCGAACACTAAGTATAAGAAAATTTGGGTAACTGTTTTGATTATACGAGCTCTGATTCCTGCTGAGAAACCCCGGGCACAGTAACATCTCACGATGGTACACGTAAGTGGTTGGTAAAATGTGCGTATGTATTCCTTTCTTAGATTGAATTATACCTATCCCATAATATGGCTAGAGGATATTAAACTTTCGAAGAGAATTTTCTATTTATTTTCAATCGGACTTGTTGTCGAATTAGAAAGATTAGCATAGAATAACAAGTCACTATTTTCAATAGCATCCCAATAGGGTTGTCAAAAAAAGCTAACTACCACTTGACAGGAACTAGTTCATCTGCGAGATTTGACCTAACATTCCTCTTGGCTTTGAGGAGAAATAGAGCAAAATTACTAGTGATTACTAGTGAAGTTAATATAATTTATCAAAAATGTTCAACACCTGTAATTGCTAAAAAAAGTTCATGCTTCAAAATATTAGTTTGCCTTCTCTCTTCTTCCTAGTACCTTCGCCGATGCGGCGTTTGTCAAACTATGGTGAGTTTTCATATTGTAGCAATCCATAGTTGACTTGGCTCGATACTGGGGTGGGAGGCCCATTTCTTCTTCTCCAGGGTTTGAAATAAATCAGAGTTTTTCCTTCTCTTAGGTGAACTGCCTGTCATGGCTACGAGCTCCACCTACCCTTCCATACCGTGATGCCCAGTCACGGAGGTAACCTCCCTAGTAAATAGTGTCAGCTTAAAAAGAATCCGGAGGGAGATTCGAACTACCGACCCAACGATTGCCGGGCAAGCGCGCTAACCACTATACTTTGCAATAAAATGGGGTCAATATTTAAGTAATCTTTTTTTTATTTTTATTACAATTTATATTGACTTTGTAAAACTAAAACATAGGGATTAATTCAGAACTTCACTCCATAAGATTAAATTCGCAATTACCCAGTAATATTTTTGTTATAATAATACTGTTTATTATTATTTACTGTGTAATATTAAACCCAAAGAAGGAGACAGGTATAGCACGGTCAATCCTGCTGCAGCTAACATTTTTTGCAGTATATCGTTTCCTCGCAGCCCCAACGCCCGTAGGGGCTGCTATACAGGTTCTAGGACAATTGTCCCCTGTACAACTGCCGCCGGAAAACCTCCCCCGGACAACAACCCCTGGGCAATTTTCCCCGTATGACAACTGCCCCTTTGACAATTACTCCCCGTAGTTGAATATTTTTAATAATATATACATAAGTTAATTATATATGTATGTCTAAATTTATATACATTCTTATTGATATTTGCATATATGTATCTTTATCAGTTCCAAATGGTGACATATGGCATAAATATTGATTAAGAAGTGACCTTCCACTGAACAAGGTATCAGTTCTTAGTTCCATATTTTGTTTGTATAGGTTTATTGTGCAATACCGTACATTTTTGGATAATCTAATACAAATACAATAATAATATGATATAATAATATATAAATACACATAATATAAGCGTACACATTACACAAAGCGGGGACCCCGCCAGTGTTGGCGTGCAATAAGGCGCGGCGGAGCGTCCCACACGTGTCTTATTTGCTGCAAGTGGGTGGCGGTGGTCCTCACCTTCCGTCGCCCGGCTGGGCGCGGGCAGTGATCAGCGTGGAGGGGGTGCTGTTCTCAGCACCTCCAGCAGCTCGTTTGTTTGGGTGTGGCGGACCACCTGGGCGGCTCTTGCCTCTCGCGCCCTCAGTAGGGCGCCTCTTACAGGGGGAGGGGCTGGCGCTCGCTCTGGCCAGAGGCGGGCGGTGGCTAGTTGTTCCATATTTGCTTCGATACAAGTTATTATACATTTTTCTTGGTAACCCTTCAATCGATAAGGAATTTATTAAAAGTGAACGTAGAAAATCTAAATTAATTTACAAGGAATATATGTTGAAAAAAGAACTTGCCACTAATATTATTTCTTACGAATGTGAAAAACGTAGGCATGACAAATGTAAAGGCAGAGTTAAGGGGATAAAATAGTCGGAGAAATCAATGAACAGACTCATTCTATTGAGAACGAAAAACCCGAAGTGATTCTTAATATACGTGAAAAAATGCAGTCCAAAGGATTAAGTAACCAAGAGACCGTAATAAATAATTTCGCAAATATATAACTTACGTTTATAATGTTCAATTGTAAATAAAGATATGTTTTAAAGTTGTTATTTTATATTCAACCACAGGTGGCAATTGTCCGAGAGCCAGATATCCGGTGGGAAGTTGTCCAGATACGGACTATACATCTTTCACTCATTTTTCACTTCCTCCATCTTCACCACTTTTTGTACAGATCTACCCTTTCAAATCTTTCGCTGTAGATGCGCTCGTTGGTTTTCGTTTTAAATGTTGAAAGATAAATATCTAATTCTTAAAATCCAAATTTTTTTTCTAATTTCGGAATTGAAATTTTTAAAATGAAATTCAATTTCACCAAGAGCTCGATTTTTGCAAAATAAACAATATAAAATGAGGGAAATACAGGGAGACCCCCTCCCCCACAAAAAAAAACGAGCCTCAACCTTTAGTAGGCATCAGTTCTTAATATGAAAAAACATTAAGAAATCAAGCCTATCTAAAGTTGGTGCCTGTTTTCTTTGGGTCACTCTGTATTTAAACAATAATCATTATTATTGATTGGTATTACTAATATTATCGATCCTTATAATGAATTTCGTTCTCACCTGGAAAGGGATTTCGCAAAAGTTGACCGAAGAAACATTTGCGGAAATTCTCATTATTATATGGAATTAATTTTTATATCAATGTAAAAAAATTTCTGTTAACTATTTTAATACTGCAAAAATAAAAAAAAAATCAGAGGTTTGGAACACTTATGATTGGATTTTGTATTACACTTGGAATGAATAAGTAATATTTACTATATCACTGAATTTATTCAAATATTGATCGAGTAATTAAAAAACAAAACAATTGAGTGATATTTAACTTCTGCTCCAAATTATATACAATGTAGGATACTAAAACGAAAAGGCAGGTCAAAATCATTCAAATACAGCATACAAATACAGTCAAAAAGGACTGATATTATTTTATCGTTATCACTTCTGTTCCAAATCACCTGGTTAAAATCTCATTACGGTAGTATACTTGTTTGTTAATATAGTAAATACAAATAAAAAAAACTTGTTTTTTTCTTAAATTATCTGAAAAGGTTGGGTGTAACATAGCTTGTCTAATTATATTTTTGCATTTAATAAATAAATATTTGTTACATCGCCCAGCAAACCAGTACAGAAATGCACATCCTGCATACACGCTCCTTTTTTGTGTAATTTAATACGCTCATATCCTCTCAGCAACTCGTTCGAAGCCTCCTTTATTCGCCATAGGGATAATGCTATTTTATCCACTATTTCATATCTATCTTAAGATAAACACTGATCTGTTGATCCCATCTAGGAGAGAATATCTACTGAAAGGAAAATAATACAGCGGGCGATAATTATAATCTTTAGTTTTTTATGTTTTGTTTATGTTAATTCTTACATTGAGTTTATGGTCTTTTGAAACAAAGGGGGTAATTGTCATCGATTGTTGAGTTGCTGGCTTCTAGCTATCCTTTATCTAAAATAGGGTCATTAAGCAATCCCACTATAAGTATATTAGATCATGTTCGCGAGACATGGCCGTGAATATCATTATTTTATTAAATAGATAATCCAATTAATAGATAGGTATATTAATAGATCATCATATTTTATTGGAAAAAACAGAAAATGGAGGAAGACACCATTTTTCACTTTTTTCGTTCCTCCATCTTTTGCCTATATTTTTTCGAGATAGCCTTAGCTTTTGGGGGTCATATTCTACTACTATTGTGTCCTTCAAGGCCATATATCGCTTCTTTTTTATATATCAACCACTAAGACTAAAAATGTCTTGAATAATCATTTATTCTACTTTCCCCATCATTTACCTTGAATATACTTTGATTTTATTAGTCATGAATTCTAATAATCTCTTAAGCCTGTCTTTGTTTTTTAGTTCCTCTTCCGGTCTAAGTAAATTTACGAACGCAGTTTCTTTAGACATAATAATGACTTCTTCCTTATTGAAGAACAGATTTATTTTTATTTGTTGCCTCTTTGTCTTTCTTTTCTAATTCCCAAACGCAAGATTTGACTTTGCTACCATCAGTTTTGGAGATCAGTTAACTCAAGGGGAAGATAATAGAGGGCATTTGTTTCATTTATTTTAAATTTATTATTTTTATAATTCATAGCATGTGCTAGAAGTAAACTTACTTTTATTATTATTCGACTATTTACGAATTATAATTTGCCTATTTAATTAGCCTATTTTTTGCTTGGGGAAAAATTGCAATTAACTTTTTAGGATGAAGATAGTCCAGTCCCTTCCTCCACAAGCTTGCGCTGAGCTTGAGTAACTGCCTGGATGAGGATGATGAATGGATGAGTGTACGAACCTACGGAACCTTACCGAGGAATGACTCAGGGCGGATATGATTTATAGGTGGTGATCAATTCAACTATCAACATCCGGAGTGCCGGAGTCTGGTTATCGAAGCTGCTTGCAGCGTACATAAAGACGGTTTTATGTCCCTCTAGGGTTATGACCGGGCACTTAAGGAGAGATTAATTTCTTCAGAAAGTGTTGCAGATCGCCTCTTCTCCGGGGGACCTATGACAATGGGTTCGGCAGTGGGTATTTAACAAACCAGTTTTCCCCACCGCCTCAAATTATCCCTTATCAAGTGACGGGCGTAGTTTGATTTATGCCATGATGACAGTTTACTCAACTAAGCTCTAGGGTGCAGGGGAGGAGAGAGTGAAAATTTTAGTTCGCTATAATAGTAAGTACGGAAAACTGGGTAAAAAATCTTTGTTTTACTTTCCCCGTAGGGGAAGAAATAGTAAATGGATGAGTGAGAAAATATGCCTAGAGAATAACTTTAGGTCAATTGGCTCGTAAACGCGCTAGATTGTCTTTCCCAATTAGCTGATCCTCGTTCATTCTTCTTCTCTCCCTGGGCGTAATTCCCTGATGCAAGGTAAGTTGCGATAAAAATCTCCTTTCGCTGCGAGAGGTCAAATTTGTCCATGTAAGTCCGGCCAAATTGAAGCAGTCAATGATCTGTGGATGAATCGAATCAAATATGTGTTTAGAAATAACAGAGGGGTCGCTATGAAAGGCCACAGAAGGTCATGTAGTTGTAGAAGAAATGACTGCAATTTTATTTTATAGCTTAGATGCGGCTGGGAAAAAGTGAATCAACAGGCACATAGACATTCCCGACCGCTACAACAGTCTTACAGGATACATTTTCTTCATTTTTATTATTTTCAATTTCTTTCTATTCTTTCAGTTTCAACCTTATCTTTCAGTGAAGGAGCTCTTATTACCGTATGGGAGACGCTGAATCTGAATTAATGTAAATGTGTGTGCATGTGTAGATGGGAACAAACCATGTGTGGGATAAATAGGAAGAAATAAAAGTAGTGAAAAGAGAAAATAATGAAGAAGATTTGCAGAGGGATGCAAGGTGCATGGTGATCAAACTTATCGCTTCCATTTATTTTATCGTTCGTGTACAGAGGTGGGCAGTATTTAAATACATTTATGTATTTAAAATTGGATTTGTAAACACATTTGAAATCATGTTTTTAAATATTTTTGAACGTATTTAAATACTTTTTGCAAATACTTTACTGATAATAGGTTTATATAGCTGTTAAGAACATGTAATGCATGTTTTAGCTTGTCGCAACTTGTATAACACAAAAAGGTTGACTGAGTGAGCCGGTGAAGGAAGATTGCTTGCATCAGTTGTGTTCGGTTGTATAGTGAGAGCGCTCAGCATTATTTCAACTGCTGCATGGCAACTTCTGCTTCTTGGAAAGAGTGTGAAATGGAGAAATTATACAATAATAAAGACGAAGAAGATAAAGAATCATGTAATTATAGTCATCCTTTACTAGATGGTAAATTTTTTTAATGTGAAATCTTCCGACGGAAAAAAAGGGAAGTGTTTATGTATATGATGCAATGGCGAAATCTCTGCGGCAAGCAATGCTACTTCCAATCTATGCATTCATTTGAAGGTTAGAATTTATTAAGGTGAATTGACAAGTTTCACTAATCTTATTTTTTTTTAAAAAATGGCAAAATTTCTAGTAGCTAATGATAATGTTAAGTAGCGTAGGCTTACCATGCACTAACTTATCTGCTTCCTTTTGCAATACCTTTATTTATAGTATATGCTGATTGAATGTAACGTGAATTATGGCAACGTGAAACATCCTGCTTTGGTGCAAAAAGCGTATAACTACGTGATAGCTCAAAGAAAAGGTTAAAAAAGAAAAGGTTCAGTATTAGACGATGGTCCATCGTGCAACAGTGTTAAAGTAAAGACATTACCGGAGTGTTTTGGGTAAATATTAAGAAGGTCAAACAATCTGTTGTTGATATGCTGATTTCAGATTTTATCATACAAGGTGTGCTTTCCCTATCAAGTATGGAGAAACCAGCTTTTGTGAGATCAATTAAAGGGTGAGTTCTGAGTTACAAATGTTGTTTACAATTATAGTATTAGTAGTACAGGTTAAGCTCGTATAACTACCGAATACTAAAGCGTCCGGATCATTGGTCACTACGTAGACTATATAACGTAGTTAAATAAAGGAAGACACACATACAACAGGGGTTAATATATTGCAATAATTTCATGAGAATCCACATAAATATATTATTAAAGAGCGCTATCATTTACTTGAAGATATTATTGAATAAAAAAATTCAGTAATAATTAGTACAATTATTGATCGATTATATGTAATTATTAGATGAATTCCTATAATGATGTATTTTGTTATCGTAGCGATACCTGTATATCATTATGTCAACACTAGCATGCCCGCCCGTCAAAAATGTAGGAAATAAAGCTTAATAATGTATATATTCCTAACAATACTGAAAGTCAATATTCCGTTATGTAATTCTGAATATGAAGGATTAATAATATATTTATGAATTAATTTACCAGTCCTATATAACTATAGGATATTCATATGGCTACATTTTATATAAAAAATTTTATATGCATACCATATATTCTCACTTAGCTGTAAAAATCAATTTCATACCCAATAATCACATATTCCACTACCGCAGGTCTAAATTCTTCAGTTGACGTCATTTCAAGGTGGACGCTAGGCCAAAGTCTTATGGAAGGAGAGAAAGGGACAAAAGCTCTACTGAAGAATAAACTAGACAACACCTCTTACTTATGTCTTACTGTAGATATTTGGTCAACTCGTGACCGTAGTTTTTTGGGTGCTACAGTGCATTGGGTATATTAAGCTTTTGCTATTTATGAAATTCAAAATGTCTTTACAGTTAGGGAGTTATCAGCTCTTGGCTTAAAGCAGACCTATTTGTAGGTGCAATTTGTCTCAAATATATTAATATATAAAATTTATAGAAACATTTATGAGACAAACATTGGACTGTTATTTCATTCTTTTTAGCTTGAGGAAGCTATTCTTGTCCGTCACAGTGGTGCATTGGCATGTTGTCGGTTCAAAGGAGAACATAACTACATCAAGATTGCTGAAAATATGGAGAATATCATCAATGAATACGATATCCCCCCTGCAGGAAATTGCGAGCACCGTTTAAAGAATTTGAAGTCACTGCTGCAAATGTGTCCACAGATTCAGAAGATGGAATCCAGGTAGGTGAAGAAGATCAGGGCGAGCACGATCTGGAGAATAGTTTCTTAATGAGAAGTGCCTTAGATCAGGAAGAAGACCTTTCGTCTGACCCATGCAGCTTCAGCCTACCTAAGCATGTGCGCTGTGCTTCACACACACACTCAGTCTCGTCGCTACAATTGATGCAAAACGGGCACTGAAAATATCTTCTTTTGCAAATATCAATCATGCTGCGATATGGAAATGCTCAGTTATGGAACAAAAGTGGTCGTCCAAAATCAGCAGAGATTATCAAAACTGTTATCAACTGCTTATTAAAGGTGCCTGTATACAAGGTGGAACTCTCTGTTTGATGCATTGTCATTACTTTTAAAACACAAGGACAAATTACATTAACTCATGACGTCCCTTGAACTTCCAGTGTACAGAAGTCACGAAATTGAATTTCTTGGGGAGTATGCCTCCGTTTTAGCTTCTATTGGAGTTGCAATTGATCGCCCACAGGAAGAACAAAACTGTCTATATGGAGAATTGCTCCCTACATCGCTCACTGTGGATTAAAAGCTGAAAAACTTTCAGTCACGTTCTCTAAAATTTCATTAACCTCTTCTAAGTGCAGTTACTAAGGGATTTAGAAAGCGCTACTAATCTTATTTAACCTTGGCAAATGAAGCCAGCGTTACAGATGCCATTATTGCATCAACAAGCCATCCATTCTTCAAACTCCGCTGGTTTGATATTAGGATTCCATGGGACAGTTCAAGCCACCAAGACTCTGTTAAAAATATCATGATTCAAGTGATTGAGAATATAGCAGAGGGACCCGAAGCTGAATCATCCAGTGGTGTATCGGACAGTGACGATTATTTTAGATTTACAAAACCCACTCAAATACGATCAACCACATATTTAGAATTGTTCAGTTACATTCAGGATTCAAATACATTTTTCTCATGTATTTAATATTTAGTATTTAAATACTTTAAATATATTTAGTGCCTACCTCTGTTCGTGTATATCTTTGGTTGTTACTCTTGTTATAAAGGAGCTTCAAGCCTTTTTGTCTTAAAACTTTGTTTCTTGTTTGTGTTATTCGCATTTGTCGTTGCCATATGGTTCAATTACTTTATTATTATTTGTAATACTTAGTGTGTTTGTATTTGTTATATTTTGTTGTGTATGTCGGGTTTTTTTTGTTCGTGTCATTTTCTTTTTTCTTTCTTCGCGTTCCTTCTTCTTGGGTCAAAATTGAGAAGGTTATTGTCGTATTCGGGTATTCTTCCAGTTAGTTTATGGTTCCATTAATCGTTTATTCTTTTCTTTCCCGGTGTTTACACACATTCATTATGCGTAGAATGGCACTTCATCTCGGTTAACCATAAGGCTAGCGGAAGTTGGTAATATTGGATGGCTTCTGGCTCGTCTGTTCTGGTTAATTATTTCCAAGATTTCTTCGTTCATTTCTTCTTTATTCATCGTTGCATATTCTTTGTCCGTTTTTATATGACTGTGGTAATGGGTTTTATCTCCGCCTCCCTTTGCAGCTCTTCTTTGCGTCTTATTTTTCATCTGTGGGTACCCATAATTAGAAACATGCATTTGTTCTGTACGACCTTTAGTCTCCTCTTTTGCATCCTCCAGACCCGCGAGGGTGAAATCGGAGTAGATTTCTAAACATGATAGAATTCTGACTGATGACGAAGCTCTCAAAATTCTGTACCCGGAAATGGACAAGGCATTGGATTCCTATCGCCAATGCATGGGTTTGATCTCTGTTAGCGCGGGCGTAAAAACTTTCAGTTGCGTCACAAACTGAATTTACTTAGGCGAATACACTGATCTTACCCCCGCGGAGTTAATTAGCTCCTTGCGGGTAGCCAACACAACACCACTATCATCCCATTCCCGCCCTTACATACCAGCAAGCCTAATCTCTCCCATGATGATACTCATTTCTACATAGCCCTGACATGGATCAGGTGCTCATCTCCGCTGGGGTTACAAATGTGTTCATTGATCACTTGTTGATGACAAAAATACAATAGCATCACCAGGACGCCATTCGTCACCTTTTACCTGTCCCGGCTCCCTGGTCGGTGCGGGTGCCTGGTATTGTTACCACATAAAGGCATTCGTACCGTTACCAAAGAAGTGTAACCACAACCACAGTTTAAGTCATACTTGTCAACCTATCGACGTGCAAAGAAAAGCTAACCTCAAATATGATTAAACTGTCCTAATTCTATTCATCTCCAAAATGTTATCCCTCAAGACCTTCGTCTCTCCGTCTTTCCCCAACTTTGGCACGAGGCTGAATCCTAGCAAGAGTGGCTGGAGACTCATCAACAGCCACAAGTAGCTGAAGCAGCGCATCATCGAGTATCAATCCCTACAATATTATTTTTGTCTATTTTTCCGAAGTATCGTTCTTTATTTTTTAACGTAAATAAGTTCAAGTATCTGGTGCTTATTAAGTACAGGTTTCTGGTCTAAGTATCATAGGCATCCACTACTGCGACTACTGTGCGGTCGACAGCAAGGCCTACCTAATGATAAAGGTGCCCTCTTGTGTACCCCAATATCCACACCAGAAAGCATGCGCCCCCTTGCCTTCTCTCTGCTCCGAGGCCACCATACCTTTGAATTTCCTGCCAAGGCCATAATGAACTTGAATTTGAAGTCTAGCATTAGTGTGACTAACAGAGAAGGTGACAAAGATGACCAATACAACGTAAGAAAATAAGCCACGGAGTTTTTTTTAGTTTGCTTCTGAGAGTAGTGTCGTGCCAGGGCTTGTTTTAGGAATCTCTGACGAGGAACACCGCTCCAATGTGAAACTCAGGAGTTTAAGGTCTCGCTCAAAATGGCAGAAGCTTTAATGGTCGACATTGTTCTGAGATCACTGCTCTTTCATCGTCCGATGGCGGCGAATGATACAACCTGCTAACACATAAGGTGTGTGGCCACCGAACCTCACTCTCCCCACAGGTTTGTGCAGAAGATCCATTCGTAAAGTGTAGGTCTATGGAACCAGAAAGTCCGCGGCCAAAAGGCGGTGTACACCATCCAAAGGAAGCTGGTGAAGAGTTTATTGGTCACAACTCCACACGTTGGAACTTTACATACGACTCTGTCCAACTTCTAAAAGACTTCTTTGATGGATGAAGGTGGTCAGTGCTGAAATAAACCATGACACAACTAAAGCTGCAAACTTCAGAGAGGCCGACGCTCATCATTCCTTGAGTCCAACCAGGTCTCCATGGTCTTAGAAATCCTTCAGGAAATGAAGCGTGCCTACCGCGGCCTTCTTCTACCTAATCTAGCCATCACCTTGAAGAAGCTGAGAGAGATGAAGAATTGAACATTAGAATCTTGCAAGTCACTGGTGGAGAAAAGGGAGGTCATCGAAAGATGTTTTTTCCCCTCTTCAAATACCTTGATTTTCTTATAACCGTCTTCTTCATACGTATTATAGTATATGGTTATTCATAGGATTTATTTTCTGTTAATAAATCAGCCTTAAATAGCGTTTCAAAAACCATAACCATATATTTTTTTGATCAAAGTTGTCGTCTTCTAGTTTTTAGGACTAAGACGAGAGCGAAATAAATTTTGAAATAATGAACTGGGTTTTAAGAAAAACAATTAAACAAATATAAATATATTCATAGAATTAACGAATGTACAATGAGATAAGATGGGTTAGGTATACAATGTAAGATATGGTAAAATATTATTGACAATAACAATATGTGAAGAGAAATGAAATGAAATAAGTGAAATAAATATGAAATAATATGGTGAGTATGACGGACTGAATTGGGAGCTGCAAATACAAGAGGTAAAAAGAATTAGGACCTACTCTCGTATGGCCGTTTGCAGAGAATGTGAAATTTAACTAAGTACGATTTGTTTGGAGGTAAATGACTAATTGTAGAAGGAATGATTACCGACCTTTATGCGGAGAATGGCGAGAGTCGAATGGGAAAGAATAGTGTGCCATTTGGTCGAACTGAAAGTGTGAGTTTGTTTGTTTGTGTGTGAAATTTTAAGAGATGTTGTTTGAAACAGTAATACGTTAAATGAATTGACAAGTTAAGTAAAATAAATGAATTAATTAATTATTAAGTTGTACATAAAATATGATTTAATTGATAAAAGTAAAAGAATTGCATGATATGAATTTTACATAATAATTGATGCATATATATATATATATATATATATATATATATATATATATATATATATATATATATATATATATATATATATTAAGTTTCCCATGAGGTTTTTATTATCGGAATGCCCAGAGGCCATTTCTATACTGTTTTGTTTGGCTTGGCTGAAGCAGAATGGCGCCACCACGGTCTGTAACGTGGGGACAGCCAGGCGTCAGCCAGGGGTGAGTTAACCGACGACGCCAGTCACGTCAGCAGCACAGAAGAGATAGGGGAGGGAGACGATACAGACATATTTGAGAGCACAACGCACCTCCAGAAACGCAACGACTTCATTTATTTATGGTAAAGAAGTAACGGTCTAACGGCTAACGAATTCCCTGTTTTTAGTAACGGGTAACGAATATATGTTTAGAGTAAAGATGCGCACTTAAGCGAGGAGAAAGGTAATAATATTCTGGATGATATGGCTGCAAGAAAATGTCTAATACAGCCGTTCTCAACGGGGGCGATATCGACACCTAGAGAGGGAAATTTCGAGTGAAGAACATAATAAATAAATGCTCATCGACTGCACAATGTTCACCATAATCCACACTGAGCATTAAAATGCAAGTTAGCATGTCACAAAAAGTATCTAAACGAGTGGTTGGGATATTCTTTTACCTCACTATATTTTAAAATTTTCATTATAGAAAATAGATAAATATCTATCTGTACTCTTGATTAAGTTATAAAGTACCTTCAATGACAATTATATTTCCCTAAGTGGCGCAATCCCAGCGTATTACTTCAGAGGTCAGTAACTACTCCCACAACTATTTCTCATTGGATTGTATATTATGGTAGCAAGCGGCGTCTGCTATGACCCTCTGGTCGTGAAACTTTTCGAAATCTGGCTAATCTAGTGGTTGTATTTGAACTGCAGCTGTAGCAAGTAGTTGGTGCTTAATTTAATGATGAATTGTTAATCAGTGCTTCAAATCCTAAATATCATGGTTTGAATATTGATATAATATATTTTCTAAATTCTCTTTCAGTGTTGTAATAATTTTAGAATATTTTATCATATTTTCAAACCCATTTCTCAGAAATTATATAGCCAAAAGAAGTTTAGACAGTATGTTGAGGAGTATTTGTCTTATGGCTTTGTAGAAAGCCCGTATGATCAAAGCAACCTATGTGTAAGAGCTTATTTGCAAATGGGGCTATGAAGTTGTCAAGGCTTATAGAACATTTAAAAAAAAAACACGTTGCTTATTTCTATAATTTAAAGAAATCTTTAACCAATGAAATACCATTTCCTTGCTTTTTTTAGAAAGTGAAAGTGGATTGTTGCGTCTTATGACGCTGAAAATATTATACGCTCTTCGTTTGAAAGTCGCATGAAAACTGTTTTTCATAAGGATTTAAGAAGCATCACCGATTAGCATTGATTCAATTCGGAGAAGAATTGATGAAATGTCATCTGATGTCAAAAATCCGACTGTTGTCAAACTAAATAATAATAAATTTTCAATTCAATAAGTTCTTTTGGTATACGTCAGTTTCATAGATGATATCTGTGAACTTTGTAAAGCAATGTTCTTGGTAAAAGTTTTAAAACTGACACTAATGGATTATCTATTTTAGAAGCTACAAATCTTGGTTTGACAAAAAATAAGTACCATAGGAAAATTTGGTATCCTGTGCAACATATGGTGTTCCATCAATAGTGAGTAAGTAAAAACGATTTATTGTTCACTTACAAAAGTTATGCCCTTCTATTCTTACAGTGCATTTTATCTGAACTGCCATCAATTAGTTTCAAAAATATTAGTCTGGATCTTCATGAGTGACTGACAGGAGTTATTAAAATGATTAATAAATTTCAATCTTACAGCATATATGACAGACTTTTTCAACAGATATGCAATAATCGTAAAGAGCAGCACACAAAAGAGTCTGCTACGGAAGTCATCTGGCTTTCAAAAGACAACTGCTTGGCAAGATTAATAAGCCTATTCGATAAAGTAGTTAACATCCTGTAAAACGTAAGGGAGGGAGAGTTTGCAGATGAAATAAGAAACCACAAAAGTGGCATCCATTTTTAGGCATAGACTTTTTGAAAGTTTAATGAAGTTTCACTCCAGCTTCCAAATTAATTATGCGCTTTGCTAGATTGCAAGAGTGTTCTGAAAACTCTTAAGGAAAAGTTAAGATTGTTTCCAATCATTATACAGAAGAAAAATTTCAACAGAATGCCAGAGTTAACAGAAGTGATTGGACTTCTTCCAGACGAAACTAATAAAAAATTCACAGAATATTTATTGAAAATGAAGGAATAACTAAGTATCCGATTTTCAGATATATTTGCATTCGAAGTTCACTCATGGATGATCGATCCTTTCGGTTATGATATAAAATCCATCTGTAAAAATATATAATATGACCTTATTGAACTAAGATGCAGTTATGAATGCAAGTTCAAATTTGAAAGAGGTGGAATGCTGGGATGCTTTCCAATATCGTATTTGGTTGAATGTGGATTTAGTGCAGTCAATAAAATCGTGACAAAAGAAAGAAATGGATTTGATATATTTCTGCGAGGAGACATAAGGCTGAAACTTACTAATTTAACTCCAGATATCAGAAACATAGCAGCAAATCACCAGACACTAGGATCACATTAATATGAAATTAACAACATAAGTAAATTTTCTTTAAAAAATTTAATAATTTTAATATATATTTGCAAGTGTTACAGTATTGGGAAATTACCTTTAAAAATGGAGAAAATGAGGTAATAATAAGAAAAAGGATGATAAACCCTGGTTTAATGAGAGGACCGTTCTTGAGCAACTCCTGCATAATGATAAACACTGACAATCAAAGATGCTACAGCTCTTAGCACACCTTCAATGTGAAGGGCCAGTATGAATGAGCGAAATATATGGGTAATATTATGATTGATATGGCCATAGATAACAAATACTTGATTGGTAGCTCCCGCGAATTCTGGAGTCAGCTGCTTCCATAGTCGGGCGACAGTCAGCGCGGGTGTTTGCCGCGGGTGTTTTGCACATACTTCTCTAATGGTGTCTCAGTACCATTACTTTGTTTTTCCTTTCACTTCTACGAATATTGTATTAATACTACAAAGATAAACTTCAATGCTATGACAACACCAGGCGAAAGGAGGGCCAAGTTCCTGGCAGCCTACTCTTCAGAAGAAGTGTTCGTGAGTGTCTACAAGGAACAAATGAGCAATGACTTAGGCATGTCCCTGCTGGACTGCGAAAAGGATTGTAGCCTGGTCAACACTGTTGTTCCTGCCATCGCCAGGCCCCTCTTCCATGTCATGGGCAAAAATATTGTGTCAAAAGCTAACAGTGATGCCCATGCAAAAGTCAAAAGAAGAGGCATAAAAAGAGGTAATCCGAATGCACCCGAGAAAGCTACCAAAAGCAAAAGTAACTACAAGAAGAAGAAACTTTCTAGTGAGAAAAAGTCCTAAGTCAATTTAAGTGTGCGTAGCCACTGACATTTGTTATATATCTTTATTTTGTAGGGTAGATATTAGAATCCAGGTTATCCATGAAATAGGTTACTAGTACAGGGTGTCCCCACCTTAGATTCTTACTAGCTATTACTTTATCATACCTATTTCACAATAATATAGTCGGTACTCACCCATGAGCTATGGAAAAGATTTATAAATTAAAAAAAATGAAATCAAATGCGGGGGTCTAGCTAAATGATACCTAATGGAAATATAATTGTTTGCTAGATTAGTCAGGTGTGTGCCCTGGAGGGATTTCTTCTTTTTTTCTTAATTGATGCTACCTACTTTATTTCATTTATTAGAATATACCTTGAAATATGTTTGTAGTTAAATGTAGTTAAATGTAGTTTCATTATAGTTTTAATTAGAAATTTTGCCATTTATTTTTTTTAAGTACCTGGAAAAGACTTGGAAAACCTATGGAATTTTGAAATTTGATATTAGTAGAAACCCTGTAGTATCTAAGAATCCCATTGTACACAGAATTATTAAATAAAATTGAATTGAATATAACCAACATCGGTGATAAATATAAGGTTTTTATCTTTTATTTTTCGTTAAATAAGTCACACTTTCGTTCGTCACGCCGAATCTGTTCGTCGAATAAAAGTTTGACTTCACAGCTCGAAGTACATTGGTCCCAGGGGGCTTCATGTCAAATTTGGGGTGAATATCTTTAAAAATAAAGAAATGAGAACGATTTTTGTTTTTTCCTGGCTAGCCCACCTATGGAATCGCCCGATTTTGAGCTACCAATCAAGTATTCGTTATCTATGATATGGCATAAAAGGGTGGGAGGAGAGGGGTACATTTTGAGTGGTGTTAATTCGTGTTGACCATAATATGTTATAAAACTGTTGATATCGCTGATGCTAATCGAGAACATTGGTAAACTGAACGGTTTTGTGTATTAGCCCAACAACATATTTGTGTGTACTGCAATACTACTCGCTAGAATTAAAAGTGAGAAAAATAAATTAATTGCTTTAAAATTATAACATAAGCAAAACACATGGTTTTCTGAAGTTCTACAGAGCTTATTCAAATTCTATATAGTAAATCGAATCCATTTTTATGGATAATGCAACCATACATACTGAAGAGTCTGTATTATAAACAATAAATCAAGGTTCAAAATATAACACTTACCCAGATAAGAGATCACGACGTTATGAACAGATTGATTGATACACGAGTTCTAATGAGGAGTTGCTTGAGTTACTCTCTAGATGGTACTCTCGATGGTGGAGAGTAGGAGAGAAATTATTAAAAACACGTCGAGTTGGACACAGGACACAACCTGCGCTCAGAGTGAGACAGAGAGAGACAAAGAGCGAGGAGAGGGAGAGAGAGTGAAACATTTAGAGACAAAATGAGAACGAGAGAGATGGAGGAGGAGAAATAGAAAGAGATAGACAGACACACTGACATACAGAGACATAAGCGAGGGAGACAGAGACAGAAGGACACTGGTAGATAGAGAGAGAGATAGGGTTGGAGATTTGGTGGGAGCGAGAGAGAGAGATAAAGAATCACAGAGAGGAAGTGAGGGGGAGAGAGGAAATAGAGGGAGAAAGAAAGAGAGAAAGTGAGACAGAGAGAAACATACAGAGAGATGGAGAGAAGGATAAAGAGGAATAAAGTGAGGGAGAGAGTCAAATGAGAGAGGGGGAAGAGAGTGAGAGATAGAAAAAAGCTAGAAAATTGTGCAAGGCTGACGACCGAAAATGAACTGAAGTGTTTGCCTTGAGTCCCGTTTATTTTAGGGAGCATTGCCATCAGTGTACATATTTCAACGCAAAATTAAAATTATAAAATATAACCTGCATGAAAACAAAAGATATTAATATATAAAAGCTAAAACATCCATGAAAAACAAGAATTCCATTGAATAAAAAATCACGAGCTCTTAGAAAAGTAGTATGGAGTTTTTTATACAGTACCATAAAAAAATCAAGGATTTGGAAACTGACTTTACAGGTTAACCGATTTCTGTAGTTTGTTTTTATGTTCATGTGAATGTAAAATCTTTTATTTGCACAGATTCCTTGTGGCATCATTGTTATCGGTTCCTCGTGTGTAATTATAACTCTTGACATCCTAAAAAATGAAAGATCTGCTTTTTCTAAAATTGAATACGTGATTTATTGTTGGAGCTAAATTTAATATGTAAGGGCCTCTGCCAATCCTTTGTTCTTTTAGCACATGAGCAATTCACATTCCAACGTAGAGTATGTTAGCAAGTTCTGGAAATAAATCAGGAAACGTAATTCTGTGTTTGGTAAGATACCTTATAACTTGGACATTGATGTCCCAAAACAAAATATTTTCACAGTTCCAAAACACACAAAGCAATTAGCATTGTAGAGGCAGTTATCTTGTTTTGTTCTACTTTCTCGATCCAATAGAGGTCTTTATCCAAACATTGAATAAGTTTCTCTGGCTGAAGTAACTGATATTTTTTATTCAGATTTTTATGTTCAATAAATTAACATGTACAAAGATGTCACCTAAATTTGCAAGATATGAAACTCTCGGGACATGCTTTTGATTAACTAGAAAAGTTTCAAGTTCTGTTTTGATAGTTTTTCCCGGATTCAGAACATTTATACGTAAAAGCCACATCACTTCCGCGGGATAGAGTAGGTCTGATTATTCAAGCACTCCATCCTCACATACTTAACAAAATAGCCGCATGTCCTTTGGTAACATTGATAATTTAATCTTCAGAGCATCATTCATCACGTCCTCCATTACAGCTCACAAATGTTTCACAATCAGATCTCGGCAATTGTTCATAGAGTGGGTAGCTTAAATATTGATGTTCTTTTCTCTGCTAATAGCCGACAGGGCACTGCTATGATTCAACATTGCTAAAGCTTCATTAACAAACACAGATGCAATAGTCATACTTTAAATTAACTCTATGAATATTAATGTATTCATTAACCTTGTTGAAGACATCCATTCCACAAGCTTTTAACTCGTATATTCAGCGAATATACATCATCAGTTGTGAAATTTGACTTACAACTCTTGTCTCGTCAGCTGAATAGTATAATGTTTGCTCTCTTTTATTGGCGAAATGATGTGCTCTATCTCACATTTTCGGCTACGATGGAAATTCTCTCTTTTATAACTTCTGCAGCCAACGGCAACGAATTCAGTCTATTGAGTTCTTTTTGAACGCACACGATTTATTTTGCTTTTTCAAGATGGTATAAAGGGGAAAGAAGAGCCATGAAATTTGCCATTCCCAGAATTTTGCGTGAACCCACTGATCACTCAAGCAACTGGTACTTCTGAATGGTAGATCCTTCCAAACGTCCAAGTGGTAAAAATGCACCTAGTACTTCATATCCCTTTCTTTCATCCTTTATTGCACAAGTACCACACAGTACTGATCTTCCTGTACTTACCCCTTCCAGAAAGGAATAAGCAACCATCAGAAAAAAGCAACAATTCAGAAGCTGAAAAAATCACTCAAGATGTCGACTACAGTGTCAGATCTATGTCTTTTCAGAGGAATTCAGACTATCCAAACAAAGAAACATCGATGACTTTTTCAGAGATCTTGGCTTGGCAATTGATTTCCATGCTCATAGAGTAAGATTTGCTGGATGAAAATGAGAAAGTGATAAGAGAAAGGAAACGTCATAAACATTTTTCCAGATTCTCTATTTATAAAGCTGGGCTATGCTACTGCAATTTCCTATCTGCACTCTTCGATGTAATTAGAATTACATGTAATCCAGATGAGTGTAGGCTCTTCATTGACACCTCCTCAAGGATCATTAAAGCTGTAGTTTTCCATAATTGGAATAAACATCCATCTCTTCCCTTGGCTCATTCAGTATATATCAAGGAGAACTACAACAGTGTCAAGCTCTTGCTACAAGTTTTAAATTGTAAGGAATATGGCTAAGAAATGATTGGAGACTTCAAATTGGTAGCAGTTTTGATGAGTCTCCAGAGAGGTTTTACCAAGTTGCAATGGAATCTCTGTTTGGGGGCCATTAGGTATAACACAGCTCATTACCACAATGAGAACTGTCCACAGAGGACTTAATTCTCTATTTTAGCGAAAAGAATGTCAACTATGACCATTTGATTGACTCTCAAAAGGTGTTGTACCCTCCATTGCATTTAAAACTAGGCCTCATGAAGCAGTTTATTAGAACTCTTTATAAAGAGTCTGCTGACTTTAACTATCTTCAAATCTTCTTACTCAAACTCTCTCTGAATCGAAGAGTTAAGCAGCTGTCTTTGCTCCTCCACAAATCAGGAAAATTATAGTGTTCAGAATTCCTTGAAAAGTGTACTAACCAGGAGCCCCATATTGGCGAAGCAATCAAGGAGGTTGTTCGGACAAACTTTTCACGAGATGTTTAGATGAAAACCTCAAGCCAGTTTACAACTTTTCTCTACATCTAACGATCTGCATTTCTCTAGACTAACAATCTACATTTTTTTCTTTATTGAAATCTATCTTTCCTCTAGATCTGATGATCTACATTACCGTCCCAAAAGATAAGTGTATTTATATCAAATGTTCATCTATAATGTCGTAGAATGGACTCTTGACGATATACCATATATAACTATTCATTGAGGGAACTTATTTAATTATCTTTAGAGTGCGTGGATGTCTAGGCTGGCCGATATTATGTATCTTCGATATGCTTAAGAAGTGGAACTGAGCTCAAGGATAATAATATTGCTATCATTAATAAAATAGAGTTTTATTAATAAAAACTATCAACAACACACAAAACGGAAAATATTGACATGAACAGAGAATTGGAAAGGGTCGTGGTAAATCGAGCTAACCGAAAATTAAGAGATTTATAAAGGTAAAACAAATATAAATTAAGGGATGAGATGGTTCGCTAAACCATTTAAAGTAAAGGGGAAGGGTGAGAACCGTTTCTTGGCGAACGAGCTCAAAAGAACAATGGCTGTTCTACGTTGTTCTCTTCTGAACAACAGGGGGGGGGTGAGAACCGTTTCTTGTCAACGGGCTCGAACGAACAATGGCTGTTCTAACGTTGTTCTCTTTCTGAACAACAGGGGAAAGGGTGAGAACCGTTTCTTGGCGAACGGTCTCAAAAGAACAATGGCTGCTCTACGTTGTTATCTTCTGAACAACAGGGGGGGAGTGAGAACCGTTTCTTGTCAACGGGCTCAAAAGAACAATGGCTGTTCTAACGTTGTTCTCTTTCTGAACAACAGGGGAAGCCTTGTGGACTTGGCGTCACGAAGGCTCGAACCTTGGCACTCAAGGGATATTGTCCTTCTTCTGGACAAGTGATGGTGAATCTCGAGGTCGAGGTCCCTTTGCGCACAAGGTGAGAGTGGGTCGTAGTGATGTTTCGCGACGAAACTCTGGATCTCCAATCTGATCTTAGTGGTAAAGTTTCCATCTAAAGAGTCGAGACATCCCCTTAGCGTGGGGGACAGTGAAGGGGGGGCTTCGAGGGAATGCACAGCCGAGCCTGAGAACAATGCCTTATCTGCCCATAAGCCTAACTCAATCTGGCGAGGTCGGCCCATGGGGCGAACGAGGGAAGATAAACCTCCTTGTTTAAGCATTGACTAAGGTGGCTGCGATAAGGCCCCAGGCTTCAAAGTGAAGATGCACGTGGGTAGCATCGTGGTTTTAAATAACATGTGATAGTGGTTGAAATTAAGCGGCCTCAACCCGTTCTATCACACCCCTCCATTCCGGGGGAAGTTGTCACTTCGAAAAAAAAAGAGATGAAGGACAACGATAGAGCTCCGTTGTGGGGAACTCGTTTTCTTGTACCAACCGTACCTTCATGCACCTAACTAGTATTACCTCAATACATATGATTATTTTGATCTTTTGATTATAGGGGAAAATGAACTTTAATACAAACTTAATAAAAAAAAAGGCGCATGGAACAATGAAATGATATAAAATTAGTACATATGGGACAAAATAATTTATACGTAATTTAATGGGTACAAATATATATACATACAAAAAAAATAGACATTGAGCGTTACAAACATTTAGACGTATACATTAACTAATTATATTACAAGAGAATCTAATTTAAGTCGTACAAGACGGTATATACATACATAGAGATCCTAATCCTACGAATACAATTAGTCTACGCTATTCGGTAACGCATTCCTACTGAGTGCGTCAGCGACCTGGTTATCAGAACCTTTTATATAATTTATTTTAAATTGATACTCTTGCAAGAGTAAACTCCAGCGCATGATTCGGTTGTTGGAGTGTCGCACATTCCTAATATAGGCTAACGGACGGGGGTCGGTTCCTATCTGAAATTCTTTTCCTATCAAGTACATTTATAATTTGTCTATAACCCAGATAATTGATAGAGCTTCCTTCTCTATAGTGGCATATCTCTTTTTGCGTGGTAATAATTGGCGACTAGCATATGCAACTGGATGACTCGTTCCGTCATCCTCGTATTGAAGGAGTACACGTCCAAAGCCCTCGTTGCTCGCGTCGGTCTTAATCCCAAAGGATTGTTCCGGGTCGGGCAACTTTAAAATGGGGGCAGAAATGAGCTTACTCTTGGGCTGATTAAAATGGGAAACAGCGACATTATTCCAACGTAAACGATCGGGGGAATTCTTTTTCAAAACGGGGCCGAGGGGCACTGAAATTGCAGCGAAATTCGGAACAAATCGCTGATTGTGAGAAGCTGATCCTAGGAAGGATCTTAATTGCTTCTTTGTAATCGGGAGGGGCATGTCGGCGATTGCCTTAATCTTATCCTCTTGGGGACTCAACTGGCTTTGTCCTATTTTGAAACCCAAATATTTTATGGTTTCGTGGGCAAAATGGCATTTGCTGTGGCCAATGGTGAGGTCATTTTCGCGCAGTCGCTCGAAAAGAGCTAATAGGGTGGTTAAATGGTGATTCCATTCAAATAGTTCTTGTAGCTGACTCTTTTGATGTGGTCTCAGCTGCGCGTCAATATCCAGGTCAGAGGGTTCAAAAGACTCGCCTGGTAGGGAAGGAGGAGGGTAATTGGCATCAGGTTGGATGCACACTGTCTGTATTACATTAAGGGACTCCGCAGGGTAATCTTCTTCAAGCGCCGATGTTTCGTCCAGTGCTACGAAGGTATCTCCATGGGCGCGTCGGGGGTACTTTTTTTCTTGGGGTCCACGGACATTCTCCGTGTCCTTGTCTTGGGCCTTATCGCCTAAGGGTGTTAGTAATTCACACTCCTTTTGTGCCGTCCTAAAGTCCTGGTTAAGGGTCTCCGAGAAATCGGACGGTATCGGGGTTCTGATGGGGACAGGCTCCTGGGCTTCTTTCTTAGCTCAGCTTCGAGGAAGGGTGGCCTGAGACACAGGGTCATAACTTTTCTTGGGGGCTCTGTCCTATAAGTACGGAACAGAATTGTATGGGTGCTGAAATGACTTCAGCCCAGCCATCATAATATTGACACTGCAGTTAACATCTAACGACGGGGAATTGGTTCGCCCGCCCAAGGTAGTCATGTACCACCGCAAATCTTTCGTGGTTAGGGTCCACTAGGGAGAGGAGCTCGTCGGACACGATGAAACACGTACATCCTGTGTCCCTGACGAGAGTCGATACTCGGCAGCCGTTCACGCTGCCCTCCTCAAATTTCAAAGTTCCCTATGAACTTTTATCAAAAATAAAATTTACCTGGTGGCCTGACGGAGGGGAAGAAGTTGCTGCTTGGGTCTGCACCACCGGGGAAGCCGGGGTGGCATTAATCTGGTGAACTTGGTGGGCTGGTCGGCTTTTAAGCCTAGAATTTTGGGGGCAATTCCAGCTCATGTGGTTTTCTACACCACAGGTGAAGCATATGATTGGTCGCTTCGGGAAGAAAGATGGAGGAGAAATGTTAACGGGAGGTTTGGAGTCCCGTTGTTGGTTTTAGGGAATGAAGTTTTGGGGTTTTACGGGGCCCGGAAACTTCGTCAGCTTCCCTGGGAAAGGGCGCGAATCCTTCCTTCTTTCCTGGTTGGGGGGTTGGTGAGAAGTTCGTTTCTCCTTTGGGTATAAATTATGGCTGGCGGCATAGACATCCGCTTCTTTGGTACATTCTTTAAAGGTCTTGCACCGAAGATCCTTGACGAACGCGCGGATCTCCGTCGGGAGAGACGCCAAAAATTCATCCCGCAACACGAAGTCGGTTAAGGACTTGTAGTTAGGATCAACCTTTGAGGATTCTAACCAAAATTTAAAATTCCTCTGAAGAATGTATCCGAATTGACGGAACTTCTGTCCGGGTCTAATACGACCTCCTCGAAATTCTTAGCGGTAGAAATCGGAAGTCATATTATGAGCGGCCAATAACTCAGCTTTTAAGGTGCTGTAGTTAATTGTACATTCAGATAGTAAAGATATAAAAATTTCGCGCAATTTACAATTTAACAAGGGAAGTAATCTGACTACACCTTCAGCCTCCAGATCCATGTTATTGATTTCAAGGATCTTTTCGAAGTGGGCCAAAAATGCTCCGAAAACCTCTCCGTCCTTGAAATTGGGGAGCTTTAGTGGGAGATTGGGAGGGGTTTCAGAACGTGAACTGGATGACTGTATTTCTGCTTCAACACGAGCTAATTCAATCTGATGGTGAAGCTCAGCTTGTCTTCCCCGTTCCTCTCTTTCTCTTTCTTCTCATTGGATTTCTCTTTCTCTTTCTCTTTCTGTTCTTTGCTTCTCTTGAACGTACTCAATTAGTTCTTTTCCGGAAAGTCCCAAGGATTCTCCTTGCGCTTTAAAGATTTCAAACTGAGTCATCTTTGCACTTGGGGGCGCAATAGTCAACCAACTAAAATTCCTTGCAACAAGAATTATGCCTTCTAGAGAATTAGCCTACCTAAATATGGGCACTGAACTATTTGTACTTGGTTTCTCGATCTAAATAACCACTGACTAAAATCACCCAAAAAAAACACAAACAAATTATTATAACAGCTCCTTGAGCTACTCCAGCTTCTTAAGTTTCCCCCCAAAAAAGTGGATAGCAATCGTTAAACAAAAGGGAACTACTATACTCTATTTTTATAATGAATACCACTATGCTTTACTCGACTGAGACCATTGTTTGCAAAGATATAGCGTTAAACCTTACACACTTAATACCGAATTTAAATAATATATATATATATATATATATATATATATATATATATATATATATATATGTCGTATAATGGACTCTCGATGATATACCATATATAACTATTCGTTGAGGGAACTTATTTAATTATCTTTAGAGTGCGTGGATGTCTAGGCTGGCCGATATTATGTATCTTCGATATGCTTAAGAAGTGGAACTGAGCTCAAGGATAATAATATTGCTATCATTGAAAAAATAGATTTTTATTAATAAAAACTATCAACAACACACAAAACGGAAAATATTGACATAAACAGAGAATTGGAAAGGGTCGTGTTAAATCGAGCTAAACCGGAAATTAAGAGATTTATAAAGGTAAAACAAATATAAATTAAAGGCATGAGATGGTTCGCTAAACCATTTAAAGCACAGGATAGAGTTGGCAAAAGGGTTAAATACTCAAAGGTAACGTTCGGCTTACGCAATTATACTTGTTGTTCAGAGGAAGGTGACGTGAAGGAATTTTGGGTCCGCTGGCGAGTTCCAGCCGAAGGGGAGGGGGAATTAAATGATCCTGACGTGGCGTCTTGGGAATGAGAACCGTTTCTTGACAAACGGCTTGAAGAACAATGGCTGTTCTACGTTGTTCTCTTCTGAACACAGAGGGGAGTGAGAACCGTCTCTTGTCTACGGGCTCGAGAACAATCGCTGTTCTAATGTTGTTCTCTTTTGAACAACAAGGGGAAAGGGTGAGAACCGTTTCTTGGCGAACGGGCTCAAAAGAACAATGGCTGTTCTACGTTGTTCTCTTGTGAACAACAGGGGGGGGGGGTGAGAACCGTTTCTTGTCAACGGGCTCGAACGAACACTGGCTGTTCTAACGTTGTTCTCTTTCTGAACAACAGGGGAAAGGGTGAGAACCGTTTCTTGGCGAACGGGCTCAAAAGAACAATGGCTGTTCTACGTTGTTCTCTTCTGAACAACAGGGGCGGGGGTGAGAACCGTTTCTTGTCAATGAGCTCGAAAGAACAATGGCTGTTCTAACGTTGTTCTCTTTCTGAACAACAGGGCAAAGGGTGAGAACCGTTTCTTGGCGAACGGTCTCAAAAGAACAATGGCTGCTCTACGTTGTTCTCTTCTGAACAACAGGGGGGGTGAGAACCGTTTCTTGTCAACGGTCTCGAAAGAACAATGGCTGTTCTAACGTTGTTCTCTTTCTGAACAACAGGGGAAGCCTTGTGGACTTGGCGTCACGAAGGCTCGAACCTTGGCACTCAAGGGATATTGTCCTTCTTCTGGACAAGTGATGGTGAATCTCGAGGACGAGGTCCCTTTGCGCACAAGGTGAGAGTGGGTCGTAGTGATGTTTCGCAACGAAACTCTGGATCTCCAATCTGATCTTAGTGGTAAAGTTTCCATCTAAATAGTCGAGACATCCCCTTAGCGTGGGGGACAATGAAGGGGGGAGCTTCGAGGGAATGCACAGCCGAGCCTGAGAACAATGCCTTATCTGCCCATAAGCCTAACTCAATCTGGCGAGGTCGGCCCATGGGGCGAACGAGGGAAGATAAACCTCCTTGTTTAAACATTGACTCAGGTGGCTGCGATAAGGCCCCAGGCTTCAAAGCGAAGATGCACGTGGGTAGCATCGTGGTTTTAAATAACATGTGATAGTGGTTGAAATTAAGCGGCCTCAACCCGTTCTATCACATATAACTTTTGCCAGAGAATAAACATGGTTTCTAAAGTTGGTATACGATAACCGACATGTATATATTACGTAAAGGTTGTGCAAATTTAGATGAATAAAACGAAATTTATCAGCAGATAAGCCATTTACTAGAAAAACTGAAGTGTCCAAAATGAACCAAATGCTTAGGTATCTTGCAGAGAGAACTACCATTGTTTACATAGCAACTAGCTTGGGTTAAATCTCGTGTAAGGTAGATTATTCTCTTGCGAGCTGTCGTACAGATAATATGCCTAAGAAATCTGTCACGCTATTCTGTTGGTGAGCTGATCGGAAAGCTGATCTACTAAGATAGCCTTTCAATTAGAGCCATTGCAGAGACTGCCAAGCGCCCCAAAAGTGGAGTCCATAATATTAGGCAACCATGACAAAATAGGTTTATGTAAGGCTATTAAATCAACCCATAGGTAAAGGAAGACCTCACAAAGGGGATACTTAACCATGAGCAACCATAAAAACGAATGAAGGGAAAATATCTATGCAGTTTATATAGTTTGATAACTTTTAATAGGTAAAAAAAAACATTTGAAAACAATACACTACCGAGCAAAATTAGAGAAGGATTTTCTTGTATTAAAGTATTTTCAAAATTATGATGAGTACTTAAATGAAATTTTTATGGTACATAAAAATATAGATTTAATATATATTTCTGAAGATTTCATACAAACAAAATGTTGGCAGATGATTTTTAAAAATTCTAGAATGTTCTCTTATTTTGCACTTGGTAATATTTTATTCTTCCAGTTTATTTAATATAATTTCTTGAATATACGGTTTTATCATAAGAAATCTTTATAAAATATATTAAATACTGGCCTTTGTACCATATTTTTTTAAATATTTTAATGAAGGAAAATCGTTCTCTCATTTTGTTCGGTAGTGTATAAAAAAAGAGAACCCCAAATCGTACTTTACATTTTTATGAATAAATAAAAAACATAATTTTTCATAAATTTATTATCTTCATTCTGCTATCAAGACCTCAGACCAAAACGCATAATTTGAGGTTGCTAAATAAAGTGATAAATTATGGTCGGTTAAGAACCCGAGTAATATGAAAAGCGCTCGTGACAGGCTTACAATCCTCCCGGACGTGCCCCATCCTCTCCTAGTTAATCATGGAAAGCTACCCACGCACCACCCCTTGCGTCGTATGAGGGCTCCTGACTTCTAGTATTATTCTTCGGTATTTTTGTTCGCTATATTTGATTCTTTTCAGAAATTCCTGGAAAGTCGGTCCTTCGTGACCGGAAAAAGCAATTTTTTCTAGTGCTCAATTGTTTTCGTTCCTCGAAAAAGGATCGACTTTCCGGCCAATGATCTTAGAAATTAACCGAATTTCGAGAAATCAGTCTTAGAAGACTCGTCCCTCTCCTCCCCTTTCATAGTCCAGGGAAAGCTCGTACGTTCACCCTCTTCATTTTCTTTTGTAGGCTGAACAGTGGGGTGTTCAGCCATCCGAAAGGATATTAACGGCGGTGAAATACAGAACCGTGTTCTTTTATTTTTCCCCTCTTCGAGTTTTCCTTCTTTTGGGCACTTTTCTTTCCTCCTCTGTTTTTACCCTTTATGGCCCCTTTTTGAATCGATCACAGACAGTTATCCTTTCAACCTCTTGGGCCGCCTCCTTAATGGCGAATCCAGGATAAAAATATGACGAGGGGTGGGGGCTAACCTGAATTTCTCACTGAGGAGTATGAGAAAAGGGCATTGATGATTAATAATGGTTATCTTACACAGAATTGATAATAGATAAAAGTATCTTAAACATGAGTGGGCACTTACTCTCTCAGATACGATTTTCTTTCCCGCACATCAGAAAATTAGGAATTTTAGTTTTTGGACGTCAGCTGAGGTATAATACTGAATTTAATAATTATTTTTTGAGATTTAACTGTATTTTAGACATGCATCATATGAGATACATTCGATCGCAACGGTTTCAAAAGTGTTTTTATATATATTCTATATTATTATTACATTCAGACTCCTCAGCTTTCCCCTTGAATCTGTGCCTGTGCTTCCTTAATGGGTTCGCCTGTAAGCACTTTGGTCGATTCCGACTTCCGTCGGGTGTCTCTCGCGGCTTGAAGAAGGAGATCGTCCCTTTAAAGAAAGCTTTCCCTTTAGCGCTCTGACGCCGTTTCGAGCTTACCTCATTTCCTCAATCACCCCCCTCCCCCTCCATTGCTCATGACTAGATAGCAAACTCCAACGGTTAACATTTATTATGCACCACACCCTGTCTTTTGGAGGTTAGGATATCTACAGGTTGGTCCGAAAGTCTTATCACCCCCGTGCCCATGGAAAAGTAATAAGAATAACGGAACAATGCAATAATATCAAACACATCTACAAGTTTTAGTGTATTCACTTTCAATGGATGTACAATATAATAATACACATGTATAAAACACATGTCAAATATACATTTAAAACAATATTTGAAATAGAAAATTAAAAATATATTTACAGAGCGTAACAAGATTTTCGGACCATCCTGTACAAGGGTGGTATATATCTTTTTTAGTTAAATTGTTAAAGAATTAAATTCACAAGAAATTTAAATTATCATTTCAAATTATATTGACTTTAAACTTATATTTAAAATTTTAATGGATCAAATTACTTTTTCAAATGGAAGACTTAAAATTACACATTCGTATCGCTATTTGGAATTATAATGACTTGAAATAATATTTCAAACAAAAGGATTCCAAAGTATTATTTGGAATATCAAGTCCCTAAAATTATTAACAATAACGACTTAAAATTAATATTTCAAATAGCAAAAGGACTTTAAATTACCTTTTTAAAATATCAAGGACTTAAAGATACTATTTCAAATTACAGCGTATTTAAATTATGAATTCAAGTTAAAAGGACTTAAAATACGATTTCAAATCACAGGGACTTAAAGGTAAGAACTTAAAATTTATACGCTAACTCCCTACAGGATCGTATGTGCAAGCATAACCTCAAACTACAAACACAGAAGTAAGTTCCATTTGGTAGGCCAGAATCAATTCAAGTCCAACACCAAAACTGTATCTGGAAAAGCAAAGCAACTTGGTTGTTCCGAGTCGTGAAGTTAAAACATCTTCAACGATCATTTGAATAGACTCGTTTGGCATCAAAGGTCTCTGAAGGATCACCTTAATATATATTCCTTCTATTTTTAACACCCAGAAGGAGCACTTCATTAGCTAATTTCCATCTAATAAATACCCCAAAAGAGAACCTGACTAGGTACTTCTTGCATTTAAGAATAAAGGAGAACCTTTTTAATAGACACTTTTCAAATTCAAGAACCTGAATAAGTACTCAAATAGATACATTGTTCGCTTCAAACACATTGAAGGAGCACCTGAATAGGTTTCCCTTCCACTTTAAATACGCTCAAGTTGCAGCGCGGGTAGAAAATAAAACTAGCGGAGGAGTTTCAAAGGAAATCACCAAGAACGACGCCGAAACCGGCATAGGAGCGGATTACCACATAGCCAAATGAGATAAGCCGAGAGCCCCGAGAATCCAAGGTATAATGGACAGATTTATTATCAACTCGATCTTCTTCCGTGAATTGTGTCGGTTCTTATAAATAGGCCACCTTTCCTGGAATTCGCTCCTTTGAAAGCTTGTTCTTTCCTGCTACGTCACCCTCTCCAAAGGTTATAAATATACTGTAGATCAATCTTTCGTATATTTTTTTCCTTTTCGAGTGAAATTGGCCAAATCCAAAATGAGAATAGGGATGGAATTAGGGGATAATAAAGATGTGAAGAGACAATATAAGAGGATTAGTTAGAAGAATAACTGACCAGAAAAGGGGCGTCTTTTTAGCCTTCAGTATTATGTTCGCAAAACCGTGCACATACACCCGAAATTACGAACAAACATCGCCTTTAAGAGAAAAATAGGTATAAGAGGTTGGGAAATCGTATAGGTTTTTCGTAGTAATGAAAACAAGGACAAATCTAGAAATGTATTACAGAGAGGTTTGTATGAAAGCATTGAGGTTAGGGGAAGGGAAAATGTGCGGATCATACATACCACGATAACGTGCGATACCAGAGATCAATCGGGCACGCCACTCTTATAAATCGGGCTACTAATTGAAGTCAAGTGAAAAGAATATTTAGCAATGAGATTTTTTACAATTGAGAAACGAGAAGAAACTGAAGTAAACAACGAGGAAATTAGCGTAGGTGGAGAAAATATATAAAAGGACAAAAAATATATAAAAATGGATAAAAGGCAAGATTAGTGAGAAGTTTATCGATGTCGAAAATTATATTCACACACCTCGTTAACTTTGAATACTGGGGCGGTGAGATGGGGCATTATTTACTTCTAGTATCAGGTTTATTATCTCTTCAGTCACCTTGTCCAATGTAGTGAACAACATTTAAAATGGCTTTAATACACCCATTTGTAACTTTTTTTTATTTGCTGCACAAAATCCAGTGTCCGGAACACACAGAATGTGTATAGGAACAAGCGATTAATTTTGGGGGTGTAGGCAGCACAGTGAGTAGTGGGGGACAGACGCGTTAATTTACTGCGATGATAAAAGTATGTTACACTCTGTTATATTGTTATGTGTCGTAGGGTTACCGTGAAGAGAGCACACCAGAGAACCGGGATACAGATCCCAGTGCGAGGGTTAAATAAACAAAGTCGAGTGCGGTTGGCCTAGAAAATATATAACTTTACTATATACAAAGAAAATATTAATAGCACAAGTAAATAAGTGAAAATAAATAGAATGAGACCCAAGGTACCAAACGGGGGGTGGGGGGGGGATACAAATGACTCGACGGGTACGAGAGTCCGAGAGAGTATACACGGTGATTGCTTCCAGAGAAAATGGGAGAATGCAATTATCGGGAAGACTCACGTAAAGCCTAATTGACTGCAAACTTGAATACGGCAAGTAAACGGGGCGCTACAAAGTTGAACTTGCAAGATTCCTTCTTCTTTAACCTCGCTGAGAAATGAGCGAGGGAATACTCCAATCGTTGAACGAAGTCGATAACCGAATGATAGATGCCTGTCTGTGTATATCCTCTATCGGCGGGGACTCTAGCCTTCGATACGAGCAAGGCTAGGTAGAGATGACGCGTTGCATTCGAAGCTGCAAGCCGTTCGGAGGCGAAGCATGGTGTACGAGACTCTACGTGGCTGCTAACCAAGACGGAGTTGTACGGTACTGCTTTCTCAAAGCTTTTCTCGAAGTACTTATACTGCCTCGGCGGAAGCGGGTCGCCGGGGGCCTCAAAAAGATGGACAGAGATCTCATTCGACTTGGCGCTCCAGGGGGGGAGGGGGATAGTCTCGGCGGCCTCACAGCTTTGCGCAAACGTCATTGGCGCCATGGGTCTGGTGCCGGTCAGAAGATAAGACGGGAAGACAAAGAGAACCCAACCCAGGTCAGCCGACGGCGCGAAGTCTCGATGTTTCCTTGCGGCTGTCTGGCCGTGCAGGTGCATCTTTCTCAGGCACCATGGGTAGACGTTTGGTTCGAGGGGAAGAGGGAAACCTTCTCTCTCTGACATTATAAATTCGAGTTATCTCTATAATTTTGAATACTATGTTATTTATAATATAATACATTAATTATTCACTGGTCCATTGTATTGAAACCATATTGATCAGAATCGAAAAACAGAAATTAAGTATATTCTACATTGTCCAATTAATTGGTCATGGTGAATTAGGCTATGTAAAAGAACTATAGTTTTCAGTTTCTAGCTGATATAATCTGGTGACAAAATAAATTGGGACGATAAATTAATGACGTAGGTGGTGACAGGATTAATTGGTGTTAAAAGGGAGTAATGTTACAGGATAAGTGACTACAGGAAAAATTGTAATTAAACCATAGAGGCGTAAATTGTGGTGTGATAAATTAATTCCACTTGCGCGAACTGAGGGGCGAACCTATAAGTGATAGGGAGAAATCCTCTATCGCGGTTTGTTTGGAAATAATTAAAACCTCTCCAGAAGACTCGGAAAATATAAATAACATCCTCATGTCCTCCTTGAGAAAGGCAGGGTAAGAAAGAAAGAACCGGACGTTTAGACGTTTGAAATGAGAATATTTGAATGAATTCAATTCGAGAAAAGAAATATTAATACTTCCTTTCCGTTTTAATTGAACTTCTAGCTCAGGTACTCACCTCACGCAAGGCGCAATTACCACCGAGACAAATACAACTCAGATTAGATTAACCGAATTAATTGGAGGTAGCGAGAGGACTTTCCTAGAAAGTGTGAGAGTTAACGGCTTTGGTCCTTGCACGGTTCTAAATTCAATGTAACTGATGGTAAACACAAGAGGGAGAAGAGCCCCAAGATCGAGGGAAATAACCCCATACCGGACTTAAGGTTCTATGATATGTGCACACCTGCCCCTCTCAGTCCCCTATAGCGTCCTATAGTAAAAATCGAACGACTCTCCAAGGTGAAAGACCAAAGGATCCAATCCCTCCAAATGGGAGAGGCGTTAAAATAGATAGAGTGAAGTAAAGGATGACAGGATAAATGACGGTAAGATAATTGGTGGCAAAATAGATTATGAGGAAAAATAACGAAAAGTTAAACACCCCATCCCCCCCCCCCCACCCATCTCTCTTACATATGGATTTTGCTGAGGGGAATATTTGAAATTCCGATTATTAGAATTTTTTTTAACTGATTAAGAAATTCCCTCTGCCTCTATTTTGAATGACTTATTATCTATCATGTAACCAACAAATTTGATGGGGGTTTGGTGATTTGTGCTGGGGGTTTTAATTTTAGGAGCCCATCTGGCGACTGCTTACTTAGGCATACGTCACCGTACACAACACAGCCTACTACTAGGCTATATTTAAAACAAATAACAATATGTGAATAACAAATAACAACGATAAAAACGGATAAAGGCTAAAAAAAACATAAAAAAGCAAGAAGGAAGCTTTCTTCAGCGTCGGGTGTAGTCCGCCTTCCCTGGCACAGGAACATGCAACCGAAAAAATCAAATAAAGTGGAGGAAGTCAGCCTTCTTGAAAAAGTCGTATAGTCCACAAATCTGTGTGCACAAACTAGTCCCGAGTACAAGGGACAAGCGGTAGCGATCCCGCTCGTCCCGGTACCGGGGCATGTAACGTTCGCGAAAGTCACACAGACTGGGATATTCAACAAGAATGTACCGAACAGTCTGGGGGACAACGCACTCTTCACAATAAGGTACAGGTGAGCGATCCAATTCAGCGTGTCCAATTCGGAGACGACAGAAAGCAACCTGAAGCCGTCGCGGCATTGGGGGTTAGGTCCATGGGAACAGTCACGGCGCAATGGCACGCAACTTTAAGTTCCCCTCGACCGTCTCTCATCTTCTTTGCCAAGCCACCCATATTCCAGCCATGTAGTCAGTGTAAGGAAGAGCGAAACGCTACTCTGGTCTCCCAGACCTTGCGAACTCTTTGGCGCCCTCATCGGCGTGTTCAATCCCCGCAATTCCTATATGTCTAGGAACCCAGCAGAAGATAAGCTCGACATCCGCCCGGCTCGCTAAAACCTGGATGTAGGAAAATCGATACTCTCCCACCCCACTCACAATTGAGCCACTGGTCTTTAATCACAACGTCCTTGCATTTTGTTGGCGGCGTAGCCCGACCACTTAGCCTCCCACCCTCTCTTCCCTTGCCGCGAGGAGAACCTGAAAGGCCGCCCCCCCCCCAAAAAAAAACACATAATGCTCTAATCATCTCATGGCGGACCCCAGTGAGCCTAACATAGGTTAAAACAGCAAGATTTCCCCTAAGAGTTGATATTTAATTTCACCGCATATGCGAAATTAGAGGAGTGTCGTCCTAAAGCCAGAAGGTCCCTTAGGGCTAGCTGAATGACGCTCTGAGAAAGATCGTTGGAGGAGGAGACTTAATGCAGCCTGTCTACGCATCCCATCCCTCCCTTGCTCCTACCCACCAGTGGGGTGGCGAAGTATAAAATCAAGTAACTTTGGAAAAACGGCTACCAACAAAAGAGGCCTTAAAGAAGCTCATCCGGAGCCAGTTTCTGGTGGTCACACCGAATTTAAGGAGACTGTTAGAGGTAGACGGCAAAGACTACCAGCATAGGTGCCCGGCAAACCAACGAGAGGGACTAAGAAGAAGCTCATCCTTGAGCCAGTTCCTGATGGTCACACTGAGCTTTAAAATAACTTGATTTAAGAAGCAAGTTTAACTAACTTTCGTCAGAGAAACCCCCTTTCCTGGTGTATCCCCAAAACTAGAGATAGTCCTCGCCTTTGAGAAATGCCCCTAAGTGAACTCCCTCAAGCACTCTCCGGGCGTCAAAGGATTCACGTTTTGGCTCATCGCTTGCCAGTGCGAATTATTCCCAGAGTAACACGAAGGGTAGAAGAAACATTCTTTCCCTGTCCCGTGGTGATATCATTTCCTCCAGAAGAAATGCGTCTTTCCATCTGCCACACGCTCCGAAGTCCTCTCTGGCTTTAAAGCATTTCCTCCTTGAAAACACAGCTGTAACCGCCGATCCACGCGTTGACCCGGAAACAACATTCTTGAGGTAACATAACAATTGAGTTCAAGGTCAGACTCAAACCCGATTCTAGTAGGAATCTCTAAAGGTATTTAAACCCCAGTATCCGTTTCAGTGTAGGTCAGTTTGCATTTAATATTAAATTGAGCTGTGGGTCAACACTTACTGTAAATTCTAGTGTGTAATTTAGTAAGCCTCACTTAAATTTGTTTAATTCATTTCTTTATAGTTTGTGGGCTAAATTTTAATCTTGATTCATGGTTTTTAATTAAAGGTCTAGTTTTCTTAGAACATCTTTTATTCAATCCTCGAAACGCTGAGCATGGCACTAGCAACCCTCAAAGATTAACGTAATAATAATAATCAGATTATTATTATTATTAATCAAAGAGTTTGGTAGTACGTAACCAACCCATACGTACGAATGCCATCACTTGGTCCTTCCTATACCACGACACTGGAGATTTGGTGATATATGTGGGTGATTTGTAACGTTAATCTCATTTTATGTGGTGTTGAAATAGACTGTTCTAGTTACCATATAGTAACCATTTAACACTTTAAGAGGGAATATAAGCCACTACATCGTGATTAATCCTTTCAGGGGGTCTTGAAATACGGGTCTCTTCAGATAACTCACGTCCAGTCGAATACTTTTAGCATCTTTTTCAGCATTCCCTTCCCCCCTCTTGGGTGAACTTGTTTTAGCTTGTGCCATTTCATAATGGCTTCAAGAAGTCAGTTGACCTTATAGGAGCTCTCAACTTCCTACTCTGGAATTGTTGTGCTCGTTCTACGAACTCAAATTCATACACTAAAAGACTAGTGATCATTTCAATAACTTAGATAAATACTTGCAAGAATCTGTGCTCTTTGTTAAAACTCAAGTTCGTACTTTTAAGTGTCTGTAGTATTTGTCCTAAGTCAGGTTCATATCTGAGAGTGTTTGATCTCACTTTAAGAACTCTAATGCGTCTTTTAAAGTACCTGAGCTCATGGAACCAAGTCAAATTCCCACTTAAGAATGGTAGTTTTGCTGTTTTTACGAACTAAAATTTGTAATATCGAGCGTTTTATGGACTGGGATCGTAATTTGGGCAATTCGTGAGTGTTTTATGAACTTAGTTTATAATTTCGACAGTTTGTAATCCTTTTATGAACTGCTGAGTTCGTAATTTTGAGTACGTGGGTTCCCCTTCGAACTCTTTATTCATTTTGTGGAGGGAGATTTATAATTCTCTTGATGGCCTCAGGATTTATGGCTGCTGTTGTAATTTGTCAGCCTCGAATTTATGTCATAAAATTGTGGGCACTAAGGAAGCAAATTACCCGCAGGAAAAAGAAAAGTGCTCAATTCCAAGTGTTTTTGTTTCTTGAATGAAACTTTGTTATAATACATGTTCTTTCGTCGAGCAAAAAAGGCAGGCTCGTTAGTGAAGATAGGTATATTGAGGAGAGTTGCGCACCCTCTGGCCGAAAACGTGGCTGTGATAGTGAGACGTAACCCTGTTTTCTTGATCCCCCTCTTCCTGCTTTTTTTACATTGTCTTCTATTAATTTGTTTTATCTTGAGTTTCCACGATATTCACTATTATTCTCTGTTCATTAAAAAAATATTGCAACAACGGAAGAATAAAATTAAAATTCTCTTCCCTCTATTTTCTTTTAACTTATATATTTCTATCAATATATATATATATATATATATATATATATATATATATATATATATATATATATATATAGATCTAGATATAGATATAGATATAGATAGATATATATATATATATATATATATATATATATATATATATATATATATATATATATATATATATATATATATATATATATATATATATATATATATTATTTGCGGTGGCTAATTTTTCGTCATCGCATGCGCGTTGTATGTCTTCGGTTATCTATTCCTCCTATCATAGTAAACTCAGTTGTGGATCGTATGTGAAAGATACAATATTATGGCTGAATTCAATCGTCTAAAAATTTTGAACGGTAATATTTGCTGCTAAGTTAGGGCTTTTATGCCGAGAGCTCCAAAGCGAAGCTCTCCGAATGGATGGGTGTCGATCTGAGGATATTGCAGAGGACCAGGAACGGCTTGGATGAGTCAGGCTGTGATTACCTCGAAATAAGCGTTCTTATACGAAAAGAACCTACAAATATGTCTCGGGGATCCAGGCCATCATTGACAACGATCCCGGCAAGTCAATGATGTCCATAGCCAGGGTCAAGGGAGTGCAAGAGACTCGCCAGGCAATTAGTTCATGTGGACACTCGGTACTATTGTTACATGATGAGAAATGGCCAGTTTCTGTCCCAGAAGATGAAAGGCAAGCAGAAGGAACGTGTGGTAAAGTTTATGAACAAACTGAACCATTCCCTCAAGCCTGGTATGTTTTCGTTCTTCTCAGATGATAAGAATTTCTGCCAGGACCAGAGAGTGAACTCGCAAAACAACCGCTCGCTTGCTGTCCCCCAAATATGAATCGAGAGTCATGAAGATCAAGTTCCCTATCCACGTCATGGTGTTTGTGATAGTCAGTAGGAGGGCCACGTTATGCCCCAGTTTATCTCACCGGAGGCCCTCAGACTCGAGACGTAGGGCTACATAAAGTGCTTTGAGTTGTTGGTGTTGCCTTGAATGCAAGAGTTTGTCACTGGAAGGCCATAACGTCTGGCAGCAAAACTTTGCACCGTCTTAGCTGTCAAACAATTTATCCGCCCACATCACTCCCAACATCTGGCCTCCTAACTCCCCAGACTGCAACCCTTTGAACTATTATGTATGCATCGTGGCTGAGAGAGAGAGAGTACAAGTCCGTGTAATAACAACATATACAATGAAATTGATTGTATTCTAATCAATAAAAACACTAAACTATCAATAAAATAAAAATTAGCTACGAGAGGATGATCAGATGTAGAATAAAAATTAGTATTCAGACAGAGAGAAGAAAGTTATTCAATTCAGAAAATTGCAGCGCCATCTTCATAGAGCATACCGTGAAATACCCCTTAGTCCAAGTGATACCATCAATATACAAGATATAATAAATAACTTGATTAAACAAATGAATGACACTGCTGAAAAATACCATGAAACACAGAATGAAACAACAGCAAACTCCCAGTAGAAACCATAGACCAAATGAAGAAGCGCAAAGACATTAAAGAATCAGGTGCCAAATAACTGATTGCATCAACAGAATTTAATAATCTCAACAACAAGAAAAAACGAGCTGACATCCGAAAATATAGTGCAACTCTTGTTGAAGAGACCACCAGAAAAGAAAAGGAGTATAACGTGGAAAAAAATAGACTTCTAAAAGTAAAATCTCATATAGATGCTATAAAAAATATAGTTAACTGAATAAACGAGTAATATGAAGAGTGTAGTCAAGCAAAAACACCATTCAGAACCACGACCAGCCCACAACACCCAATAATCTCCCAGCCGTTCTCAAATCTTAAATAGAAATTTGAATCAAACAAATGAAAAGCCCCAAAGCACCAGTGCAAAACAACAACACTTCATACTTGCAGAGCGATGGTTGAGATGTAATTGCGAACAAACTTGCTTGATCCACTAACTATCTTAAAGTAGGCAGGATTCGCGAGGCCTGGTACAATACCATAAGAGTCCTTGTACACAAAAAGGTTACCATCGGACCTTACAGTCGACAGACCAATCAGACTTCTTTCGTTTTTCTATAAACTCTTCAAAAGAGTCATTATCAAAAAAAAACTTCTCAAAGATTGCCCAAAGATTGTTGGAAGTTTTTTGATGAATATTAATTACATTATAATTTCCGAACAGATGTGTCATTTGCCACTGCAGCTGTTCATAATTACCTCTTCTCAAAGTCATTTTCTTATTTTTCTTGAATTAGCGGCGTTTCGTCCCTTTATTCGTAAAGTTCCGCTCAAAAGCCTCACTTTTTGTTTGTTTAGCGCTGGCGATCACTTAGATTTAGCTTTATTTTCTGTTTCGATTATTTCCTGAGAAGACGTCATTGTAGCCTTTTCAGTTAGGCATTTTGTATCTGTATACAGTGGCTTTAGTTAGGAGACTTTACCTCCTTTGAGTAATATTACTAAATTCAAACCATCCGCTGGTATTTTATATTTTCAATTCATTTAATCTTTATATCCATATTGGTACGGAAAGGTTGCCTAAGGTTTGTTTCACAGGTATGTTGTCGTTTTACTTTCATCTATGATCATTGCGATCCTGTGAATACTTCGAGAACATGTTGAAACAAGTAAGCGAAAGACATTGCGTCCCACCTGTCTCAAAGTGCGTTCTCCTTTGACTTGGAGTCAATCGCTCTCTTGTTCTGAATCAGCTCATTTCAATTGTTAATTTAGATAAACTATTTCGTGTAACCTCTGATGGGTAGTGAGCCGACCTGGTTCCAGTGAGATACTTTAATTTCACATAACGATTAATCTCCTACATTATTTATATAATGTTTATTTTTTTATCATTTGATTTCTTCTTAAATGAGAATTTCTCTGTGATGAAAATCGATCGTCACTCCAGAGTGAGAAAAGCATTTGGAGTTGCATTATTTTCTTTTATTTACTATAATTAATTGTACTTGGTAGGACTTGACTATTTGGAGGGGTTGCAAAGGTTTACCCCCGAGCTGATTAACATATAACTTAAATAACTATTGTAGCCGAAATGTGTGGGGTGACGAGGGTGCGATCCGGTTTTTTTTATATTTCCTTGTGGAGATCCAGCCTACAAATAATGACTAAATCACGAACTATCTGAGCCAATATTCAAGCCAGGTTGCTGTCTTGATTGTTGTTCTCGCATGTTTCATTCTTTTTCTTCTATCTCCCTGTTCAACCGAAGAAGGTCAACTAAGATCAACTACTTCTCTATTACTGATTTCTCTTTTCACACATGTTTCTCTTCCTATCCTTCCAAGATACCCGCCGTTCCTTCTCCTTCAGGCCCACCAAACAAGGTGAAACCTGGGGGGAAGGGGGGAGAGGGCGTTAAGAGCAGAAAAGAGTAGCCAGGGTGGTCATCTCGTCTCATTCCCCTCCAGAGGGATAAGGGCGAGAATTGGCTGACGATACTCTATTTATCTTCCACACAAAAATCACCCTCTTGGCTAATAAAGAAATGCCACCTGCCATCATTTTTCCTCACCTTGCACTTTCTCGCTTTCTGAAAAAAAAGAGTCGTTGAAAAGGATAAAAAGCTGCATCCAAAAATCAACCAACCGTCGTTGTCGACTTCAACAAGTCACATATATATATATATATATATATATATATATATATATATATATATATATATATATATATATATATATATATTACCAGTAATGAAAGCACATATAATGCAGAGAAATTCATCTTCATTTATTGGGTAGAAACAACGTTTTGAGCTGTCCGCTCATCTTCGGGTTCTATGATATCAAAGTAGAATGGAATACATAATTTACAATGAATTATAATATTAAAAAATCCTCTAGAAATTAGAATATTAAAAGTGTTGAAAAATATCTACAAAAAGAGAGACTTTTCTTTTCCTATAAATACAAAACCTAAGAAAATACATAATTTATAATGAGTTAGAATATTACAAATCCTAGAGGAATACAAGGGAGAACCATCAAAACACTCACCTATGTTGGTCTGACTCCAGAGAGAAGTGGAGAGGGGGGTATTGAAGTGAACATAGGTAAGATTATATTGGTAGTAGAGTTATGTCATAAGTAGGGGAGTAGCGGACGAGTCACAATTAAGACTAGAGGCACAGGATTTAATATAAAGGGATTCTAGTATTCTTAATCTTTGTTCATTGTTATCTTGATCAATTATTGTAAAATTATCTATAGTTATATCCGCGTTGAATTTGATTGTATGTGCTCTGATGGGGGATGGTTCTTTACGATTAAGTGGTTTTCCAGTACGAGCGCTGATGCCCATGTGTTAGGAGAACCTTGCTCTCAGGGAGCGAATCGTGCTGTCTATGTATCTTCCTTGGAGCCCCCGAAGACAAGTAAATTCGTAAACAACACGACTGCGCATCCCTAGAGGAGGTTTATCCTATTGGCTGAACCAACTGCCAATATTGAGTTTGTTAACAAATACTAATTTGAAATTTGTGTGGTAAAAATAACGTTTAAATAATTTAGAAAACTTCTTTCTGAATTCTCTATTAAGGGGACCCATTTCGAGAAGAATAAAATATTTTGAGTCTTTAGGAACATCGAAGGAAGGATTTGGAGGTAAATATTGGGAATTTAAAATTTTGAAAATGAGGGTATTTACTATTGACAGGGGATAGCAAGTATTCTGGAAATAGGATCTTAAGAATTCAATTTTTTTTATGCATTAGAGAGAATAAAGATGATGACAGGTGGAAGCCACGACAGATGAGTGCCCCGATGGAGCTCAATTTGTATGATAAATCACACAAACTATAGAAATTTGTACACATATTATTGAACGTAGTTTTTCTATTTATGGATGTTGTTAAGCCTTGATTTGATTTTTTAAGTAAAATGTTTATAAAAGTGAGACAATTTTCTTTTTCAGTTTCCATAGTGTCCCAAAAAGAAGGACGCCATAAGTCGTGTAATAGAGGACTAAGCATGATTAAGACCGAAATGAGAAACCTCGTTGCTACTAAATACTTGAAACGTAAAAAAACATTATACTTCCAGCCCCCAGCACAAGAACAAGGTGACACAATGAACGCGGGTACTCCAATCATGAATACGTACTTTTTGCGCAGGTAATCACCCAAATAGAAAGGTCTAACGACAAATTACCCAGAAAGAAATCACCCTCCTTCCGGAATCTTGGAGAATGAAGTATAGTGTGTATGTGTGTATGTGTGTGTGTATTAAGTCACCTAAGTGGAGGCGTAGAGCAACAAATCCCTAACTGAGGATTTGTATGAACTCGCGCTTCGCTTTACGCAACAAGGCATTATTAGGTCGGAGCTTCTAAAGCAGCATTCCAGACTATCTTCTTTCTTGGAGAATTTCTATACCTCTCGGATATCCGAGGAAACGAAATGGCTTGGATGAGTCTTTATCTGAGATTTGTGGCGGAATTGAAATGTGGATTTCCTTAAAAGAAAAGAAGTTAATAATTCTTGAAAATGCGAATAATAACGATAGAATACAAAGAGAGTGGGCGACAAATAAGCATCAATGAAAAGGTACATAGGGGAAAAACATTATTGGTACTGAGACATAAAGGCATGAGATACAGTAAGACCAAAGAAAAAAAATAAGGCCACCAAGTTAGTGAATACAGAAGAAAACTTACGAATTAACAGTTGTTTCTTCACCGCTGTTGCCCTCTTACGAAGTTGCCTCTTGAGCCGGGACGGGTGATAACTTTAAGCAGCGGGCCATATTAAAGCTTATGTAATGCATTTGATTGCATGTGCTCTGATAAAGGATGGTTCTTTACGATTAAGTGGTTTTTCTGTACAGGCGTTTTCCACTAGAGGCAATCAAAGTTGACTCTAGTGCTTAAACAGCTTGATGCAAATTTCGAATGCATATAAGTTAAATGCAATTACATTTGTGCATTTGTTTACATACACTGCATAATCATAGATAGAGCTACGCATTAATAACTAAAGGATATTTTTTGGTATAGTTTTGCCACCCCTTTTAAACTGTTTCCAAACTTGTATCAGGGTGGGGACTTACAGCTTAACATGGAATCTGAACCACAATTAACAATTAATTATTGATGCAATGTGCAATATTGCCAAACTTAAATAATGACCGAAAATATAAAACTAGGCCTATATGAAGTGATTTTGTTGCAAACCCAAACCATTAACATTTCAAAGGCGTTCAAAACTTTCACAAAATTCGCGTTTAAGGTGAGATTGTGGCAAAATGTTCAATAATTAATTTTCAATATTTTGTCGAATTCTGAAATGAAACGAGGGCCTCATGAAAAGCCTGCACGGGCCGCAGTTTGTCCACCTCTGTTTTAGAGGATTATTGTGCACCTCAGAGTCGTTAATCCAGTGTATGTTCCTTGACCTCCATTATTCTTGCTCCATCAATTCCTATGTTTTTCTTCATCTGAGTTTCCTTTCATTATTTATACACCGAATACGAATGTTCACGCTACTTACATTAGTTTATTTTTCTTGATTAAAAATAGTTTGTTGTCAAAAGAGGCATCACTCATTGTGATAATAGAAACAAAAAGATTATCATGCAGATATCCACGGACCTAGAAAAATGGGTTTCCAAGCTATTTAGCCATTGTTTAGACAGGCCGCTTTGCCAGGATCAGGTTTTGGGACATAAAAGCGAAGAGCATGGAATCAAATTTATCTTTATTATTATTCTCACGCTATTTTAGGCAGCTTCTGTCTTTTTTATATAAATTTATTCGTGTTTATTTGTTTCTTTCAGATTATTCTACTGGTTATCAGAACCTAGTTAATGGCATTGCCTATGGACATGAGATCATAACCCTTTGCATTACGACTTTCATCCAAACTATTTTGAAATTTCTGAATGCCGCGGGCCAATTTTCTCAACATTGCATTCACCGATTGAAGAAAATTAATTGGTAAATTGGCATTACTTTTATCTTACTTTTGAGGGGTTTTTTGAAATTATTGTTGTATTCTTACTCGATAAACTTGATTGCAGTTTATGATTTATTTTTGGACGTGGATTTATAAAGGTTCCGAGGTATTGTATTTATTTCGCTATCCATGACACAAGTCAAAGAATTATTCGAATCTCAAAGAGGCAAACTTAAAATAAAAGTGACTGCATTAGAGTAGAAGTCAAATAGAAAACAGAACAGATGAAATAGTGAATAGAATTGAAAACATGAGGATTGATGAAAGAAAGGTGCAGGAAAGTAAAAAAAGATACAAAGTGAATATTAAACAAGAATGAACAGTGAAAGAGACTTTAATAACAGAGTCTGTTTCAATAAGCGAGTGAAACCCTTAAAAGTACAAACTTTCATCCCTTACTGAGAGTAGTAAGCTTTCAGGTGTATCTCGGAAACCTTTCTCCTGATCTGAATGCAACCCGACTAAATCTCGATTTCAGCCCAATTAAAACTTTCACACATTGGTTTTAAATGAAACATAAAGACCATTTATATTATCAATGTTAACTAAATGTCTCTTGTGCCCCAAAACTCCTCAAATGACGCCTTTGCCCTTCGCCTTCCACATTTTACAGAGAGCGCATTTTTTCGACTGTTCTTTCAAGATGCGTAAGAACCCATCATTGGCAAGCCTCGAATCTTCCAAAACTCCAATTAGATTACCAAACTAAATACAAAACTTCATGCTTCACTCACCTCCAAGTATCGTATAATGTTCAAAATTATTATTATGATCGCATATCGTCATTTATTTCCACCTTTATTCTACTCATCCTAGTCGTTATGTTAGAATGTTTGTCCATAAGTCCTCTTTATCTGTCCATTATAGTTTTTTTGTATTGAAAATTCGTGATTAACTAAAGACAATTCGCCTTTTCTGTAACCCTGCACTAGCAATGTTTTGGAAAAGGAAATTCTCTCTAAAAAAAGAAGCCAAAAAAGAAAAAACAAACAAACAAAATCCAAAGCAAACAAGAAACAAAACAAAAGCAAGTTTTGCAGCGCCATGTTCCATTCAGCTTATGATGAAAATTTCAACTGTGCTATAATTGTTGATCCTTTGAAGTAATTATCTTTCCTCAATTATTTAATTGTTTGTTCAAAATCGGTCACACTACAATTTTTGCAAAACTTTCCAAAAAGACTGCACGAGAATTCTCATTAATTTATTAAACTCTTGGAAATGAGGCCAGAATGGGTTTGAATTCAGCGTTAGAAACTTTGACTAATTTGATTAAATGTTAGGAAAAAATGACGTCAAAATGTTATGGAATTTTAATGAGGGAAGAAAGTTTCCAGGAAATTTAATAAAGACCAAGACTTCAGTAAAATGTCGCCAACATTTTCAATTTAATATTTATCTTAAGAGCTTAACTGAAGTTATTGGGTGAGGTTTTGGAATCACTTGGGACGAATGGTGGATGAGAGCGGTAATGAGTATCAATTGATGGTTGTAAAAGTTATGAATAGACAAATAGCTTACAGAATGAGAGAAACCATAAATGGAATTTTTGGTACACTAGGAGAAAATAAAAGGGATGATGGGGGAATGGTAGGTTGGATCTGCGCTGAAAGAAGTTTATATGTAGCTAACACATTATTTCAGCACAAGTATGTTCATAAATACACATACATGTGTCAAGCAGAGGAGATAGGGAATTAAGGGTATGAGTGATTTGTGTCTATGAAGAAAGAGCATCGTGCAGCAAGTGTCTGATGTGAGTGTGGGAGTACTTGATCACATGATTGTGCCGTGTAAGGTTAACTTGGTTGGTGCCTAGATGAGAAGAGGGGAGAAAGGAGGAAAGTGAGGAAGAATCAGAAGTGAAAGATTACTTAACAAAAGAAAAAGGGGGGAAGTATGTGAGAATGCTTGAAAGTTAAAGAGGAAAATATATGCGAATATAGAAATAGAGCAAATATGAAACAAAGTTAAGTAACTGGTAGTGAGTAGGCCAGTATTATGTCTGGGTGTACCAAAAATATGAAGAAGAAACAAAATTTGGAATAATGGAATTACAATGTGAAGGATGTAGTGAAAAGCAAAAGGCAGGACTTGCAAATGCTTAATAGTTCAAATAAAGATATGAAGGCGATGAAAATGAAATAAAAAAGTGATTAGGCAGAAAAGGAAAGAAGCAAATCAAGCATTTAAACAAAAGATAAGTGAATAAGGATCAAGATGGGATCAGGAAGCTATTCTGGAAGGAAGGAGGAGGGTGAAAAACTAGGATAAGAGAAGCTCTGTGAACATCCTGGACAAGAATAACAGAGTACGTGGGAGAAATAAAAAGGGTCAAAGTAGATGGTGAGAATAACTTGAGCTGTAGAACGTGGGTATGGAACATGATGGAAATGTAAATATGACTGGTGAATGGCTTTCTGGGGTAAATCGAGTGTTATATTGGATATAGAAGAGATAAACATGCAAGATTTTGTAAGGTTATGAGAAAGCTTGAGAAGAAAACGTGGGTGGAGTAGAGGATATAGTCACTGAAGTGGTAAAAAGTATTGTCGATTATGTAACGGAATGGTTCTCGTAGCTGCGATGGAAGGCATTTGAAACTGATAAAGTGCTTGAGGAATGCAAGAGTGCAGTAGCAGGTCTGATGTAGAAGTGCAAAGGGAGATAGGTAAATGCAAGCACTACAGTGACATGAGTCTGTTGAGTGTTGAAGGCAAAGTGTATGGGAAAATCCTGATTGGGCGTATAAGAAGGATACCTGAGGAAATAATAATGAATGAACAAGGGTAGTGTAGAACAGATAATGGGTGTAAAGCTGAAATATTTGTACTGAGAGAGCTTGAGCAACAAAACAAGAGAGAAGAAGTATAATGTGTTCATGAATCTGGAGAAAGTTTATGATCGTGTTAAAAGACAAACATTATGACAGATGTTAAGAATGCATTGGGTGAGTGGTTATATATTGGATGAAGAGAAGCGTATTTGTGTTGGTAGTGTGCTTTAGCGTGAAAGATAATAGGAGTAATTTGACATACGGGAGGGGCAAGATATGGTTGTGTGATGTCTGGTTGTTTTATATCTTTATTGCTGGAGTACTGAGAGAAGTAAATGTCAGAGTGAGGCAAAGGGATTTGAGAATAATAATGAGTGTGAGGAAGGAGGTTCAATGTATGTTGGTACATGACAATGATCTGATGTTGATGGCTGAGAGCAAGAGGAGCTTGGAAATGGGGAGGGAAACTTTTGAATGGATGTTTGAGAGGAAAATATGGGTGAATGCAGAAAAGAGTAAGGTAAGGGAGTGGGGTGTAATATTGGAGTCCGTGGTGTCAACATTGAACAAGTGCAAAGTTTTCAGTATCTGGGATATATGGTAGTGGTACGGGCAGAGGTGGGCAGTATTTAAATACTGTATTTATATACATTTTTGTATTTAAAATTGTATTTGTAAATACATTTGAAATCATGTATTTAAATACAGTATCTAAATACCTTTGAAAGTATTTAAATTGAATGTATTTAAATTCTTTTTGCAAATACTTTACTGATAATAGGTTTATATAGCTGTTAAGAACGTACAATGCATGTTTTAGCTTGTCGCAACTTGTATGACACAAAAGGTTGACTGCGTGAACTGGTGAAGGAAGATTACTTGCATCAGTTCAAATTCAGTTAACAGATGGTCACAGTTGAGTGCGGTTGTATAGTGAGAGCGCTCAGCATAATTTCAACTGCTACATAGCAACTTCAGCTTCTTCGAAAGAGTGCGAAATAGAGATTAGACAATAATAAAGACGATAATAATTTAATTGACAAATTTCACTATTCTATATTTTTAAAAAATGGCAAAATTGCTAGTAGGTAACGATAATGTTAAGTAGCGTAGGCTTACCATGCAAGAACCTACCTTTTTCCTTTTGCAACACATTTTTTTATACTATATGCTGATAGAATTTAACGTGAAGTATTGCAACGTGAAAGAAATGTCCTTCAATTATCTGATCATGTACATTCATCAACCGAGAAAGCATCGTGCTTTAGGGAAAAAGGTGGATAAATACGTAAAAGCTCAAAGAAAAGATTCAAAAATAAAAAGTTCAGTATTAGACGATGGTTCTTTATACAGCGGTATTAAAGTAAATACATTACAGGAGTGTTTTAGGTGAATACTAAGAAGGTCAAACAATCTGTTGTTGATAAGCTGATTGCAGATTTTATCATACAAGGTGTGCATTCCTTATCAACCATGGAGCAACCAGCTTTTGTGAGATTAATTAAAGGTGAGTTCTGAGTTACAAATGTTGTTTACAATTATAATATTAGTAGTACAGGTCAAGCTCTTATAGCGACCGAACACTAAAGCGATCGGATTATTGGTCACTACGTAGGCTATATAACGAAATTAAATAAAGGAAGACATATACATACAACAGAGGTTAATATATTGCAATAATTTCATGAGAATACACATACATATATTCTTAAAGCGCGCTATCATTTAATTGAAGATATTATCGAATAAAAGATTTTCATAAATAATTAGTACAATTATTAATCGATTATATGTAGTTATTAGATGAATTCCTATAACGATGTATTTCGTTATAGTAGCAATACCTAAAAATCATTATGGCAAAACTAGAATACCCACCTGTCAAAAAATGTAGGAAATAAAGCTTGATAATGTATATATTCATAACAATACTGAAAGTCAATATTTTACTATGTCATTCTTAATATGGAGGACTAATAATATATTTATGAATTAATGTAGCAGTCCTATATAGCTATTGGATATTCATATAGCTACATTTTATATATAAAATTTTATATAGATACCATATATTCTTATTTCACTCACAATAATCACACATTTCACAACGGCAGGTCTAAATTCTTCAGTTGGCGCCATTCCAAAGCAGACGCTAAGCCGAAATCTTATACGAGTAGAAAAGGAGAAAGTAACAAGAGCTCTACTGAAGAATAAACTAGACAGCATCACTTACTTATCTCTTGCTGCAGATTGTCGTGGTATTGCAAGACGAGTGGGTGTACCCACGTATAGGCTTGTTATGTACTTCAAAAACTCCTTGATTACGTTTTCTCTAAGAGTGCTATATTATATTTTATTACGTTATTTGAATCTTTGAGGATTTCTAGTGCCAAGCTCAGCGTTTCGAGGATTGAATTAAATACCTCTAATAAAATAGATCTTTAATTACAACATAAAAAAAATGAAGTCTAACAATACAAACTATACAGCTATGAATTAAACGAGTTCAAGTGAGACTTACTAATTAAAACAAATGAATATAAAGTAATGGTTGCCTCAAAGCTCACTTTAATATTGAACGTTAATTGAACTTCATAAAAATGATGGAATTTCTTTACCTTTAAAACAACCGCACGTGAATCTGACTAGAAACTGACCTTGGCCTCCATTTTTATGGAATTCCAACGTACTTGGACTACCTTTTTTATGGCAACTGACTAACTTTATCCCCCCCCATTATGGCTAGGGAGACCTGTTTCATGGTTGCATAAGTGAGAGGAACAGGAGTCCCATCGTCATCTTTTACCAAGCTAAACTGGGAGATCGGGTTTAGATTCGATCTAATGGGGTCGGGGAAAAGTTTCTTTACGGGATCGTTAATGGGCGTGGCACTCACGGCGAATCGGGGTTTTAATTGTAACTCCGTGGACGTTTCGTTCTGGGGGAAGGGTACTGATGGTAGGGGATACTCGTTATCCGCTGCTACCATCTGACTTGGTTTACCTGAGTATACCGCGTTCCTACTTCCTTCTTCATCCATCGTCACCCCCATTTGGCTAGGTTTTCATCGTAAGTACTTTCCTAGGTCCAGGCCGGGATAAAACTGCCTCGACTTCCACCCGATCCTTGCTAGATACCCTTTCATGTGCTAGCATTCTTTCTTTTTTTTCTCTCTTCTCTTTCCGCTTGGGCTAGTTCTCTTTCCATCGGTATTATTTTATCTTCCCTTTCTTTTATCTTATGTATTCTTCTTTCTTCGTCTTCTCCCTTATCTGTATTCCTCTTTCTTTTACTTCTCCCTCTCTCTGTATTCTTCTATCTTATATTTTTCTGTCCATCAATATTCTCCTTTCTTCGATTTCTTTTTCCTCTTTCGCTGCCTTCCCCTCCAGGGGTGGGAGGGTCGGAGCTACTTTCGGGGCAGTATCGAAGGCTTATGAACTAAGAAGCACTTCGTCTACGTGGTTCTCACGAGGAGATAAAGGAGTCGGGACTGTGGACCTCTTATTTGCGGGCAGCTGGGTGACTACGAGCTGAGCCACCGGATTTGGGGAGAGCTGCGCGCTCTGGCCTATAAATACTGAGCAGAATCTAATAGGCAATGCTATTGCCTCAGTCCAGCCAGTAAAATACTGCGACTGCATGTGGCATCTAAAGACGGAGAACTTGTTTGGTCTACCCAGGAAATCCTAGACGACCACAAACTTTTGGTGCTGGGGGCTGACAGGGGGAAGCAATTTATTTGATACCATGATACAGGTGCACCCCGTATCGCGTAACAAGGTTGAGACTCGGCGACCATTTACGGCCCCAGTCTCGAACTTTAGTCCTTCGGAAGAATTTTTGTTGAACACAAAGTTCACCTGTTGTTCAGGGGAATTCGATGTGGTCAAAGGAGGCGCGGGATTAGGAGATTGTTCTTGGTTAAGCGTGCAGTGAGGTTATGTACCTGCTGACACGAGGGCGACCTCAGCCTCGAATTTTGGGGGCAATTCTAACAAATGTGACCTGGGGTGCCACAATTAAAGCAGGTTATGGGGTTTATGGGGTGTCCGAATTTCTTGACGAACTTAGGGGGGTTATTTTGTGAGGGTTTCTGTAGATACACCCCTTTCTTTGGAGAAAAGGGTTCCTGTGGATACCCACCTTCCTTGGGAGATAAAGGGTGGTTCTTTCTGACCTCTCTAGGGTATAATCTATGGTTAGAAGCATGCAGGTATGTTTCCTCCACGCAGTCCTTGAATGAAGCGGCTCGCCTGTCCTTGACGAAGGCGCGTATCTCTGGGGCGAAGGTACATAGCAATTGGTCCTTCAGCATGAAATCGGAGAGGGATTCGAACTCATTCCCCACTTGTTCTGACTCTAGCCAGAATTGGAGGTGCCTTCTTGGGATAAATCCAAATTGCCTGTATGTTTGACCTGGTTGAATTCTGGCCTGTCTAAACTTCACCCGATACTCCTCGTGGTTTAGATTGATGGCGGCCAGTAGCTCGTGTTTGCACGTGGTGTAGTCCACGGAAGCCTTGGATGTTAATGAGATGAATACGTCACGGAGACAAATACTAAGCAGAGGCACTAATCTGGCGATCCCCTCGGTCTCTATGTCCCAGTAATGTAACTCGAATATCTTCTAGAAGTGTGTCAAGTACAAAAACAGGTCTTCGTTTTCTTTATAAGCTGGGAGTTTCATCGCAGCTATCTGTGTAGCCCCAGCTCGGGATCCAACGGAATTGGCTTCCGCCTGATCTTTGCTCAGTTCCCTTTTATGAGCACGTACTCGTTCTCTCTCTTCTGCTTCCCTTTGTAATTTTATTTATGCTGCTTCACTTTCGGCTTGGGCCTTTTATTTTTCGCTTGCCTCTATAATTTTCTTTCTTCTGCTTTCCTTTCGGCTTGCGCCTTTTTTCCGCTTTCCTCTGTAATTTTCTTTCTTCTGCTTCCCTTTCTGCTTGCCTCTATTTTCTTTCCGCGTCCCTTTCTGCTTGCCTCTATTTTCTTTCCGCTTCCCTTTCCCTTTGCGCTTTTTCTCTTTCCGCTTGCATTCGTTTGTCTTCTTGTTCCTGGACGTAGGCAACTAGTTCCTTGCCTCTTAATTACAAAGTTTGGGCTTGTTGGTGGAATCTATCAAACGCTTCCATTTTCCCTCTGTTTGTTCGTCCAAAAACTCACTAATATGCTAAAGGTACTTATGCAACCTTTAACAAGTAGCGCGCTGCTTAACTCACCCTTATGCCAACACTCTCTGCTAATTGGAATACCACTCCACAAAAAATTCATTAATAACATTAACGGGCCAATCACCGACAATTAACCACAAATTTATAGACAGACCTTTTTATGTTTAACTTTTGCTCGAACGCTAGGCACACATTTACTATTACCCATAAAACCGGACACCAAATATTTATGTCGTGGTATTACAAGAGCCGAGTGGGTGTACGTACGTATAGGTTTGTTATGTACTTCAAATCTCCTTGATTACGTTTTCTTTAAGAGTGCTATATTATTATTATTACGTTACTTTAATATTTGTGGATTTCTAGTGCCCTACTCAACGTTTCGAGGATTAAATTAAATACTTTTTAGAAAAAAGATCTTTAATTACAACATAAGAAAAAATTAAATCTAACAAAACGAACTCTACAGCTATGAATTAAACGAGTTCAAGTGAGACTTACTAATTGAAACAAATTAATATAAAGTAATGGTTGATCCAAAGCTCACTTTAATATTGGACGCTGATTGACCTTCAAAAAAATAATAGAATTTCTTTACCTTTAAAACAACTACACGTGAATCCGGCTGGGGACGGACCTTGGCTTCAATTTTTATGTAGACGCAAGAATGTTTTTTTGCGGCCGGACGCGTGGTTGAGTTCAGAGGCACTCCAGTTGTTTGGTTGGCGCGGGAACAAACTTGAAGCAACAGGTGATTATGGTGCGGGCTACGGATGGCATGAAGTACGTTGTCTTATTCAGATGATTTAAACAACGGAACCGTGAAAGTATGCTTCTTCCAATCTTCTGGTTAATTTTGGAAAGATTCGCACTGACGAGCGATCATCAAACGAGTGAATCCTTTGACGAATGGGGAGTGTTTGAGGGAGTTCACTTTGGGGTTTTCCTCAATGGCGAGGACTATCTCTGGGTTTTGTTGTAAACCGGGATAGGGGGTTTCTCTGATGAGAGATGATTGAGCTTGTTTCTCAATACAAGCTAAACTAAATTTCGGTGTAACCCCTAGGAACTGGTTCAGCATGAACTTCTTCTGTGTTATTTTTGTAGGGTTGCCGGGCACTTTAGCCGGACTTCGTCGTCCTGATCGCTAACTCGATCTCCCTCTTCTTCTATAGTTATCGGCCTATATACTTTACCATCCCACAAGGGGTAGGGGAAGGAGGGGGGGAGATGAGGTCTTTGGAATTAAGCCTCTCTTATCTAACGGCGCTTCTCCGAGAGTCTTTCCCTTAGCCCTAAAGGCAGCTTCTGACTTTTGATCGTCGCTCCTCTAATTTCGTATATGAGCGAAATTGGATCTCAACTCTTAGGGGAAATATTGCTGGTTTAACCAATGATATACTCACCGGCCCAGGAATCTGATGAGTTGTGCATCTCGTGGTTGTGAGAGGCCTTTAAGTGGTCCTCGAAGCGAGGGAAGAGAAGAGGGAGGGGTTAAGTAATCGGGATACGCTGCCAAATGCCAGGACATTGTGGTGACGGAACAGGGCCTCAGTTTTTAGGGTGGGATATCAATTTCCCTACATAAATATTTAGTCAACTCGTCACCGTAGTTTTTTGGGCGTTACAGTTCATGGGTATGTTAAGATTTGTCTCTATATGTAATAGGAAATTGAAAATGTCTTTACAGTTAGGGAGTTAACAGCTCTTGGCTTAAAGCAGACCTATTTGTTGGTGGAATTTATCTCGATTAAATTAATATGTAAAATTTATGAAATAATTTATGAGACAAACATTGGACTGACTGTTAATTCATTTTTTTCAGCTTGAGGAAGCTGCTCTTGTCCGTCACCTTGGAGTATTGGCATGATGTCGCTTCAAAAAAAAACATAACTACATCAAGATTGCTCAACATATGGAGAATATCATCAATGAATACGATATCCCCTTGCAGAAAATGCCGAGCATCATCACTGATAAAGTCTCTAATTTTGTTAAAGCGCTTAAGGAATTTGCAGCCACTGCTACAAATGAGTCCACAGATTCAGAAGATGGAATCCAGGTAGGTAAAGAAGATCAGGTCGAGCACGAGCTGGAAGATAGTTTCTCAATGAGAAGTGCCTTAGATCAAGAAGAAGACTTTTCGTCTGACCCATGCAGCTTCAGCCTACCTAAGCATGTGCGCTGTGCTTCACACACACTCAGTCTCGTCGTCACAACTGATGCAAAACGGGCACTGAAAATATCTTCTTTTGCAAATATCAATCATGCTGCGATGGGGAAATGCTCAGCATTATGGAACAAAAGCGGTCGTCCAAAATCAGCAGAGATTATCAAAACTGTTATCAACTGCTCATTAAAGATGCCTTGCATTACAAGGTGGAACTCTTTGTTTGATGCATTGTCATTACTTTTAAAACACAAGGACAAATTACATCAACTCATGACGTCTCTTTAACTTCCAGTGTACAGAAGTCACGAAATTGAATTTCTTTGCGAGTATGTCTTAGTTTTGGCTTCTATTGCATTGGAAATTGATCGCCTACAGGGAGAACAAAACTGTCTATATGGAGAATTGTACCTCGCTCACAGTGGAGAAAAAGCTGAAGAGCCTTCAGTCACGTTCTCTAAAATTTTATGAACCTCTTTTAAGTGCTGTCACCAAGGGCTTTGGAAAGCGCTAGCAATCTTATTTGATCTTGGCGAATGTAGGCAGCGTTACAGATTCCATTATTGCATCAACAAGCCATTCATTTTTCAAACTCCGCTGGTTAGATATTAGTATTTCATGGGACAGTTAAATCCACCAAGACTGTTAAAAATATTATGATTTAAGTGATTGAGAATTTAGCAGAGGGACCCGAAGCTGAATTATCCATTGGTGTATCGGACAGTAACGATTATTTTGGATTTACAAAACCCACTCAAACACCAACAACCGTAGATTTAGAATTGTTCAGTTACCTTCAGGATTCAGATCAAACACTTTAAAATTTTGATAGATATCCAAACATAAAAAGTTATTTACTAAATACAACACCACCCTTCCGTCGTCGGCTCCTGTGGAACGGCTCTCATCTTTAGGAGGATTGACCTTATCTCCAAAACGGAGTTCTTTATCTGACGAAACATTTCAGTAACTGATATTACTTAAATGCAATGCTGATATAAAAGCTAACTGAAATTTCATTCTATGGAACTTTCTATTTTTTTTTAGTACCTAAGTCCAATTGTCATCAAATCCTACATTAGTAATTATAATATACAATTTCACTTTAATGGATATATTTTTGTTGTGATACCAACGGTCCTTATCGATTGGCACTATATATCATGTATTTGAAATGTATTTAAAAATGTATCTAATTACATTTTTGGCATGTATTTAATATTTAGTATTTAAATACTTTAGATGTATATAGTGCCCACCTCTGGGTACAGGTGAAGCAGATTCGGGCCACAAGGTGAAATGGTAGTTAAGTCTCTGAGGTGATTAGAGCGTGAGTGAATGCTAAGAGTTTTAGTGTGAAATGGGTCATGAAACTGCATGAGAGTAGGTAACAACGTTAGTATATGGTAGTTAAATTATGTAATGAAAGGAGAAGGAAAGTTTTGTATGAGAGCAGTGCAAATGGATAACTTTAGATGTGCAAAAAGACCGGCTAAACAATGTTTATGGTGTTTATAAGTGTGTGAATGAAAGTATTCTAGGGTGAATTGGACATGTAAGAAGAATGGACGGAGAGAGACTTATGAAGAAGATTTCGGAGAGTGAATTTGAGGTTGTGAGAAGGTTGATCGAGGAAGAGGTGGATGTTAATGTGTATTTTAGGTGTACATGGAGGGGGTTTGTAAGGGAGCATCCTTGGGTCTCCTCCCCAGGGATAAACACCCTCACTGGACGAAATGATCCAATACATAGCACCCGATCCTTATAAACGGCCTTCGGAAAAAATGATGGCTGCCCTTGTCCAAAAGGTGGTAGTATTGAAGTGCGCCATCTACCATTTTGTGGGAAACTGGTAGACGTGAATTTGGAGATTAATTGGAAGATTTTTTAAGGGGGTAAAGATGTTTTGGTGGCATAATTATACCCGATTGAGTTGAATTAAAAAGTAATGGGTTAGATTTTACGAGGCGTACTACCATAGAACCTAGACCGTAGCCTTATTGAGGCAAATGAGACACTTGCCTCGGTTAATCAGCCTTGCTCATTTTTTTTTTAAAATCATTTATTAAATTTATAATATTTTGTCCCATGCCGCGAGATCAATTGCGCGTTTTTGTATAAATAAATCCTTATCCATTATTTACTTTATTAATTTAACTGCATACCTAAGCTTTAGACATAGTTTCCGATTAATGGCACGGTAGAAATTTGACTCTGGCTACTGTGTAAAGAACCCTTTTGATTTAGATGGATATGATAAAGGAAGGTGTGTCTCCGGACCAGTGAGGACAAACATATGTCTTAAAGTCAAACGATTGATTTCAATGAACCAAAGTCAATCTACGAACTTGGAGGAGTTTTTAATTGGTTTTAACAAAGCCATCTTTAATTCATTTCTTCGAAGGAATTCGTTCTGATAATTCTCGATGTTCTTACTTTCGACTCTGTTTTTTTTAATCCAATGTTGTTAATCGGGGTTTTAATGGTGTTTTTTTCAAGTTCCAGTACTTAAGGTCATTATTTATCCTTGTAACACTATTTTATTGCTGTAGCAGTATATAATCCCTGTAAATAATCTTAATCTGCTATATTATAATATTTATTAAGGGATTAACTTATGTAAAGGTTTTCAGCTAAATTCTAAATTGTAATTATTATTATGCACTCTTCATTTTTCTGAGACAAACAACTAATTGGTAATGATAGAAATGCACTATTTTAGTCTAATTTTGTAATTGATCGTCCTTTCAAATCCATTTACGATTTCCATTGTACACTAATCTTAGTTTATCTACTGCCAGCCAAATTCAATTGAGTTAGGATCGCGTTCCCTAATTTCATATTTGCCTTATAAATTATTTAGTCCAAGCAATAAAATCCCCTGAAGGCTAGTTAAATTTTTTGTTAATAATTATATTCCATCTAACTTATATTTCATATAAAGAAAAATTGGTTTCTCACTTGTGTTCTTCCGTCAGTTATTATTAATTTTGCGGGCTATAATAATGTCGATTTTTATGCGGAATTATTTGCCTTTTCGATTAATCATAATTATAGATGTTTATCAAATATCTATGATGATTAGACACACACGGCTCCTGCTCTTATTATTTTCTCCCTTTTTTTATTTTCTCCGAATAAATATCGCACATTCGTCAGTTTATATTTCTAGGGTACCTCTACTTCCCACTATATTTAAAGGAAAACTCATAAAAACTTCATTTTAATTACCCATTTTGTATTTGGGGGAAGTTCGGAGTTGCCCTATTTACAGAAACATTTCATTTTAATTTTCTATCTTTGACAAAAGGAAAATATTTGCATCTTTTTCCCGTGCTAGAGCGACATTTGCCCCAGTTTCATTTGAGCTCCTCCGTCTTATTCTTGTGTGCCTGGAAATGCGGGAAAGGTTTTTTTTAAAGCGTTCGAATCTCATCCGGAGATTTTTCTTTTAAAGTTTAAATCCCAAGAAGATATTTATTCTCAAAAATCTCAAGGGATTAATTCAGTCTGAAAATAACGTTTAAAATTAATAATTAGAGAATTGGTTGTTAAGAAATCAGCTTTTTGAGAAACAGCGATTTTTTAGGATAAAGGAAATTAAACCTGCATCTTTGAACAAGCGTTAATTCAATTAGCCCTTGTAATTGTAGTTCACTTTGACTGGCGTCCGATGAAAGCAAACATGAAAATACTAAGAGAAGCACCGTATTTAAATTCCAACCATTTTTATCTTCCGGAAAAACATTTGCACTGATGAGTATTGTTTTTTTTTATGAAAATAATGTAAAATTCATTTGAGAAAATCGCCGGCCTAATAGGAAGGTGAGATTGGTTCAGAACAAAATAGAGAAGTTTGCGGATGTGAAAATGTGAGAGGGGTACAAAGTCAGTAAAGTATGTAAATAGGAGACTCTTTGGAGTTCTGGAGACCGCTAGTGTTCGCAACGCTCATTAACTTGTCCACGTTCCGCAATAATGTGGTGTTCTTTTGTGGGATAAATAAACATTAAGAACCCTAAGGACTACAGTGAACATGACAACAAAGGGTGCAGGGGAGCGGGTATACTCGGGCCTTCGATTTTGAAGTGGTCTACTTCCCTCGATAGAAGCCAAGGGGGAAAGGAAGCTTTGTTAAGGAATATTGAAAAATATTTTAACGGATTCATAAAAAGATTAATACACACAAAATAAAGATAAATAAATGAAGATAAACGAAACCAACATATGTTTTAAACTTAGTATATGTATTTATGGGGGGGAGGCAGTTTTAGGGACAATAAAAAGAGAGAGGGTACCAATTTGCAAGAAAAAGCTCTTACAAGCTGCGACATCACCAACAATGTGAATCAGATAAAGCCCACGCTAATATTGATAACGAGGCTGTTGGACCAGGTCTGAGGAACTCCGAGTGGCAAGACTCTGTAAAGAGAATCCCAAGGAGTTTTTTGGATATGTGAACAGCCGTAAACCAATCCGTCGAACGATTGGCCCTTTGAGGAATGAGGAGGGGACATTAAAGCATTCAGATGCAGGAAATGACAACCTCCTCAACGACTACTTCTCTTCAGTGTTTACTGAAGAGTGTGGTTCCATTCTCCAGCCGACGGATTCCTACTCGGGGGAAAAGCTGGAGGCAATGGACTTCACCGAAGGAGAAATAAAGAAAAAGATCGCTGACCTAAAGACGAATAAGTCCCCTGGACCGGACGGGTTTCTACCTAAAGTGTTGAAGGAAGTGTGCGATGAAGTATCACGACATCTGTGCGCTATCTTTAACATGTCAATCCGGACCGGATGCGTTCCTAGAGACTGGCGTGAGGCGGAGGTGACTCCTATCTTCAAGAAAGGAGACCGTAACCAACCGTTGAACTACCGACCTATCAGTCTGACTTCGATAGTCGGTAAACTCATGTAAAGCATCATGGTGGACAAAGTGACGTCGTATTTAGAGTCAAACCTGCTACTGAGGAGTTCCCAGCACGGCTTCCGAAGGCAACGGTCATGCCTGACGAACCTTGTAGAATTCTTCCACTTCGTTTTCAGTGAGCACGATCGGGACAAGGGGGTGGATGTGGTCTACCTAGACTTTCAGAAAGCCTTTGATAAGGTACCACACCGCCGCCTTCTCCGGAAAGTGCGAGCGCTTGGCATAGACGGAAAGGTAGCTGGCTGGATCGATAACTGGCTAAGTGGCAGACGGCAACGGGTGGTGGTAAATGGACAGTCTTCTGAGTGGGTGCCCGTTACTAGCGGGGTGCCTCAAGTTTCTGTCCTGGGACCACTACTATTCATCATCTACGTCAACGACATGGACGGTAACATGGTTGCGAAGATTTCCAAATTTTCCGATGATACCAAGCTTGGTATGAACGTTGCAAAAGATGGAAATACTGCCCGCCTGCAGGAAGATCTTGGGAAGATTGGGGAGTGGTCGGACACGTGGCAAATGCCTTTTAACGTGGGGAAATGCAAAGTTATGCATATCGGCCACAGAAACCCCCAATCTCAGTATATCCTTAAGGGCACTGCTATGGAATCCACCAACACTGAGAAGGACTTGGGTGTAACAATCACTAGGGACCTCAAGTTCTCGAAACAGTGCATTGAGGCGGAGAAAAAGGCCCAAAGGATGCTAGGCTATATTAAGCGCCAGTTTGGTTATCGGAACCAGGAGATTGTACTGTGCCTGTACAACTCACTTGTCCGACCGCACCTGGAGTATGCCGTACAATTTTGGAGTCCTTCATTTCGAAAGGACATCGCGAGATTGGAACGCGTACAAGCCAGGGCAACCAAGCTGATTCCCTCTATCCGACATAAAAGTTATGAGGATAGACTAAGGGAATTAGATCTGTTCTCGCTGGAAACCCGTAGACTGCGTGGTCAGCTCATCGAAGTTTTCAAAATACTTCGAGGGTTCGACAATGTTGACTACCGGGATATTTTCACACTGAGTGAGAACAGAACGCGCAATCACGGCTTCAAACTTGAACTGAAGCGTTACAACCGCAATCTGTGTGGAAATTTTTTCACCTACAGTATCTGCGGTCAGTGGAACGCACTTCCAGTGAAAGTTGTCAACAGTGAATCTGTTGACCAGTTCAAGTCAAGACTAGACAAGGTCTTGAAAAGTGGCCGTTTAGGGACGCAAAACAATTGAGCAGCCTTGTGCCCGCTCGATTGCAAGTCCAATGGTACCCTCTTTGAATGGACCGTAAGGTCTCCTAGGGTACCTTCTTTCCTTGTTGTTACTCCTTGTTGTTACCTATATAAGATAATACTCCCAAAGAAACTGATTATAAGTTGCTAGAGCGAACAGTGGCAACCTAAGTGTCAACTGAAGATGATGCTGAAGATAATGAAAAGTAATCTTCAGCTAGAAAAATAACGTATCACAAATCAACTTTGTTTTTATTCATACGAAGAATAGAATTAATAATGAATCTTTCTAAATGTTCAGGACTTTTAAGGACGAATTTGATGTTTCCAACGATAAGAATAACGCTGGGGAACAGTGTATTTGGTGAATTGTCAAAAGTACATTTTCCTACCTAATTCGAGCATACTGAATTCAAATGTGAAATCAGATTCTCTCTAAATTCTACAGATTTTTCGTACTATCAATGACTAATATTATACAATAATTTTCATTTTATCACGCCTATCATCATGCCCTGAAGTAATTTTGAATGATCCTTTTGCGTTTATATAGTAAAGCAGGTTTCTTTGCATAAACTTTTTATTGCATATAGGAAGAAACTTGAATTACACATTAGGATTACAAATACTGTAATCAAATAGATGCTGCTTTATTAATGACCATACATCAGGCTGGAGGACCTCTTCTTGATTTCAATCAGGCAAAAATTTGCGTTTGTAACTCTTTCTCTTGTAAGTCTTCTCTGGCTGATCTCTTCTAATCGCCCATCAGTAGTCCGCCATCATGTGTCTATCCCAGTGACTTTGGTAGCGCTCTTCCATTGCCATTAAATCCTGATGGAAGCGTTTCCCTTGTTCGTCGCTCACGGCGGCTTCCAGATTCTCTGGGAATCGGTTTAGGTGACTATTTAGGAAATGCAGCTTCACACTCATGTTGCATCCCAGATCACAATATGCTAAAAGCATATTAGTAACCAGATCCTCGTAGATATGCCCTTTTTGTTTCCCAAGAAGTTACAAACAACGGCAGAAAATGAGCGCCAGGCTGCCTTCTCTTTTTCATTCATGGTGTTCACGAATCTAGAATCACTTAGAAGTCTTCGGATTTGGAGATCATCAAATACTCCTGCTTTTACTTTTTCGTGTGACAAAGCAGGAAACGCCGATACTATGTACTGAAAACAATCATCATCAGTGCTCAACGCCTTGACATACTGCTTCATCAACTCCAGTTTGAGATGAAGTGGAGGTAAAACGATCTTCACTCGACTTACGATTGGCTAATTAACAATGCTTGGCATTCCTGCTTCCAAAGTTTCCCGAACTGGCCAAGTTTGGGGGGACCAGTATTTGTCACGGGCTCGACTGTCCCACATACAGATAGAGCATGGAAACTTTGTATATCTCTTCTGCTGGCTAAGGAGGAAGTTGACCATCTTAAGGTCTACACATATGATCCAATTGTGTTCATGGTACTTAAGTAAATCCAAGACCATTCTTATGTTATCGTGAGTTTCTCGCAGATGAACAGAGTGACCAAGAGGAACTGCACCAAAGTCCTTGTCATTATGCAAAAGGACAGACTTGAACCTACGCTTGGAGCTATCCAAAAACAATCTCCACTCAGCAGGGCTATAGGTGCCAAGTCCCAACTCGATAAACAGACCAGGAACATCGTAGCAGTATAAAAATTGTTTTTCCTCATAGAACTACTTAACAAATGTACTCTTCCTTGTTCGGTAATATGATACCCGTACCAACCTGTCAAGCATATGTCTTTCACTCAACCTGGAGGCTAAAAGTTCTGCAGCTTTCTTGGAGAGCGCCAAATCACGTATGAAGTCATTCAAATTCTCTTGATTGAAACAATGAGGACCTAATGACTGTTCAGCATCTGATGATGAATCAGCAGACTCTAAATCCATTCCATGGACGTCCATATCAAGTACATCATTTTTATCCTCGGAGGAAGCATATCCACTGAAAATCTCAACTGGTAAAGACTCAGAATGAGGTACTGGCCGGATCGCCGAGGGAATGTTGGGGTAGTCGATCTTTTGCCGATTTTTCTTGCCAATCCCTTTAGTATTCACCAGACAGAAATAACAGTCCGATACATGATCCTTTGGCTTTCGCCTAACCAGGGAGATTCCAAAAGGAAGACCATTTCGCTTTCCTTTCGTCCACTCACGAAGATGTTACACACCACTATGGCAAACAACATGTGGGCCCCACTTCTTATCTTGGTAGCCAAGAGGAACATCAAAATCTGCCTTATAAGTGCAGATCACAAAGTTTGATATATTGCGCCTTTGACGAACTAGCATGTAACAGTCACATATGTAGCAGAAGGTATCTGGATCATTTACGCAATTTCCTCTTGACGAAGCCATCACTCTAACATGAGACCTGAAAAAAAGAAACAAAAATGTCAATAATTTGCACATAACACTTATTACTATCTTACTACTATGTACTATGAAGTATTTGCTTTCTACAAGCACCCTCTCTGTCCGTCCGGAAGGCAGTTTTCGAGGAAACGAGAAAATAGAAATTACAGGATAACTATAGTATGTAGATAAAAATGGATTATATATTTAAAATAAGCATGCAAAAGCAAATTAAAATTGGCAAATAAATCTAAGTCACCAGAAAATGTGATTGAAGTTGTTCCACTGTGTAATATAAAGATACTGGCTGTGTTGGGGTGAAGTGAAGCAATCATTGTTTTGTGCAGGTAGTTATTTGTTTGTCAAGGGAATTTCTTTCATAATTTCAGTGTAGTAACCGATCATCCAGGATAGGGTATTTAGAAAGGGTACAGAAAATTAAAGGCTCGCAGTCTAAGCAATGAAAATTCTTACTTACACAAGGAAAATTATACTGCATGGAAAGGAGCAAGTACATAATAACGCAATATTCAGTTCTTTAATTGACAATTAATTATAGTGTTGACGAGCTCAATGCCAAAAGTAATAAATAGAAGAAAACAAAATTGGCGATAGCCATAATCGAAACTTTGTGGGTGTTGTTGAGCTTTTTATCAAATCTGATTGAGCATAAGCCCAATATGTTACACATATACTAAAAGTACAGGAGACTGTAATACAGCTCCAAAGGTGTCTAGTAAATTCATCGGCGAAAATTCCACCTACCAACCATTTTCAGTACCAATTGAGTCGGATAGTTTAATTTACTCCGCGAAAGGGAGTAAAATGTTTTGTTGCCCGTCATCTGTCGCGGTCATTTATTAAAAGAATAACCACCAAATTAGAAAGTATAAAAGGACATTTCCAAATCCATTAAGAATTAAGAAAATATAGCATTATTAATAAAAAAATAAAAAGCTATATTATGAGCTACGCCTCTTTAAACAAAGTCTGCTGACCAAAGTCGCGTGCTCTCACTTTTTCTGATCTATGACCTTACGACCTTCAAAACTTTCAATAATTCCCGGACTAACCTTTGGGAATAACTTGGAAATTATATCATTCGAAAGAAAATGTAAAACAACATAAGGGTTTCAAATTTCGTTAGAATCAGCCGAATAGTTATGATGTTATTGCCAAAAATAAAATACTTCCCGAGCAAACCGTGGGAGGACCTTGGCAATTATATCATTCGAAAGAGAATGTAAAACAACATATTTTTAATCAAATTTCGTTAGAACCGGTCTAATAGTTACAATATTATTAGCAAAAAAAATAATGTAAAACGGGGACTGACATAGTGAGATATAAAGTCGCACGCGACTAAAAATGGGTAGACACAGTATCGCGTTCGTAATTCAAAACTAGTCTTTTTTATTCTTTTTGCATAACCCCGATATTTTCTTCTCTTCCTCGGTGGTTCTTGATCTGCAGAATATTGTTGGATTTAAGCTTCCTTTAAAGTTTTTTCTTTTTTAATGCACTCTAAGAATTTCTAAATATTGGGATGGCAAGCAGTCAGCTGCTCTTCAATCCTTCTATGCCAGCCTTCACCATTATTATTGGTTTTTGGCAACTTCTCTAGACCAGCATCGTCAACGTTATACATCTTGTGTGCAACTTGTGATGGTCGACGCCGTTCCTTTGATCTGGACGACCAAGTCAAGTAACCTGAAACTAATCAATGACTTGTTGAAATTCAGCAGGAAAAATGTCGGTCTCTCAAGTTTCCAAAGCCTAGACCTCCTACTTAATGCGGAGGCATAAATGCTAATACAGATAGCATGCGAGAGTTTAGGGTAGCAAAGCATGCACTAATAGAATTGACACGTTATCTTCTAAACCATACAGCGTGTAAAAATGATAGAACAACAACGCTGATTGAAATATGTCATCGGAATTATCCTGTTTGTTTTTCATCAGCAAATGAATATTTTACTTTGTGGCAAATAATTCCTAGTCATATTCTAAGAACTCTTCGTCATTCGTCAATTTTATGTAGTCTTGAAAAACAGTCTTTTTGATTAGGTGGCAGGAACGGTCTTGTCTGCTTCCTGTTTTTCATGTTTCTTATTGTTCTTTTAATGTTTCTTTTAGTATAAGTTATGTACTATGGCGGTCTGTAGGTCGACCGGCCGGATGGTAGCCATTTTACTTTTCAATGAATTTTTGAAGGTCGTAAGGTCATAAGTCAAAATAAATGAGAGCACGCAAGTTAGGTCTATTGATCTTATTGTTTAGGGAAGTTTACCAACTGCTGCTCGACTACATGTAGCAAATGTATCAGATAATATTGAAGGCGGAGAATCGATTGTACCCGTAGCCTTTTAAAGAATCATTTCTCAAATACTCGCTGATTCTACGCTTGCTGAATCTGCATGGTGGCTGTGCTCATTTGAATACTTAATTTGATTGCCACCTAATGTAGATACTCGAGCTTGACTTTTAATTTTATGATATCGGTCACACTTCCAATGAATTGTATCGTGATTTTGCTTTTCATTGTAGTACAAGCCATCTTTAACGCTAAGCTGTTCCCTTCCTTTCTCAAATCGAGTAAATTATCCAACTTAGCTGGTACTAAGAATGGTTGGTAGTTCGCCGAAATATTTAAACCTTAAATAATTTTTCGTCATTGAATTTTCCGTCGATGAATTTACCGGTAATTTCACATATCTGATGATCAATAATAGTTGTTCTTTATGAGAACAATCAGGCCTTCCATGAACGCGTTTGCATTTTATTCATGTGTCCAAATCATACTCTGAACTCGCTTGTACGGATTTGCTAAAGTCAGCAGTAAATATATAACATTCTTTGGAATTATAGAGAAAATGTTTAATATCTTGGGTTCAAATCCTAAGGGGTAGGAGATACTGAAAAATCACCTTCCTGTCTCACTGCATATGTCCAAGACAAGGCGACAGGTGAGAAGTAACTATATAAATCAACTTTAGCGGAATTTGAATAGTGTTAAAGACGCACTGCCAGACCTGAGTGAAGTTACTAAACTGACAGCAGATTGTAAGTCTGATCCTCGGCTATGATAAAATACTTGTATTCCTTTGAATATGTAATGATATCAGCCATTTGAATTAAAGTTTTCTAAAGTCCATGAGGTCAACTTGGTTATAGAACCTCGTGATGGTGTATTAGATGTGGATATCTTGAAACTGAGAGAGAAATGTAATGATATGCAGTACCTTCCAGTGTGGTAGTGTTTGTTGGTGGGTTTTGTTTCGCCTCAACTCACCTGTGCCCACTCTAATGCCCACCTTTTATTTCAGGTTCCGGAGGAGGGAGGACAAGCTACCGGGAAGCAGTGTTGGCCCCTCATCTTTCGCCGTAACTGATCTTTTCTCTCCCACAGGTCGTGAATGGAAGTTTCAAGGGCAAAAAAGTGAAAAAGTGTATTTATAAAACTTTTTTTTATTCCTGAGCGAGTTCACTAACGCAAGAGGAGCTGGATGGGAATATCGTGTGGAGAGGGGGGTAAATATGTATATAAGGGAGGGGGGATATGTAACACCATTAAGGAGCGAGCAGAGCGTAATTTAGTTCCCCTTTTTCTTCAGCTCTTAGGTACCACGGATTACTCTCATTTCGGAGTAAGGAAGGAGCCGAGGAGTGTGGTGCCAAGAGACCTCTGTCTGGCGCGATTTTGGAGACCTCATTTGTCCTTCTCCCGGGTCCGTCGTTAATGAGAACACGAGGACAGGACTTATCTAGCCAGCCGCCAGCGCCCCCCCCCCCCTCTCCCTTCACACTTGAGGAGAGCGAGAGGATTCACTTTAAACGCGCAAGAACTTTAAAGAGACCGCCCAGGAGCAAATTAGTAGCCACAACGTCGAGGTGGCTTGTAGTTATGGTTGGGCCAAAACCACATTTGAGTGGTCGTGTGTCGACCATTGTATATACATATTTCTTTAATTCGTCATGTACGCTTAATATTATTGCTTTAGTCGAAGTTATTTGCGTTTTCCTTGTTTATTCTGTATATATTATTTTTTCCTGCATAATTTTTTTTGTGATTGCATTGGGTGGTAGGAATATATATATATATATATATATATATATATATATATATATATATATATATATATATATATTGATTTTTTTTTCAAAATAAAATAAAATTAAGTTTTACTTTTCCTTGAGCCTCCTTTCGATATAACGGGCGTCTCATGAGCGAGTGAGCAGACCCTTGTGGCCGGTGGTTTCCGGCACCATCCGCTACACCAAAAGGACCAGAACGGCTTTATTACTTTCACATCTTCTATAACTTTGGCCCGTGAAAATCCAAGGTTTCTAAAATTGGTTTACGATAACTTGCAGGTATAAAATACGTATGGGTAAAATTTAGAAAAATATAGATAAATAAAACAAAATATAACATAAGCATTTCACTAGAAAAATGAAGTATCCAAAATGATCCAGACGCTTAGGTTTCTTATCGAGAACCAGGAAATGGCTTCGCCACTTCCCCTACGGGGAGGAGCTTTTGGGCTTCGCTACTAAGATTAAAATCTAAAATCTAAAAAAAAGCAGCCATGGTTAAATTTTTATAAATTTTCTGAACTTCGCCAATTATAATAATTTTAAAATTGAACTAAACTAAATTTTCCCCCTTTCAAAATATCACGTTGCTAAAATATAGTTTAGAAGATATATAAAAATAAATTTTATGAACTTAACCATTTGTAATTCTTTAGGTTTTAAAAATTTACAAAACTTCGATACTTATATATATTTCTGAACTTCACCAATTTCTTTTTTGATATTATAAAAGAATTATTAGAAATAACTTTGATAAAAAAACCTAAGTCATAACCAAACTAAGATGAAAATATTATTCAAATACTCAAAAAAATCCCCTTCTTAAATTATAGTTAGTGATGATGATGATGATAATGGCATTACTTGCATAGAAACTAACTTAGGTTCAATCTTCTGTACGTTAAGTGATTCTTTTGTCCGCTGTCGTCATGGTAACATGCCTAAGAAATCTGTCACACTTCTCTTTCTCAACAAGCTTATTGTAAAGATGCGCCACCAAGAAGGTCTTTTAAGTGGAGCAATTTCAGAGGATGTCAAGCGCTATAAATGTGTAGTTCATAATATTCTGTCGACTTATGACAATATATGCAAGAGGAGGGGGGCTCGTAAATCAATCAGTAGGCTGACACCACTACTGTTCCGGACGATGTCCCGTATAGTCCGGCAGATCTGTGAAAGTATTGTGCATTTTATGGTAAAGGCATCAAATTTGGTATGATGACTGTTTAGACCAGGGTTTCCCAACCGGGGGCTATGGTACATCTGAAGGGAAACACAGGAAAATTTTAAGCTTTAGAGGGGCCACAGATCCATGAAGGGGGCCACAGGACTCAACCTATTGAAACCTGAATTATAGTTAGGGCAGTAGCTAATTTTAATTTATGAAGTTGAATTACATTTGAAAAATATTAATACATATATTTTCCCTTTTTTTTAAATATTTTATTAGCATAATAGGATTTACATTAATCTATAAATAAATATTTTGCATCTTACAAGCTTATTCTGCGGCGCACTCCATTGTGCGCTTGATCGTTATGCGCCGTGCACCGTTGTTGGCTTAAATGAAAATACTTCAGGTGGAACTTTAAATCCTTACAGTCTGTTTATCAAGTGGTTTGGTGTTATAGCATGTAAGTAGATTTTATTTGTTTACCCTAATACTGCGAAGTTGTAGCAATTTTACACCTCTGTGCTACCAATGAAGAAGGGTTTGAGCGCCTACTTTTGCATACAGAGGTGCGATGGCTTTCTAAGGGCAATTGTCTGAATCGCTTCATTGCATTATGGGATAGTGTTGTGTTATTTCTGGATGGTAAGCAGCTCGGAGTAAAGGTTATTGCTGCCAAATGTGACATATTCTACCTTACAGGTATATTTGAAAAGCAAAATATCTTGAACAAACAGCTACAAGGGAAAATTGCAAATATTCTAACTTGCAAAGTCTATTTGTGCATTTATGGGGAAAATTAAGCTTTTCAAGACAAATATGGGGCAAAAAGAGTTGATACAGTTTCCAACCCTATGCACTATTGAGATTGAGCTGAAAGAAGATGATATTTTAGTATACATTAATCATTTGGAGAAATTGCATAGTGATATGGAAGTTAGGTTCAGAGATTTTCTACAACTGGACATTCCAGCTTGGGTGATAAACCCATTTGGAATTAATGCAGCTCATGTTAATACCAGATTACAAGAAATCCTTATTGAGTTACAGACTGATCAAACTTCTCTGGCTAGATTTAAGCATGGTGTCAGCAACTTATGGACAAGTCATGAAATTGCTATGAAATACCCTTTGCTTTGGGACGAAGTAAAATTATATTTTATTGCTTTTCCTACTTCTTATCTGGTTGACTCGGGTTTTAGTAAAGTGTTACACCTCCTATCAAAAGCTATATTAATAGTAATAAGAGGTGATCTTCGTTTGTCTCTAATAACTATAGACCCTGATATTGAAAAACTTGTGAAACTACATGAAGCACAAGGATCGCATTGAATGAATAAAGAGTTGATAATATATTTATTTCAATTTGCTAAAAGATTTTATTTTTTGTAAGACTAATTATTTATTTTAAAAGAGTATTACATTTTTGTTAACCACTGTTTAATTTTTGTTATGTTTATAGTCCTATATATGTGACAAATAAAATTGTACCTGAATACAAATAGCTGTTTTAATATCTTTTATCCTTTAAAGTAGAGTTAAACTTCATATTACCTACTGAAAATTATGATTATGGGCCACAGGAAAAAATAAGGTTCCTAAGGGGGCCATAAGCCAAAATCGGTTGGGAACTATTGGTTTAGACTACTCTTAACAAATATGGATATGGAGCCACCTTGAATTATTTGATTTTGACCATTTTCTAAGATGGCCGCCAGCAATCGGCCATTTACATCGTTTAACGCCAATGTTTGATCCATAAATCTGAACTAAGCTAAATAAAATGACTGTAAAGCAACACATATCATTATAATTTAAAGTTGCCCACTTAATATATCATAACACACTATTTTGTAACAATACAGACTATTTTTAAGCTCAGTAATTCATAACTTCAACCATAAAATCTTGTTTTTAGGATATATTTTTTACTTCCATCTAATGACAATTGTAAAATAGTTTATATGTGCAATTTTAATCATGATGGGTAGATATAATAACGAACATTTCTTTTCATTTATATCATATTTTAAATCTCTATGTACTGTGGATGAATATATCTGCTTGTCGTGGGTTGGCCGAGATTATGTATATATATATATATATATATATATATATATATATATATATATATATATATATGTTTATATATATATAAAAATTTATTTTATTATGTTTAATAAAAATGGTCGTAGTACGTTCGAACTTCAGTGATCACTACAGGATCGATCTCTAAGAATGCTTTTCTTAAACTTTATTCTATTGAATGAATAAAAGGGGAGTTTTACCTTTAATATACCAATACTGCCAACGCAACTCGTTCAAGGATAATTTAAAAACTTCGAACAAAATAGACTTTTACTGAACATTAATCAAAGCAAACAAAGTTACTATATACACGTACAAGCGAAAAATAAAAAAAAAATGGTTTTTAAGTCGTGCTATCAATACTCGGTTCTTGGTGGCTTTATGGGAGAACAATTTACTTTAAACAACTTCTTATTTAAGATATACAAATACTCTACGTTAAAGGCACGGGGACACAGCTGTAGGGGTGCAAAGATGTATAAGAGAAAAACTTCCTTCCAAAAACGACAATTTAAATAGCCCATTAAATTACCAAGTCAGAACGGACTTCGCCGTAGCGTAATGGTAGAGTGCTAGCCTAAGGATTCAAAAGACCCGCGATCGATCCCCAAAGTCCACAATTTTTACAAAGAAAATTCTCGAAGAAAACGGAGACCACGAAAAACGCTTTATGGACAACTCAAGAAATCGACTCAAGAGAAAACCGCGCTCAAAGAAAACGGAATTCAAGGAAATATGACTTTCAAGGGCCTAACTCGTCTCAACTCATCTCATCCCATCAAATCGTTAAGAAGCGTCAGGAAGGAATCATCACATCACGTCGTTAATTGGAAGATACATCAAGAAAGAATTACGAAGATCAAGAATTAACCCAACCAATGAACACTTGAAAGAACCAATGCCTGGAAAAAGTCAATTGTATTACATGATGACTAATGTTAGAATAATTCATTATGTCATTTTATGGGGCTCAATGTTTATTTTTGTGGCATCCAATTAAGTTGAACATGCACAAAATGCCTATATGCTCAACAGAAGTCGCATTATTAGATACAATGGTCAGATTTTAACCCATAAATTATGTCCTGTGGTGCATTTATCGTGCTTGTGGAGAAATGGCTACATTAAGCCTCCTGGAGGAGTATAGGTACATTCAAGCCCCCCTACCTTCATGAGAAGAAGCGTGGGAAAGGTAGCCGGCGAAAATGCTTACCATGTGTGATCTCCTCGCCGCTGTGGGCAGTTGGAGCTAACATATGTTTGAAGGCGACCACCTAAGGTCCTTAAACGACGCTCTAACGATCGTATTACCTACGAGACCCATAAACCCGTGGTTAGGAAAAAAAACGGTGCGAGTCAGAAGGCACGCCAAGTAGCGGTGCGGTTGCGAGCCTATAATTTGCGAGCTGACTTGGGCACCCCAGTGCCACCTCAGGAATTCTCGCTCTCCCCAGATGCTAACTCACCATTTGCTCCCCCCCCCCCTTTGCATCTGTGGCCTGGTCACTTCCCCCTTTAGATGGGGCGGCAATCCGCCTATAAATAAGCCCCGCAAAGAAAGAGAAGGGGATTATCAGAAGTCGATACGCTAGAGTTGGATTAGTTCGTGAAGATCGATCCATCGGCTAGACAAGAAGATTATCAGGAGTCGATACGCTAGAGGTGGATTAGTTCGTGAAGATCGATTCATCGGCTAGACAAGAAGATTATTAGAAGTCGATTCGCCAGAAGAAAGATTAGTTCGTAAAGATCGATCCTTCAGCCATACCAGACTATTTCCGTGAGAAACGATAGGATCAGATTGAGAAAATCGATCCCCCCTTTCAGGGCCGTATTAACCTAATTAGTCAAGTTTTATATCGGTGCCATACCGAAGAAGCCTTTTCCGTCTGCAAAGAAGCCCGACTGAAGAAAAGCAAAGCCGCTCACACTCGAGTGATTCTCACATCTCAAGCACCGTAAGAGTGAGAGGAGAAGAACCCTGCCCCAACGAGCTCCCGTTCTTTAATTACGTTGCAGAATCATCCCCGGCACAGGCGACAAGTAATCCCTCCTCGAAAATTTCAACCAGCGGCCACACCACTTCAAAGCGAGAGATAAGTCCTCCAGCGACATCCGGCAATCCCTAATACCTACCTGTAAGTTAACAATAACATTTATATCTCTATTGCGATAGTCGAAGTTTAGTACGTCCCACGTTTTAAAGGAGAGTAGAAACCATTATTCTTGAACCTAGGTCATATGTGTTTGTAGATGACAGTACCTTAATTTAATGTTTTATGCTAAACAAATAGGGTCGTGATAAAAATACTAATTGGCAATTGGTTTGTTTATTGGAAGCCTACTTGTTTATGTTTTGTCATTGAACAATCTTTGAGGCCAAATTTAGAAATGCTTTTACTGTTGGTTTGTAATATTTAATTTAAAATACAAGTTTATTTTGGTAGATTCTGGTGTTTCCTCTTATCCTTATGTGTTTAAAAATAGCTCTTCCTTAAGGACTAAACCACTAAAATAGCACTCTTAGAACAAAGCCTACTTCATCATAGAAGTAACTCACGCCCCTAAAAGCATACCGCTACTAAAAGGGTGTCAAAGCGTAGAGTGATCAAAGCCAAGGGTCATTCTACGACATATTATAAAAGTGGTGTCAGGTCTAGAGGTTTTATATTAGAAAGAACCCAGCAGTGTCTATTTAAGGAAGAGCTAACACATAAAAGGAACACCAGGAATAATAGAATATTTGACCTGTGGGAAATTGGTAAAGTTAGAGGTGGATACCATCTAAAGGAAATTGTTAGGCCAAGTGGTAAGTTTCGGTGGTGGAATAGGTAAGGCTTGATTAAAAACAAGGTAGATGACTGACATAAGCGTGATGGCATTGTTTGACCTTTATCGGAAGCAAGGTCAAAGCCTCGGACTGGAAGGAACCAATCTGAGTTCGTTTATTCAGGAGAAAGAGAGAAACAAAAGAGAAGAAAGAAGAGAGGAACGTAAAATGAAAATGGAAGCTGATGAAAGAAGAGAAAAGGCGAAAATGGAAGCTGATGAAAGAGAGAAGATAAGGGCCCACGAAAGAGCTCTTAGCAAAGACGAGTTAGAGGTGCAGTCAGCGTCATCTAGAACAGGAGTGTCACCAGCTGCCAGCATGAAACTCCTGGAGTACAAGGACGAAGAAGATTTATGCTCATATCTCTCCCATTTTGAGAAAATATTTCAAGTCAATAATTGGGACCTAGAAGAAGATGGGGTCGCCAGACTGTTACCGCTACTCAATCGTAGGATGAGAGAGATATTCGTATCTTTACCTTCAGAAGCGACTGTGGACTATTCCACTCTCAAAGCCGAACTTCTCTCAGCAACAAACCTTAACCCGGAAGAATATAGGATGAAGTTCAGGCATTCTCGTATAAGACCTGGACAAACATACAAACATTTTGGCTTTGAGCTTCGTCGAAGCCTACAGTTTTGGATGGAGTCAGAAGGGGTAGAGAACGAAGTCGCTGCGGTCGTCGACTTCATGCTTAGAGATCAGTTACTAAGTACACTACCCCAGGAAATCCGTGCATTCGTTAAGGACCGAAAAGCTTCTACCTTCAACGAGTGTCTGGACGAGGCTGACCTCCACGCGGTAAATCATCGGTTATATCCTAGGGAGTACAAGAAAGAGAAGGCTCCCTCTCCAAAGAAAAATGGGCCACCACCCAGGCCTTTACAGAAGAAGCCCTTTAAGTTCTCAGCCGCAAAAGGAACTTATAAACCAAATTTTGGAGGAGAAAAAAATCAAAAAGAAGTTAGGATTCCACAAGGATCATACCCTAATACCGGCACGTATCCCAGGAAGCCCGTCACTTGTTATACCTGCGGGATAATAGGTCACCTGAGTTTCCAGTGCCCACAGAACTCCCGACTGAGGGAGACCTCGAGACAACAGGTGCAAAACCTGACTGCCGCGATCCCAGCAGGACAAGCTGATTCGTCCTACGTCCCCGCGCCAACATCCGAAGGGCCCCAGCAACAGGTAAACTTTCTATTCAACAAAAGTTCGCCAGGCGGCCTACAATTTGAAGAGGGCACTGTTAATGGGTGCCGAGTATCCACTTTAGTCAGAGACACCGGATGTACGTGCATAGTGGTATCCGACAAGTTGCTGCCCCCAGTAAACCCTGACCATAAGAAATTCGCAATCGTCCACGACTTTTTAGGACGCGACAATCGATTCCCCGTCGTGAGATGTCATATACAATGCAGATATTTCACCGGTTGGACGGACGTGGTAGTAGCCCCGATTAAGTTCTGCGCAGTACTAATCGGACAAAACCCCCTAATTCCCCAGCAAGAAGTGGCCCAACAAGTAGCCACCCGGGCACAAGAAGCCCAGAGGAAAGAACAACCTGCTAAGTTGACCCCGAGGGTTACCCTCGAAGACAATGGGTTCAAATTGACTTCCTTCGCCAGTGCTCAGAAGGAATGCCCCACTCTTAAACCTCTATGGGAGAAAGCTATTAAAGGTGAAATTCTCCAAGTGAAAGGAAAGAAGCCTATCCAGTATATCGTAGAAGACTCACTTCTCTACCGTACTATCAGCGAGGAGGATAAGGAGAACAAGAAAGCACTGTGTGTACCTCAAGAATACACGCAAAGAATTTTGAATACCGCGCATGATGGAATATTAGCCGGACACTTTGGGCACAACAAAACGGCGCAGCAGATATTCCGACACTTTTATTGGCCCCAGGCCGCCAGGGAAATTGTGGCCTATTGCCGATCATGCGACGTGTGTCAGAAGGATCCCCCTAGAGGACAGGTACCTCCCGCTCCCTTACAAAAGTTGCCCGTTATAACCGAACCATTCTTTCGAGTGGCAATTGATTTGGTGGGACCAATTCACCCCCCTTCAAGTGTAGGACACTCCTACATCCTCACCCTAGTGGATTGTGCCACCCGGTTCCCAGATGCCGTGGCCCTACGGAAGATTGACACTATTTCCTGCGCGGAAGCATTAATTTCAATTTTTGCACGAGTAGGCCTTCCTAAAGAAATTCTATCTGATAGAGGGCGCCAATTCACCTCAGAATTGATGGAGTATTTTAACAAACTACTGTTAGTCAAGCCAATTTTTACGAGTCCATTTCATCCAGCCGCTAACGGAATCTGCGAGAAATTAAACGGGACTCTCAAAAATATATTGAAGAAGTTGTGTCAAAACAACCCTACACAGTGGCACAGATACCTGCCTGCGTCCCTTTTCGCCTGCCGAGAAATACCTCATCGGACGTTAGGATTCTCGCCCTTTGAGCTATTATACGGGAGAAATGTGCGAGGTCCTATGAGTATTCTTAAGGAATTATTTTCCAACGCGAAGCTCGAGCAAGAAATCAAATCATCTTACGCCTACGTGATGTATATGCGCAAGCGCCTAGAATACTGCTCTGGCTTAGCTCGAGAGAACGCCGAGAAAAATTTAGCCAAATATCAGGACTACTTCGATATGAAAGCAAAGGCTCGAAAATTAAAGGCAGGAGATGAAGTCTTATTATTACTCCCGACCGAAAATAATAAGTTATGGGCCCAGTGGAAGGGACCGTTTGAGGTAATCGAGGCACGGGGTCCAGTCGATTACTTGATAGATACCCCAACAGGGCGAAGAACCTATCACATAAACATGCTAAAAAAATATCACCGCCGCGCGTGCATAAAGAATATTACCCTTCTAGACGAAGAAGAACCGATGGATGCCGTTTACCCGGGTACGCCCCTGCAAGTCATACACACCGTGTGTGTGGAACAAGACGAGGAATACGAACTTCCCTCGCTCTCACCTACCCCGGAAGACCCTCGGGGGGATTTAAAGATAAATCCCCACTTAGAAATTCAACAAAAAGCGGAAATGTTGAACTTGCTCATGGAATTCCCAGAAGTCATTTCTGAAAACCCCGGATGTGCCAAGGATTTTTTCCAGGAAATAAAACTAAAAACTAATTCAGTGGTTCGGAGCAAACCATATCCTTTACCGATCCACCTACGAGAAGCCTTCAATAAGGAAGTCCGGAATTTACTAAAATTGGGAATTTTAGAGCCATCGGAGTCCGATTATTGCTCCCCCATAGTAATGGTTAAGAAACCTGATCAATCATTTCGGATGTGCGTGGACTTCCGAAAATTGAATTCAGTGACCGTTTTCGACGCCAAGCCCATCCCACTAATAGATCAAAATCTCCATTTATTTGAAGACGCTAAATTCATCACCGAATTGGATTTGTGTAAAGCGTACTATCAAATACCTCTCGCTAAGGAGTCCAAAAAACTGACGGCTTTTGCTACCGAGAGAGGTCTGTTACAGTTTACCAGGCTACCCTTTGGACTACTTACAGCCGGTAGCAATTATAATAGGATGATGAGGCGAATTATCGCTGGACTAAGTGACGTGTCGTTATACTTCGACAACGTGTACATAGCTACCCAAACATGGGAGTCACACTCACACGCCTTACGCTCATTGCTGGAGAAATTGAAGGGGCAAGGTCTAACTGCCGGGCCGACCAAGTGTTATTTTGCCTACGAATCCATTGACTACCTGGGATTCAAAATAGGACAAAAACACTTGACTACCCAGCAAGAAAAAGTGGACGCCATAGTCAAGATGCCCCGGCCTAAAACAAAGAAACAACTCCGAGCGTTTATGGGAGCGGCCTCGTTCTATAGGCGTTTTGTACCACACTTCGCTTCCATTGCGGCCCCACTGAATGATTTGTTAAAAAAGACAGCGTCAGACCCTGTAACGTGGAACCCCCATGCAATAACTCAGTTGGAGGTTCTAAAAGGAAAACTCGTAACTGCGCCCATTCTTCGCTTACCAAATCCCAACAAGATCTTCGGCCTTCGCACGGACGCTAGTCGGGACGGGTTAGGCGGAGTATTGCTTCAATACGAAGATGACGAAACAGCCTATCCCATAGCTTATGTCAGTAGGAAACTGTTGAGTAGAGAAAAAGCCTACGCTACTATCGAAATCGAAGCTTTGGCCATAATATGGTCCATAGGTAAATTCAAATATTATCTAATAGGGCGCGAGTTCAAGTTGGAATGCGACCATAAACCGTTGTCATACTTAAGGTAAAAATAAGTGTAAGAATGGAAGACTCCTGAGATGGAGATTACTCTTGATGGAGTACCACTACTCCATTCACTATATAAAAGGGTCCAACAATTGTATGGCCGACTCGTTAAGTCGGAACCCTGTCGACGATTAAGGAGCAGCCCAACTATTGTATTATAGCAAAGTTAAGTGTAAATCAGTAGAATTGTAAGTAAGTAGGGGCGAGTAACCCCCTAGTGGTAGGTAAGAAAATCCTAAGTTGGCACAGTAATATAGGAATTAATGTAAGGTCAGGTGAAATGTTATCGAGGCATTCCCGAGTGAACTAGAATTTATTGTATAATATAATGTTCCGTAAGTTACCCATGTATATTATTGTATTCTTATTTTCTTAAGAATGGAGGTAGATGTGGAGAAATGGCTACATTAAGCGTCCTGGAGGAGTATAGGTACATTCAAGCCCCCCTCCCTTCATGCGGAGAAGCGTGGGAAAGGTAGCCGGCGAAAATGCTTACCATGTGTGATCTCCTCGCCGCTGTGGGCAGTTGGAGCTAACATATGTTTGAAGGCGACCACCTAAGGTCCTTAAACGACGCTCTAACGATCGTATTACCTACGAGACCCATAAACCCGTGGTTAGGAAAAAAAAACGGTGCGAGTCAGAAGGCACGCCAAGTAGCGGTGCGGTTGCGAGCCTATAATTTGCGAGCTGACTTGGGCACCCCAGTGCCACCTCAGGAATTCTTGCTCTCTCCAGATGCTAACTCACCATTTGCTCCCCCCCCCCCTTTGCATCTGTGGCCTGGTCACTTCCCCCTTTAGATGGGGCGGCAATCCGCCTATAAATAAGCCCCGCAAAGAAAGAGAAGGGGATTATCAGAAGTCGATACGCTAGAGTTGGATTAGTTCGTGAAGATCGATCCATCGGCTAGACAAGAAGATTATCAGGAGTCGATACGCTAGAGGTGGATTAGTTCGTGAAGATCGATCCATCGGCTAGACAAGAAGATTATTAGAAGTCGATTCGCCAGAAGAAAGATTAGTTCGTAAAGATCGATCCTTCAGCCATACCAGACTATTTCCGTGAGAAACGATAGGATCAGATTGAGAAAATCGATCCCCCCTTTCAGGGCCGTATTAACCTAATTAGTCAAGTTTTATATCGGTGCCATACCGAAGAAGCCTTTTCCGTCTGCAAAGAAGCCCGACTGAAGAAAAGCAAAGCCGCTCACACTCGAGTGATTCTCACATCTCAAGCACCGTAAGAGTGAGAGGAGAAGAACCCTGCCCCAACGAGCTCCCGTTCTTTAATTACGTTGCAGAATCATCCCCGGCACAGGCGACAAGTAATCCCTCCTCGAAAATTTCAACCAGCGGCCACACCACTTCAAAGCGAGAGATAAGTCCTCCAGCGACATCCGGCAATCCCTAATACCTACCTGTAAGTTAACAATAACATTTATATCTCTATTGCGATAGTCGAAGTTTAGTACGTCCCACGTTTTAAAGGAGAGTAGAAACCATTATTCTTGAACCTAGGTCATATGTGTTTGTAGATGACAGTACCTTAATTTAATGTTTTATGCTAAACAAATAGGGTCGTGATAAAAATACTAATTGGCAATTGGTTTGTTTATTGGAAGCCTACTTGTTTATGTTTTGTCATTGAACAATCTTTGAGGCCAAATTTAGAAATGCTTTTACTGTTGGTTTGTAATATTTAATTTAAAATACAAGTTTATTTTGGTAGATTCTGGTGTTTCCTCTTATCCTTATTTGTTTAAAAATAGCTCTTCCTTATGGACTAAACCACTAAAATAGCACTCTTAGAACAAAGGCTACTTCATCATAGAAGTAACTCACGCCCCTAAAAGCATACCGCTACTAAAAGGGTGTCAAAGCGTAGAGTGATCAAAGCCAAGGGTCATTCTACGACAGTGCTGTTTATGAAAATATACACTTCTTATACTTCTTTAGAATTGACATTAAGTAGGACCATTAAGTAAATGGTCCTATACAGATTGTTTTAGTCCCCATTTGCTGATTTCCATATAGATGTACCAGGAAGTATCTACAGTAATGCCAGAGGTTATTTCAGAAGCATCAAAAGAGAGGCCGAATGTTAAAAAGGATGGTGTTCATAAGTTGTATTCACTGGACTGTCACCATCATCTGAAAATGCGCGTAACTGGCATACTTGGCGGCCATTTTGAAAATGGTGTCCAAAACATGTTTTTCAATATTGCTCCATATCTGAAATAGTTAAGAAAAGTATAAAGAACAACCATACTAAGTTTCATACTTTTACCACAAAGTGAACGATTCAGCCTAATTTTGTCACGGATGCCGGACTAGTATGTATAACAGGCTCCGACACCTAGGTGAGCGAGGCATGACCTTTTTTCGAATTTTGCTCGACAGAATCTGGAGAGTGTATCATCCCGAGCTTGTGGCGAATGGCTTATGTGATCGTTTTTCGTAAACTTGGGATAGATCCCTCTACCCTGAACAGTTTTCGCCCAACTTCTCTAAATTACCTTATTTCCTAGACAGCATAGAGATGTCATCTGTATTCTGCAGAGTGCGGCTTCCGAAAATTCCTCTCCAAGTCCGATCCTCTGTTCCGGCTTAAAAATGCTATCTGCAAGATCTTCCTTCCTAGACAGCATTACGCCACTGTGTTTTCTATCTGTACAAGGCCTATCTCTGATATCGTATGGTGATACGGTATTATGGAGGTCTTATACACCATGGGGGCGATGGGACGCCTCACAATTTTAATATCTGAATTTCTACGCTCTCATCGATCCCGCCTAAAGGAGGGGGACCCTTCTTCGGTCCAATAGGGCCGGATAAGGGCTGTGAGTAAGAAACTGTCATCAGTGCCATTCTTTGCTTTAAGTATAGCGGTTTCAGCTGAGTGCTTTTGGAAGTTGTTCTCGCTACGCTATTAGTGAACGACCTCTAGATCTCATTGGCGTCGGCCTAGATGACAAATCTGGAGCGTCGACACCAACTATGACGATGAGCAAAGGTTTCCGTTTTCCTGGGTCAAGACTAAGCTAGTACACTTCTATCGCTACCCACTGTTTATGCCAAGGATGCCTCTGCTCTCAAAACTTGCACAGCGGCGAGAGTAGTGCGTTCAACCATTTTATAGCACACTTAGTGCGACGCTGGACCTGTGTCAGTGGTCGGCTCCACACAGTATCCCCTTCGTTAAAGTAAGCGTGGCTCTACCTAACAAACGCTGAGTGTGTTTTCACAGCAGAGCTGATTGTCATACAGAGCTCGGTACGTGAAATAAAGCGTCGTGCCAAGTTCAGAGATCGGATCGCTTTTTATAGCAACTCACAAAGCGCCCTGAATGCTCAGGGGCATTGTATAATATCTCCCCTCCCCCCTTGGATGGCGGTATACGTGAGCCACGGTCACCGAAAACTGGGCTGGCCTCCTCCATAATATCCGATTCTCTCTGGCCTCGGTCACAGGTTCCTGTACTGGTGGGAAGCGGGCCTCGCCCCGACCTAGAGCATGCCTCCTTCTTCTCCTTACTTTTGTTTTGCATTTTGGAGAGTTTTTTTGCGTTTTTTTGTTTGTTTGTTTTTAGTGTATGTATTATTTGGTTATGTGTTGTTGTTGCCGTTTGTTTTTAATGTAGCATAACAATAGGCTAAAATTAATTACGGTAACTTATGCCTTTGGTGGCAGTCACTAGATGGGCGGTATGAACAAAAAAAACACCCTCGCATACCTTCGGTCAAGCCATTGATTAGTCTAGCTGAAGAACAAGAAAGCTTGTCTCATCTTGTATTTGCCAATCAGCCCGTTATATAGAGCCAGGGCCAATGGAACCAAGTCAACTTCAGTGAAGAATCTAACTTTAATTTGCTCAGATCAGGCGAGGCATTGTCTGTCAATTGCACCATAAAAAGTGTGAAGTTTGACATAATTGTGTCATGGACTGGAGAGTGATTTCGGTAGAAAGCATAGGGCCACTTATGCGGTCAAGGGGCACAGTAACTGCACAAATGTACAAGGAAGTACTGCGACAGCATGCTTCGTCTTATCTGAGAGCCTCTGAATCTTAACTTCAATTTTCAAGCATGATAACGCCCCCTACCACAAGGCAAAATTGGTGAAGACGTTCCGTGAACTACGAGTATACTACTCTTATGAACTGACCTGCACAGAGTCCGGGCCTGAATCCCATTGAAAATGTTTGGAAGACACTCGAAGAGAGGTCTGAAGCGAGGAATCCGAAAACAGTTTAAGAACTGGGAAATTTATCAAGATGAATGGAACGAGATTACTGCGCAAGAGCATCAACAGTTGGTTCGTTCCTGCAGACGATGTAAAAATATCATTGAGAATAAAAGCCTGCCCATTGAATTCTAATTACTTATCACTTCTACAAATGTTTTTCACTGATAATTTAATCGTTATATTATAATAGTTTTATTTCAGGTCTCGTTCGGATCATTTGGGAATCTTTATTTTTTCTGTTACACTCCTTTTTTTATTTTTCGAGAGGTTTACGTATGTGATAGAAAAAGTTTAGTCAAACAAACTTAAAGTTCTACTTTTCGAGCACGGGTCATTAAAAGATATTTTCCATTGGATGCAGATGTGTCGAGATTGAAGTCAAAAGAATCGAGGTACTCGTATCTGCTCTGTTTGTGCGTGGGCCAAAACAAGTCCGATATCGTTAAGCGGCTTAACGGCAGCCGGATGACCGTTCACGGAGTCACTAGAGACTCAAAAATGGGGAGCACCCCAAAGATCGACCTCGCTCAAGCAGACCTGCAGTTTTCAGCCATTTGGCTGTTAAAAAGACCTTCGAAAGTGCTCCGAAGCTCAAAATGACTGTGCTCACCAAGAAGAAGAACATCTCGCTGGCTACGGTGTCCAGAGCCGTCAAGGAGGTGGGCGGTAAGAGATTTACGTGTGTGGAAAGGCCTCTGTTCATCGACAGTATACAAAAACAACGTCGGGAGCACTGTCGTCGCCTTCTCATTAACGGCTTGAAGAGTCATAGCAATTGAATTCTCATATTTTTCTTATGGCGAAACCTTCACGGTCAATTCAGTCATAAACAAGCAGAATTGCCGCGAAATATGCTTCAGCCAGAACGTTTCCGAGGTCCGCTACGTGTTCACGATCAAGCAGTGAACTGCGTGATGATGGTCGACGTTGTGGCTTTGAATGGCGAGAAAAAGACGCTGGTGTGGTTCGCAGCCGGTTACAGGCTCACCGTGGCTGATTACAGGGACATCTTGGCCACGAAAGTCCTGCTCTTGGTTAGAAAAATCCCGAAGAAGGCGGCCTATGCCTTTCAGCATGGTCGTGACCCGGCCCACACTGCCAAGACCGTGCAAGAGTGGTTGAGGTCGAACTTGAACTTCTGATCGAAGGACTTTTGGCTAACGCATTTGCCCGACCTCAATCCGCTCATGAAAGGGTATGGGCTTATGTCGAGGCCAAATCTTTTAAGGTCCGCCACAGCAACGTAGACAAGCTGAAGTCTTTCGTCAACTGAGTGTGGGGCAGTATGAGGAAAGGGCTTTGTCCTTAACCTGTGCGCGGCATTAAGATCTTGCCTGGAGCGCGTGCTCCCGCCGAGAGCGGCCACATTGATTAATATTACAATCTGTGGATCAAACTCAATCCACAGTGGTTTAAGAACTTGTAAGTGGATTAGCAATGTCGAAAATAAACAGAGACATGGCAAAGTTGCATGATTTATCTGATGTAATTGATGAATTTTTGCCAAGAAAAGCAAGTAAAGCATTTCTGGATATAAAGAGGCGATGGCTATTTCTGATCTGAAATTCAGAATACAGATTAAATATGAATTTACTCTTCTATTAACTGCATCATATTAAAGTAATGTACTCTATTTTCGTATATATATATATATATATATATATATATATATATATATATATATATATATATATATCTTGAATAAAATTGCTTGGCATTCTTTTATTATAAATTTTTCTATCTGTTACTTAAATACATCATATATGCTGCCTATAAATGTATATATCGATACAAAAATCATATGTACGAGTATGTAATCACAAAAATACTTAATGGGTATTTTGAAATGGGGCCTCATTTCCCATCTGGCCATGGCCCATATCCAGCTGAGGACGACCAAACCAATGAATATAGTTGACCCTTTCTAGTCTCCAGGAAAGACAGAGCAGTAAGGAAGCGGCGCGAAGAGCATCATAAAATTGAGAAAATGAAATCTAAGAGTTCATGAAGAGAAACTCTTCCTCTGAATGTTTGAGCTTGCTTTCTTACTTTCTCACACAGCTACCCTCATTCTCATTAATGTTTCTCAGTACTACATCCATAAACTTATTAAACTGCCATAGCATTATTCCCCCTACACGCACCATACGTCTTGCATATTTTATTCCTAGTTTTCTCAGTTACTTCAATGCAAATACTTAATTCTCATCCACTCACCCACTCTACCTGTCCTACCCCACTTTGGTCATCTATCAATACATCATCAGTGATCTTTCTTACACATGAAATCAGAATTCTTCTCCGTACCGATTGCCTACAACACTTGACAGAATTATTCTTCTGCAGGTCTTGCATTCACTTTTCACCCCTCCATCCCTATACAGCGATACCATCGGAGCATTCTTCTAAAAAGGCATCCAGGTAAGTCTTACTCTAACCATTGAAGAGTGTCAACCTTTCTATCAGGCGCGGATCCAGGGAAGGATATGGGGTTGAAGCCCCTTTAAATTTCAGACCAGTTTATGTTTATATTTCTTTTTTTAAGCCAAAATTTTATTCTGCTATTCAGAAAGTTATATAATAATATAGAATATATATAAAAAGTTTTTTAAACCAGTGCGATCGAATGTACCTTATATGATACACGTCTAAAATACAGGTAAATCTAAAAAAAAATATTAAATTCAGTATTATACTTTAGCTGGCGTCAAAAACTATAATAAACCCCAATTCATAATTTTCTGATGTGTGGAAAAATATTCGGATCTGAGAGAGTTACTGCTCACTCATGTGTGAGTTACTATTATTTATTATCAATGGTGTATAAGATAACCATTATTAATGTTTAATCAATTCACTTTTCTCAGACTACTCAGAGGGAGGAATTCAGATTAGCACCCCCACAAATCTTTACCTTGGATCCGCCACTGATTTCTATAAAAATATCGTTTGCGTCTCCATTTTCTTTTTAAAGCTTTTTGAAGACATATCGAAAACCACCTGTCAGTTCTCTTAAACAGGAATAAGGAAGCTGAACATGTTTGCTGTCTAAAGGATTGTATGTATTTAGTTTTCCAAAACCTGGTCCATCATTCGGATGTTGGTGCATGATGTATCGACCCGTGGAGAGGAGTCCACCTAAACTGGATGTCATCAGCGAGAAAGGCAGCAGATCTTAAACTTTATGTCATCAACAAGAACGGCAACAGACAGCCGAATTGCTGAAAAAAACGCTATCGAAATAACTATTTTCTCAAAATTAAGAATAACCATTCGACTTACCCAAATTGGGTATGGTAGAAAAGTGGACTTAATATTTATTATCAAGTACGATCTTTGAACACACTCGTTTTTCAGTAAATACATACTAAAACTTGTATAGAAGAGGGGTAGAAAGATGCCGAGGCTAAAAGCACACGAATTTAATCATGAGAGTGGTGCTGCAAACATTTTTGATCAGAGGTTGAATAAGTGTTCAGCTTATAAGGGAATTAGTGCTCGGGAAAAGGGAAACAGCCAAACACAGGCCATATTTTTGTCTGTAAAAATAAATTTCAAGTTTAAACACATTGTTTGTAAGGCCCAGGGCTGCCAATGAGATTTTTCCGTATCCCCTAGGTCCTGAAAATGATCCCCCAGATTCAACTAAAATACCCCAGATTGTAATAAAAATAACATTTAGTGAAGTAAATTAACTTATAACCGAGTTTACTTAACAATGGTTTATCTAAATGCAATTCATCCTCTTCTTGTGCCTCGAAAGTCATTGTTATGCTACTTTCTTTCATACGTTTCATGTCCATAGCACTTTTTCCATTTTCTACATCCCTGATTAATTCCTTGCTTTTTGTAATTGATTGTTTTGCCAGAATTCTACCAACTACTCTGTGTGCTTTTAGTGAATTAGTTTTCCTAGTTTTTATGTTATTCACTTGTAAAATATGCGTTCAACACATGCTAAAGACTTTCAAACATGCTGAAATATTTATGTTTGAGGCAATGGTTGGATCAAGAGCATTTAGATTCGCAACCACACTAATCATTCAGTGGAAATCTCTTCCTTATTTGAATGCAGAGTTCGATAATAAATTTCTAGCACTCATTCTTGAATATCTTCAAAATATCACTGGGTAATGCTTCATTTATCAGTTGTCATTGCTAGTCCTCTCAGGTAAATCTTATCATGATTTTTGTGACCACATACATTACTTCGATCAATATCTGAAAGTTTGACACGTTGGATTACTTTTTCATTCACACAACAACTTAGAATATTTTTATATTCAGATTTAACGCATTCGATACTTGTTCCGACTGCGTGCAATTCCTGCACGTGTTGCTCGTTAAGAACGTAGTGACCCTTCTGGATTAGAAACTTTATATTCAAATGAGTTTGCATCTATCTTTAAATTGTATCTCTTAAAAATAATGTTATTTAAGCGTTATATTCATCTTCTTTCATAATCCCCCCATATTATTAACAATTTTTGACAAAATCCCCCATTCCCCCAGACTATGCGTATTTCCCCGATCAGAGAGGATTCCCCCAGGTTTGGGGGAATTCGAATAGCAACCACACGCATACCAACCGGGGACGATAGACGAAAGCGCCACTACAAGTAAATTAACAAAATTATATTCTAAAATATTCTGAAGTCCTACGATGAGAAAAACAATTAGCTTAAATATGTTCAAAAGATTCTTCTTCTTGAGCTCAAATTTCAGCTACGGACGAAATGAGACAAAACTGAATCGTTCACTACAACAGGAAGCAAAGTTTTTCCGTGGGTGATAATGAAAAATAAAATATTATTAAAGGAAATTGTACCCATCTAAGCAAATGGTGAGGATTTCAAACACTTGCCTACAAGTGCTCGTCGTTACACACGCTATAACTGCCGAGCCACATTTTTTATGCTCTCTTCTGGGGATCTCTGGCGTCGTAATAACCTTCAAATTACAATAGCACTATCATTAAGCCTAGTTAATATAAAGCTGAAATAAAAAAAACAAAGCTCAAGTGCCTGAAGGAAGCCTGCCTCCCTTAGGATCTACGCATCCATCTAATTTAAATAATTCAATACCTCTGAGAAGGCACCGCGCATCCCTAAAGACTCAATCACACCACATTCAGATGCGCAGGAGTCCCTCCCAAGGATACGAGATAGGTGGTAGTGCCCTACTGGGTTAGGTACTGGTCACAAAGATTCCTCAAACAAGGACACTCATCCCCAGGTGTCTTAAGGACTTGGAGACCAAGCGATCTTAAACGAACTGTGCAGGGCAACGCACCATCAAATGACGGTGTTTCCTACGAGTGTTTCCGAAGGAATTAGAGTCGGAGAGAGCGAAATGTCGGTGCGGTCACTCAGTCTGTGTAGACAACCTAGCGACAGCATCACAGCGCTCATTTTCCGTATCCTCTACAACCCCAGTAATCCAAGAGAAGGCAATCTCGACATCCTACCGACTGATAGGGCGGGATAGGGTAAGCGAAGATTCAAATGCCCGAGAGGCCTTCAATGAGCTCTGCTAGTAGCTTTGAATTACAAATCAGTCTCCGAATAGCGCACGCCTTATCATCCTGCGTAATGGGCAGTATATTGCAACCTGCATCCTGCTTAGCCTTGAAAGAAGATGTAGCACCCGGGAGAGGGAGGCATGGAAGAGAACTTTCCATTCGGATTTAGACCCATCCGTGTACACCGGCACGCTTCCTGCGGGGGACGGTATGTGCTCCGCGATATACAAACGCAATACTCCCGCATTTGTTGAAACTTCGTGAGCAGAGGCGTGGCGACAATTTTTCAAAGTTGATATCATCCAGCGTTGTTTCCTGAGTGCCGACGGCCAGAGAGTTGCACCACACTGTCGTTCTCTTAATGTTTAGGGCATGGTTGATGTCTCTCGGCGGAGGCACCATCGAGATTAACTGCAGAATAAATGAGGGCCATTGGCCAGTAGGTGAGACGCTGAACCCAAGCGCTGAGTCACATTTTTAGTCGCGTGAGACTCTATATCTCACTATGTCGGTCGGTAGATCCCCATTTTGCTTCTTTTTTTTTAATAACATTGTAACTATTCGGCCGATTCTGACAAGATTTGAAACCCTTATCTTGTTTTACATTTTATTTCGAATGATATAATTGCCAAATTCCTCCCAAGTTTAGCCGGGGAATTATTTGGCACTGACATCATAACTATTCGCCGATTCTAACTAAGTTTGAACTCTTTATGTTGTTTAAAATTATCTTTCGAATGGTATAATTGCCAATGACCTCCCGAGGTTATTCCAGGAATTATTGAAAGTTTTGAAGGTCGTAAAGTCATAGATCCGAATAAGTGAGAGCACGCGACTTTGCTCAGTAGATCTTGTTTTTCTCGAATTTAAAACGCGAAAGTAACGAGGCCATATCACGTGAAGGTTAGTAATGAGAGATCTATAAGGAAATTTTGAGGCCAGACGAAATAAAAATAGCGGAAAATATATAGCCATACGTCCTCTTGCAAACATTGGGGCTAGGAGACCGTCTCGTTCCATTAGGGTTCAATTGCAGCAGGGGTATAACCCCTGCAACACCATACACCCCTTGTGGTCTCGTGGGGTCAAAGTTCACCTCTCAGTGAAGTAATGTTTCAAGATGGCCTTTCAGTAGCGACATGCAAACTTGCCTCCCCTTACATCATTGGTTTTGCACAATTTATATTCAAAAATTTCAAACAGTTATTGCAGAAATCTTTGTGTTAAATTATAAATAAATTTAAACAACCCAAAATTTGTCTATAATTAATATAATAAAATTTGTATATTTCGCTACTCGATATAAAAATCTTATTACCATTTTCATCTAAATCCAAAGTTACTCTGTTACATCTCTATTATTCACTAGTTACTATCTTACATATCTGTTATTCACTAATGACTATGTTATATCTATGTTCTTTAGTAGTTACTATATTACATCTCTGTTATTCACTAGCTACTATGTTACATATTTGTCATTCCCTAGTTACTGTTACATCTCTGTTATTGACTAGTTACTAGTTACTATGTTACATTTTTTTACCCAAACGGTGGAAAAAATATTTATAGTCTGGGGATGCGGATATTATTATCTATGCCAAATTAAGGTATGCGGGGCTTCGTTTGTGGTTCCCTAACCATAGTGAAAATTCGGCTCCTTCCTTTTTAAAATGTTTGGTACGCACTCGATGTCCTTTGGGGAAGTTCTTAGCTCTTTCCCGGACACAGAGTCCTTCCTGCTTTGGTTGCCTTAGTCAGTTGACTCCCGCTTTGACCTCTTACTCGGAAATTTGAATAAAATATATCTGTTCAAATACCCATAGCGGGATTAAAAAACCCCGTCTCAAATAAAGGCTTGAATGCCAAAATCATCATTAAGATAAAAACCAAATAATTAAATTAACAGTGTTAATTTAATTAAATAAACTCTAAAATTATAGTTTATTAAATCAAAAACCCCAAAACAAAAATAGAGCTACCCTTTCACCAGGAACCTCTTTATTCTGTCTCCCACACATCATCTATTCTTTAAACTTACCCTTTAACCACTTTACTCTCTTACTATTTTCTCTCTAACTCTACCTAAATTTCATCACTTATTAGGTCCAAAGTCCAAAGTAGGCTCGGACTATTAGTGGTGACTTGGAGGATATGCGAACAGCTTTCAGGAGCTATGGTAAAATTTATTTCATTGAAATTTATATGTATATATATGAATAAACAGGTTTTAAAATGATTGAATTCGGCTTTTAGAATATTGCAAGTAATATGTGACGATAATTTCGAATTTCTTAATTTCAGTCGAATAAATTATATCTTTGTAAATTGAGAATTAAAGTTTACACTTACCTAAGTGTCTACCAAACTTGTCAATTCCTTCATACGAAGGAATAGAAGGAATTAATTAAATAATATGACATATTTTCCTTCACTATTTTGATGGCAGGAAAACCTCTATTTGGAGTCCCGATTTAGACTTACACGGACGGGATATCTCTTATGAGGGTGAGGGCTGTAGGTGTTTGTAATAACCTTTATCAAGCTAGAAATTCAAGGACCTCGTTGGTTAGCTTCATCTTTATAACATACGCGACTCTAGCTTGTGAATTTGTTTCTACCAGTCAACAAGCGATTTCATTCACGAAGGAGTCGACATTCTTTGAAAACTTCTCTGGTCTTGAATGGCGGACTACTGCCATTAGATATATGACTCCCTTTTTTATACCTTAAAGTTGTGTGCCGCTCCTATGACATTCTTACATTCGAGTTTTCTTTCACCAATTGGGTTATCCTGGCCATTCTTTTCTCTCTCCTTATTTTCCACACGTAACTTAAAAATTCTTGCGTGATGTGTACAGCATTTTGTATTTCCCCGAGAAGTAATTCCCACAAAAGTTTCCAACACAAGTTATTAACGGCTATTATTTCGTTTTTCAGATTCTTTTGAATTCTTTACTTATTTCGAGCGCGAATTTTCCCTGCTTCCCCTTTACCCACCCTAAATCTCCGATTCCTGAGGATTCTCCCATTGGTGTGGTAACGAGAACTTGAAATTCTTTCAGTTGGGCAGCATGGTAAGATGACTGGTGATTTGCGACGGAAAAAAAAACACCGAGTTTCAAAAAATCAGACAGATAATCATGGAAGAAAACCTGAATTAAATGCTGTAGAAGATTTGTGGTTGAAACAGGAAATTTAGTCAACTCGACATAAGAAATTATAAATCCATTTCTTGATTTGATGAACTATAACGAATATTAAATCTGATCATATATTAAACTTTGCTTAAATAAGTCTTATTTGATATATAAAAGAATTGGGCATATATTCCTATAAAATGACTTAAAGAGGGCAAGTGTTTGGTAATACTTCTATTTAGGGGCGGACGATAGGATGCGCTATTTCTGGGCTACAATTATTGGGTGTTTGGTGAAACGTACAGAAAACTTACACCGTGTTTTTTTTGTAGTAAAAACAGTACTAATGGTGTTTGTAAGCATTCTAGTCATCATTTACGGCTTCGATTAGGCGCGGAAAGCACTTATTTTTAAGATACTGCACTCTGAGTATGACTCTATTTGCAGCGATAGTATCTTAAAAATAACTGCTTTCCGTGCGAAAACGAAGCCGTAATTGATGATTAAATTGCCTAAAAACACCATTAGTACTGTTTTTACGTACTTACTATTTATTTATAGATTATTCGTATAGGCGTTTGGTTACTGGAAGCCAGAATCGAGCCGGGCACCGACTTTTCATTATGGGGGTGGGGAGCTCCCCCCCCCCCGTTTTCTTCGCTCGCTCCTCAGGAACAAGTCTGTACACCGAAACCTTATCTAAAACACTTAGTAGTATTAATTTGAAAGCCTAGCACTAGGTTAAAATCCAAAGACAGAACCAACTTACTATTTAGTGCTGGTGATATTATAATCAAGTCGTACCTGTCGCAACGCCTCGCTTTCAAAATAAGGCTATAATTTCAACAAAAGTCTATTAAATTTACCGAGGAATTATGAGAAGTCTTATTAAAGATTAAAATGTGAGTGCGCAAAGAAGACATAACTGCATTTTCGTAGAATTGCTCATAGTCTGGTCCAATAATTATTCTAGTCCTTGATCTGGACACACCGATTTTGTTTAAGTCGATGGTATTGACCCTATGACTCAATTTACAATCATCTATATATATATATATATATATATATATATATATATATATATATATATATATATATATATATATATATATATATATATATATATATATATATATATATATATATATATATGGGTAGGCTTTAATTCCTACTGAACGTGCGAAAGCTGGTTAGAGGCGGGTTGTGCCGTAGCCAGGATTCTCACTATAAAAGTCCCACTTGTTACTGGGGGAAGGTTTGTGATTGTTGAATTCTAAGAGTGCATAATACAGGTTGAATAAATTAGCCGAAGGGATTCTTAATTAAAGTCTTGCCAAGGGTACGTCAAAAGGGAGTAGCCACAAATAAACACACGTACAAAAAATTAACTTTACTTTACACAAATATAATAATTAGCAATAGTTAAACGGGCAAAATTAAGGATTAAATATTAAACACTGACGTTAAGCGTCTAGATTTATAATGACTCAATGGGAGTATCAATCACTGTTAATTAAATAGGTAGTTTAAGAATAGAGGGACACTGGGCTTACAGATTACCATTAATTGTGATGGATTGGAGAGACGACTACTCAGGTCCAGACGGGGTGGTTTGGGTGGCGTTAACACGAGTTCTCGGGGAGAGGGGGGATAAGACGACGGGTACGGGGTCGCTGGCTGCAGTTCTGGTTAGTTCACTCCTAACTGGATGTGACACTAACAAATAGTAACTTCCAGTAACTATTTGGATGTTCCTTTGCCTTCTGAAGTTACGTTGAGCAACATAGCGTATTCTTCTAGTCACAGACTCTGCGGGGCGAAATTTACTTCCAGAACACTTTGAGACAGTGACCAAGTTGTCTCGGCGGCGCGTTGACAGTCGATACGTTACGGCAACGACTCTCGTTCACCGTGAGGGTTACGCGTTACGCGAGTAAGTTTGGGACACTGCTCTAGAGGGATGAACGGCGATGTTATTTATACCGCGGATTGTGGGAAATCGAGAGAGAGATTCCATTCGCGACAATTCGCTTATCGCAGCGCCTTCTGGACAATCTCCATGGTATCATAAAGAAGGCAAATAGAATTTAGGCTTCTCCGTGAAATAGGCCTTCTTTCGTCAGACTTCCTGTTGCCAGTTGGGGGAAGGGGGGGAGAGAGAGGAGACGAAGGTAAACTCAAACGACAAATTTCTTTCGTTCCAACGATTGTCTGGCGGCATGCGAGTATGTACGTTCTATATCCTCACATGCATTAAAAACGTTAAACAAACTAGTTTGTGTGCGAAAAGTGAAAGCGGGTTCTTATAAAAACTTGTGTCCATGGTTGCCAATGTACGAGTATGAATTAAGTGCGAAGTTAAAGTTGCCAGTGTGTGAAGATAATGGTTTTATTTTCACATTTAGAGAAGGCAATGCTCACACTTTTGTATTCAAATGAAATAGGTAAACAAAGCATAAAAAATACTAAATAATATAATCGAGTAAAAGTGAACTCATTTATCAAATAATAAAGAATTAAGGCCAGAAACAAAATAAAAAGAAATAAAACGCCGTGAGTGGCTAAATCCAGATTAGGCTACCGGCTGAACCCATGAGACCTAAATTATACCCCAAAATTGTAACCCAGAAATAACGCCCCCTATCAAGTGCCCCTAAACTAAAGTATTACCAAGAGTTTTTTTTAAGAAATACATAAATATATGTCCCTGTAGCGTGGAAGAAAAAATATTACCTGTCTCTGTTAGAATACCACTAAACACGAACGAAAATATTGAGATCTTGAAGTTATTGTGTAGATCAGGATTGCCCTGTGGCATCTTTTAAATATTGGAATCAATCCTAGACAACAACCCCCGAAAAACACCATTCCTAATTAATGAACCCCCAAAAAGTCTTAATCATAGTTGATAATACCAGGAAGGTTATTGGTATAGTGAACCTAACTTAACCAATATTATCTTAACCAAATTCAATCCTAAGGAACATTTTTACTTTATATTTGTATCTTAATTTTATTATCACTATTATTACTTATTAAAAAAATTAAATCCTAAGTAATCACCCCCATGAATATCATTCTTGGATACTGACCCCCCAAAAACCTCAATCCTAGAAAGTCTTAAGAAACGCTAATGTAGCACGAAAGTCCCCTTCTGTGCTTCTGCAGTGTAAAATTGAAGGATTACCTCCGTAGTAAAATGTATTGTTTAGTTACGAGAATGCTAAGGTTTGGTCATGATGTGGATAAATAAAGGCAAAAGTGAGAGAAAGTAGGAGTAACATCGTGGAAAGAGCTTAGCCGTCAATTGACTGTTACGGGCGATATAATGGGAATAAGAAAGAGAGAGAGAATGTGGAAAAATCTATTTCTCGAGGTCGCTTTGAGTGATGGTTTGCCAATTGGTATGAAGAACCTGAGTCACAGAATAATGATAGGTTGCTACAATAATCACAGGAAGGAATAACAGACGAGAAATACCCTTTAGTGCTTTTTGAAGCAATTAATTATGATCTAGTTCCATCTTCACTACAGTAATATTTTGAACTTGAGGTCTTATATACCCCCAAAATTTATATTTCAAGTATACTATAAGATAACTAAAAACGTCTGTGCGTTGTTCAAACTAACAAAAGAGAAAAGAAAATCGCACGAAGAATTTTCGGTTACCTGATACAAAGTAGTTTCCATCCATTTGAGAAATATTTTACCATCAACAAATTATTTATACCTCTTTAATAAAACTCCTTATGATTTCATGCAAAAAGAACTGTTGCCGTCTCTCTTCAACTGCCTCCTTATCAAATAATCTTTCATTGCGAATCTGGTTACCTGAACACAATACAAAGTTGTAATCCGAAGAAGACATATGAGTAGAGTATGGCGGATGAGGCTGTAGCTCCAAACTTGACTATTAAGCGTCTCTCACACTGAGCGGGGGATGTGCGGTCCTGCATTCTCTTGCAGAAACAATTCCATTGCGTTTGAGCAGTGGTGGATGCACTCGGATAAGTTCACCTACAACTCTCGGTAGTTATGCAGCGTATATTTTACCTTTTTTTGTTTTTAGTCACTGAGATTCGCAATGAAAGATTCTTTAATAAGAGCGAACGCGAAGAGAGACCAACAGTTTTGGGGGGGGATGGGGGGTAGCTTCAACGCTTAAAGAGACATATATAAACTTTAATTTTTTATTCAAAGTTATTATTTAAGCGGTATTTTTATTTATCCACATAAGTTATTAGAAAAAAAACAGTCGAATTTTTTTGGAAACCTGATATGATAGTTTTCTTATGGATTAGTTAAGCATATCCATAAATGATCAGGAAGAAATTGTAAGAAGGTCTTATTTATGGGTGCAGAGGTTAGTGGTCCTCAAATAAGCTATTTCATGTACTGAATGAGGGCAATAAAGAGGTGTGTTATCTAATCAAATACTGTCGAGGTTTAGTGAGTGGGTAATCCCAGTCCCACTTCCTGGACATATATTTTATTACCGCACCGAGGTGAAGCGGAGGTGAAGTGTATACAATACCTTAGCCACTTTCGGTGAATAAGAATAACCCCGGTGCTCACCTTTTGATCAAAACTAAGATGATGATCCCCTGAGTGTGACCCCCACTCAGTAAAAGCCAATCATGGATGGATCGGTGGAATATTGAGATTTAAGCCAAGTGGATTGCTTAATAATTGCCAAAGGATCGTCCAAAATAGTTAAACACACAAATACAAAAATAATCTTTAATGTACATGAATTTAAAATAAGCAACAGCGTATATAGATATAAATAGAATTAATCTTTGCACTGAATAAGTAAGTCTACAAAAATGTCGTGGGGATTACTTAAAAATTACTCACTAGGATGCTTGCTTCTTAATGGCACCCGCCAGAATGAATGGAATATTATTATTGAATTAAGAACTGAATTAAGTAAGTACTTCTAATACTCAAGGTTATGGGCTCGGGATGGGAATTCTAGTTTACAAATAAACTGGTGAAGTTAGGGGAGGGGATAATTCAATTAACGATATCTTTTGAGTTAGTAAGTATTTTTGAAGGGGACGGTGAAGATCTTTTTCTGGTGACGATGATCGCACTTAGTCCGGCCGTCCGAGGTTACCGAATGAGAAGGTAATTCTAGACCGGTGATATAATGATCCTATGCCGGATCACGAAGGTGAGCCAAACGGTGACTCAAATCGGACTTCTTCCTCGAAGTACCTGTCCGATTATTCGGCTCCTGGAGTGGGTAGCCAAAACTGATTACCTAGCTACGTCTATGGTAATCCGCAGAGGAAGGTCCTGTGTAACCTCAGATTCTGAAGAAGGATGGGAGAGGGCTGCGAGAAGTTTGGCATCTACAAGTAGCGTGACGGCAACAACCTATTCCCCGAAAAGTTCCTTCCTTGCAGCGCGCGAACGGTTTCCTTTGTGGATCGGGCTCCACACAAACTCGACGTAGGTCCAAGATCTTCTGCCTGATCCCAGGGAGAAGTTTTCCTCTTATTTCCCTCGCGAGCAGAAATCGAGAGAGAAAATCAAATTCTCGTAAAATCCGTATCGTCGCGCGAAAGACCTTTTTCCATCTTTGGGCAGACAGTATGTTTTTCACGCCTTCGAGCCATTTCGGAGTTTATGGTGGCGCGATAAAGGGCGACAGAGAATTCGAGGCGAGGGGTGCATTTAGAGATAGGAGAAGGCACGCAGCTTGTGTCGGAGTATTTCTGCGTACACTTATGCACGCGGTATTTATACTTCTACAAATACAATAAGTCGTGAATAATAGAATTTCTTGGTGCCTTGTTAATCGAATGGAGACACACCCCTGCTATGGGTTGCATAAGTAATGAAGCTTTTGATGGAATTAATAAATGAAGGAAGGAAGAACCCGTAGTGGGCTCTAAGATCTTAATAACACAATGCATGATGAACGGTTTCTTCTCCCACATTAATGCAGGAAAACTAAAGTAAGATGGACAAGGGACGAAATTCAAGGCGTTCCAACAACAACACTTAGAAATGTGCTATTGATATAAACAATAGGAAACAATATCAAGGCTAACAAATATAGCAAACTGTTATTCGGGAAGGAACAAAAACTTTGAAAGGCACGAGTCGAGCAGAAAAAGAGGGAACAAGAATGAGGGATGTAGGGAAATCGATATTCCACCCTCAAAACAGAAGCCAACTTAGGTAACCGCAACCACCTGGCATTTTGGCGGCGTAATCCTATTACTTACCCCCCCCCCCCCTGTCCCCTCGCCTCGAGTATCACCCGAAAGGCCTTCGCCCAACCACATAATGCACTAATCATCACATTTCGGGTCGGGCCCGCCTAACAATGGTTAAACCGGCAATATTTTAAATAATGAGATGGTATTTAAGTTCACTTCATTGACGAAATTAGAGGAGAGTTAACCAAAAGCCAGAAGGTGCTTTTAGAGTTAAGGGAAAGACGCTCTGAGAAATACCGTTAGAGGAGGAGACTCAATTCCGCCGTCTTCCCCTCCCCCGCCCCCCGTGAAGTGGTGTAGTATATATGCCGATAACTTGGGAAGATCGAGGAAGTTCGAGATAGTCATCAAGACAACGAAGTCCGGCTAGAGGCTCGGCAACCCAACGAAAGGGACGCAGAAGCAGCTCATTCTGAGCCAGTGACTGGTGGTCACACCGAAATTAGCATCTTGTCTCAGGAAGATCGAGTTTGCGATCGAGACAACGAAGTCCGTCGAAGTGCCCGGCAACCTTACGAAAGGAACACAGAATAAACTCATGCCGAGCCAGTTCCTGGTGGTCACACAGAACTTTAAATTAACTTGTATTGAGAAACAATTTTAACTAGTTTTCGTCAGAGAAACAGAGAAACTTCCCTATCTTGGTATACAACGAAACCCAGAGATAGTCCTCGCCATTGAGGAATACCCCAACGTGAACTCCCTCAAGCACTTCCCTTCGTCAAAGGATTCACTCCTTTGCTTATGGCTTGTCAGTGCGAATTATTCCCAGATTAACTCGAAGAGTGGAAGAAGCATAGTTTCTCTGTCCCGTTGGTGAAATCCTCTTACCAGGAGAAAGTGCTTAACACCATCCGTCGCACGCACCGAATTCCTCTGTGGCTTTAAGGCTACCCCCAGGCAGACAATATCTGGACGGAAGACGTCCACGTGCCGGCCCGAAAGCAACATTCTTGAGGCTACATAAAATTGAGGCCAAGGTCAGTCTCAAACCCGATTCTCGTGTGGGTTTTTTTTTAAAGGGAAATAAATACAATTATCTTTTATTTGAAGGTCCATAGCTTTCAAGATTAAAATGAGCTTTTGGTCAACCATTATTGTATATTCAATTGTGTAATTTAGTAAGCCTCACTTAAACTTGTGTAATTTAAAACTGTGCAGTTTGTTTGTTAGATTTGAATTTTTTTCATGTTTCAATTAAAGGTCTGTTTTGCTTAGAAGCATTTAATTCAATCCTCGAAACGCTGAGCATGGCGCTAGAAACCCTCAAAGATTGAAATTAACGAAATAATAATAATAATTTTCAAATATAGCACTCTTAGAGAAAACTTAATCACGGAGTTTTTGAAGTACGTAACAAACCTATACGTAATAACATCACCACTCGCTCCTTGCAATACCACGACAAGGGAAAAGAGAGATACTAAAAGGCAACGGCGGATCTACCTTTTAGTACTGCCTTCGTTCAAGGTCAAACAACATTCAAAACTAAAATTCCACGCATAAGATATGTGTGTCCATAAATAAACAAACTCAACGTGGGAAATTAACTTACAGGTGGTATTTTTTGTTAAAAATCTCTCCGAAAGAAACAGATTCCTGTAGCTCAACGAGCTCAAATCATTGCATTGTCCAGAGAGGGATTATCTCAAGTAAAAATTGTAAGAAAAATGAAATACTCGAGAAACGGTGTTCCAACAATAAGTTTTGCAATTCGGATGTAAGTAAACGAGATATGAGGAAAAGTGTTTTATTATTTTTCAATATAACTACCCTTGACTTCAATGCACTTGCGCTACTTGTCCCTGGGGGTTCGAATCCCGACAATCAGAAATCTCCTGACTGCTGTTCAATCCACTCCTGGACGGCGAGCTGGACATCTTCATCGTACCCAAACCGGCGTCCACGCAGTGCAGCCTTGAGCTGGCGGAATAAAAAGTAGTCGCTAGGGGCCAGATCTGGACTGTAGGGGGGATGGTTGAGCTCCTCGAAATCGAATCAGCACTCGCGCAGGGCAGCTTGTGCAACTCTGGCCTTGTGGACTTTGACGATATTGAAGTCGACCATGGGGCGTGAGGTTTCTAGGGACCCAACGGGCAGAGACCTTTATCATGGCCAAATTGTCGTGGATGATGTTGATAACACTTCATGTGATATTCCAAGTTCTCGTTCGATTTCTTCGACCTTCACCGGTCGATTTTCGAGGATCATTCTCTCCCCACGGGCCACATTGTCCTCTTGGTCACGTCTGACGGGCGTCCTGGACGGGGATCATCTTCAAGGGACTCACGACCATGGCGGAACTCTCTATCTAGAGAGCAATGGTTGCATAGGAAGGGGCGGTGTCGGTGTACACTGCAACTACGGATCTCTTTTGCATTCTTGCCTTCCTTGGTCAAAAATTTGATCACTGCGCGGTGCTCAACCTTCTCCATTGTTGAAACATTTGTGACTGATGATCTGCGATCAGCTACTGCTTCTTAAATAGACGAGGCAGGAGCGTGCATCTGCATGTTTTGACTTGTCATAACTTGTCCTAACACCCCCACAAACAGCCATCCCCCTTGCCCTACCGATTCACAGAACTTATTGACCGCCCCTCATAGGTACAATGCAACCAATTCTTTCAAAAACCGTGATGGTCAAGGTCGCAAAAGGTGTACAACTCCGAGGGAAGAGAAGCATGCACATTGCACATCCTCGTTCAGAATTAATTCATATTTACCAGTTAGTGCAATTGTGCGTGCGTGTGTGGAGGGGGACAAATCATGTGTGGTATAGATAGAATGAAATAAAAGTAGTGAAAAGAGAAGGTAATTTAGGAGATCTGCAAAGGGATGCAAGGCGCCTGATGATCAGACTTATCACTTTCATCGTTTTGTTGTTCGTGTGTATATTTGGTCGTTGTCTAAATTAATTGAGCCCATCTGCGGCCGCATGGCTTCAACAGTTTGTTGCATTGTTCGGGCATGATTTTAGGCCATTATTGTTCCAATCTTTGTCATAACTTCAACATGGTTCAGTTTTAGAGTATAACCTTCTCGCTGAGTATCTTCCATAGGTTTTGTTTTGGATTTACATCAGGGTTCTGCACAGGCTTGTTCATCATATCGATATTTGCACCATCCAAGAACTGCTTCAGCGACATTTCTGTATGACAGGTAACATTTTCCTACTTGAAAACAAGCTCACGCATGGATGATATCCTATCCTAAGAAAGGGGGGTCATATCTTCCTGAAGGGGATTCTTGTATAACTCAGGGTTTATTTTGTCTGGTAAACGGATGAGCGGATAGACTGCAGCACTTGAAAACATGCCCCAAACCATAACGCTCGACCTCCAAATTTTCGGCAACTTGACCTGAAATGCTGCTCTCTCAAATCGGTCATTCGACGGTATCCGTTGCATCGCAGATCTTCCTTTTAAGTTGGTTTTCGAAAGCGACCCGTTTTATTTGTCGATTCATAGTCCTTTGGGGATTGAGGGATAGTAGGAGATTCTTCCCCGGCACAGGCACCTCTCCACCTTCTTGTCCCAAGTGGGTGGAAGTGCAAATAGGCCCCGGTCGAGCTTTCATTTAACTCTGTCCTCCCTCAAAGTGTCCAAGAAGACCCAGAGGTGGGAGGGTCGGCAGGAGTCAAGGAAGGTCAGGAGTAAAACTGTAAGTAGGAAAAAGAGTAAGAAAAGTGAAGTTGATCTATTTTTACCTTATTCACATAACGGATAAATTTGATAAAATGAAACAACTCCACTGTATGAACCTACTGATCTTATCGTGGATTCCGAACCAAGCATCCCTCTACTGATCTGTTCCTTCCATCTCTTTTAGTTTTTTATTCTATTTTATAACTTCATACAGGTAGTATCGGGAGAGCCGCTTAATCTCTGTAAGAGAAGTGAAGTTGATCTATTTTGACCTTATTTGTATAAAGGATAGATTTGATAGAATGAAACAACTTCATTGTGTGGACCTACTGAATCTATCGTGGATTCAAAACCACGCATCCCTCTCTTTTAGTTCTTTTATTCCATTTTATAATTTCATACAAGTAGTGGGAGAACCGCCTATTCCCTGTTAACCTTTGCAGTTTATGTTTCATTCATGTGTTTATTGTGGCATTCATGCCCTAATGTGTTTTTTAAGCTGTGCGAGTTTACCATGGAGCTTTATAATGTGTAAAATGGCACTGTTTGGTCAATTACAATGCCTTAAAATGATAGACAGTGAGAAAGCATCATGCTTTCGCTCTTCCACTTGACAACCAACTTTCTGAATCCTTAGGCAGCATCAACTCGTCTCGGATTCCTGATAAATGGAAATTATAATCAGTAGCAATCCGCAATAAAAATAGGACATTGTTGTTATATATACGTTACTCCTTTTACGTGTAAACTAAAAATAATGCTAACGTTGTCGAATTTTGGACGAACCGCTTCTTCAAATTCACATTATTTTCTTCCTAGGTTTTTTTATCTGTTGTTCTATGGAATGATATTAGAGATTATTAGAGGAAAATTTCAAAGAATATTCTGTGCAATTTTCATGGAAATAAACGAGTATTTTCAAGAAAATTTAGAGTTGGTATTTTTCTCTCTAACTTTGGACCGCAATGTAAGTTTGAGTAGATATCAAATGTTTGTGTAGTCTACTCAGAAGGCACGGATCAAAGGTCCTAAAATGACAGAGAAGCAAAAATGGAAAAATATCTCTAAACTATTAACTCATCCAATAATTAATGGCGGCATTTTTTCTTGTTTATCAGCATTTTAGGGATAGAAATAATTACAAAGTATCGCGACTAAAAGGTGAACCACTTCTCTAGTGGAATTGTTACAGGAGTCGAAAATTGAATTTTTATTGAACAAGGTCTGCTGACAAAAGTCGCGTGCTCTCATATATTCTGATTTCTGACGTACGATCTTCAAAACTTTCAATAGTTCCTGGACTAACCTTGAGAGGACCTTGGCAATTATATCACTCGAAATAGAATGTAAAACAACATAAATATTTTAAATTACGTTAGAATTGGACGAATGGTTATGATGTTATTGCTAAATAATTCCCTGGCTACCCTTGGGAGGACTTTAGCAATTATATAATTCGAAAGGGAATGTAAAACAACATAAGGCTTTCACATTTCGTTAGGAACGGCCGAATAGTTACAATGTTATTACCAAAACAATAAAAGCAAAACGAAGAGCGACCGACATACTGAGATGTAGAGTCGCCCACGACTAAACATATTAAACGTTCTAGACAATTGATTAGTCCTAGGAAAAGAAACAATACCACAGCCGAAACAGGGACCTCTTCCTCGGCATTCTCATTTTGAACTTCTTAACCCAAATCAGACTATCACCAAAGAGGTTTACTGTGTTCTGTTGGTCCGGTTACATACAGCACTTGAAGAAAAAAGGCCCGAATGAGTCAAAAGAAGAAGAGTGTTCTTTCATCAAGACAACGCGTGTTATCATATCGCAAGATATACAATACAGAGCTTAACAATTTCGATTGTGAACTAACGAGTCATCCTCCATAATTACCTAATTTAGCCCCAACAGATTACTACTAGCTATATGGAGGTGAGCGAATCGCCTGGAGAAGGAAGATGACAACAGACCAAATTCAAATGATTTTAACAAATATGGTATTGAAAACTTAATAGAAAGATGAAGACTTTTGGTAAAAACTGGTAGAAATTATATTAATTATTAAATTAATAAATAATACAATAAATACTTATTTAAATAGAAATAACTCCAAAGAGTTGTTTCATTTCTAGCCACAAAATAATTATAAATATGATAAAATGCCGCATTACTTAATTCATAAATAAATACTTATTTAAATATAAATACAAAGAGTTGTTTGATTCCTATCCAGAAAATAATGATAAACAAAAAAATGCCGCATTACTTTATGGAATGACTTAAACTCCAAAGAAGTTTAAAATACGTTCAATTAATTTGGAGCAAAACTTGATAGGTAAAATTTATATATTCTTAAGTCCTTTCCTATTTATATTAATTACATGCAATCATGAGGGATTAAATTAGACATGTACCTTACATACCGTGTTCATAGAATGGTGTTAAAGGCTGTACTCCTTTTTCCACCGTAATGAGATATTTAACCAAGAATGCAGACCAGAATTGGACTGAATCATTGGCACTTAAAGATGCGTTCTCCTTGGATCGTACTAGGGTTTATCTTCTATTTCTATTTCTTGTCTTCTCTGTACATTGCGTTAATTTACCATAGATTGTGAGCTCACAGCCCCTCGTTTAAGCCATATACATACCTCAAGTAAACTACTGATGTAGTTAAAATAACAAAAAAAGTTACACTCTTGCTTCAAGTAACCTGGAGGCCGGGCATCGGGCTTCTCAGCGAAGGTGTGCTCAAAAATATGTTTCTAACACTCACCTAAAAAGGAGTGTATCAATCGATTCTTATATAATATTCCTCCTGCTTTCACAGAACATGGAAATATTTCTTATTATTTACATCGTTCTCTTCGCTAAATACTTTTTTAACGGATGAATAAAATTCGAGAAACTCGAGAAAAGTGGTGCGGTTAGTATAATAAAAAAATTGACAATCGACACCATTAGCCAAACACTTGACTCGATTTTCTGAAATTTTACCCTAAATTAAGCAACATATGCGATGTAGTTTAATCTGCAAAAGCTATTGGAGGAAGCGCGAAGCCTCGAATTTAGTGCTAAATATCGACTATTTGTTCTCGCTTTGCCACACTTCGCTCGATGTGAGAAACGGCGAATCTACTCACTAGGTCAAAAGCCTTTTGAAAGAATGGACCATAGCGTATATTATTCTTCTTGATCTTTAAGATATATATTAGAGAGAAGGAATAATATTATATATTATATAATATTACTCTTTCTCTTTAATTCTCTACTACAAATATTTATAAATCGGCAGCAGGAAAAATTAAATTTAGATCATAATTTAAGAATAACAAATATAAAAATAACTATATTAATAACAAAGATTAATAGGCACGACCGACTAAGTGCCTAAGGGGATGTTCGCCTCCCTCAGGGTTCCAAAAGTGCAGCAAACAATAAATAAAAAGAAATAATATGGTAAAGGCCCACCTCCTTTAAATCTCTATCACACCATTATCTGGTGTGTAGGAGCTCAACCGCAGCAGCAAAAACAACCAAGAGCGATCCTACTACTGTGTCCGATTCGGAAAAGGCAGAAAATAGCCTGATACCGTCGATGAATTGCTAAAAAGTAACATGAGAAAAGTCTGGGCACAATGGTTCGAACCTTTAAATCCCCCATTCCGTCTCTTATCTTCTTTCCTATGCACCCCTAAGAGCAGCTTGGTATGTAGTATGCGTAGGTAAGAGCGGAACGCCGGTCCAGTAGTCTTTTAAAACAATCTAACCGCTTAATCAGCGTCCTCGTTTTCGAGCAATCGGTACATGTCTAGGAACTCAGCAGAAGACAATATTGATATCTTCCCGACTCGCTTCATCTGTGGCGCCACAGACATTGCGAACCAGCTGAAGGGAAAATTTCATGCCTCAAGGTTACTTAGTCCGCTTCATGTGTCACTATGGATCATAAAACTGTCTTCGAACCGAGCACGGCACGTTATCTCCCGTACTTAATGATATATTACATCTAGCTCAGTCGTGAATAAAAACAGCGTTTATAAGAGCTCCACTCGTCAAACAAGGTGGAGGTAGTATAGAAACCTAATCCCTCATTTGAAAGGAAGCCACATATGTAGATCAATACCTTTCCAGTGTGACAAGATAAATAACAATGTATCTTAATACTCCAGATAATGTCGAAGCTTTGGGAGCAGGGGCGTGGGAAAAAAAACGTTGAAGGTTGGTATCCTCAAGACTGATGTTTTGGGCAGAACTAATGTTGCTATCGATTCAAGAGTTACATCAAACTATCGAAGGAGTTTGTATGCTATGAACCGGAAGTGGTTAGACCTTAGTTGGTGTATCTCAACAATAGAGACACCGCCGAGATTGGCAGCGGACATAATGAAAGCCATTGTGATTGGAGAGAGGTTGAACTCGCGTATGCAAGCGCATGATCCAATGTGTGCGACGTAAAACGAGTACCAAAAGACGCGATTCAGGGTAGGCATCTGAGCCACTCTGACGAGACGAGATCTGCTTGCATCACCTTGGTTACATGTGCAGTTTATGCTCACGGCAAAGAGAGCGACGATAAGGACGCTTCCTTGCGGTAAATCCTCGTCTTGACAGAGGGCTCACGCCTCCGTATGCGAAATTTACGATATCGTGAGATTTTAGAGAGAAAGAGATAGGAAGTCATCTCGTCATCCCAATAGAGTGAAGGGTCACCATATTAATGTATCTCTGCGGGGTATGTGAGACCTTCTTGAATTCAAACTACACTTTTGCATTATCCTACCAGAATAGAGCATCAGTCGTGGATTGTAACTAGGATAAGCCGCACTCTGCATAAGACAGATGACCTCAGCTTCCCCTCCCCCCCAAAAAAAATTTATTAATTTTTTCCATTGACCTACACATGCGAGAGGTTAAAGAAATTTGGAGGAAACCATCGGCGGTGGAGTAATCTCACCTCAGTTTTGAGAAAAATAAACGAGGTAGCAATTCCCTAGGAATTTTGGAAAATACCCTCCGACCACATCCTGTTGAATAAAGTTACGAAAAAAGCCATTGTCACTCAGCGAAAACGGTTTATTGAAAGGTTCGCGTCGCCTTTCGAGGTGAGTTGGGTCGGCGGCTTTCATATAGCCACCAATTGTTTGGAATGCTGCTGGAATATGATCTAAATTGAGGAATCATTTCGAAACGCTTCCACACTTTTTTCAAAAAAGGACCTCCCATTGAATGAACACGTATGCCAGTCATGAAGAACGGTGAGCGTACTTGAAAAACAAATCTCATCTGGTCTTCACCCTTTTAAATTCAGATGGGTGAAATCCTCCGGGTATCTTAGAGTAGTCTCACATTCGACTGACAACCAAGGATTCATTCAAAGCTGTCATAGGTTCGGGAAATGGTAACCAAATGCGGTGGCCGCTTAAAAACTCAAAGGCTCTCATCAAAATACCTAAACTCTTCAATTGAAATAATAGACTAAGAAAAATACAGAATGGTTATGAGAATTAGCTAAAAAATAGAGGGAGAGATTGTCATGCCCATAACTTTGATTTTAAAATAATTTTCTTTAATTCCAACCAATAATAAGTCCTTTTTATTTGGTGCACAAATTTAATTATTATAATAAACTCCTTTTGCCTCTTCCATTGCCTAAATCAAGCAAACTGCGGTCTAATTGTAAGCTCTGATTTTATCTCCTCTCTCCTGTAAATTCCAAACAACGTTTTACAACTGGACTAGGAAAAGATCATTATTTTGGGGAGGAGTAATAAATATAGTATAATCCAATGATTTTAAATTATCATAATCACCCTGTGCCATATCCTCCAGGACGCCGGCAACCAAGGACTTACATAATTTTTGACAAGTCCATGGTTAAACTAGGATTAGTACGTAGTGAGGGTTTCACTCCTCTTCTACGGTGACTGGCCGATAACCATTTTGATGTCTGGCTCGCCCTAAGGTGTGTCACTCACCTTGGTGTCACATTTACACTGCTCCAGACTATACTTAGTAGAGTTGGCATTGCTCAACACCCCAATTTGGAATTGTGGTGACCCCTCATCTGGTTTAGCCCTTCTGAGATGGTTGTCCGAGATGTGGCCGTTGTTCTAAGTTAACAACTACTTGGAGCCACAGGTGAGAGTTGGGGGTGAGTATAAGGGGTAGGGTAACTAACTGTCTAGGCTCTGCAGGTACGGCTGCTGCAGCCTTCCTTCTCTATCGGGCATCAGTGACAAATGAACATCGCTCCTCTTCAAAGCGGTTATGGCCCTTCTTTAACACAGCTCGCCAGGAGATTCTGTCCTGTGCACATTCTTCCAGTTATTTGGCAGCGATTCGGGCGATGGCTGTGTTCGCCTTCACACAATCCTTGAAACGCTTGTGAGGCCTACCCTGGTTTCGCTTTCCTGAGGAGAGCTCTCCATACACAGGCTCCTGAATATATTCAGGAGCGGGAAGTAGTGGGTAAACACGTCTGTTCCCTAGAATAATATTTTTTTTTTAATGAAAACATTAAAAAAAATATTAAAGGAAATGTTGAAACATATTAGGTCTTTTCACATAAATTTTGGAGAGAGAGATTATTGTCGGCATCTTCAGCTTATAATTATAATTAATTTTAATTAAATTATAATTTATCAAAATATGTTTCATTGATATCAATATCCCGTTTCTAGGAAATTCTTTGTCTATTTTCACAAATTCAATAACAAAAACTAACTATGTATGTATTCTCTATTAGTCAACCTTTTATTGTGAATATTTAGTTCATACTCCTCGAAAAATATAATTAGGAGAAATGAATGTCAGATAAATATAGAAGATAATACAAGACTTCGTATCCCAATTAGACAGCTTTGACAGCCAGTTAAGTGCTGTGGGCTCGGGCATTGTCATGAAGCTTAATTGGTTCATTTCTATTTAACAATGCGGGCTGTTTGATGACTAATCTTGAATGCATTTCAGTACTATGTCAACAATGCGATCGAGATGTAATTCTTTCCTTTGGCTCCATAAGTAAATAAAATAATAATTATTTATGCACTATTTCACCAAAGTGTAACTATAACCATTTTGCGGTGCAACAATGACTTTAGAACATGAGGTGAATTTTTATTCTTGTTTTGACATTCATCAGGCATTAATTTGTTATCCGAAATAATCCTTTTTTCATCTCATACCACAAATCTCTTAAAAGTTGGCTCTCTATTTTATTCCACAGAATACGATAATGTTATTCAATTCATGTGGACCCCATTTTTCCAATACTATACCTTGCCTATTGTGGAACTGAAGTCTTAAGGTCATCAGTAAGATTCGAATTGTTATTTGTTGTTTTCGAGCGACTACACTCAATAATTCTCTTTTATAAGTAACAGATATATGTAGGCTTGCCTCGCAGGTCCATATTGGGATCCATTTTTCCGAACCTAAATTTATTAAGCCATCGCTGATCAGTTTCAAGTGTAGACGGGTTCATCTTAAAGGCTTTGTTAGTATTATCATGTGCTTGTACAGGAGTATTCCCCAATTTCAATTTGTACTTGGACATTACTCGAAATTCTTCAGTATATACAATTGCCGTTCAGGGGATTAAATGCTCGAAAATATTTAATTTCAATCTATTTACATTGATGGGCAAATATGATGCAATTGCATTAATAAAACATTCATTATACTTCATGATGTTAACAAAATATTTTTTCAAATGAAAACAAACTAATAAAGCTAGAAGATACAAATTACTGCGACATTAATAAAATATTACACACAATTTCAATAGAACTGCTTCTTAATCTTAAAACTCGATGCCAGGCAAACATTTTATCAGTGTCCATGATCCAGTACAACTCTGGTACAGACTTGCCAATGCGTCTCCTTAGGCTGTAACGAGGATATCGTCGACCTCCTAAAATACTTAAAACTAGGGAGTTTGAAGGTTTTTAAATATCTCTACTGCGATATATTTGTAAATATCGTTGTATGACCAGGTATACGCGGTTACACGCCCACCGACCGAATTTAAGGTTCCACCTAGGGATGGTCCTAAGAGTGCTTTAAATACACGGTTACTAGGCCAAGAAATATTCAAACACGGCTACAAAAATATACTTTAATAGGACTAAAGTTTACATATACATATAGGGCAAGTTAAATGGAAATGCAATTAAATATTGGTGGTTCACGGCTAAGAAGATTAACACTATCAATTAAGTTTGAACCAAGGGATAATTAAACTTGTGGGTGTCTCACGGGACGCTCAATCCAACTTCGGGCAACTGAAGTTGGGGCCTCGTATCATTAAGAGGCAAACGGAGGATGCTTCGGGGATGGCTTTTCCGATCCTTAAAATACGAAGAAGTGGTGAGAAGGGTTGAAGCGCGCCTAACTATATCCACGAACAACACTGAGTGACGACTAGCTCTTCGACAATCACTCAATTTTTCTCTGGTAGAGAATGTAGTCGATTCTCTCTAACGAAGACGTTACGGCTAACGTACTGGACGGCGGCTTCAGACACAATCTCCATGTGAACTCTGAGGTGGCGAATATACACTCCGAAATTATCTAGACAGGGAGAGAGATTCATCGCCAACAGATTTCCATAATTGCCTTGGGTCGCGATAAGGGCCCATAGCGAGAAGTCACGATGCCCTCTTAATGGTCTTTCCATTGTTTTAATTTTCGCAGTATATAGGGCAGACGAATTTAGAGCGGTCAACGGCGAACTGGGGAAGTCAGGGGTGGGGGGAATTGCTTCTCTCTATATATATTCTTCCACACCCCTCCCTTTTCAGAAAGACATTTTTTTCCAGAAGTGATGTGCGAAAAACCCGACTTGTTTTTCGCATACAACACATTGAGTATATAATTAAAAGAAAAGATAAAACATTACTAAAGACACACTACAACAGAGAATAATTATACAACACTTCAAACAATTAACCGATATATAAAACAAATCAGCAAACATATTTACAAGGAGATACGCTAATGGTATTTTTAATTTATGGCAATAGGGTCTTCTAGAGGATTTCTACTTAAACTATCCGCTAAACAATTTTAAGTACCCTTGATATACACAATATGGAATTGATATTCAATGAGCAACAGACTCCAACGCATTAGTTGTCCATTTTGAGTCTTGAAATTACGAAGGTACGACAATGGCTTATCGTCACTCTCAATTACGAATTCGGTTCCTATAAGGTACATTGTAAAATGTCGAGTAGACCATATTATAACTAACGCCTTCAGTTCAATGGTGGTGTAAGCCTTCTTGCGGACAGACAGCTTCCTTCTCGCATACGCAACGGGATATCTACTTCCATCGTTTTCATACTGCATGAGGGCACAACCATACCATCACCAGAGGCATCAGTACGAATCCCAACTTTATTCGAATTTGGGAGTCTCAAAATAGGAGCAGAGATCAATTTTTCCTTCAACTGGTTAAAGCTAGACACCGCAAAGGGGGGGAAGGCAACTAACAGGATCGGGTCCCGGTTTCTTTAACATATCATTAAGGGGTGATGCTATAGCGGCAAAATTGGAAACGAAGCGCCTGTAAAATGAAGCAGAACCCAGAAATGACCGTAGCTGCTTCTTCGTCCAAGGAAGCGGCATTTGAGCTATGGCTTTAACTTTGTCTTCTTGGAGGACAATCTGGTTCTTTCCGATCTTAAAACCAGGATATTTAATCGTATCATATGCGAAATGACACTTCGACGGGCCTATCTTGAGTCTGTGTGCGCGCAAACGGATTAACAAAGCGCAAAGGGCCTGTACGTGCTGATCCCATGTACGGGTGTCAACGTACACGTTGTCAAAATAACTGGTTATACTGAATAGGCCGTCTACAATTCAATGCATCATTCGATTGTAGTTTCAACACGCAGTTACCCAACCAAAGGGAAGACGGGTAAACTGCATTAATCCTTTCTCTGTAGCAAAAGCTATAAAGCGCTTAGAAGATTCAGAGAGCAGAATCTGATGGTAGGCCTTAATTCGGAGATGAATTTTGCATCTTCGAAAAGATGTAGGTTTTTATTAATCAAAGGTATGGGTTCGGCGTCGAACTGGGTGACTAAATTTAATTTGCGAAAATCGACGCACATCTTAAATGATTGATCGGCTTTTCCGACCATCACAATCGGGGCACAAAAGTCAGAGGAGGAAGGCCCGATAATCCACAACCAGAGCAAATTTTCTACTTCAGCGTTAAATGCGGGGCGTAAATGAACGGGAATAGGGTAAGGCTTAGTTCTTACTGGTTCTTGCGTTTTTAAAACAATCTCATGAGTGAATTGCGTTGAACAACCTAGGGTTTCGTAGACTACGTCCGAGAATTCACTTAGTAGGCTCACCAATTGAGCCTTCTCAATGGGTCGGAGGCGGGGGTTAAAATCGAGCTCGGAGGCTGATGGTTACGTGATCCCACAGAAGCATTTCGACATGATCATGACTTAATTCTCTCTTGTGCTGTCGTATTTGTTCTCTCTCTCTCTCTTTTTTCTGCTTCACTATGTGTTTGTTCTTTCCTTTTTTCAGCTTCTCTCTGTTTTTTTCTTTCCTTTCTGCCCACTCGTTTCTTTCTTCCTCTTGGACGTAAGTGATTAAATCCTTTCCTGATAGTCCTAGGATATGTCTCTCTGCTTATGAAAACGATCGAACGAATACATCCTGAATATGCTGCGTTCGTCTTTCGGCACACGAGAAAGCTTACAGGAACACGTGAGGCTCTTCCTAACAAATCTAACCTACTTGAAATTAAAAATTAACCAAAAAAATTAAATAAAGGTTCCAATTAATTATGCACACTAGAAAAAGAAAATAACTAATGAGTGAACCTGACTCAGGACTGAGTCTTCTGGTAATTTTACCCCAGCAAAACCAAAATTTGGCGGCTATTCTTGCCTTTAAATTAGTGGTATCTTGACTCACGTAAATACGATCAACTAAAAAAAAATAATATATAATTGCCTATTAACAAAATAAATTGTCCTATTATTTTTGCTTGAATATTCTTTACACTTGCAATTGTATAGAATGGAAATAATGATCTTTAAGTAAATAGCAAAAGATCAGGTAGCGTGGAATCTTTTACAAACCCAACGACCTGACGCTAGTTTTATGTCGTCGTATGACCAGGTGTACGTGGTTATACGCATACTGGCCTATTGGCCAACCCAAATTAAGGCTCAACCTGTGGATGTTTCTCAGAGTGCTTTAAATACACGGTTGCTAGGCCAAGAAATATTCAAACACGGCTACAAAAATATACTTTAATAGACTAAAGTTTACATATACATATAGGGCAAGTTAAATAGAAGTGCAATTAAATATTGGCGGTTCACGGCTAAGATGATTAACATTATCAATTAAGTTTGAACCAAGGGATAATTAATTAAGAAATGATTTTTACAATTATGCAAGTTCTAAAGTAAAGGGGATCATTGAGGTTCGATGCGGTAAAGGTGGGAGGAGCGCGACGATGCGGGGGTTAAATCCCTTTTACCTTGATGTGCGGCGAATAGGACCAGGTAGGTAAGTTCGTCCTTGAACTCGTGGGCGTCTCACGGGACGCTCATTCCAACTTCGGGCAACTGAAGTTGGAGGCCTCTTATCCTCAAGAGAGAAACGGAGGGTGCTTCGGGGATTGCTTTGCCGATCCTTAAAATCCGAAGAAGTGGTGAGAAGGGTTGAAGTATGCCTAACTATCTCTACGGACAACACTGAGTGACGACTAGCTCTTCGAAAATCACAATTCTTCTCTGGACGAGAATGTAGTCGATTCTCTCTCGACTAACGAAGACGTTACGGCTAACGTACTGGACGGCGGCTTCAGACACAATCTCCATGTGAACTCTGAAGTGTCAAATATATTCTCCAAAATTATCTAGACAGGAAGAGAGATTCATCGCCAACAGACTTCCATAATTGCCTTGGGTCGCGATAAGGGCCCATAGCGAGAAGTCGCGTTGCCCCCTTAATGGTCTTTCCATTTTTCTAATTTTCGCAGTATATAGGGCAGACGAATTTAGAGCAGTCAACGGCTAACTGGGCAAGTCTTCGGAAGAGAGGGAATTCCTTCTCTCTCTCCTTATTCTTCCACAGTAAGCTATGCTTCTTAAAACCGACATTTAAATCAGCTATTATTAATATTATTATTATAATCACTAATACATATTCGACACAGACGTTTGTAAACTATTTTGTCAAATTCACCTTTTCATCAATAAATCTTTTTTTTCTCACAATTTGCCTGCTTCGAAGAATTGGGGAGACAAATATTAAAAACCACCTGTTGATTGCCATAAAAAGGAAGCTAAGCTCCATTTTCTTGTTGTCTAATGGATTGTTGGTTTGTTTGTTTTGATAATTACTAAATGTATTTTTACTTTAATATAAATGTCTCTGGTGATGGAGAAATCTGGCCAAGGTTCGGATTAAAAAAAAGGCTTTGCAAATAATATTATTTAGTTGGAATGAATAAAGAGCTTAAAACGCTCACAATAAATATTCTTTAGTGACAAGGTCAAGAAGGAATTTATAGGGTCTGTGTAAGTTATGGTACTCTCTCTCTAGTTTTGCAGGCTGAGTTAAGTGATCATCACCTTCCTTATGGAATGAAGGAAAAATATATATATATATATATATATATATATATATATATATATATATATATATATATATATATATATATATATATATATATATATATATATATATATATATATATATATATATATATATATATATATATATATATATATATATATATATATATATATATATATATATATATATATTATATCTGGATTCTTTATTCCTATGTATTTATAGCCGGAATAAGCTTAGAATATGGTGAACAAGGAATATAACTTTTCTTCTTAAAACAACAATAATTTTCTGATTCTTCTGACTGATTTTTACAATTACAATTAAGTTAAAAGTGTGGGTGCGTGTAGGGAAGGACGATAGGGTGTGTGGATAGATAGAGAAAATAGACAAGCGGTGAGAAGAGAAAGAATATGGTAGGGTGCAAAGAGATGCTAGAGCCTGGTGATCAGGCCTATCACTTTCTTTATTTTTTTTGTAGCGTGTATTCTGAGTTGTTTCTGTTGATATTTTTTATTTTTTATGGCGTTCAAGCCATTTGTCTTAATTACTTTAGTTTAGCTTTGTGTGTGTTATGCATTGTTTATCTGTTTATGTTTTTTATACTTTTAAGTGTGTGCTTAATGTTTTGGTATTCTTTGTATGTGTGTGTGCTTTAGTTTTTTTGTTTTTTCTAAGTCAGTGAAGTTCTCGTCGTATTCGGGGTTTTCTTCTTTCTTGGTTCAGCATTGTCTTCATCGGTGATTATTTGTCATAATTGTGAGTTTTAGTCTTGATTCGGTTGGTTTATTTGATTCGGTTAGGTACTACATCTCATCATGCGTAGAGCGGCACTTCGTCTCCGGCAACCACTGGGGCGACATTCTGCTCTTCTGTTCTGGTTAATTATCTAAGTAATTTCTTCACCCAGTTCTTTATTAACCAGATCCTGCATTTTCCAGGTCCGTTCTTCGATGACTTTGTTAATGGGAATTATCCCCGCCTATCTGTGCAGGTCTTCTTGCCGTCTTCTTTCTTGCTTGCGTCTACCCGTGATTAGGTACATGCATTTATTTTGCACTAATTGAAGTCGCCTCTTTTGTGTTTTCGAGACACAAGAGAGGGTAGAGGCGGGATAAAGCAACATTGATCTTACAAGGGCGTTGTAGATCTTCTTCCTGTTTCTTTCACGTAGATTTCTGAACGTATATAGAGTTCTGAAGGCGGCCTAGGCTCGAGAAATTCTTTCTTCGACGTGCTTCGCGTTCCTGGTAGAGGTGATTTTCATACCAAGTACATTGCATTCGTTGGTATAGGGATATCAAGTATCCCCCACTCGCACATCTGCTCTTAGGGTGCGTCCAATGGGAACCACCTTGAACTTCTCTTGGTTTGTTCTTATTTTCCATTGAGCCTCGTAGTTGTTCAAATTTGCGATTTCTATTGCTGTCATGCGAGCTTACCACGGTGCATTCCTCCATGGAGATATGATTATCTGGCTGAAATCATCGACGTATTGAATATTGAGGGAAGATGGGTACACAGGGGCTGGGACATCCGCGGTGTATATCGAGTAAAGGGTGGGGGACAGACACCCCCCTGCGGAAGGCCAGCAGTTAGCGGAAACTTTGGTCCGTCTGTGCACCCTAGACTGACATAGGCCGATCTATCCATGAAGTAGTCACAGAGAGTTCTTTCCAAGTTTCCACTTAGACCCAGCCGTAAGATCTTATACTGCATGCCCCGCTGCCACACCTTATCAAACGCCTTTGATACATCCCGACAAACAATATCCACATAACTCCTGTCCAGTTTAGCTTGGGCAAGCTTTTCCGTAATGACATTGATTGCCATTTCCGTACTTCGCTTCTTTCTAAACTCGTATTGGCAAGGGTTGTATATGGAGTTCTCTTCCAGGTGAGACACCAGCCTCCCGTTGAGGATCTTCTAAAAGAGTTTGCCGCTGGGTCCTTTCCATGCTTGGGCAAGATCATCTTTGCCGTCTTGTAAGCATTTGGAAATTACCCCGTATTCAGACATGCGTTGAATATACGTCTCATTCCTTCGATGATGTTGGTTGGTGACTTTTCGAATTTTAGCTTCGTAAGCCCCGATTGGCCTGGGGCTTTTTTGCGAAATAAGCGGAGTGCGCCAAGGATCTCTTATTCGGTGTCCACCTGGTGATGAGGATGCGTTCTATGTATTTCCGTGTTAAGCTCGTCTACGATGTTGTTTTCGAACTTTATGTCAAAATTTTCGTTTTCTTCTTCGGGTATACTGAAGATTCTTTCCCAATAACGCCGGAATATTATATTGATGTTTCTGTCATCTGTTTCAATGGATCCATCTTCTTTTTGGATTTCCATTTTCTTCTTTTTTACAGATGATCCTCTGAGACTTCTGACTTTCTTCCAAAAGTCTTTGGGGGATGTATCTCGATCGAAGCTCTCGATCGCATCGTCCCATTGTCTCTGTTGTTGTTCGAGGATCAACTGGTTGAGCTCTTCCTTGATCTCTCTACTTCGTGGGAGCGAGTCAACTGATGCGTTTCCGATATTCACTTCGTACATTACTCTCAATTCTCTATAGAGTTCTTTCATGTACCCAGTCCATCTGTATGTTGAGATGGTTTTATACTGGGTTTTGGGGATGCAAGCCTTATCTGCAGTTTTTCGTTGAGGTCGTCGAGTGACTCGTCTATCTCCTCGGGAATTGCCTCGTCCAGATTTGGTGGACGGTAGGACTCGAGAAGACCCGCGTACCGTGCCCAGTCTGCTCTCTTGTACTCTTTTCTGACTGGAGCTTGAAATTGTATAGGTTTCTTGTTGATGGTAAGTAGGATCCGTATATGATCACTGTATGGTACCTGGACTGGTTCCTTGTAGTTATTGAACGGCAGCTGACGATTAGCCCGACAGATTTCTGGTTTTGTGGCACTTCTTCCTCGAATATAGGTTGGGAAGTCCGGGCCTATTCTCTGGACCATATTTCGGTTCATCATAGTCTCCAGCCACCTTCCAGTTCCGCTGAAGGACCTGTACCCGGATTCCCGACCAAATAGGCCGGAGAGAGAATGAATAGGCAAATATCCTCGTCTCGGCGGCTGGTACCCGGTGGCGATAAGAAGCTTACCTATATCGAGTTCGACTTCTATTGCAAGATAGGATTCTTCAAGGTTTCTTACTGGCTTGTACTTGATCCCTCTTTTGATGGTGATGGTGGCACCGTCGTACCGCTCTTGAGAGTAATTTGTGATTAACACGTCGTAGTTCCAGATCTTCATTTCGGAGCTACGAGTGTCAATCCCATGTTCAGAAATCAAGATGACATCTGCATCAATCTCCCTGAACAAATTTCGGTAGAGAGTTCTTTTCGCTATACAGCCGTTGGTGTTAATTTCCAGAATTCTTAGTGCGTTCCGTTCCATTTTGAGATGTATTTACCTGTGTTTCTTCTTAGTCTTTTTGTTCTTTTTGGCCTGTGGGGCGGGTTTGGCGTGCCCAGGCTTTTCGCTCTTCGGGGGAGGACTAGGAGTTTTTGATTGACTCTTTGTCGCTCTAGTGCGAGTGCATGGGCCCTCGTCACTACCCAAAGATGTGTTTTTTTTCTTCTTCTTTGTCTTCGTTTACATCCTCGTCTTCCTCTTCAGATTCCTCCGATGAGGGAGATTCGATTACCTCTTTCGGTCCGGTGGCTTTTTCTTCTTGGTTGTTCCTGTCACGCTATCCTTAAATGCATTGGAGCATTCGGGGTCAGCGGGTACGATGATGGATGGCAAGTTATTTGCTTTAAGTAGTGCGTTTAGAACCTTGTTGTAGCATCCAGGTTTTACCGCATTTGCCACGTTTGCATGTGTAATGCAAATTAATATTTTTGCACTTTGGTAATTTGTGAAGACCATCAGTTAGGGGGTTGCCATTGTTGAGGCCATCCCTTCACTTTTCTTCACACTGCTTGCGTAGGTGATCGATTTTTTCTTCTTCTTCCATTTTCTTGATTATGTATTTTCTTTTGGGGCAGTTAAGGGCCATCGTTCGATGGGTCCCTTACAGTTCATGCACTTTTTTTCTGTGCTTTTACAGGAGTCGTATATGTTACCCTGTGTGGTGCATTCGCTGCACCATGTCGTTCCTTTTGGCGGGCAATTGGCGGTGGTGTGTGCTTCGAACGCATAGCAGACGAAGCACATCTGGATGTTGTGGTACTTTTCATGCTTTATGTTACAGCCTGGTATCCTCATGTTAAAAACAAGGAGTCCCTCCGTTGCCTCCTTGTGGGCCATTTCGGTGGTCTGAAAAGTCACCTTAAAGACATGGGTGTGGTCACGGAATTTGATCACTTCCTTTATCTTCGCCCATGTGTGGTTCTTTTCGACTTCGCTCGTTATGTCAGCGGGGGAGTTCTCCCCCATCCAGCTATCTACCTTTCGGTAGATGACGCTTCTGTTGACAGGGATTGCTGGTGGGGTTTTTGCTTCCATGTCCAGAGTCTTTAGCACTTCGGCCCCTTCTTCAGGTAGGAGCCGGTCCACATCTTTGTTTTCACCGCACATCGCGATGAATCCGTTTTGGGATATCAATTAGTTTGATCAGTGTGATCCTTAGGTTTGCGAATAGGGATTAGCACAGTCTTTTTCTCGGGGGTCTTCTTTCCTGGTATGGTCCGTATGGGAACCCTCTTAGGGAGGGCCTCCATCGTCGTAGGCGTCTTCTCTATTCTTTCTTGTTTATTTTCTTCCTTTCTGTAAGAAATGTGAATTAATATGTTATGGGTGAGAAAAAGTAATGTCAGAAGTGGTAAAAAAGGTAGAGTCAAGGGTGAGTTTTAAACGTCGATAAAGGAAAAACGCTTCCGTCCAAATTCCTGTTGTTCCCCCGCTCGGATGGTGCCAGGATGATGGCTGATGATGGATGGGGGCTGATTCTCGAGTGGGGACCTCAGAGGGTTGAGCTTGGTGGACTTGATGCATAGCGGCCGAATCAACGACCGCTAAGTTTTTACCCCCCCCCCATCCCTCCCCCGCCGGGTACGTATGCCAAAGCTGCATCCAACTACATAGAGACGGGAGTACTTCCCTCTATGATTCTGGCCGGGTTCCCCGTGCGATGGGGATTTCTCCTCCACCCGGGAATGGCAGTTTTGCCTCAGATTCGAGAAAATTTCTGACTTGTGCTTCGGCTGTGGGTTAGTCCTCAAACCAGTTTCCGCGCAAGCCCTTAATTATGCTAGTCGAAGTGGCCGACATAGTTAAGACGAAATTAATGAAGGACAGTCATCCGAGCAGGTTGCCACGCAGGGCAGTGGACGGGATCAATGAGGTGCTTAAGCCCTCATTTTATTCCTTCACTCGCAGCGAAAAGATATATTAAATCTTTGCAGAATCAACTGAGATCCTAATGACTCCCAGGGCAGTCCCGTTCTTAGGTGGCGAGGCTCAAAAGTCCATATGGTGTATATTGAACCTGAGGGTCTTGTCAAAAGTTCCCCCGAGGATTTTGGTACGTTGAGTGTATTCAAGCCTTGTTGGGTTTAGGTGGTTCATGTCTGGTGTGTATGAGAAGATTTGTAGGTTGTGCATGAAGTGATCTCTAGTGCCGTAGAGTGTCATCTGTGTCTTCTAAGTATTTGTGGCAATCAGCCATTTATCCTCATAATCAGTCTTATCATAAAGTATTGTTTGTGCGTGGAGCGCGATTTCTTCTGGGTCTCGGCCGCTGACGAAAATGGTCTCGTCATCGGCGTAGGCCACTGTGTATGTGTGACCGCAATTTTCGGGTGTCGTTTGTGAACATAATGTATAATGTGGGTGCCAGTACGCTTCCTTGGGGAACGCCTGAGCGTGTTGTAAAGGGTCGTGAGAGGGTATTATTGTATTTTATGTGGCAACTCCGTTCAGTGAGGTAGTGCAAGAGGAGCCTCCTGGTGCAGAGAGGTAACTCCTTATTGTTGGCGAGTTTCCCGTGGAGTCCCTCGTGCCACACTTTATTGAAGGCCTTCTTCACATCCTTGCTGATGGAGAGTCTTTTCATATACCTGGCGTTTTTTTTTGTATTCTGTCATGAACGATAGTCACGGCCGCCTGAGTGGACTGGCCTTTCCTAAACCCATATTGGTGGGGGAGAACCAATCCCTCTCTTCCAGGTACTCCCGTAGGCGTCAGTTGACCATTCGTTCGAGTATTTTGCCTAGGTTCTCTAATAGAACAATAGGCCTGTAGTTATTTGGGTGTTTTGGGTTTGTTTGGTTTGTGTGGAAGTATGTTGTGAGAGACTTCAAATATTTTAGGGAAGTGGCCTGAGGATAGTGAGGCGTTGAATAGGTGTGTAAGTGTGGGGTATATGTTTGCGGGGAGGTTGTGTATAAGTGTGGCTGGTAGCCAGGAGGGGCCGGGGGCACGTTTTGGAGTTGTTTTAATGTAGTGTTTTGTTTCCTCAACGGTGATTGGAGTGGTTAATGTGGATGTGTAGTCGAGCAGCTCCATTTTTATCAGGGGGTCAGGCCTTAGCTTGTGAGCGGGGGCCCGACACCACTCCTGGACTTCCTGGAAGTGCTCCCGCGCCTGTGGTTTGGGTGGGTTGTGTGTATGTACCGTGTCCCAGTGGGACACAAATGCGTCGAGGATGAAGTTAGTGTCTGTGAGTGATTGGTTGTTTACTTGGAGGGTGATGGGTTTGCATGGATCAGTGACTAACATCCTTTTTACGTGCCGCCAGAAAAAGGAAGGGTCCGTGCATCGGGTGTCGTCCGTGATGCGGATGACCTCTCGCCACTGCCGGTTCTTATCTAGCTGCACGTACAGTAGGATGTGGGCACGTAAGTGATTTATGTTGTGTTGTCGTGGGCCTCTAGTGTAGTGATTATTGTACTGTGCAATGAGTCTCGGAGTGTATATGGAGAATGTGAAAAGTTTTATGCAAGTGTAATTTTGGGGGGGTGAGTGTAGGTTGCGTGCAGTGGTTTTGGTTTTTAAGATTGAGCAACAGTGGTCATCTATCAGGTCTGGATTGGTGTACTCCAGGTCGAGGTATTGTGGCGTGTTTTCTGTTATGTGTCTCCTGAACTCTTCCCAGTTTGTGTTTGTGTAATCGTAGAGAGGTGGTGTAGGTATGAGTATAAGACATGTGGATATGATGTGGCATATCGGTATGTGGTCAGATAGTACGTGGGGACCGGGTGATATGTGTTTTTGGAAGCGTGTGGCGTGGTCGTTGCGGAAGACAACGTGCGGGGACGTAGTACCTCCACGAGGACCGAAGAACGTGGGGAAGGTTCCGAAACAAACTGAAACTGTACTTATCCCTGGTAAGGCCAATCCTCTTATATCCGGCAATTCCGCTACACCTGACAAGCAAAACAAGGATAAGAAAAGCGTAGGCGGTGCAGAACCAGGCGCTACGCTACATGTTCGACGTAAGCCTTCTGGACTGCATCCTTGCAAAAACTATACATGACCTAACTAACGTATAACCCCTAAATGTGACCCTACAGAAAAAAAGCTAGAAGAATATGGAGCAAAATCGACCAACGCATACCAGAAGGTATCCTCCAGAACATACGACTACCTGATCATGAGTCCCGAAATAGACCCTATAAACAAGGATATACCAGTAGCCAACTGCGAATGCAGGAAGCCTTAATACCTATATATAGATAAACAAAACCGGAAAAACGCACATATTGTCGTAGAATAGGCTCTCGACGATATACCATATATAACTTTTCGTTGAGGGAATTATTTTAATATTTCGAGTGCGTGGTAATCTGATTGACCGAGGTTATTTATATTCAATATGCTTAAGAAGTGGAACTGAGCTCAAGGATAATAATATGGCTATCATTAATAAAATAGAGTTTTATTAATTGAACTATCAACAACACGCAAAAAAAAATGTTTACATAAACGGAGAATGGAAAGGGTCGTGGGACTATCTGACTAATCCGAGGATTAAGATTTGGAGAGATTTAAAAAGGTAAACAAATAAAAATTAAGGGGAGGGGGGTATGGTTCGCTAAACCATTTAAAGCACAGGGTAGCGTTGACAAAAGGTTAGATGATTAAAGGTAATGCTCAGCTTACGTAATTAAAAAGTTGTTGTGCAGAGGAAGACGATGCAAAGGAATCTTCGGTCCACTGGCGATTTCCAGCAGCAGGGTTCTTCGGGGGGTTGTCCTTAGCGAAGGGGAAGGACTGTCTTCGAAGAGTGAGAGCGAAGTGTGGCTCGGAGGTACGTGCAATCTTTCTGACAGCAAATCGGGGATGTTCTAGATGAACAATGGAGGTTATTGTTGAAACCAAGCGTTCTCTTGAAGAACGTTAAAAAGGAGGGAATTAAATTATCCTGACGTGATGTCTTGGGAATGAGAACCGTTTCTTGACGAACGGGCTTGAAGAACAATGGCTGTTCTAACGTTTTTTTCTTTCTGAACAACAGGGGGGGTGAGAACCGTCTCTTGTCAACGGTCTCAAAGAACGATAGCTGTTCTAACGTTGTTCTCTTTCTGAATAACCGAGGGGAAGGGTGAGAACCGTTTCTTGTCAACGGGATCAAAGAACAATGGCTGTTCTAACGTTGTTCTCTTTCTGAACAACAGGGGGAGCCTTATTGACTTGGCGTCTCGAAGGCACGAACCTTGGCATTCAAGGGATATTGTCTTCTTTTGGACAATAAGGTTGTTCTCGAGGTAGAGAGTTCCTATGGTGCACAAGGGAGACCGGATCGGCGTGATGCCTCGCAAAGTTAATCTGGATCTGATCTGCTTCAATCGTGGAAAGCTATGTATAAATACCCGGAGCCGTCTGCATGGCGTAGGGGATAATTGAGTGGGGGACTTCGGAGGAATGCCCCGGTCGCGCCTGGGAAAATACCTTATCTGCTCATAAGCCTAACTCAATCTGGCGAGATCGACGTATGGAGGCGAAACGGGGGAATGAACCGCCTTGATTAAATATTAGCTAAGGTGGGCGATAACGCGCTCTGCTTCCTCTCGCAGATGCACGTAGGTAGCATGTGTTTCTAAACATGTGATAGCGGCTGAATTTATATAATATACAAAAATAAAAATAAAAGGATAATTAAAAGACCTGTAAAGGTCACCATACAAAGAAAGATCCAAAAAGGAAAGTAATAAAGATTATAAGATTATACAAAGTATAAAGTATAAACAAAAGATTCAAAGTGGACATAAAGAACAAAATAATAAAAATGGAAGAAAGAACAAGAGATAAGAAATAAGTAAACATCAACAACAAAGCAAAGTAAACTCAATTATAAATCAAAATATCCAAAATGACAAAAAGAAGAAAAGGACGCATAAATGCTAAACAAGAATAGCTCAAGAAAAGACGTAAAAGGAAAAAACATAAACAAAGGCTGGAATACTAAAAAGGAAAGTAAAAGGAGAAAACAGTACAAAGAGAAGCCATAGCCAGACGTACTGACTCACCTATCTTCAACTAGTATACACTTTTTCTCACTATACCCCTACTACTATCAAACCCTTTTTTTCTACCTTAGAATTTCCTAATTTCCTTCCGAATTTTTAGACTTGGAAGAAATCTATAAGAAAATTGAGCTCACCGAAAATTTCACAGCTGGCAAAGGAGGAAAGGTTGAGGGTAAGGCAACTCAAAAACGCCATCGATTTTTACCTTTTATCCGCGGGACTTTATGAACAAGATCTATTTTGTACGAAGCTACGTATGGCCGACACAAGATATCGTCCTGCCTATTAACAGCGGGAAGTTTGTCTTCCTATTTATAAGCTTCAATGTGTGAACCGTTTAAATTTTTCAAACAAATGTTTACTAGGTTCGATCTTCGACCCCCACAAATTCTCCTTGTTGCCTCAACTCAGCGGCCTTATAGTTCGCTAGGATGAAGAGCTTCTCGGGGGTTAATTTGAAAGCTGGTACTTGGAAATAAGTACTAGTGGGTTTAAAGAATATTCATTTTATACATGCTCACTTTTATTTCAAACTGATTAAAATCATTCTAAAATGTTGTTTAAAATGATGTTCTTGTTACTTCGCTCCTCTCTTAAGTTAGTTTTCTTGACCCTTGCCTAAAATGACGTCGAAGTTAAAATTAATTCAAAGACGGAGTTTGATATTTCATAACTCGAAAACTAACGAGGGCATCCTTGGAAAAAAAAAGCTTTCCAAATAGGTTTCTCAAGTAAGTCGTGAAGTTGGAAGAAAGTTAAAATGTAAGGAAGATAAATAGTTTGATGAGACAGAGGTGACGAGTTTGAAGCTGTTGGAGTTTGCAAATCTCACGAACGTCTCCCGTCTGTTACTGAATTCGGGGTAGGAACTCTTGTTGTGTTTTTTACTCCCCTAACTTTATCAGTTTCTTTAGGACTTTTCTTAAGAACATTTTAACGGAATTCAACGTTCGTTTTGGCTTTAAATTCTTTTTTTTATGCGGGCCATTTGTGCGTTACAATTTCCAAAGAAACAAATTCCTTTGATGATTTTACATCTCTTTAAGAAGAATAAAGGGTCAGGAACCCGCTTTTAACGTCAAACCACGTATTCGAAGCCCTTTCTTAAGACCAATTATTGCAAAAATTTTTATTCAAACTTTTCTTCTGTCCCACAAAAATGACTTTTTTTCTTAGAAATGATGTAAGATTTCCCCAAACTTTTCAATTTTTGCTGATTATCTTCGTCCCCCTTTTTTAAACTTATTTTTATGTGGCAGAGATAAAAAGTTTGCTCGCGAAAATTAGGAAATATTGCATTTTTCGTTTTCAAAATCATCCGATATTTTATATATGCACCAAAATATCAACCTTTTAGATTGAATTTATGAATGATATACTTTATTTTTAAAAATTTATAGATAAATCGTGTGTCGAGGAATAGGCCGAGGGGTGGTTGGAGTTTTCCCCGACTCTTATATTGTCGTAGAAGGGACTCTCGACGATATACCATACAATAACTATTCGTTGAGGGAACTTCTTTAATTATCTTTAGAGTGCGTGAATGTCTGGCGGGCCGATATTATGTATCTTCGATATGCTTAAGAAGTGGAACTGAGCTCAAGGATAATAATATTGCTATCATTAATAAAATAGAGTTTTATTAATAATAACTATCAACAATACACAAAACGGAAAATATTGACAGAAACAGAGAATGCAAAGGGAGGTGGGGGCTCGGGCTAATCCGAGGATTAAAAGATTTAAAAAGTAAATCAAATATAAAGTTAAAGAGATGGGATGGTTCGCTAAACCATTTAAAGCACAGGATAGAATTGACAAAAGGGTTAAATACTCAAGGGTAACGTTCGGCTTACGTAATTTTATACTAGTGGTGCAAAGGAAATCGACGTGAAGGAACTTTCGGTCCGCTGGCGAGTTCCAGCCGAAGGTGGGGGAATAAAATGATCCTGACGTGGCGTCTTGGGAATGAGAACCGTTTCTCGACGAACGGCTCGAAGAACAATGGCTGTTCAACGTTGTTCTCTTCTGAATAACAGGGGGGGGGGTGAGAACCGTCTCTTGTCTACGGGCTCAAGAACAATAGCTGTTCTAATGTTGTTCTCTTCTGAACAACAAGGGGGAAGGGTGAAAACCGTTTCTTGGCGAACGGAGTCAAACGAACAATGGCTGTTCTACGTTGTTCTCTTCTGAACAACAGGGGAAGGGTGAGAACCGTTTCTTGTCAACGGGCTCGAACGAATAATGGCTGTTCTAACGTTGTTCTCTTTCTAAACAACAAGGGGGAAGGGTGAGAACCGTTTCTTGGCGAACGGGCTCAAAAGATCAATGGCTGTTCTACGTTGTCCTCTTCTGAACAACAGGGGAAGGGGTGAGAACCGTTTCTTGTCAACGGGCTCGAACGAACAATGGCTGTTCTAATGTTGTTCTCTTCTGAACAACAAGGGGGAAGGGTGAGAACCGTTTCTTGGCGAACGGGCTCAAAAGAACAATGGCTGTCTACGTTGTTCTCTTCTGAACAACAGGGGAAGGGGTGAGAACCGTTTCTTGTCAACGGGCTCGAACTTTGGCACTCAAGGGATATTGTCCTTCTTCTGGACAAGTGATGGTGAATCTCGAGGTCGAGGTCCCTTGGCGCACAAAGGGAGAGAGGGTCGTGGTGATGTTTCGCGACGAAAATCTGGATCTCCAATCTGATCTTAGTGGTAAAGTTTCCATCTAAAGAGTCGAGACACTCCCTTGGCCTGGGGGACAATGGAGTGGGAGCTTCGAGGGAATGCACACCCGAGCCTGGGAACAATGCCTTATCTGCCCATAAGCCTAACTCAATCTGGCGAGGTCAGCGTATGGGAGCGAACGGGGGAAGATAAACCTCCTTGTTTAAACATTGACTCAGGTGGCTGCGATAAGGTGCCAAGCTTCGAAGCGAAGATGCACGTGGGAGCATCGTGGTTTTAAATAATATGTGATAGGGGTTGAAATTAATGCGGCCTCAACCCGTTCTATCACACCCCTCCATTCCGGGGGAAGTTGTCACTTCGAAAAAAGAGAGAAGGGACAACGATAGAGCTCCGTTGTGGGGAACTCGTCTTCTTGTACCAACCGTACCTTCCTGCACCTAACTAGTATTACCTCAATACATATGATTATTTTGATCTTTTGATTATAAGGGAAAATAACCTTTAATACAACTTAATAAAAAAAATACATGGAACAATGAAATGATATAAAATTAGTACATATGGGACAAAATAATTTATACGTAAATAATGGGTACAAATATATATACATACAAAAAAAATAGACATTGAGCGTTACAAAATTCAGACATATACATTAACTAATTATAATACAATAGCATCTAATTTAAGTCGTACAAGACGGTATATACCTACATGGAGATACTAATTCTATGAATACAATTACTCTACGCTATTCGGTAACGCATTCCTACTGAGTGCGTCAGCGACCTGGTTATCGGAACCTTTTATATAATTTATTTTAAATTGATACTCTTGCAAGAGTAAACTCCAGCGCATGATTCGGCCGTTGGAGTGTCGACAATTCCTAATAGAGGCTAACGGACGGTGGTCGGTTCGTATCTGAAATTCTTTTCCTATCAAGTACATTTTGAATTTGTCTATGACCCAGATAATTGATAGAGCTTCCTTTTCTACAGTGGCATATCTCCTTTCGCGTGGTAATAATTGACGACTAGCATATGCAACTGGATGACTCGTTCCGTCATCCTCGTATTGAAGGAATACACCTCCAATGCCCTCGTTGGACGCGTCAGTCTTAATCTCAAAGGATTTTTCCGGGTTGGGCAACTTTAAAATGGGGGCAGAAATGAGCTTACTCTTGAGCTGATTAAAATTGTAAACAGTGACATCATTCCAACGTAAACGATCGGGGGAATTATTTTTTTGAAGGGGGCTGAGGGGGGCCGAAATTGCAGCGAAATTCGGAACAAATCGCTGATAGTGAGAAGCTGACCCTAGGAACGATCTTAATTGCTTCTTTGTAATCGGGAGGGGCATGTCGTCGATTGCCTTAATCTTGTTCTCTTGGGGACCTAACTTGCTTTGTCCTATTTTGAAACCCGAATATTTTATGGTTTCGTGGGCAAAATGGCATTTGCGGGGGCCAATGGTGAGGCCATTATCGCGCAGTCGCTCGAAAAGAGCTAATAGGGTGATTAAATGGTGACTCCATTCAAATAGTTCTTGTAGCTGACTCTTTTGATGTGGTGTCAGCTGCGCGTCAATATCCAGGTCAGAGGGTTCCAAAGACTCGCCTGGTAGGGAAGGAGGAGGGTAATCGGCATCAGGTTGGGTGCACACTATCTGTATTACATTAAGGGACTCCGCGGGGTAATCTTCTTCAAGCGCCGATGTTTCGTCCAGTTCTACGAAGGTATCTCCATGGGCGCGTTAGGGGTTAAATTTTTCTTGGGGTCCACGGACAGTCTCCGTGTCCTTGTCTTGGGCCTTATCGCCTACGGGTGTTAGTAATTTACACTCCTTTTGTGCCGTCCTAAAGTCCTGGTTAGGGGTCTCCGAGAAATCGGACGGTATCGGGGTTCTGATGGGAACGGGCTCCTGGGCTTCTTTCTTAGCTCGGCCTCGAGGAAGGGCGGCCTGAGACACAGGGTCGGAACTTACTTGGGGGCTGTGTCCTATAAGTACGAAACTGAATTGTATGGGTGCTGAAATGACTTCAGCCCAGCCATCATAATATTGACACTGCAGGTAACATCTAACGACAGGGAATTGGTTCGCCCGCCCAAGGTAGTCATGTAGCACCGCAAATTTTTCGTGGTTAAGGTCCACTGGGGGCAGGAGTTCGTCGGACACGATGAAACACGTACATCCTATGTCCCTGACGAGAGTCGATACTCACAGCCGTTCACGCTGCCCTCCTCAAATTTCAAAGTTCCCGATGAACTTTTATCAAAAATAAAATTTACCCGGTGGCCTGACGGAGGGGGAGAAGTTTCTGCTTGGGTCCGCACCACCGAGGGAGCCAGGGTTGCATTAATCTGGTGAAATTGGTGGGCTGGTCCGCTTTTAAGCCTAGAATTTGTGGGGCAATTCCAGCTCATGTGGTTTTCTACACCACAGGTGAAGCATATGATTGGTCGCTTCGGGAAGAGATATGGAGGAGAAATCTTAACGGGAGGTTTGGAATCCCGTTGTTGGTTTTGGGGAAAGAAGTTTTGGGGTTTTACGGGGCTCTGAAACTTCGTCGGCTTTCCTGTGAAGGGGCGCGAATCCTTCCTTCTTTCCTTGTGGGGGGATTGGTGAGAAGTTCGATTCTCCTTTGGGTATAAATTATGGCTTGCGGCATAGACATCCGCTTCTTCGGTACATTCTTTAAAGGTCTGGCACCGACGATCCTAGACGAACGCGCGGATCTCCGTCGGGAGAGACGCCAAAAATTGATCTCGCAACACGAAGTCTGTTAAGGACTCATAGTTCGGATCAACCTTTGAGGATTCTAACCAAAATTTAAAATTCCTCTGAAGAATGTATCCGAATTGACGGAACGTCTGTCCGGGTTTAATACGACCTCCTCGAAATTCTTGGCGGTAGAAATCGGGAGTCATATTATGAGCGGCCAATAACTCAGCTTTTAAGGTGCTGTAGTTAATTGTACATTCAGATGGTAAAGATATAAAAATTTCGCGCAATTTACAATTTAACAGGGGAAGTAATCTGGCTACACCTTCAGCCTCCAGATCCATGTTATTGATTTCGAGGATCTTTTCGAAGTGGGCTAAAAATGCTCCGAAATCCTCTCCATCCTTGAAATTGGGGAGCTTTAGTGAGAGATTGGCGGGGGGGGATTCAGAACGGGAACTGGCGGACTGTATCTCTGCTCCAACACGAGCAAATTCAATCTGATGGTGAAGCTCAGCTTGTCTTCTCCGTTCCTCTCTTTCTTCTCGTTGAAATTCTCTTTCTCTTTCTTGTTCTTCTCGTTGGATTTCTCTTTCTCTTTCTTCTCGTTGGATTACTCTTTCTCTTTCTTCTCTTTGGATTTCTCTTTCTATTTCTTCTCGTTGGATTACTCTTTCTCTTTCTTCTCTTTGGATTTCTCTTTGGATTTCTGTTCTTTGCTCCTCTTGAACGTACTCAATTAGTTCTTTTCCGGAGAGTCCCAAGGATTCTCCTTGCGCTTTAAAGATTTCGAACTGAGTCATCTTTTCACTTGGAGGCGCACTAGTCAACCAACTAAAATTCCTTGCAACAAGAATTATGCCTTCTAGAGAATTAGCCTACCTAAATATGGGCACTGACCTATTCGTACTTGGTTTCTCGATCTAAATAACCACTGACTAAAATCACAAAAAAAAAACACAAACAAATTATAATAACAGATCCTTAAGCTACTCCAGCTTCTTAAGTTTCAAAAAAAGGGGATAGCAATCGTTAAAACAAAAGGAAACTACTATACTCTATTATTATAACGAATAACACTATGCTTTACTCGACTGAGACCAGTGTTTGCAAAGATATAGCGTTAAACCTTACACACTTGATACCAAATTTAAATAGTATATATATATATATATATATATATATATATATATATATATATATATATATATGTCGTAGAATGGACTCTCGACGATATACCATATATAACTATTCGTTGAGGGAACTTCTTTAATTATCTTTAGAGTGCGTGGATGTCTGGCGGGCCGATATTATGTATCTTCGATATGCTTAAGAAGTGGAACTGAGCTCAAGGATAATAATATTGCTATCATTAATAAAATAGAGTTTTATTAATAATAACTATCAACAATACACAAAACGGAAAATATTGACAGAAACAGAGAATGGAAAGGGTCGTGGGGGCTCGGGCTAATCCAAGGTTTAAAAGATTTAAAAAGGTAAAACAAATATAAAGTTAAAGAGATGGGATGGTTCGCTAAACCATTTAAAGCACAAGATAGAATTGACAAAAGGGTTAAATACTCAAAGGTAACGTTCGGCAGAGGAAGTCGACGTGAAGGAATTTTCGGTCCGCTGGCGAGTTCCAGCCGAAGGGGGGGAATAAAATGATCCTGACGTGGCGTCTTGGGAATGAGAACCGTTTCTCGACGAACGGCTTGAAGAACAATGGCTGTTTTAAGTTGTTCTCTTCTGAACAACAGGGGGGGGGGGTGAGAACCGTCTCTTGTCTACGGGCTTAAGAACAATGGCTGTTCTAATGTTGTTCTCTTCTGAACAACAAGCGGGAAGGGTGAAAACCGTTTCTTGGCGAACGGAGTCAAACGAACAATGGCTGTTCTACGTTGTCCTCTTCTAAACAACAGGGGAAGGGGTGAGAACCGTTTCTTGTCAACGGGCTCGAACGAACAATGGCTGTTCTAATGTTGTTCTCTTCTGAACAACAAGGGGGAAGGGTGAGAACCGTTTCTTGGCGAACGGGCTCAAAAGAACAATGGCTGTTCTACGTTGTTCTCTTCTGAACAACAGAGGAAGGGGTGAGAACCGTTTCTTGTCAACGGGCTCGAACTTTGGCACTCAAGGGATATTGTCCTTCTTCTGGACAAGTGATAGTGAATCTCGAGGTCGAGGTCCCTTTGTGCACAAAGTGAGAGAGGGTCGTGGTGATGTTTCGCGACGAAAATCTGGATCTCCAATCTGATCTTAGTGGTAAAGTTTCCATCTAAATAGTCGAGACACTCCCTTGGCGTGGGGGACAATGGAGTGGGAGCTTCGAGGGAATGCACACCCGAGCCTGGGAACAATGCCTTATCTGCCCATAAGCCTAAGTCAATCTGGCGAGGTCAGCGTATGGGAGCGAACGGGGGAAGATAAACCTCCTTGTTTAAACATTGACTCAGGTGGCTGCGATAAGGCGCCAAGCTTCGAAGCGAAGATGCACGTGGGAGCATCGTGGTTTTAAATAATATGTGATAGGGGTTGAAATTAACGCGGCCTCAACCCGTTCTATCATATATATATATATATATATATATATATATATATATATATATATATATATATATATATATATATATATATATATATATATATATATATATATATATATATATATATATATATATATTTATATCCTATTATCCCGAATGCGGAGGAGTCGTCGTACTACTCCTTATACTTCGTTCGGCCCGTGCTCTGAATATGTTTATTGACTCAGAGTGCTTAGAGGTTGGCTACGGAGTGATTGGAATGAACTTTGCCAGCAAGCGACCCAAAGGAAGTTAGATACACAACAATATGAAAATAAAGTTTTAATGAACACTAAACAAGAAAATATAAATCAATAAGTGAATCTCGGATATCTCACTTGGCTTGAAAATAACTATTCACTATGTAAATCCCTATACACTTTTAATGTTGGTAAGCTTCGCCGTGAAGTTGGGGAATGTGAAAGGGAACGGTTACCTTGGAATCTGATGTTTTGGTGGTGCTAGTGAGTGAAGGTGGTGAGATAAGGGGTGGAGACGATGAGGTAGGTTCTCCAGGGACTGAACTGATCTCACAATTCCGTCACGATTCTGCTGGAAGAAGGTGGTGACGGGAGCTTCTTGTTAAAGAGGGCCCCACGCTCGTGAACTCCGAGGAATCTTGGGTACCTCTGTGAGGGAGGAGGGGGCGGGGCAAAGTGACCTATCGACGCGTAGGGTCACGGATAAAAGCCGAGATGTAGATCTCTCGTTTAGGGAACCAGAGTGAGGTTGTTTGTAGCTTCAGCTCTGACACGTGACTACGAGCTTGGGTCCACACTGACTTGTAGACCAACGGGCATAGGAGCATCCTTAACTGGGACCGATCTCCTCTCTGAAGACTTGGTGCTTCGACGATTTACCACTGCACTGAGATAAATGACAATTCCTGCCCCGCCAGACGCTGTGCAACTCTACAATTGAGGGTTAAAAGAATTCATCTTTTATACTCGAAACTCGAGAGAGATTTACATGGCTCCGGAAGTAGATTTGATATCAAGCATCGTTCTTCGGGTGAGAGCGGCTTGATTATCTCCTCCATTTCGTCCTTTGCAAACTTTCGGGAACCACTGGAAGCCAAGATGGGCTCCCATCTATCGATTACCAGTCGAGGAAGGAACTCGGTGGTTAGCTGAAATGGACGGCGGTTTCTTCTGGCAGGAGATCATCCGATATTGGGCCGGAAGGAAAAGGTTTGATAACCGGCCCGCCCGGAAGGGAAGTGGGGAAACGTGGGTGCATTATGTTACTCTCCTACATCGCGATTTATTAGAAAAACAATTTAGATCCACTATTTAAGCAATAATTATTATTTTAATGATAATTATTCGGAAGCGTATTATATCCTTCAAACGGCAGCAGTTCGTAATCACATAATCCCCTGAAACTGACTTAGATCAATTTACATCAGAAACTCTCACAAGGAGGCGTTCATAGGAACAACGAGTAGAGGCCAGATGGCTAGACGAAAGTCTGTTGTGAGAGGGTCTACTAGCTTAAACTAAACTCGGAAGCAAAGTTATACAAGAGATCCTCGCGATGGAGTTTTACGTCAGAGTATTAATGAAGTACACTTTTCCTGGATAGCTAACCTACTCTGCGTAAATAGAGTTGGAAATACGTCAAGGAAAAAAGTACAATAACGCCGAGGCTCATAAAAATAATTTTATTAATCTTTAACAATTATTGTAAATGCAAAATTTAGAATAATACTAATTGAATAACAAGGAGATATTGATTGATTAGGAAATTTATAACAATGACTGAACGCAATATGTAGAATCGGATTTCATAAGGAGATATATATATATATATATATATATATATATATATATATATATATATATATATATATATATATATATAGAAATATTTATGTAAATAAGTATAAATAAGGTTAAATGAGGTTATATAAGTTATAGAAGGTTATATAAGGTTCACGAATGGTTGGGGGAACTGCCCAGTTGAAGGTCTCAAAGCACTATCGGTCTAGAATTGCCGGGCATGGAACAATTCGTTTGAGACACCGTTGAGACGCCTCAAGATCCGTTTAAAATATTTGAGCTCTGCTTTTGGCTCAGAGAAATCGCGCGATCTCTTTGAAAAGTGCGTAGGAGGCATTGTCTAATAAACATCACGTGCTGTGACGTTTTTGGCGTAGAAACAAAACTTTGTAGAACGGTCACATGGACTGAGACAGTTGCTACAGAAGTTAGTGACCAGAGTATTTAAAAGGAAGTTAAATGATCTTAAACTGGAGCTGACCGAAAAACATTGGACGATTGAGTTTTTTTATTGCAAACATTCAGTCTATAAGTGTTTGATGATACATTAGCTGTTAACACAGGGCATATATCTGCTTGTTCCTGGACCATATCTAAAAAAGATACTGGTATTAGAATTCATACATATCGAAAAGACGACCCTGGGGTTGTCAATCTCTATTCTACTCGAGGATTTCTTTCTTTTGTCATGTGTATTTAGTATTTGGATTATGGGTATTTATTTTTGTAGTTGAGGAAACACAGCGTTCTGGTTTGTGCATATCAGTCAAAAGAGTATTGGAGATGGCCCTGAACCGGATGTATTTTGAGGATGGAGTGCTTAAAAGCTAAATTGCATAATTACCTTACATAACATATTGTTGGATATTTAAAGGAATGTCGTTTCGAGTTTCTAGGAAATGTAAACTAATAATGAAAGAGCTGATAACGAGGATAATCGATTGATCTAGGATTTTAATCGAAAATTCTTTAACTAAATTGTTCAATGAACTAACGCGCGTCCACAAAATTCTTAATTTAATTATTTATTTATAAAAAATTAAGGAAAAAAATTAACTGTCGCCGTCTCGAAAATGTAGGCAAAAGCGATCCCAAGGGAATCAATTTTACCAAAAAGTGGCTTTTCAAATAAAACACCGAATAAGTTATTTCCTAATTTTGAAAATTAAAATTTTAATGCTTTTTGTAGTAAAATAAATTAGATCGACCAGAAAGAATTCCTCAACAGGAACATCATCATTGTGATCTACGCCATTTTTTAAAATATCTTTTAGGAGCGAAGTCGATTAGGTCCCTAAATAGGAATGTACCCCTACTCGAAATATAGGCTCGCCCTGGATCAGTAATAAGGTAAGGTTTGCTATCGAAAAAAGAAAACGCAAACAGCTATTATCACTTTTATAAAAAAAATAGTAGCAATGTAAATCGCAAAAATTAAGTTCAATGAAGCCGGCAAGCTAAAAGCGAAGTAAGAAAAGCAAAAAAAAAAAGGTAGACGAAATTGATCTTTCTAAAACGCTTAAAGAAAACCAAAAATAATTCTAAGGGTATGTAGATATGAGATAATCTATTAGAGCTTCTAGATTCACACACCTTAACCTTCATGACTTTTTCTGGTGTATGCTAAAAGAGAAATGAAATAAAGATACGAGAAATGAAATATAGATACGAGACACCTAAGGGAACAGCGCATCATAAATGAATGTACTCAAATTGACGGAAATTTAGAGTTAATTAAAATTTCAAAGTCTTACCCAAATAAAATAAACCTCAAGTACATCAAGAAGTTAAAAAACGAATTAATAGCGCTACTCACCAAAATATTTAACATATTACTAAACGAGAGTATTGCTCTTGAAGACTTAAAGTTAGCAAATGTTACGCGGGTTTATTTTTAAGGAAGAAAAGATTGTTGCTACAAATTAATTATATAAATGCATGAGCTTAAGCTCAATTGTAGATAACCTTTAGAGTTAATTTAAGAAACAAAATCGTGGATCATTTTCTAAAATATTAAATAAAGATGGCCAACACAATTTCAAAACTCGTCGCTCATGTTTAACGAATTAGGTCACGATATGAAGAAGATTATGATTTTCAAAGCGTTTCCGGTTCCCATTCGGAGACTTCTGGAAAAGCTTTGAGCTCGCGAGATAAGAGGTAGCTTATTACGATAAATCGAGAAATGGCGTGCAACCCATAGACAGAGATTGATGGCAAATGGAGAATCTTCTGATTGGACTAAAATCACTGATGGCGTGCCTCAGGTCCTGTATTATTTTTTATCTTCCTGAAAAGCTTAGATAAAAATTATTAACCAAGATTGTCAAAGTCGGTACGATACTAACTTAGGTATATTTGCGGAACATAAGCCTGATCGAGAGGAAATACAGCAAGATCTAAATATGTTCGTGTAATCCCTACAAAAGAATCACATCTTGGTGATCAAAGTTCATAATTAAAATTGTATAAATATTTTTTCCTCGTCTCAAATCTGGCAATATTCTTCTTTTGAAAAGCGCATTGGCATTCTTGCCTCATGATCTTCTTAACAACAGCTCTGTTTTCCTTAGAGTAAAAAGTGTGTTAACATTCCATATAAATGTACTTAACTTAATTAATTTCTCTATTATTTTTTAAGACTACTTTATCTGTTTTTACATAAGGCATTACCTCCAATATTCCATCGCTGAATTACTGCCAACTTCCTTTGCTACCTAAGTTCTTTTACCACAAAGTTTTCATTGTTATTTTAAAATCTTCAATAATCTCACTCTTACTTAATTACACCTTGTTACAATTATCTAAAATATTGTTGCCATTATCTAAAACAATTATCTAATAACATTATTTCTTGTGAACTAAATGTTAATTCGATACATCAAATATTATAGAATAAAATAATAATTAAAAATAGTTATACAAAATAATTTTGTCGAATTTGTACAGAGTGCATAATAATTAAAATGGTATTTACATGATAAAGTTTAAATATACAAATGATACATTTTGAAATCTTAAACGATACATTTTGAGATATGATGGTCAAAAGGTCATTTTCGTCCAGCTGTAGGTCACTTGAACACGTGTGTGTCAATTCATTGTGAACGTAGGCGAGCAATGGTGAAACGATTGAGTGTACACATTTTGTCTTAATGATGCAATGAGAGAGTAAACATGAATATAGTGAATTTGCAAAAAATAATTAATTAACCTAGATAAATTAGATGAGAGGCATATCGCCGTAAGTAGCATTATGTAAATACCAATGAGTGAATTGCCAATGAATGAATCGATGGCGCGTTGCCATAGGTAGCATTATGTGAATGTTAATCAATGCATCGATGGCGCGTCGCCATAGGTAGAATTATGTGAATGTTAATGAATGAATTTATGGCTCGTTACCATAGCACTATGTGAGTGTGAATGACTAAATTATAATGAATTAATACAAAGTGAAGCACACAGATAATTTAATGATCTAGCAACTCGGCTAGAGAGCGGTTTCTCAACCATATCTGAGGCTATAAGTTAAAACTTTGCTGAATTGTAATCTACTAAAGAGTGATGTGAGTCAGAGTTGGAGAGTTGCGTGGTGCGGAGGTTGAACGTCCAGTTGAGTTGAGTTGGTGCTTCGCTGAGATGAATGTAGGCTCTTTCTTGATGGATGCAATATGATCCATGGTTGTAATTGCGTTGAGAGAATTTGATGATGATTCCAGAAATATGATGGCTTCGTAAAATGATGAGATACACTCCGGATGTTACACTTGTAGCGAGAGAAGTAGTCGATAATTGTAGTGAGAGAAGTAGTTAATGGATTGATTGTGGCTGGGGTGATTAGTTTCGAGTTGGAACAAATATTCCTTTTCTGCTACATGATTCGAGTTCGTTCTTGAGAGTGTCCACCAAATAAGTTCGTATTCGGATTTTTACAAACAATTTTGAATTTGATATTTAATGATGAAGGGCTGGAGCTGTGTGAATCCTATCCACCCAGGTGGATGGATTCACAACGACGAAGACGAAGTTACTTGATCGACTGTGTGGATTATGAGAATATCTGTATCCGACTTGTGTGAATAATATGTGCTTATTTTATATGTGTAGAGAAGGTGGGCATGACCAAGAGGGTTATTGAGGACGAGATTTTTTTTAAGTCAATGTTTGTTCGAGAGGGAGAGAGAGATAGAGAGAGAGAAAGAAGAGAGATTGTCTATCAAAGAAAGTTGATAGACAGGTGGAAGGAAAATGAATTTATGATCACAAAGTCTGGAAAATAGGTAGCAGACTGGCGTCAATAAGCAAATGGTTGAATTGCAGTTTTGTGGCAACGAAGTTTGTTGACCTTAAAGAAGATAACTGACCAAGGTAAGATCCAATGGTCGCTGCTATCAGAACATGTATGTGTGCAACTTTTGTGTACATGCATCACGATATATATATATATATATATATATATATATATATATATATATATATATATATATATATATATATATATATATATATATCCGGCTACTTACAAGCCGGATCTTCAATAAATATATATATATATATATATATATATATATATATATATATATATATATATATATATATATATATAAGAAATTTTTTATAATTAAGAGAACTAAGGGTTAAAAGTAAAAATTTGGAGAATAATGTATTAGGTTGAGGAATAAAGCTCTTGCTTTTATATTATATTGTGTTGATTTAAGTTTTGTTGAAGTGATTTGTGCATATATTAAGAAACAATAATAAATAATGAGAGCAAAATTTGCAAAGGTTAGGCTAAGTCTCTTAACAGCGTAGACTATTAGGCTTTTGCTTAGGCTACGTCTTGAATTTGAGGAATAAGTCATTGCGGTTTATTTAAAAGTTGTGTTAATTTAATTTTTGTTCTGTACCCTCAAAATGGAATGTCAAGTTGAAAGAAAGGCGCATTTTAGACACTTGTTGTTATTCATTTTCAATCGAGACGGGAACAATGCAAACGCAGCCAAAGCTCGTCGCGATATTTGTGCTGTGTACGGAGAAAATGCTTTATCAGAAAGGACAGCTCAATGGTGGTTTTTACGTTTCAAAAACGGTCATTTCAATCTTAATGACGAAGAACGTTCTGGTCGCCCCATTAAGTTGAATGAAGATCGATTGAACGACCTTCTTCATGAAAATCCTCGTGAATCGACTAGAGAATCTGCTGTACAATTGGCGTGTGATCAGAAAACTGTAGTGAATCACCTTCATTCGATGGAGAAAGTTAAAGAACTCAGGGCATGGGTTCCGCACGCTTTGAGCGAAAGCAACAAACTTCAACGCTCCACGATTGCCGCAGATTTACTTGCTCGTCACAAGGCTACTCGTGGATATGAGGACAGATTTCTTCACCGCATCATCACTGGCGACGAAAAGTGGTGTGTTGATGTCAACATGAACCATCGAAAACAATGGCTTAGCCCCAATAGAAAACCACTTCCGCGAAAGATGATGCTGTGTGTGCGGTGTGATTGTGAAGGCATTATTCTGTATGAGCTCCTTGCGAACAACGAGATTGTCGTTGCAGAACTATACGTTTAACAAATGTATCGACTCGCCGAAGCTATTCGTGAAAAGCGACCCCATCGACGTTATGGAGTCCTTCTGCAACACGACAATGCTCGTCCTCACATTGCCAATATAACAAAAGACGACATCCAAACGCTTAATTGGTAAGTCCTGCCGCATCCTCCATATTCGACACACTTGGTTCCATCGGATTTCCATCTGTCCCGATCGCTCTCCAACAATTTGCGCGGCGTTTCGTTCAATACTGATGTGGAAGTAAGAACCTGGTTAGACAAATTCTTCGATTCAAAATCTAGAGATTTTATTGCAGAGGCATCGAAAAACTAGTTGAACGTTGGGAAGAAGAAGTAAATACAACGGAGAATACATTATTGAATAAATTGCATATTTTTATCAATTAAAAATGAAGTTTTTCTAAAATTGTTAATAGTAATGAATAAATTTTATAAAACGCAAGAACTTATTCCTCAACCCAATACAAAAATAAAAAAACAAAAACAAAATATAATAAAATTTGAAACTCATATCGAATGTACAAAAATTAAGTTCATATGTATCTGTTATTAAGCGCCGTGTATGCGGACCGTTTGCATAAAAGGGAAACTGGAGAATTCCCACATACATCACACACAGATCAGCCACAAAACCAGATATAGTACTCGCCAGCAATATGTTCCCATACAATTACTTCATTGAGCTGGGTGGCCCTATTCCCAGTGACCACCCGGCTATCCTTATTAAAGTTTCAACCTCCCCCATTCAAATCACTATGCCAGAACGAAAGAGCTACGCTTGAGCCAACTGGGATAAGTATAAACAACTCCTCGAAAGTTACAACCCTGAACCCTTAATTAATGCCACCCTAGAAGAAATTGACGAGGAGTTGGATAAAATTAATGAATATTTATTAAAAACCGACAAGGCAGCCGTCCCCCGAGTTAAATATAAAACTCTTCCTGCCCCCTCATGGACCCCTAGAATAAAATCCATCGTGAGGGAATATAGGGAACGGATTAATGAAGTGAACCTCACTGGCCCCAACTTCAACACACACAGGCAAACACGACACATTCGTGACGAACTAATGACTCTTAATAGGGACCAGCAGAATGTACTTTGGGATAATTTAATTGAGAGACTGAACTTAGAAACCGACTCACGTACATTCTGGCAGACTGTTAAACAAATAAGAGGCGGACAACCACTAAAGACTATTAAACTCAGACGTGATGATACTGAAATTACTGACGTGGAAAAAATCGAAGAGGAATTCAGACTCTTTTGGGCATCTATATTTAAGATATCCCCAGAAGAGAATGATAACTTCGATTTAGACTTCGAAGACGGAATTATTAACGACTTGAATGATCAGATACACAGAACCCATCCTCACCATTGCGTATCACAAGAGAGGGAAATGGAAGGACTCGGCGGTAGAATTACTGCTGAGGAGCTCTCAAAAACCTTAAAGTCCTTTCGACAGCGAGCACCGGGGCGTACAGGACTGACAAAGGAGATTTTTATTTGAGCCCTGCCCAACATCTTATTGGGGCTCATGATTACCATGAACGCGTGCCTGAATGTGGGTTACTTCCCTGACCACTGGAAGGTAGCGAAAATGATATTCATTCCTAAAGCCGGTAAGCTACCGGACAGTCCAGCTAACTTCAGGCCTATATCTCTCTTAGAATTTTCAGGGAAAGTCTTGGAGAAGATATTGTCCAACAGGGTAAATACGTTCCTCGAGAATAATAATTCCCATAACATTCAGCAGCATGGCTTCCGAGCGAAGCGAGGAACGGACACGGCGCTATCCGTGATTACCGAGAAGTTGGCAAAAGTAAAATCTGAAAAGCGCCATGCAAATCTGGTGCTACGCGACGTCAAAAGGCCTTTGACAAAGTATGGAGGAGAGGCCTACAATATAAAATCTTACAAGTGGGCTTCAATCCCATACTTGAAAGGATCCTTGGTGATTACGTAATGGAAAGGAGGGCGTTCCTGAGTATCAAAGGTTATAATGGCCCTGAGTTCGAGCTCGAGGCGGGGGTGCCTCAAGGCGGGTGCATAAGTCCCCTGCTCTACAACATTTACACCATCGATCTTCCTCGACCTCAGACAGAAGGTTCCTTGTACGTCCAATTTGAGAACGACATAACAATGATATGTACGACGCCTTATCGAAATGCGAATTTCATGTCACAGAGTACGGCGGTGGAAATCAAAAACATCAACTCTTTCGAGAGAAGATGGAAGATATCCACCAATGCCCAAAAGTTCCGTGTAATTCCATTATTCCGACGAACACTGGCAGACATCCGTGTGAGGGGGTGCACGCATCCCATACCGCACGGAGGGCACGGTTCTTGGATTTCGTATCACGACTGGTGGGTATGGGAGTCATGTAGCAAAAATTACAGAGAATGCAAGGAGGGACTTGGGTGAATTTTTTCAAATTCATAAACCTGAGCACCTCCAACAAACTTAAAATTATAACGCGTGCATTCATTCAAAACTCCTGTATCCCCCGGTCCCTATAAACGCAGTTTCCGGCGTAAGTCCACAAACTACAAAGAGTCCAGAATAAGGCAGTAAACATCATTACAGGAACCCGAAGGAGAGAAGGGAGAAGGCAGAGTGAACTCCATGGTGAACTAGGGATGGCCCCCATAAACGTGGAGCTTCACCTGATAGCAACCAAAATCTGGGACAAGGTGCGCCGGCAACTCCCTCCCGAGTATGTACTCGAGCACATTGACTTTGACAGCATAGGGCGAGCAAGATCATTTAAAAGCAGTGTACTACTGATTGACATTGACGTCGACCCAAGGTTCACTTAAAATAAAACTCCACTTCACAACACAAATCACAAACAAAGCCAAGAGAAAATAATTCACTATATTAGCAATTGCTAATATTAGTTTTTTATTAAAACTTCCCCAAAATTTTGCGCGAAAAATCGCCAAAAACTAAACAAACAAAACAAATCAAAATAAACATCAAAGTCTGGGTGTAAAATACCCGGACAAGAAGATGCAAATCTTCAACAAGTCAAGTAGAGAGTAAATATACCTGCTACTACAAAGGCTTGAATGCCTAGCGCATTAACAGATAGTGTATGTATATATATATATATATATATATATATATATATATATATATATATATATATATATATATATATATATATATATATATATATATATATATATATATATATATATTGTCACAAAAAATATAACCAAAACGCAAAGAAAGCCAGAGATGCCCTTTCACCAGGGATCTGTCTTTCATACTTCTTTTCATTTTCGCTTTTCTATTAATTTCCCTATTTTTCCCCACTATTTCTCCTACTAAAACCCTCTCCTACTATATTCCTCACTTTATATGTCCAATGTACTCATAATAACGAGACATACAAAAGAAGAGAGATACATCTGAAGGTTTACCAACTTCCCGCCGCCGAATATGGAATACTGAATCCAGCACCAAAGACTTCTTACTCTCAAATAAAACACTGATTACATTTAACTAGCTTGCAATCAAGAAATATAGCCTTCAAACAAGAAACAAGATAGCTCTACCTATTGGACTCAGTGCTTCCCGTAAAGGCACTCCCAAAAGAATCGAATAGGTAGCCCCCAAGCTGAACAAAGAACCCTATCTGGCTACCTAGGAGTGGTACAAAATCTCGGTGACAAATCACCCTTGGCAACCAAACCACTTACTTGATTTGGATAAAACTTGGGCGATTGAATAAAGGTTATTTGGGCAACGAAAGAGAAAATTTGATTGGGGTGAACTAAGTGAAAGCGAGATCATAAAGATTTCCATATATGAAAGGCAATTTGGCGGTAAATTAACTTAGGTACCAATGTAGTAATATTTGGAATTAATTCAGTATTGAGTAGTACTACTGCACTATGAAAAAACAACTTAAATGGTTTGGAAAAGAATAATGAATTTCAATAATCTAATTTTGGATACTTTCACACTATGGGATTGTGATAGAACGGTCTGAGGCCGCTCAAATTCAGCCTCTATCACATTTTAACCATGCTTAGCCACGTGCATCCTGCCTGCGAGAGGAAGCAGAAGCGCGTTATCTCCCATCATAGCCAATGTTTAATCAAGGAGGTTCACTCCCCTTTTTCGCCTCCATACGTCGATCTCGCCAGATTGAATTAGGCTTATGGGCAGATAAGGTATTTTCCCAGCCGTGACCGGGGTATTCCCCCGAAGTCCCCCACTCAATTATCCCCTACGCCACGGAGATGGCTCCGAGTATTTATACAATAGCTTTTCCCAATTGAAGCAGATCCCGATTATCTTCGCGAGGCATCACGCCGATCCGGTCTCCCTTGTGCACCTAGGAACTCTCTACCTCGAGACCCTCCTTATTGTCCAGAAGAGGACAATATCCCTTGAGTGCCAAGGTTCGTGCCTTCGAGACGCCAAGTCAACAAGGCCTCCCTGTTGTTAGAACAGCCATTGTTCTTTGATCCCGTTGACAAGAGACGGTTCCCATCCCCCCCCCCTGTTGTTCACAAAGAGAACAACGTTGGAACAGCCATTGTTCTTCAAGCCTGTTCGCCAAGAAACGGTTCTCGTTCCCAAGACATCACGTCCGAATAATTTAATTCCTCCCTTTTTAACGTTCTTCAAGAGAACGCTTGGTTTCAACAATAACCTCCATTGTTCATCTAGAACATCTCCGATTTGCTGTCACAAAGATTGCTCGTAATTCCGAGCCCCACTTCGCTCTCACTCTTCGAAGACAGTCCTTCTCTTTCGTTAAGGACAACCTCCCGAAGAACCCTACTGCTGGAAATCGCAAGTGGCCCGAAGATTCCTTCTCATCGTCTTCCTCTGCTCAACAACTTTGTAATTACGTAAGCTGAGCATTACCTTTAATTATTTAACCTTTTGTCAACGCAACCCTGTGCTTTAAATGGTTTAGCAAACCATTCCCCCCCCCCCTTTAATTTTTATTTGTTTACCTTTTTAAATCTCTCCAAATCTTAATCCTCGGATTAGTCAGACATTCCCACGACCCTTTTCATTCTCCGTTTATGTAAACATATTTTTTTGTGTGTTGTTGATAGTTTAATTAATAAAACTCTATTTTATTAATGGTAGCCATATTATTTATCCTTGTGCTCCGTTCCACTTCTTAAGCATATTGAAGATAAATAATTCTCTCCTGGCCCCCCCTCCTTTTGGACTAACCTCGGTCAATCAGATTACCACGCACTCGAAATATTAGAATAATTCCCTCAACGAATAGTTATATATGGTATATCGTCGAGAGCCTATTCTACGACAGGGATGATAGACCTGTTTGTAGTGAGATCGTGAACCTAGAATGTTAATGCGTTTTTCAAAAGAACTCTCGCGAGGAAATGCTGCCAAATAAAAGGTGAGTACAAATATTCCATACAATTTTAGAGATGGTTTTTGATCACCAAGATGTGATTAATTTTTGTGAGATTACATGATGTATTAAAAGAGAAGTGTAATCCACTAGACCCTCAAGGTACCATCTCTTCTTCATCGCCTTCAATCCTATTAGCATGATATACCACTCCCCATTTAGTACATCTAAACATCTACGTAGATGAATTATCCCTCTCACCCCAATCTACTTTCATACGCACAGTCTTCAGAAACCTTAAAAAACAATACCTACAACTACTCCCAAACTGGTTCACTCTAAACATAATAGCCTCCTCTCAACAAAAATCAACATTCACCCTTTTTGCCCCTGACAAGTTTCATTAAACTACCACCCTCATATCTTTCTCCTGGTCAACATCTTTAACTTAATTGTAATCCAACACTTCTGGGTATCACTCTAGAAGCGCACATGATCCTCCCTCAATGCACAAAAAACATTACCTTTAAAGCCATCTCCAAACTCAACATCCCTAGAACACTCGAAAAACAAAATTCCAACAAAACATAGAAACTCAAAGAATTCCATACAGAGTTGTTACGCACAACGCTAAACTACCCATCCCGAGCTTTGGCACCAACTCTATCTAATACACACCTACACAAAATTCAAACCGTCCAAAATAGTGTCCTTTGCATCGCAACTGGCTTCAGGAAAATCATCTCCATGTTGAAACAAAAATTCTCCATATTAAAGACCATCAAAATAAAATCGGAACACAATTCTCCAGCCCCCACCCCTAGAACCTCCCAAACTAGCTCGCAGACCATAACACTCAAATTATAGGTAACCTTACCCTAGTTCTACTGAACCAGAACACAAGAAAACACATACACAGCCACTTTACTTAGATAGCATTTTAAAGCCAGTCGTAAACCGCAATATTCCAAAGCACTGCCCTTCGGATATTCACCATTCCGAAGTTACTCAATATCGCCAAGCCAGAGTTTTAATGGCCCACGTGCTATCAGAACAACACACTCCCTACATGAATACGATCATAGATTATGCCCCCACCCCTTTTCTTATTAATCTCCTGCAACCCCCAGCAACCAGAAAACATCATTTTGCCAATCCCATCCGATCCTACCCTCCCCCTTTTGAATATCTCAAAACCTCTTTCAATAAAACATCTTTAGGAGACCTTTGAAAAAGATCACGTACAACGCCATCCTTTCAAACTGCCGGGGCTTTCGGCTGAAGAGGACCCGAGGGGCTGAAAAGTAAATAATGCGAGCTAAACTGAGAGAGAGAGAGAAAGAGAGAGATTTGTCGTTTAAAGTGCGCAGATTTACCATCCCCCTTTTTCCTTATTTCTTCCTACATACTTATTTCATCACATTTGTTCTTTCTCTTCTGTTCCTTTACATCATATTGCTATTATTTCATCTAGTTTCTTTATTGTATATGTCTTACTTAGTGCTCACTACGCTTATGCTCATTATCCTCACCTTTATTCCAATTTGACCCATTTGATTCCCCTACACTTCCCTCTTCTCTTTCTTTTTGGCAATAATAATAGAAGAGATTTACTCTCCGATTCTAACATGATCAGGACAGACGGGATGCACACATACATGGCGAAGTTATCGCGCCGCGTTCAGATGAGAAATAAAAGGGGTGAGAGAGAGAGAGAGAGAGAGAGAGAGAGGATGGGAAGAAAAGGAGAAAGAAGAAGAGAGAAAAGATAAAAATAAAGAGAAAAGGGGAGAGAAAGAGCGAGGGGGAGAAGGAATGAGAAAGAGATATAAAGAGGGAGAGAAAGATGGACAAAGAGAGAGAAAGAAGAATAAGAGGGAGAAATAGACAAAAAGAAGGGGAGAGTGATATAGAGGGAAAGAGAAGGAGAGATAGAGAGACAGATAGAAAGAGAGGGAGCGATAGGGAGATATATGGAATAGGAGGGATGGAGAGGGAGGGAATAGAGAGAGAATAGAGAGTAAAGAGAGAATAGAGACAGAAGATGGAAAGAAGTGAGAGAGATAAGTGAGAAGATAGAAGAGAGAAGGAAGAAAGAGGAGATAGAAAAGAGAAAGAAGAAAGAGAAGATAGAGCAGAGAGGAATAGATAAAAGAAGAGAAAATGGAGAATAGAAGATAAATGAGAGAATATAAGATATAAGAGAGTAGATAGAGAGAAAATAGAGAAAAAAGAAGATAAAGAATAAAAGAGAGAAAAAGAAGATATAAAACAAAATAGAAAGAAGATAAGAGTGTAAAGGGACAGAGGAGGGAGAGAAATTGAGAAAGAGAGAGAACGAGAGTGAGATAGAAGAGAGAAAGAGAGAGAAAGAATTACAGAACTAAGACAAGACCAGCAAAGCCTAGGTAGGATTCCTTAAACTCCAGTCCGATCAGCAAAAGCTGAGAGCTTTACTGGTAAACCCAATCAGTGACTACCATATTAACCTACTAATTACATGCTGAAACAAACTTAGATATATGTGCATCAATTAAAATAATTCTTTCTGTAGTTTTAATTTTCTCCTTTTACTATATCTACGGTACACACTTATCTACATTGGTACCCCTAAGTTATACAAGGTTATATTCTCCTTCAAGAAAAAACGCAATCATTCAAAGGGGATACGACAGCTGTCTCTTTTCCCACAGGCCTTCTTAGTAGCTTTAACAGATTTTTTTTGACACGTTGCGATCCTAGGAAATTAATGCCTTAAGGTCCCTTTCTAAGATAAAGGATTCAAGAATTTTGCCGTTCATTTGGTAATCTACCTTTAAGTTACTGCATCCTAAGTGCATGGCTTTGCATTTACGTATGACTACGTTCATTTACCATTTATGAGAAGCTACTGGCAAGAGCGGCTCAACCCGCAATCTCCACATTTTCAGTTTCCCGCGGAATACGTTGGTTGCATGCTTGTCTGTCTCGTGGTACCAAAGGCAGGCAATATTGAAGGGCTCACAGCTCTTCCACCTCCAACCAATCAGCGAGCTGCTTTTATGCGCTCTGGACGGCCGAGCCGACTCACGGCCAACCATTCTTCCTGCCCCAGTCACGCTCCCCCACCTCCTTCACGAAGTCAACGCGTTCGCGACTGATCAGTGCTTTTTACTTATTTTACAATGGATTTATCATCTGATTCCGACTCCAGCACTTCTGAGCATGAAGAACAGGCTCACCTCCCCCCCCTCCCCCCAGTCTCACAAACGGTTAAGGAACGTAAATAACATGGCGGCCGGATCCAAGGCGGGGGGAGGGGAATTCCACACAGTGTTCCTGGCTTGCATCGCTTTTCGAGTCGGCAACTCGTGTCTTGAGTAACGGCGGACCTACGGCGCGTGCGCTTGACTCGCTGACCAGTCTGATCGCGCATCCTGACTCACTCGCCTGGCCATTCCTCTCTTTGTCACCTGGCCTGACCTGGGCATGTGCTCGCTGGCATCTTTCACTTCAGCGTCGTCTCTCTCTCTCTCTCTCTCTCTCTCTCTCTCTCTCTCCCCCCCCAACTACACCAGCAGAAGCATCTCCGCGTCATCTTCTCTCTGAAACACAAAGTAAGTGATTTTTTTTTATTATATATTGTTACGGACATTGTGACCTGAGCGGTTGGGCTTTTCCATGTGATGCATTAGTTACCTCTCATTCACAGGGCGTGTACCACGAAGCGAGCCGGCTATATGAAGATCACCTCGTTCTTCAACACCAAAGTGGCCAAGACGAGTGGTGATTGCGGGCGTGATGTCAATGAGCTGGAGCAACAGCCAAGCACTTCAACATGGACAGCCTGTAGAACCGACAGCGAAGCCGAATCGCACCATGAGGAGCAGGAGGACAAGGAACTCACTTCTCTTTCTTCGCATGGGACACTGACACTCTGCAGCTCCAGTGGACGTTGCCAGCTTCATTGGGAACAAGGCGGCTACAGACTCGCCTTAATCAACCAGACTGCCCTGTCTGTCGAATCGTTACCTTTGATTGAAGAAGGTGGTCATAAGAGGCGATCCCAACCAAGCTGGTGCATCAGATACCCCTGGCTAAAGTACTCGATGCTGAACGAGGGTGGATATTGCGTTGCATGTGTGCTGTTCGGCGGAAATACGGGTTGAGTAGGAGACTATGGGTGGTAGGGTGGGTCATACTCTAGAATTTCATGAAACTGGTGATAAGGGGTATTCAAATGATGAATATTAGTGAAAAGAACATACTTTTGGAGGAAAAGTTAAATTCTAATTGATCTAACCTACATCAATTTGAAGTTGAAATATTGTTAATTTGGGGTCATTTACTATATTTTACTATTATTTTAGTTACCAATAAAATATCAAATTTACCGTTTTTTATCATCAATATATTTATGTAGTCTGAAAGATATTTGTCTTAAAAAAATGTAAAAATGTATTAGAGAGACATGAGAAGTAGGAAACCTGTTAAAAATTACCTTTAATTTAGTTTGGTCTAATTCCAAAATTGCAAGTAGCCAGTACTCATTAATCAGTGGAAGGCAATATTCCAGTAGGGTTGCCAGTTCTGGTAACTATTGTAACTGGTAACTGTTTATAGAGCATTTACATTTTATTTGAATGCTAGTAAAGGCTGTGGATCATTTTAGAATAACATATAATTATTTGGTAGATTTTATTTCTTAATCTAAGTGCCATCTGTTCATTTGCAGATATACCTGCGATTAGTGTGACAATAGCGAAAATCAAGACAAGGTCCAAATCAAGTTATCGGACTAATTTTGTTGGGACTGGGCCAGAGCTGATGGTGTCTGAGTTACCAACAATAAGAGATATTTTGAGGTACAGCATATACCTGAGGGAGCAAAGTGAAGATGACCGGAGAAATTATAAGGGGATCAGCTGGTAAAAGACGTGTATCAGGGCTTGATTAATCAGTGTACCAAAGCTAATGCTCTCTTCAAACCACTTGTTGTAAATCAAAAGGTCACAATAATATCAGAGCTTAAGGAGGTGCGGAAGGAGGCATTAAAAGTTTCCCTTGGTAAGGGAAAAAGTGAAGTAAAAGAGAGGTTCATTGCAAAACTAGATAAGTTATTTGATATATTGATATACAAATGTCAAATTTCCAGTTGTGGGGAAGTATGTTGTAATGGCTGTGAGACTGAAGCCCATATTAACTGCTGTTGTAGTAAAGAGAAAAAAAATACCTACTAGGAAACTGGTCTTTATTAAAGGACAAAAGGAGGAGGTTGGAAGTAAAGGTACCTTTCAAATTGGAGGTCCTGATATTTCAGAGCAAAATAGACAATTAAGAGCTTCAGAAAGGAAAGAAAAAGAAAGGATAGCAGAAAGAAGGAGGAAAGCGCTGTTTTAGCAGGGAAAGCAGCAAGAAAAGAAATCGAGCATTTTTTGGCAAAAGGTGAGGACCTGGAGGCAAAAAATTCTGATGGTAACAACAATTTGGGTTATGAAGTAACTTTTGAAGCTATCCAAGAGCCGGAATCTTCCACCAGGAATAGAAAGAATTATGATGAAATTCCAAATATTGCTCTTGCTAGTATAAGGTATGATGTCGGATTGAGTCCAACTGCAGCTATAGCAACAGCAACTTTAATAGATGATGGATTCATTACTGAGGAAGATACAAGTAAAGTAATTGATAAGAATAAAGTTAAGAGAGCACAGGAAAAGCTTATGACAGTTATTGAACATGAGTTTGAAGAAAACCTATGGGGGGGGAGGATTCTTTATATTTATGGATTTCTTGATTCTGGATATTCTTTCTTGATGTATCTTCATATTAACTTGCTTTTATCTTGATGTGATGACTCCTCTTGATGACGTGATGATTTCTTGATGAGTTGAGATGAGTAAGCCCTTGAAGTCACTTTCCTTGAGTTCCGTTTTTCTTCTGGAAGCGATCCATTTAGCTTGAGTCTTCTTGAGTTGTCCTTAAAGCATTTTTCGTGGTCTCTGTTTTCTTCGAGAATTTTCTTCGTAAAAATTGTGGACTTGGGGATATGTCGCGGGTCTTTTGAATCCAGAGGCCAGCACTCTGACATCACGCTACGGCGAAGTCCGGTTTGACTTGGTAATTTAATGGGCTATTTATATTCTCGTTTGGAAAGAAGTTTTCTCTTATACATCTTCGAACCCCTACACAGGTCTCTTTCTACAACGCGGAGCGAATTTGAGGATTGGGGAGAGACTAGTCTTGGATTTCTTAATCGAGGATTACTAGTAGCTCTCCCTCCCCGGCCTCCGAGTCTGCGGGATGAGTGGAGTTAATTGGGTGGGATTGAGGAGAGCGAACGAAGCCTTGTCTCTTAATCAATGAGTAATAATAGCATCTCCTTCCCGGATCTCCTGAACTTCCCTGCAGCACCTTTTCTTAATCTCTAGTAGGAGAGAAGGTGCAGTTGTAACGAAGTTCAGAAGATTGTTCGGACTTTTGAGGGTGACCAGTTATGGGGGGGGCATATTTATATTTATTTATTTCTCAATATCATTCATCATGAGATTTCTATATTCGTATTATTTATTTCTTCTAGACTCAAGTTGTCCCTTCAAACATAGTGTTACATTTATCTGACTGTGATTCCGTCTTCTTTAATTTAGCTAGGTTAATTCTTGATCTTCGTAATTCTTTCTTGGTGTATCTTCATATTAACTTGCATTTATCTTGATGTGATGATTCCTTCCTGATGCTTCCTGATGACGTGATGATTTCTTCTTAAATTCTTGATGCGTTGAGACGAGTTAGCCCTTGAAGTCTTTTTCTTTCCGTTTTCCTTGACATCAGTTTTTCCTTGAGTCGATTTTTTTAGTTATCCATAAGGCGTTTTCCGTTTTCTTCTGGGATTTTCTCCTTTAAAAATTGTGGACTGTGAGATCAATTTCAGTTCTTTGAATCCAGAGGCCAGCACTCTGCCGTCACGCTACGGCCAAGTACGTGTTGACTTGGTAATTTAATGGGCTATTTATATTCTCGCTTTGGAAGGAAGTTTTTCTCTTATACATCTTCGCTCCCTTACAAACCTAAGTAAGGATGGGTGAATTTCTTGTGTTCTCTTTGATGGACGAATTGATGTGACAAATTTATGATGGAGGCAGAGGAAAGTGAAAAATTTCTTCCAGCAAAAACAAAAGAGGAGCATTACACTGTCATTAGTGAGCCTGGAAGCAATTACCTCTTCCACTTTGTCCCAGAAAAGGCTACAAAAGAAAAATTATATGACGAGAAGATCGCTAAGGCTATGTTTGGATGGCTGAGGGAAAGGGTTTGGATAAAAACTTAATGGCCATTGGAGGAGACTCCACGAATGGAAACACAGGTGTAAATGCTGGAGTAATGCAAAAAATGGAGCTCTATTTGTTCAGAAAGCTTGTTTGGTTGGTCTGTAACCTGTACACTGGGGAACTCTCTCTCCGTCATCTAATTATCGACTTAGATGGCCCAACACTATCCGACAACAGATATTCCGAACCAATAGGAAAGTTCCTTGACTCTGTTACAGACTTGGAAATCAACCCAAATTTTACTCAAATATCTTTAGGTCCTCCTCTTACCAAGATACCTCAGGAAGTATTGCAAGATCTTTCCACTGATCAACACTACGGCTATACAATTGTATCGGCAATCAGAGATGGAGTGCTTCCTACAGGGCTTTCTCTATTGGAAATAAAACCAGTAAACCACAGTCGCTGGCCGATCACAGCTAACAGACTTCTTCGGTTGTGGGTGTCAAAGCATGAGCTCAAAGGAAAAGCCTTTAAGAATCTACGACTGATCGTTAAGTTCATCATTGGTGTATATTACCTATGTTGCTTTAACGTTAAGGTTAAGCACTCTTGGACCGAGGGATCTAGGCACATTCTTTGTCAACCTCACTGCCTTAAGTCTCAGAGGAAGGAGGTGTTGGATATTGTTTTACCAACTGTTAAGAGATCAGCTTGGTATGCATACAGTGAAGCCATCCTCCAAACCCTCCTATGCTCCGAAGAACAGGCGGAGAGAACTGAAGGGGTGAAAAGAATCCAGACCATCAGGGGATAAGGGGACCCAGATACTCAACTGGGAGACTCCTTTGTAATGCTTAGAAGGACACCAGACATCAGTTGTGTGTGCTTCCAGGATTGTAGATCTGATCAATTGGTCAGAGGATGTATCTGAGCCACCTCTCACTTGCTCTTTAAGTACTTCTGAATTGAAAAACTTCATTGACTCTCTTATGAAAGTACCTGACTGGCCTTGTCACACACAAAGCATTGAGAGGGTTTTAAGAATGGTGACTGACGCTTCTTCCAAATATTTTTCGCATGAAAAGAGTGATGGAAGAATCAGGCAACAAGAGACAAGTAGACGTCTAATGTCCAAGAATGAGTCAAAGCAAGATTTGTGTGCTTTGGTGAAGTTTAACTTTTGAATATGACCCAAAGTGACCCATGCAGCTATATGTGGAGCTTTGCATACACTTTTCTAACTCAATAAACATGTAAATTTGAGGTTACTTTGTGCTTGTGTTTACTTCGATTAAATAAAAATAGGTTACATAAGCTCGTGACAAAAGGGAAAAATTTACTTTTATTTAAATGGAAATTGATTTAGGTGGGTGCAATTGTATAATAAAATAAAGTTCTTTTTCAAAATCTACACCGGAAAATCTATCGTTTAAGCACCCCTCATTAAAGGATTTAATGAAAATATATAGTTGCCCCAAAGTATGACCCGCCCTAATAGGGTGGGCACCTTGGTGTTAAAGCCGATGTGCAGGTACAAAAAAGCCACCAAACTGTTCAGCAGTCACAATAAGCACGGATATCACGCGACAGCTATGAAGAAAATGGATGGGTTTGTCGACACTTTGAGAAACTTGACGAGGGCTGTCGACACCATGCTACAGGTGAAGAAGAAGGAACAAATCGAGACCAACCGTCGCCCTCACTAGCTTGGCTAGCCAAGCCAACTCCACCCTCATTAGCAAAACCATTCAGGACGAGCTGATCGATATCACAAGTAGTTGACAGGGCAACTTTTGTCCAAAAAGTAGGCCTCTTATTCCAAAAGTAGAATTCATGCTATTTTGACATTGTGAGCAAGTGTCACTATAATCATATTTCGCTTTACAGGTCGATTGGTGCTGAAAGAGGTCTTAGCCGGAGTGTCAGGGGTATTCGTAGTGCAAGCCACCATTATCCTTCGACACATCGAAAGGGACATCAGGGAGGACTTTGTAATTTTTGTCCATGCTGTGAACCTCACCGGTGAAGGCATGGCCCAACTGCCCATTCACACAGTACATGGCCTTGGTTTGGGCATGTCAAACTGCAGAGGCCTCGGGTTCGACGGAGCGAGTGTCGTAATAGGAAAGTTCAGATGTTGTGCAGCCATCATCATGGAGCAATACCCCCTCACCAAACCGATCCACTGCTTTAATCGCCGACTGAACCTGGTGCTGACCAAGGCCTACAATGTGAAAGAAGTGAAACTCACCCTTCAGACGCTCAATGAAGTCCATAACTTCATTTACTCCAGCAACATACGGACGCTCGGGTTCTCAAAAATTGCCAAGCTTTCCTCAGCTAAGCGGGAGAAGTTGGTGCCCTTGTGTCTCACCGATGGGTTAAGCGGCATGATGCAGTCCTCGTGTTCATCGAGTTTCTGCCTCACATCGCGGTCTTCTTGGATGAGGAAATGAAGATGGATTCCAATGCTGGCATCTTACTCGCTACAATTAGGGATCTTCGCTTTCTCATTGGGCTGGTTGTGGTGGAGTCAGTTTTGGCACACACACTTGAGCCGAGCAGGACCCCGCAGAAGAAGGACGGTCACCTGGCATCTGCATACACACTGATTCATGAGATCGAGACTGTTTTCGCCAAGTTCAGAAAGAATGCCGAGGAGCACTTCCACACTGTATTTTCAAAAGCCAAGGATCTCCTGATTGAAGTGGACTCAGCTCACGATGATGTCCCTGAGTCTGTGCACGACAGACACAGCGCGCGAATATCCCAGCCAGGACAGCTGAGGAGTACTATCCACGCTGGGTCTATATTCCGTTCGTTGACCAAATGATCGCCGAGCTAAAGAGAAGATTTGATGACGATACCGTGCCAGTTGCTCTCCGGTTGAAGGAGCTTCTCAAGGGCTCTAAGAACTACGAGAGCCATGTTGAGTCACTTGTGCTCGTGCAGGCGGAGGCACAGCGGTTGACAAATTCCGCTCCAGTTTTTGGTACTGTCAAGAATGAGAAGGAGTACGCGGAGACCCGTATGTTCCCGAACATTGCAAAGCTCCTGACCCTATTAATGACCTTGCCCGTCTCAAATGCAGAGGCCGAACGCTCATTTTTAGCCTTGAAACGTCTAAGGACGTACATGAAGAGCACCATTGGCCAGGATCGCTTCAACGGCCTCGCACTATTCGCCCTCCACAATGACATTCAAGTTTCGAATGATCAAGTGATTGACAAGTTTGCGGAGAAAAACCGTCGTCTCCTCTTCGCTGAGGCAAATAAAGGGGGGCATTGCGCATGTGCCTACGATTTTGAGAAAGCCTAATCCTGAAAAATAAAAATATTTTTTCTATTATGGGCCTTGTTACTTAAGTGGGCGAAATTACTTGCAAGTAGCCTACATCATTATAGTCTACACTACCTGTACATATTCATCATTTATACCTATAACTTATTCGTATGTATTTAACACTGATTATTTGTACGATCATACATGTTTTACTCGTAAGAATATGTACCATAATAAGTAACTTTAACAAATTTCCACTCATAATAATTCTGGCATCACCCCACCCCTTCTCCCTTCGATTTTCCTGGATCCGCCACTGGTAAATATGTGCAATCAGGATCGAGGAGAAGCCTACAGCAACCAGGCCAACAAGAAGATGGTGGAGAAGAGGAAGGTTGGGAGTCCCCTGTACTTGTCCTGACCGATGTTTTTTCCAAGGTTGGGGGAATAACATTCAGGTTAGTTTCAAAGCCTGCAAGCAAATGTCAAACTACGATGCACAAACATGTTACATTGCATCTAGGGTCACTGAAACACCTGCTAAACTATAGAGGGTCGCCAGTGATGGGGTGTTAGGTAAATAGCATTGTAGACGACAAGGTTACCAGTTATGTAGGTATGGATCACGATGAATGAAAGAGGTTTCCGTAATCACCACATTATAAGGGCGCAACAAGTTCCAGTTTATAGGTGAAGGGTGGCGTTACGGCGAATTATTTATCTGACTCCCTAGATAAATAATTTTAAGGTGGTCTTTTACTTGGCTGGGCTTACCGAAGGTTTTAGGGAAAAAAATGGACATACGAAAATAAACACTATTTTAATAACGGAATATTACGGTGCAAGCGGCGCGACACGGAGGGTACTAGGCGGGAAACTAGTAGTCTATATATTATTTATCTACGCAAGTACGAGTTAAGGGCGAGACAAGACTCGGTGGATTAAAACGGGAGCGTGAACGCGAGTGAATTCGTTACGATTGAATGTCTTACTCAATGAATGAAATCTGAATCTCTCTTACACTGGAAATTCCTCCATCAAGGAATTCCCAAATCCAAACTTTATTGCCGCCTTTGATAACCAGGAAAGGGCCAGCATAGGGCGCTTCAAGTGTTTTTTACGCGTTCTATTCAGACCCAACATGAGTTCCTTCGCAGAGATCGTGGGGCACGAAAGGCTTGGGCACCGAGTGCAGGTGTCCTAAAGATGCTTGCGCGAAGTCGATTTGCGCCATGATTGGATGCCAGTTCTTTTATGAATTTGGAGTTGGTCTTGATGAAGATGTCATTAGAGGTTTTGGGCACTAGAGTGTGGTTTCTGTGACTGTCGTAAACGGTGAGAATCCCGAATCAAAAGGTAAAGAAGCGAATTCCTAACAGGACAATAGGGAATGCCACCAGCCAACCTTGTTTACGAGCCATTATTGAGCACTTCAGAGTCCCGTGTGCCCTTTTCATCATCCCGTTCGTGGACGATCTTTACGCCATGGTGCGAAGACAATGAAAACCAACGAGAGTAGACAGCTCTTTGAATAGTTCTGATTCGAATTGGGCGCCTCTATCGGTTACCACATAAAGCGAGACTCAAAATCTGGAAATCCACCCGTTCAGGAAAACTAACGCAAACGTTGCGGTACTTATGTCCGGGATCGGTAGCGCTTCGATTCATCTTGTCGCTCGGTCGATTCATGATAACAAGTATCGATTGTGTGAGGGGTGGGATTGTCCAGGCAGTGTACACGGTTGGAGTGGTCCAACTATATCGATGTGTACCATTTCAAACCTCGAGTAAGTAATATTAATAGGGAAAGGATCAGTGATTTTGTGTGGCGATTCACTTTGGAAGACTGACAAGGGAGGCACTCTCTCGTCCAGGAGCGGATATCCTTGTCCATTTTTGGCCAGAAATTCCTCGATTTGATGAGCCAAAGTGAAGCTTTGATTCCAGGCTGTGACAGATTGTGCAGTTGAATGAAGATTGCACTCCTGCGTGCCAACGGGATAAACGGTCGTGCGTATCAAGATGTTACTTTGCACCAACGCTGAATATCCTCGGGAAAGGGGTATGGTTTCAGGCGCGAATAAAATTCCCTTGTCTCTGCATCATTTTGCTGCGCTGTTGCCAAAGTTCGGAGGTCAAGAGAGTCAATTTGGACTGAATTGACGTTCATTGAGAGGCAGCCAGCAACTACGTTATCCTGACCACGCATATAGACGATATCACTAATATATTCGAGAATGGCTGTCCAATGGCGTTGTTGTCTGTCTGTCTTGGCACTCAGTGGGGATGTGAAAGCTGAAACTAAAGGCTTGTGATCAGTGCACAAGGTGGCATGGCGACCTTCACTTAGATGCCTGAAGTGCAGGACAGCAAGATACGCCGCTAGGAGCTCTCTGTCGTAGGTGGAGTATGCTTACTGCGTCCGACTTAGCTTGCCCAAAGAGAATGCCACTGGTTTCGCAGATAGGTCAACCATCTGGTGTAGGGCAGCACCTGCCGCGTACTGGCAACAATCCGTCTCTAGCTGGTATGGGAAATCATCGGGCAGTGGGTGACAGAGTTTCACGGAGCCGATTAAGGCTGATTTGGTATTCTCAAATTCCCCCCGTGCCTCTTCGTTCCACACCAGCTGTCTAGTCTTTGGTTGCAGGCGAACAAGCTCAGTCAGCGGGACTGCAATCGCGGAAAAGTTGGGGATCGTCCTGCCGTAGTATCCTACCATCCCTAGATATTTTCGAAGCTCCTTGGAGTTCTTTGGTAGCAGGATGTTTCCAATTTTTTCCATCTTCTTCGCCGGTGGGCAGCTACCTTCCACCGAGACGTGGTGCCCTAATTCTAGTGATATTCTTAGACAATTTTGGACAAGGAATTTAAAAACGTGTTCCAAGTGCTTCCGGCGGTCGTCCCTATTGTCTGAATACACCAGGATGTCGTATATGTACACTGTGAGCGAACCAACCCTAAGGTCCACCTTGCCCCTCCCCCCACACACCCACCCTTCAAGCTGAGACCACGTGGGCCTAAGCTAGATCTCTAAATGCAAGGAGAGAGGACTATTCTCGCGTGGGAAAACTTCAAAGCGGCTAGTAACACCTGTGTTTGATCATTTAGCTATCTCCCACTGAGACGCATTTTTCCGAACCTCCCCTGCCTGGAGGGCAGGGTCGACCTGAGAAGATGCTTCCTCGGTCGTTTTATCTCGTCTGGGCCTAAAAAGACTGGTGCCAATGGTTACTCCCAAGAGACTGCCATGCATGGAGGCTTTCTAGCGAGGAAGCCAGCAGGGTATTTAACCTAAGGTCAATCGTTACTCGACAGAGAGTACCGCCCGCCCTTTCGCAAAGATACAGCGCCTCGTCTCGAGTCGAACCCAGAGTTAGGTCTCGTCGGGTAGACGGATTGTCGTGAGTTTGGCCACAGTCAATCGGCAAATTCGTGAAACGACTTTTTCTTTGGAGAATTGCGCGAACCACTCTTCTCAAACCGCCAAGGAAACCTCGCCCCCTCGTCTGAGATTACTCATCCCAATTCGAGAGTGTCGTACCCAGCCTGGAAGTAACTTTACTCGTGCCCCAGGTAATTCCGACCCCTTCGTCAAAAGTACAACGCCCCTCGAGCCGCAAGACTAGCTCGCCTCGTAAGAATCACTCCTCTCACCAAGAGTCAAGCCTTCAAGGTAAAACCCTTTTACCCCTTTCCGAGGATAATCGCCACTTTTGTCCTCGCCACATGATATCTTCCTCCCGACCTTTAATTGGACTCCCCAGTGTTTACCAACATTTTTCCTGTCTGACCAAGTCCCATATTTTGATCTCCATTAAACTGCTTAGTATTTAATTTATTATTACATTGGGAGCAACATTATTCTCCCATTCCTTTACCTTTGTAGACATTTCGATAATTAGAATTATTAGTGTAATTAAAGTATATTTTTGTTTTTAATCTTTCAATAACCATGAATGAAAACTGGTATTTAAATCTTCCCTTTGGCCAACCGTTAATCTCCTCATACACTCAACTCTTATTAGCCCTGTGTAGCTAGTCTATCCATTTGGCCGCCTGCAACGTAAGTAGACTGCATTCTCTGCAGCGAAGGTATCCGCTAACGAATACCACGACATACACAAAAAACGAACCTTAATCATCAAAACAGGGTGTCCATGTGCCTCTGGAAGGTGCAGCTGGCATTTGGGGGAACAAATGGGAGCTTAACGTACTTCCACAAACCAAATGGAGTCGTGACCGCGGTTTTCTCTGTCTGCCTGGTTCATAGGGATTTGGTGGTAAGCACGAATCAGGTCCAACCTCGAAAATATCCTTTTGCCATGGAGGTGGTCCGTAATGCTTTGAATCCGCGGCAGCGGGTACCTGTCAGTCTTTGTAACGGCATTTAACGCTCGAAAGTGGCCGACCACCCTGTACTCACCGGGTGACTTCTTTGGCACCATGTGAATAGGTGAAGCCGATAGTGATATTGACGGGCGCACTATTCCTTCGTTCATTAGAGTCTCGAACGTTGCTTTGGCAGCCCACAGTTTCTTCATCGAAAGAGGTCTCGGCCGTGCGAATGTCGGTGGAGCACTACCAGTTTTGATTGTATGCTTCACTAAGTTCGGCGGTGACGGAGAGGGCTGAGCGGGGGTGGGTGCGTACAGAGTCTCATTTTTTTCAAGTATGGCTCGGCAATGGAGCAGTAGTTGCTGCAGGTCATCGATTATTAAAGCTACCGCCGGTTCTTCAGACAACCTTACTTTCGGCCGGAGTTTAGTTCGATTATCTATTAGCATGTCACGCGCGCTGTCTATTAAAAGATCATAATGTCTCAAAAAGTCAATGCCTAATAACGGAGAGGTCGTATCTGCTACAACGGGCGACCACCTAAATGATCAGCGAAGACTGGGGATCAATATATATGTATGAATTTCGCCGTGGACTTTAATTTTTCTGACACTAACTGTTGAAATGTTATTCCCAGATTCGCGCACATGACCTAATTTCACCAGTTTAGCCGGAATAATCGAAACACTCGCCCCCGTATCAATTAAGAACTCACATTTAGTATTATCTACTTTAACGGGGACAGTGAAAATAGACGGCACTCCCGCAGCCGCCTTTACTATGGCATACCCTCTTAGTTTTCCGCCGGTGCTGGCAAAGATGGCTTGGAGGACGGTTGCATTTGCACGGATCTTTCTCCTTTCGGCCACCAGGGTTTGCAGAATTTAGCCTTTTTGCCGAAGTATTTATGCGAGCGACAAACTAAGGTTTGGGGGCTTTATGGAAGGGTCGCAATCCCCCCATTAGATTATGGACACTAATTACTCTCGCCCACTGATCGCGCATTATTCGCCGAATTATCTCTATAGTTTGCATTCGTATTATGATGGGGCATCTCGACTCACTATATGAATTTATATTATGGCATTGCGCTCGGTTGAATGTTACAGGTTCATCTGCAAGTTTTCCTAATTGTGCTAGACTTAATTTTTTCTGAGTGGCGATTATTGGCGCGATATTAGGCAGCAATGATTGGATGAACTTGTGAGGCACAAGTTCTGAAGCCACTCCTAACTGGATGGCTGTCTTCCGTAACTCTAAAAAAGCTCGGTCTTGGTCCTCTCAAATAGGCCAATTACTACCTCTTTTAAACTATGGTAGTTACGGCCTACTATAATATTTGCTGGAAGACGATAAACAGTATCTGAAAGTAATGAGGTCATAATATGAAAAAGATGAGTCTCCTTCTTCTTTATCCCGGTGATGTAAAATTTGGCCTCCACAATTTGGAACCAACCTGAGACTGCTGATTTATTTAAGATGGGTGGCTTTACGCTGACGTCATTCACGATATCCCCTTCACCCTGTCTAGTCTCACGATTGCTTAAAGAGTCTATTCTTTACTTAAGGCCTTCTCTATCCGGTCAAACGACGGGTCACCAGTTATAAGGAATCGCCAGTGATGGGGTGTTAGGTAAATGGTATTGAAGACGACAAGGTTATCAGTTGTGTAGGTCTGGATGACGGTGAATCAATTGTATGCGAATGAAAGAGGTTTCCATAACCATCACCTTATAATGGCGCGACGATTTCCAGTTTATAGGTGAAGAGTAAAGTTACGGCGAATTATTTATCTGACTCCAAAGATAAATGATTTTAAGGTGGTCTTATACTGGCTGGGCTTACCGAAGGTTTTAGGGAAAAAAATGGACATACGAAAATAAACACTTTATTCTAATAACAGAATATTACGGTGCAAGCGAGGCGACACGGAGCGCACTAGGCGGGAGACTAGTAGTCTATATATTGTCAACGCAAGTAGGAGTTAAGGGCGAGACAAGACTCAGTGGATTAAAACGAGCGCGTGAGCGCGAGTGAATTTGTTACGATTGAATGCCTTAATCAATTAATGAAATCTGAATATCTCTTGCACTCTCCTTTTCTTATTTATATATGCGCTCCTACTGCAGAGGGCGTGGCCTTGAAATGACCGTGGGATGACCTACCTCTGGGCGGAGCTAGGAACCATGTGCACGGTGTGTACATTTACATGATCTGCAGATACTGAAAGTAGAGAAGACTCTCAATGATCTCCATGTTAAGATCGCCCAAAGACTACTGAAGGTTTATGCCGCTGACAACAACCCGAAGATAGCCTACATTGACATGGACCTGCAACAAACTCTACCTACACCTAAGCTTATTTCGAGTGCACAGTATTACAATAGAAAGTTATGGACCTACAACCTTGGCATCCACAACCTAAAGACCAAGCAGGAATATTTCTTTGTGTGTCATGAAGGGCAAGCCAGGAGGAAGTCATCGGAGATCTGTAGTTCCCTGCATTATTACGTCTCAAACTTCACCGACGAGGGGTTTGAAAAGATACTAATCTTCTCAGACAACTTCTCGAGTCAAAATAAGAATGTGAACCTTGCTGCATACTACCTCAAGCTCATCCACTTTCGACGTCTGACGAGGATCGAACACCGGTACATGGAACCTGGTCACTCGCACATGCCATGTGACAGAGACTTTGTCCGCTTGGAGCTGAAAATCCCTGACCTTCAAGTGTATAACCCAGCCTAATACATAACCATCATGGAAGTTGCCAGTGACAAGAGTCCCTTCGTTGTAGTGCTCATGGACTCTACCCGATTTTTTTATTTTGACATTCTCAGAGGGATAGTGTCCAAGGCAAAGCAGGCTCAGTCAGGTTTCAAGGCTGCTAAGGTCATCACTGTTTCGGCTGAGGAACCAAGGGGCATTACAGTGAAGAAATGTTTTGGTAGGTTAGTGAATGACGTTCTCTGGATAATGCAGAAGAAGAAAGGTTCATACGACCCGAAGAAGTTTGATCTCAGCACGGTCCACCTACCCCTTAAGTACCCCCATAGTGTTAGTTAGCTTTACCAAGGGAATGATTTTAGACCTGAAGGACCTGCTCAAGTTCATTCCTGGAGAGTATATGGACTTATATAATAACCTCTTCGAGGCCTAGGAAGGAAAGAAACGTGAGGGGTCAGGACAGGAGGGAGAGGAAGACGATCCCACTGACGACTGCCTTGACTACAACTACCCTTCGTTAAGTTATGCAAGCACAACCTCTTCCCTGGACTGGTGAATATTTAACTTATAATAATGTGTGAATTTCATGTTTTGATAGTGATTTTTCAATTTTAATAATTAATTCCCTTTTTTTTAATATTGTGAAATGTAATGTAAGTTGAGTGCGAAAAATTGGAATTTACAGCATGAAAAATTAATGGATTTTAATGAAACCAAAATAGCAAACAAGATCAGATCTTTAGCTTTAAATTGGTATATTACATATTACATATTACATATTGTTTTGACGCTTAAACTCTATATGTGACAATAATTCCCTAACTTTAATATCAATTTACTCAAAATTATAAAAAATCGGTTGAGCCCCTCTTGCAGGCAGCTCCTCTTATGCACCCACTTTACAATTCAATCAATATCTTGCTACATTTTCCTAACATCGCATCTCAAAACTGCTCTGCTTTATAGTTTCGTGTCGCCGTGAATTCTGAGATTTTACTAAGCAATCCAAAATCAAGGTTGTTTAGATATACAATGAAGAACTGAAGAGCAGTGTGCCCAGGACCGACCATGGAAGTGCCCCTTTAGGTTTTGGGTGCCAACATGAGCTTGTCCCATTTACAACAATCCGCTATGGAAGATTTGAGAGCCAGTTCTCAATCCACTTAATCATTTTCCTCTTACCCATGTGCTTTAATTTTCAGCATGAGCCTTCATGCGGAACGGTATCAAAGGGTTTCCTAGAATCTAGATAAATTATATTCATTGCTTTGTTATCATCAGAGATGTAATTATTTTATAAAATAAAACCCTAGATTTGTTAAACACGAACGTCTTTGTTGAAATCCGTGTTATATCCAAGATTAGATTATGTGACTCTAAATTTTTCACCAACCTATTTCTAATCAACGATTCTAAATTTTTAACAATTACTATGATCAAATTTCTCTCTTGTTTTGAAAAAACATGGTAACATTAGATAGTTTGAACTCTATTGAGACCAATCCTTCCTCGATTGATCGGTTAAAAACTGTGCAGATCATTTTTACTAACTCAGCCTTTAACTCCTTAAGGTAAGTTGGATACACACAGCAGGGCCTACGAACCTTTGATCGTCTCATCCATAACCCTATATTTTAAGAACTAGATTTTTTGAAGGTTTGAATAAGATTTTTTCTTTTAGTTCGGTTGTCACCTAAGTAGATTTTTTTTTATCAAAGTTATTTCTAATAATTCCTTTATAATATAAAAAAAAATAAAATGGTAAAGTCCAGAAATAAATGTTGTGCCAAACATATGGATGTCATTGCCCCGACCGAAGTTACTATTTTAGAGGTTGTACTCTGAGTATGAAGGTTATATATCGACTGCATCGAATTATCGATTCGACCTCCACGCAGACAAATCTGCCTTCGCTTTACAGATGCCTTGCTAGAAATTCATCATCCTGGTTTTTAACTAATGAGTCTCCAACCAGGATCGTTTCAGATTCAGTTTGATAAGAGACTAAATAATTCCGACGGTATACCCACACTCCACTTCAAAGCGCACAGGACTTTTTGATTAAGCTCCTTTTCACCTGGTCCAAATTTCTGGTAAAAGTTTGAATATTACTCCAATATTCTAGTGTAATTCGCTCTCGTATAAAGGCTTGTGAAGTCCGATTTACAGCCAGACTTGTTTTTCCTCCGTTACCATGGATCTTGTAATCTCTCCGAGTTCACTTGTGTTCTTTCACATAAATTATTATCAAAGAACGTGTTTAATTCCCACCTTAAGTCACTTATCTCATGCATGGATGCTGTAAAGTCTTTGAGAAACCCTCTAATCTCCTCTCGCATTTCGTTCAATGCATTTCCAATTTTGGGTTCAAACGCTCAATTTAGATTGCAAAAACTGCAGCTTTTATTTTCGTTGTCGCTTATCCATAACCCTGTATTTTAAGAACGAGATTTTTTGAAGGTTTGAATAAGATTTTTTCTTTTAGTCGGTTGTCACCTAAGTAGATTTAATTTTTTTATTAAAGTTATTTCTAATAATTCCTTTATAATATAAAAAAAATAAAATGGTAAAGTTCAGAAAGAAATATAAGTATCGATTTTTTGTGACTTTTTTAAAACTAAAAGAATAACAAATGGTGAAGTTCAGAAAATTTATTAAAATTTTGGCATGGAAATTATTATAGCAAATTTTGATGGAGAAAAGAAAAAAGAATCATGATAGGCCGTAGGACACAGACCGAAGAAGAAGAAGAACATCAACAACAACAACAAGGTGGAGATGAAGATGAAGAAGAAGAAAAGTGTATTCAGGGGGCTAAAATAAAGAGTCTATAAAGGGGATTAAAAAAGGCGGTTAAGATTAGCAAATAAGGGCGTAGGCCATACCCCCGCAGGGGTGCCTGTGTAACCAAGCTCTTCCTGTTAAGGAAGAGAAGAGCGGCTTATTTGAACATAAATTTATTTATTGAAATAAGACCCGCAAATAAAACACTGAAATTTAACAGAAGGCATGACCTTTTGGTAAGACGTAATATCGTCGCATACGAGATGCCTTATAACAAATCCTCAGAGATGCCGTGGCAAAACTATTCGACACAACCGCAAAGTGCGACTATTAAAAAGCCGTTCGTTAACTAGTTTTAAGTGTTACCTATTATTAATCACACTTATTTAGTTGTATAACTTTAAATAGTAAATATTTATGTATATTCAAGTTTAGTTCGTTAGTAATTAAAGATTTCCAAGCCCAAAATACAGAATCTAACAAGTTATTCAGGGCCACAGTGGTTTCATGTCTTTTCAGCAGAGAGGCAGAACACAGAATGAGAGAGAGGGGGGGGAGCATAAGAGGGAGGTAGGGGGATAATCGTTATGTTGCATAAATATATTTCGGAACGTACACGGATGTTACCCAATACTAATAATACTAATTCTTGTTGATGCCTGTAAACATACACACAAACCTTAAAATAATAACACAAGTGTAGACATTAAGGCGCACAAAAAAATCAGACATTTTTTCCCTTTCGAATTTTAAGCGTTATTCCAACGAGGCCTCATCACAAAAAAAAAGAATCACAGGAAAGATATCTAAAGAATGTGGTAAAGATAGAGGAAGTGAAAATGCGTGAAAGATATGGAGCCGCAGATTCCTCTGCAGGCATTGAGGCCGGGTGGCCGAACTATCGGTGTTGTGTAGGTGAGAGCACGCAAGCCCCTAGAATCTAGATGTTGCAGCAGCAAGATGGCCCATTCTACCCATGACATCTCTTTGCAGGTAAAGCGCATGGATAGAAATGTATGTATGTACAGGTCAAAATAAATGGGTGGTGAGAAGACGCAGAGATGCATAAATATACAGTTGTACTGGGGAGAATTTATTAAGATTCTAGAATAAACCAGAGATATAAAAGACGCGAAGGAAGAAAAGGAGATTAATAAGCAGTAGGAAAGAAAGAGAGAGAGAGTAAAGAAGAAATAAATGAGCAAAGTGTGCACACAAGCAGATAGGAAGGAAGAGAAAAGGGAGAAGAAGATATTAGATGAAGAAGCATTGTAGCTGTTCAGGGTAACCCTTACTAATATTAAAATAGAATACGCTAGGAGTGACAGGGAAATAAATAGGATATAAAGGGGGAGAGGAGGCGAAATATGACATAATGTCGGTAGGTTCGTTAACACCCAAGACGTTACCCCACACTCCACATAATAATTCAAATAATGTTAATAAAAATAATAAAAAATAAAAACATTGTACATATCACAAGGGCGTATTCAGAATCGAAGAAAGAAACGAGAAGAAAGAGGGAAAGAAGAGAAAATCAAGACAAATTTTACAAAATAAGAGAGAGAGTGAGACAGACAAACAGTCAGATAGATGGATAGACCCTGCGGAGCAGAGTCTATTCCCACTTACTTATCATACCTGTCTATCATAGCCATAGACAGGTAGAAGCTAACAAAACATCCATAGACATATATGTACATGAACACGGTAAACTCCAAGACAGGTACTGTGCACAGCACAGCAACATAACAAATTCTATACATCCTCTCAACAACAGTATTTATTATTGGTAACTCAAAAAGCGTGATCCAACGCAGTTATCACACCCATAAAGTGTTTAGGGAAATATATGTGAAGAAAGACGGGAAAATAGATCAAGTAAAATATATAGAAGATATGTAAAGGGTCTTTCAATAAGGTCGCTCAATTTTTAAATGTAAATAAAACAAGTTGTGTGTGATATATGCACTCAATTTATTTTAAATTTGAAAGTAAATTTAATGGCATTAAGTGTCGAATATGACGTTGTTCAAATATTCGCCGCGGCTTTGCTTGGTGGAACGTATTCGGGAGGCCCAATTTTCGATGACTTTGTCGCATAAATCTGGCTGAATTTGCTGGATGGTGTTCGTTATGTTGACTTTGAGGGCATCAACTGTTTTGTGGATTATTCGCATAAACTTGTAATTTGAGGTAGCCCCCAAATAAAGTAGTCTAATAGCATTAAATCGCATGATCTCGGTGGCCAGTTGACGTCGCCGCCACGCTAGATGACCCTGCCCTGAAATCGCTGGTGCAAAATGTCTATCGTGGCGTGCGCAGTGTGGCACGTAGCGCCGTCATGTTGGAACCACATGTCGTCAGTATCCATATCAAGCATATAATCCAGTTGAGGCCACAAGAAGTTGCTTATCATCGATCTGTAGGTCTCGCCGTTGACGGTTATGGCAATCCCATCTTCGTTCTCAAAAAAATACGGACCGATGATTCTGTTAGACGAAAATCCGCACCAAACAGTGACTTTGTTGGGATGCAATTGGTGCTGGTGTATCTCATGTGGATTGTTTTCGTCCCAAATCTGACAATTTTGCTTGTTCACAAATGCATTCATCCAAAAATGGGCCTTGTCGCTGAAGATGATTTGGGGGGGGGAAATTTGGGGCAATTTCCAACTGCTCTAGAGCCCAATCAGCGAACACACAGCGTTGCCTATGGTCATTTACCTTAAGTTCCTGGGTAAGTTGGATTTTTTACGGGTGCAGACTCAAGTCCCTACGCATAATTCACCAAACTGAAGTTGCAGAAAGGCCAAGTTCTTATGAACGACGAGAAATTGACTGCCTCGGATTTTCCCGTACACTCTCATTTACAGGAGCGATGTTTTCAGCAGACCTTGCGTTTCAGCGACGTACGGGTGTTGGCTGATTGTTGATCGACCCTTTTACCTCGAATTTGGTCACCAAGCGTCGAACAGTGGACTCGGCAGGATGATTGTGGCGAAGATAGAAATCCCGTAATGCGCGGAACGCTTGTCCAACGGAGCACCGATTTTGATAATAACATTGGATGATTTGCACACGCTGTTCAACGCTATAACATTCTATGCTAACTTGCCAAGTACTACTAAATAGTTCAAAGTGAGATTGCCAGATGTCGCTTTAATAACATGGCCACTATCGCCTGACAAAGCTCGAGCGTCCTTGTTGAAAGATCCTTTATATATTCACATCTAGAGCGTCTCAGAAGATAAATAGAGAGAGAACGCTCGTGCGAGAGTCACATTACACAGGGATTAGAAAGATACAAGACAAAAGGATTCAGACACATACACACACACGCATACATAATCTGTGTAGCAGACGTCACCACTCACTTTCTACACAGGCATGCCTACACGAGCCATGTAATCGGAAATGTAAGCAAACTATCATGCCCCTTACCCAGAGGAGAGATCAGGAAGCGGAAGGAAGAGAAAGAGCGACAGAAGAACTACAGAACTACAGAAACAATGACCAGCAAAGAAACTAATATCCGCCCAAGGCCATTCCGCTTACAGATGCTAACTACCACTTTCTAACGATAGTGTATCATGTTTATTTATTACATGCTGTTTTTTGTTTGTTTTTTAAATATTTCAACTCTACAGTACACACTTATCTACAAGTGTACCCTTTGTATTTATATTTTTTACGTGATTTTTTAAATATTTCTATTCTACTGTGCACACTTATCTACATGTGTATCATTTGACCTTTCTTCACATGCCCCCTCTAATTATTTCATTTCTACGGTACAGACTTATCTACATGTGTACCCTTGACATGCAGGTTCAGCTATCCCTCAAATACACGAATAAGCTTCTTCGAACTAAAGGGAGGGGGGGTGATAGGACAGTATTCTCTTCCTTTGCAGGCTAGTGATGAAAATAATATACTTATAGGACAGACAGAAAAAGAAAAGGAAAATTCACATTCACTCCATGCAGGGAGGCGTCGCTGGCATCTTTGTATTGCTCATTTCATTTAAATTTTATTCTTAACTCCTTATTTCATATGACATTTTCTTCTATGCTCCTACTACATTATATTTACACTATTGAAGTACTCATAAAGTCGGTTTTTAAACATATTAACTGACGTGCTTTCTACTACACGGTTAGGCAGGCTATTCCACGTTTGCGTAATTTTAAACGTGAAGTAATTTGAGCTATAGTAGAGTTAAATCGCTTGTTCACTAATTATTTAACTATTTTGGCGTGTGTTGGCCCTTTCGTCCATCTCAAACAATAATCTGTAATTAATATTAGTAAATCCTTTTAAGATTTTGAATACCTTGATCAATTGTCCACGTAATTGTCTACTTTCAAGTGATAGTAGGTTTAATGAGCGGAGTCTATCTTCGTACGGTTCGTTTCGGATTCCAGGAACTAGTTCGTAGCCCGACGTTGCACTCTTTCTAACTGCGCTATATCCTTGTTTAGGGAGATACACCAAAATTGAACCGCGTATTCGAGGTGTGGGCGCACGAGTGATTTGTATAGTGGCAGGATTATATCTTTCGATTTGAAAGTAAAATTCCGAGCAATATATCCTAGCATTCGGTTTGCTTTTTTACAAGTTTCTGCGCATTGTTTCGATACTTTAAGGTCCTCCTAGATTAAAATCCCCAGGTCTTTTGTTAAGTTAACGGATTCGAGAATTTGGCCTTTCATATGGTATTCTACTTTTAAGTTATGACATCCTAAATGCATGACTTTGCATTTGCCTATGTTGAAGCCCATTTGCCATTTATCCGCCCATTCCACAATTTTATTAAGGTCCCTTTGCATTTGGTCTACATCGGGTCTCGAAAGGGCTCGTCTTCCTAGCTTTGTGTCATCGGCAAATTTAGAGATCCTACTAAACACTCTATTATCCAAGTCATTAATATAAACATAAATAATAATGGGCCCATGACTGACCCCTCTGGTACCCCGCTGGTGACGGGGCCCACTCTGAACACGCCCCATTTACAACAACCCGCTGTGAACGATTTGACAGCCAGTTTCTAATCCATTTAAGTATGTTACCCCTCACTCCAATTGCTCTAATTTTCATCAATAGCCTTTCGTGCGGAACTGTATCAAAGTCCTATTTAAAGTCAAGGTAAATTATATTCGCCGCTTTAGTTTTACCGTAGATGCAAATCATGTTATGAAACTTGATGGGACGAAAATTAGTAGGTTCAGTTTTACCACCTTTTTTGAATATCGGTGTAACATTTCCAAGCTTGAACACTATTGGAACTAGACCTTCCTCTATTGATCGATTGAAAATCGTGCAGAGCAGTCTTGCTAATTCATTTTTTAGTTCTGTAAGATGGGTTGGGTACACCCCTTCGAGCCCGAGTGACTTCGATTTTTTCATTTTATTAATATAGGTAAGAATCTCCCCTTCATTTATATTTATGCTAGATAGGATATTTTGTCTTTCAAAATTTATGTCCTCGCCTAGTGTTTCTAATTGTGTCATGTCATGAATAGTAAAAACGCTCGAGAAGTGGTCATTTATATATTTTAGCAAATTGTTCTGGGACGTCCGTCATAACACTATCTCTACCTCTAATCGGCCCTATTGAACCCTTTATGGGCTTTCTATTGTTAACGTAACTATATAACCGTTTCAGTTCGGGCTTCGAATTTATAGCAAGGTCTTTTTCATATTTCAGCTTAGCTTTTCTAATGGCCCGCTTTACCATCCTTCGAGAGTCTACGTATTTTTCCCGATTTTTTTGTCGTTTCGTTTTTTCTAAAACTTTGATATTCTTTATTACGCTCCCGAATTAAGTTAATTATTAAAGGGCTAACCCACGGTGCTCTATTTGACTTTCCATTCTTTCGACGTACGTACTTAACTAACTCAGAATCCACCGTGAGCACATTTTGCTGTAGCTCCGAGTACATTCCCAATACTGTCTTATTATCAAAATTACAACTCCCAAATAGTGGGATTAGTTGTGAACTCTCTTTTACATCAACGCTCATATTAATTTCAAACCTAATTACATTATGGTCACTCGTCGCCAAATGTTCACTCACGGAAACGTTTTCTGCCAAAGTCTCCTCAGTTGAGATAATCAAATCAAGTATATTTTGATCACGCGTAGGTTCCTCTACTTTTTGCACAAGAAAATTATCCTGAATGAAATTGACCAATCTCTCCTCAACTTTATCCGAAGTATAGTTTGTAAAGTTAAAATTAGGGTAATTGAAATCTCCACAAATTATTGTTTTTCCTTTTCTCGCCATGGATAAAAGGCACTCAAAGAGTAGTACGTTCTCTGATTCTATTAGAGATAGGGGGGGGCGATAGGTAACGGCTAAGTTAATTTTATTATTTTCATCACACTCGAGCTCAATTAGCAGAACCTCGCTCTTCATATTTACGGTCGTCGCGGCCATCGTTATTGCATTTATTTCTTCTTTTACGTAAGCTAAAACTCCACCGCCTCTTCCATTAAGGCGGTCCTTATGATGGATTTTGTACCCTTCTATATTAAATTCCGCAATAAGGTCTCCTCTAGAAGCTGTATCTACCACGTCTCGCTAATACATATGATATCGTAATCACCCTCTTGAATCATGGCTTTAAATTCGGGCAGTTTGTTTCTCAAACTCCGAACATTTGCGTAAATGCATTTTAATTTTCCCTTTAAATAACAGCGTCCCTCTCTCGTATGGCTGAAGCGTTTCTCTGCTCGCCTAAATTTATTGACTCCTCGCGTGAATTCTGGTTCGGCGCATCTATGACTTGGGGGTAAATAACTTCTGTACTATAGAGATTACGGAGGCTTTCATTAATAATTATGCCAAGCTTCGAATTACCCAGTAAATTAAAATGAATACCATCAATAAAAAAAGTGACGGTTTGTCTTGAAAATCATTCCAAAAATTGAAAAACTTAACTCCCATTTCCTGACATAAACGTTTAAGACATTCATTCGTGTAAATTGACCTTGACTGCATTCTCAGAGTCGCTTTTAATCTTGGAATTATCCCAATTACTCCCACTTCATTCGCCTTCGCTTTGGCCGCTATAATTAGGTTCCTTGCTCGATGTACAATCTCGGTAGTCGAGCTGTCAAAACGGTGTACATCATTCCCGCCCACGAGTGTGAGGATAGCTCGATCTTCACATGGCTCGTTCAGACTTTTGATTTCACTGATCACGTGGTTAATTCTCCGCCCGGTAGGCAGATTTTCTTGTGCTTAGCTGGATTTCGTGCTTTGAATTAAGAATCCTGGTTCTGTATTAAGGAGTCACCGATTAGAATACTCTCTGTTTTCCCTCGATTAGAGTTAACAAGGCAAATTGATTAGAGCATGGAATTTCAAAACGGTGAGATGCACTCGTTGGTCTAGCCCCGTTTCTAACTGGCCTAAATTGAGATTTGGGGGTCTAATATGAGTTTAAGATACGCGCTTGCTCATTTATAATAACTTGCGGCTCTCTACTCTCTATATGGCTTGATCGGCGACTTTAAGCGCGATTTTCCCTCCCCTGAAGCTCATCAAAGGATGCCCGAACGCCGCTAGCCAGTTTGTCAATCTTACGGTTCGTTGCCACTACGTCTCTCCGGACAGAGTTAACTTCTGATCTAATTTCATTAATCACGTTGGTTAATTTTAGCTCGAACGCCTCATTTAGAAGATAGAAACGACATATTCTAACGTTATTAGGGTTCGAGAGAACGTATATTTCCTTATTAAATGAAGCCCGGCAGCGATCACAATCAAATTTGACGATAGTCATTGTAAAACACAAAATTGTTTAAAATGAGTGAAATTTATGGAGCTAATGGAACGTATATGCGACACGGAATGTAATTTCTATCTATTTCACTTTACGACACGAAGGTTTGAGCACGACACAAACGTAAATTTTTGTAGGAGCAAAGAGATAACAAGTCTTAGCAGGAGAAGGGCAGAGCGAGGAGAAGAAAGATAAGATAATATTATAATGATAATAACGATATTATTATAATAATACTATTAAAAGTAATAACATCATTATACACATGTATACCCAGCCGAACACAAAAAAAACCGTCCTGAGCAAAAATAGAGAACAAAATACCAAAAGCTACAATATCTTGATAGAGAATGAGAGAGAAAGAGGGAAAAGGAGAGAGAGAGAGAGGCAGAGAAAAAAGAAACAAACAAATAAGAAATGTTGTGATGAAAGAGACAGCAGCATTGTGCCTCCTACCCTCAAGGAAACCTCTTTTAATTGCATATTTATTTCATTATTTCTTTCATTTCCATTCCATCATCTTTCATTAATTTTCTGTTCTATATTTATTTTGAAACCCAAGGAATAGTTTATTTTATACGTTATTAGAATTTTTCGTTGGTTTGTGTATGCATTTCTATTAATATATTATATTTTATTCTCTTTCATCAATATCGTTCGTCGATCCTAATTTAATCCAAAATCTGTTCCCTGTGGGTATTTTCTTATATCCTATCGTCAATAAAGTCACGTCGGTGTGTTTCATAGCCAAGATATTCAAGAATGGTAATTTGGCGTCTTGCTCCATCTCCATCGTGAATTGCATCTCAGAAAATATATTATTAATACTGATAGAAAATCGGGCGCCTCTCCATTTTTTAGAATCACAAATGTATCGTCGACATACTTCAACCATAGTGTAGTACAGGAAAAAAGCCCACACGGACCGAATTTTTTTATTTCCACAGTCTTTACCCGGATCCACACAAGAGAAGCGCGGTTAATACACTGTTCAAAACGACTTCCGATGCTTTGTCTATCAACACATTATGTATGTATAAAGTGAGGGGGAGGACCCCGTACTGGGCGGGATACGGACAAAATCCGCTAGAACAAAATCTCCTAGGGAAAAATCCCCTAGGAAAAAATACCCACGAAGAGAAACCCTACTGGACAAAAAAAAACAGCAGACATAAACCCCACTCCTACCAGACAAAATTCTCTCATAGTAAAAAATAAAACAAGCTATTTAAAGTTTTGAATAAATTAAACTATATAAGTATCAGTATTTACATTGGGTGGATAAAATAAGACAAATTAAACTCAAGTTTTTTATTCGTTTCTTACAAATCAACTTACCAATTTCAACTCTCTCTTGCTAAAATGACGTATGGACCAAATGAAGTGTAAGTTATACAAGACTATAATCATATCACAAGCGTATATTATCCCCAATGCCTCTGAGCAGTTCTTCTCTACTCAATACAGAGATTTCTGAATCGTTTTTGAAGGTCTTTCGGTTTTCCGTCTTGCACGCTTTTAAAGTAGTTGCCCTCTTGCGTCAAGTGTAAGGTGCATAGACACAATAGCTACATCTTTCATGATGCACTCAACGATTCCAACTCTCACATAGGTTGTTGGTGCTATATTCCTTGCTAATTGTAGCTTGGTACACATTCCATTTCTCTGGTGAGAATAATTGAGGAATCCCCCGCACTCGCACTGTCAAGGGACCTGGATATTGTCTGGTCTGTTTTAATGCGGTGGTATGTGCCGGCTACGTAGGTCGCATCAAAGTACTCCACAAGGTATTCAAATCCATTAGGAGTATTATCTTTTATGTAGTCCATTCCATCAGAAGGACGACAAGCAGGAAGAAAGGCAAGTTCATCTAGCATGGCACAGAAATACTTGATATCGTCATCATCCTTGTATCGGTTAGCCAACCCAAGGCTCTGAATCTTTCGCCAGGTACTTTGTGTCAAGTGATAGAAACATGCCTTGACATTAACATGTGAACCCAGCTTGTTTCTTATGGCATTCAGGGCTGCTTGTTTGAAGTCTGTCATTGTTTTTTGTAACATGCATGTAAACTCCAATTTCTTCTCCCTTGTCATGAATTGCTGTCAACATTTCTTCATATATCTCTTGGAATTTTCCAGGAAGGAAGGCATAAACAAACTCACTGCAGATTCTCCTAAGGGAGCACGAATGATGTATAGTTGTTTAAATAAAGATGGTGCACAGGTAAAAGACCCATCCATATGCCATGTGTCGGAATTGGACAGTCGACGAAGACTTTCCTCGGTGGCAAACATGATGATGCGGTTCTTTGCTTCTATCCCACTGTCATGAATTAGGAAAGGTTGTGGGTCAGGTCCACCTGTCAATGACCACTCGCCTTCAATGTGGAACTCTTAAAGAGATGACGGATCTTTGGGAAGGCGTGCCTGCCGATGTCTAAGGATACTTCTTTTAATGGACTCTATCTTTCCAATTGCAACTCGCCCCTCTTGTGTCATCTCTGCCATACTGTCAAGTAGGCTCTGTCCAGTATTTCCTCTGTTGACAACTGCACGTTCTTTTATAGTCTGTCGCACTCTTGCCGCCTCCATTGCAAATGTATCTGGTGTGTGGTTGTGGTCTATGGTGGAAATTATATTTTGGACATCCAAATATGTTGTAATCTTGCCTTTGCAGGAGAGACTTGCTCTCCTGGAACATTCCCAATGAAATGTTGAATAAAACGTAGACTTCTTTGTGTACATATATCCAGGATAACATAGTTTTTCTCCGCCTTTATTGCCGCGTATAATTTTCATTATGAAGTAAGGGTATCCACATGAAACTTGTAGAAAAACAGACACGAGCTATCCAGCTGTCGACTGTATTCACAAACTGCTTAAAGAAAATTGAATTAGTGCACAAGTGAACAAGATTTTTATACTCGGTTAATCTAACCTATGTGGAGCTACCCGACTTAACCGGACCTGATCCAACCCATATTTTACCTCATTCGAAAAAGGATTTAGCATGAGCTTAAGAATCAACTAAAAGAATTTGGAGTAAACTTGTAGGGTCAAACAAAAGCATTAGTCTATAGAAAAAGTATTCAAAAAAAGTATATTATTTTTTCTATTATTTCTTTACTACGAGGGAATTTTGTCTGGTAAGAATGGGGTTTTTTATCCGGTATGGTTTATGTCCGCCGGGTTTTTGGTCCAGTGAGGTTTCTCTCTGCGGGGGTTTTCGTCCTAGGGGATTTTGTCATGGACCCGTACTGGGCAGAATTAGAATCGTTGGAGAGGGAAAATCATAACTTATTTGCAGTGCCCGGGTATATACGCTTGTAGCGAAAGGACGAAGAGAGAAGAGCTTAGTCGCCAACAAACTATTTAATAAAGAAAAAGGGTGGGAGTAGGGAGATAAGGGCATGAGAAAAGTCAGCTTGGTCACAGGCAAGCCTGTTCATCAATCCCCCTCACCTTGAGATGGTAGGAGCTTGTCCGGAACCAACTCTGGAAAGACTGCGGGCGAGGAGGGGGCTTCAGTAAAATAGTCCGATAATTTTTCAAATTATCAACTCACACGCAATCGAAGACGCATAGTTATACAGATATCTATTATATATCACTTTCCCTAAATGAGGCGGGTAAATTTCTAATTATGCTGTTAAAAACGAAAAATAGCTTGGCAGCCATCTTGTCATTGATAGCTTGTTTTGAACTCCCCCCAAATAATACTTTAGTTAGGTTGGTTGTTGTTTTTAGTTTGTTTTTAGGCTAGGTTAGTTTTTTTCGGTTCGTTGTTTGTTTTAGTAAGTTCTGTTAGGTCTTAGGTGGGCTTATTCCCGCCGGAAAGGAGCCAAACAAGAAACCTATTCAAGCGAATTTGATGTAGCATTACCTACAGCCTTAGGCTTTTAAATTGCTTATCTTTGTGACCGTTATGATATGCACCACTGCCAGATTCTTATAATCCGCAGTACTCCGAAAATAAACAAAATAATGTAAATGTATATAATGATTTCTGTAGTACTCCCAAAATAATTAAAATCACTTTGTTATCTTTCAAAGTAACTTGCATCTATCTGTATATATAACTGAATTTAGAATTCCCCTATATTAAAAGATTCCCCGAGAAGGGCATTGCTTAAAATATAATCCAAACATCCTTGCTCTTCCTCGTTGTGCTTTCGTCTTCTGACTCGCAAAAGGCTTGTTCAAAGTTTTCACAAATTCAGGTTAAAAAACTCAACTCAAACGTATGAGTCCTACGTACTCATATAATTTTCATTATTACAGCCCCCAATTTACTTATTTCCATTGTGATCTTGTTAACATTTAATATATTGTCACTATCCGTTAACATTCTTTCTTCTTTTAATGCCCTGTCAACATTTAATATCCGGTAACTATCCTGTTAACATTTAACATCCTATGAATATTTAATATCCAATTAACATTTAACACCCTATTAGTATTTAATATCCATTTAACATTTAATATCCTATCGACATCTATTTAATTTTCTGTTACTATTCATTCGATTACCAACTATTATCTTGGGAATTGCATTTTTAATCATTTTACATATCCATTAAACACTAATTCGTTTTATACCAATTTGTATCAAGTTATATTCAATCAATTCTTTGTTTTCATTGTTAATTCTTAAATATATTTTTATACCTCGTGTATTAAAACCCCTCGTGTTTACCGCATTCCGTCACGTACCCCGAATCTTTAAATTCAACCTTCATTTCCTATCAATGTAATTTATGTGTACAGGATATTGTATTTAGGTGTTATCTAGGTCAACAATATAATAGCCAGTACACATAAAAGTTACAATGGTTATTAAATATTAGTGAACTAGCGTGAATATTAGTCGTTAATCTATAAAATTGCCAAAACTAGCCCTTTTCAATTACCCGACTGTCCCTAACCACCTACACTAATTAATTTAGCGTCTTACTTAAATTTGATGCTAATCATCATCGTGGGGAAATTGGTATTTATTCAATAGGTGGGTCCAATCATCTCTCTTTCTCGGCGGCTTATGAAGTCACACCGATTGGGCTAGACGCCGGAAATAATAGCTTGATTTCTCGGGAAATACTGCTTTTAAATGCAAATTACTCGGAAAATATTGCTTTTCGAGCAGAATAAATAGCAACAGCCAACTCAGATAGGCCTATATAATAGAGTGAAAATATATTTCCTGCAAAATATGTATTGTTAATCTCTAGAATTACCAATACTCCCCCAAACACACCACACACACACACACACACACACACACACACACACACACACACACACACATTCACTCACTCACTCTCACTCACTCTCACTCACTCACTCTATCACACACACACACACACACACACACTCTCTTTCTTTCACACACACACACACACACTCACTCACTCAGTCTCACTCACTCTCACTCACTCACTCTCTCACACACACACACACTCCCTCTCTCTCACACACACTCACACACCCTCTCTCTCTCTCTCTCTCGGGGGGCGGGGGACTAAAGGGAGAGGTGACGCCCCCTTGTCGCGGGAAGAGAGCTTGTGTGTACCTTTGACTTTTCGGGCTATGCCGGTGGGAGTACCTCTCTTCTAGGTACCCCTGGTAGGGCTTCCCTTGTCGATTCGGTCGGAAACGAGGTTCCAGACTAAGTGCGTCCTTCCTTTTTTTCTATTCTATCCTCCTTTTTCACTTTTATCCTATCTCTTCCACTTATTGTACCAAAAAAAAACCCTACTCCTATCATGTCACTCTTAACCTTTTTTTCCTCTATCTACATATAAGGACCTAGGCAGCTACTTCATGCGTCAGAAGAGAGGCTTTGGAACCTCTATAAACAACGACAATCGACGCTCACTGGTTGCGAGAGACTAGGACTAGAAGTGTCCTAGGCGTGTAATTATTGGCCATTCCCAGTGACCGTTGGTGGGTGCCTCTGGTAGCATCGGTCCGAGGTGACGGCCCTTTGTTCCCAGGTTGGTTGCCAGGCCAATAAAAAGCCTTGGGTCGAGTTTCTTGGTGTGGCGGGATATCCATTAAACGCTGCTCCGAGATCTTGGCTGTCGTGAAGGGAACTCGTAGGAGTTTAGTACGGGGCGTGCTCCGTTTTTCACCTGGTGAGAAATCAATAGCCCCTTCGGGGACCGTCAGTGCTGCTTGGATGGGAGCCACGGCACGCCGAGGTTTGATGACTCGGACGGACGAACAGCAGCACGTGGAGCGTGCCTTCTGAAAGATCCGAAACCTCTCCGATGGATATGTGGGAGCGACTCACGTGGGGCGAACTCACCACTCCCTTTCTTTTTTATTGAGTGGTCACAAAGTATTCAGAGATATAAAGTGTTCAGCATGACTGGAAAGACAGGACCTGGTGCGCTAAAATATACCTGCTCGACATACCAAAAGGACAAGTGGTGCGTAGGTTTTCCGGAGGGGTGTTTCTCAAAATGCCACCCTGGAAGTATCTGCACGGACTGCGTCCTAAGGGCAGAACTTCAGGAGCTTAAGGAACTGTTCAAATCTACTGAGGAAAAATCACGACGGCTGGAAGAAAAAGGGAAAATCCTCGAATCTGAGCATGCGACTCAAATCCGTCGTCTCGAAGCCAGCATTGCAGAGATGACAGCCACCAAAGTAGAGCAAGAGCAACAAGAAACTCCCAACGACGTGGATGGCTCCTCTGTTCAGCCCTCAAGCACCGCGTCGATAGAGACAGGCCATCCATCCGACGTCCCAGAGCCAGCTGCTGCTGGGGTTACTCAAGGGGTCAAAAAGAAGAAAAGGAAGAGTAAGAAAGGAAAAACAGTAGATAAAACAAAAGAGAAAGTAGAAACGGAAGAAAAAACGAAGAAAAAAAAACAAAAAGTGGGGAAGAAAGAGAAATCGAAAGAGCCCATACTGAAAGGAAAGCCTCTGTCCTCTGAACCCAAATGCGCGAGGGTCATCGTGATCGGTGACTCCTAAGCGCGGGATCTACAACCCTTGCTAGCGGCCCGCCTTCGCACCAGTGTGAAGGTAAGCTGCCTTCCAGGAAGGGGGAACGGAGAAATAAGGGTGGAGGCTGAGAAATTTCACATCTGTGAGAACTCAGTAGTTGCCCTCATGGCAAGTGGCAACGATCTTCACCTACGAGGAGGTAAAGTAGGCGCCAGCGGGAAGATCCTGACCACGGTTATAGGCGGAGTTGACGACTGTGGGCTAAAAACCCGCAGACGTGTCGTGGTCGGGATACTCCCAAGACGAGGTCCATCCCGCAATACTCACGCGAGGAACGTCTCCATAAACCAACGCCTGGGAGATTTTTGTACGGCGGAAGGAGTCATCTTGTAGAACCCTACCGCACCTTTTACGGGAGAAATGACTTGTACAAAAGGGACGGAGTTCATCTTTCCTTTAAAGGGAAAGCTGTACTCACGAACATGAGCCAGGATCTTGTGGAGCGGACCCAAAGAAGTGTCAGGCCCCAAGTAAAGGAGGACGTACGCCAGTACACCCGTGTTACTCCAGGAACGACCTTTTCTGGGGTCACAAAGAGGGGAGTGACCCCGTCACAGGGAAACGGAAGAGCGTAGGGAGTCCTACAGTCGGGGACTCCCTCAAGGTTCTTCTGTTTAATGCGAGGTCTATCAGAAACAAGTTTCTTGAACTTCGTGGCCTCGTAGCAACAGAAGAACTTGAGATGGTAGCCATAACAGAGTCGTGGATAAAAACCTCAAGCCGAGATTTTGAAGGTGAATTCACGATTCCCGGTTACCAGCTCTTCCTGAAAGATAGGCCAAACAGATAGGGTGGCGGTGTGATGTTGTGTGTCAAGGATACTCTAAACTCGACGCATTGCAACATCGTATCCGACTATGAACTACTAAGTGTTGACCTAGAGAAAGGTCATGCCAGATGCAGGACCCTGGTGCTTTACAGACCCCCTGCCCAACACTTGGAACAGAACAGGAGTCTGTACCAGCTGTTGGGCGAACTTGTAAAAGACAGAGTGTGTATCGTCATGGGGCATTTCAACACACAAGTTGACTCGGAAACCAGAGAACCCTGTGGCGAGAACGTACTACTCCTGGAATTTGCAAACAACGAGGTCCTGACTCAATGGGTGAGAGAGCCAACGAGAGGAGACAATATCCTCGACTTGGTTTTCAACTCTGAGGATGACATCGTTGAGGACCTCTCTGTTGGCGAAGAGCTCAGTTGCAGTGACCACCAACTAATTAAATTTGTAGTCAAAGTCCCGAAGGCAGGGCCTGCAACTAGTAAATAGAGAAAACTCGATTTGAGAAGAGCAGACTTTGCAGGTCTTCGTGCTGGACTGACTGATACGAGGCTAGAAGTGTGTGATGCTGTTGAAGACAGTGAAACAGTTTCAAAACCACATTTATGAGTCTTTAATCGCGTTTCATCCATCAGAAATGCTCCCGTCGGTCTTCTGTTTAACCAAAGTGGTTTAATCGAGAAATCGGCCAACTAGTTGCTTAGGGAGAAGAGAACTGTGTACCGGCAATCGAAGATCTCGGGTGACTTTGACGAATACCGGAGGCTAGTCAGGAGAGTGAAGTCCAGCACAAGGGCGGCTAGGCGGTCTGAGGAACTCCGAGTGGCGAGACTCCGTAAAGAGAATCCCAAGGAGATTTTGGATATGTGAACAGCCGTAAACCAATCCGTCGAACGATTGGCCCTTTGGAGAATGAAGAGGGGACATTAAAGCACTCAGCTGCAGAAAATGCTAACCTCCTCAACGACTACTTCTCTTCAGTGTTTACTAAAGAGTGTGGTCCCATCCCCCAGCCGACGGATTCCTACTCGGGAGGAAACCTGGAGGATATGGACTTTACCGAAGGAGAAATACCAAAGAAGATCAGTGACCTAATGACGAATAAGTCACCTGGCCCGAATGGGTTTCTACCTAAAGTGTTGAAAGAAGTGCGCAATCAAGTGTCACGACACCTGAGCATAATCTCCAACATGTCAATCCGCACCGAATATGTTCCTAGATACTGGCGTAAAGCGAAGGTAACTCCTATCTTCAAGAAAAGAGACCGTAGCCAACCGTCGAACTACCGACCTATCAGTCTGACTTCGATAGTCGGTAAACTCATGGAAAGCATCATAATGGACAAAATGACGTCGTATTTAGAGTCAAACCTGCTACTGAGGAGTTCCCAGCACGGCTTTCAAAGGCAACGGTCATGCCTGATGAACCTTGTGGAAATCTTCCACTTCGTCTTCAGTGAGCACGATCGGGACAAGGCGGTGGATTTTGTCTACTTAGACTTTCAGAAAGCCTTTGATAAGGTACCACACCGCCGCCTTCTCCAGAAAGTGCAAACGCTGGGCATAGACGGAAAAGTAGCCGGCTGGATCGAGAACTGGCTAGGTGGCAGACGGCAACGGGTGGTGGTGAATAGACAGGCTTCTAAATGGGTGTCCGTTACTAGCGGGATGCCTCAAGGTTCTGTTCTGGGACCACTACTATCCATCATCTACGTCAACGACATGGACGGTGACATGGTTGCGAAGATTTCCAAATTTGCCGACGATACCAAGCTTGGTATGAACGTTGCAAAGGATGGAAATACTGCCCACCTGCAGGGAGATCTTGGGAAGATTGGGGAGTGGTCAGACACGTGGCAAATGCCTTTTAACGTGAACAAATGCAAAGTGATGCATATCGGCCACCGAAATCCCCAATCAGAGTATATCCTTAAGGGCACTGCTATTGAATCCCCCGACACTGAGAAGGACTTTGGTGTAACAATCACTACTGACCTCAAGTTCTCGAAACAGTACATTAAGGCGGAGAAAAAGGCCCAAAGGATGCTAGGCTACATAAAGCGCAAGTCTGGATATCGGAACAAGGAGATTGTACTGTGTTTGTACAACTTACTTGTCCGACCGCACCTGGAGTATGCCGTACAATTTTGTCCTTCATTTAGAAAAGACATCGCGAGATTGGAACGCGTGCAAACCAGGGCAACCAAACTGATTCCCTCTATCAGACATAAAAGTTATGAAGATAGATTAAGGGAATTAGATCTGTTCTCGTTGGAAACCCGTAGACTGCGTGGTCAGCTCATCGAAGTTTTCAAAATACTTCGAGGGTTCGACAATGTTGACTACAGGGATATTTTCAGCCTTAATGAGAACAGAACAAGAAATCAGGGCTTTAAGCTTGAACTGAAATGTTACAACCGTGATCTGTGTGGGAAATTTTTCACGTACAGAATCTACGGTAGCTGGAAAGCACTTCCGAAGGGGGTTGTCAACAGCAATTCTGTTGACCAGTTCAAGTCAAGACTAGACAAAGTCTTGAAAGGGGGCCTTTAAGGGAGGACGTAAGGCAATTGAGCGAGGATGTGCCCGCCTGACAGCTAGTCCAAAGGTACCCTCATTGAATGGACCGTAAGGTCTTCTAAGGTACTTATTTTTCTTGTAGCTCCTTGTAAATGCAAGGTCATGCATTTAGAATGTCATAACTTAAAAGTAGAATACCATATGAAAGACCAAATTCTCGAATCCGTTAACTTAGAAAATGACCAGGGGATTTTAATCTCAGAGGACCTTAAAGTATCGAAACAATGCGCAGAAGCTTGCAAAAAAGCAAACCAAATGGTAGGATATATTGCTTGGAATTTTACTTTCAAATCGAAAGATATAATCCTGCCACTATACAAATCGCTCGTGCGCCCACACCTCGAATACGCGGTTCAATTTTGGTGTCTCTCTCTAAACAAGGATATAGCGCAGTTAGAAAGAGTGCAACGTCGGGCTACGAAGCTAGTTCCTGGAATCCGAAACAAACCGTACGAAGATAGACTCCGCTCATTAAACCTACTGTCATTTGAAATAATAATAATAATAATAAATCTTTTGTAATTCGCTCTTCAAGGCCTGAGGCCTTCCCAGAGCGCACGTTGTGCTGAGATGAGAATGGAAATTCAATGGAAATTCAAGAGGGGGAGAAGGCAATACTGAAAAGATGCGTTTTCAGGAGACGCTTAAATGTGGTAAGAGAGGAAGAAGAGCTGATTTCAGCAGGAAGAGCATTCGACAACTTAGGGGCGCAGATTGAGAAGGAGTAGTCCCCCATTGAGCAGAGGGATGAACGAGGAATATTCAAAAGAGGTGCATGTGATGACCGAAGGGCCCGAGGGACATGGCGTGGCGAGATGGCAGAAGAGAGGTAAGACGGGGCCTTGTTGTTTAGGGCCTTAAATGTGAAGAGAAGTATCTTGAAGTGAGTACGGGATCTGACAGGGAGCCAGTGCAGTACATGCAGCAAGGGTTTCAAGGGAGAGAAGCGAGGGCGACGGAGGAGAAGCCGGGTGGCATAGTTCTGTACAAGTTAAAGGGGCGGAGAGAGGAGGATGGCAGATTCACAAGCACAGAGAGTTACAGTAGTCAAGGTGTGAGGTGATGAAGGCATGAACAGCAGTCTCAAGATTTTGGCGATCAAAGTGAGAGCGAATGCGAGAGAAGTTACGAAGGAAACATAGAGAGGATTTGCTGACATTGCGGATGTGAGGCTTAAATGAGAGATGCTCATCAAAAACAACACCCATATTCCTAACGCAGTCAGAGAAAATGATACTATTACCACCCAGAGTAAGCGAGGGAAAGAGAGATTTAGATTTTTTGACAAGAGCAGGGGTGCCGACGAGGAGGACCTCAGTTTTGAAGTGATTAAGCCTGAGGAAGTTGGTAGAGAGCCAGTCAGAAATGTAGGAGTAGGCAGCCAGGAGGTCAGTGATAGAGTAGGCAAGAGACGTGGGGGATGAGAAAACGAAAATTTGAGTGTCATCAGCATAGAGGTGGAAGGATAGACCGACAATACGGAGAAGGGAACTAAGAGGGAGAAGGTAGATACGAAATAGTAGAGGACCAAGGAAAGAGCCTTGTGGCACTCCAAAGCGAATTGGGGTAGAGTCGGATGAAACGTCATCAATCACAACGGATTGAGTACGAGACGAGAGGTAAGAGCGGAACCAGTCAAGCAGGGTGCCTGATATGCCAAGGAAAGAGTGGAGACGATCAAGTAGGACGGTATGGTCAATAGTATCGAAGACGATTACGTGGATAATTGATCGAGGTATTCAAAATCTTAAAAGGATTTACTAATATTGATTACATACTATTGTTCGAGATGGACAAAAGGGCCAACACACGCCAAAATGTTTTAAAATTAGTGAACAAGCGATTTAACTCTACTATAGCTTAAAATTACTTCACGTTTCAAATCACGCAAACGTGGAATGGCCTTCCCAACCGTGTAGTAGAAAGCACGTCAGTTAATATGTTCAAAAACCGACTTTATGAGTACTTCAATAGTGTAAATATAACTTAGTAGGAGCACAGATTAAAACGTCATATATTATAAGGAGTTAAGGATTAAACTGAAATGAAGAATAGAAAGATGCCAGTTACGCCTCCCTGCATGGAGTGAATGTGAATTCCACTTTTCTATTTCTGTCTGTCCTATAAGTATATTATTTTCATCACTAGCAGGCCAAGCCTGTGTGAGAAGAGAGTACTTTCCTATAACCCCCCTCCCCTTGGTTTGAAGAAGCTTATTCGTGTATCTGAGGGATAGCTGAACCTGCATGTCAAGGGTACACATGTAGATAAGTCTGTACCGTAGAATTGAAATAATTAGAAGAGGCATGTAAAGAAAGGTCTAATGATACAAATGTAGATAAGTGTGTACAGTAGAATAGAAATATTTTAAAAAATCATGTAAAAAATATATATACAAATGCAATGTCCAGCAGGAAAATGAAAGGTGCTACCAAGTACTTTTGAACTTTATTTTGTTCATTCTCAAGGATAACCACATGGCAAAATAATATAATAATGGTATATATAAGCCAGTAAAAGATAAAGGACCGCCTCTAAGGCAAGAAATAACCAATGAGGGAGTAGGAGAGGGATGGGTAAATTCTCATTAAGATTTAGCTCTAACAGGTAGCAAGGTCAAACCGAGAGGCAAGAAAGAGTCAAGAACAGTGTCAAAAGGGTTAAAACGATTGACGGATAAAGCGATAGTCTAAAGAGGGAGATTAGGAGAGACATGAGAAGTAAATTGAAACGAAGGGAAGAGGAACAATTAGAGAGGAAGGGAATTAAAATAAGGTAAATACAAAATCAATGCGATAATTGAAATTGACACATCGGGTTTCGATAAAAATGAAAATTGCCAAAAAAAAAGGAATATATGTCAAAGCTAATTTCTCTAAGAATGAGTTTTTCGTAACAAAATCAATTTTAAAATGGCCATGGGAAATGTTAAAGTTATTAAATTGGCTTATACATGAATATTCAACAAGGTTTCTTCTAATTGAGTCATTTGAGCGAAAAATAAATCTTGCTGAATTCCAATTAATTAAGTGGTTATTTTCGGACTAATGCACAAAAAAACGCCCTATTATTTACAGCTTTCCTAACATTGTATTTATGCTGATTGATACGGACAGATAGTTGCTTTCCTGTCTGTCCAAAATATTTATTTGGACAAACAGTACATTAGACCAAATAGACTCTCCCAATATTATTGCGGCTCTGGGTAGAGTCTAGGGAGTAGAGCCAAGTAAGTAAAGAATCAAGAGAGAGTAAAAGATAGTCAGTCGGGCGGATAGCCAGGTAGTCAGAAGGAAAGTCTCCAAAAATATTAAGTAGGCCTGAAGAAGAGGCCTTGTCACCGGTTATGTGGTGTTCATATCCCAAGGAGGTAGATACATCCATTACCGGTGACCCCTCGAAAGGTGGAGAAGTTGGATTCGCCAAGAGAGGAAAATGCTGCTCCTTTGCTATCTAAGAAGAAGACGAAGAAGACATGGTGAATACCCAATCAAATAAACAGTCTGTCCTAACCGCCTTAGCCCGTCAACGATAACTTGGTAACCAGTTGGTAGGCCATAACTAAATAACATACAAACTTACCATAACTGGTGATGCGTTTTGATCAAATGAGGAGGCATCGGAAAATGGACTCACAGAACGAGAAACGAGCAGAACCTAGAGAAGCAGAAGTCGCCAACATCAAACCTATTGTCAGTTCAAGAAGGAGAAGACCTGGCGAACCCCATCTCCATCGGCCTCCCCTTTCAACGAACCGGCCGTTAGGATGTTAGAAAAGTTCACTTCAACCCACCGGGCCTCTGCAAGCATCCTGGATGAGCTAAGATGAAATGCTGCAAGTGGACGTAGGTTGCGACCCAAGTGGAAGAAAGTTTGTCCAGTCTCTACATACGTACACAGCGCCCATCATCGCAACTCAAAAAGGGCAAGACTGGATCGAGATGAAACCAATAGACGAACTCACGCCATACGTTCGGGTGCAGTTCCTTTAAAATTCATAATAACAATCGTAATAAGTTTTTCGAACATCAATAAGGTATATAGAACAATTCCGGTACAAATCAGTTTAAAAGTGCAGACTCAGTGCTTTTTTTTAAAGATTAAATAATAAAAGTCAAGTGTATGGTGGTAAGAAGAATAATATTAATTTTATTAGAACTAATTTTGTGTACAGAATCCATAAAACTATTAATTTAAAGTTAACTCCCTATTAAGTGTACAAAGTCTGTGTAAATATTAATTTAAAATTAACTCTGTATGTTTAAATTCTGTCTAGTTTAAAGAAAAGTACTATGGAGCATACACACAAATTAATGCATATAAAAACAAGGTCTGCTGACCAAAGTCGCGTGCTCTCACTTATTCTGATTTATGACCTTACGACCTTCAAAACTTTTAATAATTCCGGGACTAACTGTGAGAGGACCCTGGCAATTATATCATTCGAAAGGGAATGTAAAACAACATAAAGGTTTCAAATGTCGTTAGAATCGGCAAAATAGTTACAATGTTATTACCAAAAGAGCAAAAAAGCAAAACGGGTACCGACGGACCGACCGATTAACATCAGATTTCACATAGATGTGATCAAAAATGCTTCCTTCCTTATGTGTAGGTGATTGAACAAGTTGATTGGACTCATGAGAAAGGATTCATCATACAACAGCATGAGTACCTTTTAAGAAACTAATACTGGAATCACCAACAATGTAACAATAATCAAAGCTGTACAAGGAAGTTTAAGTTTTCTAGAAAAGTGCAGGTAACAACTCTTGAGATCTATACACATTAATGACATGATAATTTTGAACTGAAAACTTGGACATTTAAAAGTATTCATGATTCACTTCTCCAGTCAACATAAACTCATTTTGGTAATAAGTTGCAATTCCTTTTCCATTTCCACGATTTGTTAAGTGATGATTAAAACTTTCCAGAATTAAATAATTGTTAGCAAAATCATCAGCACACCAGGTTTCTTGAATACAAATCATCTTGGATTGTTTCATCTTGAAATCTTTTGACAAATCTACATTTTTATTGGGCAAAGAGCAAATATTCAAACATGTAATTATAGTGTTAAGTCGTACTTGCATTTCTGAATTGTTAATTGACACAGATTAGAGCCTATCCAACTCTTCCAAAGCTAATGGTGAGGGACGGATCTTATCAGTAATAATCTTTTCAATGATAAAAAGTTGGCTTAGTGCCTGAACACGACTAAGCATTACATAAGCTTGTGCATGTTCTCGCACACCTCTCAGGTCTAAAATTACGGAATTTGGCTTAGCAACAGTAGCAGTACATACAAATGAAAGTTTTAAAGGCAATGCACAGCAGTACACATCTGATTATTAGTTTGTTTTTTTGACATTGAAAATAGAACTTCAATTTTTTAAATTGGTCTCACAGGTATTACTGAAAATTGTTGTTGTAAAACAGTATGGTTTTTGTGTTTGTTTTTACCCACCTTTTCATTTTGAAAATGGACTAAACCAGATTTTACTTTTCCAAGGGCATTAAACTGAAATAAAAAATCTCACCTATTGCACCATTTGACAATCAATAACATCAACAGTGTAAGTTAACATTACTTTAATACCAATTTTAAGATTTAAATCTTTTTGAAGTGGTGTATTATAAAGGGTGTTCCATTAAGACGGATCGAAGTTAGCAGTAAATAAAACTGTTATTGGTAAAAATTTATTGATTTCACTATTGGATCATGTTATTTGAGTCATGGCAATTATGTGTGAAAAATAATATCGCCAAAATGTCCACCAAGGCTTCGGCGGCACACCTCCACTCTGCATAGTTGCTCCTCGATCTCACCAATATGCCTTATTATCTCATCCTTCAGCTGTTGAATTGTTGTTGGCTTGTTGGCATAGACCTTGCTTTTGAGATGACCTCAAAGGAAGAAACCTAAAGGCGTCAAGTCACACGATCGTGGTGGCCAATTGACCTCGCTGTTTCGAGAGATGATGTGACTTGGGAACTTCTCATTCAATAAAGCCATTGTTGCATTGGCTGTGTGGCATGTGGCGCCATCCTGTTGAAACCGCAAATCTTCGACATCCATAGAATTCAATTCAGGCCATAAAAAGTTGGTTATCATGGCACGGTATCGCTCGCCTGTCACCGAAACAGAATTCCAGGCATCATTTTCGACGAAATACGGCCCAATGATTCCGCTAGCAAAAAATGCACACTAAACAGTAACCTTTTGTGGATGCAGTGGCTTTTCAACAATCTTTCTGGGATTTTAATCAGCCCAAATGCGACAATTCTGCTTATTAACGAATCCACCAAGATGAAAATGGGCTTCAACACTAAAGATGATTTTTTGCGAAAAATCATCATCGGCATGTCTTCGCTCGTGCACACAATTGACGAATGTACGGCGCTTTAAATGGTCAGCAGGATTCAGTTCTTGTGTCAAGTGAATTTTGTAAGCGTGTAGAGACAAATCTTTTGTTAAAATTTGATGTAACGTTGTTGTGGAGAGGTTCAATTCCTGCGCGTGATGATGAATAGAGGTGTCTGGATCTTCGGCCACATTCTCGCGCACTGCAGCAATGTTTTCAGCTGAATGCCGTAAACGAGCACGCAATGGCGTTTTCATATCTGCCACCGACCCCGTTTGTTTGAATTTACGAACAATTTTCCCAATTGCACCCCTCTCGGTTGGTCGATTATGTTGACCAAAAAAATCGCGAAGTGCCCGAAATGCGTTTCAGTTTGAACGTTCATTTTCGTAATAGGCTTCGATAACTTTAATACGTTGTTCTATTGTTAATCTTTCCATGGTTGAAATTGCCAAAAACTGAAGTTGTTAAATCTAAAAAGAAAAATAAAAAATCGTTAGATGCTTAAACTTAACTCACATTTAAAATCGGTCAGAGTTATTGGAACACCCTTTAGATAGAGCGATCCTCACTAGTTCTGGGATTTGGCATTTTTTGAGCTGTACATACAATATCAGCTGGAATTTCTTGGGGAATTCCATCCAACATTTGCAACTTTGTAATATTAATGGTATTCACATCTTTGTTTGTACAAGTAACAAAAAAAAAGAATCATTTGGAATATCGGGGTGTTGAATTAACATATAATCATTATGTGTTTGTGTTCCAGTTCTTATTCTATTGAGAACATCTGCATAGGAATGATCTTTTCCTTGACGATGATTAGTCAATAATTGCACCATTCCAAAAGTGCTCCATAAAGATTCCATGTAGTATGAAGCATGATAATCCTTGATTTAGGTAAATCAAAAGCATATTTTCCCATGACTGGTTTAAGTTGAAGTAGATCACCAAACATCAAAACTGCACAGCCTCCAAAATGTCTTTGTATTTTGCATAAGCTCGCTTAAACGTAAATCAATTTGATACAGCATTTCAACCTTCAACATGCTGAATTCATTAAATAATTATAATTTTAAGATTTTTAAGCAAATCTCTTTTTTTATACCTTAGCTTGTCAGGAAGAGATAAAAACTCATTGTTGAAAGGAAAATTAAAAGCCCTATGCAAAGTCATCCCATCAATATTGGCTGCAGCTGTTCCAGTAAAAGAAAATTGAAGAAAATACAGATTCTCCAAATTATTACCAGATTGCCTCAGAAATCTTTCAACCAATTGGACAATAACATGAATCACAACTTTCTCCAGCACCTGCGGCACCTTGGACAATAAGACGTGGAACATCAATTTGACATATTTAATAACAACATCCACAACCATTTTCTCAGCATTGTGCATCCGCTAAATAAGTTTGAATATCTCTTCATAAGGGTTGAGTGTTACAGTCTTGAATAATCCAGTTATATGAGTAGATTCATTTTCTTCAAAAAGCCCAGAAAAACCTCTTGCTGCATAGTCAGGATTATATTCAAGACAAATTTGTTCACATTCTAGTCGATCTTGTTCATTTTGTCGGTCCAGTTCATTACAAATATTGTTTTTCACTTCGTGGGCAGCTTCCATTCCTTCTTCAACTGTTTTTAAGAAAGGCATGATTTTATTTTTCAGTTTATTTATTTCGCTTTTTGCAAAAGTTTTTTGACATAATTCCAGATCTTCTCTTTCATGCTTAAGGCTGTAATTGCAGTTCAGTGATGTTCATGAAGATTTGTTTTCCTTTTGATTTTGTGATACCATTTATGTTCTTAATTTCATGAAGGATGGTTCATCGTTTTGAGGTCCTTTGATTATTATGTAAGTTGGCAATTCATAAACTTCTCCTTCATCCATTGTTTTAAAGTTTGCTGGTTTCATTCCTCCTATCAAGCTATGTTGATTCTCAGTCGGATGTCATCCAGGGCAAGCCCCAACTTCCCACCGCGATGGCCAGTCACGGCGGTAACTTCCCTTAGTAAATAGTGTCAGCTTAAAGAGAATCCGAACGGAGATTCGAACTGCCGACCCAGAGATTGACGGGCAAGCGCGCTAACCACTATACTAGTCGGGAGGCTAGTGATTATCTTGTCGTTGTAAATCAGATTTTCATTGTGATAAAATGTTTTTGATACTATTGGTTGTTTGAATTTATAAGCATTGGGATTCTCTCTCACAGTTTGGTACCTTTTAACAAATTGAGCATACAGAGATCCTTTATTTCTGGTTGTAACTCACAGTCTCTCGTCAAATATTTTTCATACATTGAAACTTTTTTCCTTCTCTGCCTTTCCCTTCCACTGCATTGTCACAACTTTTTGGACATCATTATCATCAATTCTTTGAATTTATCAGCTCGGATTAAATTCAGTGGGGGCAAACACTGATTAAATATTTGAATCTGTGAGATGCATGTGAGGGATAATTCTGTAATAAGCTTCACTTTTTCCCATTTGCCTGTGAGTGAGAAAAACAGATCCAATTTTTTTCACTTTGTATTTCAAATCTTCATTTTCAGCATTTTTGAGAGCATTGGTTAACAAGTCCATGATCCGACTATCATCTTTGGAATAGTAGTCACTTATGTAAATTATGATGGCAAAAAGGTCGACATAGTTGTATATCCATCTTTCCATTCCAAGCATGTATCCACTCAGGGTTTAAAGTGTTGACCATAGTTTCTGCCACATCCTGTTTGTAATGAGGGGCATATCCTTGGTTGTTAACTGACAAAGCATTTTCATATTCTTCCAACTTTGAAGTGTCGTCATTATATTGATTAATGGTGATATCCGCATATTGTAGCATGTGCTTAGTAAGGAATCCATATCTGCATCATGATTTGACAATCCATCATGAGCAGACTTTATCTTTGAGACATGAACTGTTCCAGCTTGATTAAGATCACCTTCAAAAAGGTATCGCAGATCTTCTGAAATATGAGAAAACTGTTCATTCTGATAATAAGCATTTTTAATGAGTGTACTTAATCTCCACTTTGTTTTTGCAGCTTTCATAAAAGATTTCAACTCTGTTTGTTTGTAAGATCAGATCTTTTCCATTATTTTTTCATCTTCCAATACGTCTCTTAATGTATCAATAATTTTTTTTTATTTTGTCATCCTATAGTTTTTCTATTCTTCATCATCACTGGCATAGTTTGAAGGAGTGCTTATTAAGGTTTTGTGAGTTTGAAACTTTGGAAATTTGAATCGGCAATGAGTTCCATATTTTCTGCAAGCTTTTGCTTTTTTACTTCTTTGACAATGTCAGCAACAGCAGGATTTCCTAATGATGCAGAAATAGAAAGATCAGCAATCTTTGTCATTGACTTTTTATGATGAAATAACAATTTTTGGTTGGACCTGATGAGATGTTTTACTTCAATGAAATTGTTGATATCTTCTCTTGGAAGCTGGGTCACTTTTTCCCAATTGACCCAAAGAACACCATGAACATGTAGAGCTTCTCTAAACTGAAATTCAATACGATAGTTGTAGTAGTACATAGGCAATGCTGCCTTTTGACTCATGACAATATGTTTAATGAACATTTTCAATCTGTGTTGAAGCTGAGAGTGGCATTCAGCAAATTCGTTTTTATCATGTTGTGTTTCCTGGGATAAGCTGCTAAGAAATCATCAAGAGATTCCCCATCAACAAATATTTCTTCTTCTCCATATTTATTGGAGTAAGTGACATTATGTACATCCAATATGGAAGTTAAGTTACCTGGCCATCCTATGTCAGCCTATGATACTGTAAAAAACATATCAAAGAGGCCAAGATTCTTCGCTTTGGCATTCAACTCATATCTTGCCTTTTTCCAATATTTTGGTATGTTCTTTATTCCATCCAACACCATGTGAGGATCATCAATCGTGTAGATCCACTAACTATTAATATTCTTCTTTTTGTTGCCTCTTTGAAATGCAAGACATATTTTTGTTTATTTGTTTATTCTCATAGTATGCAGCACAGGTAAAGTTGTAAGATGCATCATTTGAAAACCTTGGATCCACATTCATGACCTTTTGAGCGATGTAATATATGTCATTTAGCTTGACTTTTCTTGGCTCATCTTTGTCATTTTTTCCATCAGGAAAATGGATGGGAAAAGACTACTTCCAAATTGTGTGGAAAATCTGTTGGAATTTGCTTTCTCCAGGAGCCATTATCAAGGGATCTTTTTCATTCACTTTGTTGTTTTCCGCACCTATTTCAGGAACATTATCTCCAAAGCAGGTTGTATAGTTGTAATTAAATTTCTTTTCTTATTGAATCCTTTTCAATGTATTATTTTTCTTCCACATTTTCTTGCTCTTCTTCTTTTGTGCTATCATTGTCATTTCCAGGGGGTGACTCATCCACCTTGCTTGATTCTTCTTCACTGTTTTCTTCCGGTTCTGTTTCCTTGGTATTTTCTGAAGAATAATTAAGTATTCTTCATAGCTTGCATTGAAATCTTGATAATATGGAGTTTCTAACTTCTTCCTGGTTTCAATAGGTTTGATGATTTTTTGACAATCGATGTAGTCTTGTCTATGTTTTTTTTTTCTTTATTTAATAGTTTTTACGCACAGTCCTTATTTAGGTTCAGTGTGCTGAAAGAAAGAAGGAGAAGAGGCTAAGCTGGGGCCGGTCGGGGCGCTGAGTCCTGTCAGTACGGCGGCCAGGAAGGCAAATCGCCGCGCCCCTTACGGGGGTTCTTGTCTATGTGCGTTCTTGAGATTCTTCATCCTTTTTAATTGAAATGGAATGGCATGGGCATCATTTGGAGTTCGTGGAAGCTGTTCAATTGTATTGCTGACTTCTTCTTCAGGAATGGGCACATTTATAGTCTTGTCAATCATTGCATTCCATCTATTTTTAGGAAGTAATTTAATTTTATGAAATATCTTTTCGGGCAACGAATTGGGTTTCAAATACTTTGGGTTTAAGTTCTGGATAATTGTTTATGTCCACCAATTGTTTTGATTAGACATTGGTGCCATTCTTCCTTTCCAAAGGGAGGTTTTACAGCAGTAACATATATAGTCAATTTTTTTTATCGTCAGAAGAGGCTTCTTTCATTGGCCGTGTCATCCTTTTTCTCAAATTTGTGCCAATGCACTTTTTAATACATTCAAGATATTTTTCCTCCAGTTGCTTTTCCCGAATCATCTGGTAAAGGCTTAACTCCATTTTCATGCATTTTTCGATGGCAAGAAATGCATATGCAGGTTCGACCATCACGTATTGATTTCAGGAAAGTCCGTTTCCTTTGGAATGCTGAGTTAATATTTTTGAGCCGTCCAACTTGTTTTTCGTCAGATCTTTCCAGCCTAAAGCCAGGTTCATCTATTTCTCTCTCAGCATTTCTTTCATTTTGCTTTTCGTCTGCTCTTTTTCTCTTGAAAGCAGATTCATCCATTTCTCTCTCATCATTTCTTTCATTTTGTTTTTTCATCTGCTCTTTTTCTCTTTAAAGCAGGCTCATCCTCTTCCCTTTCTGCATTTTTTTTTCTCTTTACTTTTCCTCTGCTGTTTTTAAAAAAAAATCAAATGCATCACTTATTTCTGAACCAACTCGTTGCCTTGCTTTTTTAATTCTTTCCTTTTCTCTTGGTCTGTAGCTCTTGCTCCAGTTCATTCATATTGTAGCATTTCTTGCAAGACAGATGATAACTTAGGTATTGCCTTAGTTACTTAAGACTTTTACATCCAATGCAGAGTGTGAGTGAAGTTGATTTTTTTTTCCATTGATGATACCGGTTTTTGATCAGTATTATGCAGTGATGTTTTTTGGGCTATTTGCTCGATTCACTTCATTAATTTTCTCAACACTGACAAAACAATCCTAGATATTATCTGAATAGATTCTTGTGCCAAAGTGAACAGTATATTTACCGATATGATCGCGGTCTTTAAACCCATTTTCTTCTGCCAAGTTAGAAAATTTAGAAGTTATAGTTTCCTCTGAAGCCTAGAACAAGAAGCAGCAGAAGACTTGGAATGAGAAGACTTCGGATTCACAACCTTTTTACGAAAACCAGAACTTAATGCAGTCGATTGTACAGAAGGTAATTCAGATTTATGTTTCTTTGTGGTAGTGATGAAAATAGGTTCTTCTGATTTTGACTCATCCGAAGAAACATCGCTATGCTTCATTGGTTTCATCTATGACCCCTACCGCAAAGACCTGAAAGAGGATTGGTTTTTTTTCACTGAGGTAGCAGATGTCGCGACTGCCTACTTCAGAATAGGTACTACTAGGCCATAATAAAAAAAACGATATGTAACAAACAAATAACGATAAAAAAGAACAAGGGCTAAAGGACAAGAAGGAAACATGCTCCGGCGTCGGGGATAGACCCGCCTCCGTTCGGCGCAGGAATATGGGATCTACGAAAAGAAACATACAATAAAAGGTCAAATAAAGTGGAGGCGGCCAGCCTCCTCCAAAAAGTCGTAAAGTCCACAAGTCAGTAAACACGAACCCGTCCCAAGTACAAGGGACAAGCGGTAGCGACCCCGCTCATCCCGGTATCGGCACAGGTAACGTGCGCGAAGATCACCCAGACTGAGAAATTCAACGAGAATGTGCCGAACAGTCCGGATGACAAGGTGCAGGCGAACGTTCAATCAAATGGTGGTGCGTCCCGTGAGTGTGTCTAATTCGGAGACGACAGAAAGCAACCTGAGGTTGGCTCGGAATTGGAGGGTAGTTCCATGGGAACAGTCGCGGCGCAATGGTACGCAACGTTAGGTTCACCTCGACCGTTTCCCATCTTCTTTTCTAAGCAGCCCGGAGAGCTGCCCGTATTCCTGCTATGTAGTCGGTGTGAGAAAGAGCGAAACGCTGGTCTGGTCATCCAGTCCTCGCGGACTCATTAGAGACCTCATCCGCGCGCTCATTCCCCGCAAGATGCATGTTCAGGAACCCAGCAGAAAATAATCCCGACATCCGCCCGGTTCGCAAAAACGGTGGCGTCACGGATATCGCGAACCAGGGGATGCGGAAATTCCAAAGCCCCGAGAGCAGTCAGGGCGCGTGGTGAGTCGCTATAAATCACAATCCGGTCTCCGAACCGGGCACGTCGCGTAATCTCCAGCACCGAGCGGTGTATTACAACCAACTCGGCTGTGAAGAGAGAGGCAGCGCCTGGAAGAGCCCCGCTGACTTCAACCAAACGGGATACGGCGTGGAAACCGAGCCCCTCTTGGAACTTGGGCCATCCGTATACACTGGCACGGTTCGGGCGTGACACGAAGTGTGCTCTAAAAATGCAGAACGCAATACTCCTGGCGCTGTAGAAGCTTTTTGAGCAGAGGCCTGATGACAAATGGTCAAAGGTGGTACCCTCCAGGGGCCGCGACCGACCCGAGATCTATACCTAGCTCTCGAAGGAGTTTCTTAGCCCTAAAGCCGAAGGGCTTAGGGTATAATTTGCGTCTCTAAGCGGCATAGGTACCAGCGAGATCAGCTGCGAATGCAGATAGTTATTAGCGACTGAGGAAGGCTCTAGGGTCATCCGTAAAGGCGAGATTTTTTTGATTTTTTTGAAGGGGCTATCTGGCAACTGCCCACTTAGGCATAAGTCGCCGTAAACAAACAGCCTAGTTCTAGACTACTTTAAAAAATTCGAACAGGAAACAACAAAAAAAGAAATAACAAAAACAATAACAAAACAATAACAAAAACAACAACTAAACCTAGTTAAATGAAAGGGAGAAGGCCGGCCTTCCCCAAATAGTCAACAAGTCCAACAGTCGATGTGCACGCACTCGTTCCGAGTACAAAGGACATGCGGTAGCGACCCCGCCCATCCGGTACCGGGACAGGTAACGTGCGCGAAGATCACCCAGACTGGGACATTCAACAAGAATGTGCCGAACAGTCTGGGGGACGACGCAGTCGTTGCAATAGAGTGCAGGAAAGCGCCCCATCAAATAGCGATGCGCCACACGCATGTGTCCGATTCGGAGACAACAGAAAGCAACCTGAAGCCGCCACGGCATTGGGGGATAGGTCCATGGAACAGAGGCGGCGCAATGGCACGCAACTTTAAGTTCCCTTCGACCGTCTCCCATCTTCTTTGCCAAGCAGTCCGAGGAGCTGTCCGTATTCCTGCAATGTAGTCAGTGTGAGGAAGAGCGAAACACTGGTCCGGTCGCAGAGTCCTCGCGGACTCTTTGGCGCCCTCATCAGTGCGATCATTCCCCGCAATTCCTACATGTCCAGGAACCCAGCAGAAGATAATCTCGACATCTGCCCGGCTCGCCAAAACCATTGAGTCATGGATACCGCGAACCAGAGGATGCGGAGATTCCAATGCCCCGAGAGCACTCGGATTGCTTTGTGAGTCGCTATAGATCACAATCCGGAATACGAACCGGGCACGTCGCGTAATCTCGAGGACCGAGTGGTGTATTGCCACCAGCTCGGCCGTTAAGACAGACGCAGCGCCTGGCAGAGCCCCGCTGACTTCAAACAGAGGGGATACAGCGTTGAAGGCGGCCCCCCCTCTCTGGCCTTGGAGCCATCCGTATACACTGGCACGGTCCCAGCGTGACACGAGGTGTGCTCCAGAAAGGTCAAACGCAATACTCTCGGCACCGTACAAGCTTTGGGAGCAGAGGCGTGGCGACAAATAGCCAAATGTGGTACCCTCCAGGGTAGCGTTCTGGGCAGAACCAGGGGCGCCACCAGCCCGAAAGCTATATCTAGCTCTCAAAGGAGTTTCCTGGCCCTAAACCCAAAGGGCTTAGGGTATGACTGGCGTCTCTCGGCGGCATAGGCACAATCAAGATCAGCTGCGGAAGCAGTGAGAGCTGTTGGCGAATGAGGGAGGCGCCGGGCTCGCGCGTACACGCGAGTGATGCACTGCACGCGGCGCAGAGCGAGTGGCATCTCCCCAGCAATGACCAACAGGCTCTCAATGGGGAAAGTGCGGAAGGCACCGGTCGCAAGGCGAAGGCCGGTGTGGTGGATCGAGTTCACCTTCCGCAATAAACGCTCGGTGCGGATGCATAAAACTCGCATCCGTAGTCGAGCTTCGAACGAAAAAAGGATCGATAAAAAAAGTAAGGTAGTAGCCATATCAGCACCCAAGCGCTGAACGTCACGGAACGGAGAATATCCATGGCACGGGTACAAGACACCCTAAGGTTGCGAATATGAGCCTCCCAGGTGAGGCGTCGGTCAAATACAAGACCAAGGAAACGGTGTGATTTAACCACTTCCAGGCGCACCCCATTAAGAAACAAATCTGAGTCGGGGTGAAGCCATGAATGGCGGCAGAAGTGCACCACCTTAGTCTTGGATAAAGAAAACCGAAACCTGTGCGCTTCGGCATAGCGAGAGACGTGGTTCAATGCCTGTTGGAGTCGAAACTCCAGAGTTGGCATGTGGGCCGCGCCAAAAGAGATCGAAAGGTCGTCCACGTAGAGCGTAGAGAGAACATCTTTCGGCCTCACCGAGGTGATGCCGTTGATGCTCAGGGTAAATGGTACGACACTGATGACACTTCCCTGCGGAACACCCTCTTCCTGCTCCTTTGGGCCGGAGAGAGCTACCCCCACCCGTACGCGGAATCGATGATCTCGCAAAAATTCAGATATAAACATTGGGAGGCGTCCCCTCGCCCCCATCGTGTGGAGAGTCTCCATGATACCGTATCGCCATGCGGTATCATAGGCCTTCTCCAGATCGAAAAACACCGTGGCGTAGTGCTGTCTACGAAGGAAAGCATCGCAGACGGCATTTTCCAGTCGGAGCAGAGCATCCGACGTGAAGTGGAACTTGCGGAAGCCGTTCTGTGCAGAAGACAGATGGCCTCCGCTGTCCAGGAAAAGGGCTAATCTAACATTTACCAATTTCTCCATCAACTTGCACACGCAAGAGGTTAGAGAGATTGGGCGGAAGCCGGTCGGAGTAGAGTGATCTCTTCCCGGTTTGCGAAAGGCGAGCACAGTAGCGATTCGCCAGGAGTCTGGGAGAAGACCTTCCACCAAGATCCTGTTGAACAAATCAAACAGAAAGGCCATGCCTCGCTCACCCAGGTGTCGAAGCATGGCGTACGGGACATCGTCCGGACCATGGGCGGTGTCCGCGCACGAAGCGAGAGCGGAGCGCAACTCACTCACAGTAAACCTGTCGTTGAAGTGTTCTCCGCCTCTAGAGGTAAAGTCCAGCCGGCGGCCTTCGGGGACATCACGACGTGCATTGAATGCTGGCGAAGAAGCATCCCGTTTAGAGAATGCGAAAAAAGCGGTCGCTAAGGATTCCGCCACGGACGCGGGGTCCGAGATTGCGGTCCCATTCTCCTGGAGAACGGGAGGGGGGTACTGCGAGAACTTGCCCTGAATCCTTTTGACTCGCTTCCACACCTCAGCTAAAGGGGTCTTCCCGTTAAGTGAAGACACGTATGCCCGCCAAGAAGAGCGGCGGGCGTGCTTCGAAATATACCGGAACCTAGCCCTAGCCCGACGAAATTCAGCGACAGTGAAATCGTTCGGGCGGCGCCTATAGCGCATGTAGGCATAACGCTTCTGTTTGAGGGCCGTCTCACACTCGGCCGACCACCATAGGAGTGGTCGGCGTGCAAAACGGCCAGACATCCTAGGAATAGTAGTCAGGCCCACGGCGATGAGGTTGCCCGAGAAGAACTCAACGGCCTCATCTACCGACCTAAACTCCTCGACTGAGATAGAGAATTCCAGAAATGCAGGCCACCACGCCCGAGCCAAGCACCACCGAGGTGGGCTCTCAGGCGGCAGTTGCCCTGAAAATGATATTTGAATGGGAAAGTGATCACTACCATGGAGGTCATCGACCACCCCCAATCAAAATCAGGCTGTGCATCCAAGGAGCACAAAGATAGGTCAGGGCAAGAAAATGAAGCGGTTCTCTGACAGTGATGCGTAAACTCATCCACGTTTAGGACACCCATCTCAAGCTCTTCGATCAGATCGGCAAGGATTTGTCCCCTGAGATTTATGGAGTAAAATCCCCGGAGAGGATGCCTGCCGTTCAGATCTCCAAGCAAGAGATAGGGCCTCGACAACCGTGCCACGACGTGGCGGAAGTCCCCCGCGTCGAAGTCAGCTGACGGTGGAATGTACGCAGAAATGATAGTATACCTCCTATCCAGGTGCAGCTGCACAGCCACTGCCTGAAAGGAGGTATCTAAAAAGAAAGGAAGAACGGAGACATCATACCGGGTGTAAACCGCGCATCCCCCAGCCCGGCCATCCCGCGGTGGTGGGGTCGCAAGACCCTTATACCCCCGGAGGTTGGGCAGGGGGCACGTGCCTAGCATGGTCTCCTGCAAAAAAATAGCTAGCGGGGAACGGGACGAGACGAGCCTCTGCAGCTCCTCCCAGTTGGCCCGGAGTCGACGGAAATTCCATTGAAGGAATATGCCCTCTAGGCCTAGCTCGGAGGTGACGCGGGGGCCCTCCTCGAATTGAAGACCCTCACGGGAATCGCCGTACGCTTCCCAGAGGCAGAACCCCGGGCGCTGTCGCCTTCGAGGACTTATTGGGGGAGATTAAGCTCGCCATGCGAGTCTTTTCCTCCCTCCGCCTCGAAACCTTGGGTGGGTGTTGCGGCTTCGGAGGCGGGGGGCCCTCTTTTCGAGGAACCACCATCTCCGAGCCACTCGCTCCACCTCAAGCGTGGGCGAAGGAGCCGAAGCTCCTTTGTTGGTGTCCTCCTTTCGGGGGAAAGCTTTAGGAACCCCGGAAGATGGCCTAGCGACCATCTTCAGGGGTGTTGCCTCCTGTGAGTCTAACGACTCAGGGGTGTTGCCTCCTGTGAGTCTAACGACTCAGGGGAGGCGCGTGGCCGCTTCGCCTTGCGGGAAACGGTCACGCTGGGGGAAGAGGGGGGAGCCCTGGTTTTAGCCGGGGCTGGGTATGAACCCTTTTTGCCGCCAGCTTTACCAGGGGAGCGCCCGGGTTGGGTAGAGCCCGCAGAAGGGCTCCGAATGGGCGCGGAAATAACCGTGCTCGTTGGCCTGGATGGGCCAGGAGCAGAGGGTGCCTTTCTAACTACTGAGGCATATGACGTCCCAATCAGAGCTGGGCGCGCCAGGACCAAGTCCTTAGCCTCGCGGAATGAGAGTCTATCCTGGGCCTGAACGGCCAGGATTTCTTTCTCCAGGAGATATGCACCACATTGCTTCGAAGAAGCAGGGTGCGGCTCTCCGCAATTGACACACACGATTTGGACTTATCGCGTGCGACCTTGGAGAAATTTACACAGACTTCGGGTGATCCCGACTTTGCACGTCTACATGAGCGATTCGTATGGCCGAAGCCGTGACAGTAATAGCACCGCCGCGGCAGTGGCACGAATGCCTTCACGCGGTAGCGGTACCAACCGGCACCCACCGACTCAGGGAGCTTGTCACAGTCGAACGTAACGAAGAGTGTAGGGGTGGGTCTTGAAGCCCCTCCCTGTTTTCTCATCACACGTTCGACCTTGACCGCCCCATGGTCGGCCAGCTCTAGGGTGATGTCCTCAATGTAGTCAACGAGTTTCCTCGCATAAACTACTCCTTTCACAAAGTTCATGGTAAAGTGCGGCGTCAGACTCACCGGGGTGCCATGAAGTGTCCGAAGAGCACTTGTCTTGGCAGCCTCGGCGGGATCCGCCGGATTCGACAGAAGGCTGCCGTCCGTGAAACAGGTCACCTTCGTCTCTCTACCAATTGCACTAGCTAATCCTCTCCTCTGATGGATCATGTTGCCCTTGAACAACATGGTGCCATCAGTGGAGCGAATAACGAGGAAGCGTTTGAAGCCAGCGGGCTCGAAAACGCCAGGTAACCTCTGAATGAGGGGCCCCGATGTCATCGAGGCTCCGCCCTGTGCACTCTTGGTATTAGTCTTGGTCAGGGGCTCCGCACACGAGGGGGTAGAGGGGCCGGATGTGCCTATCTTGGCTTGGTCGCCTACCAAAGTGGCAGCAGACCCATCCTTCCCCGCAGCCCCCGCGGATGGAGAGGAGCCCCGAGTCTTTTTCGTCTTTTTATTTTTTGGAGAGGAGAGCGGGGAATGAACCCGCTTCTCACCTCCGCCGGCAGAAGCCCCCAGGCCAGATGGACCGGCCTCAGCCAGGTCCCTCTCCGAAATGGAGAAGGTCCTGGTTGTCGTAGGGGCACCTGTCGGAGGAGATCCCTTCCCTCCTTTTACTGCCTTGGAGCCCTCAGCCATTTGAGGAGGACCTTGCATAGAAGCGGATTCGGGATCGGTGCTTGGCGCCGAGCCCGAATTCCTCCCCATGGAAGGCCCTACCGTCTGAGGCTGGGTCTCCTCAAGGACCATGTCTATCACAAGAGGGGCCTCCAGTTGGCCATCCCCTCCCAGGACATCGCAGGTCCCCTTGGCAGTGTCGCCAGTCTTGTGTGGGGAGGCACAGGCCTTGACCCCGGCAAGGTTTAAAATTCTTGCCAGCAGGTCTTTTGAGGGAAGCGACCGAAGGGACCGGGCTTCCCTCTCCCCCCTAAGGGGGTTTGCCCTACCGAGCCGCTTCGATGGGGAGCGGCTGGCTAAGGGCTGCCTGCTGGCTTTCTTGGCAGTCCCCTTGGAAAGAAAAGAGGGGACTGCCGCTGGGAAAAGGGAGGTGCCCGAAAGCACCTCCAGAGAAGGGGGTGAGGGGGAGTCCCCTGCACCCGTAGGCGAAGGAGAGGAGTAAGCCTCCCCTCCGGTTAGAGAAATATGGAGGGTCCCCTGTGCAAGCATAAGAGGGAGGACCTCCATTTTTTTGGTGGAGCTGCCCGAGGGCGGCTCCGTTGATGTTTCAGGGAAAGTCGGGGGTCGAGTTTTTTTTTTTTTTTTGGTCTTCATCATTGGGCATGGTGACCCTTTTTTTAACACGGGATGCAATAGCGCACACCTCTCGCAGTAGCCCGCACTGCGAGAGTTGCTTACAAGCCTGGCAGAGCCAGGCGCCGCCATTTGGGACCACCCCTCCCTCGGACATGGCGGCTCCACCTTGAACACGGCGTAAAATATATAGATTGTGAAGAGGAGAGGAAAAGGGATGTGAGGAAGGTATGGGTGGGGATGAAGCGGGTTGTTAAAAACCAGCCACCCCAGACCGGAGCTCAGGGGTTAGGAACATTGTCCCCCACCCCCTCAGCTCCGATGCGGGACGGTTGGCTGAAAGGAAGGTCAGCATCTACCCTGTGAAATTAGAGGCTGACCAGAGAAAGTTGTGGGAGAGGTTGTATGAAAAGAGAGGAAACAAGTGTTTTGAAGGAAGGAAGAGAGGCTAAGCTGAGGCCGGACGGGGTGCTGAGTCCCGTCAGCACGGCGGCCAGGATGGCAAATCGCCGCGCCCCTTACGGGGTCTCCGAAATGGAGAAGTTCCTGGTTGTCGTGGGGGTACCTGTCGGAGGAGATCCCTCCCCTCCTTGTATTGCCTCGGAGCCCTCAGCCGTTTGAGGAGGACCTTGCATAGGGGCGGACTCGGGTTCGGTGCTTGGCGCCGAGCCCGGATTCCCCCCCATGGAAGGCCCTACCGTCTGAGGCTGGGTCTCCTCAAGGACCATGTCTATCACAGGAGGGGCCTCCAGTTAGCCATCCCTTCCCAGGACATCGCAGGTCCCCTTGGCCGCGTCAAGAGTCATTTGTGGGGAGGCACAAGCCTTAACCCCGGCAAGGTTTAATATTCTTGCCAGCAGGTCTTTTGAGGGAAGCGACCTGGCTTCCCTCTCCCCCGTAAGGGGGTTTGCCCTACCGAGCCGCTTCGATGTGGAGCGCTGGCTAAGGGCTGCCTGCTGGCTTTCGTGGCAGTCCCCTTGGAAAGAAAAGAGGGGACTGCCGCTGGTAAAAGGGAGGTGCCCGAAAGCACCTCCAGAGAAGGGGGTGAGGGGGAGTCCCCTTTACCCGTAGGCGTAGGAGAGGAGTAAGCCTCCTCTCCGGTTGAAGAGATATGGAGGGTCCCCTGTGCAAGCACAGGGGAAGGGACCTCCATTTTTTTGCTGGAGCTGCCCGAGGGCGGCTCCGTCGCTGTTATAGGGGAAGTTGGGGGGTTGGTTTTTTATTTGTTTTACATACATGGGCATGGTGACCCTCTTTTTAATACGGGACGCAATAGCTCATCACCTCTCGCAGTTGCCCGCACTGCGAGAGGTGCTTACAAGCCCGGCAAAGTCAGGCGCCGCCATTCGGGACCACCCCTCCCACCTGGTGGCCTGGCAGTCCATCGGCATTGCGGCTCCACCTTGGACACGGCGTAAAATTGATAGAATGTGAAGAGGAGAGGAAAGGGGATGTGAGAAAGGTATGGGTGGGGATGAAGCAGGTTGTTAAAAAATCCCCATCCCGAACCGGAGCTCAGGGGTTAGGGAACAATGTCCCCTCCTCCCTCAGCCCCGATCCGGGGTGGTTGGCTTGAGAAGGTCAGCATCTACCCTGTGAAATTAGAGGCTGACCAGAGAAAGTTGTGGGAGAGGTTGTATGAAAAGCGACGAGGTAGGGAAGAAATCGGGCTATCTGAAGGAAGGAAGAGAGGCTAAGCTGGGGCCGCACGGAGGCACTGGATTCAGTCAGCACGGCGGCCAGGATGGCAAATCGCCCTGCCCCTTACGGGGAGGAGGTTAGGGAGATTTGGCGAAAACCAGCCGGGTTAAAGGTATCTCTCCCCAACCCTAGAGCCTTCAAAGACTACGGTCCCTAGAGGTGCCCCTTTAACGCGTTCACATCGGCCACACGAAACTTACCCACGGCCATCTTGTTTCGCTAGTGCTTGAATAATTCACCACTTGCTGCCGTTTTTGGGGTGGGCACCATTCGGTCGCCCATCTTCTATTGGAATAGCATTTTGCCACTCTCCGGTCGTCCTGTTTCCTAACCCTTTCAAGCCTGCCCAGCTTAGTTTTCTTCTGGCAGAGGAATCATTTAAAACCTCATTTTTTATTTTTTTATATCATAATGGTCTTCTCCCTCTTTTATAATTAATTTGCCTCCATTTAGAATCCACTTGGCTTGGGCAGCTGTCCAAATTTTTTCTTCCTTAAATCCTTAAATTCCCCAAACCTCTCCTCAGGCTGGACATTCTCTCCCTTTTTATTTCAAATCTAAAAATGATTAAGAGAAAGAGAGAACAACACACTCTAACCCCCCAAACCTCCATCTTATGACATTGAATGATGTCGCCGTTAAAATAAAGAAATAATCGTGATAGTGAAACAAAACATCGATAACAATGTTTAACCTTCAAGGTCAGGTTTCATCCTTGACTCTTGTGATCAATGGTGCGTAAGAACGTCTCAAGGAATTCTTACATACAAGTACAACAAAAGAAAACACCTTACAACAATCAAAAATACAAATTTATCTACAAAATTCCCCTAAACAATAAACGGCTAAAATGATACAGAAAATTCTCATGACACACATGCCTTTAAAAATAAATATATTACTGCAATTTTGACAAAAATAGCATTGTAATTATGGTTTATTGCATCTAAAATCTCATCATTTGTAAATCAGATTCGACAACACTTACGAATTAATGAGGCGTAAAAAAAATAGCCGATTTTTTTTTTCACTATTATAACAATGACCCCGAATTTAGGAACCATAAATAACAACGACAAGCAAAACGCTGAATGGTTTATTCCTTTCAAAAGTCCAATATCCTATGGGGAATAGACATTCAAATTTGAAAACAAGTTAACCAAAAATAACATTAAGTTTAAACAAACAATAATTAAAGATTAGCTAATATCTAAGAACATCAATCTTTGTGTAGATTTTTTCTTTAGTTTAGATAAATCTACTTCTGCTGCAAGCTCCGATTTGCGGTTATTTGGTGAACCAAATCGTACGTAATTCCGGTTATTTCAAAAGTTCGAATCTAAAACTACGTTACATTGGTTTGAAATTAGGAGGCGCCGTTAAGGTGTCATTTTTTTTTCGATAACACAGCAATTAGGCTGTAATATTTTACCATTTATTGATTAAAAGAAAGAAAAAGAAATTTCAAATTTCAATCTAATATTTAGATCATCATAGCGCATTTTCAGAGCACAGAAAATGATGATAAATCGAATGATAATGAGAAATCAGAGAAACAAGAAAAAAAAACAAGCTAGATAGTAAAAAAAAAAAATTAAATCGCAAACTATCTAAAATGGTAACCGTGTGTCGCCGCTTGGCTTGATTAAAAAAGTTTACAATTTTCAGTAATTAATTTCGAAAATATTGTTTTACTCTTGAAATTCCTTTTCGTCTAATTTTCACAATTTCGTCAAATTTGGACGAGAAATAAAAATAAAAGGAAGGTTCGGGTTTTGACCTCCCATAAGATATTTTTTAAAACATTTAAAAGATATGAATGAATTTGATTTGCATGAATGAAGTTTTCTGTTTAGCCGTTTGGCTCATTTTTAACAGTCCCAGACACGTAAAACGTGTCACGTGATACAAGCTGTGTTACTTAGCTATGCCAAAAGATTACAGGGGAGAGGGAAAAGGGATGAACAAGATCGGGAGTATGAAAGGACAACGAGTGCCAAGATTAAATAACAGCTCTCCAGGAGCAATGATCCCTGCTCCCTCCGACCGTTTGGGAGATTAAGGGAGAAAGAAAGCCTTTGATCCTACAGGACTCGTCAATATACCACAAATAAGTGGGACCGCCCCTACTCCGAGATTGTCCTGAGGGAGACTGTTGCATGCTGTAAGAATTACAATAAAGACCATTTTTTATGCGCAAATCAAAGCATCTCCAAATAACAATGAGGGGGCGAATGCCTCTAAAACTACATATTTCTACGCATTAAAGACTAGATCATTTGAAAAGTTAATCGTTTACGACAAATTCGCTTCCTTCTTCCCTTCGAAAGGTAATGCCCATAAAAGACGACCTCTAATGGATAAGAGAAATATCGCCAGACGAGATTAAATCGTGATAAATCGCTAGTTACCGCGAAGGAAAAATGGTGCAATTGAACAAGTGGGGATAAATAACAGGGGGGGAGGGGGGGCTGTAGAAAAAATCAAAATTGCTAACAGGGAAAGTAAGAGCGAATTACAAGGACGAACCATAACAAACCTCAACTCTACAATTTACATGCAGCGAGCAAAATGGCCGTATAAAGTATGACAGGAAGTAATAATAATCATTGGGTCCTGAAATCCTAAATATAGAGCTCCTGGAATAAGCGTGAACGAATAAGCTCGAAAGAAACGGAATAGAGCAATGACTCGTGGAAAGCCGCCTTACCCCTTTGATGCTTGAAATGGACTATATAAAATATAACCCTTAAATCAGTATATATTAAGAGTCAGTGTGACTTGAAATTGCAGTTCCACATGACACCATAAACCTTTAAAGAGTTAAGACTCGATTGAGGACGGAGCAAAGGATATTCCTGTATAGAGAAGTACCACCGCAATTTATTTCGAGATTAGCCATTTGAAGTAGGTGTGTATACGGACAAGAATGTATTTGTGTGGGTGTGTGAATGAAGACGGTAAACTAAATCCAAAGGTACATATAGTGAACAGGTGACGCGGATCTGTAGTGTACAATAACTGCACACACACAAAGAAAGAGAGAAAGACAAAGACACATTTTGCCAGGTCGAAGTATCAAAGATGGAATGGTAAGAGCAATAAAATAAGGTCGTTTGGAGACAGTTTGTGAATCAGCGGAATCTGATTAGAACGTCTGGTTTGAAACCCGGCCACAATGTAAGGCTATCGCACCCTAGTGTGAAATCAGATAGGCAAACAGAGTAATTTAAGCTGTCTGGAAAGGGAACAGAATTGGCAACAAAAGATGTTTCGCCTTAATGTAAAATTTGATAAGGTCATCTTAGCTTTAAGCAAACGGAGTTTCTGTGATACCCTCGCAGGAAAAAGAGCCCCAAAGTAAGATACGAAGTGGAGAATTTAAGCCAATCACAGGCTCCGCTGGGCTGACAGATAGCTAAGCACCGCCTCTGCGACCAAAGAAAGGCGGAGCTACGCGTCGCCTCCAAAATGATGCTCAGTATAAATAAAACATTTTCATTTAAAGATCATTATCATAATTATTATTGACCCATTCATTGATTGATTATTAGACTCTTAATTCACCGCTCTGCGAATCTCCATTATTCTTGCTCTTGTCATTATAACCCGATTTAAAATATTCCGTTGCGCAAATTAAATCTTTACCCAAAATGTAAACATTTCAAAGTGGTATAAAAATACAAGTGTTCAATTCCTTCACAAAGGAGCCTTTTACTTACAAACCTTGATCGGTTAATACCCCTCGGACCGTACGTCAAGAAACCTGTAAGCAAACCACTTTACCAAACCCTTATAGAATCGCCTTGCAATCAAAACAAGGCCTACTTATTCCAAACCTATAACTGGTGACCCCATATTTGGCGACCTATAGATCATCGCCTCTAAAAACTACCTACCCCCCACCCCTTTGTACCCAATCAAGCACAAAGCCACTTGTTTTCACGCACAAACCCCCCCTCCATGCACCCCTCTTATCCTCCTCCACTTCTTTCCCAAACACTCATTCCCGATCAGCCCACTTTTAAGCGGTCTTCAACCTTTCTCACGCCATGGCCCTCACTCCGTATCTTCTCTTCACTGGTGTATTCTCTTCCATTCTCCTTACATACGCATAACACCCAGGGCACGCTTATTCACACTTACCAGGTCATTCATCACTTCGTACACCAAGCATACCTTTAAATTTTCCAATTGCACTGCTCTCACTCGAAATCTTTTTCTCCTTTCGCACCATAGTGTAACTCCCATACACGAACAATGACCACCAGCATACCTTCATACAGCTTCCAGGTACATTTCACATTTAAGCCTTGAATGGATCGTAAAGTCTTTGCTCTGAGACCTTCATACCATTTAAAACCTTCTGGTCGCAATCTGCTTCTGAGACGTTCATACCATTTAAAAACTTCTGGTCGCAATCTGCTACATCAATATGACGTGCACTTGTTAAAAGGTGACACCGCGGACTCTCATATTACACGCCACCCCATTCTCACCCTAAAATACGCCCAGAGTTGGATGAAAACCAGATATCAAATCGACCAAATTCTCAAAATAAAACATCTTCAAAGAAGAATCTTTCTCAGCGACTTCATTAAGATCTTAAAACTTATGGCAAATCAAATCAATCTCATTTCGTCATTGCAAAACGGCCAAGTCACTCCTAACCATTGCACTGAGAACCATCGGAGCGTTCCCAATGATTTTTTTACAAAGAAAATATTGCATCTTTCCAATGCGCATTTGCGGTTTAAGGTATGCAATACATTCTACAATAACCATGTTAATAACTAAACTATTTTATTTAGTGAGGCTCAAATGGGTGTTTGGCGTTTGGCTTATTTGTACAGATAATTGTACATACAACTTTAATGGCGCCTGACTAAAAACGGTACAGCAAATGAAAAACGAAAGTACCGTTACTCTTAATGCATAAAACGTTACAAATTGATGACTTAGGTCTACAAAATTCTAAGCCTACGAATCACAGCTAAGATGGTTACACCAGCGTGTGGAAGCAATCCATTGTCAAAACAATTCTTTCCACCGAAACAAGCCCAACCCTCGACTGCATTTAGTGTCACTAAATCCACAAATAGACCACAAGGATACTACAAAAAAAAAGAAATCTCAAAATGGTGCGAAAGAGAGAAATGAACTACTCTCAAATCAACAATGATCGCTCACGAATGCTTTAATGGAGCTACAATTTTTCAATTCTAACGATTGCGCATACAGCTGCAAATAAACAACAACACGTCCAAGAACTAGTTCATAATCGTCTGCAGTTGCACAGAGACGACTGCGATGGACATCATATACACTCGTAATTATTAAGTATAAAAGAAGACAGTAGGGAAAATTAAAAAAAAGCAGGAAATCAAGTAAATAACACCCTCCCTGTTTGAATGATGAAGAGAGGAGGCAAGTAAGCTTGGGTTTTGTGGGGTTGAAGGATGAAGTAGTGCGTTGTGTAAAGGCTTAACGTCACGGTGGACTTCCAACTCTCTAGGAGATTCACAGCGAGAGTTTACTCAAATTGAGGATCATTGCAGTAATATTATCCTGGGAGCCTTTGTTGTAAGCGTGAAGGACAAGCGACCGAGCACCATAATCCCTCTCGTGGATGTGCTCTTTCACAAATGCGACAGCCTCCTCGTTGCTCAACACATCCCACAGACCGTCGGTAGCTAAAATCACGAAATGGGCCTGAAAATAAATCTTGAAAACATTAGTTTCAAAAGAAATATTAGGTGGGGATAAAATAAAAGTATTTTTTTACCCCCCCCCCCGCCTCAAAAAAAAAAAAAAAAATATATATATATATATATATATATATACGAGAATAATACATTCAGCAAAGAAGTTTCCATGATTAATGACAATGCTCCTCTCCCCATAGTTAATTAGAGTGGAGAATAGCGTCCTTGAAAAATCATCCGGTTTTGAAGAAATAGGATTTGAAATCCTTTTCCATTTCGTTCATAAGTAAACTTTGCCATTTAGGAGATGATGTAATAATTAAATAAATGGTACTCAGCTAATGGAATGTCAGATGAACATGGAGGATGAGGAAGAATTTATTAACAGAACGCAATACTTTTATTGGAACAAATGAACTACGTGTCGGTGGGTATTGTCAGGAAGGCCATTTTTGTCCAAGCGCCTCATTTAAACATTGCAATTTGTGAACAATTGTATGCGGTTACTTCATGTAGTCGGTTTGATGAAGAGCAAAATTCTGGTCTGGTTGCCCAGTCCTCGAGGACTCTTTGGCGACCTCATTACCTGCAATTCCCACATGTCCAGGAACACAGCAGAAGATAATCTCGACATCCACCAGGCTCGCGACAACCGTGACGTCATGGACACCGCGAAACATGGAGTGTGGAGATTATAATGCCCCGAGAGCACTCAGAGCGCTTTGTGAGTCGTTAGAGATCACAATCTGGTTTCGGAACCAGGTACGACGCGTTATCTCACATACTGAGCGGTGTATTGCACCCAGCATAGTCGTAAAGAGAGATACAGCGCCAGGTAGAGCCCCCACTGGCTTCAAACACAGGGGATAAGGCGTGGAAGCTGACCCCTCCTAGGAATTCGTCTTTCGTGTAAAGTGGCACGGATCCAGCGTGACAAGAAAGTAAATCATCAAAAAGGTGGACTACAAAATTCCCGGCGGTGTGAAAGCTTTGGGAGCAGAGGCGTGGCGACAAATATTCCAAAGTGGTACTGTACAGGGTGGCATCCTGGGCAGAACCAGAGGCACCAGTGGCACGAGAGCTACACCGTGCTCCCGAAGTAATTTTATAGCCCGAATTCCAAAGGGCCTAGGATATGACTGGCGTCTCTCGGCGGCATAGGCACCGTCGAGATCAGCTGCGGATACAGAAGGGGCCGTTGGGGACTGGGCAAGTGGTCGAGGTCGCGCGTACAGCGCAGAGGGAATGGTATCTCCACATGATTGACAAGTAGGCTCTCAATGGGGGACGTGGGGAAGGGACTGGTCGCCAAGCGGAGACCGGTGTGGTGGGTCGAGTCCACCTTACGCAATACACGCTAGGCTGCGGATGCGTAAAACTCGCATACGTAGTGAAGCTTCGAACGACCAAAAGAACGATAGAAAAGTAAGGCATTAGCACCATCATCAGTACGCCAAGTGATGAAGATCGCGGAACGAAGAATGTCCATGGCTTGAGTACAAGATACATAAAAATGCGAATATAAGCATCCCGGGTGAGGCGTCGGTCGAAAACAAGACCAAGGAAACTGGGAGTGTACCAATTCCGGGCCAACCCCGTTTACGATAAAGTCCGAATCAAGATAGAGCCTTGGATTGCGGCAGAAGTGCACCACCTTATGCGTCGCTAAGGAAAACCGAAACCTGTGCACTTCGGCATAGCGAGAGACGCGGTTCAATGCCTGTTGGAGTCGACAATCAAGAATTGGCATATGAGCAGCAACAAAAGATTTTTTTTTTTTTTTAATCTCATCTGGCGACTGCCTACTTGAGAATAAGTCCCCGTACACCACACGTCCTAATACTAGGTTATATTAGAAAACAAATAGAAGAACAAATAATATGTAACCAACAAATAACTATAAAAAATAATGAGAAAAGGCAAGGACAAGAAGGAAGCATGCTCCGGCGTCGGGGGTAGGCCCGACTCCCCTCGGCGCAGGAACATGCGACCTACAAAAAAAGAAGCCCGAAAAAGGGGAGAAGGACGGCCTCCTCCAAAAAGTCAGTCCATGAGTCAATATGCACGAACCCGTCCAGAGTACAAAGGATAAGCGGTACCCCGCTCGTCCAGGTTCCGGGAGAGGTAACGTGGCGAAGATCAGCCAGATTTGGACATTCAAAAAGAATGTGCCAAACAGTCTGGGGAACAAAGCAGTCTTCACAATAGGGCGCAGGCGAGCGCTCCATAAAATGGCGGTGCGTCACGCGAGTGTGTCCAATTCGGAGACGAAAGAAGGCAACCTAAAGCCTTCGCGGCATTGGGGGGTAGGGCCATGGAAACAGGCGCGGCGCAATGACACGCAACTTTAAGTTCCCTTCGACCGTCTCCCATCTTCTTTACCGAGCAGCCCGGAGAGCTGCCCGTATTCCTGCCATGTAGTCGGTGTGAAGAAGAGTGAAACGCTGGTCCGGTCGCCGAGTCCTCGTGGACTCTTTGGCACCCTCATTCCCCACAATTGCTACATGTTCAGGAACCCAGCAGAAGATAATCTCGACATCAGCCAGAAGAGTGGAGGGCATGCTTCGAAACATACCGGAACCTAGCTCTAGCTCGAGGAAATTCGCTGAATGCGAAATCGTTCGGGTGGCGCTTATAGGGCATGTACGCTTCTGTTTGAGGGCCGCCTCACACTCGGCTGATCACCACCCAAGCGGTCAGCGTGCAAAACGGCCATACGTTGTTGGAATAGTAGTTAGGCACACGGGGATGAGGTTGCCAAAGAAGAACTCAATGGCCTCATCTACCGACCTAAATTCCTCGGCTGAGACACTGAAATATCAGTCATTTCCTGAAAAGCGGAACACCGCGCCCGGAACAAGCACCGCCGGCGCGAGCTCTCAGGCGGTATCGGCCAAGAAAATGAGATTTGAATTGGAAAGTGATCATTAACATTGAGGTCATGGACTAACCACCAACCCAAAATCAGACTGTGCATCCGGAGAACACAAGGATAGAGCGAAACAGGAAAATGAAGCGGTTCTCGGGTGATGCGTAAACTTATCCACATTTAGGACACCTATCCCCACCCAGCTCGTCGTCCAGGTCGGCAAGGATTGATCGAAGCAGCGTAAGTCCACCGCATCGAAGTCGGTTGACAGTGGAATATGCGCAGAAATAACAGTATATGTCCTACCCAGATGTGGCTGCACAGCTACTGCCTGAAAGGAGGTATTTAAACAATAAGAACGGAGACCATGCCGGGTGTAAATGGCGCATCATCCTACCCAGCCTCAATCCCGTGGTGGTGGGGTCGCAAAACCTTTACTTTATACCCCGGGACGGTGGGCAGGGAACACGCGCCCAGCATAGTCTCCTGCAAAAAGATAGCTAACGGGAAACGGGAGGAGACGAGGCTCCAATGCTCTTCCCAGTTGGCCCGGAATCCAATGAAGGAATATGCCCTCCCGGCCTAGCTCGGAGGAGATGCGGGTCCTCTTTGAAGAGAAGACCCTCACAGGAATGGCCGTACGCTTCGGGGGGCAGAACTCCAGGCACTGTTGGCCGGACAATGCGCTCAAGGTGCTGTCACCTTCGAGTACTTATCAGGGGATGCTGGGCTCACTATGCGATTGTTATCTTCCCTCAGCCTCGAAACCTTAGGCAAGGGGAGGGGGGCTTTGGAGGCGGGGTCCCTCTTTTGGAGGATCAACCATCTTCGAGCCACCCAGCCTTCCACTGGATGTGGGCGTAGGAGCCGAAGCTCCTTTAGTGCTGTCCTCCTTTCGGGAGGCAGCTTTAGAAACCCCCAAGATGGCCTACCTACCAACTTCAAGGATGTTGCCTCCTCTGAGTCTAACGACTGAAGAGGCTACCCTAGGCCTTCCAGTCGAGGAAAGATGAATCTCTAACGCACGTTAAGTTTTCGGCAATTCAGTAAGTTCGCACCAAATATCAATATTTTTTCCCAACTGTCATAATATCCATCATTGTAAAGTTTAGGCAACCATTTATTTCGACGAATAGTCACCGCCATTAACGTTTTCCATAACAGAGGCCAAGACGTAAGAGCTCTGCTACGACTCTGTTGAGTAAAACCGCGCACGCTCACGTCTGAACAACGACTGCAGCGGAGCGGCCCCTCAGCCGCCATTACACTACCAACTATGCCGTCACACTCGCCGGCCATATGGCTATGACGTCACACCACAAACAATTGCACAGCGTACAACTGTACGCCATTATTACTCTCCGAGATATTAACAGAAATAGCAGTATACCTCCCATCCAGGTGCATCTGAACTGCAACTGCCTGAAAGGAGGTATTTAAAGTAAAGACAAGATCAGATGGAGGCGTAGGGGCCGAAGCTCCTTTGTTGGTCTCCTCCTTTAGAGGCGCCGCCATTGGAAGCCCGGAAGACAGGCTTCAGGACCACCTTTAGGGATGTTGCTTCCTGTGAGTCTAACGACTCGATGGAAGAGCACGGCCGTTTCGCCTTGCGGGAAACGATCACGCTGAGAGAGGGGAAACGGCTAGCCGAGGCTGGGATTAACCCTTTGTGCTGCCAGCTCTACTAATGAAGCGTCCGGCGTGAGTAGAACCCGCACAAGGGTTCCGAATGAGCGCAGAAATGACCGTACTCGTAGGCCTGTTACAAATTGCAAGTGACATCTGAGTCTGACTCGCCTCCGGGACCATGTTCAGATCAAAGGGGGCATCCAATTGACCATCCACCCCTAGGTTGTCACAGATCCCAATTGAGGATATACAAAGCATATCTTTATGTTGTTGTAGGCCACGTATAAGAGTAGGAACGTTTTTTGTTAGCGATCGACACATTGTTTTTACACTTAATATTGCAGTAAAGAACCCACTTTTTATCACTTGTAACAATTTTGTTGAGAAGTTGCTCAAGAGCATTACGAGTCAATACAGATAAAGCAAATTCACGTTGTAAATGTTGTCTTTAAGATACTTCATGTAACATCCAAACACCATTTTGTAGCTTAGTAAAAGGCCTAGTCATGACTACTGTTATCTTGAAACAAATTGCAATAAATTTGAACATTTGAAACAACTCTCGTGCCCGCGTAGCTACAAGGTCCGTCCTCGGACTTCTCGGCTTGGCATTTTACTCTATTCATTCTTCATACCTCGGATCCCTTGCGAGTAATCAAGGACGCCATGCCCCATATACGCAGACACGCTTCAACTACTGCATCAACTACCGCTGATTCCAGAGTAGTTCAACTCACCAGAGGAGCGCTCACAAAGTTCAACCATATACATTCTACCTAAGATCCTGGAGGGGCAGCAACTCCTCAGTTGGAAGAAGAGGAAGAGGCCGAGTACGGAGAAGGCCTTGAAGAAACAGGAATTCCCCGAGTCTCCTGCTGTGCGAATAAACACCTCCCAGGTGGCGGCCTCCTCGGAGGGCGCTGCAGCTGAAATTCTTGTTAGATCTACAGCCTACACAGACGCACCTGGGCCGCTGTCTCCCCCTGCTGAGCAAGGAGCATCTCGCTTTCAAATCCCTCCGGCTGCGCGAATTAATTCTCCGACGAATACGATCTTATTACAACAAAACAGAGCTGAAATCAACTCTTCCCGCTTCAAAAGCGCGACCGGGAAGAAATCCAACAACTACTTCTCATCTACAGATTTAGAGATTTTCTCAACGCTCAGGAATTGTCCTCACTCAAGGCCCATCTTCAACTCTATTACATGGTATTGAATTACAATTGGGGCTCGACCATTTAGGACGCTCGGGAGAAAGCCATCGCAGACTCCGGAATAGTGCTATCAGACCGTGCACTGGCAACAAGAAGCGGATATCCAAGATCCAATAATGTTTTCTTCAGCAGAGAGCCTCCCGAGTGAGCACAAGAAGCAGAGCGCAATATGGCGGACGAGCTCGACCTCGCGGCAAGGGTTGTGGAAGACCTCGCTAACGACAGATGGAATCAAGAATGGGACCAAATGAAGATCACGGCTGAAGGTAGGAAGGCGTCATCCGGATTCACCTTTTCGGAAGGCAGGAGTCAATTCCTGTCTGTCTCAACAACGGTTTCGGACACCCTCTTCTTGAACACACCTCCCGGATGGTCTCCATAACAACGATCCATCGAAGAAGACCTAACTTCAGGAACATCACAAGACACCAGTGTCCAAAGTGTTAAAAATAATAGTCTACCAGTGGGATCTGAGTAATCTCACGTCTCTGGACGAAGGAGATAAACAAAAAGGTCCAGAGACTAGAGGAGATTACTCTTTATTATTTTTAATTTTACAAATGATCAAGAGAAATTGGAAAGAGGTGATGGTGAAGGAGATGGACAAAAAAGGAGACAAAAAGATACATGTTGAGTACAAAGATTTATAATACATAATTAAATTTTAACATGCGGTGGACCAATGATTAAACATACCGAGCAAGCCGTAATTATGCAAACAGGGTGTATAAAGCCAGATAATATTTGGAATAAAATGGAGATGGCTGACAAACGGTTGAATGACTTTCTTTAAGAAATATATGTATACAAATGGGATGTATATTCCCCCGAGGTGCACCCAACACACACAAATGGACGGAATAATGAATCTCTGGAACAATCATGTCCGGTCCGATGAGTTTTTATCATTGAGGCTACTTGACTCAGGGCAGGAAACTAATCCATAAGTAAATAATAAACAAAGCCTTGATGAAGAAATTCATAAAGACCAACCTCTGGCACCTAAAGTTATAATATTAAGCTACTGAGAGGAGAGAACTAAAAAAATACCCCATAGATCACTAGGCATCGATGAGATTTTTCAACCTTCTTGGCCATCTGATTACTTACTTTGTGATCCTTGAGACTGAAGGTGAGGACGTCTGGTTCAGCAGTTATGAACTTCCTTGGATCCTTGAGGGGAAAATCTCCCAAAGCCCTCGACGTCGCCAGGACTCCAGCAACGCGCCAAACCCCAGTGAATGTAATGAAACCCCCTGCTTCCTTGATCCGCCGCCGCTCCTTCAGCTAAATAGGAAAGACGCAATCGAATCAAGGCAATTTTCCGACACGGAAATGTTCCCTCATTGAAGACAATGGGGAAAACGAGATCTCGGAAATGATTAGAGTGGCAGCCAACTCTTAGGAAGGTGGGAAATTGAATGGCACAAGTTTTCACACTGAGCACAAACATCCAAAATTAAAAACTACTCCCCCATAATTTTTGTGCATCAATAATTCAATTCGGCAAGTTTCCCCATAAAGTATGGAGTAGGTGAACATTGTAGGAGAATGCCCCTTTTTATCAATCCACACCTGACACCACTTTTGTCGTGGTATACCTTGTGGAAAGTGAAGTACTTCTTTGATGAAGTAGGTTTTGATCTAAGAGTGCTAATTTTGTTGTTTTTAAGGAAGAGTCTCTTCAACACGTAAGGATATAAAGAAACGCACAGGAATTCCCCAAATAAATTTATATTTTAAAATTTAACAATTTACTACCCAAACACAAAACATGAACCACAGAAATACTCCGAATTTTAAAATACACAAAAAAATGACTCCAATTAACTTGACTCTCTAATATTGGCTAATTAGCTACTCACTTCAATATACAAGAAATAGGCTAATGTCTCTACTGAAGTTTAAATACCTTGGTTGCTCTGGCGGCTGGTTTGAGTTTGACCTTGAACTCAATGAGCCCCAGACCCCACAGGAATTTGGTAGGTCCTTTGACGCGTGCTTCGACCACATGGTTGGAGGTGATCGAGATCACGAGTTACTTTGGCGAGTGTAGCAGATGGGAGTCCACACGGTATTCAATGGTGTGGGGGTCTTCAAGTGCGAGGATAGCGGAGGGGCGGTTCCTCTGACGAGAATAAGTTGAACTTGAACAAGTTAACTTAAAGGTCGGTTTGGTAAACAGGAACTAGCTCGAGGATGAGCTTCTTCTTAGTTCTAGTCTTCCTCAAGGGCAAGGCCTATCTCGGTGTTTTGGGATACACTAAGATAGAAGGGGGAGGGGGTTCTCTGACGAGAATAAGTTGAACTTAGTTCCTCAACCAAGTTAACTTATGAGTTTAGTGTGGCCACCGGGTAACGGGCTCGAGGGGGAGCCTTTTTCCTCTTCTTTTCGTAATTCCTCAAGGTCGAGGAATATCGCTGGGCCTTAGGATGCACCAGCATATGAGGAGTCTCTCTGACGAGAGTAAGTTTAACTTGAACAAGTTAACTTAACGTTCGGTTTGATAACCAGGGACTAGCTCGAGGATGAGCTGCTTCTTAGTCCCCTTGGTAGCCCTGCCTCTCTAGCATGGGACTTAGTAGTCTGGCGACTCACGTATTCTACCTGTCCAGTCTTGGTAGCCCGGCCTCAATCCGGGGACTTCGTAGCCTAGAGACTCACGTATTCTACCACATTTTTTACAAGTGTTTGTTATTTATACCTCGTCCCCTCACTGGGGTAGGGGTAGGAAGGGGGAGGGGGCTTGTGGACGGGCCCAGGAGGGTTCTTATTCCAACAGTATTTTTCACCAAGTCTTACCTCGGCTCCCGTTGCCCTTCGTTGCCCTTTCTTATTTGAGGTGAAATTGAATATACTCTCGTAGCTGAGATCTTGCAGTTTAAAACCGTTCGGCTTTTCATAGCGACGAGTGGTGAGGTGCTGTGATTACGAGTTTGACCCTCGTTGCCTGGTCTGGATGTTCTTGCGGTTACCGTCCCGTGTCCCCACTGAGAGAGAACGGGGAAAGTGACGATTCTCCTACAAGCATCAACGCCACCAAAACTTACTTTTCCCCTTTATGGGGGAGGGGGAATGCTATGTAGCATCCCATCCGGTCAGGCCCCTCACTCCATGCACGCCTATCATATACAATACCATCCACTCCTCAGTTAGCCCCCCCCCTCTCTCTCTATCTCTCTCAAACGCTCATTCACATAATCAACCCAGCTTTTACACGCTCAAACACACACACACATACACACACTCACTCTCTCTCTCTCTTCCACACATATTTTCTTCCCAAAGTCTATTCCCATCTATTCTCCATAAATGTTGGGTCACCTGAGATCAACTTCTCTCTTACTATATTTCCCTTTCCACACTCTTTCATCACCTTCTCCCCCTATCCTCTCTCCTTTACCTCCACGGTTTACCTCCGGTCCACCATATATGGTGAGACCTGAGGAATGGATGCAAGGGACCAGGAGTGGAGTCGACCAGTGGGAGGGGCATGCAGCCGATTCAACTATTTCTTCCATACGGCACCCATTCACAGTCACACCCTTCTTGACACCATAAATCTCCCTTCCCCAGTCGTCACTCACTCTATCCACCTTTCGCACACTGAGCAACCCTCTCAAGTTGTCTATTTCAACTGCTGGCACTCGAGATCTTTCCTTCTTTCATACCATAATCGAACTCCCATACAGTATCAACGGCACCAGCATATTTTCGTGCAGCTTCATGACACATTCCACACCAAAACCCTACACCTTCACTAAGTCTCTAATAGCCCCACAGCCTTTCTTACCCATTACCTTACACTTTACTGAATTCAATTTTAGACTTTTCCTCTTCAACATTTCAAAAGCTATCTCACCCTTAGCCATCAACACCCATAAAAATATTAAAAATCCATGGCAACATCACACAACTTTGCCCTTAGCCTCCCACAAATATCAAACAACTCAGGGTATCTTTCATCCCAATGCAGGCCTTACTCCCACCATAAATACTCTTCAAACCATACTTACTTTACCACTCTACACATTCTTAACGCCTACCCGAATGCATCTCTCTCTACATAATCATAAGCTTTGTTCCAGACTGATGAACTTGGCATCACTTATTCCTTGTTTTCTCACTGAATATACTTGGACAACACAGCCACTAGCCACTCCCAAACCTCATCGCATTCAAACTTACCCAACCTATCCACAACAAAATAGCATATACTAACTAGAAATGAGCAAAGTGAAATGAATAAAACACACAACACCTATCCAACTTCTCACTTTATTAATTCCCTTCCTTCAACCAAGCCCTCTCCCACTGCAACACAATCCAAAATGCAAGGAAGAAATATATCCCCCCAAAGAAATAAGAAAGCTTCAAACCCAATTTCACACTCGTAATAGGCAACCTCATCAAAGAACAAAACAAATGGCTACAGCCCAACAAATTGAACAAATTCAGAACCTCAACAGACAAATCAATACCCTCATCTACAGCGAGCAACAAGGGGTATTTCTGAGCATTCAGAGAGTCGTGGGTTAATCAAATAAACTCAGCATGGATTTAGAAGAGGTTGATCATGTTTTAAAAACCTTTACTTTATGAATTATGTAACAAAACAATTGGATAAGAGAGAGAATGTAGATGTAATTTACATAGAATTTAGCAAAGACATTGACAAGGGTCCACATAAGAGACTGGTTAATAAATCAAACAGGCTTGGGATATGTGGGCGATTATTAAATTGGATAGATGAATGGCTGAAAGATAGGAAGCAGAGGGTAGTGTTAAATGGAGTAAAGTCACAGTGGAGGGGTTATCAGTGGGCTATCTCAGGGATCAGTACTTGGTTCATTATTATTTGTAATCTATATAAATGACCTTGGGGAAGCAGTTAATAGCAAAGTGTCAATTTTTGCAGATGACACTAAATTGGCAGATGCAATCAAAGAAGTTGAGGGTAGCTTTAAAGTGAAGAGTGACAAGTAAGTTATTTGTTTAGGCACATAAGTGGCAGATGAAGTTTAACCTTCAAAAATGGGAAGAGATGAGAGAGGATTTAGTTATGAAAAGGAATTAGGAATATTTCTTGATATGTCACAGATATTCTAAACAGTGTATTGCTGCAAAAAAATAGAGCAAATAGAATATTGGGCTTCATTAAGAGAAATGTTAGTAACAAAAGTAAGCAGGTTATCCTTGAACTCTAAAACTCATATGTTAGGCCACAACCTGACTATTATGTATATATAGGCATGGTCCCCACATTTTAGACACAATATCAACCTGCTAGAGCCAGTGCAAAGGAAGGAAACAAAAATGATACCTTTCCCTGGGGCCATTAAATATATTCTCATTTGAAAGGTGTGTGAGAGGGGACATGATACAGCTTTTTAAAATTTGTACTGCAAAAAAAAAATTGGATTTTGGAAAGTTCTTTGAATTGCAGGACAGTAATAGTACTAGGGGTCACCACTTGAAACTTAGAAAACAGAGTAAAGGTTGTATGTAAGAAAATATTGGTTCACTAATAAAGTGGTAGATTTATGGAATTATTTACCACAGGAGGTAATAGAGAGCAGAAATCTAAATATTTTAAAGTGCAGGTTGGATGAGTATATGGAGAGGGAAGGTTACTAGGGTTCTTTAATTTTGTATTGGGGTATAATGCATAAATATCTTACTATTGATATTATTGTTGCATGGTAGAGCTTTTGAATAGCTTTGAATGATGATAAGTTCGATGCAATGTTATAGACATTATCCCTTGGATGTAATTTGTGGTGAGAATCTCTATTTATCAAAGACAACAACATTCCTAGCCAACCAAATAAAGCAACTGGCTAATGACCCACTTCTCCCAAATCAGCTAAATATGAACCAAGCGGCAACAATTGGAAAACCCTGAAAAACACACAAATTATATATAGACTTAAATTTGGAGCCAATAGAGAATTTGAAGGTGCTAATCAAACTGGTAGTTAATAAACAGAAACCCTCTAATTGTGAGCAGTTGCAGGTGCTGATTGAACAAAAAGGAAGCAATATGAGTAAAGATATCATCACAAATTTGGTGTCCAGCTGGAGGATGAGACTTCGACAAAGGTCTCAAGTTGAGAAGTGCTGTGAAGAAGCTTTATATCACCAAGAAGAACCTTAGGGATAAGTTCCAATTTTGTAACAAATATAATGAATGGACTGTTGAAGACTGGGACAAAGTGATATTCTCTGAGGAAGCTTCCTTCCACTTGTTTTGAGCTTTTGGAAGATCCTTTGTTAGGAAAAGAAAAGAGGAGTACTTTCAAGTTCTGTGCCATGCCCACAGTGGAGCATTCAGACACACTCCATGTATGGGGCTGCTTCTCATATAGGGCAACTGGAACACTAACAATTTTACCTAAGAACACTGCCATGAAGTCAAAAGACAACACTTTTTCCCAGAATTCAGGACCAATTTGGGGATGATAACTTTACTTTTCATCATGATTGTGCATCTTGCCACAAAGCAAAAGCAATAGAAAAGTTCTTGGCTAAAAATAACATCAAACTTTTGTGACTTTGGCCCAGGAATTCACTATATGTGAACCCAATAGAGAATTTGTGGGCGATAATCAAACTAGCGGTTGATAATCATAAGCCATCCAATTGTGAGCAGCTGCTGGTACTTATTGAACAAAAATGGAGCAATATCAGTCAAGATGTCATCACAAATTTGGTGTCCAGCCTGCCAAAATGAATTGAGCCGTGCTCGTAGCCCTGAAGGGGCCAAGAGGATAGGGAGCTTTTTATTTAATTGGAAGACATAGGATATCTCAGGTCGTACAGGGTACATGACAAAATCCTGATGCTAGCAAAAAAAAGTATGTCGAGAGCTTGAAAGGCCAGGACCTTCTTGAGGAGATACAGGTCATATCACTTCGAAGGAGTGAGTGGCTCTCTGGCATTGACAGTTTTGGAGCAATTTTCAAAGATTGACAAAAAACAACTTGACATACCTACATGAGCATGTGTATGGTGAAAGCGGTGGTAATGGTAACACCTTCATAGCAGTGGCATGAATGCCTAACCCGGTAGAGATACAAACTGGCACGGATCAACTCATGGAGCCTGTCACAATCAAACATCATGAAAAGTGTAGGGTTACCTCAGGCCAGCTTAACCCTGTTTTCTCATTACATTCAAATCTAACCGATGCTTGGCTGGCTAGATTTTCTTTGATGTATTCTGAGTAGTCCACAAGGGCAGAAAATAAACTACTCCTTTCATGAAATAGATGGTAAAGTGCGGTGTGACCTGCAACAGTGAGGCATTGTTTTTCCAAAGAGCACCAATAATGCTTGTTTAGGAAGGGTTCTCTCTCCTTTGCCAGAAGGCGCCCGTCCCAGAAACGGGCCACCTTCGGCTCCCAACCAATGAGCCTTGATCATGTGGCCTTTGGCCAACATGCTACCATCAGTGGAGCGAATCACTAAGAATCATTTGAAGTCAGTAGGGTCGAAAATGCTAGGTAGTCTCTCAACGAAGGGCCCCAAAGTCATTGAGACTCCGCTCACACAAAAATAACTTTGGTCTTGCTTGGACTTAACCTGGGTCTCCCCTCCCGATAGCCCCCCAAGCCAGGACGTGCCGGTCTTGCCATGGTCACTTTCCGAAACAGTAGCGGACCCGGTTCCCTCCACCCCCGGAAGAGGCTCCAAAGCTGGATAAACCAGACTGAGCCATATCTTTCTCTGAGGTGGATAAGGTTTTAACCGACAGAGGAGTACCAGTCGGGGAACGAGGTCACTCTTCTCCTTGTGAGTCCTGGGGGTCCTGTGCTACCTCAGAAAGGTGGACTCAGGTTCTGTGTTATCTCGTACCAAACCCAGGTTCTCCCCCACCGAAGGCCCTACCAGCTGGGGTGGGGGCACATCCAGGACAATCACAACCTCAGGACGGGATTCCAAGTGATCATCCCACCCCAAGGTATCGAGTATTCCGCCCAGGGATTTAGGGCCTATGGCCCGTTACAAAAGTCACAGGGGATGGGATGCTGACGTGCATTTGGAAAAAGAGGACAAGGGGCGTGACCACTCCCATCAAAGTAACGAACATCGGGTCAATGATGTGTTCACGGGGCGATGCCTCCTTTTGGTTGAGATGGTACACCTGTCCCCATCGGAGGAGGTCTAGGAACTGAGGGGCGTGTCTTCTTTGCCATGTTCTTGGCAGACCCCTAAGAAAGCAGAGGGGAACAGGCCGCAAGTGGAGTCACCAGGAAGCAACACTACAAAATGGGGATAAGAGTGAAACCCCTTTGCCGGATAAAAATGATTGGAGGGGAGCGCTTCCAAGGTTCAGTGGTGCTGTCGTGATTTTCCTCCCCAACTTCAACACGAAGGTGGAGCAAGATTTTACTGTTGGGAACATAGAATTTTTTATAAAATTTACCAACGACTGGAAATACCCAATGAGAAAGAAAAGGAGTGGTTGATGTGCTATATCCCGTGTCCAGCGACTCCCCACTCTCCCTCTCGGGTTGTGTAACGTTTCAAATCTCCACCTTGGGTGCGTTAAGGAGTGGGGTTCGCAAGTGCACAGGGAAACATACTGACCAGAAGTTCCACAGGGAAGGGTCGAAACCCAAAGGTCGTATTAATCGTCGACATGACAGCCAGGATCAGGATCTGTCGTAGCAGACCCAGAGGCGGGACCCTAGAGTTTCAGTTGACCTAGCAGCCAAAAGGCCATAAAGCCCAACCGCTATATGCAGTAGCGACCTCGCTCGTTCAGGTACCCTGACAGGTAACGTGCGCAAAGATCACCCAGACTGGTACATTCAACAAGAATATGCCAACTAGGAACCTTCTATAACAACCTGCGGGCGTCAAAGACCCTTGTATATAGAAGTTCCAAAGCATCTCTTCTGACACGGCATGAGGTAGCTGGTCAGGTCCTTAAGCCTAGGCAAGGGGTTGAAGGGATAGCTGTAGAAATAAAGGAATGCTGAGAGGGAGAGAGAAAGAAGAGCACCAATTTCCTCATGTCCCGTCAGAGTTCAAGTCAACCAGGTAACGCGGCTTCCTTAATTTGCACCAATGTCAGGAAGGACGTGCAGCTCCTCCAGGTATCAAGTATAACAGACAACACAGAGTACCACCCTCCAAGGCGATATTACATATACAGACAAGCACTCACAAAGGCCGCCTGAGCAGGGCTGGTCGCATTCATTAGAAGGGTCGTTCTAGAAACGGGAGAGTTTTGTTTCCCTTTAGAGAATCCTGGCAAGTCCCTGACGTTAATGAAACATGTGTAATTTGGACAACATGCTGCCATTAGTTGAACGAATTATGAGGAATCGTTTGAAGCCGACAGGCTCGAAAACGCCGGGTGACCGATGGGCGGCCCAGACGTCATCAAAGCGACTCATCTTACCATTTGGCTGTTTGTTGGGACTTAACCTCCAGACCTAAGGTCAGACATGGCATCCTTGGCCTGTCAAGTCGGCAGAGGACCCGTCCGTCTCCGGACCCTCCCAACGGAAGGAGGGGAACCTCTATAATCTTTACTTCATTTCTTCTGGCAAGATGAGTGCAGGGAGTGTACCCTTTTCTCCCACCTTAAGAAGGAACTTCAGAGGCCTGACGCGCCAGCCTCACCCTGATCCCTATCCGAGCTAGGAAAGGATTTGGCTCTCTTGGGGGGTTGAGGGGATTCCCATCATAGGGAGGTGATCCCTCTTCTCTTCTTGAGTTCTCGGGGGTCCCGTGTTCACTCAGGAAGACCCTGCTATCTGGGAGGGGGATCTTCCAGGTCCATGTTCATCTCGAAATGGCCTCCATCTGGCCATCCCCCTTGGTGTTAGGGATCCTGACCTGATTCTCAATAGGCCTGTAGCCTATTGGAGAAGAACATAGTCGGACGGGCAAGCCGACCTCCATTAGGAAGTAGTGGGGTGCAGACACACCGGCTCCCCCTGGAAGGTCACGAAGCGCGGGTCTATTAAGTAGGGGAACAAGCCCCAAGGGACCCCAGCCCGACAGGGTTTGCCCTGTCCAATTGCCCCCGTCGTGAGCAGGAACTTAATCGGCGGTTTTCAGATATTTCTTAGTCTTGTTGGGCCCCATTGGAAAGAAATGGGGATAACGCTGGTGAAGATAGAGAGTGGGCCTGCGATGACCGAGGAAGAGTAATGGGATGGGGGAGACTTCCACTCCACTGGAGGAGACAGAAGGGGCCGTCTCCATTAAAGAGATGGTCAGGGCGGCCAAAAGTTGGAATGCGGTAGACTAGGATAGTGATAAAGAAGGATAGGGTGGGAGATCTTTTATCATCATACCCCGCACTGGGAGCGGGAGAGCGTGCCTGTCCGAAAGGCTTTATTTGCAGCAGGGATATTATCCCCATCTACACACACCATCTACCCTCCTGCGTGTCAGATGTCAGTAAGGAAAGATCTGACGGGAAAATGATGAAAGTGATGGAAAATAATACGAGAGGTAAAGCTACAGTCACTGGATGGGAACAGTGCTTAAGTCCGAGCCCTCGGGCCAGGAGGCTATGTCGCTCCTCAGGGTACCAAATGTAAATCTACACAGCGTACCTCCTGCAGTGTATAGCATGGGCAACTTTGCTGTGGCTGACATCTATAAGAATGCGTGCCCTCCCTTCCTCAATGCCTGCAGGTGGTATCTACCACGCATTTCACTTTTTTTTGCAAGATAGACCCTCGTTAGTATTTCGCTTAAATTCTATGGGGGTTGAGGGCTTAACATTTCAACCCGGTATGACTTGATCTTCTCTTAACAACCAACACTTAGAAAGTGCGATGCCATCGCAGTTTTGCTCGCAAACCTCAACGGCTTAACTTACCTGATTGGGCTTATGGTCGAACGAAAGAGGGATGGTGGACCCCTTCAGATCCCCCATGACCGCTCGCGAATCGCCTACATTGCCGATAATGAGAAGTTCGCCGTCCAGCACCGCGATAACTGCAGTTGTGCCTGAAAACGAAGGCGAACCACTGAGAGGAAATTTTAGTTCTTATAGAGAGACATAACAGGCATTTGCAACCGACGGGCCTTTAAATGTAAACCTATTTACAAGAGGAAGACGGAACGGAATGGGAGCGCAAGGGTACACTTAGTTAAAGCTAAATGCTGAATCTGAGAAAGTATGTAATAAACCTTATATTTTTTTTTAGACTCCATTCTGGCAACTGCCACCATGGGGATAAGTGGCCGAAAAAACATTTTAACCTCTAAGTTTAGGCTATTTCGCTAAAAGAAGAAACAACAAAAAGAAAAAAGAACTCACATAAAAATAATGAAAAATAACAGCAACTAAGACCAAAACACGGAGGAAAAAGAAAACAGAAAGCATGCTCCACCAGGACGGGAGGCCCGCCTTTACCAGGCAACCAGGTACACATACCACACCAAACATTAAAAGAAGAGACTATTTTTTTTTTTATAGAGCCCATCTGGCAACTGCCCACTTGGGCATAAGTCGCCGGAAACACAACAGCCTAGAAATAGGCTATTTTAAAATAAAAATATGAAAACATAATGATAAAAATGTGAAAAACTTAACAATTGGGAAGCAATCTCCGGCAGCGGGGAGAAGTCCCCCTCACCCCGGTGCAGGAGCGTGCAACCTACAGAGAAAACAATAACAAACAATAAAAAAAAATAGAACTTTCTTAAATAAAGGGAGGAAGCCCGGCCCTCCCCAAAAAGTCAACAAGTACACAAGTCAATGTGCACGAACTCGTCCCAAGTACAAGGGACAGGCGGTAGCGACCCCGCCCATCCCGGTACCGGGACAGGTAACGTGCGCGAAGATCACCCAGACTGGGACATTCGACAAAAATGTGCCGAACAGTCTGGGGGACGACGCAGTCGTCACAATAGGGCGCAGGCGAGCGCTCCATCAGATAGCGATGCGTCACACGAGTGTGTCCGATTCAGAGACGAGAGAAAGCGACCTGAAGCCGTCGCGGCATTGGGGGATAGGTCCATGGGAACAGTCACGGCGCAATGGCACGCAACTTTAGGTTCTCTTGGACCGTCTCCTATCTTCTTTGCCAAGGAGCCAGGAGAAGTGCGTTGATATCTGCCATTTAGTCGGTGTGAGGAAAAGCGAAACGCTGGTCCGGTCGCACAGTCCTCGCGGAGTCTTTGGCGCCCTCATCGGCGCGCTCATTCCCCGCAATTCCTACATGTCCAGGAACCCAGCACAAGATAATCTCGACATCCGCCCGGCTCGCCAAAACCGTGGCGTCACGGATATCGTGAACCAGGGAATGCGGAGATTCCAATGCCCCAGAGCACTCAGGGCGTTTTGTGAGTCGCTATAGATCACAATCCGGTCTCCGAACCGGGCACGTCGCGTAATCTCCCGTACCGAGTGGTGTATTGCCACCAGCTCGGCCGTGAAAACAGAGCAGCACCTGGGAGAAGAGACGATAATTGTTTTTTTTTATGAGCCCATCTGGCGACTGTCTACTTGTGTATATCGCCAAAATCACGACAGCCAAGTATTATGATACATTAAAATAACAATATATAAAAAAAAAAAAAAAAAGAAAGGGGGCAACAAGCAGGAAGCACGCTCCGGCGTCGAGAGGAGACCCGCCTTACCCCGACGCAGGAACGTGCAACCTACAAAAAAAAAAATAAAGAGGAGGAGGCCAGCCTCATCGAAAAACTCAGAAACTCCCCAAAATAGTGTGCCCGAACTCGTCCCGAGTACAAGGACATGCAGTAGCGACCACGCGCATCCAGTACAGGGACATGTAACGTGCGCGAAGTTCAAACAGACTGGGACATTCAACGAAAATGCGCCGCACAGTCTGGAAGACATCGCAGTCGTCACAGTAAGGAGCAGGCGAGCGCCCCATCAAATGGCGGTGCGTCCAATTCGGAGACGACAGAAAGCAACATGAAGCCGTCGCGGCATTGGGGGATAGGTCCATGGGAACGGTCTCGGCGCAATGGCACGCAACTTTAGGTTCTCTTGGACCGTCTCCTATCTTCTTTGCCAAGGAGCCAGGAGAAGTGCGTTGATATCTGCCATTTAGTCGGTGTGAGGAAAAGCGAAACGCTGGTCCGGTCGCACAGTCCTCGCGGACTCTTGGGTGCCTTCATCGGCGCGCTCATTCCCAGCAATTCCTGCATGTCCAGGAACCCAGCAGAAGATAATCTCGACATCCGCCCGGCTCGCCGAAACCGTGACGTCACGGATATCGCGAACCAGGAAATACGGAGATTCCAATGCCCAGAGAGCACTCAGGCCGCGTGATGAGTCGCTATAAATAAATAATCCGGTCTCCGAAGGGGGCATGTCGCGTAATCTCCAGTACCGAGCGGTGTGTGGCAACCAGCTCGGCAGTGAAAACAGACGAAGCGCCTGACAGAGCCCCGCTAACTTCAAACAGAGGGGATACGGCCTGGAAACCGACCCCCTATTGGGACTTGGAGCCATCTGTATATATTGGCACGGTTCCAGTGAGACACGAAGTGTGCTCTAAAGAGGCCGAAAGCAATACTCACGGCACTGTAGAAGCTTTGGGAGCAGAGGTGTGGCGACAAATGGTCAAAGGTGGTACCCTCCATGGTGGCGTCCTAGGCAGAACCAGGGTCACCACCGGCCCGAGAGCTATACCTGGCTCTCGAAGGAGTTTCCTGGCGTCTCTCGGCGGCATAGGCACCGTCGAGATCAGATGCGGATGCAGTAAGAGCTGTTGGCGAATGAGGAAGGCGCCGTCTCGCGCATACAGACGAATGAGGCACTGTACACGGCGTAGAGCGAGTGGCATTTCCACAGCACCGACTAGTAGCGTCTCAATGGGGGAAGTGCGGAAAGCACCGGTCGCAAGGCGAAGGCCGTTGGGGTGGATCGAGTCCACCTTCCGCAATAAACGCTCGGCTGCGGATGCATAAAACTCGCATCCGTGGGCGAGCTTCGAACGAACAAAGGATCGATAAAAAAGTAAGGCAAATGCCCTATCAGCACCCCAAGCGCTGAACGTCACGGAACGGAGAATATCCATGGCGCGGGTACAAGAGACCCTAAGGTTGCGAATATGAGCCTCCCAGGTAAGGCGTCGGTCAAATACAAGACCAAGGAAAGGGTGCGATTCAACCACTTCCAGGCGTACTCTATTAAGAAACAATTCTGGGTCTGGGTGGAGCCATGGATGGCGGTAGAAGTGAAGCACCTTAGTTTTGGCCAAGGAAAACCGAAACCTGTGCGCTTCGGAGTCGACGCTCCAGAGTTGACGATCGAAAGGTCGTCCACGGAAAGCGTAGCCACACTGAGGACACTCCCCTAGGGGACACCCTCTTCCTGCTCCATTGGGCCGGAGAGGGCTCCCCCCCACCCGTACGCGGAATCGACAATCTCGCAAAAATTCAGATATAAACATTGGGAGGCGTACCCTCGCCCCCATCGTGTGGAGAATCACCATGATACCGCATCGCCATGCGGTATCATAGGCCTTCTCCAGATGAAAAAACACCATGGCGTAGTGCTGTCTACGAAGGAAGGCCTCAGAGGCGAGATTTTCCAGTCGGAGCAGAGCGTCCAACGTGGAGTGGAACTTTCGGAAGCCGCACTGTGCAGAAGACAGATGGCCTCCGTTGTCCAGGAAAAAGGCTAATCTAACATTTACCAATTTCTCCATCAACTTGCACACGCAAGAGTTTAGAGAGATTGGGCGGAAACCGGCCGGAGTAGAGTGATATCTCCCCGGTTTGCGAAAGGCGAGCACAGTAGCGATTCGCCAGTGTCGTAGAATGACCCTTGGTTTTGATCCCTCTACTCTTTGACACCCTTTTAGTAGCGGTATGCTTTAAGGGGCGTGAGTTACTTCTATGATGAAGTAGGCTTTGTTCTAAGAGTGCTATTTTTAGTGGTTTAGTCCTTAAGGAAGAGCTATTTTTAAACACACAAGGATAAGAGGAAACACCAGAATCTACCAAAATAAACATGTATTTTAAATTAAATATTACAAACCAACAGTAAACACATTTCTATATTTGGCCTCAAAGATTTTTCAATGACAAAACCTAAACAAGTAGGCTTCCAATAAACATACCAATTGCCAATTAGTATTTTTATCACGACCCTATTTGTTTAGCATAAAACATTAAATTAACGTACTGTCATCTACAAACACATATGACCTAGGTTCAAGAATAATGGTTTCTACTCTCCTTTAAAAAGTGGGACGTACTAAACTTCTACTATCGTAATAGAGATATAAATGTTATTGTTAACTTACAGGTAGGTATTAGGGATTGCCGGATGTCGCTGGAGGACTTATCTCTCGCTTTGAAGTGGTGTGGCCGCTGGTTGAAATTTTCGAGGAGGGATTGCTTGTCGCCTGTGACGGGGCTGATTCTTCAACGTAATTAAAGAACGGGAGCTCGTTGGGGCAGGGTTCTTCTCCTCTCACTCTTACGGTGCTTGAGATGTGAGAATCACTCGAGTGTGAGCGGCTTTACTTTTCTTCAGTCGGACTTCTTTGCAGACGGAAAAGGCTTCTTCGGTATGGCACCGATATAAAACTTTGACTATTTAGGTTAATACGGCCCTGAAAGGGGGGATCGATTTTCTCAATCTGATCCTATCGTTCCTCACGGAAATAGTCTTGTATGGCTGAAGGATCGATCTTTACGAACTAATCTTTCTTCTGGCGAATCGACTTCTAATAATCTTCTTGTCTGGCCGATGGATCGATCTTCACGACCTAATCCTATTCTGGCGTATCGACTTCAGATAATCCACTTCTCTTTCTTTGCGGGGCTTATTTATAGGCGGATTGCCGCCCCATCTAAAGGGGGAAGTGACCAGGCCACAGATGCAAAGGGGGGGGGGAGAGAATGGTGAGTTAGCATCTGGGGAGAGCGAGAATTCCTGAGGTGGCACTGGGGTGCCCAAGTCAGCTCGCAAATTATAGGCTCGCAACCGCACCGCTACTTGGCGTGCCTTCTGACTCGCACCGCTTTTTTTTCCATAACCACGGGTTTATGGGTCTCGTAGGTAATTCGATCGTTAGAGCGTCGTTTAAGGACCTTAGGTGGTCGCCTTCAAACATATGTTAGCTCCAACTGCCCACAGCGGCGGGGAGATCACACATGGTAGGCATTTTCGCCGGCTACCTTTCCCACGCTTCTCCTCATGAAGGAGGGGGGCTTGAATGTACCTATACTCCTCCAGGATGCTTAATGTAGCCATTTCTCCACAGCCAGGAATCTGGGAGGAGACCCTCCACCCAGATCCTGTTGAACAAATCAAACAGAAAGGCCATGCCTCGTCACCCAGGTGTCGAAGCATGGCGTACGGGGACATCGTCTGGACCATGGGCGGTGTCCGCCACAAAGCAAGAACGGAACGCAACTCACTCACAGTAAACGTGTCGTTGAAGGGTTCTCCTCCTCTGGAGGTAAAGTCCAGCCAGCAGCCTTCCGCGACATCACAACGTGCATTGAATGCTGGCGGAGCAGCATTCCGGCTAGAGAATGCGGAGAAAACTGTCGCGAAGGATTCCGCCACGGACGCGGGGTCCGAGATTGCGGTCCCATTCTCTTGGAGCACGAGAGGGATGGGGGGGGGGGGTCCTGCGAGAACTTGCATCGCATCCATTTGACTCGCCTCTACACCTCTGCCAGAGGGGTATACCCGTTGAGTGAAGACACGTATGCACGCCAAGAAGAGCGGCGGAGGTGCTTTGAAATGTACCGGAACCTAGCCCGACGAAATTCACCGACAGTGAAATCGTTGGGGCGGCGCTTATAGCGCATGTAAGCATAACGGTTGTTTGAGGGGCGGCGCTTATAGCGCATGTAAGCATAACGCTTCTGTTTGAGGGCCGTCTCACACTCGGCCGACCACCATGGGAGTGGTCGGCGTGCAAAACGGCCAGACGTTCTAGGAATAGTAGTCAGGCCCACGGCGATGAGGTTGCTGGAGAACTCAACGGCCTCATCTACCGACCTAAACTCCTCTACTGAGATAGAGAATTCAGTCATTTCCTGAAATGCAGGCCACCGCGACCGCGCCAAGCACCACCGAGGTGGGCTCTCAGGCGGCAGTTGCCCTGAAAATGATATTGGAATGGGAAAGTGATCACTACCATGGAGGTCATCGACCACCCCCCAATCAAAATCAGGCTGTGCATCCGAAGAGCCCAAAGATAGATCAAGGTAAGAAAATGAAGCGGTTCTCGGAGAGTGATGCGTAAACTCATCCACATTTAGGACACCTATCAAGCTCTTCGATCAGATCAGCAAGGAATTGTCCCCTGAGATTTATTGAGTAATCTCCCCAGAGAGGATGCCTGTCGTTCAGATCTCCAAGCAAGAGAAAGGGCCTCGGAAACCGTGCCACCACGCGGCGGAAGTTCCCCGCGTCGATGTCAGCTGACGGTGGAATGTACGCAGAAATGATAAGATACCTCCTAACCAGGTGAAGCTGCATAGCCACTGCCTGAAAGGAGGTATCTAAAGCGAAAGGCAGAACGGAGACATCATGTCGGGTGTAAACCGCGCATCCCCCAGCCCGGACATCTCGTGGTGGTGGAGTCGCAAGACCCTTATACCCCGGGAGGTTGGGCAGGGGGCACGCGCCTAGCATGGTCTCATGCAGAAAAATAGCTAACGGGGAACGGGACGAGACGAGCATTGGCAGATCCTCCCAGTTTGCCCGGAGTCCACGGCAATTCCATTGAAGGAATATGCCCTCCATGCCGAGCTCGGAGGAGACGCGGGGGCCCTCCTCGAACAGAAGACCCTCACGGGAATGGCTGTACTCTTCCCAGAGGCAGAACCCCGGGCGCTGTTGGCCGGACAAAGCGCTGTCGCCTTCGAGGAGTTATTGAGGGAGGTTGGGCTCGCAATGCGAGTCTTTTCCTCCCTCCGCCTCGAAACCTTAAGCGGGCGTTGCGGTTTCGGAGGCGGGGGGGGCCCTCTTTTCGATGAACCACCGTCTCCGAGCCACTCAGCCGAGCACTAGGCGTGGGCGAAGGAGCCAAAGCTCCTTTGTTGCTGTCCTCCTTTCGGGGGACAGCTTTAGGAATCCCGGAAGATGGCCTGGCGACCAACTTCAGGGGTGTTGCTTCCTGTGAGTCTAACGACTCGGTGGCGGCGCGTGGCCGTTTCGCCTTACGGGAAACGGTCAAGCTGGGTGAATGGGGGGAGCCCTGGTTTTAGCCGGGGCTGGGTGTGAACCCTTTGTGCCACCAGCTTTACCAGAGAATCGCCCGGGTTGAGTAGAACCCGTAGAAGGGCTCTGAAGGGGCGCGGAAACAACCTTGCTAGTTGGCCTGAATTCGCCAGGAGCCGAGTGTGTCGTTCTAACCATTGAGGTATAAGACGTCCCAGGGAGAGCTGGGCGCGCCAAGACCAAGTCCTTAGCCTCGCGGAATGAGAGTCGATCCTTGGCCTGAACGGCCAGGATTTCTTTCTTAAGGAGGTATGCACCACATTGCTTCGAAGAAGCGGGGTGCGGCTCTCCACAATTGACACACTTCGCCACACACGATTTGGACTTATCGTGTGCAGCCTTGGAGCAATTTACACATACTTCAGGTGACCGCGACTTTGCACGTCTACATGAACGAGTCGTATGGCCGAAGTGGTAACAGTAAAAGCACCGCCGCGGCAGTAGCACGAATGCCTTCACGCGGTAGCGGTACCAACCCGCACGCACCGACTCAGGGAGCTTATCTCGAGGAACCTCCCTGTTTTCTCATCACACGTTCGACCTTGACCGCCCCATGGTCGGCCAGCTCTAAGGTGATGTTCTCTATGGAGTAGTAAACGATTTCCCTCGCATAAATTACTCCTTTCACAAAGTTCATGGTAGAGTGCAGCGTCACACTCATCGGGGTGCCATCAAGTGTCCAAAGAGCACCTATCTTGGCCGCCTCGGCGGGATCTTCCGCATTCGCCAGAAGGATCGCGTCCGAGAAACGGGTCACCTTCGGCTCTCTACCAATTAAACTAGCTAATGCTCTCCTCTGATGGATCATGTTGCCCTTGGCCAACATGCTGCCATCAGTAGAGCGAATAACGAGGAAACGTTTGAAGCCAGTGGGGTCGAAAACGCAGGGTAACCTCTGAATGAGGGGCCCCGATGTTATCGAGGCTCTGCCCTGTGCACTTTTGGTCTTAGTCATAGTCAGGGGGTCCGCACCCGGGGGTGCAGAGGGGCCGGATGTGCCGATCTTGGCTTGGTCGCTTACCAAAGTAGCAGCAGACCCATCCGTCCCCGCAGCCCCCGCGGATGGAGAGGAGCCCGGAGTCTTCTTAGTCTTTTCCTTATTTTTTTTTCTTTTTAAGAGAGGAGGGCGGAGAATGAACCCGCTTCTCCCCTCCGCCGGCAGGAGCCCCCAGGCCAGATGGACTGGCCTTAGCCAGGTCCTTCTCGAAATGGAGAAGGTCCTGGCAGTCGTAGGGGCACCGGTCCGGGGAGATCCCTCCCCTCATTGTACTGCCTTGGAAACCCTAGCTGTTTGAGGAGGACCTTGCATAGGGGCGGATTCGGGTTCGGTGCTTGGCGCCGAGCCCGAATTCCCCCCCATGGAAGGCCCTATCATCTGAGGCTGGGTTGCCTCAAGGACCATGTCTAGCTCAGGAGGGGCCTCCAGTTATCGCCCCCCCCTCCCCCCCCAGAGCATCGCATGTCCCGTTGACAGCGTCACTAGTCATGTCTGGGAAGGCACAGGCCTTGACCCCGGCAAGGTTCAGTATTCTCGCCAGCAGGTCTTTTGAGGGAAGCGACCGAAGGGGCCTGGCTTCCCTCTCCCCCCTAAGGGGATTTGCCCTACCGAGACGCTTTAATGCGGAGCAGTCAGCTATGGGCTGCCTGCTGGCTTTCTTGGCAGTCTCCTTGGAAAGAAAAGGTGGGACTGTCGCTGAAACAGGGAGGTGCCCGAAAGCACCTCCAGAGAAGGGGGTGAGGTGGATTCCCCTACAACCGAAGGCGAAGGAGAGGAGTAAACCTCCTCTCCGGTTAGAGAAATTTGGAGGGTCCCCTGAGCAAGCACAGGGAGGGGGGGGACATCCATTTTTCTTGTGGAGCTACCCGAGGGCATGGTGACCCTCTTTTAATTACGGGATGCAATAGCTCATAACCCCTCACAGTAGCCCGCTCTGCAAGGGGTGCGTACAGTACCTGGCAGAGCCAGGTGCCGCCATTTCGGCCACCCCTTCCGCCTGGTTGCCTGGCAGTCCGTCAGCATGGCGGCTCCACCTTGGACACGGCGTAAAAAAAATAATAGATTGTGAAGTGAGAAGGAAAGGGGATGTGAAGAAGGTATAGGTGGGGATGAAGCAGGTTGTTAAAAAACCACCATCCCAAACCGGAGCTCAGGGGTGAGGGAACATTGTCCCCTCTCCCCTCAGCCCCGATCCGGGACGGTTGGCTGAGAACAAGGTCAGCATCTACCCTGTGAAATTAGAGGCTGACCAGAGAAAGTTGTTGGAGAGGTCGCATGAAAAGCGAGGAAACAGCGGGGGAACAAGTGTCTGAAGCAAGGAGAAGAGGCTAAGCTGGGGTCGGAAGCTGCGAATGCAGTGAAGTTGTTGGCGACTGGTGGACGCGACTGAGGGAGGCGCCGGGCTCGCGCGTACCGGCTAGAAATGCACTGTGCACGGCGCAGAGCGAGTGACATCTCCCTAGCACCGACAAGTAGGCTCTCAATGGAGGAAGTGGGGAAGGCACCGGTCGCCAAGCGAAGGCCAGTATGGTGGATCGAGTCCATCTTCCGCAACACACTCTCGGCTGCGGATACATAAAACTCGCCTTCGTAGTCGAGCGCTGAATGTCACGGAGCGAAGAATATCCATGGCGCGTGTGCAAGAGACCCTAAGCCTGCGAATATGAGCCTCCCAGGTGAGGCGTCGGTCAAATACAAGACCCGTCTGAGGAGTAGTTTGCATAGGCGCAGAGACGAGTTCTGTGCTTGGCACCGAGCCCGGGTTCGACCTCACGAAATATCCTACCGTCTGAGGCAAGGTGACCTCAGGAACCATGTCCGTCTAAGGGGGGGCCTCCATGTGGCCATACTCCCCCCCCCCCCGAGAAATCACAGATCCCATTCGAGGTTCCTTTTTTACCTATTGCTGGCAAACCGGCATCCGTCGAGGAAGAGAGGTCGGCACGTACAGTCACCCCCTGTAGGCTCAATAAGCGCTTCCGCAAGACTTTGGAGGGCATGGGCTGTTGGGTCTTGTCATCCCTTGCCCCCCTAAGGGGGTATGTCTTATCGAGCTGGTCCCAGCGGGAGCGGTCACTATTTTACCGCCTGCGAGCCTTCTTGGCAATCCCCATGGAAAGCAAAGGGGTAACTGCCACTAGGAAGAGGGAGTCACCTAAGACAGACTCCAAGAAAGGGGTGAGGGGGAGTCTACTTCACCCATAGGTATGGGAAGGAGTAAGCCTCCTCTCCGGTAAGACAAGTTAGGAGGGTCCCTTGAGATAGTGCCGGGGTGGAGGGGGAACATCCCTTCCTACTGTGGAGCTAAACGAGGTCGGCTCCGTCGGTGGTGAACGGGAAGTGGAGAGAGGGGGTTTTTTTTTTTTAAGATTTCAATCATTGGGCATGGAGGCCCTATAGTTTACACGGGATGCAAACGCTAATCACACCACGCAGTAGCCCGCTTGCGAGGGGTGAACACGGGTCTGACAGAACCAGCTGCCGCCATTTAAGACCAGACCTTTCCACCCAGAGGCCATCAGCCCTTCGGCATGGCCGCTCCACCTTGGGCTGGGTGTAAAATCGATAGAGATTGAAAGGAGAAAGAAAGGGAATGTGAGAAAGGTGTGAGTGGGTATGAAGCAGGTTGTTAAAAACTAACCTCCCAAAACCGGAGCTCAGGGTTGAGGGGGCATTGTCCCCTCCCTCTTAAGCCCCGACCTGGGATGGTTGGATGAGAAAAAGTTGGTCAGCATCCACCCTGTGATATTAGAGGCCGACCAGAGAAAGTTGTAGTAGAGATTGTATGCAAAGTGAGGAAGTCAGGTAAGAGGACAGGGTGTCAGAATGAAGAAGAGGCTAAGCTGGGGCCGGACGGAGCGCTGAGTCCCGTCAGCACGGCATCCAAAAAGGCAAATTGCCGCGCCCCTTACGGGGTCACGGAACGAGAAATGTCCATGGCGCGGGTACAAGAGAACCTACGGCTGGGAATACGAGACTCTCGGGTGAGACGTCGGTCGAAAACAAGAACAAGGAAACGTTGCGAATCCACTCCTTCCAGGCGAACCCTGTTTAGGAACAAGTGCGGGGTCGGAGTGGAGCCGTGGTTGGCGACAGAAGTGCACCACCTTAGTCTTGGCCAAAGAAAACCGAAACCTGTATGCTTGGAATAGCGAGAGATACGTTTCAAAGCCTGTTGAAGTCGACGCTCGAGAGTTGGCATCTGGGCCACACCGAAAGATATCGAAAGGTCGCCCTCGTAGAGGGTAGCGCCCCTTTCCTGCGGTACACCATCTTCCTGCTCCATTGGGCCGGAGAGGGCTCCCCCAGCCCGCATGCGGAATCAACGATCTCGCTAAAATTCAGATATAAGATTGGGAGGCGTCCCCTCACCCACATCTTGTGGAGAGTCCCTATGATACTGTATCACCATGTGGGGGACAAGGCTGCACTAGGGGAAGGATCTCGATGAACCTACGGTTGCCCACTATTTCTTTCACTTGTAGCCATAGTAACATTTATGAAAAATAAATAATGCACAGAAATATCTTGAGAGGTTATGAGAAATTTCTCCCTAGTAGAAAAAAATTCAGAATGTGATCATTCACACATACTTGGCTTACGTATCCGGACAGCCATTCGGGTAAAATTGCCCTTGGGGTTTGACCAAAAAAGATGATGATGATGGAGCCACCTTAAATGTGCAATGGAAGAAAGTGATCAGAGTCGACAGTCCAAAACACCCCAAGCTTAATATCTTAGTCAGGAACTTTGGGCCTTCACAGCAAGTAGGGACCTTACAGTATACACTGCCACTCAATTAAGGACCCGAAAAAGGATGAAAGTGTGCCGAGCAGCCAGAACCGATGTGGATTGAAAAGCATGTTTGGAAGTAGGTAGGTAGATATGTAATAGAAAGAAGTAGAGGTAGACGGGTCCAATAACGAGTAGGGTGAGTGATCACTTATTATTATTATACCCTGGCACTAGGTGATCCCAGGATGGCATGCAGTCCAACCAGGCACCATGTCAGGCGGACTGAAATCTGCCAGGTGAGAACAGTTGGGCTTGGTATAAAGTGCCAGGCTGGATAGTGTGGGAATAGACATAATAATAAACAATAGAAAATATTATTTATAATAGTAACTATAACAAATACTACTAATAATAATTAAAAAATATACTAATAATATTTATAACAATTACTACTAATATAATAATAATAATTATAACAAATAATAATAATTAATTATAAAAAATGATATAATAAATAAAGATAAAGTAGAGGTGAGAGGAAGCGATGTGGAAGCACACCAACAACTTTCCCAGGCCCCATCAGAGTGTTCATGTCAACCCAGTGACAACAGGGCTTCGCTAATATTACACTCAGGTCGGGAGGATGTGCAGTTCCTCCGGTTACTAAGTGCAACAGGCTGCACAGGGCCTGCGGAGGCTCAGGGTATAGTGCGACACTGAGGACATTTTGCAGCCGGACACCCTCCTCCTGCCTCATTGGGCGGGAGGAAGATCTCCCCACCAGTACATGGAATCGATGATCTCGCAGGAATTAAGATAAAAAAAAAAATGGCCACCACATCCCTTTTAAATGACGTAAGCTCCTTGACCTGGCCATAAAAAAAAACCAGTCATTTCCTGGAATGCAGAGCAATGCACTGGCTACAAGCACAAATAGGGTGGTTCCTCAGGAGCTAGTGGCCCAAAAATGATATTTTAATGGGAAAGTGACCACTACCCTGAAGGTCATAGACTAATCCTTTACCACAGACAAATGGTTTGATGGGATTCCCCTACTGGTCACTGGTGCTTTCAAATTCCTCGCCAGCCCTATCACCAAGTTAGGGTGAGGCCTCCCTTATATGGAATTAATCCTAAATGTTGATAGTTTACTAACAAAAATTTTAAAGCTTGCGACTACTAATAAAAAGGAAAGGGGTTGGAGGGCTATATCCCAAGTCCTGCAATTCCCGCCTATCCCATTTCGGGTTTTCTGACTTTTCGGGTCTCCACCCTGGATGCATTAAAGAGTGGAGCTAGCACCTGTGCATCGACACACACCGGCCAGAAGTTACCCAATGGAGGGTTGATTCCCAAGGGCCCCAGCAATGAACTAAGCAGACAAAAGTAGGGCAACAGGGTGGATTTCCTCACAAGATCATACAAATTGTTAACAGGACAAGGCACTAAATCCCGACTGCCATAAGCTATACAGCTTTATACACCACAGAACAGCCACATAAAGGTGATCAGCCAGGTAGTCACAAGGAAGTGGTTACCAGGGCAAAACAGATTTTCCCATTATTCACATCCTACAACCTAGTAACCCTCAAGTCTTGCTCCCTTACAGCCTGCGGGCATTAAAGGGTGTTGTTTATAGAGGTTCTCTTCTAATACTGCATGAGGTAACTGGTCATGTCCTTAAGTCTAGAGAAAATAGAGACGGGAGAGTCGTAGAAAAAAGTGGGTGCTTAGATGGATGAGGAAGAATCGTACCTTCCCTAGTCCCTATCAAAGAGTTCAATTCAACCCAGTGAGTGGGGCTTTCCTTATTTTCACTCGGTCTCTGAGGACCTGCAGTTCTTCTGGATACCAGGTGTAACATTCTAAACAGGGTAGCTCCCGTACAGGTACTCTGCTTGGGAGGCCATGCTCGTCCTCCATGTTTCAGTTGTAGCAGAAGTGGTAAGCAACGATTACACTAGTACGAAGCTCACCAATTTCCCAAGGCCTTGTCAGATCTCAAGTCAAGCCAGTGAGTTGGGCCTTTCCTACTTGAACTCAGGGAAGGTGTGCTGCTCCTCCAGGTACCCCTTATGGGTAAGAAAGTAAAAATGTGAAGTTCCATAGCCTGTATACTCTAAAGAGGAAACTACTTGTAGCGCTCGGTACTGAAAGGGCACCCAAGCTCCTCAATGAAGATCTTACCACAGGAGACTACAAAAATCAATAGAATCAAGTCATAATGATGTTCAAGTCAAACAAGAAAACAGTTAAGAAAATCAACTTTTTGCACACCCTTCTATAGGGTAAAAAAAACAAAAACTGAAGAAACCTTTAAAAAAAGTTATACAAATGAGCACAGTGCTCTCGAGTACAAACTTCCACCATCAAAATGGAACTCGTAAAGCTTGGCAAATGATCTTGGGGTGTGTGATCCTCTTTCATTCAAAACCCATAAAAAGCCGCCACTTACCCGAAAAATCGGTCTTGCATTTGCAAAAATTCACCACTTTTTCATCAATGTCCATGATTTGGTCGTTAAGAAGTTTTGTGTAGTTAATATTGCTGTTGACATCAATATAAGGATTTGAATCCCTCCACTCTTTAGCTTCAGACTCTTTAGTTCCTGTCAAATCAAATGCATTGACCACAGAGGACCTCTTCTTTGTGTACTGGCAGGTGTAGTCTTTTAAGCTCTTGACACATTCCTGCTCTTCCACCACCACCATCACTTCCTCCACTTTTGTGCCACCCACGTCCTTTTCAGCTGCCTCTTTCTCCATCTTCGATGTATCTTCCATACCAGACACGGACTTCTCCTCAGGGTTTGATGAGGATGAGTCCGCAGTGTCTGGGTACTTTTCGATGGCATTCGAGTTGGCATGGTGGTTGGGAGCGGGGGATGGAGACAGTCGTCTCTCCTTTGTCTGGGGGGGAGCGGGGGAGGAGGACAATCGCCTCTCCTTTGTCTGGGGGGGAGCGAGGGAGGAGGAGAGTCGCCTCTCCTTCGTCTGCGGAGGCTCTGCAGACAAGCTGCTGCTACCCGGTGATAAAAAGGGGATCGAGGATAAAAGGCAACTGCTGCTCCTGTGCCTTTTACCGTTGACCCCTACTGCATCATTGGATTTCTCGCTGCCATTTTTCTCCTTAGAGGAGGACCGCGCCTGTCGGATCTTCTGCACAGTGTCCATAAACAGGTTTTGCTTCACGTACTCCACGACAAACTGGAACATAAAAATTCAATAGAAGAGGGAAGTAAAGTAATCCTACAGGGTCAACTTCACTTAGCTGAAGGAGGGAGCGTCTGGGGAAGTAGATACTTTGTAGTAACAGAGGAGGTTGTGATTACCAAGGAGGAGAGAATAGAAAGGAAAGAAAGAAGACAGAAATTAGAGTGACAAGAACTATGACTAAAATTTGAACTTAAAAGCATTCTTAGAGTGCATATACCTGGGTCAAGTGTCAGAAAATGCCAAATCTCATAAGTAACCCAGAATTTATATTCGGATCTTGATCAACTCTTACTTGGCTCCCTCCCCCCCCACAAGACTTCATTGAAGTCTGTCAATAAACTTTTAAGATGTACATAAGAGAAATTCAAAAAGTGGCAGAAGCAAATTATTCATAAAATTTTAAGTATTAGAGTTTGACAAAGACTAGCTGGTTCAATCGTAGCATCAGAGCGACTCTGAAGTCTCAGTGAGGACTAACTGATTAGCGAGAGATCCAAACGACGGATATCGCCAGGGATGACAAGATTCGAACCACTGACTACATGTTGACGCTGACCAATAGATGGAAACTAATCTACTCAACTATGGATCAGCATAAACAAAAATACAAGATTTGCTGACCAAAGTTGCATGCTCTCACTTATTCTGATTTATGACCTTATGACCTTCAAAACTTTCAATAATTCGCGGATTAACCTTGGGAGGACTTTGGCAAATATATCATTCGAAAGAGAATGTAAAACAACATAAGGGTTTCATATTTCGTTAGAATTGGCGGAATAGTTATGATTTTATTGGCAAAACAAAATAATTCCCGGACTAACCTTGGGAGGACTTTGGCAATTATATCATTCGAAAGAGAATGTAAAACAACATAAGGCTTCCAAATTAGGTTAGAATCAGCCAAATAGTTACAATGTTATTACCAAAACAAAAACTGACATAGTGAGATATAAGAGTCGCAAGTGACTTAAAAAGTCTTCAAGCTGACCACTTCACTACGCACCCAGCCTCCCCTCCAGTGCTTCTAATAAACTCAGTGAGACCATTGGAGGGGAAGCAATTTTATGAGCGATCTCATTGCTTTGGATTACACCGGTAAACCAAGTGAGTGATTATATAGCAGAATAAAAATCAAAAGTTTAATACACCAAAACTAAGTTAGTTGTTAGTGTCGGTTCTGTCTCTTCATGACTTCTGCAACTCGCTTAGTGCATGCTGGATATCAACTTAGAGAGAACATTTTGATTGATATTTTCCATTCTGGTCCAAACAAGGAGGCTGTCACAGTTTGTGGGTTTCTGTTTGTTCACCCTGTTTAAAAATTGCTCACAAGTTCTTAATCGGATTAAGATCAAATGTCGCTGTAATCACCCCCAAAATATGGGCCCCAACTTTCGATAGGCCTCATTTCTTTATTTTCTGCAAGGATTGAATGAAACTTTGGTGATAACTAGTTTATTGTGTTTAAAAACATCACATCAAAACATGAGAGTCTTTGAACTTTTCTTCTTTATTCTAGAGCAGGTGTTAGAGATGACCTCCATTTAGCTCTGTGCATTTCTTGAGGCGCAGCAAAAAGTTGTCCATGATGTCCTTTAAACCAACCGACTAATGGCTCTGATCTACTCCCTGATGGCTTCCTTGAGTTCCGTGATAGTCTGTCTTTCCCTTGAACACTGTCTTTAAGGTAGCCCCAGAGAAAGAAATCTTGGGGGCTAAGGTCTGGGCTGTGAGGTGCCCACTCAAAATCAGTCTCGAGACTGATCACACGGCCACCAGAGTTCTCTTTCAGCCAATCTCGGGACAGGTTTGAGGTGCGAGAGCTTGCTCCATCTTGCTTGAACCAGAACTTCCCCATAAGCAACAGGAACAGGGTCTGCAGCCTCCTCGTTAAAGGTTTTGAGGACCTCAACATACCACCCCTTGGTGACTGTCACTGTCGCACCAAATTCCTCAAAAAAGAATGGTCTAATGATGCCTCTGGCTGAGATTGCAGTCCATACCGTCCACTTAGGGGAGTGTAGGGGCTTGGTGGCTACCTCATTTGGTCTGGAGGACCCCACATTTGTCGTCAAGTTTACCTTTCCTTCAAGATGGAAGTGAGCTTCATCTGAGGTCCAATGGAGGTTAAGGAAAGTTATGGTCTCCTGAATCTTCTCCAGTATCTTGACTGCCATAGCCTTTCTCTGCTACTTGTCTGCAGCTGTAAGGGTCTGCTTCGTCTGTATTCTGTATGGGTAGACCTTTACATCCATTACTAGCACTCTCCTGCAAATCTCACAGGGTATACCGAGCATTTTTGACTCTGCTGACTGACTCTCACACTCTCGACCAGCTTGGCTGTACGCTTCCCAGGGCATCCTGAATGGCTTAGACGGTTGTCACTGGTGCATTGAGGTTCTCCACTGTCCCATAGTTCTAGACGTGGTCCACCCAGTCCTGAATTCTGCTCTTGGAGGGGCTTTTTTCACATTCGAAAGTATCCTGCAATTTCTTGAATGAGCATGTCTTGTTTTGTTTTTGTTTTTTTTTGGGGGGGGGGGGTTTGGGGGGGTCACCCTATATTAAAAAAGAAAGAAGACATGGAAAAGACCAAAAAACAAAAGATTTTAAAAGGAAAAAAGCAAGAAGAAGGAAGTACGCTCCAGCGTCAGGAAGAAGCCCACCTTCCCCCGATGCAGGAACATGTGGACTTAAGATCAACCGAGTTGTCAGGGCAATGCCCTGTTGTTCAAGCCAATTTGGTACCACTCCAGCTCTATGACATGGTGCTCCATCATGTAGAAATACGCATGGATCTTCAAATGACTTGGATCGTTAATAGGTGTTCTTGGAGGACATTTTAATAATATTCTTTGTTGAATGCGGTAATTTAGGGAAGAAATACTATGCCATCTTGCGAAAGTTGTAGACTAGTAGCCGTACGATCCTAAAACTGAGGGGATGAGGCGGCGGCCCTGACCATTAGCCAACACCCTTGGTCGTCCCAAAGCCTTCTTTGGCGAGTGAGAAAGACGCAGGGCCCACGTGTACAAACGCATTTTTTTTTTTTTTTTTTTTAAGAGCTCATCTGGCGACTGCCTACTTGGGCATTAGTCGCCGTATTAAAACTGGCCTAGTTCTAGGCTACTTTAAAATGAAATTAAAGAGAGAAAAAAAAAAAAAGAAACAACACCCCAAAAGGGGGAAAGGAAGCAAGCTGGTGCGTCGAGGAGAGGTCCCCCCGGCGCAGGAGCGTGCAACTAAAGAAAAAAAAAACAAACAAAAAACAAAAAATGCAAAAAAACAACAAAAAACAAAACAAACAAACCTTGCTTAAATAATAGGGAGAAGGCCGGCCTCCCCCAAGAAGTCAACAAGTCCACAAGTCAGTGTGCACGAATCTGTCCCGAGCACAAGGGACAGGCGGTAGCGACCCCGCCTATCCCGGTACTGGGACAGGTATCGTGCGCGAAGATCACCCAGACTGGGACATTCGACAAGAATGTGCCGAACAGTCTGGGGGACGACGCAGTCGTTGCAATAGGGCGCAGGCGAGCGCTCCATCAGATAGCGATGCGTCACACGAGTGTGTCCGATTCGGAGACGACAGAAAGCAACCTGAAGCCGCCGCGGCATTGGGGGATAGGTCCATGGGAACAGTCGCGGCGCAATGGCACGCAACTTTAAGTTCCCCTCGACCGTCTCCCATCTTCTTTGCCAAGCAGTCCGAAGAGCTGCCCGTATTCCTGCCATGTAGTCGGTGTGAGGAAGAGCGAAACGCTGGTCCGGTCGCAGAGTCCTCGCGGACTCTTTGGCACCCTCATCGGCGCGCTCATTCCCCGCAATTCCTACATGTCCAGGAACCCAGCAGAAGATAATCTCGACATCTGCCCGGCTCGCCAAAACCGTGGCGTCACGGATATCGCGAACCAGGGGATGCGGAGATTCCAATGCCCCGAGAGCACTCAGGGCGCTTACAAACGCAAAATATACTGTGTACAGCACATCGCGAATGGCATCTCCCCAGAATCAGCAAACAGGCTCTCAATACAGTACGTGAGGAAGGCACTGGTCACCAAACAGAGATCAGTCTGGTGGATCGAGTCTAGCTTCCGCAATTCACACTCGGCTGCGGATGCATAAAACTGGCATCCGATTCAACCTTTGAGCGAGCACTGGATCGACAGAATAACAGAAACCCAAGTGCTGAACGTCAGGAGGAAATGACCATGGCGGGAGTAAGAGAGACTGTATTAATGAACCCATCTGGGACTGCCTTACAGAGCATCAGTCACTGTAATTAAATTTTAAGCCGAGTACTAAAGTAGTTTAAAAGCCAAAAACAAATAATAATGACAGAACAAAGGCAAGAAGAAGGAAGAACGATTCGGGGTCTGGGAAAGGGACGCCTCGACCTGGCGAATAAATAAAATGGGAGGTCAGCCAGCCTCCTCCTCTTCCTAGAAGCCAAATAGTCAAGTGTTTGCACGAACCCGTCCAAAGTACCATGGAGACTGGGATATTCAACCAGAATCTGCCGAACTGTCTGGGCGACAACGCGGTCGTCGAACTAAGGTGCAGGAAAACGCTCCATCAAATGGAGGCGCGTCCCACGAGTGCCCCCAATTCGAAAAAGACAACGTCTTCTTTGGAAGACAGCTCGGAGGGATGCCCTGATATCTGGTGTGTAATCGGTGTGAGGACTATTTGAAGCTGTCATTACACGCAATTCACACCTGTCCAGGAACCGAGCAGAAGATAATCTTGACATCTGCTCGGCTCGCGGCAACCATGGTGTCACGGATACTGTGAACCAGGGGGTTTGGAGATTCCTATGCCACGAGAGCACTCAGGGCACTTTGTGAGTCACTATAAAGGACAATCCTGTCTCTGAACCGGGCACGTCGCATTATCTCCCGTACCGAGCGTGGTATTTCAACAAGCTCGGCGCCTGGTAGAGTCCCGGTGACTTCGAGCAGTGGGGAAACGGAATGAAAGCCAACCCACTATTAGGGCTTGGAGCCATCCGTGTACAGTAGCACGGATCCAGCTCAAAAGCGGTCGAACACAATACTCCAAGCACTTTGGAAGCTTTGCGAGCAGAGGTGTGGCGACAAATAGACAAAGGTAGTACCCTCCAGGGTGGCACTCTGGGCAGAACCAGAGGCGCCACCGGCCCGAAGGCTACACCAAGCTCTCGAAGGTGTTTCATAGCCCTAAACCTAAACGGCTTAGGGTATGACTGGCGTCTCTCGGCAGCATAGTCACCGTCGAGGTCAGCCGCGGATGCAGTGAGAACAGTTGGCAATTTGGGGAGGCGCCGGGCTCCAGGTCGAATAACATGGCGCAAAACTGTCTATCCGACGTGGAGTAGAACTTGCGGAAGCTGCACTCTACAGATGACAGATGGCCTCCGCTGTCCAGTAAATATTCTAATCTAATATTTACCAATTTCTCCATTAACTTGCACAAGCAGCAAGAGGCTAGAAAATTGGATGGAAACTGACAGGGATAGAGTGATATTTCTCAGGTTTGTGAAAAGCGAGCACAGTGGGCGTTCGCCAGCATTATGAGAGGATAACTTCTGTTCACATCCTGTTGAAGCAATCTACCAAAAAGGCCATGCATCCCACATCTACATGTCGAAGTATGGCATACGTGACATCGTCCGGACCAGTAGCTGTGGCCACGCACGAAGCGAGAACGGAACACAACTCACTCAATGTAAACTTCTACTTGAAGGGTTCTCTGCCTCTGGAATTAAAATCCAGTGGGCGGCTTTCAGCAATATCAAGACAAGCATTGAAAGCGGGCGGAGCAGCATCCCGGTTAATTTATTTTTTAATTTTGAGAGCCCATCTGGCGACTGCCTAATAGGGTAAAAGTCGCTGTACTAACACCCCAGCATAATGTTAGGGTAGATTAAAAAAAACAAATATATAAATGACAAATAAAGATAAAAAGCATAAAAACTAGGACACAGGCTAGAAAAACATTAAAAAATAAAAGAGCTGAGGCAACAAGAAGGAAGTGAGCTCCGGCGTCGGGGGGTAGGCACGCCTTTCCCCGGTGTAGGAACAAGCGACCTACAACAAAGTCATATGAAGTGGAGGAGACAGGCTTCCACCAAAAGGTCGTACAGTCAGCAAGTCTGTGTGCACGAACCAGTCCCGAGTACAAGGGACAGTGGTAGCGACCTAGCTCATCCCGCGATTGAGACAGGTAACGTGCGCAAGATGACCCAGAGTGGGATATTCAACAAGAATGTGCCAAACAGTCTGGGGGGCAACGCAGTCATCACAGTAAGGCGCAGGCGAGCGCTCCATTATATGGCGGTACGTCCCCGAGTAAGTAAAATTCGGAGACGACACAAAGCAACCTGAAGCCGTCGCGCATTTGGGAATAGGTCTATGGGAAAGGTCGTGGCGTAAGGGCAGGCAACTTTAAGTTTTCCTCTCTGTCTCACATCTCCTTTGACAAGCAGCGCGGAGAGTTTACCAGATTCCTGTCATGTAATACATGTGAGGAAGAGCGAAACTCTGGTCTGGACGCCCATTCCTCGCGGACTCTTTGGCACCCTCATCCACCGGCCTAGCCCAAACTGTGGCGTCGCGGATTTCGCGAACCAGGGGATAAGGAGATTCCAATGCACCGAGAGCAGTTAAGGCGCTTTGTGAGTCGCTATAAATCACAATATGGTTTCCGAACCAGGCACGTCGCGTTATATACAAAACCGAGCGGTGTATTGCAACAAACTCTGCCGTGAAGACAGACGCAGCGCCCAGCAGAGCGCTGATGACTTGAAACAGGGAATACGGCGTGGAAACCAACCCATTGGGACTTGTAGCCAACCCTATATACTGGCTTGGTTCCAGCATGACACGAAGTGTGCTCTAAAAATGCCAAACGCAATAGTCCCAGCAGTGTAGAATCTTTAGGAGCAGAGGCGTGGTGACAAATAGTCAGAGGTGGTAACATTCATGGTAGCGTCCTGGGCAGAACCAGGGGTGCCACAGGCCCGAAAGCAATACCGAGCTTTTAAAGGAGTTTACTAGCCATAAACTCAAAGGACTTTAGTTATGACTGGTGTCTCTCGGAAGCATAGGCACCGTCGAGATTAGATGCGGATGCAGTGAGAGTTGTTGGCGGTCTATCGCAACCAGCTCGGCAGTGAAGACAGACGCAGCCCCTGGCAGAGCCCTGCTGACTTCAAACAGAGGGGACACAATGTGGAAACCGACCCCCTATTGGGACTTGGAGCCATCTGTATATATTGGCACGGTTCCAGTGAGACACGAAGTGTGCTCTAAAGAGGCCGAAAGCAATACTCCCGCGCTGTAGCAGCTTTGGGAGCAGAGGTGTGGCAACAAATAGTCAAAGGTGGTACCCTCCAGGGTGGCGTCCTAGGCAGAACCAAGTGCACCACCGGCCAGAGAACTATACCAAGCTCTCGAAGTTGTCTAGCCGTGCACCCAAAGGGCTTAGGGTACGACTGGCGTCTCGGCGGCATTAGGCACCGTCGAGATCAGCTGCGGATGCAGTGAGAGCTGTTGGCGACTAAAGGAGACGCCTGACTCGCGCGTACAGGCGAATAATGCACGGGTGCACGGCGCAGAGCAAGTGGCATCCCTCCATCACCGACAAGTAGGCTCTCAATGGTGAATATGCGAAGACACCAGAAGCCAGGCATTTTTTTTTTTTTTTTATGGAGCCCATCTGGCAATTACCCACTTGGGCATAAGTCGCCGAAAAACACGACAGCCTAGAACTAGGCTACTTTAAAATAAAAATATGAAAACTTAATGATATAAATTGGAAAAACTTAACAATCGAAGCAATCTCCGGCAGCGGGGGGAGGTCCCCCTCACCCCGGTGCAGGAGAGTGCAACCTACAAACAAAACAATAACAAAAAAAGGAACCTTAAATAAAGGGGAGAAGCCCGGCCTCCCCCAAAAAGTCAACAAGTCCACAAGTCAATGTGCACGAATCTCTCCCGAGCACAAGGGACAGGCGGTAGCGACCCCGCCCATCCCGGTACTGGGACAGGTATCGTGCGCGAAGATCATCCAGACTGGGACATTCGACAAGAATGTGCCGAACAGTCTGGGGGACGACGCAGTCGTTGCAATAGGGCGCAGGCGAGCAATCCATCAAATAGCGATGCGTCACACGAGTGTGTCCGATTCGGCAGAAGCCAGGCAAAGGCCGGTGTGGTGGATCGAGTCCACTTTCCGCAATAAACGCTGGGCTGTGGATGCATAATCTGTATCCATATTCGAGCTTCGAATGAATAAAAACCGATAAACAAATACGGGACTAGCAAGAGGGTCACAGGGCGAAGAATATCCATGGTGCAGGTACAAGAGACACTAAGGCTGCGAATATGAGCCTCCCAGGTGAGGCGTCGGTCAAAAACAAGACCAAGGAAACGGTGCGAGTCTACCACTTACAGGCGAACCCCATTAAGAAACATATCTGGCAAAGGGTGGAGCAGTGGATGGCGGTAGAAGCGCACCATCTTAGTCTTGACCAAGAAAAACCGAAGCCTGTGCGCTTCGGCATATCGAGACACATGATTTAATGCCTGTTGCAGTCGACGCTCCAGAGTTTTCATCTGAGCAGCGCCAAAAGAGATCGAAAGGTAGTCCGTGTAGAGCGTAGCGAGAACATCTTCCGGCAGCACTGAGGACAGTGCCCTACGGTACGACCTCTTCCTGGTCCATTGGGCAATAGAGGGCTCCCTCCATCCATACGCGGAATCGACGATCTCGTACAAATTCAGATGGAAAGATTGTGAGGCGTCCCTTCACCCCCATCGTGTGGAAAGTCACCATGATAGCGTATCGCCATACGGTATCATAGGCCTTCTCCAGATCGAAAAAAACACCGTGACCTAGTGCTGTCTACGAAGGAAGGGCTCGCAGAGTGCATTTTCCAGTCGGAGCAGAGGATCCGACGTGGGGTATGGGGGGGAGGGGGCGGAAGCCGGCCGGGGTAGAGTGAGATCTCCCAGGTTTGCGAAAAGCGAGCACAGTAGCGATTCGCCAGAAATCTGTGAGGATACCCTCTACCCAGATTCTGTTGAACAAATTAACATAAAAGCCATGCCTCGCTCTCCCAGGTATCGAAGCATGGCGTACCGGACATCGTAAGGACCAGGGGCGGTGTCCGCGCACGAAGCGAGAACGGAGCGCAGCTCACCCAATGTAAATTTGTTGTTGAAGGGTTCTCTGCCTCTGGAAGTCAAGTCCAATTGGCGGCCTTCCGTGACATCACGACGCGTATTGAATGCTGGCGGAGCAGCATCCCGGCTAGAACATGCAGAGAAAGCGGTCGGGAAGGATTCCGCCACGAAAGCAGAGTCCGATATTGCTGTCCCAATCGCCGGGAGAATGGGAGGGTCCTGCGTAAACCTGCCCCGAATCCTTTTGACTCGGTTCCACACCTCTGCTAGAAGGGTGTTCCCGTTAAGTGCAGATATGTAAGTCTGCCAGGAAGAGCGGTGGGCGTGCTTCCAAACAAACAGGAACCTAGCCCTAGCTTGACGAAATTTACCGACAGTGAAATCGTTCGGGCGGCGCTTATAGTGCATGTAGGCATAACTTCTGTTTGAGGCAAGTCTCAAACTTGGGTGGCATCAAGGAAGCGGTGGAGCTGCAAAGTGGCCAAGCGTTCTATCAGTAGTTGTTAGGCCCATGGCACTGAGGTTGCCGGAGAACTAAATGGCCTCATCCCTCAACAGAATATCCATGGCGTGGGTACAGGAGAACCTAAGGCTGCAAATATGAGCCTCCCAGGTGAGGCGTCAGTCAAATACAAGACCAAGTAAACGGTGCGAGTCCACCACCTCCAGGCGCACCCCATTTAAAAACAAGTCTGGGTCAGGGTGGAAAAGTGGATGGCGGCAGAAGTGCACCACGTTAGTCTTGGCCAAGGAAAACAGAAACCTGTGCGGTTCGGCATGGCGAGAGACGCGGTTCAATGCCAGTTGGTGTCAAAATTCAGCGAAAGTGAAATCATTTGGAGGAGCTTATAGCGCATGTAGGCATAACGCTTCTGTTTGAGGGCCCGCTCACACTCTGATGACCACCACGGGAGTGGAGAGCGTGCAAAACGGCCAGACACTCTAGGCCCACGGCGATAAGGTTGCCGGAGAGCTCAACGGCCTCATCTACTGACCTAAACTCCTCGACTGGAAGAGATATCAGTCAGTTCCTGAAATGCAGACCACCGCGCCCACGCCAAGCACCACCGGCTTTGGGCCCTCAGGCGGCAGCAGCCCCGAAAATGATATTTTAATGGAAAAATGATCACTACCATGTAGGTCATCAAGAACCTACCACCCACAATCAGGCTGTGAATCCGGAAAGCAGAGAGATAGATCAAGGCAGGGAAATGAAGCGTTTTTCGGGAAGTGATGCGTAAACTCATCCATATTTAGGACACCTACCTCCAGCTCGTCGATCAGGTCGGCAAGGAGTTGACCACGGGGGTTAATCGAGTAGTCTTCCAAGAGAGGGTGTCTACTGTTCAGATCTCTGATCAAGTGAAAGTGCCTCGGAAACCGTGCCACGACGAGGCGGAAGTGCCCGGCGTCGAAGTCGGCTGACGGTGAAATGAACGCAGAAATAACAGTATAACTCCTATTCAGGTGCGGCTGGGCAGCTACTGCCTGCTGCAGGGATTTAAAGCAAAGAGAAGAACGGAGAAGTCATGCCGAGTGTAAATCGCATCCCTCCTGCCCGACCCCGATCCTGTGGTAGTGGGGTCGCAAAACCAATATACCTCAGGAGTGTAGGCGCCCAGCATGGTCCCCTGCAAAAGATAGCTAACGGGGAACGGGACGAGACGAGCCTCCGCAAATCCTCCCAGTTGGCCCAGATTCTGAGGATATTCCATTAAAGGAATATGACCTCCAGGCCGAGCTCGGAGGAGATGCGGGGACCCTCTTCGAAGAGAAGACGCTCAAGGGAATGGTCGTACGCTTAACGAGGCAGAACTCAGGGCGCTGTTGGCCGGATGAAGCGCTGAAGGAGTTGTCGCCTTCGAGTAATTATTGGGGGGGGGGGGGCGAGGTTGGGCTCGAAATCCGAGTCTTTTCCTTCCTCCGCCTCGAAACCTTAGGTGAGCAGGCCGGCTTCGAAGGTGAGGGTACCTCTTTTCGAGGACCCACCATCTCCGAGTCACCCAACCAAGCACTGGGTGTGGGCGAAGGAGCCGAAGCTCCTTTAGTGCTGTCCCGCAGGTTTCCGAATCGGCGTGGAAACTACCGTGCTCGTAGGTCTGGAGGGTCCAGGAGCAGAGGGTGTCTTTCTTAATATTGAGGTATAGGATGTACCAGGTAGAGCCGGAATGCAAGGCCCAAGTCCTTAGCCTCGCGAAATGAGAGACAATCCTGTACCTGAACGGCCAGGATTTCCTTCTTAAGGAGATACGCAGCGGCTCTCCGCAATCGACACACTTGGCCAAACACGATTTGGACTTATCATGTGTGGCCTTGGGGTAACCTACAAAGACTTCCAGTAACCGAGAATTTGCACGTCTACACGAGCGATTAACATTGCCGAGGCGGTGACAGTAGTAGCATCTCCGCGGCAGTGGCACGAATGCCTTCACGCGGTAGTGATACCAGCCGGCAGGCACCGACTCAGGGAGCTTGTCACAGTCGAACGTGACGAAGAGTGTAGGGGTGAGTCTCGAAGCCCTTCCCTGTTTTCTCTTCAGACGCTCGGACTTGTCCGCCCCATGGTCGGCCAGCTCTAACGGTGATGTTATCTATAGAGTAGTATTCGAGTTCCCTCGCATAAACTACTCCTTTCACTAAGTTCATGGTAGAGTGTGGCGTCACACTCACAGGCGTGCCATCAGGTGTCCGAAGGGCACTAATCATGGCCAAAAGGCTCCCGTCCGAGAAACGGGTCACCTTCGGTTGTCTACTAATCACACTAGCTAAAGCTTTTCCTCTCATGGATCATGTTACACTTAGCCAACATGCTTCCATCGGTGAAGCGAATATCAAGGAAGCGTTTGAAGCCAGTAGGCTCGAAAAGGCCAGGTAGTCTCTGAATGAGTGGCCCCGACGTAATCGATGCTCCGCTCTGCACACTTGCACTTTTGGTCTTTGTCAGGGACTCTCCACCCGGGGCAGTAACGGGGCCAGACGTGCCGATCTTGGCTTGGTCGCTTACCGAAAAGGCAACAACTTGTCCGTCCCCGCGGCTCGCGCGGAGGAAGATGAGCACCAAGTCTTTTTCGTCTTCTTTTTTCGAGAGGAGGGCGGGGAATGAACCCGCTTCTTTCCTTTGCCGGCAGGAGCCCCTAGGCCAGATGTGAAGGCCTCGACAAGATCCTTCTCTGAAATGAAGATCTTGCCTATCATAGGAGCAACAGCTGGGTGAGGAGATCCCTCATGTGAGGCCTCAGGGACCCGAGCCGTCTGAGGGGGAGCTTGCATAGGGGCGGACACGGGTTCTATGTTTGGCACCGAGCCCGGGTTCAACCCTATGGAAGATCCTACTGTCTGAGGCGGGGTTACCCCAGGGACCGAGTCTATCTCAGGGACGGGACTCCATGTCCCCCCCCCCCCTTGAGACATCACAGGTCACATTCGAGGTACCTTTTTTACCTAATGCTGGCTAACTGGCATCCATCGAGGAAGAGAGAGGAGGAGGGGCACGTACAGTGACCCCCTGTAGGCGCTTAGCGCATGAGTGCAGGATGTTACGGAGGCAAGGACCGACGGGCCGTGTCATCCCTTGCCCCCCTGATGTGGTTGGCCCTATCGACGCGCTCTAACTTGGGGCGGACAATTTTCAACCGCCTATGTGCTTTCTTGGCAGTCCCTTGTTTAAGAAAAAGAGGGGCTGTCGCTGGAAAGAGGGAGGCACCCAAGGGTGCCTTGCCTTCAAAGAATGGGGTGTGGGGGAGCCCCCTACACCCGTAGGGTAAAAGAAATTTGGAGGGTCTCCTGAGAAAGAACATGGGCAGGGGGACCTCTATTTTTTCAGGGGAGTTGCCCGAGGGCGGCTGCGACGATGGTCGAGGGAAAGAGGGAGTATTATTTTTAATTCATCATTGGGCATGGTGACCCCTTTTTTAGCACGGGACGCAAACGCCCATCACGCCACGGAATAGCCCGATCTGCGAGGGGTGAACACAGGGCCGGCAAAGCCAGCTGCCGCCATTTGAGGCCACTCCTGCCGCCGTGACCTTACAGCGCATCGGTATGGCGGCTCCACCTTAGGCACGGCGTAAAGACGATGGACTGTGAAAAGGAGAGAGAAATGAGGTGTGAGGAAGGTGAGGGTGGAGCTCATGGGTAAAGGGGCCTTGTACCCTCTCCCCTCAGCCCCGATCTGGGATGGTTGGATGAGAAAAAAACTGGTCGGCATCTACCCTGTGAAAGTAGAGGCTGACCAGAGAAAGTTGTAGTAGAGAATGTATGCAAAGTGAGGAAGTAAGGTAAGAGGACAGAGTGTCAGAAAGAAGAAGAGGCTAAGCTGGGGCCGGACGGGGCGAGTGGTCTCTTGCGACCTACGTTTGTTAAGGGCGTGGTTTATAAAGGTTCTAAGGTCTCTCTTCTGACAGATTATGGGATAACTGGTCAGGACCTTAAATCTAGATAAAGCAAATAAGGAAGGGGTAGTCTTAAAAAATAATGGATACATATAGGAAAAGGGGAAACGGACAGGGTTACCAGGTCCCCGTCAAAGGGTTCAATTCAACCCAGCGAGTCGGGCCTTCTAGTTGATAATTGGGCCGACTGGAAGTGCCGCTCCTTCAGATACCAGGTGTATCAAATACACAGCGGGGTAGCCCCCTGCGGGGAGGCTTCCCGAGAGACCAACTTCGGGACCTAGGGCGGAGGATGCCTCGCAACTCTCCTAAAACTGCCATCATTCAAGAAAGCAAAGCCCCCTTCTTACGTGTTAGTATCAGAAGTGCATCTTAGAAGCCCCCAAGAAGCAGATGAGTAGAAGTATAACCATTCAAAAAAGGCGATTATTATTTTTACTTATTTGTACATATAAAACATTGGGTCTTCTCTGCTGTAACTATAATGACAAACCACGCAAGATTATGATTTATTTCAATCGTTTGTTTTCATGAGCTAATTATTTGATCATAACAAAAAATGGAAATATATTATTATCCCTCACAAGGTCGATTTGTGACGTTGATGCACGCCGTAAAAATGTTTTTATTTTTTTCTCATCATTCCACCACGTGCCACTGTAACTGATCTAATCTCGCCAAAAAGAGATTAAGAACCGATTCAAGTGAAAATAAATAAAAAGAGGCTAAATCTGGTAATGCAAGGATCAAAATAGCTTTAGGAGAAATCTCCTTTAGTCACGTTCGGGGACGAAATGGAGAAAGAGTCGCGTAGAGCTGCGGTGCCCGGATGTGGGGGGTGCCTGGGAGCTCACTGATAAACTGAGACACACAACTGCCCGATCCCACGCCCCTCCCTTCCCCAAAAATGGGGTCGATAGACTGTGGATGAACGGTGGTGATAACACAAGAAAAATAATAATGAGTTCGATGATGGGAGAGTTACGCCATACACCCTATTTTTATTATGATTTTAAAGGCGAAAACAAACCAGAGCGTCTCCTTCGAAAAGCTGTTGGAAAAGGTTGAGATTTAGCCAGAAAGTTAGGAGAGATGAAAGGGCAAATGTGAGAGAATATAGCCGCAGATCCACCCACCCTTCACGATTTCCTTGAATTAGTTCTCCCAAACGCCTTGTTTCCAGCGACTGTAATCCCTTTCGGGTTATCTACGTCAAATTTTATATCAGACTGAATAGCGATTTGGTCAAAGAACGGTGAACTCATTCTAGCATCATTACTTTCTTTTGCATATGCGGGGACCAAAAATGACGCGCATTGGTAAAGAACCAGAGATTCATGGGTTTTAATGGTGTATTTGTTCCCAGGAGCAGATGACCTCCGCTCCCTCCCACCGCTTGGGAGAAACCCTGTGTTGTAGGCCCCGTTAACGTTACGACTGTCCTAGAGAACCAGGTTATAGTAGAAGGAAGCTGTTGCATGCAAGTTAGGAAGTGGGATACCCACTTGGAAATAACGTGACCACTCTTACAACATTTTCTCTTGCATTACATGATGGCAAGAGTTAAAAAAAACAGCCTTGATAGCTGGATATTTATTGTGGGATCAAATAAAATTTTAAACGTTAATTGAAGCAGTTGTTTTGAGTATTGCCACGAAGAGCGAATCCTGTCGCTTCCATGTTGGCAGGTCCTTCCGAGAACAAAATACCCAAATATTCATTTCTTGAAAATACTCGTTTAAATTCCATGAAAATTGCACAAAATACCGTGAAATATTTCCTGTCTCCAAGTAACGTTTCATAGAACAGCAGCTAGAACAAAATATGAGGGCGGTGATGTGTATTTGAAGATGCGTCCAAAACTTGAGAACGATAACTTTTAGTTTACACAAATTCATCGCGTATGTATGTCGCCACTGTAGCCTGTATTTTGTAGACTGCTACTGATTGTATTAGCCATTTATCAGGATGGCGAGAGGAGTTGACCAATCCTTCAGCAAGCAGGTTATCCAGTGGCAGAGCGAAACCACGAATGACATTGGTTGACATTTCGAGGGCTTGTAATCGGTCAGAAACGAGTGGTTTCGTGCATAATAAAAGCTCCATGAAGCTCCCGAGTGGCGATATTTGAAGATAACTGTTCGCCTTCGTAAAAACACTCCCGAGTAAAGGTCCGTCAGATTGGGGGTCGATTGGGCTCATTTTGGCTGCACTCTGTTACTACTATTTTGAATTCGCTAGTTGCTAATTTACATGCTATTTGAGTCAGTGATCTAACATAATTTTGTAAAGCACGTTCATTTATGAATTTAGTCTACAACCGACATGCTGAATATTGCAAAAATTATTCTTTACTTAAGTAGTAGTAGTAGCAGTTGGCCAACCTGCTTTTACCGAGGTGGATCCCGCCCGGATAATGAATTAGAGATAAAGGTCAGTATGACAATCGCTGGTGAGCCCGAGGGTACCAGGAGCCGGTCCTCTTTGGGGAGAGGTGTCAGGAAGTATTGTGTTTTTACACGAAACAGCGTTCAGGTGGAACCTTCGTCGCTCCGTGGCAGAGGTATGTGGATATAGATACGGAGAGGCAGGATTCCTTGGAAGAGAGAGTGTGTATCTCTTGTGCGGCGAAGATGGGAGAGGAAAGAAAGTAGTGTTGTAATTGGCTGTGTGTCTGTTGAGAAGTGTAAGATCTACCCATATAGCGCGTCTACCAATTGGCAGCTAGATCTCTACGTGCGCTAACATTTGTGTCCGTTCTTGCCGGGATCGAACCCGATACCGCGCGACGTTGGCAGACCTCCGCCGTATCCAGTCGCTAGCAAGCATCTTTACTTGGGTAACACTATGTATATAATATTTGAACTGGGGAAACATTTACTGTTGAGATTCAGAAATCCTGCATTGCTCAGCTGCTACGGTATTCAGTTAATCTGAGGAGTGACGTCAGTGACGTGTTTCGTCACTTTCACATTATTACAGAACTATGTGGATGCATATTGAATAGCGAGCACCCATTTCATTGTTCTACGGGGTTTTTTTTAAGTGCCCATTTGGCGAGTGCCAAAAAAAAAAGGGAAGCACGCTCCGGCGTCTAGGGTAGGCCCTCTTTCCCCCGTGCGCGGACGCTTATCACCAGTACGAGAATTAAATAGAACGGAGGCCAGCCTCCCTCATTCGACATGGGTAACGGCAAAATATTGCAAATCTTTCTATTTAAAAAAAATTGGTAAATGGATCTCTTATTTAAGAAGTGGCCAATGGAATTAAAACATGACAACACGAAGGCATTTTGTAGTGTGTGTAGAGGAGAGCTTCGATCTCTCACACAACTTACAAACACCCCGAGGAATCTATAAAGAATAAAAATATGTCTGCGCTTAGTGACAAGAAACGCGTCCGGAATGAGTTTCTTCAATTCAATGATATTGATATCTACATTTGAACTGCAGCTCTCGGTATACGATCCTTGGACTCGTCCGTCCATAAAAGCCAGTAACCCCTTAAATATTCTTCTCAAAAGAAATTTAACATTCACATCCACCTAGGTTTAAGAATTTACGGTTTCGCAGAACGAAATGCATTGCGTTGCTTGTTTATTCAACAGGGCTTTAAAAAGAACAAGGAAAGATAGATCTATCTATAAAATGCTCGATCTTTTCTTGCTGCCACAACGTTGTTCGTTCATAACTAACACAGTCACGTGTGATTACGGTAAACTGCCGGGAGCACGCGGTGAAACATTTAATCATTTTAAGTATATTATATATGTTATGATAACGTGGAATCGAAGAAGACGAGCCTCTACAGCCACGGAAATTACACTGATTAAAGGAATATGCTTGCCAAGGCTAGGCTACTCATGAGAGTTGCGAGGGCCATCTTCGAAGAGAAGACCCTCACGGGAATAGCCGTATGATTCCCGAGGGAAGAACTCAAGGCATGTTGGCCGCACAAGGCGCTGATGACGCTGTCGCCTTCAAGGGGGAGGTTGGGATTGCTATGCGAGTCTTTTCCTCCCTCCGCCTCGAAACCTTTGGTGGGCTTGAAAGGCGTGGGTCCCTCTAAAAACTTCGAGGGTCCCACGTCTCCAAGTTGCACGATTTAGTCTTAAGTGGGGGCGTAGAACTGAAGCTCCTTTCGGCGGACAGCTTTAAGAGTCCCCGAAAAAGGCCTCGCAACCGGCTATAGGGGTTTACCTTCGTTGAGTCCGACACGGTTGGAGGCACAGGGCCGTTTCGCCTTACGCTTAAGGGTCACGCAGAGGGAGGGGGAAGCCCTGGTTTTAGCCGAGGCTGGGTTTGAACATTGTGTAGTCAGCTCTGCCAGGGAAGTGCCGAGGGAGGGTGAAGGGGGTAGAACCCGCATAAGGGTCTCAAATGATGAGGGTGGGGGCTGACACAATCGTGCTCATAGTAGTGGAAAGACCAGGAGCAGAGGGTGGCTAGTTTAAAAGTGAGGCATAAGAGGAGCCAGGTAGCGCTAAGACTTATCGTGTACGGCCATGAAGCAACTTACACAGATTTCGAGTAAACTCGACTGTGCATATCTACATGAGCGATTTGCATGGCCGAAGAGTAGGCAGTAGTGGCACATCTGCGGCAGTCGCACGAATACCTTCACATGGTAGCACTACTATCCGGAACACACCGACTCGTGTAGCTTGTTACGATCGAACGTGACGAAGTGTAGGGGTGGGTCTAGAGCCCCCGCCCCCGTTTTCTCACAACACGTTCGACCTTGACCGTTCCTTGGTTAGCTAGTGATGTCTTCTAAACAGTAGTCCACATGTCCTCTCACATAAAACATCCCTTTCACGAAATTCATGGTAGAGTAGGCGTCACACTCACCGACGAACCATTGAGTGTCCAAAGGGCACTATGTAATTTTGGCCGCCTTGGTAAAGTCTGCCGCCTTCATTAAAAGGCTCATATACGAGAAACTGGTCACCTTCAGCTCTGTCATCAGTAGAGCGAATAATTAAAAAGCGTTTGAAGCCAGCGGGCTCAAAAACGCTAGGTATTCTCTGAATGAGGGGCCCCTAGGTAATCGAGGCTCCACTCACCACGGTTGCTTTTTGCCTGGGTCTCCCCGTCCGAGCTTCTATCGTAGCCGGACGTGCCGCTTTTAGTGTGGCCGCTCGGCGAAAAGGCAGCGAACCCCTTCCTATTATTTAGTTTCGATATATTGATGATATTGTACTCCAATGGCCAAATTCAGAAAATGCCCAGCTTTTTAAATAAATTGGAACTCACTTGTACCTTCTAGTAAATGTACTGTTGAGCTAGAACAGAACGCAACACTTCCTTTACTAGATTTATTAATACATCGCACTCCTTATGGTTTCAAATTCTCTGCCTATCGTAAGCCGACTAACTATTTTACAATATTCATTCTTACTTCTGTCATCATATTAAAGTTAGTTTTTATCTCTATGTTTCTTTGTGCGCTTCGTGTCGTTAGTCTTGACTTCTTTGACAGAGAAATTTCTAAAACATTTAGATAAGACACAAACTTTGCTATCCTCTCTATTTCCTTGATAAATGTCTTTAGTTAGCGAAAAAGTCTTTATACCGCATCGCATCTACTCTGGTACTTCCTTTTAATCCAGCTTTTGCTACTCCCTCATATTTTAAACCATTCGGCATTTGCATTCTATTGAATTATTATTAAAATGCTATTTATAATCTTTTAGTAACTCCAGGATATATATATATATATATATATATATATATATATATATATATATATATATATATATATATATGCAAGAAAGAAACCAGAGTGTTATGATCAATTTATTGCGAAACCAGGTTTCAACGGAAACCTCCGTCATCGTTAATCGCTGGTGAACTAATGAATTCAGAGATGCTTAACTTAGGGCCACACAAATTTACAAGTCGGAATGTGATTAGGGGGGCGGTATGGGGGAGCAGTGACATTTTTGAGTAGAGGAAGTATAAATCGCTTACTTATCAAGGGATTAGTGTTGAATTGACTATTGGAAGTATTTATAAGCGCCGATTCAATTATAAATTATTTTTGCATTGTCATTTCAATGGTTTTCACTTGACATGTTGAGGAACAAACTAGAAGAAAGAGATCCACGTCGCATTTATGTTCCTTCATTCTCTTGGATAATCTGCAGCTTTCAATCAAGTATATATTGGCGAAAGCAGCATATTGTACAAGAGAATGAAGGAACATAAATGCGATATGCGACGTGGATCTCTTTCTTCGAGTTTGTTTCTCCACATGTCAAATGAAAACCATTCAATAAATTGATCCTAAAACTGTGGTTTCTTTCCTGCACACACACACACACACATATATATATATATATATATATATATATATATATATATATATATATATATATATATATATATATATATATATATATATATATATATATATATTTATAAAAGGTGTTCCATTAAGAAGGATCGAAGATAGTAGTATTTGTGAAAATTTATTGATTTCACTATTGGATCATGTTATTTGAGTCATGGCAATTATGTGTGAAAAATAATATCGCCTAAATGTCCGCCAAGGCTTTGGCGGCACACCTCCACTCGATGGTCAAAATTTTTGATGACGTCTCTGCATAGTTGCTCCTCGATCTTACCAATATGCCTTTGAATTGTTGTTGGCTTGTTGGCAAAGGCCTTACTTTTGAGATGACCACAAAGGAAGAAATCTAAAGTTGTCAAGTCACACGATCGTGGTGGCCAATTGACCTCGCTGTTTCGAGAGATGATGCGACTTGGGAACTTCTCATTCAATAAAGCCATTGTTGCATTGGCTGTGTGGCATGTGGCGCCGTCCTGTTGAAACCACAAATCTTCAACATCCATAGAATTCAATTCATGCCATAAAAAGTTGGTTATCATGGCAAGGTATTGCTCGCCTGTCACCGTAACATAATTTCCGGCATCATTTTCGACGAAATACGGCCCAATGATTCCGCTAGCAAAAAATGCACACTAAACAGTGACCTTTTGTGGATGCAGTGGCTTTTCAACAATCTTCCTGGGATTTTAATCAGCCCAAATGCGACAATTCTGCTTATTAACGAATCCACCTAGATGAAAATGGGCTTCATCACTAAAGATGATTATTTGCCAAAAATCATCATCGGCTTGTCTTTGCTCGTGCACCCAATTGACGAATGTAGGCGTTTCAAATGGTCAGCAGGATTCAGTTCTTGTGTCAAGTGAATTTTGTAAGCGTGTAGAGACAAATCTTTTGTTAAAATTCGATGTAATGTTGTCATGGAGGTTCAATTCCTGCGCGTGATGAAAAATAGAGGTGTCTGGATCTTCGGCCACATTCTCGCGCACTGCAATGTTTTCAGCTGAACGGCGTAAACGAGCACGCAATGGCGTTTTCATATATGCCACCGACCCCGTTTGTTTGAATTTACGAACAATTTTCCCAATTGCACTCTCGGTTGGTCGATTATGTTGACCAAAAAAGTCTCGAAGTGCCCGAAATGCGTTTCTGTTTGAACGTCCATTTTCGTAATAGGTTTCGATAACTTTAACACGTTGTTCGATTGTTAATCTTTCCATGGTTGAAATTGCCAAAGACTGAAGTTGTTAAATCTGAAAGAAAAAGAAAAAAAATGATTAGACGCTTAAAATTAACTCATTTAAAATCAGTCCAAGTTATTGGAACACCCTTTATATATATATATATATATATATATATATATATATATATATATATATATATATATATATATATATATATATATATATATATATATATATATATATATGTTTGTGTGTGTGTGTGGAAAACTCACAAAGTATCGCGTGAGTAAGCAATAAATGCAGCAAAGCCCACAGGGAAAATTAATATGAGGATTCCAGTACTTTCGAACTTTATTTCGAGTTCTTTATCAAGGAATTTCTCAGCATAAATATAATGTCCGTCGCGGTGAAGAAAGAAGCTTATTTTATGTTCATATGTCATATCTTATTCAGAATATTGATTGGAATTCTGCTAAAATCATATGTCATAATAACGATACAATTTCACGAAATATCAGTGAATCGACCTTTATTAGTAAATTCCCCAATTTTAATTTAAGTCCTGGCTTATATAAACTCGATGGTTATTTTTAAATTATATTCATAATGCACTGTCGAAACTTTTAATTTTAGACTAAATATGTATAATAATCTTAATAAACTATTTAATTTAAATTTTTTGTGTGCATCTATGTAGCCTTATGTTTATGTCTGTGTATTTATTTTCTTTTGAGTCAAGTACTTATTCTACCTTGGTTTTTCAATCCTGACCTCTGATGTTAATCTCTCGCTCAGGCTTTCTCCCTCCCTAATTGCTTAGGCGGTAGTTGAATCCTCTTGTCAACCTTTAGTCTTTTGAATTTACCTGATTTAATGATCTTAGTTTGTATTTATCTTCCTTTGGGGGGGAGGGGATGTTTTTTTGTTGGCTTTCCCTCTCCTCTGTATCGTCCTTATATAAAGGGTCTTTCAACAAGGACGCTCGAGCTTTGTCAGGGGATAGTGGCCATGTTGTTAAAGCGATATCTGGCAACCTCACTGTGAACTGTTCAGTAGTACTTGGCAAGTCACGATGTCAGGTTATAGCGTTGAACAACGTGTGCAAATTATCAAATGTTATTATCAAAATCAGTGCTCCGTTCGACAAACGTTCCGCGCATTACGTGATTTCTATCCTCTTCAGCGACGAGGCCCATTTTTGGATGAATGGATTTGTGAACAAGCAAAATTGGCGGAATTGGGACGAAAGCAATCCCCATGAGATACACCAGCACCAATTGCATCCCAACCAAGTCATTGTTTGGTGCGGATTTTAGTCTAACGGAATCATCGGTCCGTATTTTTTTGAGAACGAAGATGAGATTGCCATAACCGTCAACGGCGAGACATACAGATCGATGATAAGTAACTTCTTGTGGCCTCAACTGGATTATATGCCTGATATGGATACTGACGACATGTGGAACAACAGGACGGCGCTACGTGCCACACTGCGCACGCCACGATAGACATTTTGCACAAGCGATTTCAGGGCAGGGTCATCTCGCGCGGCGGCGACGTCAACTGGCCACCGAGATCATGCAATTTAACGCCATTGGACTACTTTCTTTGGGGCTACCTTAAATCGCAGGTCTAAGCGAATAATCCGCAAACAGTTGATGTCCTCAAAGTCAACATAACGAACACCATCTAGCAAATTCAGCCAGATTTATGCGACAAAGTCATCGAAAATTGGGCCTCCCGAATACGCTCCACCAAGCGAAGCCGCGGCGGACATTTGAACGTCATATTCCACACTTAATGCCATAAAATCTACTTTTAAATCTAAAATAAATTGAGTGCATATATCACACACAACTTGTTTTATTTACATTTAAAAATCGAGCGACCGCATTGAAAGACCCTTTATATTACAATTTTCAATACTTTTGTTATTCCTTGATAAAGAACTCGAAATAAAGTTCCAAAGTACTTGGAATCCTGTGGGCTTTATTGCATATATATATATATATATATATATATATATATATATATATATATATATATATATATATATATATATATATATATATATATATATATATATATATGCTTAATTAAGGACAGGCGGCATTGAATAGAAGTTTGTTTGTTTTTTTAAATCATGCGGAACGCAGTTATCGGGCGCCAGTTGGCAAACGTCTTGATCCGCGAAAATGTCGCCAACAGGTGAAGGCGAATGACGTGCGTACGTGACGTAAGCAACAAACTGAGGAGAAAGAAGCAACGACCTAATACGATCCCCGACGCCAAAAATGAAAGCACCACCCTTACATATTGGTTTTTAATTATGAAAAGCGAATGAATTCCAAAGGAAAGGATCAGATACCACAATAAAATAGCAAAAGTGTCTGCTATGGCCGGATGGGGTGGGTTAGCTTAGTCAAAAAGTGCCTAAACTGAAAAATTATTCGCCTCTCGGTTCTTGATCGGGAAGGAACGAAAATTGGAATAACCAACGAAGGCATTAACACTGAATAAGAGGAAGACAGACAATAAATATAATATAAAAAATAAATAAACAAGTACAACGAGCCTAAGTATTCAAGCGAATTATAAATACACCAATAAAAGGTCAGTTCAGTGGATAGGCATTCGAAAAATACAAACTGAATGTATATACAAAGGGGGGAGGGGGCAATAAAAAGGAGGATCTAAATGTTGGGACAAAGGGTACGGGGGAGGAGTCTAATTACACTTATTGTTTTAGCTCTAAGTGATGACTGACAGCAAAGGCAGTCGCCGAAACAAGAACTTTGGCCTAATAAGAAGATTGCGTTATTTTGTTACAAAGAAAACAAAAACGAAACCACAAAAAAAAACCGCTTCTGCGACGGAGGGAGTCCGCCTTCAGGCGACGGCCGAGCATGAACCCCAACAACAAAACAAAGGTTTAAAAATGGAGTCCGAGAACCACCTCCTAAAAAGTCAGTCCACACAAACCCGTCCTGAGCACTTGGGACAAGTAGTAGCGACCAAGCTCGTACCGGTACGCAACGAGCGCGGAGATCAGCCAGACTGGGATAATCAACAAGAATGCACCGAATGGTTTGAGGAACCACGCTAGCTAGAGCTCTTGCTAGCCGAGTGGATACGGCGTTGGTCTCCCAAGGTCGCGGTACCGGGTTCGATCCCAGCATGAGCGGACACAAAAGTCAGCGCACGTAGAGATCTGGCTACCAATTGGTGGACGCGGCTGTGCTAACCCCTGTATTGGGGAGGGTAGATCTTACACTTCTCACCACACACATAGCCAATTTAAAGAATGATTTCTTTCCTCTCCCGTCTTCGCAACACAAAACACACATTCTGTCTCTGTTCAAAGGAATCCTGCCGATGGGTATCTATATCCACATAGCTCTAACGCGGAACAGTCCCTCTGCCCCGGGGCGACGAAGGTTCCACCCGGACGGTTTTTGGTGTCAAAACACAATACTTTCATTATCCGGTTGGCGAACCGAAACGAAACCATGCAGTCATCTCAGTACGGAGAGGGAAGGGATCCGCTATTTTTTTTTTATTATTATTATTTAAGAGGGCTATCTGGCGACTGCCGACTTAGGCATAAGTCGCCGTAAACAAACAGACTAGTTGAACCGGAAACAACAATAAAAAGAAATAACAATAACAAAACAATAACAAAAAAATAACAAAAACAACAATTAAACCTTGTTAAATGAAAGGGAGAAGGCCGGCCTCCCCAAAAAAGTCAACAAGTCCACCAGTCAAAGTGCACGCACTCGTCCCGAGTACAAGGGACAGGCGGTAGCGACCCCGCCCATCCCGGTACCAGGACAGGTATCGTGCACGAAGATCACCCAGACTGGGACATTCGACAAGAATGTGCCGAACAGTCTGGGGGACTACGCAGTCGTTGCAATAGGGCGCAGGCGAGCGCTCCATCAAATAGCGATGCGTCACAAGAGTGTGTCCGATTCGGAGACGACAGAAAGCAACATGAAGCCGCCGCGGCTTTAGGTACATGGGAACACTCGCGGCGCAATGGCACGCAACTTTAAGTTCCCTTCGACCGTCTCCCATCTTCTTTGCCAAGCAGTCCGAAGAGCTGCCCATATTCCTGCCATGTAGTCGGTGTGAGGAAGAGCGAAACGCTGGTCCGGTCGCAGAGTCCTCGCGGACTCTTTGGCGCCCTCATCGGCGCGCTCATTCTCCGCAATTCCTACATGTCCAGGAACCCAGCAGAAGATAATCTCGACATCCACCCGGCTCGCCAAAACCATGGCGTCTCGGATATCGCGAACCAGGGGATGCGGAGATTCCAATGCCGCGAGAGGGCGCTTTGTGAGTCGCTATAGATCACAATCCGGTCTCCAAACCGGGCACGACGCGTAATCTCCCGTACCGAGTGGTGTATTGCCACCAGCTCGGCCGTGAAGACAGACGCAGCGCCTGGTAGAGCCCCGCTGACTTCAAACAGAAGGGATACGGCGTGGAAGCCGACCCCCTCTTGGGACTTGGAGCCATCCGTATACACTGGCACGGTTCCAGCGTGACACGATGTGTGCTCCAAAAAGGTCGAACGCAATACTCCCGGCGCCGTACAAGCTTTGGGAGCAGAGGCGTGGCGGCGACAAATAGCCAAATGTGGTACCCTCCAGGGTGGCGTCCTGGGCAGAACCAGGGGCGCCACCGGCCCGAGAGCTATATCTACCTCTCGAAGGAGTTTCCTGGCCCTAAACCCAAAGGGCTTAGGGTATGACTGGCGTCTCTCGGCGGCATAGGCACCATCGAGATCAGCTGCGGAAGCAGTGAGAGCTGTTGATGACTGAGGGAGGCGCCAGGCTCGCGCGTACAGGCGGGTGATGCACTACACGCGGCGCAGAGCGAGTGGCATCTCCCCAGGATCGGCCAACAGGCTCTGAATTGGGGAAGTGCGGAAGGCACCGGTCGCAAGGCGAAGGCCGGTGTGGTGGATTAAATCCACCTTCCGCAATAAACGCTCGGCTGCGGATGCATAAAACTCGCATCCGTAGTCGAGCTTCGAACGAACAAAGGATCGATAAAAAAGTAGGGCAGTAGTCCTATCAGCGCCCCAAGCGCTGAACGTCACCGAACGGAGAATGTCCATGGCGCGGGTACAGGAGACCCTAAGGCTGCGAATATGAGCCTCCCAGGTGAGGTGTCGGTCGAATACAAGACCAAGGAAACGGTGCGACTCAACCACATCCAGGCGCACCCCATTAAGAAACAAATCTGGGTCGGGGTAAGCCTGGATGGCGGCAGAAGTGCACCACCTTAGTCTTGGCCAAAGAAAACCGAAACCTGTGCGCTTCGGCATAGCGAGAGACGCGGTTCAATGCCTGTTGGAGTCGACGCTCCAGAGTTGGCATCTGGGCCACGCCAAAAGAGATCGAAAGGTCGTCCACGTAGAGCGTAGCGAGAACATCTTCCGGCAGCACCGAGGTGATGCCGTTGATGATCAAGGCAAAGAGTGCAACACTGGAGACACTTCCCTGCGGGACACCCTCTTCCTGCTCCTTTGGGCCGGAGAGGGCTCCCCCCACCCGTACGCGGAATCGACGATCTCGCAAAAATTCAGATATAAACATTGGGAGGCGTCCCCTCACCCCCATCGTGTGGAGAGTCTCCATGATACCGTATCGCCATGCGGTATCATAGGCCTAAGCCAGATCAAAAAACACCGTGGCGTAGTGCTGTCTACGAAGGAAAGCCTCGCAGACGGCATTTTCCAGTCGGAGCAGAGCATCCGACGTGGAGTGGAACTTGCGGAAGCCGCACTGTGCGGAAGACAAATGGCCTCCGCTGTCCAGGAAAAAGGCTAGTCTAACATCTACCAATTTCTCCATCAACTTGCACACGCAAGAGGTTAGAGAGATTGGGCGGAAACAGGTCGGAGTAGAGTGATCTCTCCCCGGTTTGCGAAAGGCGAGCACAGTAGCGATTCGCCAGGAGTCTGGGAGAAGACCTTCCACCCAAATCCTGTCGAACAAATCTAACAGAAAGACAATGCCTCGCTCACCCAGGTGTCGAAGCATGGCGTACGGGACATCGTCCGGACCATGGGCGGTGTCCGTGCACGAAGCGAGAGCGGAACGCAACTCACTCACATTAAACTTGTCGTTGAAGGGTTCTCCGCCTCTGGAGGTAAAGTCCAGCCGGTGGCCTTCCGCGACATTACGACGTGCATTGAATGCTGGCGGAGCAGCACCCCGGCTAGAGAATGAGGAAAAAGCGGTCGCTAAGGATTCCGCCACGGACGCGGGGTCCGAGATTGCGGTCCCATTCTCCTGGAGAACGCGAGGGGAGTCCTGCGAGAACTTGCCCCGAATACTTTTGACTCGCTTCCACACCTCAGCTAAAGGGGTCTTCCAGTTAAGTGAAGACACGTATGCCCACGAAGAAGAGCAGGGCGTGCTTCGAAATATACCGGAACCTAGCCCTAGCCCGACAAATTCAGCGACAGTGAAATCGTTCGGGCGGCGCTTATAGCGCATAACGCTTCTGTTTGAGGGCCGTCTCACACAAGGCCGACCACCATGGGAGTGGTCGGCGTGCAAAACGGCCAGACGTCCTAGGAATAGTAGTCAGGCCCACGGCGATGAGGTTGCCGGAGAAGAACTCAATGGCCTCATCTACCGACCTAAACTCCTCGCCTGGGATAGAGAATTCAGTCATTTCCTGAAATGCAGGCCACGGCGCCCGCGCCAAGCACCACCGAGGTGGGCTCTCAGGCGGCAGTTGCCCTGAAAATGATATTTGAATGGGAAAGTGATCACTACCATGGAGGTCATCGACCACCTCCCAATCAAAATCAGGCTGTGCATCCGAAGAGCACAAAGATTGGTCAAGGCAAGAAAATGAAGCGGTTCTCGGACAGTGATGCGTAAACTCATCCACGTTTAGGACACCCATCTCAAGCTCTTCGATCAGATCGGCAAGGACTTGTCCCCTGGGATTTATGGACTAATCTCCCCAGAGAAAATGCCTGCTGTTCAGATCTCCAAGCAAGAGATAGGGCCTCGGCAACCGTGCCATGACGGGGTGGAAGACCCCGCGTCGAAATCAGCTGACGGTGGAATATACGCAGAAATGATAGTATACCTCCTATCCAGGTGCAGCTGCACAGCCACTGCCTGAAAGGAGGTATCTAAAGAGAAAGGAAGAACGGAGACATCATGCCGGGTGTAAACCGCGCATCCCCCAGCCCGGCATCTCGTGGTGGTGGGGTCGCAAGACCTTTATACCCCGGAAGGGCGGGCAGGGGGCACGCACTTAGCATGGTCTCCTGCAGAAAGATAGCTAACGGGGAACGGGACGAGACGAGCCTCCGCAGCTCCTCCCAGTTGGCCCGGAGTCCACGGCAATTCCATTGAAGGAATATGCCCTCCAGGGCTAGCTCGGAGGAGACGCGGGGGCCCTCCTCGAACTGAAGACCCTCACGGGAATGGCCGTACGCTTCCCGGGGGCAGAACCACAGGCGCTGTTGGCCGGACAAAGCGCTGTCGCCTTCGAGGACTTATTAGGGAAGGTTGGGCTCGCCATGCGAGTCTTTTCCTCCCTCCGCCTCGAAACCTTAGGCAGGCGTTGCGGCTTCGTAGGCGGGGGGCCCTCTTTTCGAGGAACCACCGTCTCCGAGCCACTCGCTCCACCTCAGGGCGTGGGCGAATGAGCCGAAACTCCTTTGTTGCTGTCCTCCTTTCAGGAAACAGCTTTAGGAACCCCGGAAGATGGCCTAGCGACAATCTTCAGGGGTGTTGCCTCCTGTGAGTCTAACGACTCGGTGGAGGCGCGTGGCCGTTTCGCCTTACGAAAAACGGTCACGCTGGGGGAAGAGGGGGAAGCCCTGGTTTTAGCCGGGGCTGGGTATGAACCCTTTTTGCCGCCAGCTTTACCAGGGGAGCGCCCGGGTTGGGTAGAGCCCGCAGAAGGACTCCGAATGGGCACGGAAACAACCGTGCTAGTTGGCCTGGATGGGCCAGGAGCAGAGGGTGCCTTTCTAACTATTGAGGCTTTTACGTCCCAGGCAGAGCCGGGCGCGCCAGGACCAAGTCCTTAGCCTCGCCGAATGAGAGTCGATCCTGGGCCTGAACGGCCAGGATTTCTTTCTCAAGGAGATATGCACCACATTGCTTCGAAGAAGCAGAGTGCGGCTCTCCGCAATTGACACACTTGGCCACAAACGATTTGGACTTATCGTGTGCGGCCTTGGAGCAATTTACACAAACTTCGGGTGACCCCGACTTTGCACGTCTACAAAAACGATTCGTATGGCCGAAGCGGTGACAGTAAATGCACGAATGCCTTCACGCGGTTGCGGTACCAACCGGCACGCACCGATTCAGGGAACTTGTCACAGTCGAACGTGACGAAGAGTGTAGGGGTGGGTCTCGAGGCCCATCCCTGTTTTCTCATCACACGTTCGACCTTGACCGCCCCATGGTCGGCCAGCTCTAAGGTGATGTCCTTAATGGAGTAGTCAACGAGTTCCCTCGCATAAAATACTCCTTTCACAAAGTTCATGGTAGAGTGCGGCGTCACACTCACCGGGGTGCCATGAAGTGTCCGAAGAGCACTTATCTTAGCCGCCTCGGCGGGATTCGCCGCATTTGCAAGAAGGCTCCCGTCCGAGAAACGTGTCACCTTCGGCTCTCTACCAATTGCACTAGCTAATCCTCTCGTCTGATGGATCATGTTGCCCTTGGCCAACATGGTGCCATCAATGGATCGAATAACGAGGAAGCGTTTGAAGCCAGCGGGCTCGAAAACGCCAGGTAACCTCTGAATGAGGAGCCCCGATGTCATCGAGGCTCCGCTCTGTGCACTTTTCGTCTTTGTCGTAGTCAGGGGCTCCGCACCAGGTGGGGTGCAGAGGGGCCGGATGTGCCGATCTTGGCTTGTTCGCTTGCCAAAGTGGCAGCAGACCCATCCGTCCCCGCAGCCCCCGCGGATGGAGAGGAGCCCCGAATCTTCTTAGTCTATTTCGTATTTTTCTTTTTTGGAGAAGAGGGCGGGGAATGAACCCGCTTCTCACCTCCGCCGATAGGAGCCCCTAGGCCAGATGGACCGGCCTCAGCCAGGTCCATCTCCGAAATGGAGAACGTTCTGGTGGTCGCAGGGGCACCAGTTGGAGGAGATCCCTCCCCTCCTTGTACTGCCTCGGGGCCCTCGGCCATTTGAGGAGGACCTTGCATAGGGGCGGATTCGGGTTCGGTGCTTGGCGCCGAGCCCGGATTACCCCCCCCCCCCCATAGAAGGCCCTACCGTCTGAGGCTGGGTTTCCTCAAGGAACATGTCTATCACAGGAGACAGGAGGGGCTTCCAGTTGGCCATCCCCTCCCAGGACATCGCAGGTCGCCTTGGCAGCGTCACCAGTCTTGTGTGGGGAGGCACAGGCCTCGACCCTGGCAAGGTTTAATATTCTTGCCAGCAGGTCTTTTGACGGAAGCGACCGAAGGGGCCTGGCTTCCATCTCCCCCCCTAAGGGGGTTTGCCCTAACGAGCCGCTTTGATGGGTTGCGGTTCGCTATTGGCAGTTCCTTTGGAAAGAAAAGGAGGGTCTGCCACTGGAAGCAGGGAGGTGCCCGAAAGCACCTCCAGAGAAGGGGGTGATGGGGAGTCCCCTACACCCGTAGGTGTAGCGGAGGAGTAAGCCTCCTCTCCGGTTAAAGAAATATGGAGGGTCCCCTGTGCAAGCACAGGGATGGAGACCTCCATTTTTTTCGTGGAGCTGCCCGAGGGTGGCTCCGTTGATGAGTAAGGGGTATTGGGGAGAGATTTGGGTTTTTTTTTAATTTTGTCATTCATGGGCATGGTGACCCACTTTTTTACACGGGATGCAATCGCGCATCACCTCCCGCAGTAGCCCGCACTGCAAGAGGTGCTTACAGCCCCGGCAGAGCCAGGCGCCGCAATTTGGGACCACCCCTCCCACCTGGTGGCCTGGCAGTCCATCAGCATGGCAGCTCCACCTTGAACACGGCGTAAAATTGATGTGAAGAGGAGAGGAAAAGGGATGTGAGGAAGGTATGGGTGGGGATGAAGCAGGTTGTTAAAAACCAACCACCCCAGACCGGAGCTCAGGGGTTAGGAAACATTGTCCCCTCCCCCCTCAGCCCCGATCCGGGACGGTTGGCTGAGAAGAAGGTCAGCATCTACCCTATGAAATTAGAGGCTGACCAGAGAAAGTTATGGGAGAGGTATGAAAAGCGAAGAAACAAGTGTTTTGAAGGAAGGAGAAGAGGCTAAGCTAGGGTCGAACGGGGTGCTGAGTCCCGTCAGCACGGTGGCCAGGATGGCAAATCACCGCGCCCCTTACGGGGCCGGCTAGAGAATGCAAAGAAAGCGGTCGCGAAGGATTCCGCCACGGACGCGGGGTCCGAGATTGCGGTCCCATTCTCATGGAGAACGGGAGGGAGGCCCTGCAAGAACTTGCTCCGAATCCTTTTTTTCGTGTTGACACCTCCGCTAGAAGGGTTTTCCCGTTAAGTGAAGACACGTATACGGCCAAGACAGGCGGGCGTGCGTCGAAATACACCGAAACCTATCCCTAGCCCGACGAAATTCACCGACAGTGAAATCGTTCGGGCGGCGCTTATAGCGCATGTAAGCATAACGCTTCTGCTTGAGAGCCCTCTCACACTCGGCTGACCACCACGGGAGTGGTCGGCGTGTAAAACGGCCTGACCTTCTAGGAATAGTAGTTAGGCTCGCGGCGATGAGGTGCCGGAGAAGAACTTAACGGCCTCATCTACCGACCTAAACTCTTGGACTGAGATAGAGAATTCATTCATTTCTGAAAAGCAAAGCACTGCGCCAAGCATCACCAGGGCGGTCTCTCGGGCGGCAGCGGCCCAGAAATTGATATTTGAATGGGAAAGTCATCGGCCACCCCCTAATCAAAATCAGGCTGTGCATCCGGAGAGCACAAAGATAGATCGAGGCAGGAAAATGAAGCGGTTCTCGGGCAGTGATGCGTAAACTCATCAACATTTAGGACACCCATCTCAAGCTCTTCGATAATTCGGCAAGGAATTGACCCCGGGGATTAACACAGTAGTCTCCCCAGAGGGGGTGTCTACCGTTTAGATCTCCGAACAAGAGAAAGGACCTCGGCAACCGTGCCACGACGCGGCGGAAGTTCCCTGCGTCTAAGTTGGCTGACGGTGGAATATACGCGGAAATATCAATATACCTCCTATCAAGGTGCAGCTGCACAGTTACAGCCTGAAAGGAGGTATTTAAAATCAAGAGAAGAACGCAGACATCATGCCGGGTGTAAATCACACATCCTCTCGCCCGGCCCCCATCCCATGGTGGTAGGGTGGCAAAACACTTATACCCCCGAGAGGGTGGGCAGGGGGCATGCGCCCAGCATGGTCTCCTGCAAAAAGATAGCTAATTGGGAAAGGGAGGACAAGAGCCTCTGTAACTCCTCCCAGTTGGCCCGGAGTCCGTGGCAATTCCATTGAAGGAATATGCCTTCGGAGGTGGGGGAGCCATCTTTTCGAGAATTCACCGTCTCAGAGCCACCCAGCCCACCACTGGGCGTGGGCGAAGTTCCTTTAGTGCTGTCCTTTTGGGAGGCTGCTTTAGGAACCCCGGAAGATGGCCTGGCGACCAACTTCAGGGGTGTTGCCTCTTGTGAGACTAACAACTCTGTCGGTTAGTATGGCCGAAGCGGTGGCATTAATAGCACCTCCGCGCCAGTGGCACGAATGCCTTCACTCGGTAGCGATACCAACCGGCACAGGGAGCTTGTCACAGTCAAACATGACAAAGAGTGTAGGGGTGGATCTCGAGGCCCCTCCGTTTTTTCATCACACGTTCAACCTTAACCGCCCCATGGTCGACCAGCTCTAAGTTGATGTCATCTATGGAGTTGTCCACGAGTTCCCTCGCATAAACTACTCCTTTCACAAAGTTCATGGTAGAGTGCGGCGTAACACTCACAGGCATGCCATCAAGTGTTTAAAGGGCACTAATCTTTTATCAAACTACTAAATGTTAAAGATTTTATGAGACAGCGTTCAAGTACCAGAATAAAAAAAAAGAACAAAAAAGAACAAAACAAACAAAAACATTGCCTGCATTTTGCAAGAGCGACTTTAACGAAAATATTTTGAAGATATTTAAAGAAGATATAAGAAGTCTTCTAATAGTACTTGACTGGATCTTAAAGAAAACTGAGCTCCGAGGTGGCAGGCACCATAAGCCCCGCACACCCAATTTTGTCACAAGAGTGACTGCCGACAAGATTTTCCCCCGGGGAGGCCGGCAAATCGTAAACCGTGGTACCACGTAAGAAAACTCCTCTTTTTGTTGTCTCTTGTTTTGGTTGTCCCCTTTTGTATATGCTGACTCTTAGTATTAATATATATTTTTTTTGATTGATTGGGTTCCAAGATAGGATTGTTTTAGTATATATATAAATAGGCTCATTGGGTGCATATTTACCCATATTTTTTGTAAATATTGTAATTTTTTTGTTAGTAAAGGACTGTACATACAATCCGTTTCATTCTCCTTCGATTTCTCACGTCCGGATTAGTGTAGGAAGCGGGTTGGATCGATTGGGGTTAGTCTAAATTTTTTGGCCCGCTACAAGGGGTGCGTGGAGGACTGGCAGATCCAGGTGCCGCCATTTTAGGCCACCCCTCCCACCTGGTGACCTGGCAGCCCTTCAGCATGGCGGCTCCACCTTGGGCACAGCGTAAAAAGGACAGAGTGTGAGGTGAGAAGGAAAGGGGGTGAGGAAGGTATGGGTGGGAATGAAGCAGAATGTTAAAAACCTACCATCCCAAACCGGAGCTCAGGGGTTAGGGAACATTGTGTCATCTCTCCTCAGACCTGATCCTGGATAGTTCGCTGAGGTCAGCGTCTACCCTGTGAAAATAGAGGCTGACCAGAGAAAGTTGTGGGAGAGGTTGTAGGGAAAGTGAGGAAGTAGGGGAGAAACACAGGCTGTCTGAAAGAAGGAGAAGAGGCTAAGCTGGGGCAGGATGGGGCACTGAGTCCCATCAGCACGGCAGCCAGGAAGGCAAATTACCGCACCCCTTACGGGGCCTTGGGTGGGAGCATACGAGTCGAAGCTCCTTTGCTGCTTTCCTCCTTTTGGGGGGTATCTTTTGGAATCTCAGAAGACAGCCTCCTGACTACCTTAAGGGGTATTGCCTCTTGTAATTTTAACGATTTGGTGGAGCAGTACTGCTGTTTCACCTTACAGGAAATGGTCATGCTAAGGGAAAGGGTGTGAGCACCCAGGAGGAAGGGGGTTATAATCTACACAAGGATTCCAAATGGGCACAAAAACGACTGAACTGGCAGGCTTAAAGGGGCCAGAAGCAAATGGTCCACAAGTTTCCTCACATAAACCACTCCTTTCATGAAGTTCATGGTAGAGTGCAGCATCACAACCATCAGTGAGCCATTAAGGGTCTGAAGGGCACTAATCATGGCCACCTCGGGGAGTGGTGCATTTGCCATAAGGCTGAAACCAAGAAATGGGTCATCCTTCGACTCTCTACCAATCAAGCTAGCTATATTCTCTACTCTGATCATATTGCCCTTGGCTAGACTAGATGCAGCCATCTGTAGAGTGAATAACCAGAGAACATTTGGAGCCAGCAGGCTTGAAAATGCCAGGCAGTCTCTCAATGAGGGGCCCAACCTAACCGAGGCTACACTCAGCATACTTGAAAGTTTGGTCTTAGTCTGGGTCCTATCACCTGAGGGTGCCTTGGGGCCAGATATGCGGATCTTGGCCAAGGTGCTTGCTGAAATGGTAGTGGACCTGTCCATTCCTGGTGCCTATGTGGATGGAGAGGAACCTTTAGTCCTCCTTGTTTTTCTGCCCTTATTCTGTTGGGGAGACAAGGGTGGGTAATGAACCCGCTTCTCTTCACCACCAGAAGGAGCCCATAGGCCAGAAGGACCGGCCTCAGCAAGACTAAAAGGATAGAAAGGTAAAATAAAGAGGCGAAAGTAGTAGATGGATGGATGGATTGTTTATGAGTGAGTCCCTTGGTGCTCACTGTGAGGTGATTGCACCGTATATGAAGTAGGAGAAAATGGTAGAAAGAATGCATCTGTATCTATAAGATGCTCAATCTGTTCCTGTTGCCACAACATTGTTCACTCATAACAGTCATTAGTGTGGGCTCATAAACTGCCAGGCACAGTCTGCTAAATGTTTACTCATTGTAAGTATATTATATGGAGAGTGCACAACTCTCCTGAATCTGCCTTCCCCCACCACAATAATAATAATAATCAGCTAGTTAAGATATTTTTGTGCCACAATATAAGAATTTCAAACAATATCAGCTGTATTTATTTGCAACAACTTTTTCTCACAGCAATGCCAGATACCTATGCTATACTCGCCGCCGCAAGAAATGAATGATGGGGTGTGGCAAGCACCATCACATGTGTGCCCCCACTGTTGCCATATCTCCACAGGTCAGAATGAAAGACAGAGACAGAGAGTAAGGTAGGGAAACAGGGTTGGAAAGGAAGGTGGGCAGCTGATCTGTGGAGATATGGCAACAGTGGAAGAACACCTGCGATGGTGCTTACTGCACCCCCCTCTATGAAATTAATGCAGAAAATCTGGTTAGCAACTAGACTGTAATCTAAGCCTCCACCAAAAAAAATAAGTAAGAGGCTCATGAAGAAAGGTGATAAAAGGGTAACAAGGTAAGGCCTAGAAGGAATGAAGTTGAGATAGTCTCAAACTACTTCAAAACTGCCGCAGGAACTGGGGCCAGGGGAAAATGCCCCTCTTCCTGGTACCAGCTGCATAAGTCTACACACATCACCCGATTATGTTATTCTGAAACAACTTTTGCAACAAATATTATACATCACTGCTTACCTGTCCTCCATGTCCATCATAAACACCATAGAAAGAAGGCTTATTAGAACCTCCTACATCAACATCTTGCATCACACTGAACCGATCTTCCATAGCTCCTCTTCTCCCTTGTAAAGCATACACACCAGCTATGCCCTCAGTAAGGTCTTGAACTACATTTTCACTTCCAATGGAAGCAGACACAAAACTTTTCAAACTATGGTCTGCAACAACATTGAGACTGATTGTTCGATGACATGTGAGTAAGACCTTTTGCAACCAGTTGTGTTTGGTTTGCAAAAAAATACTTGAGATTATTATAATAAGAGTAATAAGCATAAAAGGTCCTGGTTGAAGCATTTTGCTTTTAAATGTCTCTCCAGGACCAGGTAATATCATTTCAGCGATACCCGATGAAGTCACTGATACATATTTCCAAATTAAATGAAAGTGCGTAAATAACACTTCTCGAACAATTTCAGTTTCCATGTCATCATCCATGATTTTAAGGTTTTAGATATATAAGGTATCTTTACAAGTTGGAGCAAGTTAAGGAAAATTTACAAGTATTTGTGAAAAAACTCCAAGCCAATTCATTTGAATGAAGTGATATTTATTAAGTTTATCAAATTACTAAAGGCAACTTTTAAAAATAGAGCTTTTATATTTTGGTCTGAAAAGGAATTTTTAAAATTAGTTTACATTTTAATAACATTCCTTAGTTGGGATGGGTAGGTAGTTTTTAATGGCCTTGCAAATGCACCAACCCCATTTTATAAGAAACTGGTAGGTAGATGTTGAAATCCTTAAAAAATTATAGACTTGCTTTAGGGATCCACACATTGTCCTACAATGATTGATCATCCAAGATATTGGGGCTTCTAAGAGTTAAGTCAAATTAGTGTCACTATATTTATTTTATGTTTATATTTAATTCCCTCTCTTGTTTACATTTTCCTGATTGGTTATTAATTGGTTTTGAAGTTTTCTCAGTTCACTTAAATGGAATTACAATAGAGGATTTAAGGACTGTCTTTTTGTTGGTTTGGCTTGAATTAGTATTTTATTTATTTTGGGGCGAAATAGCTGAATGCATGGAATTGTTATCTGAGCATGAATCTGTAGGTCTTTGCAATGATTGAGGTGTGGATGCATGTGGATTGTGTGACTGCATTGTCAATTTAGAGAGGATAAGAGCTCAGGATTTAGAAAGGATATGTAGGGTTGAGAGGCTAACCTCACTCCTGAACTCGGGAGGAAAGTTAGTGCGAAGCCTAGGTCAGAGAAAACAAGGTAGATGTGTAGTAGGCAAAGTAGATATGTCAGGTGTAGATAGGGATAGTTTTTTTTTTGTTTTTTTTATGGCATTCAAGCCATTTATCGTAAAAGAATCTTTAATGTCCTTTATGTTTGAAATGAGCATTTGCTGGTGTTTTTTTTTATAATTTTATTTAATCATTGTTTATTTTATACTTGGTATAGGGGACTGAAAAGACATAATTTCAGGTAGAATTTATTAAGCGGAAGCCAATGATGCTATTCCCACGAGGGAGGAAGTTAGGTTTAGTGAATAAGTGAAACTACGGGGGGGGGAAGTAGTTAGGAGGGGTATCCCTAGTGTAGAGTCTGGAGCAAATGAGAGGAATGAAAGTGAATTATGGGTGAATGTAAATAGTATGGATAGGGCAGGACAGGTTAGGTATGTAAGGCTAATAAATTCAGTGCCCTAAGAGAGAAAACAACTGCAAGTGATGATTGGAAGTGAGGATGGAAACCGAAGTGGAGTGAGTGTTAGTGTAAATGGAACTAGGAGGGGAGATAAAAATTAGGTTTAGGGGAATTAGAAATAAGAGTGACTGATATGCTTGCTATGGGTGATTCTCATGTGAAATATTTAGATATGAAATTGAGTATGAGTAGATTGGTATCTGTATGAGTGAATGATGTTAAGGGAGTGGGTGCATGTGAGGTATAGAAGAGGTATAAGAGGTTGATTAAAGAGATGAAAGTCATTGAAAGGTGTTGTGACAGGTGTCCTTCTGAGAATGGATATCCGGGATAATGGGCAAAATGAATATGTAAGGATATGTGTGAGATGGAAGGCGTGATATTTGTAAATATGTGGCATAGGTTTTAAGGAAAGAAATATATGTGTAAAAACATCAGAAAAATATATTTTATGGTCAAAAAATTGTTGTGGGGATTTTCTGGAAATTTACCTTTGACTTTTGGCATTTATACTACATCTTAAGTTCAGAACTAAAAAAGTTAACTAATAAGATATATTATAATGATATGAATCAATGTTAAATATTGAATATAGAGCCACATTGTCAATTTGAATCGCATCATTTGAAAGGGAAAATTTTTTTCTGAATTAAAATATGCTAAGATATATCAATATACGAGGAGCAGTCAATAAGTTTAGCAATTCGAATATAAGGAAACGAGATATGAGGAAAAGTGTTTTATTATTTTTCAATATAACTACTCTCGACTTCAATACATTTGCGCCACTTGTCCCTGAGGCTTTGAAAGGTCATCCACATAGAGCGTAGCGAGAACATCTTCTGCCAGCACTGAGGTAATGCCATTGATGATCAAGGCAAAGAGTGCAACACTGGAGACACTTCCCTGTGGGACACCCTCTTACTGCTCCATTAGGCCAGAGAGGGGTCTCCCCCACCCGTACACGGAATCGACGATCTTGCAAAAATTTAGATATAAAGACCGGGAGGCGTCCCCTCACCCCCATCGTGTGGAGGGTCTCCATGATACCGTATTGCCATGCGGTATCATAAGCCTTCTCCAGATTGAAAAACACTGTGGTGAAGTGCTGTCTACAAAGAAAGGCCTCATAGAAGGCATTTTCCATTCCAAGCAGAGCATCCGATGTGGAATGGAACTTGCAGAAGCCACACTGCGCAGAACACAAATGGCCTCCGCTGTCTAGAAAAAAGGCTAATCTAACATTTACCAATTTCTCCATCAACTTGCAGGAGATTAGAGAAATTGGGCAGAAACCGGCCAGGGTAGAATGATCTCTCCCTAGTTTAACATAACATAACATAACATAACATAACATAATTACACGGATGACAAAAGCCACAAGGGCCTATCAAAGGTCATCCGCCTCCGTCAAAACCCACCCACAAAAAGCACCATCACCAGGGGAAGACAAAATCAAAGTCCCCCACAATATAATATAACAGATGACAAGAGCCACAAGGGCTCATCATAGGTCATCCGAGTCAAAAATGGCATCTTTTTTAAGGCACCCAAACTCCCAGGAAAACTACATCCAGAGGATTGCATCAGAAACAAGGGTATCACCAATCAAGGCTTGTCAAGAACTAAATCATGCAGCTATAGATATATACAAACAATATTAATATATACAAAACTTAGGAACCATCACAACCTTCCCTTCCCATAAACTCATCCATCCTACTCTTAAATACATTTAGATTTGGACTACCTACTACCCTCTGCGGCAATTTGTTCCAGAAGTCTACCACTCTATTGGTGAAAAAATATTTTCTTAAATCCAACCTACACCCTTGCTTTTTAATTTTCAAGTGGTGACCTCTAGTCCGATTTCCATCATCTAACTCAAAAAACTTGCTAACATCCAATTTATCTATCCCGGAAAAAATTTTAAAGAGCTCAATCATATCCCCTCTCACACACCTCCTTTCGAACGAGAACATATTTAATACCCTCAGTCTATCTATATATTCAAGGTGCCTCAGGGAAGGAATAATCCCTGCTGCCCTCCGTTGCACTGACTCGAGAAGGTTAATATCGTGTCCAAAATGTGGGGACCATGCCTGTATACAGCACTCCAGATGTGGCCCAACATAAGAGTTATAGAGTTTAAAAACAACCTCCTTACCCTTGCAACCGACATTTCTCTCAATAAAACCCAGCACTCCATTTGCCCCATTTCCTGCTTCAACACACTGCTTAGAAAACCCCAATGACCCATCTACTACTACTCCTAAAGCTAGCACAGTAGCAATTCACCAGGAGTCTGTGAGGTTACCCTCTACCCAGATCCTGTTGAACAAATCTAAGAGAAAGGCCATGCCTCGGTCACCAAGGTGTCGAAGCATGGCGTATGGGACATCGTCCGAACCATGGGCAGTGTCCACACACGAAGCGAGAGCGGAACGCAACTCACTCACAGTAAACTTGTCGTTGAAGGGTTCTCCGCCTCTGGAGGTAAAGTCCAGCTGGCAGCCTTCCACTACATCACAACGTGCATTGAATGCTGGCAGAGTAGCATCCCGGCTAGAGAATGCAGTCCCATTCTCCGGGAGAACAGGCGAGGGGTCCTGCAAGAACTTGCCTCAAATCCTTTTGACTCACCTCCACACCTCTGCTAGAGGGGGTCTTCATGTTAAGTGAAGATACGTATGCCTGCCAAGAAGAGCGGCGGGAGTAACATAACATAACATAATTACACGGATGACAAAAGCCACAAGGGCCTATCAAAGGTCATTCGCATCCGTCAAAACCCACCCACAAAAAGCACCATCACTAGGGGAAGACAAAATCAAAGTCCCCCACAATATAATATAACAGATGACAAAAGCCACAAGGGCTCATCATAGGTTATCCGAGTCAAAGGACGTCTTTTTTTAAAGCAACCAAACTCCCAGGAAAACTACATCCAGAGGATTGCGTCCAGAAACAAGGGTATCACCAATCAAGGCTTGTCAAGAACTAAATCATGCAGCTATAGATATATACAAACAATATTAATATATACAAAACTTAGGAACCATCACAACCTTCCCTCCCCATAAACTCATCCAACCTACTCTTAAATACATTTAAATTTGGACTACCTACTACCTTCCGCGGCAATTTGTTCCAGAAGTCTACCACTCTATTGGTGAAAAAATATTTTCTTAAATCGAACCTACACCCTTGCTTTTTAATTTTCAAGTAGTGACCTCTAGTCCTATTTCCATCATCTAACTCCAAAAACTTGCTAACATCCAATTTATCTATCCCAGAAAAAAATTTAAAGAGATCAATCATATCCCCTCTCACACACCTCCTTTCGAACGAGAAAATATTTAATACCCTCAGTCTATCTATATATTCAATGTGCCTCAGGGAAGAAATAATCTTTGTTGCCCTCCATTGCACTGACTTGAGAAGGTTAATATCTTGTCTAAAATGTGGGGACCATTTTTTTTTTTTTTTTTTTTTTTTATAGAGCCCATCTGGCAACTACCCACTTGGGCATAAGTCGCCGAAAAACACGACAGCCTAGAATTAGGCTACTTTAAAGTTAAAATATGAAAACTTAACAATCAATATAAATTTAAAAAACTTAACAATCGAAGCAATCTCCGGCAGCGGGGGGAGGTCCCCCTCACCCCGGTGCAGGAGAGTGCAATCTAAAACAAAACAATAACAAAAAAAGGAACCTTAAATAAAGGGGAGAAGGCCGGCCTCCCCCAAAAAGTCAATAAGTCCACCAGTCATGGTGCACGCACTCGTCCCGAGTACAAGGGACAGGCGGTAGCGACCCCGCCCATCCCGGTACCGAGACAGGTATCGTGCGCGAAGATCACCCAGACTGGGACATTCGACAAGAATATGCCGAACAGTCTGGGGGACGACGCAGTCGTTGCAATAGGGCACATGCGAGCGCTCCACCAAGTAACGATGCGTCACACGAGTGTGTCCGATTCGAAGACGACAGAAAGCAACCTGAAGCCGCCGCGGCATTGGGGGATAGGTCCATGGGAACAGTCGCGGCGCAATGGCACGCAACTTTAAGTTCCCCTCGACCGTCTCCCATCTTCTTTGCCAAGCAGTCCGAAGAGCTGCCCGTATTCCTGCCATGTAGTCGGTGTGAGGAAGAGCGAAACGCTGGTCCGGTCGCAGAGTCCTCGCGGACTCTTTGGCGCCCTCATCGGCGCGCTCATTCCCCGCAATTCCTACATGTCCAGGAACCCAGCAGAAGATAATCTCGACATCTGCCCGGCTCGCCAAAACCGTGGCGTCACGGATTTCGCGAACCAGGGGATGCGGAAATTCCAATGCCCCGAGAGCACTCAGGGCGCTTTGTGAGTCGCTATAAATCACAATCCGGTCTCCGAACCGGGCACGTCGCGTAATCTCCCGTACCGAGTGGTGTATTGCCACCAGCTCGGCCGTGAAGACAGACGCAGCGCCTGGTAGAGCCCCGCTGACTTCAAACAGAGGGGATACGGCGTGGAAGCCGACCCCCTCTTGGGACTTGGAGCCATCCGTATACACTGGCACGGTACCAGCGTGACACGATGTGTGCTCCAAAAAGATCGAACGCAATACTCCCGGCGCAGTACAAGCTTTGGGAGCAGAGGCGTGGCGACAAATAGCCAAATGTGGTACCCTCCAGGGTGGCGTCCTGGGCAGAACCAGGGGTGCCACCGGCCCGAGAGCTATATCTACCTCTCGAAGGAGTTTCCTGGCCCTAAACCCAAAGGGCTTAGGGTATGACTGGCGTCTCTCGGCGGCATAGGCACCATCGAGATCAGCTGCGGATGCAGTGAGAGCTGTTGGCGACTGGGGGAGGCGCCGGGCTCGCGCGTACAGGCGAGTGATGCACTGCACGCGGCGCAGAGCGAGTGGCATCTCCCCAGCATCGACCAACAGGCTCTCAATGGGGGAAGTGCGGAAGGCACCGGTCGCAAGGCGAAGGCCGGTGTGGTGGATCGAATCCACCTTCCGCAATAAACGCTCGGCTGCGGATGCATAAAACTCGCATCCGTAGTCGAGCTTCGAGCGAACAAAGGATCGATAAAAAAGTAAGGCGGTAGCCCTATCAGCGCCCCAAGCGCTGAACGTCACGGAACGGAGAATGTCCATGGCGCGGGTACAAGAGACCCTAAGGCTGCGAATGTGAGCCTCCCAGGTGAGGCGTCGGTCGAATACAAGACCAAGGAAACGGTGCGACTCAACCACATCCAGGCGCACCCCATTAAGAAACAAATCTGGGTCGGGGTGAAGCCGTGGATGGCGGCAGAAGTGCACCACCTTAGTCTTGGCCAAAGAAAACCGAAACCTGTGCGCTTCGGCATAGCGAGAGACGCGGTTCAATGCCTGTTGGAGTCGGCGCTCCAGAGTTGGCATCTGGGCCGCGCCAAAAGAGATCGAAAGGTCGTCCACGTAGAGCGTAGCGAGAACATCTTCCGGCAGCACCGAGGTGATGCCGTTGATGCTCAGGGCAAAGAGTGTGACACTGAGGACACTTCCCTGCGGGACACCCTCTTCCTGCTCCTTTGGGCCGGAGAGGGCTCCCCCCACCCGTACGCGGAATCGACGATCTCGCAAAAATTCAGATATAAACATTGGGAGGCGTCCCCTCGCCCCCATCGTGTGGAGAGTCTCCATGATACCGTATCGCCATGCGGTATCATAGGCTTTCTCCAGATCAAAAAACACCGTGGCGTAGTGCTGTCTACGAAGGAAAGCCTCGCAGACGGCATTTTCCAGTCGGAGCAGAGCATCCGACGTGGAGTGGAACTTACGGAAGCCGCACTGTGCAGAAGACAGATGGCCTCCGCTGTCCAGGAAATAGGCTAATCTAACATTTACCAATTTCTCCATCAACTTGCACACGCAAGAGGTTAGAGAGATTGGGCGGAAACCGGTCGGAGTAGAGTGATCTCTCCCCGGCTTGCGAAAGGCGAGCACAGTAGCGATTCGCCAGGAGTCTGGGAGGAGACCTTCCACCCAGATCCTGTTGAACAAATCTAATAGAAAGGCCATGCCTCGCTCACCCAGGTGTCGAAGCATGGCGTACGGGACATCGTCCGGACCATGGGCGGTGTCCGCGCACGAAGCGAGAGCGGAACGCAACTCACTCACATTAAACTTGTCGTTGAAGGGTTCTCCGCCTCTGGAGGTAAAGTCCAGCCGGCGGCCTTCCGCGACATCACGACGTGCATTGAATGCTGGCGGAGCAGCATCACGGCTAGAGAATGCGGAAAAAGCGGTCGCTAAGGATTCCGCCACGGACGCGGGGTCCGAGATTGCGGTCCCATTCTCCTGGAGAACGGGAGGGGGGTCCTGCGAGAACTTGCCCCGAATCCTTTTGACTCGCTTCCACACCTCAGCTAAAGGGGTCTTCCCGTTAAGTGAAGACACGTATGCCCGCCAAGAAGAGCGGCGGGCGTGCTTCGAAATATACCGGAACCTAGCCCTAGCCCGACGAAATTCAGCGACGGTGAAATCGTTCGGGCGGCGCTTATAGCGCATGTAGGCATAACGCTTCTGTTTGAGGGCCGTCTCACACTCGGCCGACCACCATGGGAGTGGTCGGCGTGCAAAACGGCCAGACGTCCTAGGAATAGTAGTCAGGCCCACGGCGATGAGGTTGCCGGAGAAGAACTCGACGGCCTCATCTACCGACCTAAACTCCTTGACTGAGATAGAGAATTCAGTCATTTCCTGAAATGCAGGCCACCGCGCCCGCGCCAAGCACCACCGAGGTGGTCTCTCAGGCGGCAGTTGCCCTGAAAATGATATTTGAATGGGAAAGTGATCACTACCATGGAGGTCATCGACCACCCCCCAATCAAAATCAGGCTGTGCATCCGAAGAGCACAAAGATAGGTCAAGGCAAGAAAATGAAGCGGTTCTCGGACAGTGATGCGTAAACTCATCCACGTTTAGGACACCCATCTCAAGCTCTTCGATCAGATCGGCAAGGACTTGTCCCCTGGGATTTATGGTGTAATCTCCCCAGAGAGGATGCCTGCCGTTCAGATCTCCAAGCAAGAGATAGGGCCTCGGCAACCGTGCCACGACGCGGCGAAAGTCCCCCGCGTCGAAGTCAGCTGACGGTGGAATGTACGCAGAAATGATAGTATACCTCCTATCCAAGTGCAGCTGCACAGCCACTGCCTGAAAGGAGGTATCTAAAGAGAAAGGAAGAACGGAGACATCATGCCGGGTGTAAACCGCGCATCCCCCAGCCCGGCCGTCCCGCGGTGGTTGGGTCGCAAGACCCTTATACCCCGGGAGGGCAGGCAGGGGGCACGCGCCTAGCATGGTCTCCTGCAAAAGAATAGCTAACGGGGAACGGGATGAGGCGAGCCTCCGCAGCTCCTCCCAGTTGGCCCGGAGTCCACGGCAATTCCATTGAAGGAATATGCCCTCCAGGCTTAGCTCGGAGGAGACGCGGGGGCCCTCCTCGAATTGAAGACCCTCACGGGAATGGCCGTACGCTTCCCGGGGGCAGAACCCCGGGCGCTGTTGGCCGGACAAAGCGCTGAAGGCGCTGTCGCCTTCGAGGACTTATTGGGGGAGGTTGGGCTCGCCATGCGAGTCTTTTCCTCCCTCCGCCTCGAAACTTTAGGCGGGCGTTGCGGCTTCGGAGGCGGGGGGCCCTCTTTTCGAGGAACCACCGTCTCCGAGCCACTCGCTCCACCTCGGGGCGTGGGCAAAGGGGCCGAAGCTCCTTTGTTGCTGTCCTCCTTTCGGGGAACAGCTTTAGGAACCCCGGAAGATGGCCTAGCGACCATCTTCAGGGGTGTTGCCTCCTGTGAGTCTAACGACTCGGTGGAGGCGCGTGGCCGTTTCGCTTTACGCGAAACGGTCACGCTGGGGGAAGAGGGGGGAGCCCTGGTTTTAGCCGGGGCAGGGTATGAACCCTTTTTGCCGCCAGCTTTACCAGGGGAGCGCCCAGGTTGGGTAGAGCCCACAGAAGGGCTCCGAATGGGCGCGGAAACAACCGTGCTCGTTGGCCTGGATGGGCCAGGAGCAGAGGGTGCCTTTCTAACTATTGAGGCATATGACGTCCCAGGCAGAGCCGGGCGCGCCAGGACCAAGTCCTTTGCCTCGCGGAATGAGAGTCGATCCTGGGCCTGAACGGCCAGGATTTCTTTCTCAAGGAGATATGCACCACATTGCTTCGAAGAAGCAGGGTGCGGCTCTCCGCAATTGACACACTTGGCCACACACGATTTGGACTTATCGTGTGCGACCTTGGAGCAATTTACACAGACTTCGGGTGACCCCGATTTTGCACGTCTACATGATCGATTCGTATGGCCGAAGCGGTGGCAGTAATAGCACCGCCGCGGCAGTGGCACGAATGCCTTCACGCGGTAGCGGTACCAACCGGCACGCACCGACTCAGGGAGCTTGTCACAGTCGAACGTGACGAAGAGTGTAGGGGTGGGTCTCGAGGCCCCTCCCTGTTTTCTCATCACACGTTCGACCTTGACCGCCCCATGGTCGGCCAGCTCTAGGGTGATGTCCTCAATGGAGTAGTCAACGAGTTCCCTCGCATAAACTACTCCTTTCACAAAGTTCATGGTAGAGTGCAGCGTCACACTCACCGGGGTGCCATGAAGTGTCCGAAGAGCACTTATCTTGGCCGCCTCGGCGGGATTCGCCGCATTCGCCAGAAGGCTCCCGTCCGAGAAACGGGTTACCTTCGGCTCTCTACCAATTGCACTAGCTAATCCTCTCCTCTGATGGATCATGTTGCCCTTGGACAACATGGTGCCATCAGTGGAGCGAATAACGAGGAAGCGTTTGAAGCCAGCGGGCTCGAAAACGCCAGGTAACCTCTGAATCAGGGGCCCCGATGTCATCGAGGCTCCGCCCTGTGCATTCTTGGTCTTAGTCGTAGTCATGGGCTCCGCACACGAGGGGGTAGAGGGGCCGGATGTGCCGATCTTGGCTTGGTCGCCTACCAAAGTGGTAGCAGACCCATCCGTCCCCGCAGCCCCCGCGGATGGAGAGGAGCCCCGAGTCTTCTTCGTCTTTTGAGTCTTTTTAGTCTTTTTCTTTTTAGGAGAGGAGGGCGGGGAATGAACCCGCTTTTCACCTCCGCCGGCAGAAGTCCCCAGGCCAGATGGACCAGCCTCAGCCAGGTCCCTCTCCGAAATGGAGAAGGTCCTGGTTGTCGTAGGGGCACCTGTCGGAGGAGATCCCTCCCCTCCTTCTACTGCCTCGGAGCCCTCAGCCATTTGAGGAGGACCTTGCATAGGGGCGGATTCGGGTTCGGTGCTTGGCGCCGAGCCCGAATTCCCCCCCATGGAAGGCCCTACCGTCTGGGGCTGGGTCTCCTCAAGGACCATGTCTATCACAGGAGGGGCCTCCAGTTGGCCATCCCCTCCCAGGACATCGCAGGTCCCCTTGGCAGTATTGTCACTAGTCAGGTGGTGTGGGGAGGCACAGGCCTTGACCCCAGCAAGGTTCAAAATTCTTGCCAGCAGGTCTTTTGAGGGAAGCGACCGAAGGGGCCTGGCTTCCCTCTCCCCCCTAAGGGGGTTTGCCCTACTGAGCCGCTTGCACGAGGGGCGGTCGGCAATGGGCTGCCTGCTGGCTTTCTTGGCAGTCCCCTTAGAAAGCAAAGGAGGGACTGCCGCTGGAGATAGGGAGGTGCCCGAAAGCACCTCCAGAGAAGGGGGTGAGGGGGTCCCCTACACCCGTAGGCGTAGGAGAGGAGTAAGCCTCCTCTCCGGTTAAAGAATTATGGAGGGTCCCTTGCGCAAGCACAAGGGGGGGGACCTCCATTTTCTCGGTGGAGCTGCCCGAGGGCGGCTCCGTAGATGTTTTGGGGGAAGTTGGGGGTTGGGGTTTTTGTTTTTTTTCATACATGGGCATGGTGACCCTCTTTTGATTACGGGACGCAATAGCTCATCACCTCTCGCAGTTGCCCGCACTGCGAGAGGTGCTTACAAGCCCGGCAGAGCCAGGCGCCGCCATTCGGGACCACCCCTCCCGCCTGGTGGCCTGGCAGTCCTTCGGCATGGCGGCTCCACCTTGGACACGGCGTAAAAAATATAGGTTGTGAAGAGGAGAGGAAAAGGGATGTGAGGAAGATGTGGGTGGGGATGAAGCAGGTTGTTAAAAAAACCCCATCCCGAACCGGAGCTGAGGGGTTAGGGAACAATGTCCCCTCCCCCCCTCAGCCCCGATCCGGGGTGGTTGGCTTGAGAAGAAGGTCAGCATTCTACCCTGTGAAATTAGAGGCTGACCAGAGAAAGTTGTGGGAGAGGTTGTATGAAAAGCGACGAGGTAGGGGAGAAATCGGGCTATCTGAAGGAAGGAAGAGAGGCTAAGCTGGGGCCGGACGGAGCGCTGGATCCCGTCAGCACGGCGGCCAAGATGGCAAATCGCCGCGCCCCTTACGGGGATGTGGGGACCATGCCTGTATACAGTACTCTAGATGCGGCCTAACATAAGAGTTATAGAGTTTAAGAATAACCTCCTTACTTTTGTAACTGACATTTCTCTTAATGAAACCCAGCACTCTATTTGCCCTATTTCTTGCTTCAATACACTGCTTAGAAAACCTTAATGACTTATCTATTACTACTCCTAGATCTTTCTCATTTTCGTAGAATGGACTCTCTACGATATACCATATATAACTATTCATTGAGGGAACTTCTTTAATTATCTTTAGAGTGCGTGGATGTCTGGCTGGCCGATATTATGTATCTTCGATATGCTTAAGAAGTGGAACTGAGCTCAAGGATAATAATATTGCTATCATTAATAAAATGGAGTTTTATTAATAATAACTATAAACAACACACAAAACGGAAAATATTGACATAAACAGAGAATGGAAAGGGTTGTGGGGAATCGAGCTAATCCAAGGATTAAAAGATTTAAAAAGGTAAAACAAATATAAAGTTAAAGGGAGGGGATGGTTCGCTAAACCATTTAAAGTACAGGATAGAATTGACAAAAGGGTTAAATACTCAAAGGTAACGTTCGGCTTACGTAATTATACTTGTTGTGCAAAGGAAGGCGACGTGAAGGAATTTTCGGTCCGCTGGCGAGTTCCAGCCGAAGGAGGGGAATTAAATGATCCTGACGTGGCGTCTTGGGAATGAGAACCGTTTCTTGATGAACGGCTTGAAGAACAATGGCTGTTCTACGTTGTTCTCTTCTGAACAACAGGAGGGAGGTGAGAACCGTCTCTTGTCTACGGGCTTGAGAACAATGGCTGTTCTAATGTTGTTCTCTTCTGAACGACAAGGGGAAAGGGTGAGAACCGTTTCTTGGTGAACGGGCTCAAAAGAACAATAACTGTTCTACGTTGTTCTCTTCTGAACAACAGGGGGGGGGGAGAACTGTTTCTTGTCAACGGGCTCGAAAGAACAATGGCTGTTCTAACATTGTCCTCTTTCTGAACAACAGGGCAAAGGTGAGAACTGTTTCTTGGTGAATGGGCTCAAACGAATAATGGCTGTTCTACGTTGTTCTCTTCTGAACAACAGGAGGGGGGGGGGGGGTGAGAACCGTTTCTTGTCAACAGGCTCACAAGAACAATGGCTGTTCTAATGTTGTTTCCTTTCTGAACAACAGGGGAAGCCTTGTGGACTTGGTGTCATGAAAGGCTCGAACCTTGGCACTCAAGGGATATTGTCCTCCTTCTGGACAAGTGATGGTGAATCTCGAGGTAGACGTCCCTTAGGGCACAAGGTGAGAGTGGGTTGTAGTGATGTTTTGCGACGAAAATCTGGATCTCCAATCTGAATCTTAGTGGTTACGTTTCCATATAAATAGCCGGGACATCTCCTTGGCGTGGGGGACAATGGAGTGGGAGCTTCGAGGGAATGCACAGCCGAGCCTGAGAACAATGGCCTTATCTGCCCATAAGCCTAACTCAATCTGGTGAGGTCGCCGCATGGGGCGAACGGGGGAAGATAAACCTCCTTGTTTAAACATTGACTCAAGTGGCTGCGATAAGGCCCCAGGCTTCAAAGCGAAGATGCACGTGGGTAGCATCGTGGTTTTAAATAACATGTGATAGTGGTTGAAATTAACGCGGCCTCAACCCGTTCTATCACACTCATCCTCTACTGAGCTCAGCCAATGCCCATCCATTTCATAGTTAAATTCTCTATTATCTTTTCCCATGTTAATAACTCTGCACTTATCAAGGTTGAAAGTCATTTGCCACTTATGTACCCAGGATAAAAATTTATTTAAATCCCCCTGCACTTTAAAATTATCAATATCTTTAACTACAGCTGCTAATTTGGTATCATCCGCAAAAATTGACACTTTATTATTAACTGCCTCCCCAAGATCGTTTATATAGATGACAAATAATAATGGACCGAGAACTGATCTCTGAGGAACCCCACTGATAACATTCCTCCACTCTGACTTTACACCATTTAGCACTACCCTTTGCTTCCTGTCTTGCAGCCACTCAGCTATCCAATTTGAAACACCCCCACATATCTCAATCATTTTTAATTTATGAACTACAGTGGCAGCAACAAAAAAAGTGACATTGAATATTGGCAATAGAAATCGATACATAAAATCGCTTTCACGATTTTACTTGCCAACAAGCCAATGAAAAGGGGCGGGGCTTATGCCACGAGTGGATGACTCTCCTGAGCTAAGACAACAGAACTGCGCTTTATTGGAACTCACTGTCTCGTTTGAGCTCGTACAGTGAGGTTTTGGTGTACAACGCTCCAGCGTGCTGATTTCCTGCATTCGTGCCTACATTTGACGTGCTATAACTTCTGTGCAAGTGGATACAATGGGGCGGAAAAAGCTTTCTATGACAGAGAAAAGCCGTGCCTTGACCCTATTAAAGCAGGGAAAGTCTTTTATTGATGTAGCAGCAGATTTAGGAACCTCAAGAAATACGATTTATCGCCTAAAACGGGCAGCTGAGTTATTGCCACCAGGTACCATACCAAAGAGGAAGGAGGGCACTGGTGCAGCTAGGAAGACATCTCCAAGGACTGATAATATCCTAAGGCGTGAAGTGATGTCAGACCCTTCTGTAACCTCCGCTTCAATCAAGAAAAAACACCCAGACCTTCTCAAAAACGTCGCCCTCAGGACCATCCATCATCGCTTACAGAAGGACTTAGGCCTACCGGCTCGCCGCGCTGCCAAGAAGCCACTTCTTACCAAGGCTATGAAGATGAAAAGGCTCAATTTTTGCAAGACCTATAAACATTGGACAGCTGCCCATTGGAAGAAGGTGATGTTCAGTGATGAGAGCACCTTTAGGCTGGTCAGAGGAGAGTCAAAGATCGTGCGTCGTCCCAGCAATGTGTCTCGGTATGACCCAAAATATACCGTGAAAACTGTGAAGCACCCTGATAGTGTGATGGTGTGGGGTGCCTTTAGTGGAAACAAGGGAAGAGGAGGTCTGTACTTCCTTCCCAAGAATGTAACCATGAGGGGGACTAACTATCTCGAAGTTTTGAAGCAGCACATGCTGCCATTTTGGGAAATTCATCGGTGTGAATTTTTCATGCATGATGGTGCCCCTGCTCACAGGTCCCAGTTAGTAAAAAGGTTCTTCAATGATAATAATATTAGTGTTTTGGAGTGGCCTGGTAATTCCCCGGACCTAAATCCTATTGAGAATGCTTGGAATCTGATGAAATCCAAAGTTCAAGAGACAGCATCCGGCAGCATCAAGGACCTGATAGAATCACTGAAGAAGATCTGGGTTACGATCGACCCCACCTACTTCGCAAACCTCGCTGAATCAATGCCCAATCGACTCAGAATGGTCATCAAGTGCAAGGGCAACATGACCAAGTATTAACTTTCATGAAATATTCATAATAAAATATGTAAGTTACATTTTTCTGTTTCATTTTCCCCGAATTGTCACATGTCACTTTTTTTGTTGCCGCCACTGTAGTCTCCTATGTGGTACCTTATCAAATGCTTTACTAAAATCTAAGTAAATTATATCTACATTCTCTCCCTTATCTACTTGATCTGTTACAAACTCCAGAAAGTCTAGTAAATTAGTCAAACATGATCTACCTGATCTAAAGCCATGCTGATCATCACTGATTAACCCCTCCCTCTCTAGATGTTGGCAAATCCCTTTTTTAACTATTTTCTCAAGAATTTTACAGACTCCCGGAGTTAGGCTAACCGGTCTAAAGTTATTTGGATCCTCTTTACTACCCTTCTTGAAAATGGGGACTACATTCGCTCTCTTCCAACTTCTCCAGAGGTATTGAGATACTTTCTACCCCTTCTTTAAGTATCCTAAAAAGAATATTATCAGGGCCAGAGGCCTTGGTAGTATCTAACTCACCTATTAGTTCTTTTATCGTCCTCCAATCCACACTAATGGTAGTAAACACCTCTTTCCCTGACCCATGAGTACTATACATACGACTATTTAGTTTCTCCTTTGTAAATACTGATGCAAAATGACCATTTAGTACAACTATTTCCTCATCAGTTTCTCTCACAACCCCTTCATATTTGATAGGCCCTATTTTAACTCTGCCAGACTTATTATTAATTTTATAGTAACTAAAGAACTTTCTAGGATCTTTGTTGCTATCCTGAGCTAATTTAATTTCTGACACCCTTTTGTTCTTCTTTATAATCTTATTTAACTCATTCCTAGCCATTCTATAATCACTTAAATTTTGAATATTATTTTCTACCTGTAATTTTTTATATGCCCTTTTCTTCTCTGAAATTTTTCTAGCTATCTCCTGATTCCACCATAATGGTTTCCTACTTTTGTTCCTAATGGCCTTCATTGGGATACATTATTCTTGGACTACATTTATTATATGCTTGAAAGTATCCCACATCCCATAAGCATTTTTACCTCTGAATTATACATCCCAGTCTACAAAATTTAGCAAGCTTCGGAGTTTTACATAATCTCCGTTATTTTACCCTTCTCAATTCCCTTTTTTTTTTTTTTAATTAAGGGGCTATCTGGCGACTGCCGACTTAGGCATAAGTTACCGTAAACAAACAGCCTAGTTCTAGGCTACTTTAAAAAATTGAACAGGAAACAACAATAAAAAGAAATAAAAATAACAATAACAAAGCAATAACAAAAACAATAACAAAAACAACAACAATTAAACCGGGTTAAAGGAAAGGGAGAAGGCCGGCCTCCCCCAAAAAGTCAATAAGTCCACCAGTCAAAGTACACGCACTCGTCCCGAGTACAAGGGACAGGCGGTAGCGACCCCGTCCATCTCAGTACCAGGACAGGTGTTGTGCGCAAAGATCACCCATTATGGGACATTCGACAGGAATGTGCCAAACAGTCTGGGGGACGACGCAGTCATTGCAATAGGGCGCAGGCGAGCGCTCCATCAAATAGCGATGCGTCACACGAGTGTGCCCGATTTGGAGATGACAGAAAGCAACCTGAAGCCGCCGCAGCATTGGGGGATAGGTCCATGGGAACAGTCGCGGCGCAATGGCACGCAACTTTAAGTTCCCTTCGACCGTCTCCCATCTTCTTTGCCAAACAGTCCGAAGAGCTACCCGTATTCCTGCCATGTAGTCAGTGTGAGGAAGAGCGAAATGCTGGTCCGGTCGAGTCCTCGCGGACTCTTTGGCGCCCTCATCGGCGCGCTCATTCCCCGCAATTCCTACATGTCCAGGAACCCAGCAGAAGATAATCTCAAACTCCGCCCGGCTCGCCAAAAACGTGGCGTCACGGATATCGCGAACCAGGGAATGCGGAGATTCCAATGCCCCGAGAGCACTCAGGGCGCTTTGTGAGTCGCTATAGATCACAATCCGGTCTCCGAACCGGGCACGTCGCGTAATCTCCCGTACCGAGTGGTGTATTGCCACCAGCTCGGCCGTGAAGACAGACGCAGCGCCTGGTAGAGCCCCGCTGACTTCAAACAGAGGGGATACGGCGTGGAAGCCGACCCCCTCTTGGGACTTGAAGCCATCCGTATACACTGGCACGGTACCAGCGTGACACGATGTGTGCTCCAAAAAGGTCGAACGCAATACTCCCGGCGCCGTACAAGCTTTGGGAGCAGAGGCGTGGCGACAAATAGCCAAATGTGGTACACTCCAGGGTGGCATCCTGGGCAGAACCAGGGGCGCCACCGGACCGAGAGCTATATCTACATCTCGAAGGAGTTTCCTGGCCCTAAACTCAAAGGGCTTAGGGTATGACTGGCGTCTCTCGGCGGCATAGGCACCATCGAGATCAGCTGCGGATGCAGTGAGAGCTGTTGGCGACTGAGGGAGGCACCGGGCTCGCGCGTACAGGCGAGTGATGCACTGCACGCGGCGCAGAGCGAGTGGCATCTCCCCAGCATCGACCAACAGGCTCTCAATACGGGACGTGCGGAAGGCACCGGTCGCAAGGCCAAGGCCAGTTTGGTGGATCGAATCCACCTTCCGCAATAAACACTCGGCTGCGGATGCATAAAACTCGCATCCGTAGTCGAGCTTCGAGCGAACAAAGGATCAATTTTTTTATTTTTTTTTAAGAGCTCATCTGGTGACTGCCTACTTGGGCATTATTCGCCGTATTAAAACTGGCCTAGTTCTACGCTACTTTAAAATAAAATTAAAGAGAAAAAAAAACAACACCCCAAAAGGGGGAAAGGAAGCAAGCTGGTGGGTCGGGAAGAGGTCCCCCCGGCGCAGGAGCGTGCAACTAAAGGAAAAAAACAAACAAAAAAACAAAACAAAACAAAAAAAAACAAACCTTGCTTAAATAATAGGGAGAAGGCCGGCCTCCCCCAAGAAGTCAACAAGTCAATGTGCACGAATCTGAACCGAGCACAAGGGACAGGCGGTAGCGACCCCGCCCATCTAATCTATTCTTAAAACTACCCAGAGAGGAGGCTTCTATCACATGTCTAGTGAGCCTATTCCATTCATCTACCACACGATTTGTAAACCAATTCCTCCCAATCTCCTTCCTAAACCTATACTTATCAAGCTTAAACCCATTGCTACGTGTCCTGTCAAGTTCACTAAGTATAAGAACCTTACCCAGATCCCCTTTATTATATCCTTTTACCCATTTGAAGACTTCAATCAATTCCCCTCTGACTCTTCTCCTTTCCAATGTATGTAGATTTAGTTTTCTGAGCCTTTCACCATAAGGTAAGTTCCTTAGCCCACCAATCATGTTTGTCATCCTTCTCTGCACAGACTCAAGCAAATCAATATCCTTCCTATAATATGGTGACCAAAATTGTACTGCATAGTCTAGATGAGACCTAACTAGCGCCAGATACAGTTTTAGAATGACTTCAGCACTCTTATTGCTTACACTCCTAATGAATCCCAATATCCTATTAGCTTTATTCTTAGCATTTAGGCATTGCTTTCTAGGACGAAGGTCTGAACTTACCAAAATACCAAAGTCCCTCTCACAATCGGTCCTCCCTAAAATTCTCCCATTTAATTTATAACTATTCAATGGATTATTTTTTACCTATACTAAGTACACTACATTTGTCTATGTTAAACTTCATTTGCCATTTCTCGGCCCAATTGGACAGAATGGTCAATTCCTCCTGCATTACAACAGCTTCAGAATCAGCCCTAATGGCCCTACCTAGCTTAGTATCATCAGCAAATTTACTCAGGTCACTACTTATACCTATGTCAAGATCATTAATATAAATTAAGAATAGTAAGGGACCCAAAACAGATCCTTGCGGAACTCCACTGCTAACACACCCCCACTCAGATTTAACTCCATCTATACTAACTCTTTGCAGTCTGTCACCAAGCCATGAATGAATCCACCTAAATATACTGCCATCGATCCCGTGTGCTTTAACTTTGCTCAGAAGCCGTAAGTGTGGCACTCGATCAAAAGCCTATAGTTAGATCTGATTGGGCAATATAATTATTGAAAGCGGTTGCTTGTTGCAGAGGTTCGTGCTTGAGATGATTATCCCATGCAGGGTGTCTTTGATTTAGATCACCACAAATAATTAATTTATTACCTAGTTGAGATGTATAGAATTCTAGTTCTTGTTCAATAAAATTGTTTGCATGGGGATTATATAAATTGAGTATATCTACAGCATTATTATTTTTTAGATAAATTCTGATAGCCTGAGCTTCAAGGGCTTTGTTAATACAGTGGTACCTCTACTTATGAAAGGCTCTACATACGAAATTTTCAGGTTACGAAACACTTCTTCGGAAAAATATTGCCTCTTGTTACGAAAGAAATTTCAGGATACGAAAGGCGAAAATTTAAAAAACGCGCTTCTACTCACAGCTCCCAGAGTCCACCGAATGTAATAATACTTGTAGCATCCTGTATCTTGGTTTGAAAGTGGCGCGTCCGAGCTGCTCTGCCATTGGCTATTGCCCAGCATCTTCCTGGCATCCCATTGGCTAGGATGGACCTCTGTGTGTATGTGCGTATACCCAGAATCCCCTTCATTTTCCCGTCGGCCCACGAGGATCACCGAAGCCTCACGCTAGCAAAATTTAGTAAAGCACAAAGTGTTCGGACAGTTTTTCGTCAGCTTTTGTTAGTGTTTATTGCAACTTTACGTGTGTGTATTAACTTTTATTCACTATGGGCCCCAAGAAAGTGATGGAGAAAAGTGGTGAGAAGAAGAAGAGAGTTGTTTTGTCCATACAAACAAAGCAAGAGATAATAGAAAAGTACGAAAAAGGGATGCGTTTGGTTGATCTCGCCAAAGAATATAACCGTAATCCATCAATGATCGGCACGATATTAAAACAAAAGGAAGCCCTAAAAGCTACGACTCCTTCCAAAGGCCTCTCTGTCATTTCGAAGAGGAGGTCGGCAGTGAACAATGAATTGGAGGGTAAAGTTGGACCTGAAGTTGACGAAATTGTTTCGCTGGGAAAGTGCATGGGGCTTGAGGTGAATGACGAGGACATCGAGTTGATTCAGGAGCACCACGAGGAGCTGAGGGAGTTGGAGGCGATGCAACACACGGCAGTGCAGGAGGAGTTCATTAAAGACGAAGAGGAGGCAGCCATTATTCTGACAGCCCAAATAAAAGACATTTTACAAAAATTCTATTAACATAACATAACATAACATAATTACACGGATGACAAAAGCCACAAGGGCCTATCAAAGGTCATCCGCCTCCGTCAAAACCCACCCACAAAAAGCACCATCACCAGGGGAAGACAAAATCAAAGTCCCCCACAATATAATATAACGGATGACAAAAGCCACAAGGGCTCATCATAGGTCATCCGAGTCAAGCGGCCTCTTTTTCAAGGCACCCAAACTCCCAGGAAAACTACATCCAGAGGATTGCATCCAGAAACAAGGGTATCACCAATCAAGGCTTGTCAAGAACTAAATCATGCAGCTATAGATATATACAAACAATATTAATATATACAAAACTTAGGAACCATCACAACCTTCCCTTCCCATAAACTCATCCAACCTACTCTTAAATACATTTAGATTTGGACTACCTACTACCCTCTGCGGCAATTTGTTCCAGAAGTCTACCACTCTATTGGTGAAAAAATATTTTCTTAAATCGAACCTACACCCTTGCTTTTTAATTTTCAAGTGGTGACCTCTAGTCCGATTTCCATCATCTAACTCAAAAAACTTGCTAACATCCAATTTATCTATCCCGGAAAAAATTTTAAACAGCTCAATCATATCCCCTCTCACACACCTCCTTTCGAACGAGAACATATTTAATACCCTCAGTCTATCTTCATATTCAAGGTGCCTCAGGGAAGGAATAATCTTTGTTGCCCTCCGTTGCACTGACTCAAGAAGGTTAATATCGTGTCTAAAATGTGGGGACCATGCCTGTATACAGTACTCTAGATGTGGCCTAACATAAGAGTTATAGAGTTAAGAATAACCTCCTTACTTTTGTAACTGACATTTCTCTTAATAAAACCCAGCACTCTATTTGCCCTATTTCTTGCTTCAATACACTGCTTAGAAAACCTTAATGACTTATCTATTACTACTCCTAGATCTTTCTCATCCTCTACTGAGCTCAGCCAATGCCCATCCATTTCATAGTTAAATTCTCTATTATCTTTTCCCATGTTAATAACTTTGCACTTATCAAGGTTGAAAGTCATTTGCCACTTATGTGCCCAGGATAACAATTTATTTAAGTCCCCCTGCACTTTAAAATTATCATCAATATCTTTAACTACAGCTGCTAATTTGGTATCATCCACAAAAATTGACACTTTATTATTAACTGCCTCCCCAAGATCGTTTATATAGATGACAAATACAGTGGCGGCAACAAAAAAAGTGACATGTGACAATTCGGGGAAAATGAAACAGAAAAATGTAACTTACATATTTTATTATGAATATTTCATGAAAGTTAATACTTGGTCATGTTGCCCTTGCACTTGATGACCATTCTGAGTCGATTGGGCATTGATTCAGCGAGGTTTGCGAAGTAGGTGGGGTCGATCGTAACCCAGATCTTCTTCAGTGATTCTATCAGGTCCTTGATGCTGCCGGATGCTGTCTCTTGAACTTTGGATTTCATCAGATTCCAAGCATTCTCAATAGGATTTAGGTCCGGGGAATTACCAGGCCACTCCAAAACACTAATATTATTATCATTGAAGAACCTTTTTACTAACTGGGACCTGTGAGCAGGGGCACCATCATGCATGAAAAATTCACACCGATGAATTTCCCAAAATGGCAGCATGTGCTGCTTCAAAACTTCGAGATAGTTAGTCCCCCTCATGGTTACATTCTTGGGAAGGAAGTACAGACCTCCTCTGCCCTTGTTTCCACTAAAGGCACCCCACACCATCACACTATCAGGGTGCTTCACAGTTTTCACGGTATATTTTGGGTCATACCGAGACACATTGCTGGGACGACGCACGATCTTTGACTCTCCTCTGACCAGCCTAAAGGTGCTCTCATCACTGAACATCACCTTCTTCCAATGGGCAGCTGTCCAATGTTTATAGGTCTTGCAAAAATTGAGCCTTTTCATCTTCATAGCCTTGGTAAGAAGTGGCTTCTTGGCAGCGCGGCGAGCCGGTAGGCCTAAGTCCTTCTGTAAGCGATGACGGATGGTCCTGAGGGCGACGTTCTGGAGAAGGTCTGGGTGTTTTTTCTTGATTGAAGCGGAGGTTACAGAAGGATCTGACATCACTTCACGCCTTAGGATATTATCAGTCCTTGGAGATGTCTTCCTAGCTGCACCAGTGCCCTCCTTCCTCTTTGGTATGGTACCTGGTGGCAATAACTCAGCTGCCCGTTTTAGGCGATAAATCGTATTTCTTGAGGTTCCTAAATCTGCTGCTACATCAATAAAAGACTTTCCTTGCTCTAATAGGGTCAAGGCACGGCTTTTCTCTGTCATAGAAAGCTTTTTCCGCCCCATTGTATCCACTTGCACAGAAGTTATAGCACGTCAAATGTAGGCACGAATGCAGGAAATCAGCACGCTGGAGCGTTGTACACCAAAACCTCACTGTACGAGCTCAAACGAGACAGTGAGTTCCAATAAAGCGCAGTTCTGTTGTCTTAGCTCAGGAGAGTCATCCACTCGTGGCATAAGCCCCGCCCCTTTTCATTGGCTTGTTGGCAAGTAAAATCGTGAAAGCGATTTTATGTATTGATTTCTATTGCCAATATTCAATGTCACTTTTTTTGTTGCCGCCACTGTAATAATGGACCGAGAACTGATCCCTGAGGAACCCCACTGATAACATCCCTCCACTCTGACTTTACACCATTTAGCACTACCCTTTGCTTCCTGTCTTTCAGCCACTCAGCTATCCAATTTGAAACACCCCCACATATCCCAATCATTTTTAATTTATGAACTAGTCTCCTGTGTGGTACCTTATCAAATGCTTTACTAAAATCTAAGTAAATTATATCTACATTCTCTCCCTTATCTACTTGATCTGTTACAAACTCCAGAAAGTCTAGTAAGTTAGTCAAACATGATCTACCTGATCTAAACCCATGCTGAGCATCGCTGATTAACCCCTCCCTCTCTAGATGTTGGCAAATCCCTTTTTTAACTATTTTCTCAAGAATTTTACAGACTACAGGAGTAAGTTTCGGACTTTGTTGAAAAGAATCACCCAGAAAAAGTGTTCACTAATCGGTCTATCGCTCACTATGATGATGTTTGCCTTGCACATTTTCGAAAGATTGTTGAAAGCCGACAAAAGCAAACGACCTTGGATTGGATCTTTACAAAACGTCAGGCAAAAACCACTGCCGAGAGTGAACCTGAACTGAAGAAGGCGAAAGGTGACAACGATAGCAGTTAAACAAGAGAACCATTAAAGTAAAAAAGGAGAGAAAACTTTATTCTTTACATTATGTACAACTCTCATTTTTATGTTTATTGTGCAGTAATTTAATTCTAACATGTATTTGTTACAGGTTTTGATGCATTTTTGTAATTTATAAAAAATTTATGTCCGATTTTTAAGGGGCTTGGAACCGATTAGGGCATTTATAGGGTAAAAGGCATTTCTACTTACGAAATTTTCACGTTACGAAACGATTTGCAGAATGAATTAATTTTGTAAGTAGAGGTACCACTGTATAGTCATTTAGATTTATTATTTTATAGTTAATGTCTTTGCAAATTAAGATCATTATACCTCCACCCCTTCTATCTCTGTCTCTTCTAAAAATTGCATAGTTAATAAAATTAACATTTCATTTGATGCCCAATCGTGTTTCGCATATACAACACAAGTGGGGTTTGTTAGTATATAAGTAAACTTTGAATTCCGATAGATGAGAAAATAAGCTCTGGCAATTCCATTGCAAAATTTTTATCTTGTTTGTTTTATTATCCATTTTACTTGGCTTTTTTATTTATAGGTTCAGGTGCACTACAAATGGGTCTTTTATTTGATTTGATTAGGTTTGGATTATTAGTTTTGCCAGTCCTTCCTTCTTGCTTATCAAAAGTGAATGCACTCCTAACTGACCTAAAATTGTGGATGCATGGTAGAAAACTGAAACTTAATGAAGGTAAAACTGAAATTATAATTTTTACAAAGGATAGAACTCAAGTGTGCTTCATCAGTTGATATATTCAAGAAAAGGTTGAAAATTCACCTGTTTCTCTCAGCTTATGACCCTGATTCAAAGACTATGTCATTGGATTATAAGTTATAATGTGTGTGTGTATGCATGTATATATACATATATGTATGCATATGTGTATTTTTGGACACAGTAGGTTTTAATGAACTCTTTTAATAGCCAAATTGTTGACGGTGGTATGTATACCATAAATTATTTATTAGCCAAACTGTATATGTATATTTTAAACACACTAGCTTCTAATGAATGCTCCTAATTACTGACGGTGGTATGTTACCATAATTTATTTAATCGCTTAACCATAGATGTATGGTATTTCTAAACTGACATTGTGGTTTGCCCACAATTTCTGGGTTGAATCAGACTCTTTGTGCAGTCATTCAGACCCTAATGTACCATCCAGCGCCTTTGAAACTTGGCCAGATTGGCGAATAGTGATAAACGCGCTATATAAATATTATTATTATTTCTTTTATTTTTTTCAGGTTCAGAATTTAGGGGGGGGGTTTTATTTTTACCTTTGAGATTAACTGCATCATTTGTTTCAACAATGGGAGGTTTTTGTCTACTTTTATCTGGGGCTACATTTTTATGAGATATAGTGATGTGTAGTTTATTTTCTTTAGGTTTTGGAATACTTGTGTCTTGCCTGACAGTTTTGCCCTGATTATCAGCTTCAGTGAGCATTTCCTGATTTTTATTTCCTTTTTCACCTAATATTAGTTGAGTTTCATTATTAAGCGTTGTATCAGCAGATTGAGAGTGTATAGCTTCTTGTTGCATTTGTTTTGCTTCAACTAATGCTTCTTCAAATTCCTTCTGTCCCAAGTCTTTTAAGCAAAGCAATTAAGAGAAAGTTGTAAATATGTGTATCGTTTGCATTATTTTGATGATTACTAATTTTGAGGGGGTCGGTAGAGGATGTATTTGAATTAGTAAGAAAATTTGGATTGCTTGTCTTATCATAAACAAGTGGATTGGGGTTATTAATCAAGGTTTGGTGGTGAATTGATTTGCCATTTGCTGTATTATTATTGATGGTTCTATCTTGGGTAATACTTCAGATTCGGGGCGCACAGTAGATGGCGCTGTTAGTCAGAAACAATTTTGGGCTACAGCATATCTCTTATGACGTCAGACGGTAGCATCAGATGTGAACAATCACTGCGTTATATTTTTTTGTTGTTTTGGGGATTTGTAACTTTTAGTCTATTATTTACTAAATATCTGCGCTCTGCTCGTTTAGAGTTTTTTTCTAAGTTAGGTAAGGTTTCTTGATGTCTTTTATTGTTTTTTGTTTTGTTTTCGTATTTTTTGTTTGCTGAGAACGATAACAGCTTCTTACTGGCAACATCGTAGCTTATAAATAGGACCTGTTTTGCAAATGTTTTTCTTTCGTTATTGTGTTTTCGTGCTCTCCATTTGCTTCTTTGTTATTTGAATTCGGCTTTACTTTTATAAACGCAAAAAACTTTTAGATTATCTAGAGGCGGATAAACTAATCAAGAAACCTATAAAAGTAAGAATTGTTTGTTACTAGGTTAGGTTTTTCTGCCAGTAAAAAGCTGTTGGGGAGAAAAAAAAACAGTAAATTCAAGGGGACTGCTCGTGGGGGATATATCACTGAAAGGAGACCACCCTGCGATGATCCTGAGTTTCAATTAATTGGTAGGGGGGTCTGGGAGGCTGAGCCCCCCAGTATATACTCATATACAAAAAAATATTATGCCGTAATTGTTCACATCTGACGTCATAAGAGATATATTGTAGCCCAAAATTGTAGCCGACTAACAGCGCCATCTACCGTGCGCCCCAAATCTGAAGTGTTACCCTATCTTGTAGGTTAGTTTTTAAGATATGCGCATAGCTAGCTTGGTTAACTTCTTGGGGGTTTTGAATAATTGCAACAGTTTCCTTGGAAATAGAGGATGGATAAGAGTTTATATTATAAGGTTTATTATTTTCTTTTATTTGTGTTTTAGCACTTTCATAACTGATATTTAACTTTTTTGCTACGATTTCAACTTTCTTAGCTTCCTGGTATACTTTGCATCCTTTGAAGGTTGATACATGGTTTAAGTTGCAATTTGCGCATTTTAAAGTGACTCTTGGGCAGTCTTTAGCTGAGTGGTCATTACTACATATTAGACATTTTGCTCTTGATCGACAGGAATTAAATGTATGTCCATATTTTTGACATCTGAAGCATTGTATCAGTAGTGGAGTATAATCATTTATATGGAAATTTGTATACAGTATTTTAATTATAGTTGGATTATTTTCGGTAATTGTGAAGACTATGGGCCGATCATAGGCCTAGTTTTTGGGGGGCTATTTTGGGCTATCTTCCAAAATCCTATGGGGTTATTGGCCCAATTGCTCTAAATGAGAATGTAGTGGAAATAAAGAATGAATTAATATCTAAAGGCTACCCTATACTATCAATGTCTCGTATCAATAAAAGAATAAAAAAAGATAACACTCCAACACAATTTATTAAAATTGACTTCTCAGTTGAAAATAAGGTAATTGTGAAGACTATGGGCAGATGCGACTCTAGTTTCTTTTTGGGCTACTTTTCATTGTTTGGGCTACAGCATATCTCTTATGACGTCAGACAGTAGCGTCAGATGTGAACAATCACTGCCCAGGAGGCTTATTGGCAGTGCCAACAAACCCTCCTTATCAACGGGCGATTATGGAGTTACTTTCCACTCACCTAGTAAGAAACCTGCACTATCTAAGAATATATTTTGAATCTTAGTACTGGGGTAAATATGTAGACGAGCGGCCCAGCCGATAATATGTACTATTTTGTCCGTGTTCCAAAATGTTTCACGTTTTTGGAGTATATTTATAGGGGACGGCTCGTGGGGGGGTTAAACACGATGCGTGGACCGTACTACGATGATCTTGAGTTTCATTAAATTGCGGGGGGGTCTGGGGGGCACAGCCCCCCAGTATATAATCCTATTTTTTATAATGTTCTGACGTTTACAGAGGTGAATGCTTTAACTACATCATGTCAGCGCCTTTAATCGTTTTGCGAATTATAATAGGGGTTGGGGGTGGGGTATGACATCACAAATGGCAAGGGTGAATGATAATATTTACACAAAATATTTTTTCCGGCCGGGCCACTCGTCTACATGTTTACCGAAAGATTTAGTTAATGAAATATTAGTTATGCGGAGCTAATCAGATACGTCAACACCATCTGCAGTAAACTTTTTCTCCCTACCGCTACTTTCCCCTAATATAAACTATAAATTTAATATAAAATCCCAACCAAATATTCAGTGCTACAACTCAAACGATTCGAACGAAAAAGTAAAGTGTAAAGGAAGAAGCTGAGTTAGGGTTATTTTTAAGGGGGGATTTAAGGGGCTTGTAACTTAAGAAGGCCATTAAAAAAATATCAAAGCTGCAAAAGTTATAAAAGTTGAGTCGGTGAATTATAGTTCGAGCTAAACAGAGAAGCTAAGCGGCGTCAGAAAATTACAAGTAACTTAATATGAAGGATCCAGGGGAGATACAAAGAAACTTAATAGGTGATTTTTTTTCCAATAACAATATGAATTCCTAAAATCAGAGTTAATATGGGATAATTTAAGACAAAGATAGCACCGTCATTCTCAAGGATTTAGAGCCTTCTAATTAAAAAAAGTTATAGAAGCAATGTTATTCAGTTCATCGAATTACATGGGAATACCGATTTATTTGTCATATTGCCCTGCGGGCTGGGCTCCCCCAAAGGGTTAAAAAACCGTTCTGGTATATTAAGGTTCTCGACGAAGCCCTTTTAGGACACCGAGTGCAGGTGTCCTAAAAATACTCTCGTGAAGTCGATCTGTGCAAACTTAGCATCCGATTTCGATGAGGACGACGAGATAAAGGTTTAGAGCACGATAGTGTGGTGCCCATTACTGCCGTGAAAAGGGAAGAATCTCAACTAAGTGGGCAAGGCATGAATGCCCAGGAGGCTTATTGGCAGTGCCAACAAACCCTCCTTATCGACGGGCGATTATGGAGTCCTTCAGGGTCCTGTTGGCCCTTTCCACCACTCCGTTCGTGGACGGTGTGTACAATGTAGTGCAGAGCCGAGGCAAACCAACGAGGGCTGACAACTCATTGAATAGCTCGAATTCAAACTTGGCGCCTCTGTCAGTTAAAACGTAGAGCGGGGCAGCAAATCTGGAAATCCGCCTGTCGGGGAACACAAAACGAACCGGTGTTTCACTTGAATCAGTGATCGGTATTGATTATATCCATCTCGAGGCTCGGTCGATACACAAAAGTAAATATCACTGGTGTGAGGGTAAGGATTGATTCGGAAGTGTGTATGGTGGTAGTGGTCCGACTATATCAATATGCACAGTCTCGAACTTTGAAGATGAAATGTCAATGGGCAGATCGGGGATATCCTATGACGGCTAATCTTCGAGGATTAACATGAGAGGCACTCCCTTGTCCAGGAGCAAATATCCCTGTCCATATTGGGCCAGAAGTATCGTGCTTTGATCAGACGAAGCAAGGCCTTGATTCCCAGGTGTGAAAAACTGTGTAGTAAATTTTAAATTGTCATCCTACACGACATAGGCACGAATGGTCGTGGGTATCTTGATGTAATTTCAAACCATAGCTGAGCTTCCCCGGAAAAGGGAAAATATTTTAACTGCGAGCACAATTCCTTGGTTTCTTCGTCATTTCTCTGCGCTACTGTCAAGGCTTGAAGGTCAAAAGAGTCAATTTGGACTGAGTTGACGTCCATTGAAAGGCAATCAGTGCCTACGTTGTCCTGACTAGGCACATAGACGATATCGCTGATATATTCCGTTTTGGCGCTCAATGGCGACGAACATGCAGACACTAATGGCTTGTGATCAGTGCACAAGGTTACGTGGCGTCATTCAATCATGTGCTTGAAGTGGAAGACAGCAAGCTTCGTCGCTAGGAGCTCTCTTTCCTATGTGTAGTATGCTTGTTAGTCCAGCTTAGCTTGCTCGAAAAGAAAGCAACTGGTCGTGTGGATCCGTCAACCATTTGGTGCAAGGCAGCACCTGCCGCGAACAGGGAGCAATTTGCCACCAGTTGGTATGAGGAATCGTTGGGCAGCGGGTGGTTGAGTTTAACGGAGCGAACTAAAGCTGCCATGGTCTCCGCAAACTTTTCCTGTGCTTCTTCACTCAATTCAAGCTCACGAACCTTGGGTTGCAGGTGCATAAGCTCGGTTAAGGGTGCTGAGATTGCTGCTAAATTAGGCATCATTCTGCGGTAATATCCCAACATACTCAAATAACGGCACAGTCCCTTTGAGTCTTTTTGCAATGGCATGTCTGATATTTCTTTTACCTTTGTGGCCGCTGGACAGAATCCTTCTACCGACATGTGATGCCGGAGGAAATCAATTTCTTTCTTCGCGAATTCGCATTTCTTAAAGAAAATGCTTAGCCAATTTTCTTGCAAAATTTGAATATTTCCTCCAAATGCTTCAAGTGGTTGTCCATATTATCCGAAGAGATCAGAATGTCGTATATATATATATATATATATATATATATATATATATATATATATATATATATATATATATATATATATATATATATATATATATCAAAGTAGAAAGAGAGAATGATGAAAATGAATCCATTAAACCACATTGAAAGAGAAAACGGAATATTTTTTACCTTGCAGTAATATTTTTATTACCTTTATTCTAAAAAGTCCGTGCAGGGAAGCGATTCGAACCAGGCACACTGAGGCAGCGAGCACCGCTTTGATCACAGTTGAAAGTATGCCGTTAGTACACTACGCTACGCAGAGAACAAAAATTCTCTGAATAGAATAGCTTTTAAGGAACACTTTCGCCAGCTCAAAACGGAGACTATGAAAGAAATAGAAAATTAATTGGGAATTCAAAGAATAAATGAGTAATAGGTAAACGCGTGGCAGATATACAAATGTATATATCTCTCAAAGTAGCACGAGAGAATGATGAAAATGAATCCATTAAACGACATTGAAAGAGAAAACGGAATAATTTTTTCCTTGCAGTAATATTTTTATTACCTTTTTTCGAAAAATGCGTGCAGGGAAGCGATTCGAAACAGGCACACTAAGGCAGCGAGCACCGCTTTGATCACAGTTAAAAGTACGCCGTTAGTACACTACGCTACGCAGAGAACAAAAATTCTCTGAATAGAATAGCTTTTAAGGAACACTTTCGCCAGCTCGAACAGAGACTATGAAAGAAATAGAAAGTTAATTGGGAATTCAAAGAATAAATGAGGAATAGGTAAACGCGTGGCAGATATACAAATGTATATATCTCTCAAAGTAGCACGAGAGAATGATGAAAATGAATCCATTAAACGACATTGAAAGAGAAAACGGAATAATTTTTTCCTTGCAGTAATATTTTTATTACCTTTTTTCGAAAAATGCGTGCAGGGAAGCGATTCGAAACAGGCACACTAAGGCAGCGAGCACCGCTTTGATCACAGTTAAAAGTACGCCGTTAGTACACTACGCTACGCAGAGAACAAAAATTCTCTGAATAGAATAGCTTTTAAGGAACACTTTCGCCAGCTCGAACAGAGACTATGAAAGAAATAGAAAGTTAATTGGGAATTCAAAGAATAAATGAGGAATAGGTAAACGCGTGGCAGATATACAAATGTATATATCTCTAAAGTAGCACGAGAGAATGATGAAAATGAATCCATTAAACCACGTTGAAAGAGAAAACGGAATAATTTTTCCTTGCAGTAATATTTTTATTACCTTTTTTCGAAAAAATCTGTGCGGGGAAGCGATTCTAACCAGGCACACTGAGGCAGCGAGCACCGCTTTGATCACAGTTAAAAGTATGCCGTTAGTACACTACGCTACGCAGAGAACAAAAATTCTCTGAATAGAATAGCTTTTAAGGAACACTTTCGCCAGCTCAAAACGGAGACTATGAAAGAAATAGAAAATTAATTGGGAATTCAAAGAATAAATGAGGAATAGGTAAACGCGTGGCAGATATACAAATGTATATATCTCTAAAGTAGCACGAGAGAATGATGAAAATGATTCCATTAAACCACGTTGAAGCGATATTCAATTACAATGAAATAGTAGTTAAAGATAATTAATCAAGTAAATTTCTCCTTATCCACCATGAACAAAGGGCACATGCCATCAACAATGAAAGCAACTGACAAAGCATCAATTTTGTTTTTTGAGTTATTGCAGGCGCCGCCTTGCGAAACTGGAGAGTTAGCTGCACATATTTCACTGTTTTTGACGTGCTGACAGTAGCATCTGGCTTCTTTTTTCGTGATAGTTCTTACGTTCATTGTCGAAACTTTCTATATTATCTGGATGCCCTATTTGCTAATAGGTAAATTGATTTGGTTAAACGGGATCAATAAACAAACTTAATTCAAATAACACCGAATATATGTGTTATAAAATTGTAGCAGGGTGACGGATCAGCAGTAATAATTGCTCCAGGTTTTTTCTATGTAAAGCAAACAGAAAAACGATAGTTTTAAATAATCGCCACAATTATGAACTATTTGTTAGAAGTTATCAAAGATGATTTAGCCTAGTTCGTATCTTTGATTTGATCAAAATTTCTTTCTATATCACAACATTTTTGTTGATCATCAAACTATCTATTATGTAAGACGGAAAGAGCCACCCATTTCCCAACTGGCAATGGACGACTGCACGAACGGGGGAAAAATACCTATTTGAGTAGTAAAACGACATGGCAGGTTTTGACATGTCTTTACAATATGAGCGGAACTATAGAGATTTATAGTCTAGCTGTGGAACAGAGCTACGGGTTTCAATATGTAATAAAGGATCATTCGATAGCTAGAAACATGGCAATAACAATATCGCTCCTACACTCAGGTTACACTGGCCTGCATTTTGGATTTTTTAATTTTTATTTTTATTCATGGATGTGATCTTACATATTCTTGGGTTGCTGATTTTAAATATCTAAACCATTTTTTTCTATCACGTAAGAATTTTGAATAAAATACAAATTAATGAAGACAATAAATGTGCATTTTTAATATATTGTTACATATTTAAAATGAATAAGTAATCATAGGAAAGCACATTATTTAAGTTTTAAGAACATATGAGTATGTATACCAAATCAACATTAAATAAATCACAGTTATCATAAAATGAATCAAAATCATCAACATCAAATCAAAAGAATGTAAAAAAAAACATGCTCTCATGGTTAGCCTACATACCGATTCAAAGGAAGGTGTACCGCTGTGATTTCCGCCTGTGCTGCACAACGGGATCATCACGTTTCAATGGCCAGCAGTAATCCGCCATCATGCTGACATTCCATTTACCCTGGTATCGAGTTTCCATGGTGCAAATATCCTGATGGAAACGCTCTCATTGTTTCTCACTGTAGTTCCCACAATTCGTGGGAAAATAGTACGGATGTGAGTGCAAAAAGTGCATCTTCACACTAATTCTAGACTCAAGTTGCTGGAAACTTGAAATTAGATCATGGATCATTTTATCATATTCTAGGGAGCGGGTGTTTCCTAAGAAGTTATGGACAATCTGCTAGAAGAAAAACCAGGCATTCACCTCGACACCTGCTAATGCTTCGTCAAAATGCTTGTCCTTCATCAATTCCCGAATCTGAGGGACAACAAAGATTCCTACCTTTAGCTTACCTTCACTTACACGAGGAAACTTTGACTCCAAGTACTTGAAAGCAGTTCTATTCTTGTTCAAGGCCTTCACCAAAATCTAAATGGAATGATCGAGTCCATAAACTGGACAAGGCTTGAGTCTCCGAGGTCGATTCTAGCTATAACTATGACGTTGATGTTACTCCTACTAAAACTAATCCTCTTAATGTTACATTATTTATAAATAATGCCAGGGTATCTATGGAATTAGATATAGGTGCTGCACTTTCAATTATTTCTGAGAATATTTTCTCTAATCTATAGCATATTGAGTGTGACAGGCTTGTTCTTCATCTTTCTTCTAGAAACCTTAAGATTTATGGTAGCAAGTGAGATTTATGTCTGTGCTAGACTGGATTCTACTAATTCTTGTCAAGACACTATTGTTGTTGTTGAAAGATCAGGCCTATGTCTTTTAAAAATTGATTTGATTCATTCCCTTCATTTCAATAATTGTCAACATTTTTTGAAAAGTTGTGTGCTTCTAAAATGAGATTAGTTAATTCTTATGTATTTTCATGCACTGAATTCAAATATCATATTGAAAAATGCTTATTGGCTATAGGTTTAAATATGCAAGGTATGCGATATTTGATTATTTTATTATAACGTACAGTATGTGTCATTTTGTTTTTAACTCTAATCCATATCCACTCTCTACCTTTTTGCTTGACGCTTATAGTGGGCTTAAGAATCATCTCGTGCCAATGTCCAGCAATAGTCTGCAAGCATTGTTGAGCTCTATTTACCCTAGTACCAATTTTCCATGGTTGAAATATCTTGATGAAACCTTTCACTATGTTCATCACTAACTGTCCCACAGTTCGCTGGAAAAAAGTCGAAATATGAGTGCAACGGGTGAATTCTAAGTGACATGTTACATCCCATGTTCTTGTGAGCCTTGATGAAGTTTTCTACCAATTTTTCCTAGTTTCCTTCCCACCTGTTTCCGAGAAATCCCTTCGCCCCTAACTTGAATGCTTCCCAAGCAGCTTTCTTGTCACCATCTTTAAGAAGCTCTCGAATCTGAGGACCAATGAAAACTCCTTCTTTTATCTTAGCGTCGCTCAGTGAGGGGAATTTTGATGTTAAATACTTGAATCCCTGAACAGATTTGAAAAGTAGAGCTAACAAACAATTTTAACCATGATATTCATTATCAGCGACATAAAAAAATACTTGAAAATTGCTACTATGGTCTCGGAAGCTCTCAATATATATAGCGTATCAAACACTGAAGCTGATCTAGTAAAAGAATTTCCAGATTTATTTTCTACCGTTCTGGGTTGCCTTAAGTGTAAAACTTTGACTATTGAGGTAGATCCAACTGTCCCTTCCAAATTCTGTAAAGCCAAGACTATTCCCTATAGACTAGAAGCTAAATTGGAAAGCGAATTGAATATATTGGTGGAAGAAAGTATAATTTCTCCTATCCCGCATTTTCCTTAGGCTGCTCCATTGGTACCCGTAATGAAGGCAGATGGATCAGTCAGAATTTGTGGGGACTATCGGCCCACGGTAAAAGAGTTGCTAGGCTTGATACTTACCCTATTCCTAAGATCGATGATCTGTCTAGCAGTCTGTTGGATGATAAGCTATTTACTGAGCTAGATATGTCTCAGGCATATGCACAATTATGTCTTGATGATGCACTACAACAGTATACAGTGATTAACACACATCGTGGGTTGTTGAAGTATCATAGGTTGTGTTTCGGAGTTTCCCCTGTATCTGGAATTCTTCTTCGAGCGATGGAAGATTTATTAACGGATCTTCCTGGTGTTGTTTGCTACTTGGAAGATGTGCTCATATGTGGTTCATCTGAACGTGAGCATGTCTAGAGACTTAGAGCCGCACTGACGATACTAGAGACTGCTGGATTGAAGCTTTGTTTGAAGAATTGTGTTTTGGTGTCTCTAATAGGTCTTATCTAAGTTATAGTATTGATGCTCAGGGTATTCACTCTACTTGTGACAAATTCAAGCTATTGCAGATGTCCCTATTTCTACTATTGTGACTCAGCTTGTCATACTTAAGGTTGCTCAACCTTTATAGGAGGTTCATTCCTAAGGCGGCTTCTATCCTTGATCCTCTTAATAGCTTACTAAGTGCTTGTGTACCCTAGTCTTGGGAAAAGCACAAACAACTGCTTTTGTCGCCTCCAAGCAGATTTTTCTATCTTCTGATGCGTTAGTGCATTTTGACCCTCAGAAACATATTGTGTTCGTTGCAGACAGCAGAGCTTATGACATTAGAACTGTTCTCTGCGACCTGATAGATGGTTTAGAAAGAGAGGAGTGGGAAAGGGGGCAAAGAAAAAATAATAGCGTAGGCGAGTTGCGAACAGCTTTCCGGCGCTGAACCACTGTTAGCCAGCAGTGAATCCACTCTGCCATCCTGAGTCTCTAAAAAGAATCATTCAAACGAAGCTTTTAAGCCGCTCGCCTGCACTTCTCGTACGCCATACAACCTCCCTACTAGAAGCGGAGCGTATTTTGAAGAAATGAAGAGAACCTGTTTGGAAATATTATTCAAGGGCTAACCACCCACCCCTTCCGTTTCTTGGCACCATTTTTTTTATAAATAGGGGAGTCGGAAAAGGAGCAAAGAAGAAATAATAGCGTAGGCGAGTTGCGAACAGCTTCCCGCGTCGCTGGACCACTGTTAGCCAACGGCGAATCCACTCAGCTATCCTGAGACTCTAAAAAACTAATTAAAACGAAACTTTTAAGCCGCTTTCCTGCACTTCTCGTACGATATACAACTCCACTTTTTTTAAATAGGATATATTATAATTTTACAAGATAGTATGAATTTGAGGTTAATTATCGTAAATTAATTTTAGTATACAAATGATAACTGAGGAATTCAAAGCTCATGGTATATAAAGAATATGAAAGATAAGTAAGCGGTTGAGAATGAAATATAATACAAGTAATATAATTATGCGAGTACAAGTGGGTACATGAGATTACACACCTAGGAATATAGGTTAATATAATTATGGACATACACAAGGTATGTACGTGATCACAGGAGAGTACATGTGAGTGTATAAATATAATTATGTGGTGTAGGTGTATTAAGCATAATTAGTAGAATAGAGTTATGATGGAGTGTGAATTTGGGTCTGCAATGAGAGAAGAACAGGAGTTATGGTTTAATCTAGTAAGGAATGATTGTCGAGAATAATTGGCAGAGAAAAAGTAACTAACCATCAAGCAAGGTGATCCGCTTGCTGGTTCCTTGTGAGATGACATCAATCGGGATGTGGGAGTCTTGAGTCCTATTCTTCGCTGACGGAGTGACTAGTGGTGGAGACGTTTGCTCTTGCCTGACCACCGCTGCAGACGAGGATTCTTGCAATACAAAAGGAGGAGGCAGCGAAACGGACGGTGGAGTTTGAGTAGTAGGGGTGGTTGAAAGGGTGGGCTGGAGATTCTTTGGGGAGCTTACTGGAGCATAAAGGGTTATAGTGGGAGAAAGAGGAGGTAAAGGGCGTTCTGGTTGAACGTTTTCTATATAGGCGGTTTGATGGCGTGTTGCCATAGCACTATGTGAGTGCAATAGAATTGATGACGTGTTGCCATAGCTGTGTGTGAGTGAAGTGATTGCAGGTTGCAATAGTTGTGTGTGAGTGCTGAATAGATTGATGGCGTGTTGCCTTAGCACTGGATGAGTGTTTAGTGAAATGATGGCGTATTGCCATAACACTGTATGAGGGCTGAATGAATTGAGGGCGCCATGGTAGTATGCTAGTGATATTAAATTCATTGCGATGAATTGATGCGATATGAAGTGAAGATTGAGTGTTGGTCAAAATTCAAAAGTGAGGACCAGCCTGAATAAGTGAAGTGAGATGTAGGTGAGGGGATGTTGACCTGTTTATCCCTTGCCTTTTTAGTTTAAAGGATGCGAATAAGGAGTTGAGGCTAATTTAAAGGATTGTGAGAAGGTGGTTGAGATGTTGATTTGAGAAAACTGGAGGTTTGAGGTCAGAAGCAGGTACTGGTTCCAAATATGTGCACGGTTGCAAGCATTTTACAACTTGTGCACCGTAGTTGTTATGGTACCAGCACCATTAAGTAGATTGAGAGGAAACGGAAACGTTATGCTTCGGGAGACTCATTGTTGCAGTATGTGAAGAAGAAGAACGGTGGCTACAAGGCTGTGCACAGTGTTCAGCGTTGTGACAGCACCTTGGATGGTACTGGCATAATCCCTGATTGTGGGGAAGGTTATTAGAATAGGCGGAAAATGAGGTTGAAAATTTCGAAGCTTCTCACCTTCTGTGTTGGGATGATCTCGTTGCTTTTTCCTTTGGGAGCCAGAGCGGGACCTGCGCCTCCGATCGTCCAACACGTGTTTGTGCTCGCCCTATGATCCCTGTTGTAGCTTTAACCGCAGGATGTCGGCTTCCATCCTCCGCATTGAAGCTTTAAGGTCTCTCGATAGAAAAGATGGAACCCTTGAACGCTCTGGCCATACGCCAGAGGAGCTCATCGTTCCCCGAAACTGAGAAATGGAAGTGTTGTTAGTAGGGCCATGATTTTGGCCGTTGCCCCAACTCACGTGGAGATTAACAAATAATTTATCAGTGGCTATAGCTATCTGCTCTATATTCAAGGGGTTTGCGTTTAAAATAAGTGGCCTGATCCTCTCTGCGACTCCCCTCATGAAAATCTCAGTAGGGGGGGGGGCTAAAAAGGTCGGTTTGTGAACCTTTTACCCTGATAAGGTCCTTTAGGTGCTTTAAGAAGGTCGAATGACTCATATCTCCCATTTCCTGAGTTTTCAGGAGCTCTGTCAGGTTGTCTACTTGCGACCTGCCGTACTTCATGTGAAAAGCCTCCCTCAGGCGGTTCAACGAATGTACTTATGGGGAGATGCTGGGTGACTGTTGCTGTCTTTCTTCTTCTGTGATGTTCTGGGGGTTGAGACTTCTAGCCATGCGATTGGATTTTCTGCATCGAATACTGGAAGCGAGAGATATGCATGTAGCTGCCTGTGCGTGAATTGAAAATTAGATTCAGGCGTTTGATTGTGTTGACCAGGTGAACCGCTAGCTGATGTCCCTTGTTGCTGATTCATCATAGTATATAGTGTTTATTTATGTGTACACGTGATGGTTGAACTAATGTATTTCTATGAGTGAAGGAGCTGTGGTTGTTATGAGTGCACGTGTGTGTGTGTGTGTGTGTGAACGCGTACAGAACGAAAGCCTGTGGTCGTACCCGAAGAAAATCTTAGAGATTGAAATTAAGGAAATGAAAGAAATGAAAGAAAATTATTATCTGTATTTAAGGGATGTTAGTAAATGCTAATTAAATCGTTATAATAAGGCTAGAGAGAGCTTGCGTGATCTGCTTGAGTTAAGCTAGCTAAGCTAGGGGACTTTTAGTCCGGTAGGGTCACCCATGCCAGTAAGGTAGCTGTAGCAGGATCCAGACTAAGGGTTGTCAAACTTCTCTGCCACTTCTTTGGTGCGTCTCCTTGCATCCCCCTACCAACCTCTTCGATTCTGTTAGTACTAAGTTTCACCAACTCTCTTCAACTGTCCAAAAAAATCCCAATTAAAAAAACAATATTCATCTATATTACACATAAGTTGTTTATTAATAAGGGCCTCACCAGCTCCCTTATGCCGCGTGAGAAGAGAGGCTTTGGAACCTCTTTAAATAACACCCTGGAGCACTCATAGGTTGCAAGAGACTGAGATTGAAGGGATCTCAGGCGTTTGGGATACGATTAATGGAGAAATGCTAGGTATTCATTAGAAGCTTTCTCCTAACGTGTAATGGCATGACTAGCCGCCTGTGACCGCTATTGGTGAAGAAAAGCTCAACTTCTCTTTGGTGAGAGAGCTTTTGTGCCTTATTGGTTGCCAGATCAGCTAAAGATTTCGGATGAAGTCGTGGGCATTTAGCTTTACTATTTGCCTTAAGTAAGCCTGGCCGTTTTTAGTTGATTAGTAGGGCTTAGTAGGAAGATAGTTACACCTCAAGCACCCCTGTTGAGAAATAAGAGAACTACTTCACTGGGGCTATCGTGCTGCTCAGTTGGGAGCTGCGGCACGATTGGGGAAGTTCGGCCCAGGGGAGACCTTAGGGTTGGTGTGCTTGGTCAAAGGGTTTCTGTTCGCCGAACGACCGAAAACCTCCTGGAAATAGGCGGATGTGATTAGTGCGAGAGAAAATCACACACACAAAAAAAACTTTTTCAATGAGTATGGTCCGAGAGTTTTTTAAGATGGCGAAGAAGAATGGTCCTCCGTTTCGCAAGTTAACCTGCAAAATATGCAAAGTTTACAGATGGAGTGAAGACTTCAGGGGGAGGTTTTGAAATGAGATCACAGATACCGTTAGTGTCTGTGACTTCTGCGAACTCGAGAAGCGCCTGGGCGAGAACATCTCTCAACTGAGAGAGGAGAACTCCCTCCTCAAAAGGGAGGTTCAACTCTTAAAAACAGAGAGGTGCAGATGCTCAGGCGAGAAGGCTTTCGATTTCCAACAGCAGATTTCTTCTGCTGCAGGACTGCCTCAACGAGCCAAAAAGAAGAAAAGAAAGAAGAAAGAAGAGAAAGTAGAAATATAAGAAGAGAAAGTAGAAAGATAATAAAAGAAAGTTGAAACAGAGAACGAGAAAGTAAAAGCAGAATAAGAGAAACGAGAAACAGAAGAAGAGAAAACAAAGGAAGGCAAGAAGAAAAAGAAGAATGTAGAGATAAAAGAGAGAAGCGGTCGGTCGCTTCCGAAAGGGAAAACTAAGTCGTCTGCTGACAAATGTGCAAGGGTTACACTTATTAGTGATTCTCAAGCACGGGGTCTGCAGCCCCTGCTAGCGGCCCGCCTTCCCACTAGTGTGAAGGTAAGCTGCCTGCCAGGATGGGGTATCACCACATCAAAGTAGAGGCTGAGAAATCACATATTTCTGAGAACTCAGTCGTTGCTCTGATGGTAAGTGGAAACGACCTCTACCTGAGAGGATGTAGGGTACGCCATACAGATAAAATCCTCCACACGGTTATGGGCGCTGTGGACGACTGTGGGCTGAAAACCCAAAAGCGTATTGTAGTCGGGATGCTCCCGAGGAGAGGTCCAACACGGACCGCTCACTCGATTAACGTCTCATTAAACCGTCGCCTGGCAGATTTGTGTACGGCAGAGGGGGTCTTTCTTGTGGACCCGTACCGCACCTTTTATGGTAGAAATGATCTCTACCAAAGGGCTGGGGTAAATCTTTTCTTTAAAGGAAAAGCCTTTCTGTCAAACATGATCCAGGATGTCGTAGAGAGGACCCAAAGGAGTATCCGACCCAGAGTGAGGTCGGACGTACGCCAGTAGGCCTGTGTCACTCCTGGAACGACCTTCTCAGAGGTCGCAAAGAGGGGTGCCTCCTTGCCAACAAACAAGCTGGGAAACGGAAGAGCGTAGGGAGTCCTACAGTCGGGGACTCCATGAAAGTTCTTCTGTTTGATGCGAGGTCAATCAGGAACAAGTTTCTTCAACTTCGTGGCCTCGTAGCGATGGAAGAACTTGAAATGGTATCCATAACAGAGTCGTGGGTAAAAACCTCAAGCCGAGATTTTGAAGGTGAATTCATGATTCCCGGTTACCAATTCTTCTTGAAAGATAGGCCAGACAGAGAGGGTGGCAGGGTGGTGTTCTATGTCAAGGATACTCTCAACTCGACGGAATGCAACATCGTATCCGACCATGAACTACTAGGTGTTGACCTAGAGATACGTCCTGTCAGATACAGGACCCTGGTGCTTTACAGACCCCCTGCCCAATTCTTAGAACACGACAGGAGTCTGTACCAGCTGTTGGGCGAACTTGTAAGAGACAGAGTGTGTATCGCCATGGGTGACTGCAATACCCATGTTGACTGGCAAACGAGAGAAACCTGTGGCGAGAACGCCCTACTCCTGGAGTTCGCGAACAACGAGTTCCTGACTCAATGGGTGAGAGAGCCAACGAGAGGAGACAATATCCTCGACTTGGTTTTCACCTCTGAGGATGACATCGTTGAGGAGAGCTCGGTGGCAGTGACCAGCGACTAATTCGATTTGTAGTCAAAGTCCCGAAGGCAGGGCCTGCAACTAGTAAATCGAGGAAACTCGATTTGAGAAGAGCAGACTTTGCAGGTTTTCGTGCTTGACTAACTGACGCGAGGCTAGAAATGTGTGATGCTGTTGAAGACTCGTGGAACAGTTTCAAAACCACATTCATGAGTCTTCAATCGCGTTTCATCCCTCTGAAATGCCCCCGTCGGTCTTCTGTGCAACCAAAGTAGTTTAATCGATAAATTGGCCAACTGTTTAGGGAGAAGAGAAATGTGTACCGGCAATCGAAGATCTCGGGTGACTTTGACGAATACCGGAGGTTAGCCAGGAGAGTGAAGTCCAGCATAAAAGCCGCTAAGCGGTCTGAGGAACTCCGAGTGGCGAGACTCCGTAAGGGGAATCCCAAGGAATTCTTTGGATATGTAAACAGCCGTAAACCAATCCGTCGAACGATTGGCCTTTCGAGGCATGAGGAGGGGACATTAAAGCACTCAGAGGCAGAAAATGCTAACCTCTTCAACGACCTCTTCTCTTCAGTGTTTACTGAAGAGTCTGGTCCCATCCCCCAGCCAACGAGTTCCTACTCGGGGGAAAAGCTGGAGGATATGGATTTCACCGAAGGAGAAATACAAAAGAAGATCACTGACCTAATGACGAATAAGTCACCTGGCCCGGATGGGTTTTTACCTAAAGTGTTGAAAGAAGTGCGCGATCAAGTGTCACGACACCTGAGCGCAATATTCAACATGACAATCCGGACCGAATGCGTTCCTAGAGACTGGCGTGAAGCGGAGGTGACTCCTATCTCCAAGAAAGGAGACCGTAGCCAACCATCGAACTACTGACCTATCAGTGTGACTTCAATAGTCGGTAAACTCATGGAAAGCATCATGGTAGACAAGATGACGTCGCATTTAGAGTCAAACCTGCTACTGAGGAGTTCCCAGCACGGCTTTCAAAGGCAACGGTCATGCCTGACAAACCTTGTGGAATTCTTCCAGTTCGTCTTCAGTGAGCACAATCGGGACAAGGCGGTGGATGTGGTCTACTTAGACTTTCAGAAAGCCTTTGACAAGGTACCACACCACCGCATTCTCCGGAAAGTGCGAGCGCTGGGCATAGACGGAAAAGTAGCCGGCTGCATCGAGAACTGGCTAAGTGGCAGATGGCAACGGGTGGTGGTGAATGGAAAGGCTTCTGAGATTGGAACGCGTGCGAGCCAGGGCAACCAAACTGATTCCCTCTATCAGACATAAAAGTTATGAAGATAGATTAAGGGAATTAGATATGTTCTCGCTGGAAACCCGGAGCCTACGTGGTCAGCTTGTCGAAGTGTTTAAAATGCTTCGACAGACTGGACTACGGGGATATTTTACAGCTCAGCGAGGGGAGAACAAGAAATCACGGCTTTAAACTTGAACTGAAGCGATACCACCGTGATCTGTGTGGGAAATTCTTTACTTACAGTATCTGCGGTAGTTGGAACACCCTTCCGACGGAAGTTGTCAACAGTGAATCTGTTGACCAGTTCAAGTCAAGACTACATAAAGTCTTGCGAAATCGCCGTTAAGATCCTCGCGAGTGATATTCGAGGTTGCCAACGGACACCTTCGAGGATTGCGCCAAAAGTACCCTCCTTGTATGGACCGTAAGGTCTTTTAGGGTACCTATTTTCCTTGTAGCTCCTTGTAGCTTCTTGTAGCTATTGAAAAACAGCGCGTGTGCTTCACGAATGGCAGCGTGAGTTCCGAAATTCCACATTTTCGTACGATTGATTTTATTTTTGGTAATTAAGCGAGTGAGATATATTAAAATATGTGCAGCATTTTTATGTAGAGGTTCTGATTAGTGCATGAATGATTTAGTTACCTTAGTTAGCGATGCAATAGTAAGTACGTGCATAAATTATTATTTGAGTTGATTGATCGTACGACAACCCTTTCACCGGATTTGTTGTATTTCTAGAAGAGAAGTTAAATCTTTCGTATAACTGAATCACCTTTGGTTTGTAATGTTCCTTCAATCCCTTAACAATATCAGGATATTGACAAGTCACTCGCTCTTTTGGAGATAACAAACCCTTAGCTAAAGCAAAAACCTTAGGTCGCATCAAAGTAAGAAAAGCTAGTAGCTTCTTCTCATCTGGGATAGAGTTATCAAGAAAATAGAGTTCAATTCTATTAATATAGGTCTCAAATTCTTCGAAACTAGAATCGAAACTATCAATGGAACAGCCAGAGGCGTGCACTAAATACATTTAAAGTATTTAAATACTAAATATTTTATACATGAGAAAAAATGTAATTAGATACTAAATACTATTTAGTACTTCAATACTAAATACATTTCAAATATATGATATATAATGACAATTGATAAGGACCATTGGTATCACAACAAAAAAATATCCATTAAAATGAAATTAGATATTATAATTACTAATTTCGGATTTGGTGACAATTGGATTTATGTACTACAAAAAAAATAGAAAGTTCCATAGAATGAAATTTCAGTTAGCTTTTATATCAGCATTGCATTTAAGTAATATCAGTTACTGAAATGTTTCGTCAGATAAAGAACTCCGTTTTGGACATAAGGTCAATCCTTCTAAAGAGAATACCGTTTCAGAGGAGCTGAGAAGAGAAGGGTGGTGTTGTATTTAATAAATAACTTTTTTATGTTTGGATAGCTATCTACGAGTAAACTTTGAAGTGTTTTATTTGAATCCTGAAGGTAACTGAACAATTCTAAATCTGTGGTTGATCGTGTTTGAGTGGGTTTTGTAATTCCAAAATAATCAACACTGTCCGATACACAATTGGATGATTCAGCTTCGAGTCACTCTGCCAAATTCTCAATCACTTGAATCATAATATTTTCAACAGTTCTGGTGGCTTGAATTGTCCCATGAAATACTAATATCTAACCAGCGGAGTTTGAAGAATGGATGGCTTGTTGATGCAATAATGGCATCTGTAACGCTGGCTTCATTTGCCAAGGTCAAATAAGATTGTTAGCGCTTTCAAAAGCCCTTAGTGACTGCACTTAGAAGAGGTTGGCAAAATTTAAGAGAACGTGACTGAATGCTCTTCAGCTTTTTCTCCACAGTGAGCAGGGTAGAGAGCAATTCCCCATAAAACAGTTTTGTTCTCGCAGTAGGCGATCAATTGCCACTGCAATAGGAGCCAAAACTGAGACATACTCCCCAAGAAATTCAATTTTGTGACTTCTGTACACTGGAAGTTCAAGGGACGTCATGAGTTGATGAAATATGTCCTTGTGCTTTAAAAGTAATGGCAATGAATCAAACAGAGAGTTTCACCTTGTAATGCAAAGCACCTTTAATGAGCAGTTGATAACAGTTTTGATAATCTCTGCTGAATTTGGACGACCGCTTTTGTTCCATAATGCTGAGCATATCTCCATCACAGCATGATTGATATTTGCAAAAGAAGATATTTTCAGTGCATGTTTTGCATCAGTTGTGGCGACGAGACTGAATGTATGTGAAGCACAGCGCACATGCTTAGGTGGGCTAAAGTTGCATGGGTCAGATTAAAGGTCTCCTTCCTGATCTAAGGCATTTCTCATTAGGAAACTATCCTCCAGCTCGTGCGCAGCCTGATCTTCTTCACCTACTTGGATTCCCTCTTCTGAATCTGTGGACACATTTGCAGCAGTGACCGCAAATTCATTAAACGCTTGAAAAAAATTAAAGCCGTTATCAGTGACGGTGCTCGTGATTTTCTGCAGGGGGATATCGTTTCATTGATGATATTCTTTATATGATAAGCAATCTTAATGTAGTTACGTTCTCCTTTGAAATAACAGCATGCCAATACTCCACCGTGAGGGACAAAGGCAGCTTCCTCAAACTGAAAAAGAAAATGAAATAACAGTCCAATGTTTGTCTCATAAATGTTTCCATAAATTTTACATAAAAAATATAATCGAGATAAATTCACCAACAAATAGGTCTGCTTTCAGCCAAGAGCTGATAACTGCCTAACTGTAAAGACATTTTCAATTTCATAAAGAGCAAAATCTTAACATACCCAATGAACTGTAACGCCCAAAAAACTACGGTGACGAGTTGACCAAATATCTACAGTAAGACATAAGTAAGAGGTGCTGTCTAGTTTATTCTTCAGCTTCAGTAGAGCTCTTGCACTTTCTCTTCTTCTCTAAGTTTTCGACCTAACGTCTGCCTTAAAATTACGTCAACTGGAGAATTTAGACCTGCGATAGTGGAATGTGTGATTATTGTGAGTGAAATTGATTTTCACAGTGAAATGAAAATATATAGAATGCATATAAAATTTTATATATAAAATGTAGCTATATGAATATCCTATAGCTATATAGGACTGGCCATTAATTCATAAATATATTATTAGTCCTTAATATTCAGAATTAAATAGTAAAATATTGACTTTCAGTATTTTTAGTAATATATACATATTTAAGCTTTATCTCCTACATCTTTGACAGGCGGGAAGGCTAGTTTTGACATAATGATATACAAGTATTGCTGCTATTACGAAAGACATCGTTATAGGAATTAATCTAATAGCTGCATGTTGTGGTACACCACTCTATACCAAACACTACTATATTAGGGGGGGAGGTGACTTGATCATATAGCTACATTTTATATAAAAAATTTATATGCATACCATATATTCTCATTTCACTGTGAAAATGAGAACCGTTTAAGGAATGTTTCAGGGATTAACGATCGACCAGGAGGTCAAACTCGAGGCGTTGGGTTTCAAATCCTTAGCAAATCCAGAAGAGTGCAAAAATAGTTGACGAAATTTGCTTAAATAGGCCGAGAGTATCGTTCAAGGTTAGTTAAAGATGAAACAACAAAAATATAATTTTATTTACAAATATCAAAATAAGAATAAAACTAGGCAAAAGGGAATTATTTAAAAACGAAATAGTCTCTTGATAATTATGATAAGGATGGATTCTCAAATAAAATTAATTAATTATCGTAACTATGTTCAGATCAAAAGGGGAAACTTGACAATACTAATAATTGAGGGGGTTTTAATCTTACAGGTCGGTGACTTCGATGAAGGTCCTGCTTGTGATGAGGCAAGTGGGGCATGATCCTGACGAGGCAAGTAGGTCACGATCCAGAGGATCGTGCCCTACAAATTCCGAGGAATAACGATGAAGATAGCCAATCTTCAAGGTTGACATTCGACGGAGAAATGTTGGATTACTCGTAATTCTACTGGAAGAAGAAACTTCTTTTCCTCAAAGGTAATCGATGGAGATTTTCTTCGTATCAATTAAAGGGAGGGAGACTGTCTCGCAACTTCAAAGGATTGCCGTTTACAGAAGCTACCAATTGACTGAGGTAAAATCACAGCGAAGGAAGTCTTTCTGTCTGATGAACGTTCACGGGACTTCGACTCGAGACGATGAGGACGACTTTGAGGTGCGTGTGGGACTCACCGATCTCGGGTCAAAACCGGGTATTTGTACGAGTAATCCGGAATTGGTAAAGGGGATTCGGAGCAGAGGGTGTAGAAGCTCCAGAAATCTTAATCCGTGAGGTGAACGAAAATTTAGCTTCTAGAGGCAAGGCGTGAAAAAAACAGGCGGCTCGTTCTCTCCTTGTTGCCAGGGGGGGGGGGGAGGGAACTATGGACAAATTTGCAGGATTGGGGATAATATCTCAATACACTCAGGAATCGAAACTTTTCGAATGTTCCCGAACAGGAAGTAGCGTTTTCCATTGCGGGATACAATCGCAAGTGGTCTCCAAATAACGTGAGGAGGTCAGAAGTTGTTCTTTTACACTACATATAATCGATCAATACTTGTATTAATTATTCCTGAAATTTCTTAGTCAATAATATCTTCAAGTAAATGATAGCGCGCTCTAAGAATATATGTATGTGGATTCTCATGAAATTATTGCAATATATTACCTCTGTTGTTTATATATGTCTTCCTTTATTTAACTTCGTTATATAGCCTACGTAGTGACCAATCACCCAAACACCTTAATATTCGGTCGTTCTAAGAGCTTAACCTGTACTACTAATACTATAATTGTAAACAACATTTGTAACTCATAACTCACCTTTAATTAATTTTACAAAAGCTGGTTGGTCCATGGTTGAAGGGGATGCACACCTTGTATGATAAAATCTGCAATCAGCTTATCAACAACAGATTGTTTGACCTTCTTAGTATTTACCGTAAAATACCCCGGTAATGTGTTTACTTTAACACCGCTGCATGAAGGACAATCGTCTAATACTGAACATTTTCTTTTTGAATTTTCTCTTCGAGCTGTCACGTAGTTATCCGCTTTTGGCACCGAAGTAGGGTGCTTTCTCTGTTTATAAATGTACATGATCATATAAATGAAGGACATTTGTTTCGCCTTGTCATAATTCACGTTACATATACTATAAATAAAGGTGTTGCAAAAGGAAGCAGGTAGATTCGTGCATGGTAAACCTCCGCTACTTAACATTACCGTTAGCTACTAGCAACTTTGCCATTTTATTTAAATACGAAATAGTGAAACTTGTCAATTCAATTAAGTATCATATAATTAGCTTTAATAAATTCCTACCTCCAAATGAATGCGTAGATTGGAAGTAGCATTGATCGCCGCATAGATTTCCCAATTGAATGATGTAGATAAACACTTCAGTTTTTTCCGTGGAAGATTTCACTCTAAAAAATTTACCATCTAGTAAAGGATGACTATAATTACATGATTCTTTATCTTCCTCGTCTTTATTATTGTCTAATGTCTCCATTTCACACTCTTTCGAAGAAGCTGAAGTTGCCATGCAGTAATTGAAATAACGCTGAGCACTCTCACTATAAAACCGAACACAACTGTGACCATCTGTTATCTGAATTTGAACTGATGCAACAATCTTCCTTCACCGACTCACGCAGTCAACCTTTTGTGTCATACAAATTGCGACAAGCTAAAACATGCATTACACGTTCTTAACAGCTATATAAACCTATTATTAGTAAAGTATTTAAATAAATTGTATTTAAATACTTTCAAAAGTATTTAAATACATGATTTCCATTGTATTTACAAATAGATTTTTAAATACATAAATGTATTTAAATACTGCTCACCTCTGGGAACCGCTCTGGGTTGTCTTAATACATCGTTTTTAATCTTCATGGAGAGAGTGCTGGGCGTAGACTGACTCTGTATTTCTAGAGGACCTTAACATGCCACCTAGTAATGAAGCATTGACAACAAGCCTATGGCCAACCAACACAACGGATCACGTCATTACATAACCATTGTTGCTGGGCACAAAAGTGGCATGAAAAACAGATAGATAGTTGCTACGAGTGCTTCGTCAAGGAGCGACGTCTTTCGGATCTTTGTGTTATTCAGACATCACTAATACGTAATTTAAAGATTGAATTTCTGTTCGTAACCAGGAAGCCCACCTCACCTGCACGAGCATTGTAATATGAAATAAAAGACTCAAAGAAATATAAAAAAATATGAGCACTTCGATGTATTGTATGATGTATTATAATGGGTTCACGTGAACCCATAAAACATTTTACTTAGAAGTGTTCGAAAGGACAATTGTGATCTTAATACCGCTTATTTCCTATTGTGAGGAAATTCCACGTGGAATTTCTAGTCCAGCACGGAACTTCCATGCGCTGTAGAAGGTTCTGTTAGGCTTAAATTGGTAGGCCTAACCCCCCCCCCCCTTTCCAAAAGTAGTAGCTCGAAGCGCGTCCACCAAGATTCATCTTTACACGGGTTAGAATAGCCTAGGCAAGAAGATTTGAGGCCATTCGAGAGTAGAGCTGTTTCCTACTACCCCTCCCCCCCTTTCACTTCCCGCGGGGAGAGCCTCAGACATATATAGTGCTCGTTTACCATGAGATAGACACATAGTTGAGAAGTCTCGCCCGGACCCAAGAAGATTCCCCTAGTTCCAAGTCAGGTGCTAACAACAAAGCAAAGTGACGGCCGAACTATTTGTGTATTGGAATTAGCCCCAGCCAGTGAGGTAATTCCATTTAACGATCGCTACCGAGCGGGGTTTTTTTTACTTCACTCATCAGCTCCTGTCGAAGCCCTCCTCGTCCGCCCTTCGTTTCGGGTGGCCGAAGTACTCTTCCCTGGACTGGATGTTACCGCTCCCCTTTTTGGAGAACCGTCATCACTTTAACATCCCGCTCAGAAACTCCGAGCGGCCTCGCCTCACGTGCAGAAGACACCCGTGGAGCCTTACCCCGACCTCTCACCGGAATCCTCCGTAAGCCAACCCCTCTCACCCTTCTGTATGATCTAAGCAAGCGTTGTAACTAAGGTTAGTAACATGTAAATGCCAGCAAGCTTGTTTCGACCGTACGAGCATTATAATATAAAAAAAGACTCAAAGAAATCTCATAACCGAACACTTTAATGTATTTTATGATATATTGGAATGAGTTCAGGTTAACTCGTAAAACATTTTGCTTAAAATGGTCCGAATGGATAATGGTGGTCTAAAGACTTCTTATTCCCTACGCTATATCTATCCTTTGGAAAGGTCCGAATGTACTATTAGGTCAACACAGCTCATTCTACGATCACACACATATAAAACTCATATACATCCCATCTTCTCACACAATCTTCCCACTGACCATGGAGATTTCCCATTTGACCATTTCTTTTGATTTATTTATTCACGCCAACTCATTTTTACACAGTTATATCTCCCCGCACCCATATAAATTCTTTGATAATGAAAACAACCTGATTTTTTTTTCCTCTCTGTCTTTCGCTGTCCCAAGCAAACAAAGAAATCAACACTCATCCATCTGAAGATAAACCTTTTCCTCCCTATCTCATTTATAAGAGCAGGCAATGCTCACTTTTCGTAACCACATAAATACCAAATTTATTAATAATTATAAAAATAATCATTATTAAGTCACTCATTCTCACTTATTCATCACTCAGTCATTCAACTGTAGTCCATTCGACAAGTTTAGCGCATTCATCTGCCTAACTTTAAACTCACTAAAATCTACTCATTCATCCTTGACTCGCTCCAATTTATTTATCACTCGTTTGAATCAAGTTCGGGAATAAAGTTACTTAGAAACCAAAATACGATTCTATTTGGTGAACACCCTACAAAATATAATAAGCCTTAATCGGATTAGTAAGCAGAGAAAACCTATTTGTTCCTACCAAGCAATAAAGCTTTTGTTCCTATACCGAACTCGTGACCCCACCCTAATCGGAGAAAAACACTTTCTCTCACCACAAGTGGTGACCTCGTACTGACTTAAAACAAAAGGAAAACAAACATCATCTTCCGCAGTGACTTCAAACATCATCATCATACCGGAGACTTCAAAAGCAAAATCATCATTGTCTCAGAGTGACTTCAAGCAACCCGAGTGTCCTCAAATAGTAAAAAAACGGACAACCAGCAGCAGCAAGACACTTTCTTTGAAAATGGACAACGCTGATAATTCTACTGCGGTGAGCCCAGTTCCTCCCATTTCCTTACCAGAGTTCCAAAGCTCGCCCATCTTGCATCCGATCATTTCTTGCGGAGATTAAGTGGCATTTTGGGAGACAATGTGAGTCATTACTTTCTTGGGGAATGCTTTGTCCGACGTCTCCCACCAGACATTCAAAAGGCCCTCGAGATTCTGGCCCTGAGTACCCTTTTTGACCAACTTGAGACCATGGTCACAGGTACACTCAATCGCAGTTCGAATGCACGAGTAACAGCTATTGCCAATGCCCCCCCCCCCTCCCAAACTTCGACTCACAAATGGAAGCAGCGCTAGTCCCCTTAAACGAGGAAGTGGCAAACCTCTCCCGTCAAATAGCTTCATCGAGGCACTCTAGGGATTCATCAGAGGATGATCACCATCGCGGCCGCGCAGCTCTCCTACCCATCTTCATTCAGAATCCAATCGCCCTCACAACTCTCGTGCATTAGAAAACGGTATATGTTGGTATCACCGGAAAATTGGTCAAATGCACATCGCTGTCACCCCGAGTGCCCGCAGACTAGTGGTAGGCCGGATTTTCCCAGGCAACAGTGATGGATGACGTTGCATCATCGGGTGCTCCCCACCTTTCTTTATACGTCAATGACACCAGAAAGCAAAAGCGGTTTTTAATTGATATATTTTTCCTTACTTATCATTTTACCCGCTCCCCTAGTGCAAAAACAAAACAACAAAGTATCGCATATATCCCTCACTACAGCTCAAACTTTAAACCTCTCACTAGGACGTAGGCGCAATTTCGTCTGGAAGTACTTAATATGTGTTATATGTTTCCCCCTCCTCATTTATATTTGTTCATATGTATTCATGTTACTAATATTTTGTTTTGTTTCTTTTCTAGATGTATTATGAATATAGTTGATTAAACCCTATAATAAGGGGCAATTTGAATATACCCTACTACTCATTTCTGTCATTACAATAAAAGCTTGTAAGGTAGCTATGTTCACCACTACTCATAACTATCATTACAATTTAATCAACTATTATCGATAAAGTCATACGACTTGAGAATTCCATGTACCTCCTTCGGATCTTCACGCTGGTAAATTATAGAAGCTTTGGTATAGAAATTTCTGCTACTTCCTTTCTACAATATCTGATCATTCTCCAAACAAGTTAGAAGTACTCTAGTTGTACATTGGTCCTTATGTCGCGGATATAATAGAGGGTTGTGCTGATTATGCGAGGGCTATTGAATTGTTGCAAGCTGCCTATATTTCACGATCCCAGTGAAATTCACGCCAGACATTTGCTTTCTACTCGAATTCAAATTTCAGAAGAATCGATTGACCATTACCTTCAAGCTCTCAATTATCTTGCTGTGGATTGTAACTTTCAAGATGTTACTACTGAAGTCTACCGTGATGTGAGTATCGGGGATTCCTTCATACGAGGGTTAAAATCTTGGAATATTCGTACACGACTCATTGAAAATCAAAAACTTACATTAACCGATGCTACTCAACAAGCTCGAGCCTTAGAGCAAGAATTAGTGAGATCTGAATCATACTTATTTACTCCCGTTCATGTACCTGCTAGTGTGGTAGATGTTCCTGATACATCTATGACCTCTAATAAGGAAAAAGAATGTGAAGAAGTTAGCTTTCCACTTACAGCAGCTGTTTCGAAAAATACCTCAAAAATGAAGGATGATCCAACACTGTCCAGCTCGCGATGTAATTTGTCGTAAATGTGGGAAGCTTGGGCATTTTGCAAATGTTTTCTAAGTCAAAATCGAAACGTCCTGTTTCACTATCTTCTGCCCCGTTTGCTTCCACCTGCGCTACCAGCGACTTGCTGTTGCCTACTGCACATGTTCGATTGAACGGAGATCCCTAGTCACTTCAATGTCTGATTGACAGTGGAAGCTCAGAGAATTTTATAAATGAGGGTGTAGTACAAACTATGCATCTTCCACTTAATGAATGATCGTCTGTTGATTCGATGGCGTCTCCTTTCTCAGAAAATCTTAGAGGTGACTGTATTGTCAAGGTTTCAATGAATCGTCGCATTTATGAGGATGTCGAAGCTCCTGTTCTTCCATACGCTTGTACTGATATTATTCTTGGCTTACCATTTTTAAGAGTGCATAAAAGCGTTAGCTAAAACTATGGTGCCATAGAACCATCCTTAACTGTGTGTGGACTGACTAAACTAAAGATTCCCCCAGTTTAGAAACTTATTCTCGGATTGCACTCCAATTGCAATCGAAAATGTGGTTAAACCTTTACTTCGTGATGGGATTATTGAATATAGTAATTCTCCTTGGCACGCACAAATGGTAGTGGCATCAAACGCAAATGATAATAAAACGAATGGTGTTAGACTTTTCTACAACAATAAATAAGTACACCACTTTGGACGCTTACACGCTACCCAGGATTGAAGATATTGTTGCAAATATCGCTAAGAATCACTATTTCAGCATTATTGATCTATCTAATTCATACCATCAGATAGAAATATGCTCAGAGGACCGCCCTTACACTGCTTTTCAGGCCGGTACCAGTCTTTATCCATTCAGGTGCATATCTTTGGGTGTTACGAATGGAGTTTCCGCTTTTCAACGCTCTATGAATCAGTTTATAACCGATAGCAAACTATGTAACACTTATGCTTGTCTCGATAACATAACAGTCTGCGGAAAAACGAAAGAAGAACATGATAACAATCTAAAGCGTTTTGTGGAAGCTGCTTCTAAATACAATCTCTCCCTGAATTCTGAGAAATCTAAGTTTTCTAACGACACTCTGAAACCCGTTGGTGAACGAATGAGCCTTTGTTAGAAATACCCGTACCATCTAGTACAATATCTTTGCAGCGTTGTTTGGGGTTATTTGCATACTACGCCAAGTGGGTTCGCAACTATTCAGAGAAAGTACGGCCTCTTGTAGATAGCTGCAGATTTACTTTATCTCTTCAGGCTATTCAAGCATTTCAAACTTTGAAGAATGACATTGCCAAATCTTCCGTGAAAATTATTGATGAAGACGCTCCCTTTTCCATAGAAACGGATGCATCAGATAATGCAATCGGTGCCACCTTATCACCGTGCGGATGACCAGTGACTTTCTTCTCACGCTCATTGAACCGATTAGAAAAGACACTACATCGTTGAAAAAGAAGCGTATGTTGTGGTAGAAAGCATATGTAAATGGAAACCTTTTTTTGGTTGGTAAACATTTTGATGTAACAACTGATCAAAGAGTTGTGTTATTCATGTTTGATACCAATGTAAAAGGTTAAATCAAGAATGATAAGATCATACGCTAGCGTAAGGAATTACTTTCATTTTCCTTGGGTATTCACCATCGCCCGGGACACGAAACGTGCAGTATTGTAACGCTATTTTGGATATTACAAGTTTAAAATCGCTTCATGAGAGTCTCATTCATCTTGGAGTCCAGGGAATGCTACATTATGTTCGTGTTAAAAACCTTCCTTACTCCATCCGTCGTATTACTGTTGATTGTCAGGTATGTGCTAAAATAAAACCCGTTTCTCTAAACCAGAAAATACTTCTTTGATACGAGCGACTGCGCCTTTCCAATGTCTTTCGATTGATTTTAACCCTTCAAATACCATGCCTTGAAAACTCGAAGCTCCTTCATTACCCAAAGAACGTTTTGAGAAGATGTCAAGACCGGCTGTCCCGCATTCCGTTCAGTATACGTTCGGTTCCCAGCTCGGACCTACTTATACCTATTTCTGCCTCCAAGGCACGCGTGGCTCGCCCCTGTGCTAAACTGGAACCAAAAACTGAAATTATTGATTATCGCTAGTTTGGAACTAAAGGTATTGGCGATAGCGACGAATCAATAACGCGGGAAAAAAATCGGATAACCGATAACCCGATATCGTTATCGCGATAACGCCCACCTATGTCAATGTACAGTGGCACTTGACAATGATTGCCCATAATATTGTGCGCTTTCTACTTTTTTTTTAGCCCAAACATAACATTGCCTTTGAGCCGATTTCCTATTCCTTGTAGCCTATCAAAGGAATTTACCGAAGGTCGAGTGCACAGTTGGTTTGAAGCACTAGTCACTGAGTAATATCCCTCAAGTAATTGTTTTATTACTTCCATTGAAAATTCTCTTAAAGAAAGCCTTTGTTTCTGTACAATCTGAATTCATCAAATGCATGTTATATGCATTGAGTATGGCAACATCAATAAGACGGTAAACAAGCTTTAGGTACCATTTGGTGGATTTTCTAAGACATTCAACAGAACTGATCATCATATCTGATTTGTCAACTGAGCGCATATTTATATTATAATCCATTATTCCATTCTGTTTCTTTATTTCTTCTCCGGTTCTATGATTTTTTCCCCCAGAGTTTACTGAGTGCCTTCGTGTACGGAGGTACGAATAAAAAAAATCACGTTTATCAACCCATCGAATGGCTAACATTCCCTTTTCTTTCTTTTTTGTAGTTTAATGGTATCTTTAGTTACGGCCCTGTCTAAGTGGGCATATTTTTGTCGTTTCCTTTTACTGTTCCACAGAGCCCCGTATTCTGATCAAGAAGGAAAGAACACAAAGCAGGGCTTGTGTACCAATTATCTGTATACAAAATATGCCCTAATCTTAGATAAGGTTCCATCAGTCTTTTTTACAATTGTCCCAGATATTCCTAGTGGATCATTGTAGAAAATATATGTGTTTTTCCTGTGTAAAGTATCATATCTAAGATTATCCATGTCTCACAATCGCACAAAACAAAAGGCTTGAGCCCGAAGCTATGTATTGTTTGTATGACAGACGACTCTTGAATATAACGAGAGATTCGTATATCACTAGCTTTTGGAAGGGGACAAATGCTCTTTGGAATTTATCTTTCAATGAATGAAAGAAGCGTCTTATTTTTCACATCGTTCCTCGTATTCCTCCAACCGAATTGTCAGCAAAGCGAAGAAACCTTAAGATTAGCTGATATCGATTCCTTGACATAAATTTCCTAAAAATAGAAGTTTCAATAAAGGCATCAATTGACCAGTAATCAGCTAATTTGTGCTTCCTCACATGATGCATTAGGAGGGTGAGGGGCAATAAAAACGCAAAGCTTGCTTACGGATAAATTTTTCCATCTATGTGTGGTGAATGGAGGAGAGAAGGGGGTTTCTTAACTTTGTTCACAATAGCGATTTGTTTCCATGCATATGTCTGATAGGATTTCATAATTAAAAAAATCTTCAAAATACGCATAAGGCTTATTTTCCGAGTTTAAAGCCATGTACACTTGGATTCATGAGCGGGCATCCTGAAATATGATGTTCCTGGGGGAGAGATGGAGGCACCTTTGCCACGTTTAATCAATTTGATGATTTTCAGCAATAATTGGCTCTAATTCGTCATCGGATGAGTCTGAACTATTATTGTCACTGTCTGTTCAAAATCAGAATCAAGTTCAGAGTAGATATCCAAAATTTTAGAAGGGTTGGCCATTTTTTAATAAATAAGAAAATTCTAATAAACACCATTTAAAAAAATACGTGTGATAGCTAAAACTCTCTTAGAAAGACTAAAGTAGGCCAAATACCAAATGAATATTTCAAAAAGAAAGTAAACGCACCGTTACCTAAAAAAAAGGACGCTTCATAGGCCTAAAAACATATGAGCCTCTATTGAGTCGCTGGGCAATCTCGCGCTCGGCTTATTTTGAGTCGCTGGGGATCGCGAGGGTTAAGGGGCTGAGTCCAGTTTCCTCGCATTCGTCGCGTTATCTCCTTACAACTGTTAATTTGTTTAGCCTATTTCCGTTTGCGTTTCCATACCGCGATATGTCATGCAGAATAGTTATTCACTGTCTTACAAATCTTTTTTTGTTATTTGGTCTACCCGCATATATCCATTCAGACTGCGGCCTGTCATTCATTTCCAACGAAGTAAAAGAATTTGTACTACGTCTCGGTGTATACAGCAGCCACACCTCTCCATATAACCCCCGTGGAAGTACCCAATGTGAGCGCTATAATGGCATAATTTGGAAAACTGCGAGGTTGGATATTGAATCTCGAGGTTTGCCATGTCATATGTTCACTACTTTGTACCTCTACAAATACCACATCGCATGAACGACCTTTTGTTTTTGAAAGACGTTCAGTTAGTGGTTCGGCCCTACCTTCTTGGCTAATTGAACCTGGGGAAGTCCTCCTCAAACCTTTGGGAATCGTAGTAAATACCAACAAGCAGTGGACGTCGTTAATCTTATAGATGCTAACTCTACACATGCTCGCGTGAAATTCCCTGATGGGAGAGGGAGCACTGTTACTCTGCGTAATTTAGCTCCATGTCCTATGAATATTCCACCTAATGATTCCGAATCACGAAATCCAGGTGACCTTTCCGATCTAGCTTCCAATTCCAGTTTGCCATCTACAACAACTAACTTTCATCAAACCAATGAGAAGATATTGGGAAATGAGCAGGAAAAAAATATCCAAATACAAGATCATGTTCATGATGCTGATAACAGTGTGAATAGTCACAACAATCCGAGAATACAGTTGCCTGGCCCTAGAAGATCTTTACGCGCTCATAAACATGTACGTCGTTTAGATTTGTAATCTTTTCGATTTCTAATTTATTTTGATGCCTTACTTTAACTTTCTTTACCTAGTGTATTGTATATTTTGTAATTTTGAAAATAGAATGAATTTTTTTTTTGTGGGAGTGACTGTTATGTTATATGTTCCCCTTATTCGTTTATATTTGTCCATATGTATTAATGCTACTAATATTTTGTTGTTGTTTTTTCTAGATGTATTATGAATATGGTTGATTAAACCCTATATAAAGGGGCATTTTGGATATATCTTACTACTTATTTCACTCAGTACAATAAAAGCTTGTAAGGCAGCTATGCTCACCACTACTCATAACTATCATTACAATATGTGATGTCCAATCTGCTATATTAGGTGCCGACTTCCTGCCACACGATAATCTATTAATTAATTTAAGGAAATCGTGTTTGGTGGATGGTACCACGAATTTATCTATTCAACGATAAGGAAAAGTTCAATTTTTCTTCCTTTTCATTTATTACTGATGGCCCCCTGATAGACTAATTACTAAACAAATATAGTGTATTTTATAAACCAACCAATGAAGGTGTTAATTCAACAAATAAGGATAGTGTTAGCCCCTTCATTTTCTCATTATATTTGCACGGAAGATCTATGGAGAGCATGGCAGCATGTCACTGCCACTAAAATTGCCCCAGCAAAGTGCCTCGCAGAAATAGGAAGAATTGTAAAAAATGTCCTCGTGGATATACATAGATATTTATTTATAATCGGGTACAGGTAGTAAGCGGGAATACGAGAATTCAGATAGCAGTAAGATTTGGCGACAGTGTAATAAAAACGAACAGTTCTCGTCTTGAAATGGAATTAAACCGACACAGCAGTCTGCGTCCCAGAAATGATAAACCTATATCGAGAAAGTGTAAATTTGTAGGCGGCATTAATCGATGGCCTTAGGAGATGATGGGATAAGGAATATCTCGTCCAGTGAGTGGAGCTAAAAGCATCGTGGTCGCAGAGGCCACGCTTCCTATACTATTTATAGAAGAAAAATGGAGAATTCATGATATATATATATATATATATATATATATATATATATATATATATATATATATAAATATATATATATATATATATATATATATATATATATATATATATATATATTAACGTGCAACTTCAGCTGGAAACCATACTCCCGACATCTCGGCGTCCCCGAGTTGAGCGCCGTAAAAAGAAGTACGTTTTCAAAGTGTATTTTCCTTTGCTTCTTATAGGTTTTTTGTAGCGTTTAGTTTCCCCTTAAAAATTTCCTGCGCCATGATTACCAATTTTTGTAATACTTATGTTCGCGTAGAAATACTATATATATAATGTAGCAATTTTTGAATAATTCCATTTCTGTTCATTCCCTAAAGTTGACCTAACATTGTCGAAAGACGTCTAGGAATAAAGAACGTCATTCTCACTTCACTATCTATTTTTTACGCCTTGCTTAAGGTGGAGCTGCCATGCCGAAGGGCTGCCAGGTTACCAGGCGAGAGGGGTGGTCTTAAATGGTGGCACCTGGCTCTGCCAGCCCCATACGACCCCTCGCAAAGCGGGCCACTGCGACGTGTGATTAGCGTTTGTTTCCCGCATAAGAATAGGGTCCCCATGCTCAATGATAATAATCCAACAAAAAAACATCTTCCCCTTTTCCCCTCACGATCAACGGAGCACCGTTTGCTTCCTTTGCCAGAGAACTAGATCGGAGAGACATATAGTCAGACAATCTGAGCCTTCCAATTTTATATGTTTCTTGTAGCGCTTAGTTTCCCCTTAAAAATTTCCCGCGCCATGATTGGCCAATTTTTGTAATACTTATGTTTGCGTAGAAATACTATATATATAATGTAGAAATCTTTGAATAATAATTCCATTTCTGTTCATTCCCTAAAGATGACCCAACATGATAGAAAGACGTCTAGGAATAAAGAATGTCATTCGCGGATGTTTTTTCTCGCCTCGAAGACCCCGTTAAAAAAACTTGTAAGAAATATTAAGAAATTCACACTTGCGCAGACAGTTAAGTCAGATAGACGATCGATAGTAAAGAACCAATTACGGTTCTTTTAGCGTAGCGAACTCCCCGTTGTACCCGCCTAAGTCTTGTTTTTGTAACACATGCTTTCCTGACCGGTATTCAAATTTTCCCTCCCCGTAATTGTGTAAACGCGAGGCTCCCTTTTGCTTTGCCTGTTGGAATTAAACATTTATTTTTTTACGTAATTCCCCCCATTCCTTTCTCGATCCCAAGCCTTCGGTAAGCCCAGCCAAGCCGCAATATTATTTGAGTATCTTTGGAGTTAGATACGAGATTACCGTCACCTATCACCTCACTCGTCGGACTTGAGGAACCTCTCCAAAATATCCGCGTCATTTTAACCTTCAAACTGGTGACGTCCTTCCTCTCCTATAAACTGGGTTTCCTCATTCCCCCATAAACTGGTGACGGTTACCCTTATATCCTGCCATAGATCGCCCTGTCATTGAGAGAGCAAGGCGCCTTTCTCAAAAAATGTTAAAGGTTGTCAAGAACAGCATACAAACTATGCTGTCAGAAGGTTAGATTAGATGATCGATAGTAAAAAACTAATTACGGTCAATTTAGCGTAGCAAAATCCCCGGTGTATCCGCCTAAGTCTTGTTCTTGTAACACTCACTTTCGTGACCGGTATTGAAATTTTCTCTGCCCGTAATCGTGTAAACGCGAGCCTCCCTTTTGCTTTGCTTGCTGGAATTAAACATTTATTTTTTACGTAATTCCTCTCAGTCATTGCTCGACTACAAGCCTTCGATAAGCCCAGCCAAAGCCGGAATATTATTTGAGTATCTTTGGAGTTAGATACGAGATTACCGTCACCTATCACCTCACTCGTCGGACTTGAGGGACCTCTCCAAAATATCCGCGTCATTTTAACCTTCAAACTGGTGACGTCCTTCCTCTCCCATAAAAAGGGTTTCCTCACTCCCCCATAAACTGGTGACGGTTACCCTTATATCCTGCCATAGATCGCCCTGTCATTGAGAGAGCAAGGCGCCTTTCTCAAAAAATGTTAAGGGTTGTCAAGAACAGCATACAAACTATGCTGTCAGAAGGTTAGATTAGACGATCGATAGTAAAGAACTAATTACGGTCAATTTAGCGTAGCAAAGGCCCCGGTGTATCCGCCTAAGTCTTGTTCTTGTAACACTCACTTTCGTGACCGGTATTGAAATTTTCTCTGCCCATAATCGTGTGAACGCGAGCCTCCCTTTTGCTTTGCTTGCTGGAATTAAACATTTATTTTTTACGTAATTCCTCTCAGTCATTGCTCGACCACAAGCCTTCGATAAGCCCAGCCAAAGCCGAAATATTATTTGAGTATCTTTGGAGTCAGATACGAGATTAACGTCACCTATCACCTCACTCGTGGGACTTGAGGAGCCCCTTTAAAATATCCGTGTCATTTTAACCTTCAGACTGGTGACGTCCTTCCTCTCCTATAAACTGGTTTTCCTCATTGTCCCATAAACTGGTGACGGTTACCTTTACCTCCTGCCATAGATCATTCGTTCGGTGAGAGAGCAAGGCGCCTTTCTCCAAAAATGTTAAGGGTTGTCGAGGACAACATACAAACTATGCTGTCAGAAGGTAAGATTAGAGCAAGTAAATCCTCATATTCTTGGTCAATTCATCTTGTTAATATTAGTAAATTTTATATATAAACATCTTTAAATTGATTCAACTCACTAGCTTGAATTTAAAATCTTACACTTACGAAACAGTGTGTGCCGGGAAAGGGGGTCTTAATTCTGGAGTTACCCTTCCCCCATTTGTAACACTATTCCTTTGCATTATTTGCTTTTTTTCCAATGCCATTTTTATTATGGAAACTGTTCCAAAAGTATTGTTATCGCGATTAACACATTTGTGTGAGAATAAATCTAAATTTATTAACTTACCTTTTAAGCATATACAAAAACAGGTGGTGCGTCCAACTTGCGGGTGTGAAATTACAATTAATTAACACTTTAATGTTTTGTTATAACAAACGTTATTTCCCGAGATACTAAAATTGTTTAAATCAAAGCACATTAATAAAAAACCCGGCTTTTGTCGGGAGGTAAGTCACAAGTACTGGGAGAAAATCGGCGTCCCAGGGAGAACGGCGAAAATAGGCGGCCCAGGAAAAACGGCGAAAATAGGTGATACTAAATTCGGGAAGCGAAAGTACTATCGAATGAGTTGTTTTGGAGGGGGGGGGGGGTAGTACTTCAGTTTAGGGGCGCACGATGTGTGAAAATAATAGTTTAGTTACACAAAAATAGGTAAACGAAACATACAAAATTTAATACATTAGTAATTATAAAAAAATCAATGCATTACTAAATAATATAATTGAGAAGTGCAGGATTTTACTAAATAATAAAGAAGAAAAGAAAAAAACAAATACAACGCTGTGATTAGCCACATGCGAAGCTACCGTCTGACGTCATAAAACCTAGATTGTAGCCCAGAACCTGCCTTTCCTAAAGTGCTCCCTTAAATTGAAGTTTTACCGCGAAGACAGATTGGTAAATATGTAGATTAGCGACTCGGCCGAAAAAGTTGGTTTTTTTTGGTAAATATTTTCGTTCACCCCTACCGGAATATTCATGCGCATTTGAGTCGTCTGACGTCAGACCCCACCCCCACCCCCATTATAATTCGCAAAACGATTAAAGGCGCTGACATGATTTGGTTAAATCATTCACCTCTGTAAACGTTAGCACATTAGTCTATAAACAATTAGGATTATATACTGGGGGGCTGTGCCCCCCAGACCCCCCCCATTTAATGAAACTCAGGATCATCGTAGTGTGGTCCCCCCCCCCCCCCCCCATTGTGTTTACCCCTACACGAGCCGTCCCCTTAAATGTACACCAAAAACGTGAAGCATTTTGGAACACGGACGAAATGGTACGTCCCATCGTTCGAGTCGCTAATCTACATATTTACCCAGCTATTTTCCTGGATGGTTCAGCTTTGCTTGGATGGCTCAGCGATTTCTTAACAGACAGAAGTTTGAAGGTTGTAGTCAAGGGTTTTTCCAGCTACGTGGTAGATGGTACTGGTGGAGTTCCACAGGGTTATGTAGTGGGTCCTGTTATTTTTTTAAAAATTATATAAATCACATTTGTGCTGGTCTCGGCAGTAAAATCGTCGGTAGGCCTTGTTTGCAGATGATTTAAAAAATTGTATTTGGCTCTCCCACATGTTGATCTAAGCAAGTTTAATAATAATGGTGCTTGTGTTTTTCTACAAAATGACGTTTCTCTAATTTGTAATAAAAGTTAATCCTGGGGCCTTTCCTTTTCTGTAAATAAATATGCCCACATCCGCCTTTGTCATTCAAATGCTGTCCTTATGGGTCTGTACTAGTTGGGCAATGGTCCTATTCCATCTAAATCTTCCTTTAACAACCTTGGCATTTTGGTAGATGTAACTAAAATTCCATCTTCATGTTAGAGAGGTCTTTGTTAAATCTAATGTTGTTGCTAATATTATTCTCCCAGGTACCATTTGTAGATCTCCCACCCCATTAGGGGCGCGGCAATTTGCCATCCTGGCCGCCGTGCTGACAGGACTCAGCACCCCGTCCAACCCCAGCTTAGCCTCTTGTCCTTCCTTCTAAACACTTGTTTCCTTGCTTTTCATACAACCTCTCCCACAACATTCTCTGGTCAGCCTCTAATTTAACAGGGTAGATGCTGACCTTCTTCTCAAGCCAACCATCCCGGATCGGGGCTGAGGGGGAAGGGGACAACGTTCCCTAACCCCTGAGCTCCGGTTCGGATGGAGGTTTTTAACAACCTGCTTCATCCCCACCCATACCTTCCTCACATCCCTTTTGCTCTCCTCTTCACAATCTATCTTTTTACGGCGTGTCTAAGGTGGAGCCACAATACCGATGGACTGCCAGGCCACCAGGCGGGAGGGGTGGTCCTAAATGGCGGCGCCGGGCCTGCAAGCACTTCTTGCAGTGCAGGCAACTGTGAGAGGTGGTGAGCTATTGCGTCCCGTGTAAAAAAGAGGGTCACCATGCCCAATGATGAATATAAAAAAACACAACAACCCCCAACTTCCCCAAGAACATCAACGGAGCCGCCCTCGGGCAGCTCCACCCAAAAAATGGAGGTCCCCCTCCTTGTGCTTGCGCAGGGGACCCTCCATATTCCTTAACCGGAGAGGAGGCTTACGCCTACGGGTGTAGGGGACTCCCCCTCACCCCCTTCTCTGGAGGTGCTTTCAGGCACCTCCCTATTTCCAGCGGCAGTCCCTCCTTTTCTTTCTAAGGGGACTGCCAAGAAAGCCCATTGCCGACCGCCCCTCGTGTAAGCGGCTCGGTAGGGCAAACCCCCTTAGGGGGGAGAGGGAAGCCAGGCCCCTTTGGTCGCTTCCCTCTAAAGACGCTGGCAAGAATATTAAACCTTGCCGGGGTCAAGGCCTGTGCCTCCCCACAAAAGACTCATGATGCTGCCAAGGGTACCTGTGATGTCCTGGGAGGGGATGGCCAACTGGAGGCCCCTCCTGGGATAGACAAGGTCCTTGAGGAAAACCAGCCTCAGACGGTAGGGCCTTCCATGGGGGGGAATCCGGGCTCGGCGCCAAGCACCAAACCCGAATCCGCCCCTATGCAAGGAACTCCTCAAACGGCTCGGGATTCTCAGGCAGAACAAGGAGGGAAGGGATCTCCTCCGGATGATGCCCCTGCGACCACCAGGACCTTCTCAATTTCGGAGAAGGACCTGGCTGAGGCCGGTACATCTGGCCTACGGGCTTGTACCGGCGGGGGTGAGAAGCGGGTTCATTCCCTGCCCTTCTCCAAAAAAGAAAAAGACAAAGAAGACTCGGGGCTCCTCTCCATCTGCGGGGGCTGCAGGGACGGATGGGTCTGCTGCCACTCTGGCAATCGACCAAGCCAAGATCAGCACATCCGGCCCCTCTGCCCCCCGGTTGCGGAGCTCCTGACTAAGACCAAAGGTGCACAGGGCGGAGCCTTGATGACATCGGGGCCCCTGATTCAGAGGTTACCTGGCATTTTCCAGCCTGCTGGCTTCAAACGCTTCCTCGTTATTCGCTCCACTGATGGCACCATGTTGTCCAAGGGCAAAATGATCCATCAGAGGAGAGGATTAGCTAGTGCAATTTGTAGAGAGCCGAAGGTGACCCGTTTCTCAGACGGGAGCCTTCTGGCAAATGCGGCAAATCCTGCCGAGGCGGCCAAGATAAGTGCTCTTTGGACACTTCATTGCACCCCGGTGAATGTGACGCCGCACTCTACCATGAACTTTGTGAAAGGAGTAGTTTATGCAAGGGAACTCGTTGACTACTCCATTGAGGACATCCCCCTAGAGCTGGCCGACCATAGGGCGGTCAAGATTGAACGTGTGATGAGAAAACAGGGAGGGGCCTCGAGACCCACCCCTACACTCTTCGTCAGGTTCGACTGTGACAACCTCCCTGAGTCGGTGCATGCCGGTTGGTACCGCTACCGCTTGAAGGCATTCGTGCCACTGCCACGGTGGTGCTATTACTATCACTGCTTCGGCCATACGAATCGCTCGTAGACGTGCAAAGTCAGGGTCACCCGAAGTCTGTGTAAATTGCTCCAAGGTCGCACACGATAAGTCCAAATCGTGTGTGGCCAAGTGTGTCAACTGCGGAGAGCCGCACCCTGCTTCTTTGAAGCAATGTGGTACATATCTCCTTGAGAAAGAAATCCTGGCCGTTCAGGCCCAGGATCGACTCTCATTCCGCAAGGCTAAAGACATGGTCCTGGCGCGCCCGGCTCTGCCTGGGACGTCATATGCCTCAATAGTTAGAAAGGCACCCTCTGCTCGTGGCCCATCCAGGCCAAAGAGCACGGTTGTTTCCATTCAGAGCCATTCTGTGGGCTCAACCCAACACGGGTGCTCTCCGGGTAAAGCTAGCGGCAAAAAGGGTTCATACCCAGCCCCAGCTAAAACCAAATCTCCCCCCTCTTCCCCAGCGTGACCGTTTCCTGTATACTAATCTTTTCTGCGTACATTCCACCGTCAGCTGACTTCGACTCGGGGGACTTCCACCTCGTCGTGGCACGGTTGCCGAGGCCCTATCTCTTGCTTGGAGATCTGAACGGCAGGCATCCTCTCTGGGGAGATTACTCCATAAATCCCAGGGGACAAGTCCTTGCCGATCTAATCGAATAGCTTGAGATGTGTGTCCTAAACATGGATGAGTTTACGCATCACTGCCCGAGAACCGCTTCATTTTCTTGCCGTGACCTATCTTTGTGCTCCTCGGATGCACAGCCTGATTTTGATTAAGGGGGGTTTAATGACCTACATGGTAGTGATCACTTTCCCATTCAAATATCATTTTCAGGGCAACTGCCGCCTGAGACACCACCTTGGTGGTGCTTGGCACGGGTGCGGTGGCATGCATTTCAGGAAATGACTGAATTCTCTATCTCAGCTGAGGACTTTAGGTCGGTAGATGAGGCCGTTGAGTTCTTCTCCGGCAACCTCATCGCCGTGGGCCTGACTACTATTCCTAGGACGTCTAGCCCTTTTTGCACGCCGAGAGGTTCCGGGTATATTTCGAAGCACGCCTGTCGCTCTTCTTGGCGGGCATACGTGTCTTCACTTAACAGGAAGACCCCTTTAGCTGAGGTGTGGAAGCGAGTCAAATGGATTTGTGGCAAGTTCTCGCAGGACCCCCCCTCCCGTTCTCCATGACAATGGGACCGCAATCTCGGACCCGCGTCTGTGGCGGAATCCTTCGCGACCGCTTTTTCCACATTCTCTAGCTGGGATGCTGCTCCACCAGCATTCAATGCACGTCGTCATGTCGTGGAAGGCCGCCGGCTGGACTTTACCTCCAGAGGCGGAGAACCCTTCAACGACAAGTTTACTGTGAGTGAGTTGCGTTCCGCTCTCGCTTCGTGCGCGGACACTGCCTATGGTCCGGACGATGTCCCGTACGCCATGCTTCGACACCTGGGTGAGCAAGGCATGGCCTTTCTGTTAGATTTGTAAAACAGGATCTGGTTGGAGGGTCTTCTCCCAGATTCCTGGCGAATCGCTACTGTGCTCGCCTTTCGCAAGCCGGGGAGAGATCACTCTACTCCGACCGGTTTCCAACAAATCTCTCTAACCTCTTGCGTGTGCAAGTTGATGGAGAAATTGGTAAATGTTAGATTAGCCTTTTTCCTGGACAGCGGAGGCCATCTGTCTTCCGCACAGTGCGGCTTCCGCCAGTTCCACTCCACGTCGGATGCTCTGATCTGACTGGAAATTCCATCTGCGAGGCTTTCCTTCGTAGACAGCACCACGCCACAGTCTTTTTCTATCTGGAGAAGGCCTATGATACCACATGGCGATATGGTATCATGGAGACTCTCCACACGATGGGGGTGAGGGGATGCCTCCCAGTCTTTATATCTGAATTTTTGCGAGATCGTCGATTCCATGTACGGGTGGGGGGAGCGCTCTCCGGCCCAAATGCGCAGGAAGAGGGTGTCCTGCAGGGAAGTGTCCTCAGTTTCACACTCTTTGCTCTGAGCATCAACGGCATCACCTCGGTGCTGCCGGAAGATGTTCTCGCTACTCTCTACGTGGACGACCTTTCGATCTCTTTTGGCGCGGCCCAGATGCCAACTCTGGAGCGTCGACTCCAACAGGAATTGAACCGTGTCTCTCGCTATGCCGAAGCGCACAGGTTTCGGTTTTCTTTGGCCAAGACTAAGGTGGTGCACTTCTGCCGCCATCCACGGCTTCACCCCAATCCAGATTTGTTTCTTAATGGGGTGCGCCTGGAGTTGGTGGAATGGCACCATTTCCTTGGTCTTGTATTCGACCGACGCGTCACCTGGGATGCTCATATTTGTAGCATTAGGGTCTCCTGTACCCACGCCATGGACATTCTCCGTTCCGTGATGTTCAGCGCTTGGGGCGCTGATAGAGCTACTGCCCTACTTTTTTATCGATCCTTTGTTCGTTCGAAGCTCGAATATGGATGCGAGTTTTATGCATCCGCAGCCGACCGTTTATTGCGGAAGGTGGATTCGATCCACCACACCGGCCTTCGCCTTGGGACCGGTGCCTAAAGCACTTCCCCCATTGAGAGCCTGTTGGTCGATGCTGGGGAGATGCCACACGCTCTGCGCCGCGTGCAGATATAGCTCTCGAGCCCGGGCGCCCCTGGTTCTGCCCAGGACGCCACCCTGGAGGGTACCAAATTTGTCTATTTGTCGCCACGCCTCTTCTCCCAAAGCTTGTACGGCGCCAGGAGTATTGCGTTCAACCTTTTTGGAGCACACCTCGTGTCACGCTGGAACCGTGCCAGTGTATACAGATGGCTCCAAATCCCATGAGAGGGTCGGATTCCACGTTGTATCCCCTCTGTTTGAAGTCAGCGGGGCTCTTCCAGGCGCTGCGTCTATCTTCACAGCCGAGCTGGTGGCAATGCACCACTCGGTACGGGAGATTACGCGTCGTGCCCGGTTCGGTGCCTGGATTGTGATCTATAGCGACTCACAAAGCGCCCTGAGTGCTCTCGGGGCATTGGAATCTCCGCATCCCCTCGTTCGCAATATCCGTGACACCACGGTTTTGGCGAGCCGGGCAGATGTTGAGATTATCTTCTGCTGGGTTCCTGGACATGTAGGAATTGCTGATGAGGGCGCCAAAGAGTCCGCGAGGACTCTGCGACCGGACCAGCGTTTTGCTCTTCCTCACACCGACTACATGGCAGGAATACAGGCAGCTCTTCGGACTGCTTGTCAAAGAAAATGGGAGATGGTCGAAGGGAACTTAAAGTTGCGTGCGATTGCACTGCGACTGTTCCCATGGACCTATCCCCCAATGTTGCGACAGCTGCAGGTTGCTTTCTCTCGTCTCCGAATTGGACACACTCGTGTGACGCATCGCTATTTGATGGAGTGCTTGCATGCACCCTATTGCATGAATGCGTGATCCCCCAGACTGTACTGCACATTCTCGTTGAATGTCCCAGTCTGGGTGATCTTCGCGCACGATACTTTTTTCTGTCCTGGGATGGGCGGGGTCACTACCGCCTGTCCCTTGTACTCGGGACGTATTCGTGCACATTGACTTTTGGGTGGAGGCCGGGCTTCTCCCCTTTATTTAAAGTTCTTTTTTGTTTTTTATTTTTTTTTTAAGTTTTTCACATTTTTATCATTGTTATTTTTTCATAATTTTATTTTAATGTAGCCTAGTCGGCGATTTATGCCCAAGTGAGCAGTTCCTAGATGGGCTCTATAAATTTTTTTAAAAAAGTAGATCTCCTACAAGCTGCATCAGAGAAACCTATGAGGTCCTGAACAAAGCCTTCCAAGCAGTATTTGCGAAAGAGGGTACACTCCAAGTACTTGGGATCAGGAACACCTTCCATGGGGGAGAGATTGTGCAAGTGCGACTTTAGTAGTGAGGATGTTCAGACCATCATGGAGAACCTCAAAGAAGACTCATTATCGGGACCGGACGGAATACACCCCAAGGTCCTAAAAAAATGTGCCGGAACCTTGGCATACCCTCTCTGGATAATCTACAGATCCTCGCTTAGCACAGGAGAACTCCCAAGGGACTGGAAAAGGGTTAGCGTGTCATCCATCTTCAAGAGTGGGGACCAGAGCGACCCATTAAACTACCATCCAGTAAGTCTAACCTCAGTCCCATGCAAAATCCTGGAGAAACTCATAAGACTCAAGTTAATGGATCATCTTGAAGTTAACGACTTGCTGAGTACCAACCAGCATGGTTTTAGATCCGGAAGATCATTTATGACTCGGCTTTTTGAATATCTGGAGGAGATGGAAGATGCCACCAATGAGAAAGACAGTGTCGATGTTGTCTACCTCGATTGCAAAAAAGCCTTTGACACTGTCCCCCACCGCCGCTTGTCAAACTGGTGGCATTAGGAGTGGGTGGTGAGGTATCTCGGTGGATACAAAGCTTCCTGTCTGGTAGGAGTCAAAGAATAAGTGTAAGAGGAACTCATTCAGAATGGCTGGATGTCTGGAGTGGAGTTCCTCAAGGCGGCGTTCTTGGACCAGTACTCTTCCTAGTGTTCATCAATGACCTACTGGCCTCAACTGATTCAAGTGGGAAACTCTTTGCAGATGATACCAAAATCTACCGTCGCTTAAAGTCCCCAGTGGATGGTGAGATTCTGCAGGAAGACATCAACAAGCTGCTAGAGTGGAGCCAGAAATGGCTAATGCAGTTCAAAAGCAGAAAATGTAAGGTCAGTCACATCGGGAAGAATAACCCAGGGTATGAGTACTACATTGGGGACACTCCACTCGAAGAATCTGAGGCAGAAAAGGACCTCGGAGTCCTCATCACATCATCACAAAGAACCTAAAGCCCTCTATGCAGGTTGAAAAGGCAGCGACAGGAGCTGCCAAGTGTAGGCCATGAATGGTCTTTTGCAGTATCCTTCTTTTCTTATGTTCTTATTTCGAATTCCATCATCAGACTCCTACAAAAAACTTACACGTGTATGGATGCTCAAATATTCCTTCCCTTGTATAAGGCACTGATAAGGCTACGGCTTGAATATTGCATCCAGGTCTGGTCACCATACTCCAAGAGGGACATGAAGCTGGAGCAGGTCCAGCGGCGAGCTACCAAACTACTCCCAGAACTGGCAGACTTGCCCTATTGGGAGAGGTTGGCCCGCCTCAGACTTACCACACTGGAGAAACAGGGTCCGAGGTGACATGATTGAGGCCTTCAGAATACTTGAGGGTGTGGTCAAGGTGGGGGACGGGAGCTTTCTCCAACTTGCTCCAAGAGGTGATCACCCAGAGACCAGAGGTCATAGTCTGGTGTTGAAGAAGCTAGGGTACAGGACCACCAAGAGAAATAAATTTTTCAATGCGAGGATTACAAACAAGTGGAATAGTCTCACTGAGTATATAGTTAGTAGCCCTAGTGTTAACACCTTTAAAAATAGGTATGACCAGTACGAGACTCAAAACCAGAGAAGAGGCACTTTATATGAGCACTGACTCCCTTGCCTCTTAATTTTCACTAAGGTAAGGTGTTCATTATGTATATTTGTCCAATTATTTACTTTGGCTGTGTTGTATGGAATACTGGTTATATTGGTGATCTGCACCTTCTTGAATCAGTTAAAAAAAGTGGACTAAAAAAGTTAGTGCCTTAAAAGTTAGAATCGCATCCATTCATACTCGCAACATTTATCAAAATCTTTGTCCCTCCTCACAATACTGATGTCAGAGCTCACTACTTCTCACTTAGAACTATCAATTTATGGAACTCTTTGCCTGAAGAGGTTGTTTCTGCAAGTTCTGTGCATATTTTTAAGCTCAAACTTGAAACCTTTCTGGGTCCATTACTTTTTGAGTTTTGTTAGTTCTATCCCCCGTAAGGGGCGCGGTGATTTGCCATCCTGGCCGCTATTCTGATGGGACTCAGCACCCCATCCGACCCCAGCTTAGCCTCTTCTTTCAGACAGCCTGTATTTCTCCCCTACTTCATCGGTTTTCATACAACCTCTCCCACAACTTTCTCTGGTCAGCCTCTAATTTCACAGGGTAGATGCTGACCTTCTTCTCAGCCAAACGTCCCGGATCGGGGGTGAGGGGACAATGTTCCCTAACCCCTGAGCTCCGGTTTTGGATGGTGGGTTTTTAACAACCTGTTTCATCGCCACCCATACCTTCCTCACATCCCCTTTCCTTCACACTTCACAATCTATTTGTTTTTATGCTGTGTCCAAGGTGGAGCTGCCATGCTGAGGGACTACCAGGCCACCAGGCGGGAGAGGGTGGTCCTGAATGGTGGCACCTGGCTCTGCTGGGCCTGTATGCACCCCTTGCAGGGTGGGCTACTGTGAGGGGTGATGAGTGTATGCATCCTGTGAAAAATGTAGGGTCACCATGCCCAATGATGAAAAAACAAATTTTCTCCCCTCAATTTTCCCATATCCATCATCGGAGCCACCCTCGGGCAGCTCCACAGATAGATAAAATGGAGGTCCCACACCCCCCCTGTGCTTGTGCAGTGCATGGGACCCTCCAAATTTCTCTAACCGGAGAGGAGGCTTACTTCTCTCCTTCGTCTACAGGTGTAGTGGATTGGATGATGAGTGCAGCATGAAGGTGGCTACTCATCTTATTTTTAGTGATCCTAGCATGTGTATGTGTGCGTCTCTGCAAGACAAATGTGAAAATTGCTGTTAAAAAAGTCAGATTTTGCTGGTAATGTCTGACACTTGTGAAATGATGTTTTTTTCTTTCACACCAATTTGAATGTGTTGAGATGAATTTTTTTTTTTTCTTGCATACTTTCTTAGTTTTGTGAGCGAAGAGAACAAGCATTCTTAGTAAAAACTGCCTGTAGGCAGATTTTTGCCAGTTTCTATAATAATTGCATACATTGCAATTTTCCTTGTGAAACAATGATTCAATAAAAATTATAACAAATAAAAAAGCTTTGCCATCTTTAAATTTAATAACTAATAAAAGGATAATTTCTTGTTAGTGTGTAGCATTATAATTTTGAACTGCAATCTTGTTCTTTATTTGACAAACTTTTATCATTGTTATTTTAATATTAAAACTTATTTCAGATACTTTCAAATATTCAAGCTAGATGCTTGAAGATTTTTTTAGACGATATTTCAACTAAAGAACAGTGTAGATTTTAACTTTTTAAAATTTGTTTCTTATTCTTGTCTATCCTTGACATGTATAAAAAGCTGATAATGCTCTTTTTGATTTTGTTTTTTTATTAAATATAATCTTTAAATATATCCCTCAAAAGTTACTATAATTATATGGAATTCTACTATTTCTCATTTGAGTGGTTACAGTCTGAATATTCAGGAAACTGGAAAAGTCAATTTGAATCATCTCAAGCTTCAGCTCCAATAAGTATACCATTTTTTAGTAAAGAAGCATTTTGTCACTGCGGTGAAAGTTGTATGGAAGTAAGTAAAATATTTTAAACAGTATTAAGTCACTATATATTTTGATATTGATGGAAGTAACTAAAATATTTTGAACAGTATTAAATCACTGTATATTTTTATATTGATGGAATGTCTTAGAACTTAGTAGTTATCCTCATTAAGAAATAGACTAATTATAGGCAAGGTCTGGAGAGTTGTGCACTCTTATAGTCCTTGACCCTTAACAAGTACACCTGGGTCTCCTTTCTTTTTAATTGAAAAAAAATCAATTTTTTCTTAAAAAATATAAAAGTCAGGATTTGATTTTATTCTTTTAATCAAAATAATATTAAGAAATGCCTAAATTATTACTTAAAACCATGACATCAGTCTTTACTTTAACATATATTTTTTAAAATAATATTTTTATGGGTGAATCTGAGAGACTCAAGTGTACTGAATACCTCCCTCTTCGAGGTAAGTTTAAAATGTCTGCTTGTGAAAGGTGAATACTTTTCTATAAATTTATTACATTTTGAAAAATATATAGAATGGGTGCATTAAAATTAATAATTTTAGTTTTTGTAACTCTCTTCATCTCACGAGAGTCCAATAATCACCCAAACAACACAATTTGAGTCTACCTGAGCTTTATTCCTTTTAAACCTTTCCATTTTACCACTTGGGACTTTTTTCAGGCAGGTAATTTTGCCTTTAAGTCATTGACCAACTTTCATTCCTGATTGGGGCTGGGAGGGTGGGTTCAGCACTCACCTGGCCTCTTTTCATGAGCTACACTTTAACTCACCTTCAAGAAGGGGATGTTGAGTGTCGTATGAGCACCCGTGTTGCAACTAACATCTGAAGGAATGTGTGCCCTCCAAGGCCCAATGCCTGCAGTTTGTCTCCCACTCCCCCTACAGGAGAGGGGTACTCTATGTAGCCTGTTACACTTGGTACCTAGAAGAGCTGTATGTCCTCCCAATATGAGGGCAAATTAGGGAGGCCCTCGCCACTTGAACTCTATGATGGGGCCTGGAAAAAGAATGTATATTTCCCCCTAACTCCCTTTTTTATGACTATCCACCTCAAATCTGTCTAGGCTTAAGGACCTGACCAGCTACCTCCATGTTGCCGGGACTCAGCACCCCGTCCAGCCCCAGCTTAGCCTCTCTTCCTTCCTTCAGATAGCCTGTATTTCTCCCCTACTTTGTTGTTTTTCATACCTCTCCCACAACTTTCTCTGGTCAGCCTCTAATTTCACAGGGTAGATGCTGACCTTCTTCTCGGCCAACCGTCCTGGATCGGGGCTGATGGGGGAGGGGACAATGTTCCCTAACCCCTGAGCTCCGGTCTAGGGTGGTTGGTTTTTAACAACCTGCTTCATCCCCACCCATACCTTCCTCACATCCCTTTTCCTCTCGTCTTCAAAATCTATCTTTTTTATGCTGTGTCTAAGGTGGAACCACCATGCCGATGGACTGCCAGGCCACCAGGCGTGAGGGGTGGTCCGAAATGGCGGCGCCTGGCTCTGCCAGGCCTGTAAGCACCTCTTGCAGTGTGGGCAACTGCAAGAGGTGATGAGCTATTGCATCCCGTAGCACAAATAGGGTCACCATCCCCAATGATGAAAAAAAAAACCCCAACCCCCAACTTCCCCAAGAACATCAAGGGAGCCGCCCTCGGGCAGCACCACCGAGAAAATGGAGGCCCCTCCCTTGTGCTTGCGCAGGGGACCCTCCATACTTCTTTAACTGGAGAGGAGGCTTACTCCTCTCCTACGCCTACGGGTGTAGGGGACTCCCCCTCACCCCCTTCTCTGGAGGTGCTTTCGTGCACCTCCCTAATTCCAGCGGCAGTCCTTCCTTTGCTTTCTAAGGGGACTGCCAAGAAAGCCAGCAGGCAGTCCACTGCCGACCGCCCCTCGTGTAAGTGGCTCGGTAGGGCAAACCCCCTTAGGGGGGAGAGGGAAGCCAGGCCCCTTCGGTTGCTTCCCTTGAAAGACCTTCCTGCAAGAATATTAACCCATTTCGGGGTTAAGGCCTGTGCCTCCCCACAAAAGACTCATGAGGCTGCCAAGGGGACCTGTGATGTCCGGGGAGGGGATGGCCAACTGGAGGCCCCTCCTGTGATAGACATGGTCCTTGAGGAGAACCAGCCTCAGAGGATAGGGCCTTCCATGGGGGGGAATCCGGGCTCGGCGCCAAGCACTGAACCCGAATCCACCCCTATGCAGGGTCCTCCTCAAACGGCTGGGGATTCTCAGGCAGTACAAGGAGGGAAGGGATCTCCTCCGGATAATACCCCTGCGACTACCAAGACCTTCTCCATTTCGGAGAAGGACCTGGCTGAAGCTGGTACATCTGGCCTAGGGGCTTCTACCGGCGGGGGTGAGAAGCGGGCTCATTCCCCGCCCTCCTCTCCAAAAAAGAAAAAGACAACTCGGGGCTCCTCTCCATCCGCGGGGGCTGCGGGGATGGATGGGTCTGCTGCCACTCTGGCAAGCGACCAAGCCGAGATCGGCACATCCGGCCCCTCTGCCCCCCCTGTTGCGGAGCCCCTGACTGACTAAGACCAAAAGTGCACAGTGTGGAGCCTCGATGACGTTGGGGCCCCTGATTCAGAGGTTACCTGGCGTTTTTGAGCCCGCTGGCTTCAAACACTTTCTCATTATTCGCTCCACTGATGGCACCATGTTATCCAAGGGCAACATGATCCATCAGAGGAGAGGATTAGCTAGTGCAATTGGTAGAGAGCCGAAGGTGACCCGTTTTTCGGATGGGAGCCTTCTGGCGAATGCTGCGAATTCCGCCGAGGCGGCCAAGATAAGTGCTCTTCGGACACTTCATGGCACCCCGGTGAGTGTGACGCCGCACTCTACCATTAACTTTGTGAAAGGAGTAGTTTATGTGAGGGAACTCATTGACTACTCCATTGAGGACATCACCCTAGTGCTGGCTGACCATGGGGCAGTCAAGGTCAAACGTGTGATGAGAAAACAGGGAGGGGCCTCGAGACCCACCCCTACATTCTTCGTCACGTTCGACTGTGACAAGCTCCCTGAGTCGGTGCGTTCCGGTTGGTACCGCTACCGCGTGAAGGCATTTGTGCCACTGCCGCGGCGGTGCTATTACTGTCACCGCTTCGGCTATACGAATCGCTCATGTAGACGTGCAAAGTAGGGGTCACCCGAAGTCTGTGTAAATTGCTCCAAGGTCACACACGATAAGTCCAAATTGTGTGTGTCAATTGCGGAGAGCCACACCCTGCTTCTTCGAAGCAATGTGGTGCATATCTCCTTGAGAAAGAAATCCTGGCCGTTCAGGCCCAGGATAGACTCTCATTCCACAAGGCTAAAGATTTGTTCCTGGCGCGCCCGGCTCTGCCTGAGACGTCATATGCCTCAATAGTTAGAAAGGCACCCTCTGCTCCTGGCCCATCCAGGCCAATGAGCACGGTTGTTTCCGCGCCCATTCGGAGCCCTTCTGCGGGCTCTACCCAACCTGGGCGCTCCCCTGGTAAAGCTGGCGGCAAAAAGGGTTCATACCCAGCCCTGGCTAAAACCAGGGCTCCCCCCTCTTTCCTCAGCGTGACCATTTCCCGTAAGGCGAAATGGCCACGCGCCTCCACCGAGTCGTTAGACTCGTTGGAGGCGCGTGGTCGCTATGCGATCTTCCAGGGTTCCGAAAGCTGTTCCCCGAAAGGAGGGCAGCAACAAAGGAGCTTCGGCTCCTTCGCCCACGCCCCTAAGTGGAGCGAGTGGCTCGGTGAGGGTCTTCAGTTCAAGGAGGGCCCCCGAGCTAGGCCTGGAGGGCATATTCCTTCAATGGAATTGCTGTGGACTCCGGGCCAACTGGGAGGGGCTGCGGAGGCTTGTCTCGTCCCGTTCCCCGATATCTATCGTTTTGCTGGAGACCATGCTAGGCGCGGTCTCCTTGCCCGCCCTTCCGGGGTATAAGGGTCTTGCGACCCCACCACCGCAGGATGGCCGGGCTGGGGGATGCGCGGTTTACACCCGGCATGATGTCTCCGTTCTTCCTTTCTCTTTAGATACCTCCTTTCAGGCAGTGGCTGTGCAGCTGCACCTGGATAGGAGGTATACTATCATTTCTGCGTACATTCCACCGTCAGCTGACTTCGACGCGGGGGACTTCCGCCGCGTCGTGGCATGGTTGCCGAGGCCCTATCTCTTGCTTGGAGATCTGAACGGCAGGCATCCTCTCTGTGGAGATTACTCCATAAATCCCAGTGGACAAGTCCTTGCTGATCTGATCGAAGAGCTTGAGATGGGTGTCCTAAACGTGGATGAGTTTACACATCACTGTCCGAGAACCGCTTCATTTTCTTGCCTTGACGTATCTCTGTGCTCTTCGGATGCACAGCCTGATTTTGATTGGGGGGGGTGGTCGATGACCTCCATGGTAGTGATCACTTTCCCATTCAAATATCATTTTCAGGGCAACTGCCGCCTGAGAGCCCACCTCGGTGGTGCTTGGCGCGGGCGCCGTGGCCTGCATTTCAGGAAATGACTGAATTCTCTATCCCAGGCGAGGAGTTTAGGTCGGTAGATGAGGCCATTGAGTTCTTCTCCGGCAACCTCATCGCCGTGGGCCTGACTAATATTCCTAGGATGTCTGGCCGTTTTGCACGCCGACAACTCCCATGGTGGTCGGCCGAGTGTGAGACGGCCATCAAACAGAAGCGTTATGCCTACATGCGCTATAAGGGCCGCCCGAACGATTTCACTGTCGCTGAATTTCGTAGGGCTAGGGCTAGGTTCCGGTATATTTCGAAGCACACCCGCCGCTCTTCTTGGCGGGCATACGTGTCTTCACTTAACGGGAAGACCCCTTTAGCTGAGGTGTTGAAGCGAGTCAAAAGGATTCGTGGCAAGTTCTTGCAGGACCCCCCTCCCGTTCTCCATGAGAATGGGACCGCAATCTCGGACCCCGCGACCGCTTTTTCCGCCTTCTCTAGCCGGGATGCTGCTCCGCCAGCATTCAATGCACGTCGTGATGTCGCGGAAGGCCGCCGGCTAGACTTTACCTCCATAGGCGGAGAACCCTTCACCGACAAGTTTACTGTGAGTGAGTTGCGTTCCGCTCTCGCTTCGTGCGCGGACACCGCCCATGGTCCGGACGATGTCCGGTACGCCATGCTTCGACACCTGGGTGAGCGAGGCATGGCCTTTCTGTTAGATTTGTTCAACAGGATCTGGTTGGAAGGTCTTCTCCCAGACTCCTGGCGAATCGCTACTGTGTTCGCCTTTCGCAAACCGGGGAGAGATCACTCTACTCCGACCGGTTTCCGCCCAATCTCTCTAACCTCTTTCGTGTGTAAGTTGATGGAGAAATTGATAAATGTTAGACTAGCCTTTTTCCTGGACAGTGGAGGCCATCTGTCTTCCACACAGTGCGGCTTCCGCAAGTTCCACTCCATGTCGCATGCTCTGCTCCGATGGAAAATGCCGTCTGCGATGCTTTCCTTCGTAGACAGCACTACGCCACGGTGTTTTTCGATCTGGAGAAGGCCTATGATACCGCATGGCGATACGGTAGCATGGAGACTCTCCCCACGATGGGGGCGAGGGGACGCCTCCCAATGTTTATATCTGAATTTTTGCGAGATCGTCGATTCTGCGTACGGGTGGGGAGAGCCCTCTTCGGCCCAAAAGAGCAGGAAGAGGGTGTCACGCAGGGAAGTGTCCTCAGTGTCACACTCTTTGCCCTGAACATCACCGGCATCACCTCGGCGCTGCCGGAAGATGTTCTCGCTACTCTCTACGTGGACGACCTTTCGATCTCTTTTGGCCCGGCCCAGATGCCAACTCTGGAGCGTCGACTCCAACAGGCATTGAACCGCGTCTCTCGCTATGCCGAAGCGCACAGGTTTCGGTTTTCTTTGGCCAAGACTAAGGTGGTGCACTTCTGCCGCCATCCACGGTTTCACCCCGACCCAGATTTGTTTCTTAATGGGGTGCGCCTGGATGTGGTTGAGTCGCACCGTTTCCTTGGTCTTGTATTCGACCGACGCCTCACCTGGGAGGCTCATATTCGCAGCCTTAGGGTCTCCTGTACCCGCGCTATGGAAATTCTCAGTCCCGTGACGTTCAGCGCTTGTGGCGCTGATAGGACTACTGCCCTACTTTTTTATCGATCCTTTGTTCTTTCGAAGCTCGACTACGGATGCGAGTTTTATGAATCCGCAGCCGAGCGTTTATTGCGGAAGGTGGATTCAATCCACCACACCGGCCTTCGCCTTGCGACCGGTGCCTTTCGCACTTCCCCCATTGAGAGCCTGCTGGGGAGATGTCACTCGCTCTGCGCCGCGTGCAGTGCATCACCCGCCTTTACGCGCGAGCCCGGTGCCTCCCTCAGTCACCAACAGCTCTCACTGCATCCGCAGCTGATCTCGATGGTGCCTATGCCGCCGAGAGACGCCAGTCATACCCTAAGCCCTTTGGGTTTAGGGCCAGCAAACTCCTTCGAGAGGTAGATATAGCTCTCGGTCCGGTGGTGCCCCTGGTTCTGCCCACGACGCCAGCCTGGAGGGTACCACATTTGGCTATTTGTCGCCACGCCTCTGCTCCCAAAGCTTTTACGGCGTCGGCAGTATTGCGTTCGATCTTTTTGGAGCACACATCGTGTTACGCTGGAACCGTGCCCAGTGTATACGGATGGCTCCAAATCCCAAGAGGAGCTCGGCTTCCACGCCGTATCCCCTCTGTTTGAAGTCAGTGGGGCTCTACCAGGCGCTGCGTCTGTCTTCACGGCCGAGCTGGTGGCAATACACCACTCGGTACGGGAGATTACGCGACGTGCCCGGTTCGGAGACCGGATTGTGATCTATAGCGACTCACAAAGCGCCCTGAGTGCTCTCGGGGCATTGGAATCTCCGCATCCCCTGGTTCGCGATATCCGTGACGCCACGTTTTTGGCGAGCCGGGCGGAGTTTGAGATTATCTTCTGCTGGGTTCCTGGACATGTATGAATTGCGGTGAATGAGCGCGCCAAAGAGTCCGCGAGGACTCTGCGACCGGACCAGCGTTTCGCTCTTCCTCACACCAACTACATGGCAGGAATACGGGCAGCTCTTCGGACTGCTTGGCAAAGAAGATGGGAGACGGTCGAAGGGAACTTAAAGTTGCGTGCTATTGCGCCGCGACTGTTCCCATGGACCTATCCCCCAATGCCGCGGTGGCTTCAGGTTGCTTTCTGTCGTCCTCGAATCGGACACACTCGTATGACGCATCGCTATTTGATAGAGCGCCGCTTGCGCCCTATTGCAACGACTGCGTAGTCCCCCAGACTGTTGGGCACATTCTTTTCGAATGTCCCACTCTGGGTGATCTTCGCGCACTATACCTGTCCCGGTACCGGGATGGGCGGGGTCGCTACCGCCTGTCCCTTGTACTCGGGACGAGTGCGTGCACTTTGACTGGTGGACTTGTTGACTTTTGGGGGGAGGCCGGATTTCTCCCTTTCATTTAACCAGGTTTGATTGTTGTTTTTGTTATTGTTTTGTTATTGTTATTTTTTTATTGTTGTTTCCTGTTCAATTTTTTAAAGTAGCCTAGAACTAGGCTGTTTGTTTACGGCGACTTATGCCTAAGTCGGCAGTCGCCAGATAGCCCCTTAAATAAAATTTTAAAAAAATATATATTTACACCTGGCATGATGTCTCCGTTCTTCCTTTCACTTTAGATACCTCCTTTCAGGCAGTGGCTCTGCAGCTTCACCTGCATAGGAGGTATACTATCATTTCTGCGTACATTCCACTGTCAGCTGACTTGACGCAGGGGACTTCTGCAGCATCAGGGCACGGTTGCTGAGGCCCTTTCACTTGCTTGGAGATCTGAACGGCAGGCATCCTCTCTGGTGAGATTACTCAATAAATCCCAGGGGACAACTCCTTGCCGATCTGATCAAACAGCTCGAGATGGGTGTCCTAAACGTGGATGAGTTTACGCATCCCTGTCCGAGAACCGGTTCATTTTCTTGCCTTGACCTATCTTTGTGCTCTTCTGATGCACAGCCTGATTTTGAATGGGGGTGGTCGATGACCTCCATGGTAGTGATCAGTTTGCCATTCAAATATCATTTTCAGGGCAACCTCCGCCTGAGAGCCCACCTCAGTGGTGCTTGGCGCGGGAGCGGTGGCCTGCATTTCAGGAAATGACGAATTCTCTATCTCAGTCGAGGAGTTGAGGTTTGTATATGAGGCCGTTGATTTCTTCTCCTGCAATCTCATCGCCGCATGCATGACTACTATTCCTAGAACGTCTGGCCATTTTGCTCGACGACCACTCCCATGGTTGTCGGCCGAGTGTGAGATGATCACTCTACTCCAGCCGGTTTCCCCCGAATCTCTCTAACATCTTGTGTGTGCCAGTTGATGGAGAAATTGGTAAATGTTAGATTAGCCTTTTTCCTGGACAGCGAAGGCCATATGTCTTCTGCACAGTGCAGCTTCTGCAAATTCCACTCCACCTCGGATGCTCTGCTCCGACTGGAAAATGGCATCTGCGAGGCCTTCCTTCGTACACAGCACTACGCCACGGTGTTTTTCGATCTGGAGAAGGCCTATGATACCGCATGGCGATACGGTATCATGGAGACTCTCCACACGATGGGGGCGAGGGGATGCCTCCCAATGTTTATATCTGAATTTTTGCGAGATCGTCGATATTCCGCATACTGGTGGGGGGGAGCCTTCTCCAGCCCAAAGGAGCAGGAAGAGGGTGTCCCGTAGGGAAGTGTCCTCATTGTCACACTCTTTGCCCTGAGCATCAACGGCATCACCTCAGAGCTGCCGGAAGATGTTCTCGCCCATCTCTACGTTGACGACCTTTCGATCTCTTTTAGCGCGGCCCAGATGCCAACTCTGGAGCGTCGACTCCAACAGGCATTGAACCGCGTCTCTCGTTATGCCGAAGCGCACAGGTTTCGGTTTTCTTTGGCTAAGACTAAGGTGGTGCACTTCTGCCGCCATCCATGGCTCCACCCTGATCCAGATCTGTTTCTTAATGGGGTGCGCCTGGATGTAGTTGAATCGCACAGTTTCGTTGATCTTGTATTTGACCGACGCCTCATCTGGGAGGCTCATATTCGCATCCTTAGGGTCTCTTTTACCCGCGCCATGGATATTTTCCGTCCTGTGACCTTCAGCGCTTGGGGTGCTGATAGGGCTACTGCCTTACTTTTTTATCATTCTTTGTTGGTACGAAGCTCGACTACGGATGCGAGTTTTATGCATCCGCAGCCGTTGAGAGCCTGTTGGTCGATGCTGGGGAGATGCCACTCGCTCAACGCCGCGTGCTGTGCATCACTCGCCTGTACGCGCGAGCCCGTCGCCTTCCCCAGTCGCCAGAAGCTGATCTCGATGGTGCCTATGCCGCCGAGAGACGCCAGTCATACCCTTAGCCCTTTGGGTTTAGGGCCAGGAAACTCCTTCGAGAGCTAGGTATAACTCTGGGCACCCCTGGTTCTGCCCAGGATGCCACCCTGGTGGGTACCACATTTGGCTATTTGTCGCCACGCCTCTGCTCCTAAAGCTTGTAAGAGGCCGGGAGTATTGTGTTTGACCTTTTTGGAGCACACCTCATGTCACGCTGGAACTGTGTCAGTGTATACGGATGGCTCCAAGTCCGAAGAGTCGGTCGGTTTCCACGCCGTATCCCCTCTTTTTGAAGTCAGCGCGGCTCTGCCAGGCACTGCGTCTGTCTTCACGGCAGAGCTAGTGGCAATACACCACTCGGTACGGGAGAGCATGCGACGTGCCTGGTTCGGAGACCAGATTCTGATCTATAGTGACTCACAAAGTGCCCTGAGTGCTCTCGGGGCATTGGAATCTCCGCATCCCCTGGTTCGCGATATCCGTGACGCCACGGTTTTGGCGAGCCGGGTGGAGTTTGAGATTATCTTCTGCTGGGTTCCTGGACATGTATGAATTGCGGGGAATGAGCGCGCCAAAGAGTCTGCGACCGGACCAGCGTTTCGCTCTTCCTCACACTGACTACATGGCAGGAATACGGGCAGCTCTTCGGACTGCTTGGCAAAGAAGATGGGAGACGGTCGAAGGGAACTTAAAGTTGCGTGCCATTGCGCCGCGACTGTTCCCATGGACATATCACCCAATGCCGCGACGGCTTCAGGTCGCTTTCTCTCGTCTCCCCGAATCGGACACCTAGGGGGATGCATCGTTATTTGATGGAGCCCTCGCCTGCGCCCTATTGTGACCACTGCTTCATCCCTCAGACTGTTCAGCACATTCGTGTTGAATGTCCCAGTCTGGGTGATCTTCGTGCACGTTACCTGTCCCGGTACCGGGATGGGCGGGGTCGCTACCGCCTGTCCCTTGTACTCGGGATGAGTGTGTGCACACTGACTGGTGGACTTGTTGACTTTTGGGGGTGGGCTGGGGGATGGGACCACACTCTTTAGTAAACACTGAAGAGAAGTAGTCATTGAGCAGGTTAGCATTTTCTGCATCTGAGTGAGTTAATGCACCCTCCTCGTCCACTAAGGGCCCAATCCTACCATGGATTTGTTTACGGCTATTTACATAGCCGAAGAACTCCTTAAGATTCTCCTTGCAGAGTCTCGCCACTCGGAGTTCTTCAGACCGCTTATCCGCCCTTATGCTGGACTTCACTCTTCTGGCTAGCCTCCGGTACTCGTCAAAGGCACCCGAGATCTTCGATCGCCGGTACGCATTTCTCTTCTTCCTAAGCAGTTGGCCGATTTCTCGATTAAACCACTTCGGTTGAACAGAAGACCGACGGAGGCATTTCAGAGGGATGCAACTTGATTGAAGACTCATGAACTTATTTTTGAAATTGTTCCACAAATCCTCAATATCTTCGCATACCGCTAGCCTTACATCAGTCAGCCCAGCACGAAGGCTTGCAAAGTCTGCTCTTCTCAAGTCAAATTTCCTTGATTGACTGCCAACCGACCTTACCTTCGGGATCTTGACGGTAAATCTAATTAGCTGGTGATCACTGGCACCGAGCTCTTCGCCTGCAGAGAGATCCTCAACGATATCATCATCAGAGGTGAAGACCAAGTCCAGGATATTGTCTCCTCTCGTCGGTTCTCTGACCCATTGAGTGAGGAACTCGTTGTTGGCGAACTCCAGGAGTAGCGCGCTCAGACAAGTTATGACAAGTCAGGACCTGCATTCGCACGCTCCTGCCTCGTCTATTTAAGAAGCACAGTAGTTGATTGCAGATTGTCAGTCACAAATTTTTCAACAATGGAGAAGGTTGAGCACCGCACAGTGATCAAATTTTTGACCAAGGAAGGCAAGAATGCAAAAGAGATCCATGAACACATGATTGCAGTGTACACTGACACTGCCCCTTCCTATGCAACCATTGCTCGCTGGAATAGGGAGTTCCGCCATGGTCGTGAGTCCCTTGAAGATGACCCTAGTCCAGGACACCCGTCAGACGTGACCAACGAGGACAATGTGGCGTGCGTGGAGAGGATGATCCTCGAAAATCGACGGGTGAAGGTCGAAGAAATCGAGCGAGACAATGGAATATTACATGGAAGTTTTATCAACATCATCCATGACGATTTGGCAATGACCAAGGTGTCTGCCCGTTGGGTCCCTAGAAACCTCACGCCCCATCATCGACTTCAATGTCGTCAAAGTCCACAAGGCCAGATTTGCGCGAGTGCGGATTCAAGGAGCTCAACCATTTCCCCCCTCCCTACAGTCCAGATCTGGCCCCAAGTGACTACTTTTTATTCTGCCAGCCCAACGCTGCACTGGGTGGACGCTGGTTTGGGGACGATGAAGATGTCCAGCTCGCCCTCCAGGAGTGGATTGAACAGCAGTCAGGAGATCTCTGGTTGTCAGGAATTTGAAGTCTCAGGGACAAGTGCCGTAAGTGCATTGAAGTCGAGGGTAGTTATATTCAAAAATAATAAAACACTTTTCCTCATATCTCGTTTCCTTATATCTGAATTGAAACCTTATTGACCGCCCCTCGTAGCATAATAATTTTGAACCTTGATTTATTCTTACAGCCAACTAATTGGGTGTTATAGGAATAATATAATCATTTTTAATGGAGCTCAATGCTAATACATCCGATCACAACCAGCAAGATGTTTTAAGTGAGTAACACTGACTGCCGTGGCATGCACATATGCATGCCATGGCTGTTTCTGTTGCAGCTGCGGCATGCATATGTACATGCCACATGAGTGCCAAATAACTTTCAATATTAGCCATGGCAACCATATTTGCTTGCCAGTGAAAGCAAATACCTATGTCATTTGAATAGTGTGGCTGCTGTGAAAGATTGTGGTGCATGTGAGTGGCATGTAAGTAAAATATTTTATAATTTATCCACCGTTTAGTTTCAAGCCAAATTTTTGACATTGAATCCAGGTTCCGGCACGAGATGCCAGTTGGATGATGGAACCCATTTTTTTTTTTAATTATTTTATTTTATTGATTATGATTTTTTACTAATTGCATCATTATTTTGGCTTATATTATATCATTGCCCGTGGATGGATTTGAAGCATGACATGCAGATGTATGGTTCACCTGGGCAACCTTTGCAGAATGTGTTCACAGTTTTTGATAAACTTCTAGCCAGATCTCTTCCACCTTCTGCACTTTTGGTCTCATAGCATCTTTTGCATTTTCTCCTCACTTTCTTCTCACCTGCCTTGACTCTGAAATCTAGAAAATGTTGCAGACATGCAGGATGTGTATCAAGGCCCAATAGCTTTTCAACAATTTTCTCTCTAGTTTTCTTGATCTTTATAAGCTTTCCTGTTGCTTTTTTTTTGTAAATTATGAAAGCATTTACTATACAAATTTCCTATAGCATTTCAATCACTAACTTACTATACCCTTTTACTCCTTTTCTCAGGCAGGTCTCATAGGATTTCATTTGATCAGAGATATCAATGCCAACTTTTCCTTTATTTATGCCACAATTGGCAGTGGTAGTTTCTTCTGCATTCGTCTTCTCTTACTCCTTCTTCTAGCTGGTCCTTGTTCATCTAAAACTTCTTCTCCTTTAGCCTCTTCCACATCCCCTACATCAACAAAATCAGGTGTATGCTTTGTGGTGATTAATCTGACATCTCTGGTATCCTTCCATTTCAAAACAACTATGCCATTGATCTCTTCCATTGTTACCATCTCCTTTCTTCATTTTGGTATGCATAACAAATATAACCTAAAAAACGATTTGAGCAAATTCATGTCATAAAAGTGAGTGTTGTGGCCTATTTTTTATGTGGCACTCACATTGGTATACACATGTGCATGCCATGGCTGTATTGGATATATAAAAAAAATATTAAAATGCCTGTTATGGGTTTGGCAGTCAATGTGATAATAGTAATAATTCCAAATAAAATGGTCTTCTAGGCTATATATTGGGTTGAGAAATAAGTTCTTGCAGTTTTATCAAATTTATTCATTACCATTAACAATTTTAGAAAAACTTCATTTTTAATTGATAACAATATGCAATTTAATCAATAATGTATTCTCCGTTGTTATTTACGACTTCTTCCCAATGTTTAACTAGTTTTTGGATGCCTCTGTAATAAAAATCTCTGGATTTTGACTTGAAGAATTCGTCTAACCAGGTTCTTAATTCCACATCAGTATTGAACGAAACGCTGTGCAAATTGTTGGAGAGTGATTGGCACAGATGGAAATTGGATAGAGCCAAGTCTGGCGAATATGGAGGATGTGGCAAGATTTCCCAATTAAGCGTTTGGATGGCGTCTTTTGTCATATTGGCAATGTGAGGATGAGTATTGTCGTGTTGCAGAAGGACTCCATAATGTCGATGAGGTTGCTTTTCATGAATAGCTTCAGCGAGTCCGATATATTTATTGAACATAGAGTTCTGCATTGACAATCTCATTGTTCGTAAGGAGCTCATAAAGAATGATGCCTTCACAATCCCACCGCACACACCATCATCTTTCGTGGATGAAGTCCTTGCTTTAATCGCGGAAGTGTTTTTTTATTGGGGCTAAGCCATTGTTTTTGATGGTTCATGTTGACATAAACACACCACTTTTTGTCACCAGCGATGATACAGTGAAGAAGTCTATCCTTATATCCATGAGTAGCCTTGTGATGAGCAAGCAAACCTGCGTCAATCATGGAGCGTTGAAGTTTGTTGCGGAACCCATGCTCCGAGTTTTTTAACTTTCCCCATCGAATGAAGGTGATTCACTACAGTTTTGTGATCACACACCAATTGTACAGCCAATTCTCTAGTGATTGATGAGGATTTTCATGAAGAAGGTCGTTCAATCGATCTTCATCTAACTTAATGGGGCGACCAGAACGTTCTTCATCATTAAGATTGAAATGACTGTTTTTGAAACGTGAAAACCACCATTGAGCTGTCCTTTCTGATAAAGCATTTTCTCTGTACACAGCACAAATATCGTAATGAGCTTTGGCTGCATTTGCATTGTTCCTGTCTCAATTGAAAATTAATAAAAACAAGTGTCGAAAATGCACCTTTCTTTCAATTTGACATTCCATTTTGAGGGTAGAGAAGAAAAATTAAATTAACACAACTTTTAAATAAACCGCAATAACTTATTACTCAACTTCAAGACGTAGCCTAACCAAAAGCCTAATAGTCTACACTGTCAAGAGACGTAGCCTAACCTTTGCAAATTTTGCTCTCACTATTTATTATTGTTTCTTAATATGTGGAAAAATCACATCATCAAAACTTAAATCAACACAACATTTAAAAAAATACAAGAACTTATTCCTCAACCTAATAGTAATAAATTTGGGTTTTTTTTATATATATATAAAATACAGTTATCTCAAGTTTTTATTTAATTTCTAATATAAAGCTGTCATGGTGTGAACTTTTTCTGGTTTCATGGTTGTTCATGCAACCTTGAATGTTTTTGAGATTTTTTTTTTATTCCAGGATTTTGAGAGTGATGTATCATTGTTAAATGTCAGAATGCATTCGCAAGAAGATATGGACCAAGTAGGATTAGTGGGTGTTTCTCTCAACACACTCCATGACCACTGTGATGAACAACCTAGTTTCCAAGTTTCTACTAGTCCAGGATCTAAGCAAAATGCTTATAAATTATCTTTGTCTGATTTAGTTTCCAAAAAAATTGCAGAAGAATCCAGCTCCCCTATCCCATTCTTGGATCCTAAAACTCAAAGTATGGCCTCTCAGATTACCCATACGCCTGATTTGAGCAAGAGCGAACTTTTAATCAGAAAACAACTAAATTTAAGAAGAAGAGAGAGGTTATTACTCAACCCTCACAGAATTAAGAACCCCAATAAAAATAGCAATCCAAATTCCCCATATTGCTATTCATCCACTCCTAAAAAATACTCTTCCTCATCCATAGCTGAACATGAATATTCTTTTCCTCATCATTTCCTAGAAATGCCCATTCAAGTTAAAGTTCCTTCTGAGACTGAAAAAAGAGAAACAAGTGTCACTCCTTCAGTCTCCATCTTTAAGGAAAAAGCAAAAGATGATATTAATTCAAGGAATATGCCTGGTTTGTCTTCCACTCAGAGTTTTGGATCTAAATATATGACAAAAAATGAAACTCTTACCCCAAATATAAAAATTAAACGCACTTCCCATTCTGAAAAAAACAATACTTCTCATTGTCAAATTTACAGGAATTTAGGAAAGTATCCAAGCTTGAGGAAAAGACATTCATTTTCTTCTGTCCACTCCAAACAGGCAGCTTACCTCCAGGAACTTAATAAACACTCATCCATAGAATCAAATAATCAAAGTAAGGGCATATTGCCTTCTCCTGTGACGTATCAAGGTGCCAGGGATTTTTCTCCATATTCTCATAATCAGAATGTGGTGAGTATTAGAAATATTTTTCTAAATTTTAAAAACTGCCATATATCTTGGCTCTTTTGTAATATCTTTAGGATCCTGTATATGATGAGATATTACCTTTTTAGCTATGGAAATAGTGGAAAGAACTGCACAGGATAAAATGATCTCTGTGAATTTCATTATCTGATTATGGATTTTATTTATGAGTTAGGGATTACTTATTTATGTTGGCCCCAATTAGGGCCCCTCCCCTAGGCTAGCCATCACAAAGAAGGCTGACTGGACTGAGTTCTACCAGAGACATCACACATTGTGTATCTGTAGGTTTTGTCTTGGCTGTATTTGTGTTGAGGATGTTGTAAATAAGTGTTAGGTTCCTGGTATAAGTGTCTGGTTCCTGGTATCAGTAAGGACATGTCGGTATCAATCAGGTCAATGTGGCACTTTAGTTCTAGGTGTTGGCCATACTGGACCCTTGACAGGGTCTCATTTTTGGTGTGTGAGGGATCTTTCTTGTGTTGATGGTCAATGGAATGGCATTGAACTGGTTTAGGCCCAGAGATTGTATGCTTTGTTGTGTTGTCAGTGATGGAGGCCTGGTTTATTATGACTTTGTACTTTGCGCATGTATGGGTTTTAGTGGTATGAACTTTGTTTTATGGTATAGGTGGTTAATTGGGTTCCTCTAGGTGTAACTTGTTGCTAAAGAGTGCTTTTCTTTTGTCTTCTGTAGTGAGCAGGTGAAAGGGTTGGTGGCCAGGTTGTGAATGCATAGGTGAGTGATTGATGAATGTATTGCTTGTATATGTGAGGGATGGATTCCTTGGATTGCCAAAATGTATTTCCTTTGAGTGGTGTTCATTTTTGCATTAGCTTTTGTTGATGAGGATGTTTCTGGGTACTATGTTGAAGGCTTTGCTTAAGTTAATTGTTGCTATTAGTGTACTGAGTGGCAGTTTGGGTTGGTTGTCTGTGTTAGATGAGTGAGTTGGGTAAGTAGTGGTTGTTGAGTGTAATGGACAGAAACTGTGTTGTGAGGCATCTAGTGGAATGTGGGTGGTTTATTTTGCTTAGTCCTAGATGCCCCATTATTTTGGAGTGAGTACAGAGTAGAGAGATTGGACAGTATGATGCAGAGTTAGTGGGTAGTTTGTTTGGCTTAAGGCTGGGTATAATGTGAGTGGCTTTCCATATATTTGAAATAGAGTTATGGATATAGTAGTTAAATATTTGTCTGTGTCAATACCTCTTGGACCAAGGTATTTTAAGTCAATATTTGATATGTTGTCAGATCTAAATGCAGAGGAGTAATTTGCCTGACATATAGGCTGGGATACTATTTCTGTGGTGAATTGTCTCTGCATGTTGTGGTCAATTGATTAATTATGATTTGTTTGTTCGAAGCTCAACTACAGATGCGAGTTTTATTCATCCACAGCTGAGCATGTATTGCGGAAGGTGGACTCCATCCACCACAGCAGCCTTTGCCTGGTGACCGGTGCCTTCCTCACTTCCCCCATTGAGAGCCTACTTGTTGATGCTGGAGAGATGCCACTTGTTCTATGCCGTGCACACTGCATTATTTGCCTGTACATGTGAGCCTGGCACCTCCCTCTGTCACCAACCGCTTTTACTGCACCCTCAGCTGATTTCAACGGTGTCTAGACCACTGAGAGACGCCAGTCATGCCCTTAGCCCTTTGGCTTTAGGGCTAGGAAACTCAGAGAGCTAGGTATAGCTCCCGGGCTGGTGGTACGCCTGGTTCTGCCCAGTACACCACCATGCCTCCGCTCCCAAAGCTTCTACAGTGCCGGGAGTATTGCGTTCAACCTTTTTGGAGCATATCTTGTGTCATGCTGGAACCGTGCCAGTGTATACGGATGGCTCCAAATCTGTATCCCCTCTGTTTGAAGTCAGCAGAGCTCTGTCAGGTGCTGCGCCTGTCTTCATGGCTGAGCTGGTGGCAATACATCACTCGGTACAGGAGATTATGCGATGTACCTAGTTCGGAGACCAGATTGTGATCTATAGCGACTTACAATGCTCCCTGAGTGCTATCGGCGCGTTGGAATATCCGCATCCCCTGGTTCGCAATATCCGTGATGCCATGGTTTGGGTGAGCTGGGTGGATGTTTAGATTATCTTCTGCTGGGTTCCTGGACATGTAGGAATTGCGGGGAATGTAGGCGCTAAAGAGTCCACAAGGACTCAGTGACCGGACCAGCATTTCGCTCTTCCTCACATTGACTACATGGCAGGAATACGGGCTGCTTGACAAAGAAGATGGGAGCTGGTCAAAGGGAACTTAAAGTTGCATCCCATTGCCCTGCGACTGTTCCCAATGCTGCAAAGGCTTCAGGTTGCTTTCTGTCATCTCCTAATTGGACACACTCTCAGGATGTACCACCATTTGATGGAGTGCTCACCAGCACCCTACTGTGAAGACTGTGTTGTCCCCCAGACCTTCGGGCACATTCTTGTTGAATGTCCCAGTCTGGGCGATCTCTGTGCACGATACCTGTCTCGATACCGGGATGAGGGGGGTTGCTACCGCTTGTCCCTTGTACTGTTGATGTTTAGTTTTAGGATATTGAATGTGTGATAAGTCTCATGGTGTGTTGATGGGGGAGGTTTGAGGCATTTAATGGAGGTTGTGCCTTTAAGAGTATGGGTTGTGCATGTGGTGCACATGAATTGGGTTTCATTGTGGGTGGCGCCCATACTAGAAACCAATACAGCACATGCTGTTTTGGGACCAGCTTCCACAGGCTATACAGTGGATTGCGGCTTGGCCATCCATCCCTCTGAAGGATGGATGGCACATTTCACTAAAGTTCTTCCTCTATTTCTTTCCAACCTTTTTAGGTTTTATACAGTTTTCTTTTGCAGTTCAATGGATATTTTAATATTTTTACCAATATTGTGCCTTCGCTTGCTTTTGTGATCCCTTACATATTGATTCTGCACTAGTTTTTTTATGAGTTTCAGCCAATAATTTAATTAAAATGGAGTAATTCTGACCTTTGTGTGAACGTGTTCTTTTGTGAAAATGCATCTTTAAGCTTATATTTATCATTACTCCTATACTTTCAACTCATTCACCTGTTTCTTTTTAAGCATTCTATCATGTACTAAGGTATCTCAGGTGTATTATGGGCCCGATGCTGCAGATGACATCCAAATAATCACTTCTTTCCCAGTGTCAAAAGAAGATATGCCTTCTGTGGGCTGGGCAGGCTATGGAGAGTTTGGCATGTGCCCATTTTTGAGTGAGCCAAGTGTATTTGTCTCAAGAGTACAGGCTATATATATATATTTTCAACTTCACCACTTTACAAAATTCTATCCTCAACTTTCTGGACAGAGGTGCCCTCATTATTTTTAATTTTAAGGGAATGCCCATTAGATCATACGGACTCTTGGCCTTGAAAGCCATGCCCCCTAAAGTTTTGTTCCTTCACGTGTGATACACAATGAGTGGCATTGATGCACAGCAAATCCACTTTGTGGGAAAGAAGTTGATGATAATGGTAACTATCTTCACTAAATGCAGTCCAATGCACTGATCGTGGGTGAATAATAATAGTAAAATAATTGGTTTCTATTTTTAGTCTCCCCTAATAGTTGTGATAATTATAGCTACCCAATGTTTTCTTTCTCTATGTCCTGTTTATCATGCTTTAGAAATCGATTTGGGCCACTTTGCTGAGAATGATAAACCAGAAGGATCTAGAAGATTCCAAATTCATCGATACACATTGCCACATTGACTTCTTATTCAAGAAAATAAATTATTCCAACTCTTTCAAGTCATTTATTAAAGAATGTGAAGCATCGGATTGTTTTCCAAAGCAGTTTGAAGGTTGCATTGCTATATTTTGCGATCCATTATCTTTCGCACAGGTCTGTATCCATTTTTATACAACTCCAACTTTGGGGTTTTAAGTTACACTCTAGTCACATTTTTGTGTCTTTGTTTTGAGCATATTTCAAATGGATATGACCAATATCGTAGATTGAATAGTTTCTTTATTTTTTCTCCTTTCATTTCTATTTTTACCCCATTACTCATATTTTTACAATTTAGTACTAGTTATTAACTCTTACTCATTAATCTTAATTAGTTCAAAGTTTATATAACATTCTTCACTCTTATATAATGTCTAGTTCTTAGTGTTTTTTCATGATTCTTTGTTACTATTTTCATTTTTATTCATGTATTCTGCCATTTCCAGCCTCTTATGATTTTTCTCTTATTTCCAGCCTCTTATGATTTTTCTCTTATTTCCAGCCTCTTTATTGATCTGTTCTGACCACTATCTCACTAAAAATGGTTATACACCCTCCTGTCCTACCAAATTCTTAATGATTTCCCAAACTATGATTTCTCCCTTTTACTACTACTATTTCCCTAGGTCTTAAGTTCACTTCACCTTATATGTTGTTAAAGTATCAATATATATCTTTGCTACCACCTAATTATTCATTGGAAAATGGTTCATACTTTTGATCTTCCTTGCTCTATATATGAACTTATTTTTCCCATGCTAAAGTCTATCTGCGAAGCCAGTAGCTTTGGTAAACTCTACTGACCAAAAAGTATTCCATTTTCTTTTGAGGCTGATGAATAGAAGTGTTGGCTTAGAAGTTTTGAGTGATTTTGAGTTATGTTGTCAATTAATGAGAAAGATGAAGATGTGCAAGTGAACATGCCTTAATATACTCAATGGGACCAAAAGCAGGGGAGCTTGTGGATGTGTTTCATCTCATAGACAAGGACCTAAAAGTGTATGAGACAGTGAAGGATAAAATTACATTCCTAAAGTTATTTTTAAATGCGCACATTGAACAGATGAAGATATTAATGTTATTTGCCAAAAAGAGAAGCTATTATCTTCAGCAAAAAAATTTAAACCTGTATAAATACTACAGCCACACTACTCATATACAGAGTTTCAGGTAAATTGATGCAAATTGTGTGCAGGAAAAGAAAACAAGTTGTGTACCAAATGAAGTAATATATTCTCAAGAATTTGCGTACAAAAAGAACAGAATGACATTACCTCCTCAATGATGCCTTCAGAGTGCTGTGAGTAGCCTTGTTGACATCCTCAACAATACCCCACACAAAATAGGGGGGTTATAGTTGGGGGAGCTGTGCAGACACAAGTTTGGGGACCAGTGGTGTGGGACATTGTTGAACAATCACTCCTCTGTCTTCCTTTTCTTTTTTTTTTAGGTTGTCCTACTGAAAAATGTAAGGCCTTCCTGCAGCTAATTCATCCATTCAAGGCTTGACTAGTCTCTAGCCCCCCAATGTAAAAGGCTGCATTGACATTTAAGCCCTGGGGAAAGATGTGAGGAGGCATAATGTGGCTCTCGCTGATGACCATACCCAGAAACATCAAAGAGGTCATCACACAACCAGTGATTATTCTGTCCAGCACAAATTTTTCTATGGTCATAGCCCATTATGATTTGAAAACCCCAACACTAGTAGTAGCTGATTCAGGCTCTGTGTTGGAACAGTATTAATGCAATTGTCCAAGAACAGATAGAAAATTAATACAAGAGGCTCTTCAGAACAGAAGAACATCTTGCATGAAGATTTCTATCGAGCTGCCAGCAGATGGTGTTAGACTTGCCCGAAGAAGAGTGAATGACACGCTTTTGGAAGCTGGATTGAAATCATATGTAAGAAGGCAGCCTGGAGAAGAATTTATGGTGGAATGTCTGAGGAAAACAGTAAAATTTCCAATGAAAATTTGGCTGTAGGGAGCCATTTCGGTGCATGGAACAAGTTGTTTGCACATTGTTGAGAAAACTATCAACCAAGAAAAGTATATAGAATTTCCTAAAGATTGTTTACTGCCTCAAATAAGGGAATGGTATGGCGACAGACCTTGGGTATTCAAATAAGACTCGGCCCCATGGCATACAGCAAAATCAGTGAAGGCATGGTGTGCACAAAATGGAGTTCAGCTGCTTCCATGGTCCGGAAATTCCACAGACATGAATCTGATCAAGAGTTTGTGTTGTGTTGAAAGATGAAATACACACAGAGCCACTTACGACCAAACAGTAACTCATTGAAGTTTGGTTCAGATCTAAGCAAATCCAGGAAATGTGCAAAACATTGATTAATTCCATGCTAAGACATGTGGCTGCTGAGGGTAGTCAAACTGCTTACTAATGAATGTAGAAGACTTAACACTGTGCCAGTGTGTCAAAATAAATCTATTTGCAATCAATATAATTAGGTTTATTAGCATTTTTGTAAAAAATCCATAATAATTCTGCCAGTACTGTATTGTTTGCTTTTCTGCTTACCTTTCTTTTCTTTCATCTACCTCTTCTTTCCCGAGTGACTCTCCTATTGTTGCACCAGTTTCCTTTCACAATTATAAAATCTTAACTTCCCAATTTTTGAAGGTGGACTGGTGGAAAAGTTTCCTAGATGAAGATGGGGTCTGGGCTGCCTTTGGATGCCACCCACACTTCGCTCCTTATTTTGATTCTATCCAGGAAAGTCTTCTCATCAGTGCTCTCGAACATGACAAAGTCAAAGCTATTGGAGAGATGGGACTTGATTATTCATACAAGTGAGTTTCATTCATTGCATTTATATTAGGTTTGAGCAAAGCATGAATAAATAGTTGATACTGATTCTCAACCTTTGGCCCAGATGCCCCAAGACACAGAGGAAGGAGGATATGGCCTGGACCAGATTTTCCTCCCTACAGAGACCTGAAGGAGTGTTGTGTTGTTTGCACATCTGATTGTGTATGTTGCATTCTGAATTGACATCCGCGATAGTCACATTCATCACTTATCAGTAGCTTAGGAGGGACAGGTGATGTCCTCAGATGGGATAGAAGATTCAGAAGGCTGTGAATGCAGCAGTGTTTTGTGAAAGTGAATAATGGATAGAGCAGAGAGTGCAGAGGTTTCTGGAAGCTACTCAATACAAAAACGGTAGAAACCTATGCAAGTTATCCCCATCCCCATGCCCCCCCCCCCACCTAAAGGGATGCCCTGTATGGACTGCTACACCTGGTACCTGGAGGAGTGGCACTTCCTGCCAACTTGAGTGTCCAACTTGTGCATCCCCCCCTGTCTTTCTATCTACCCTTTTTTTTTCTAAGACTGCCCCCCTTCCTTTGCCCTTTATTATCTCTTCCTCTCCATTTAAGGACCGGATGTGCTCCCTCGTGCCAGGTCAGAAGAGAGGCTTTGGAGCTTCTTAAACCATGTCATCTTTGCAGGTTGCGAGAGATCAGGTTTGAGGGACCCTGGTGTCCAGGCACAATTAATAGAAATATTGGTTTTAGTTGAATAACCATATTCTTGTGCCTAATTGGCTCACCATCACCCTGTAGCCATTCTTGTGTAGATAAGGATATACTGCCTGGGGGGGGGGGTACTTTGTTGTCTGCCAGGCTAACTAAAGGTCCTAGGTCCCATCTCTGGGTCTGTCACATACCAGATCTTCAGCTCCTGCCTATCTTATGTCTGACTAAGCAAGGGATCCACTCTGTCACACCTTCCTCTCTTGTTCCTCAGTTGAGAAGTGACCACTGGGCAACTTCCATTTGGCGTGCAATTGCCACACAAATACAGTGAGTGCAAAGGAAATGTTAACCTCTTAAACGCAATGGAAATGTTAACTCGAATTTCGCGGTTAACTTTTTACGGCATTCCCGCCATATAGGTTGTGGGAGGAGCTTGGTATGATGCATGTACCTGCAGCCAGTGCTCCCTCGCAACTTCCCGCCAGGCTCAGTTTAAGTGTGCTCGCAGAGTTCAGACAGTGTACATCTGTGTTACGCTGCCCCACAGACTGCATCTTTTTCACCTTTCTGCTGACTTTGACGCTCTACCAGACACCACCATACCATCGCAATGGGGTGTTGCAAGCTGACAATGGAGGAGAAGACCCGTGCCCTATCCCTAATGGAGCAGGAAGTGCCAGTAAAGCGTGTAGCTGCCGATCTGAACGTGAGCCGTGTGTCACTCTTTAAGCTCAAAAAAGCAGTCACCACACTCCCTCCCGGCACCGCACCGCCTCGCATACCTGGCTCTAGGGGCAAGAAGAAGACGACTGCTCGGACTGACAAGGTTTTACTACGTAAGGTGAAGCAGGACCCTTCGATAACAGTGGCTGCATGGAATGGGAAACATCCTGACTTGCTCCACAACGTCGCTATTCGTACAATCCAGCACCGGCTACAAAAAGACCTGGGTTTGCCGTGCCGCCAAGAAACCGCTGCTGCCATTTTGATTAACGACCAAGCCAAGATTGGCACGTGCAGCCCCATTGCTTCCCTGAGTGGGATCCCTGACAAAGACCAACAGTGCAAGTGTGCAGAGCTGAATCCCGATTACATCAGGGCCCCTCATTCAGAGACTACCTGTCGTTTTCGAGCCCACTGACTTCAAATGTTTTCTGGTTATTCATTCCACTGATGGCAGCATGTTGGCTAAGGGCAACATGATCTATCAGATGAGAGCTTTAGCTAGTGTGATTGGTAGAGAGCCGAAGGTGACCCATTTCTCAGATGGGAGCCTTTTGGCGAATCCGTCTAATCTCTCCTAGGCGGCCATGATTAGTGCCCTTCTGACACTTGATGGCATGCCTGTGAGTGTGATGCTGCACTCTACCATAAACTTAGTGAAAGGAGTAGTTTATGCGAGGGAACCTGTGGACTCTCTATAGATGACATCACCTTAGATCTGGAGGTCAAGGTCGAGTGTGATGAGAAAATAGGGAGGGGCCTCGAGACCCACCCCTACACTTTTCATCATGTTCGACTGTGACAATCTCCCTGAGTCGGTGCGTGCTGGTTGGTATCACTATTGCGTGAATGCATTTGTGCCACTGCCGCAGAGGTGCTACTACTGTCACTGCTTCAGTCATACAAATCACTTGTGTGAATGTGCAAAGTCAGGGTTACTCGAAGTCTGTGTAAGTTGCTCCAAGTCTGCAAATGATAAGTCCAAATCATGTGTGCAGAGAGGCGCACCCTACTTCTTGAAGCAATGTGGTGCGTATCTCCTTGAGAAGGAATTCCTGTCCATTCAGGCACAGGCTTATATACACCCCAGACACTCCCCTGGTAAAGCTGGTGGCACAAATGGTTCACAACCAGCCCTGGCTAAAAACAGTGCTCCACTCCCTTCCCCCACTGTGACTGTTTCCCATAAAGCGAAACGGCCACCAGTCGCTACTCACAGGATGCAACACCCCTAAAGATGGTTGTGAGGCCATCTTCCGGGGTTCCTTAAGCTGCCCCCTGAAAGGAGGACAGCACTAAAGGAGCTTTGGCTCATTCACCCACACCCAGTGGTGGGTTGGGTGGCTCAGAGATGGTGGGTCCTCCAAAAGAGGGACCCTTTCCTCCGAAGCCGCACCACTCACCTAAATTTTTGAGGCAGACAGAGGAAAAGACTCGCATGGCGAGACCAACCTCTCCCAATAAGTCCTTTGTCTGGCCAACACCGCCTGGAGTTCTGCCTCTGGCAAGTGTATGGCCATTGCCATGAGGGTCTTCTCTTTGAAGAGGGCCCCCGCAGGTTCCTCCTGGAATATGCCTGGAGGGAGTATTCCTTTGAACAATGGAATTGCTGCAGACTCCGAGCCAACTGAGAGGAGTTGCAGAGGCTCATCTCATCCCATTTCCTGTTAGCTATAATTTTGCAGGCGCATGCCCCTTGCCCACCCTCCCAGGGTATAAGGCTTTTGCAAACCCACCACCACAGATTGTGGGCTGGGCAGGACGATGCAGGATTTAAACCCTGCATGATGTCTCTGTTCTATTCTTTGCTTTAGATATCTCGTTTCAGGCAGTAGCTGTGCAAGTCCCACAGTTGCTGAGGCCCTTTCTCTTGATCAGAGATCTGAATGGTAGACACCCCCTCTGGGGAGACTACTCGATTAATCTCCGGGATCAAGTCCTTGCTGACCTGTTCGACGAGCTGGAAATAGGTGTCCTGCCCGAGAACTGCTTCATTTTCCTGTTTTCATCCCCTGTAAGGGGCGCGGCGATTTGCCATGCTGACAGGATCCAGCGCCCCATCCGGCCCCAGCTTAGCCTCTCTTCCTTCCTTCAGATAGCCTGTATTTCTCCCCCACCTCGTCGCTTTTCATACAACCTCTCCCACAACTTTCTCTGGTCAGCCTCTAATTTTACAGAGTAGATGCTGACCTTCTTCTCAAGCCAACCGTCCCGGATCGGGGCTGAGAGGGGAGGGGACATTGTTCCCTAACCCCTGAACTCTGGTCTAGGGTGGTTGGTTTTTAACAACCTACTTCATCCCCACCCATACCTTCCTCACATCCCTTTTCCTCTCCTCTTCACATTCTATCAATTTTACGCCGTGTTCAAGGTCGAGCCGCCAGGCCACCAGGCGGGAGGGTTGGTCACAAAATGGTGGCCCCTGGCTCTGCCAGGCCTGTAAACACCTCTTGCAGTGCGGGCAACTGCGAGAGGTGATGAGCTATTGCGTCCCGTGGCACAAATAGGGTCACCATGCCCATGGATGAATTTTCAAAAAACGAAGCCCCTTTAACTCCCCCTGAAACAACGACGGAGCCACCCTCGTGCAGCTCCACTGAAAAAATGGAGGTCACTCCCCCTGTGCTTGCGCAGGGGACCTTCCATATCTCTCTAACCGGAGAGAAAGCTCACTCATCTCGTTCGTCTACGGGTGTAGGGGACTCCCCCTCACCCCCTTCTCTGGGTGAGGGGGAGTCCCCAGTGTTCTTTCCAAGGGGACTGCCAAGAAAGCCAGCAGGCAGCCCTTAGCCAGCCGCTCCACATCGAAGCTGCTCGGTAAGGCAAAACCCCTTAGGGGGGGAGAGGGAAGCCAAGCCCCTTCGGCCGCTTCCCTCAAAAGACCTGCTGGCAAGAATAATGAACCTTGCCGGGGTCAAGGCCCATGCCTCCCCAAAGAAGACTAGTGACAATACTGCCAACGGGACTTGCGATCTCCTGGGAGGGGATGGCTAACTGGAGGCCCCTCCTGTGATAGACATGGTCCTTGAGGAAACCCAGCCTCAGATGGTAGGGCCTTCCATGGTGGGGAATCTGGGCTCAGCGTCAAACACCGAACCCGAATCCGCCCCTATGCAAGATCCTCCTCAAACGGCTAGGGTTTCTGAGGCAGTACAAGGAGGGTAGTGATCTCCTCCAGACGGTGCCCCTGCGACCACCAGGACCTTCTCCATTTTGGAGAGGGACCTGGCTGAGGACGGTCCATCTGGCCTAGGGGATTCTGCCAGCGGAGGTGAGAAGTGGGTTCATTCCCCGCCCTTCTCTCCAAAAAAGAAAAAGACTAACACAAAGAAGACTCGAGGCTCCTCTCCATCCGCGGTGACGGATGGGTCTGCTGCCACTTTGGCACCCCGTAAGGGGCGCGGCGATTTGCCATCCTGGCCGCCGTGCTGATGGGACTCAGCACCCCGTTCGACCCCAGCTTAGCCTCTTCTCCTTCCTTCAAAACACTTGTTTCCTCGCTTTTCATACAACCTCTCTCACAACTTTCAATGGTCAGCCTCTAATTTCACAGGGTAGATGCTGACCTTCTTCTTAAGTCAACCGTCGGACGGATCGGGGCTGAGGGGGGAGGGGACAATGTTCCCTAACCCCTGAACTCTGGTCTGGGGTGGTTGGTTTTTAACAACCTGCTTTATCTCCGCCCATACCTTCCTCACATCCCTTTTCCTCTCCTCTTCACAATCTATATATTTTTTACGCCGTGTTCAAGGTGGAGCCGCCATGCCGATGGACTGCCAGGCCACCAGGCGGGAGGGGTTGTCTTAAATAGTGGCGCCTGGCTCTGCCGGGCTTGTAAGCACCTCTCGCAGTGCAGGCTACTGCGAGAGCTGATGCGCGATTGCATCCCGTGTCAAAAAGAGGGTCATCATGCCCAATGATGAGTATAAAAAAAAACCCAACCCCCAACTTGCCCTATAACATCGACGGAGCCGCCCTTGGGCAGCTCCAGGGGACCCTACATATATCTCTAACCGGAGAGGAGGCTTACTCCTCTCCTTCGCTTACGGGTGTAGGGGACTCCCCCTCACCCGCTTCTCTGGAGGTGCTTTCGGGCGCCTCCCTTTTACCAGCGGCAGTCTCCTCTGTTCTTTCCAAGGGGACTGCCAAGAAAGCCAGCAGGCAGCCCTTAGCCAGCCGCTCCACATCGAAGCGGCTCGGTAGGGCAAACCCCCTTAGGGGGGAGAGGGAAGCCAGGCCCCTTCGGTCGCTTCCCTCAAAAGACCTGCTGGCAAGAATACTGAACCTTACCGGGGTCAAGGCCCATGCCTCCCCACACAAGACTAGTGACGATACTGCCAACGGGACCTGCGATGTCTTGGGGGGGGGGGATGGCCAACTGGAGGCCCCTCCTGAGATAGACATGGTCCTTGAGGAAACCCAGCCTCAGACGGTAGGGCCTTCCATGGGGGGGAATCCTGGCTCGGCGCCAAGCACCGAACCCGAATCCGCCCCGATGCAAGGTCCTCCTCAAACGGCTGTGGTTTCTGAAGCAGTACAAGGAGGGGAGGGATCTCCTCCGACCGGTGCCCCCACGACTACCAGGACCTTCTCGATTTCAGAGAATGACCTAACTGAGGCCAGTCCATCTGGCCTGGGGGCTTTTCCGGCAGAGGTGAGAAGCGGGTTCATTCCCCACCCTCCTCTCCAAAAAAGAAAAAGAAAAAGACTAAAAAAACAAAAAAGACTCGGGGCTCCTCTCCATCCGCGAGGGCTACGGGGACGGATGGGTCTGCTGCCACTGGCAAGCGACCAAGCAAAGATCGGCACATCCGCCCCCTCTGCCCCCCCGGTTGCGGAGCCCCTGACTAAGACTAATACCAAGAGTGAACAGGGCGGAGCCTCGATGACATCGGGCCCCTCATTCACAGGTTACCTGGCGTTTTCGAGCCCGCTGGCTTCAAACGCTTCCTCGTTATTCGCTCCACTGATGGCACCATGTTGTCCAAGGGCAACATTATCCATCAGAGGAGAGGATTAGCTAGTGCAATTGGTAGAGAGCCGAAGGTAACTCGTTTCTCGGACGGGAGCCTTCTGGCGAATGCGGCGAATCCCGCCGAGGCGGCCAAGATAAGTGCTCTTCGGACACTTCATTGCACCCCGGTGAGTGTGACGCCGCACTCTACCATGAACTTTGTTAAAGGAGTAGTTTATGCGAGGGAACTCATTGACTACTCCATTGAGGACATCACCCTAGAGCTGGCCGACCATGGGGTGGTCAAGGTCGAACGTGTGATGAGAAAACAGGGAGGGGCCTCGATACCCACCCCTACACTCTTCGTCACGTTCGACTGTGACAAGCTCCCTGAGTCGGTGCGTGCCGGTTGGTAACGCTACCGCGTGAAGGCATTCGTGCCACTGCCGCGGCGGTGCTATTACTGTCACCGCTTCGGCCATACGAATCGCTCATGTAGACGTGCAAATTCGGGGTCACCCGAAGTCTGTGTAAATTGCTCCAAGGTCGCACACGATAAGTCCAAATCGTGTGTGGCGAAGTGTGTCAATTGCGGAGAGCCGCACCCTGCTTCTTCGAAGCAATGTGGTGCATATCTCCTTGAAAAAGAAATCCTGGCCGTTCAGGCCCAGGATCGACTCTCATTCCACGAGGCAAAGGACCTGGTCCTGGCGCGCTCGGCTCTGCCTGGGACGTCATATGCCTCAATAGTTAGAAAGGCACCCTCTGCTCCTGGCCCATCCAGGCCAACGAGCACGGTAGTTTCCGCGCCCATTCGGAACCCTTCTGCGGGCTCTACCCATCTTGGGCTCTTCCCTGGTAAAGCTGGCGGCTAAAACCGGGGCTTCCACCTCCTTTCCCAGCTGACCGTTTCCCGTAAGGCGAAACGGCCACGCGCCTCCACCGAGTCGTTAGACTCACAGGAGGCAACACCCCTGAAGATGGTCGCTAGGCCATCTTCCGGGGTTCCTAAAGCTGTTCCCCGAAAGGAGGACAGCAACAGAGGAGCTTCGGCTCCTTCGTCCACGCCCTGAGGTGGAGCGAGTGGCTCGGAGACGGTGGTTCTCGAAAAGAGGGCCCCCCGCCTCCGAAGCCGCAACGCCCGCCTAAGGTTTCGAGGCGGAGGGAGGAAAAGACTCGCATGGCGAGCCCAACCTCCCCCAATAAGTCCTCGAAGGCGACAGCGCCTCCAGCGCTTTGTCCGGCCAACAGCGCACGGGGTTCTGCCCCCGGGAAGCGTACGGCCATTCTCGTGAGGGTCTTCAATTCGAGGAGGGCCCCCGCGTCTCCTCCGAGCTAGGCCTGGAGGGCATATTCCTTCAATGGAATTGCCGTGAACTCCGGGCCAACTGGGAGGAGCTTCGGAGGCTCGTCTCGTCTCGTCCCGTTTCCCTGAGCTATTTTTTTGCAGGAGACCATGCTAGGCGCGTGCCCCCTGCCTGCCCTTCCGGGGTATAAGGGTCTTGCGATCCCATCACCGCGGGATGGCCAGGCTAGGGGATGCGCGGTTTACACCCGGCATGATGTCTCCGTTCTTCCTTTCTCTTTAGATACCTCTTTTCAGGCAGTGGCTGTTCAACTGCACCTGGATAGGAGGTATATTATCATTTCTGCATACATTCCACCGTCAGCTGACTTCCGCCGCGCCGTGGCATGGTTGCCGAGGCCCTTTCTCTTGCTTGGAGATCTGAACGGCAGGCATCCTCTCTGGGGAGATTACTTAAATCCCAGGAGACAGGACCTTGCCGATCTGATCGAAGAGCTTGAGATAGGTGTCGTAAACGTGGATGAGTTTTCGCATCACTGTCCGAGAACCGCTTCATTTTCTTGCCTTGATCTATCTTTGTGCTCTTCGGATGCACAGCCTGATTTTGATTGGGGGGTGGTCAATGACCTCCATGGTAGTGATCACTTTCCCATTCAAATATCATTTTCAGGGCAACTGCCCCCTGAGAGCCCACCTCAGTGGTGTTTAGCGTGGCGCAGTGGCCTGCATTTCAGGAAATGACTGAATTCTCTATCTCAGTCGAGGAGTTTAGGTCGGTAGATGAGGCCGTTGAGTTCTTCTCCGGCAACCTCATCGCCGTGGGCCTGACTACTATTCCTAGGACGTCTGGCCGTTTTGCACGCCGACCACTCCCATGATGGTCGGCCGAGTGTGAGACGGCCCGCAAACAGAAGCGTTATGCCTACATGCGCTATAAGCGCCGACCGAACGATTTAGTTGTCGGTGGATTTCGTCGGGCGAGGGCTAGGTTTCGGTATATTTCGAAGCACGCCCGCCGCTCTTCTTGGCGGGCATACGTGTCTTCACTTAACGGGAAGACCCCTTTAGCAGAGGTGTGTAAGTGAGTCAAATGGATTCGGGGCAAGTTCTCGCAGGACTCCCCTCCCGTTCTCCAGGAGAATTGGACCGCAATCTCGGACCCCGCGTCCGTGACGGAATCCTTCGCGACCGCTTTTTCCGCATTCTCTAACCGGGATGCTTCTCCGCCAGCATTCAATGCACGTCGTGATGTCGCGGAAGGCCGCCGGCTGGACTTTACCTCTAGAGGCGGAGAACCCTTCAATGACAGGTTTACTGTGAGTGAGTTGCGCTTCGTGCGCGGACACCGCCCATGGTCGTGACGATGTCCCCCGCCCATGGTCGTGACGATGTCCCGTACGCCATGCTTCGACACCTCGGTGAGCGAGGCATGGCATTTCTGTTAGATTTGTTCAACAGGATCTGGGTGGAGGGTCTTCTCCCAGATTCCTGGCGAATCGCTACTGTGCTCGCCTTTCGCAAGCCGGGGAGAGATCACTCTACTCCGAACGGTTTCTGCCCAATTTCTCTAACCTCTTGCGTGTGCAAGTTGATGGAGAAATTGGTAAATGTTAGATTAGCCTTTTTCCTGGACAGCGGAGGCCATCTGTCTTCTGCACAGTGCGGCTTCCGCAAGTTCCACTCAACGTCGTATGCTCTGCTCCGACTGGAAAATGCCGTCTGCGAGGCTTTCCTTCGTAGACAGCACTACGTCACGGTGTTTTTCGATCTGGAGAAGGCCTATGATACCGCATGGCGATACGGTATCCTGGAGACTCTCCACACGATGGGGGCGAGGGGACGCCTACCAATGTTTATATCTGAATTTTTGCGAGATCGTCGATTCCGCGTACGGTTGGGGGGAGCCCTCTCCGTCCCAAAGGAGCACGAAGAGGGTGTCCCGCAGGGAAGTGTCCTCAGTGTCACACTCTTTGCCCTGAGCATCAACGTCATCACCTCGGTGCAGCCAGAAGATGTTCTCGCTACGCTCTACGTGGACGACCTTTCGATCGTTTGGCGCGACCCAGATGCCAACTCTCCAACAGGCATTGAACCGCGTCTCTCGCTATGCCGAAGCGCACAGGTTTCGTTTTTCTTTGGCCAAGACTAAGATGGTGCACTTCTGCCGCCATCCACGGCTCCACCCTGACCCAGATTTGTTTCTCAATGGGATGCACCTGGATGTGGTGGAATCGCACCATTTCCTTGGTCTTGTATTCGACCGACGCCTCACCTGGGAGGCTCATATTCGCAGCCTTAGGATCTCTTGTACCCGTGCTATGGATATTCTCCGTTGCATGACGTTCAGCGCTTGGGGCGCTGATATGGCTACTGCCTTACTTTTTATCAATCCTTTGTCCTTTCGAAGCTCGACTACGGATGCGAGTTTTATGCATCCGCAGCCGAGCGTTTATTGCGGAAGGTGGATTTGATCCACCTCACCGGCCTTCGCCTTGCGACCGGTGCCTTCCGCACTTCCCCCATTGAGAGCCTGTTTGTCGATGCTGGGGAGATGCCCCTCGCTCTGCGCCGCGTGCAGTGCATCACTCGCCTGTACACGCTAGCCTGGCGCCTCCCTCAGTCGCCAACGTCTTTCACTGCATCCGCAGTTGATCTCGATGGTGCCTATGCCGCCGAGAGACGCCAGTCATACCCTAAGCCCTTTGGGTTTAGGGCCAGGAAACTCCTTGCAGAGCTAGATATAGCTCTCGGGTCGGTGGCGCCCCTGGTTCTGCCCAGGACGCCACCCTGGAGGGTACCACATTTGGCCATTTGTCGCCACGCCTCTGCTCCCAAAGCTTGTACTGCGCCGGGAGTATTGCGTTCGACCTTTTTGGAGCACACCTCGTGTCCCGCTGGAACCGTGCCAGTGTATACGGATGGCTCCAAGTCCCAAGAGGGGGTCGGCTTCCACGCCGTACCCATTCTGTTTGAAGTCAGCGGGGCTTTGCCAGGCGCTGCCACTGTCTTCACGGCCGAGCTGGTGGCAATACACCACTCGGTACGGGAGATTACGCGACGTGCCCGGTTCCGAGACTGGATTGCGATCTATAGCGACTCACAAAGCGCCGTTGGTGCTCTCATGGCATTGGAAGCTCCGCATTCCCTGGTTCGCGATATCCGTGACGCCACGGTTTTGGCGAGCCGTGCGGATTTTAAGATTATCTTCTGCTGGGTTCCTGGACATGTAGGAATTGCAGGGAATGAGGGCACCAAAGAGTCAGCGAGGACTCTGCGACCGGACCAGCGTTTCGCTCTTCCTCACACCGACTACATGGCAGGAATACGGGCATCTCTTCGGACTGCTTGGCAACGAATATGGGAGACGGTCGAAGGGAACTTAAAGTTGCGTGCCATTGCGCCGCTACAGCTTCAGGTCGTTTTCTGTTGTCTCCGAATCTGACACACGTGTGACGCATCGCTATTTGATGGAGCGCTCGCCTGCGCCCTATTGCGACGACTGCGTCGTCCCCCAGACTGTTCGCCACATTCTGTTCGAATGTCCCAGTCTGGGTGATTTTCGTGCACGTTACCTGTCCCGGTACCGGGATGGTGGGGGGGTCGCTACCGCCTGTCCTTTGTACTCGGGGCGAGTGCATGCACATTGACTGGTGGCTTTGTTGACTTTTGGGGGGGAGGCCGGCCTTCTTCCTTTCATTTAACTAGGTTTAGTTCTTGTTTTTGTTATTATTTTGTTATTGTTATTGCTTCCTAATTGTTATTTCTTTTTATTGTTGTTTTATTTTCAAATTTTTTAAAGTAGCCTAGAACTAGTCTGTTTGTTTACGGCGACTTATGCCTAAGTTTGCAGTCGCCAGATAGTCCCTTAAAAAAAAATCTTTTTGCAAGCCAGGGAAGGGTTACTACCACAGGTGGCTTCTGCCTAATTTTTCTAACTTCTTGCATGTGCAAGTTGATAGAGGAATTAGTTAATATTTGGTTAGCTTATTTCTTGGACAATGGATGCCATCAGTTTAGTGCACAATATGCCTTTCTCAAGTTCCACTCCATATGGCTATTTTGCTCCAGGCTGGAAAAGGCTATTTGCAAGGGTTTCCTTCGGAGATAGCACTTCACCACAATGTTCTTTGGTCTAGAGAAAGCCTACAATACCTCATGGTGCTATGGTATCATGGAGACCCTCCACAGCATTTGATCCAGGTAATGCTTCCCAATTTTTTAGTCTGAGTTTCTCTGAGATTTTTGAGTGCACATCCAAGTGAAGGGAGTGCTCTCCATTCAAATCCCCACTGGGGGATTAGCCTGAGTACAAATTAGGGAAGCCCTGTCACTGGGTTGACATGAACTCTGTTGGTACTCTTCCCCCTCAGTCCATCTCAGTGATACTTTATCTTTATTTTTTTATTATTATGACTATTTCCCTCAACCTTTTGTCTTCCCACACTTTGTACAAATGGGAACTGTTCTCACCTGGACAGAGTTTGGTCCCTATATGGTGCCTGGTCGGAGTGCACTGCCATCCAGGGATCACTTAGCATTGGGATAGGATGATAATAGGTGATCACCCACCCTACCTTAGTGGATCCACCTATCTCTACTTCTCTTTATTGCATACCAGACTACCCTCTTCCAAACTTACTCTTGATTCACAGAAATTTTGGCTTCCCAAAGCACTTTCCTCCTTTAAAGGGTCTTTAGTCAAGTAGCATTGTATACTGTAAGGTTCCTACCCTACCAAATAGTGGGTGACCATTAATCCAAGGAGAGCTACCTCAAACTCCTAGGGTGCCAAGGAGGATGAGGTAACATGAGACACCACTAAGACCAGTGTCAAAAGCTCCCCTCTCATGATCTGCCTCTTTTGAGCTGCCCAAGAGCAGCTTCATTTCAGAAAAGGAGGTCCTCCTCTCCTTTTTCAGGGGCACCTCCAAACTGCTTATAGCAGAGAGGAGGTTTACCTTTCTCTACACCTACATGTGAGGTGGCTTACCTCTCAGCCCTTTCTTTGGGGCTGCCCATGGATGACTCAATCCTTTGCACCAGCCCCCCCTCCCTTCCTTTTACAGGTGAATGACTGCTTCCAGTGGGAGTTGCTCGATAGGGCTAACCTCCTTATAGGGGCTAGTGATGGTTGGGCCTCCTCCACTCTTGTATTATGAGTTTGCAGGGGGTCAGCGACCTTGCCTTCCACTATTTCCTTATGGAGACCTTCCTGTCAAAAAGAGGATGATGGGGGCTAAGCAGGCCATGGAGGAGCTAGCATCTAGATATAGGGATTTGTTAGGAAAGTCTCAGAATAGTAGTGTGTACTATCAGTGATTTTCCCTAGGCTTAGACTAGGTGGTGAGTGGATGTCACACACAGTTGGGATAAATGAGAGAAAAGTAGTGTATAATAGTATGTGACTAGTGTTTTTGGATACAAAGGTGTGAAAGTGTTAAGTGACAGTCTTAAGGAAAGTATAGATAGGTATAGGATGTCAGGGTAAGTCGGATGTAGCAGGTAGGGGTGAGGGCATTGAGATAAATATAGAGAGCAACAGGTGTGTAAATGAGCAGACAACTAGGAGAGTAGAGTGTAGTAATAATAATTCTGTAAAGAATGAGACATTGAAAATATACTACACAAATAGTAGGTGCATAAGGAATAAGATAGATTTGTTAAGAGTGTAAAGAATCTTGATGTTATTGCAAAATTTGCTAAATAGCCACCATTGTGAAATTAGATTAAAGTTAAAATGAAATAGTCTTCTCATTAGCATAAATTTGTATATCTGCCAACCATTTACCTATTCCTCATTTATTCTTTGAATTCCCAATTAATTTTCTATTTCTTTCATAGTCTCCGTTCGAGCTGGCGAAAGTGTTCCTTAAAAGCTATTCTATTCAGACAATTTTTTGGTTCTCTGCGTAACGTATTGTACTAACGGCATACTTTTAACTGTGATCAAAGCGGTGCTCGCTGCCTCAGTGTACCTGGTTCAAATCGCTTCCCTCCACGGATTTTTTCGAAAAAGGGTAATAAAAATATTACTGCAAGAAAAAATTAATTCCGTTTTCTCTTTCAATGTGGTTTAATGGATTCATTTTTATCATTCTCTCGTGCTACTTTGAGAGATATATACATTTGTATATCTGCCAAGCGTTTACCTATTCCAAATTTATTCTTTGAATTCCCAATTAATTTTCTTTCTTTCATAGTCTCCTTTCGAGCTGGCGAAAGTGTTCCTTAAAAGCTATTCTATTCAGAGAATTTTTTGGTTCTCTGTGTAGCGTAGTGTACTAACGGCATACTTTTAACTGTGATCAAAGCGGTGCTCGCTGCCTCAGTGTGCCTGGTTTGAATCGCTTCCCTGCACAGATTTTTTCGAAAAAAGGTAATAAAAATATTACTGCAAGGAAAAAATTATTACGTTTTCTCTTTCAATGTGGTTTAATGGATTCATTTTCATCATTCTCTTGTGCTACTTTGAGAGATATATACATTTGTATATCTGCCACGCGTTTACCTATTCCTCATTTATTCTTTGAATTCCCAATTAATTTTCTATTTCTTTCATAGTCTCCGTTCGAGCTGGCGAAAGTATTCCTTAAAAGCTATTCTATTCAGAGAAGTTTTTGGTTCTCTGCGTAGCGTAGTGTACTAACGGCATACTTTTAACTGTGATCAAGGCAGTGCTCGCTGCCTTAGTGTGCCTGGTTCGAATCGCTTCCCTGCACAGATTTTTTCAAAAAAAGGTAATAAAAATATTACTGCAAGGAAAAAATTATTCCGTTTTCTCTTTCAATGTGGTTTAATGGATTCATTTTCATCATTCTCTCGTGCTACTTTGAGATATATATATATATATATATATATATATATATATATATATATATATATATATATATATATACACATATATAAGTGTACGATGCTGACAATAGAGATGAGGATTACAAAATTGTTTATTTGGATTTTAGTAAGGCCTTTGGCCGGCTGTCACATTTACAACTATTGAATAAAGTTAAAGTGCAATGTGATCAATAAAGTATTTTTAGGTGGATTCAGTCATGGCTTAGTGACAGAAAGCAAAGAGTTAGTATAGATGGGATTAAATTTAAGTGGGGGAATGTTATCAGTGGGGTTCCTCAGGAGTCATTGTTGGGGCTGTTGTTGTTTTTGATCTATATTGATGATCTTGACTCAGTTATAAGTAGCAAACTGAGAAGGTTTGCTGATGATACCAAGTTTGGTATGATCATAATGTCTGACTAATGCTGAGGTATTATAAAATGAATTGACCATACTATCCAAATGAGTATAAAAATTGCACATGGATTTTAACATAAGCAAGTGTAGTCTACTTAATATAGGTATGAGTAATCCACTGAATGGAAAGTTTTAGGAAGGTCAGAATGTGAGAGAGACTTAGGTGTCCTGGTAAGTTCAGACCTCTAAGCAAAAAAGCAGTGCATAAAGGCTAGGAGTAGAGCTAATAAGGTATTAGAGTATATTGAGAGGAGTGTAAGTAATATGAGTGCTGATGTCATTCTGAAACTGTACCTGGTATTAGTTAGGCCTAATGTTGACTATACCTTGCAAAATGGATATTGCTTTGCTCGAGTCTGTGCAAAGAATGATAACTTAATATGATTCATAGGTGAGGGGCTTACTTATGGTCAAAGGCTTAGGAGACTAAATCTTAATACATTAAAAAGGGGAAGAGTTTTAGGATCTTAACTTATAGTGAAAGGTTTAGGAAACTAAATCTTCATACATTAAAAAAAGGAAGAGTTTGAGCAGGACTTGTTTCAAGTAGTTTAAAGTTTATAATTGGTGTTCTTATTTTTAGCGAAGAGGATATGAAACATAATGGTTTTAAGCTCTACAAGTTTAGATTTAGGAAAGATATCGGTAGAAATTGGTTTGCAAATTGAGCGGTAGATGAATGGAATAGGCTCACTAGTCATGTGATAGAAGCATCCTTCTTGCAGAGTTTTAAGAATAAATTCGCATCCTAAGCTAAGACACGATTTGTAGTCTCTGCCAAGCTATCGAGGGTTGAACTTCCCCCAGCATCCCAAGGATGTGTTATGTGAATATGAAGGTAACTGAGGAAGGCTTGCCTCAGCTGTGTTGCAAGGAAGTTGGCATGTGCAATGTCTGAGAGGCAAAAGGAGAGTTTGGGCTTCTTCCTTACCTCAGTGATGTTTCTGATGAGGTTCTGCCATTGTTGCTGATCCAAGGGCTCATGGTGCCAAGGATGATGAATTTGAGAGCCTCATAGTTTTCTCCTTTCCGGGCAACTTTAATAATGAGTCTGCTGGTGAATGGGAGAAAGCCATATGAAATTTGTCTTAAATGCCAGCTCACAGAGACGGAGCCAGTGTTCTAGCCTATCTGACAAATATTGAAGCATTTGAATCACCAAACAATTTGCTAAACCTGTGGTAGAAGATTGCTGGTTTTGCTGTTGTTGGGCCGCAATGAATGCATGAAGAATCCTGTTTATTAATGAGGTTGCTTGATGCAAGCTTGAAGAATGTAAAATATTCACAGTAGGTCATCAATGGAGCATTTGGTTATACAAACACACTCCGATGTATTAATTGCTTACGTGAATGGAGAGTTCGGAGGTAGATGTTGAAAGTGGCACTTTGTGAGGAGCAAGGGTAGCAGTGAATGTTGAGGTAATGAAACGAGGAAAAATATGAAAATTGAGTGGCATTAAATTTTAAAATAAACATTAAAAATTAATAAATAAAATATATAGTATTTAAAATATCATTATCTCAAAGGTTTCAATTAATGTATATTTTATTAATATCTTCCTCTCTCTACTTAACTAAAGCACTAAAAAAATTATTGATAATTAATAATAGCACAAAAAATAACCCACCCATGCTTCCAATATGGAAGACGTATTTTCTCTCTATGAGAAGTAAAAAATATTCCTTAACTGTTTGATTTAAATTCATACAGTTGGTCTTTTTTGGGGGTGAGGGTTCCTTCAATTATATGCATATTCAAAGACAAGAACAAAATTAAAGCAACTGCATTTGCAAACACAATCACTGATAAATAGTGGGACAAATTTGTAACTGGAGCACTGACACACTGATGACTGACTCTGACTGAGACAACTTAGGGGATTCAGAAGTAAGTTGTTGAGTCAAAACCAATAACATTTTCAAACTTTTAGTCATAACTCATGAAATTTCTATGTGAATGAGCGATATATTGGATATATAATTAAAATATGCAATATAAACTAATTAACCCATTAGTTGTCCATTTTTTTTTCTCGAACTCGCCCTCTGCAAAATTACAAATTGTACATGTTATTGAAAATAATTAAAATAAAATATTTAGATCTTTTTTTATAAATCAAATAATATATCATTTTAATTGAAAAGAATCATTCTATTGATATAATTGAAAAATGATTAATAACCTTCTACCTATTTATAATTATGATTGATAATTCTCAGTTCTTACACAAATTTTCATCAACACTTATGGTTGTTTTATGCTTTTTAAATCAGTTACGCTTTATGACATATCTAATTATAGAAAACAGTGCCGCTCTTCATGGGATACTATTTTATATCTTAAATTTTATGAAAATTTTGCTCATGGCCTATTTTTGACCTATAAAGCTGTATTTTCCAGACAAAGCAGGCTTGCTGGTTTGTGTGCTTTCAATAACATACTAACTTAAGGCATTTCTTCATTTTAATTGGTTGAAAAATGAAAAACATAAGTGTATTTAACTAAAAAAATAAGGAAGAGGTCATCAAAAACAGCCTGTTTACACAGATGTGAGTAATATATTAGCCTATTTTTGCTGTCCTAAAATGGAGTCAAGTTAATCTCATTCATATATCTCAGTTTACACACAAAGAAGGCCTGACCTAAGCCATTATGTATTTTAATTAGATTTGAGTATTTACTAACATAAAAGTTTAAAAAAAGAAATTGACAAATTATTGTAATTATAAGGGCAAATACGAGTCTATACGGGAAAGGCCACATAAGACCCTCGGGCGATCACATAGCACTGAATCGAGATCCACACACAACCTTGAATGCCATATCCAAGCTCACTGCTCTCAGAACATTTACCAATGACAACTGTGGACAATACAAAGAAACTAACAATACTATACACTACAGAGTTCATCTTCACAACACTGAACTACGCATTCCCAGCTGGGCACCAATGATATCTTCTACACACCCACACAAAATTCACACTCCAAAATTGTACCCTCCAGATTGCAACTTGCCTCACTAAACTCAACCTAGTACACCACCTCCATGACAAAACTAAAGTCCTCCCAATTGAGGACCACCTTAACATGATTAGGCACACAATTATTCTGTAAACTCTGATGCCCCTCACACATCTCCACTCCTATCACCACCCAGAAAACTACTCTTGGTGCCCTCTACACCCAATTGCTAGATAACCTCTCCCTACCCTCAACCAAACCAGAACACTAGAAAACATGCATACCCATATAACACTTCAAAAACAGACACAAAATGCTTTACTCCAAATCAACACCCTGCACTACATAAATACAAAAATAGATCCCCAGCCTCTAGCAGCCTGAAAATACTGACCATCTCATCCTATCCTGCCCTCCCCTTTAGACCATCTCAGAATCATATAAACTTGTCTAGGAGACCGGGAGAAGACTATATACCATAGCATCCTTTCAGAGCGCCGTCAGGTTTGATTAAAGAGAGTGTGCAGTTGGGAGAACTAAAGTAAGAAGTCAATTGTGGCATTTCTTTTTTCACCTCCTTATCTTTAGTAATGATGATTTTTGAGTGAGGATGGGGTGGTGTGTGATATCAGTCTGTGATATCACCCTTGAACAAGTGACAAGTTTTAACTATCTAGGATGCATTGTGACTGGTACAGATAAGCAGATTGCAAACATATGGTTTTAAATGGTAGGAATGTCCGTGGGTAATTAAAGCGTTAGTAAATGCCATTGGTTTGAGTTTGGATATATCAGGAAGCATACATGGGAGTATACTGGTTCCATCAATGGTGTATGAGAGTAAGATTATGGTATGGAAGAAGGAAAGATCTCAAGTGAGAGTAGTGCAAATGGACAACTTGAGTGCGATGCCATGCAAAAATGGATAGAATGAGGAACAACTGGGTAAGAGGTTCTTGGGGTTATGGGCATATAAAAAGAATGGATAGGAATAGATTTGTAAAGAGAGTATACGAGTGAGTGTCGATGCGAGAAGGGTAAAAAGACTGTAAAAGGTGGTTTGATTATGTTAATGAGTGTTTCGGGGAGAAATGGCTCACATGAATAGATGGTATTGTGTATGGTAGGTGTGCATGGATGGAGGTTTATTCTCAGGGTGTCCTTGCATCCTTCCAGCCATGGATTAACCCAGACCAGATATCCAGCATCCCATATCACCCCATCATTATGAAAGGCAAATTTAGTTTTTAAAAAAACATGGGTTGTCTTGTGCTGGAATGGGGCATGAAGGGAAAAGGTAGTTTAGGGTGGAGTTGAAGTGCACCACCAATCCGACTTTTGCGGAAACTGTTTGAAGTCTTGAAGTATTTTCTTTTAATCTTTAGGAACCATGTTTCATCAGAGGTGCAGAAAGAAGTGTTTACAAAGCAATTGTTAATTGCCCTCAAGTTTAAGAAACCAGTTGTGATTCACTGTCGAGAAGCTGTGGAAGATTGTTTTCAAATTTTAAAGGAAGTAAGTAGAGCCCATAATACATGGGTGCCAAAGGTCATGGGATAGAAGTTTATAGAAGTAAGATGGGCATCGTCACAGTACCTTGATGTCACGGACATTCCTAGACCTGTATCTTTGTGATCTTGACATTGTTTGGATCAGTGTAAACACTTGCTAGACTGCTTTTAGCAAAGGGGTGTGAATTATTGGAGTTTAATGGTGCGTAATAGTGGGTGCTAGATGAATGGGACTGCATTTTTGAAACTGCGTGAACATTCAATATTCTTCAATCTACAATGTTGCATCTGTTCTGAAACTATTTCATGTACAGCATTATGTTCCTTTGTGGCCTATGTAGAGGCTGACCACAAGTGTTTAATGATTGTGACTAGCAGCCTCTGGCTAGAATTATCCTCAGTATCAGACGAGCAATCCCTGATCAAATCACATCCACATTCAAGGCAGGATGTACCAGACACATATCCATCATGTCAGTGCAGCATTCTTTACTTTCTATGTAATATGGGACTTGAGGACCAACCAGAATTTTGTTAGTGCTACAACACTGGGCTCAGGACATCACTAATTGGACCCTGAAGGACTGGCAAGACATGGTGTGGTCCACTGAGTCATGGTTCAAGTTGTTTCAAGCTCATGGTAGGGTAGGCATACGGTGCTGACCCCATTACTCCTAGTTGTCACCAAGCCACTGAGCAGGCTAGCATGTGTTAAACTTAATAGAGCATGGGTTGAGTCGGTAGGTCTGCTTAAACACATCATTGACTTGTGACTGCTATGGTCCATGGTTAGGTCACTATCTGTATCTATGCATGGACTTCATGCGGCCTAACAACAATGGGATATTGCATCAGGGCCCAAGTTGCCCTGAATTTGTTTAGATGTGACCACCACATTTCCCCAACATGAACCCAATCAAGCATTTATAGGACATGGTTGCCACGTCTCTTCGCACCCAAGATTCACCACCTTCAAATATCATGGAACTCAACATCTATCGAGATGCCATTGGTCAACATTTTTCCAAAGGTCTTTTGTCCACTTGTGGAATTGCTGCCACAATGCAGGCTAGCGGGGCTCCTAGATGATACTAGGTATCTATCCCATGACTTTTGATGCCAGTGTATTTGAGCATTTGTGGGATGGCAATTTGGCATCTCTCAATCAACCCAGATTTTATTTAATCTGACGACTTCATCCACAATTGCAAAGAGAAAAGTAGTGTAATTCACTAATTCTAAATAACCTTCTATAGCCAGTTAGGCTCAGCCCATTCCACATATTTCTCCCTTAAATTGCACACATTCTTTATGAACCTATTTTATACTGTCACTCAATATGTCGTCCCCCATGTTCTCTTCAATCGAACCGTGCAGCCCTCAGTAAGGTTGTTTAGTCCTTTCCAGAGGTCTCCTCAAGAGATTATATTGAAAGAGGCTCTGAGATAGTGAAGAGGGGGAGGGGAGCAAGCTAGGATGAGAGGTTAGTATTTTTAGCTTGTTTGATAGATATATCAGTGAGGGAAGGGAGGAGGAGTTCTAATGGGTTTTTTCTTATTTGTATAAGGTGTGTGTTCTAATCATAGGCCCAGGGAAACTGGTTCAGCGATCAAGGGTTGCTTTATATTTGAGATGTTTTATTCATCTCAACTTATCAGCCCCCCTTTTCTCTCTTGATGCTTTTATGGCATCCTTCCAGCTTCATTAATAACTGATGAGGTTTAGCCTTTGTCTTTTTCACACTAATGCTGCAGGGCAACATTACAGTCGAGTTAAAGTACATGGGGTGTAATAATTCTCCACATGGAGTCTTGATTCAAATAGACCTCTCGGCGCACCATACACTGTAGATCCCCCCACTGTGCAATAAAAGGCCTCAAATCGAGGGAAGATTGGGGATAAAACTCCTCCTAAATTATTTTATGCACATTAGCACGCAGGTTTGGGCCAAAGAGTTCCCCAAATCGATCCAAGTCACCTCGATTTATTGGATTGTTATACAAAAGAATGGGTAGTCATATAAGTAGCTTATGATAAAGTAGTATTACCTAGCCATAAGAGAGGGGAGGTCCTTGACCTCTTTAAACTTCCTTGTCCTTTTCCAGATACTTCCAAATGACTACATCATCCATTGGCACTGCTTCACCTCAAATTTGTCTGAAGCGCAACGATGGATGAATAATTTCCCCAACTTGTATCTCGGTTTCACGCCTATTTTGACCCAGTTCAAGTTGCAGAATCAAATGGTGATGGAAGTGGCAAAAACCATTCCTTTGAATAGAATCCTCTTGGAAACTGATGCACCCTATTTTCGACCCTATTATGTAAGTAAGAGGGAAAACTGATGGGAGAATGGCTGAAAGGAAGAATGTGGAAAAGGTTTGAGCTGAGAAAGACATCATAGCAATTCTCAACCCTAAGCACTGCTGCTAGACTCATGCTTAAATTCCTTCCCGAATACATTCTTACCAAGACCACTGGCAGTGTACAACTTTGCCCTCGTATCTCTTGATGAATAAGGAAGGCAAAGTAGATTTAACAACTACTTACAGTCCCTGTCCTTATTATTAAAGCATCCTGCTTATATTGATTTACTATAGGTTGGGAAGAAAAAGTAATAATGTCGTGGCAGGCTAGATCCCGCACTACAATCCCTGCCGTTCCAACAGACTAGCCCTGGTGTCTGAGGGATAATGAGGGGTGTCTACTATTTACTTTATTTCAAAAACTCAGTAGATAACAAAAAAAAAAAATCGCAACCCCCAAACCTTTGCAAGTGTATTTATATACCAAATGCAAAATATATACAGCCTTATAAATAAACCTTAATATTGGCCAACACCAAAATATAGATCAACCAAAAATAATACATGCATATACATATACACACTACTGGAATACTTGGCTAATATATATAGGGTCTTACGAATATATTAGCCAACGCAAAGTTATAAACAAGTCATCCAAGATATATATAGGGCCTTACAAATATAGATATCAGCCAATGCAAAGACAAATCACATAGAAATGTGTCTATATACGTGTACACAATGAATTATTTGGTGCACCCCAAAACCAGATGCAATGCACATAAATCGGGAAGGGAAAGGGAGGCGGGCCCGCTCTCTTTGAGGAATTCCTTAGTGTCCCATCTTAAGGGACTGAGATATGCAAGTTCCAGCCACTAGTTGGGGAGACACTCAAACGACCCATGCTTCCGGGCGGTCCTTTCATAGTCACAGAAATGTGAGTGGCAGTCAAGGCTGGCTGCCGCTGCCTCTAAAGCCAGATGTCAATAGACCACCGGTACCAAGGAGTTGGAAAGCAGAAGGTATGTTCAGACACAAATTCACTGCCACACCTCCAATAAGATCTCAAAACACGAAAACAGTTCAACCAGTCACTTATTATACTCACTGAAAAATATGCCTGTGGGGGTGAGACAAAGATGAATGGGGGGCACGATAAAAGTCTATAGAGTCCCCCACCCAGATTGCCCTCTCTCTTCCATCTTTTTCGTCCAAAGCACCCTGGAAGAAAAGAAAGGGATTAGACATTAGAGGAGCCGAGGTGGACTACTACTTACTACTACAATCATATGGTTATACTTAACTTAAAATATATATTGAGCCCTTTTCAATATATAATACTAAAAAACAAATATTGTAGGAATCAACACAGATTGGTGCAAACCAGACGCGAATAAGCTCCTCAATTAGCTGAACTTTACTTGTAAATGTTGGGGTGGTTTTGTCACCTCACTCTTCAACAGCTCCCACACATTTTCTAAACTGGAAATTTCATTTACCTACTCATATTTTTAAAAATATTTAATAAAGGAAAATTGTTCTTTTTTTATTGGTAGTGTACATATGTAATATCTGTATATAAGCTTTTCAAATGTACAAGCGAATTGCATGTTGTAGTTTCGGTAGTGTACCTTTCTCCACTCTTTCAAAACTTTTACACCCACTTCAAACGAGCAGGACCTCTTATTCACCTGACGCCATATATTATACTCTTCTCTCAAGCAAACGGATTCCTGACAAGAATCAAGTTTGCCTGACAAAGAAGATGGGAGACGGCCAAAGGGAACTTAAAGTTGCATGCCATCTCCCCGCGACTATTTCCTTGAACCAATGCCACGACAAATTCAGGTCACTTTCTGTCGTCTCCAAATTGGGCACATTCGCGAGATGCATTGCCATTTGATAGAGCACTCTCCTGCACCTTACTGCGACGACTGCATTGTCCCCCAAATTGTTCGGCACATTCTTGTTTAATGTCACAGCCTGAGGGATTTTCGCGCACGTTATCTGTCCCGGTACCTCCCCGTAAGGGGCGCGGCGATTTGCCTTCCTGGCTGCCGTGCTCACAGGATTCAGCGCCCCCATCCGGCCCCAACTTCGCCTCTTCTCCTTCCTTTAGACAGCCTGTGTTTCTCCTACTTCCTCCCTTCCCCTATATAACATCTCCCACAACTTTCTCTGGTCGGCCTCTATTTTCACAGGGTAGATGCTGACGAACTCCTGTAAAGGGTGACAATGTTGATGACTTTTCTCTGGTAAGAAATCTTTTGTGTGTTGACTGGAACAGGAGCTGCCAAGTGTAGGCCATGAATGGTCTTTTGCAGTCTCCTTCTTTTCTTATGTTCTTATGTTCTCAGCCAACTATCCCGGATCGGGGCTGAGGCGGGGAGGGGACAATGTTCACTAACCCCTGAGCTCCGGTTTGGGATGGTGGGTTTTTAAAAACCTGCTTCATCCCCACCCATACCTTCCTCACGTCCCCTTTCCTTCTCACTTAACACACTATCAATTTTACGCCGTGCCCAAGGTGACCCGTTTCTCGGACGAGAGCCTTCTGGCGAATCCCGCCGAGGCGGCCAAGATAAGTGCTCTTCGGACACTTCATGGCACCTTAGTGAGTGTGACGCCGCACTCTACCATGAACTTTGTGAAAGGAGTAGTTTATGCGAGGGAACTCGTTGACTACTCCATTGAGGACATCTGCCTAGAGTTGGCCGACCATGGGGCGGTCAAGGTCGAACGTGTGATGAGAAAACAGGGAGGGGCCTCGAGACCCACACCTACACTCTTCGTCACGTTCGACTGTGACAAGCTCCCTGAGTCGGTGCGTGCCGGTTGGTACCGCTACCGCGTGAAGGTATTCGTGCCACTGCCGCGGAGGTGCTATTACTGTCACCGCTTTGGCCATACTAATCGCTCCTGTCGATGTCCATAGTCGGGGTTACCCTAATTTTGTGTAAGCTGCTCCAAGGCCGCACACGATACATCCAAATCGTGTGTGGCCAAGTGTGTCAATTGCGGCGAGGCGCACCCCGCTTCTTCGAAGCAATGTGGTGCGTACCTGCTTGAGAAGGAAATCCTGGCCGTTCAGGCTCAGGATCGTCTCTAATTTCGCGAGGCTAAGGACTAGCTCCAGGCGCTGCCCGGGACGTCCTATGCCTTAATGTTTGGAAAGACACCCTTTGCTCCTGGCCGCTCCGTGCCTACGAGCACGGTTGTTTCCACGCCCATTTAGAACCCTTCTGCGTGTTCTACCCACCCCGTGCGCTCCCCTGGTAAAGCTGGCAGCACAAAGGGTTCACACCCAGCCCCAGCTAAAAACAGGGCTCCCCTCCCATCCCTCAGCGTGACCGTTTCGAGTGCCCCCTGCCCACCCTCTCGGGGAATAAGGGTTTTGTGACCCCACCACCACGATATGGACGCCGGGTGGGAGGATTAGCGATTTTCACCTGGCAGGATGTCCCCGTTCATCTCTTCGCTTTAGATAGCTCCTTTTAGGCAGTAGCTGTGCAGCTGCACCTGGATAAGAGGTATACTGTTATTCCCGTGTAGATTCCACCGTCAGCCAACTTCGACGCGGGTCACTTCCGCCGCGTCGTGGCACGGTTGCCGAGCACCTTTCTCTTGTTCGGAGATCTGAACGGTAGACACATCCTCTGTGGAGTCTACTCGATTAATCCCCGGGGTCAACTCCTTGCCGACCTGATCGACGAGCTGGAGTTAGGTGTCCTAAATGTGGATGAGTTTACGCATCACTTCCGAAGAACCGCTTCATTTTCCTGTCTCTATCTATCTTGTGCTCTCCGGATGCACAGCCTGATATTGAGGTTATGGTGATCGATGACTCCTATGGTAGTGATCACTTTCCCATTCAAATATCATTTTCTGCGCAGCTGCCGCCTGAGAGCCCGCCCCTGTGGTGCTTGGCGCAGGGGTCCGCATTTCAGAAAATGACTGATTTCTCCATCTCAGTCGAGGAGTTTAGGTCGGTTGATGAGGCCGTTGAGTTCTCCGGCAACCTCATCGCCGTGGGCTTGACTACTCTTCCTAGAACGTCTGGCCGTTTTTCACGCCGTAGAGGTGCGTGAGACGGCTCTCAAACAGAAGCGTTATGCCTACATGCTCTATCAGCGCCGCCCGCCGCTTTTCTTGGCGGGCATACTTGTCTTGACTTAACGCTAAGACCCCTCTAGAAGAGGTGTTTTAAGCGAGTCAAAAGTATTCGGGGCAAGTTCTCGCAGGACCCCCCTCCCGTTCTCCATGAGAATATGAGCGCAATATCGGACCCCGCATCCGTAACGGAATCCTTCGCAACCGCATTCTCTACCCGGGATGCTTTCAATGCGCGTCGTGATGTCGCGGACGGCCGCCGACTGGACTTTACCTCCAGAGGCGGAGATCTCTTCAACGACAGGTTTATGCTTAGTGAGCCTAGAACTAGGCTGTTTGTTTACGGCAACTTATGCCTAAGTCGGCAGTCGCCAGATAGCCCCTTAATCAAAAAAAAAAAATATATGCTTAGTGAGTTGCGTCCACTTTCGCTTCGTGCGCAGACACCGCCCCTAGTCCGGACGATGTCCCGTACGCCGTCCCGTACGCCATGCTTCGACACCTTGGTTCAACAGGATCTGGGTAGAGGGTATCCTTCCAGATTCCTGACTAATCGCTACTGTTCTCGCTTTTCGCAAACCAACCGGGAAGAGATTACTCTACCCCGGCCGTTTTCCGCCCAATCTCTCTAACCTGCGTGTGCAAGTTGATAGAGAAATTGGTAAATGTGAGATTATCTTTTGGGGGGGCAGCGCAGGCCATCTGTCTTCTGCACAGTGCCGCTTCCGCAAGTTACACTCCACGTCGGATTCTCTCCTCCGACTAGAAAGTCCTATCTGCGAGGCTTGCCTTAGTAGACAGCACCTCGCAACGCTGTTTTCTGATCTGGAGAAGGCCTATGATACCGCATGGCGATACGGTTTCATGGAGACTCTCCATGAATTTTTACGAGATCGTCGATTGCGCGTTCGGGTAAGGGAAGCTCTCTCCTTCCCAATGGAGCATGAATGCCATCACCTCGGTGCTGCCAGAAGATGTTCTCGCTACGCTCTACGTGGACGACCTTTCGATCTCTTTTTGCCGCGGCCCAGATGACAACTCGAGCGTCGACTCCAACAGGCATTGAACAGGCTTCGGTTTTCCTTGGCTAAGACTAAGGTGGTGCACTTCTGCCGCCATTCATTGCTCCACCCTGACGCAGACTTGTTTCTAAATGGGATGCGCCTGGAAGTGGTTGACTCGCACCGTTTCCTTTGTCTTGTATTTGACCGACGCCTCACCTGGAAGACTCATATTCGCAGCCTTAGCGTCTCATGTACCCGCGCCATGGATACTCTTCGTTCTGTCGAATCTCGACTACGTATGCTAGTTTTATGCATCCGCAGCCGATCGTGTGCTGCGGAAGGTGGACTCGATCCACCACACCAGCCCCCTCCTGGCGACCGGTGCCTTCTGCACGTCCCTCATCGGGAGCCTACTTGTTGATGCTGGGGAGATGCCACTCGCTCTGCGTCGTGTACAGTGCCTATTCACCTGTACGCGCGGCTCCTCCCTCAGTAGCCAACAACGCTCACTGCATCTGCAGCCGGGTTTAGGGCTAGGAAACTCCTTCGAGAGCTCGGTGTAGCTCTCGGCCGGTGGCCCCCCTCGTTCTGCCCTGGACGCCACAGTAGAGGGTACCACCTTTGACTATTTGTCGCCACTCCTCTGTTCCAAAGCTTCTACAGAGCGTCGAGTATTACGTTTGTCCTTTTTGGAGCACACTCTGTGTAACGCTGGACCGTGCCAGTGTATACGGATAGCCCCAAGTCTCAAGAGTGGGTCGGTTTCCACGACATATCCCCTCTGATTGAAGTCAGCGGGGCTCTGCCAGGCGCTGCGGCTGTGTTCACGGTCGAGCTGGTCGCAATACACCGCTCGGTACTGGAGATAACGCGTCGTGCCCGGTTCTGAGACCAGATTGTGATCTATAGAGCCTCACAAAGAGCCCTGAGTGCTCTCGGGGCATTGTAATCTCCATATTCCGTTGTGCACGGTTTCCTCGAACCGGTGAATGTCGATATTATCTTCTGCTGGTTTCCTGGACATGCGGGGAATGAGGGCTCTAAGGAGTCCGCGAGGTCTGGGTGACCAGACCACCGTTTCGTTCCTCCTCACACCGATTACATTCTATGAATCGGGCTACTTGGCAAAGAAGATGGTAGACTGTCGAAGGGAACCTAAAGTTGCGTGCCATTAAACGACTGTTCCCATGGACCTACTCCCACCCCCCCTCCAATACCGCGACGGCTCCGAATTGGACGCACCGCCATTTGATGGAGCGCTCGCCTGCGCCGTATTGTGTAGACTGCGTTGTTCTCCAGACTGTTCGGCGGATTCTTGTTGAATGTCAAAGTTTGGGTGATCTTCGCGCACGCTATCTGTACCGGTATGAGCAGGGTCGCTACCGCTTGTCCCTTATACTCAGGACGGGTTCGTGCACACTGACCCTTGGGAGGAGAGGCTGGCTTCCTCCCCTTTATTTGCCTCTTTGTTGTAGGTCGCATGTTCCTAGGCCATGGAGTACGCTTACTTTTTGTTCCTTTATTGATTATCTTGTTTTTATTTTTACTTTTTAGCTTTATTTTTTATTTATTCGTTTTTAAATATAGCTTAGTATTACGCTGTAGCATGATTAGGACGACTTCTGCCCTTCTAAGCATCCCCAGATGGGCTCTTAAAATAAAATAAAAAGAAAGAAAAAACATCGCAGCGCCTACCTTTGCGCAAAAGACTGTTCCCCCCCCCCCCCCGACTGTTACATTTGGGTTAAATGGGAGCTTCATGTGCCGTAATCTGCGGGGTCGTTTGCGCTGGTCCTTTTGTGTTGATTCCTGGGCACTCGAGTGTGCCTCTTGATGTTCGTTCATAGTTTATTTATATCGTTCTTTTAATGGTTATTCGCTATAAGTTTATTGGGAAATGTATTATTATTTTTTCGGTGGTTTTGTCCTCGTTGCTCACTGCCATATGATTATACTAAAAAAAAATTATTTTTTTTTCAAGTTGCGTGGAAGCCAACATTCACACCCCGGAATGGCCATTCATGTCGCTGCTGCTCTCGCTTACATCCGCACCATTCCTCTCAAGCACGTTTTAAGAGAAACCAGACAAAATACCTTCTCCGTATATGGTATCTGAGAAGGGTGAGAAATACCTCGAGTTTATGAACTGTTCTCAGGAAATTCCCAAACACTTTTTGTACTTGTGCCAAAGGGGTATTTTAACCTGCGTTTGGTAGGTTTATAAATTATACTCAAAACTACGATGATTTGTACCCTTGTATATTCATCTCGACCTCATTGTGTAACGTTATCTCCATTTCCACTAAAAATTACATTCCTTCTATGTATTTTGGTAATCTATGAGTATAAACGGGATAATGAATTGTGATAAAACATCTTTTGCTCTCGCTGGATGTCGTGTAAGAGTATTTTCTCCCAACCTCAGCGTCTCCGCTCATATTGTGGTAATATAGGAGTTTAATGAATGCTAAAACATCTTTTTCTCTTGCGGGATGGCGTCTAAGAGGATTTTCTTCCCAACCCCAGCGCCTCCGCTCGTATTGTGGTAATATAGGAGTTTAATGAATGGTCGTAAAACATCTTTTGCCCTCGGGATGTCGTGTAAGAGTATTTTCTTCTCAACCCCAGCTTCTCCGCTCGTATTGTGGTAATATAGGAGAATAATCGGGAGAATGAATGGTGATAAAACATCTTTTGGTATCGTGGGATGTTGTGGAAGAGTATTTTCCTCCCAACTCCAGCGTCTCTGTCGTTGTATTGTGGTAATATAGGAGTATAATCGGGATAATGAATGGTGGTAAAACATCTTTAGCTATCACTGGATGTCGTTTAAGAGTATTTTCATCCTAACCCCAGCGTCTCTGCTCGTATTGTGGTAATATAGGTGTATAATCGGGATAATGAATGGTGGTAAAACTTTTGATTTCGCGGTATGTCGTGTAAGAGTTTTTTCCTCCCAACCCCCCCGTCTCAGTTCGTTCGACTCAAGTTTGTATTAACATTCAGTTGCCTGGGACGTATATAACCACGATTAGGTGATATTTTAACTCCCCATTATCGACCAGGGGTATTTTTGAATTATCAGGTAAGTAATAGCAAGGATAACATCGCTGTGATGCCGACTGCACGTCGTAAGCGACTGAATGTTACCGCATCCGTATATGTTGCGATTCTAACGCGCCTCGGTTAAGTGACGCGGGGAAGCCACAAAGTAGGAAAACGTTTGGGTACGAACTCTTTTGCTTGACCTTGCTTTTGGATTCATCCTTCGGCATTGTCCCATGTCAAAGCCCAAATATTGAGCAGGGTAGTGTTCTCATTGTAATGAAAAAAATGTATCCTTTTGTAAATCTATTCATCAAATTTTATATCGCAACAGGGTACATTATATAGAATATATTCCCAGCTTTATTATTCGTCTTTCAAATATTCATGGTTGTTTACATTTTTATAAGATTTTTTATGTTTTATTTATTCCTTAGCTACCAATCTTGATGACTAAGGCGTTTTTATAGAGTTCAATGACTTATTATTGTATCTTATGATTCATTCCGCCATTGTTTCTCCAAAGAGTAAAACGAGAGGGAAAGTCCTAACAATGACCTGCGGCGTTTTGTGATAAGATGATAAATGGTTATTGCATCGATGGTTTTCCATGGTCCAAATCACTTACAAGTGACTATGAATGGCTAAATGAGGCTGCTCCCACTAGATGGGGGCACCCAGCGCCAAATCCGATGGCAGAGTCGAAATCTCCGGGGTGAATAACCATATGTCCCATGGTCATATTGGTCATTTCATGGCTCTAAATGGGTACAATTGAACTTAACTCCTTCTGGAAAAAAGCGACGCCTAGACCTGGCGCTTCGCCCCAGGTAAAACCAGGATTGCACTCTGTTGCCTAAACGTATTGCCACAAAAAGTGGTTCTTCCTCTTCGTCTCATGGGTTGCTGGAGACTGGCTCCCCACCTTTTCCACGGTGAAGCCGGTTAGCAGCCTTCCCTGTGACCGAGCGGACTTTTATTATGCCCCCTCTGTCGCTCTACTGGCTTCGAATTAGCCTAGTGGAAACCCGACTTCAGATTCCACCACCGCGTAAGGGGCGCGGCGATTTACCTTCCTGACCGCCATGCTGACGGGACTCAGCGCCCCGTCCGGCCCCAGCTTAGCCTCTTCTTTGAGACAGCCTGCGTGTCTACTCTACTTCCTCACTATCCCTACAACCTCTCACAACTTTCTCTGGTCGGCCTCTAATTTCACAGGGTAGATGGTGACCAGCTTCCTCTCGCCCAATTATCCCGGATCACGGGGAGGGGACAAGGTTCCCTCACCCCTGAGCTCCGATCTGGGGTGGTGTGATTTTAACAACCTGCTTCATCCCCACCCACACCTTCCTCAAGTTCCCCTTTCTTTCTCTTTTCACTATCTATCACTTTTAAGCCAGGCCACTAGGCGGGAGAAGTGGCCTCAAATGGCGGCAGCTGGTTCTGCCGGCTCCGTACTGATCCCTCGCAGAGCGGGCTAATGCGTGGGGTGATTAGCGTTTGCTTCCCGTAGAGATAATAGGGTCACCATACCCGAAAATGAGATAAAAAAAAACTACCCCTTTCCCATTCATCAGCGACGGAACCGCCTTTGGGCAGCTCCACCGAAAAATGTTTTTTTCCTCCTGTGCTTTCACAGGGGACTCCAAATTTCTTATGCCGGAGAGGAGGCTTACTCCTCTCCTTTGCCTACGAGTGTAGGGGACACCCCCTTCTCTTGAGGTGCCCAAGGATGTCTCCCTCTTTCCAAGGAGACTGCCAAGAAAGCAGACAGGCGGCCCATAATTGACCGCTCCCGGTGGGATTGGCACGATAAAGCTCGTCGGCCCCTTTCCTATAAAGATCTGTGGGCTCGCATATGTCATCCTCTTTCCCGACCAAAGACTCTGTCAGTAATGGGACCTCTGATGTCCGGGCGGGTGGCGGTTAGGGTACATTGTCCCCCCGAGATGTACATGGTCCCTGAGGCAACCCTGCTCCAAACGGCTCGGGTCTCCAAGGCCTTACAAGGAGAGGAGGGATCTCTTCCTCCGGCTGGTGCCCCTGTGATAGCCAAGACCTCTATCTCGGGGAAGAATCTTGCGGAGGTTCCTCCATCTGGCCTGGGTCTCCTGTCGGCGGAGGGTAAAAGCGCGTTCATTCCCCAACCTCTTCCAAAAAGAAAAAAGCAGACCCATCCGTCCCCGCGGGAACGGATGGGTCTGCTGCCACTTTGGTCAGTGACCAAGCTAAGATCGATACGTCAGTCCCTGGCGTTTTTGAGCCCGCTGTCCTCCAACGTTTCTTTGTTATTCGCTCCACTAAGGGGAGCTTTAACTAGTGTGATTGGTAGAAAGTCGAATCCCTCCGAGGCGGCCATGATTAGTGCCCTTCGGACACGCCTGAGTGTGTGACGCCGCACTCTACCATGAACTTTGGGAAATGAGTAGTTTATGCGAAGTAGCTCGTAGACTAATTGACATCACCTTAGAGCTGGTCGAGCGTGTGATGAGAAAACAGGCATGGGTTTAGAGACCCACCCCTACACTCAAGCTACCCGATTCGGTGCGTGCCAGTTGGTATCGCTTCCACGTTAAGACAGTCGAGGAGGCGCTACTACTGTCACTGCTTCGGCCATGTTAATCGCTCGTCTAGAGGCGCAAAGTCGGGATTACCCTAAGTCCGTGTAACTTGCTCCAAGACAGCACACGATAATTTCAAATCGTGTCTTTCCAAGTGTGTTAATTGCGGGGAGCCGCTTCTTCGAAGCAATGTGGTGCGTATCTCTTTGAGAGGGAAATCCTGGCCGTTCAGGCACGGGATTGTCTCTCACTTCGCGAGGCTAGGGACTTGGTACTGGCACCCCTGGCGCTACATGGTACATCCTATGCCTCAATATTAAGAAAGACACCCTCTGCTCCTGGCTCATCCAGCCTCGGTTAAAACCAGGGCTCTCCCTTCTATAAGCGTGACCGTTTCCCGTAAGGGGGAACGCCGCGCGGCAACACCCCTGAAGTTGGTCGTGAGGCCATCTTCCGTGGTTCCTAAAGCTGCACCCCGAAATTTAGACCACTAAAGGAGCTTCGGCTCATACGCTCACACCCAATGGTAGGATTGGTGGCTCGGAGACGGTGGATCCACCAAAAGAGGGACCCTCGCCTGCCTAAGGTTTCGAGGCGGAGGGAAGAAAAGACTCGCATGGCGAGCCCACCTACACCCCCCCGCCCCCACCGGCCACTCGCGTGAGTGTCTTCTCTTCCAAGAGGTTCCCCGCATCTCCTCTGAGCTAAGTGTGGAGCGCATATTCCTTCAATGGAATTGCCGCGGACTCTGGGCCTACTGGGAGGACCTGCGGAAGCTGCTCCTGTTCTCCGTTAGCTATCTTTTTGCAGGCGACCATGCTGGGCGCATCTTCTCTGCCCACCCTCCCGGGGCATAAGGGTTTTGCGACTCCACCACCACGGGATGGGGGCAGGAGTATGTGCGATTCACATCCAACATATGGTCTCGCTGCTTCTCTGCTATAGATACCTGCTTTCGGGCAGTAGCTGTGCAGCTTCACCCTGATAGGAGGTAAACTGTACATTCCACCGTCAGCCAACTTCGACATGGGGAACTTCCCTGCGTCGTGGCATGGTTGCCGAAGTCCCTTCTCTTGCTCGGAGCTCTGAGCGGTAGTCACCCCCTCTGGGGATACTACTGGATTAATCCCAGGGGTCAAGTCCTTGACGAGCTGGAGATAGGTGTCATATATGTAGATTAGTGTACGCATCATTACCCGCGAACGGTTTCATTTTCCTCCCTCGATCTATCTTTCTCCTCTCCGGATGCACAGCCTGATTTGGGGTGGGGGGTAATTGATGACCTCCATAGTAGTGATCATTTTCTGGGCCACTACTTCCCGAGAGCCCGTCCCGGTGGTGCTTGACGCGGACGCAGTGGTCTGTATTTCAGGAAATGACTGATTTTTCTGTCTCGGTCGAGGAGTTTAGGTTGGTAGATGAGGCCGTTGAGTTCTTTTCCGGCAACCTCATCGCGCCGGGCCTAACCTCTATTCTCCCCGTAAGGGGCACTGTGATTTGTTCTCCTGGCCTCCGTGCTGACACTCAGCGCTCCTCCCAGACCCAGCTTGGCATTCTTTTTTTCTTCCGCTAACCCCTACTTCTTCTTCTGTACCAATTCTCTTTCACTCTTCATCGTCCTTCCATGTACGGTTGTTTGGCGATCTTAGTGTATCAAAGCTGTCCGTCAGGGGCGCGACCCCATGGCTGAGTCCTGCCTGTGTTGGTTGGTGGGTACCTGACTAGGATTGGGGGGGGGGGGTCTTTGCTTTCCCAACCGGTAAATTTCCCAGGCTGGCCGGCCATTTTTAAAACAATAGTCCGGTCAGGGGTCGACGGGCTTACACTCCTGGTTGGCCCGGCGCTCCAAGTAGGTGTCGCGACGGTAGACAGTTATATCAATGCCCTCTGGGCATTCCTATAATAAAAACTTCCTGGGAAACTTATATATATATATATACATCAATTATTATGTAAAATTTATATCATGCAATTCTTTTACTTTTGTAAATTAATTCATATTTTATGTACAACTTAATAATTAATTAATTCATTTAGCTTGCTTGTCAATTCATTTAATGTACTACTGTTTCAAACAACATCTCTAAAAATTTCACACATAAACAAACAAACACACGCTTTTAGCTTGACCTTCTGGAAAACTATTCTCTACCATTCGACTCGCCATTCTCCGCATAAGGGTCGGTAATCATTCCTTTCACAATTAGTCATTTACCTCCAAACAAATCATGGTCACCATATTATTTCATATTTATTTCACGTACTTTATTTCTCTCCATATCTCTTTACTGTAAATATTATTTTACCCTATCTTACATTGTATACCTAATCCAACTTATCTCATTGTACATCCGTTGACTCTATGAATATATTTATATTTGTTTAATTGTTTTTCTTAAAACCCAGTTCATTATTTCAAAATTTATTTCGCTTTCTTCTTAGGCCTAAAAACTATCAGGCGACAACTTCGATCAAACAAATTTATAGTTATGGTTTTCGAAACGTTATTTAGGCTGATTTATTAACAAAAATAAATCCCATGAATAATCATATACTATACAGTGACTGCGCTGCGTGAGTTCGCCCCCCTTTTTATACTCTACTTTATATAAGTAATAATAAAAAAATTATCGTACCACGCTTGTAAATAAGTCCTCTTTTCCGCGCTTGTTAGATCCTGATTTGGATTATCCTCTTTTTCTGATGCTGAATTTCAGTTCCGGGTCTCTACTTTCTAAATTGAACGTGTTTGATTAGAACCAGGAGTTTGAGTCCCGCCGTATGTGGGCCTGTGCTAGTGGCGATTTAGTAGTTGAAGTATCTTTGCAAAAGCAGTGTGGAGGTTTTGGTTGTGCCCCAACCTCGCATTAATTTTTTTAACGAATTACTGCAATATCATTTCTCGAGACTAAAAGATAAGCTTTCGTCCCAGAGGGTTACGGACGTTTATAGTGTTTCTAAGTCTGTTGGTCCTGCTAAGGTTCTACGAGTACGCTCATCGTTACCTTTGAGCGTCAGGATCTGCCCCAGTTTGTTCGTGCTAGTTATCTTAGTGTCCCTTTATCCCGTTGTGTCGAGCTCCCCAGTCATTTTAATTGCCACCAGTTTGGCCATATGAGCAGCAATTGTAGGTAGGCTCGTCGCTGTGTGGCCTGTGCGTTGGCGTACCATGGCTCCTCTTGTGGGAATCATGAATGTTGTGGCGTTTTCCATAGCGCGGCTTCGCGTTCTTGTCTCGTATTCCTTTTTGAGAAGGTGGTCCTGTCTCTATGCGACTCCCTCTGTGAGGCCCATTGTAGATAGAGTGGAGTAGGAAAAGGGGCAAACAAAAAATAATAGCGTAGGCGAGTTGCGAACAGCTTCCCGCGTCGCTGGACCACTGTTAGCCAGCGGCGAATCCACTCGGCCCTCCTGAGTCTCAAAAAAGTCTCATTCAGACAAAGCTTTTAAGCCGCTCGCCTGCACTTCTTGTACGCTATACAACTCCCCCTCCTAAAAGCGGAGCGCATTTTGAAGAAATGAAGAGAGCCCGTTTGGAAATGTTATCCAAGGGCTAACGCTTCCCCTTTCCTGGTCTGGGCACCATTTTAGATAAAGGGGAGTAGAAAAGGGGGCAAACAAAAAATTATAGCGTAGGCGAGTTGCGAACAGCTTCCCGCGTCGTTGGACCACTGTTAGCCAGCGGCGAATCCACTCGGCCATCCTGAGTCTCAGAAAAGAATCATTCAAACGAAGCTTTTAAGCCGCTCGCCTGCACTTCTTACACGCTATAGCGTCGTAGGGTGTGGGGGCAACTCGCCCCCTCAGGCCGTCTCTTCTCTGACGTTTTCCGCGAAGCGGGTTCCCGCCGTCCTCCTCGCGGTCTCTCTGTTGCTCCCTCTTTTTCTCCTTTGACTTTGGTTCCTCCGTTGCACCCTCCTGTGCCTTTGGTTTCTTCTCATGTTCTTGACACTGGATGATATCCGGCAGTTCCTCCAGGCGTCTGCCCCCGCTGTTCCTTCCGTTCCTTCGCCTCATTGCAAACGGAAGGGTTCCTCCTCACCCCGTTCGAAGTCCAAGCGCGTTCCCTCTAATGATGCTGGTTTGGGCCCCGAGTCGGTTGTTGGGGTGCCCTCCGTTTTGATGCCTTCTCCTCCCCGGTCTTCTCTGGCATCCCTCGTTAGCATGTCACTGTGAGGGCGGAGGTTCACCCGGTTCCTTCTTCCTTGCCCCTTACCTCTTTTCAGTCTTCAATGTCTCATACCCAAGTTCCGTCTCCCTTGCCTCCTACCCCTCTTCCTTCATCCCCTTCTGACCTTGTTCCTTCCTCTCCATCTGACCCAATTCCCTCTTAACCATTTGACCCTGTTCCTTTCTCACCCTCTGTCCATGTTCCGCCTTCTGTTCCCTCTTCTTCACATTTTAGTTCTCGTCCGTCTCTGCTCGATCTTCCTTTCCTTCTGGGCCATGAGCCGTTCACGTTGTGAGGTTTGATGCCGCACGGGGTTCCTTCGATACCGTTGATTCAGCGGTCTCATATTTTACTAATAATATTTTCGAGGCTGCTGAGCGCTTTGTTCCGTGGAGGTGCCCTATTGCGGGGCGCTCCACCGTCTCCTGGTGGTCGAGAGATTGCACGTCGGCTATTTCTGCCTATCAGTTGGCCCATTCCCATTATAGCTGGAACCCGACCGTCTCGAATAGGGTCGAGCGGAACCAGGCTCGTGCCATCCGGCAGAGGACCCTCCGTCAGTCTTGGCGCCGTTACGTATCTTCCATCTTTTCGTCCACCTCGTTGACTCGGGTTTGGAAGCGGGTCAATAAGATCCGTGGTCGCTACGCTGGTCATGCCATCCCCACTCTGGATATCGGAGGCTCGCTTGTGTTGGATGGTAGGTTGGTCAGCGAAGCTCTGGCTGACCATTTTGATTCGGTGAGTAGCCCTGGTAGCTATCCTCGACGGTTTCTCGATCATAAGGTCGCCATCGAGTCTCTCCTTTTAGATTTTACCACGTGCCCTACCTACTCTTATAATGCTCTCTTTTCCGTCTATGAGCTGCGGGATGCTTTGTCTTACTGTGGTTCCACCTCTCCCGGTGATGTTTGCATCCACTACGATTTTCTCCGTCACCTCCATCTCCACTCCGAGTTATTTTTGGTTGACCTTTACAACCTGCCTTGGATCAAAAGGATATATCCGTCCTCCTGGCGTGTAGGGGTTGTTCTGCCCTTTCTCAAGCCCGGAAGGGACGGTTTGGACCCCTGTCTCTATCGCCAATTCATCTTACGAGCTGCCTCAGTAAGTTATTAGAAAGGATAGTTCAAGTTCACCTCACTTGTTTTTTGGAGTCCACCTCGCTTTTCTCTCCATTTCAGTGCGGTTTTCGCAGCGGCCGTAGTATTCTTAAGCACCTCATCCGTTTGGAAGACTCCGTTTTACGGGCTTTTTCCTCCAGGCATAAGGTTTTAGCGGTGTTCGTCGACATTCAGAAGGCTTACGATACCAGCTAGAGATATAGTGTTTTACGTCAGTTATATGATTGGGGTATGAGGGGCTTTTACCGAAATTTATTCAAGAAATTTTCTCGTCCCGTAATTTTAAGGTCCGTATTGGGGATATTTTTTCAGTCTTGCGGGTTCAAGAGAAGGTTGTTTCCCAGGGGTTTGTTTTAAGTATGAAATCTTTCGCCGTTGTTATTAATAGTCTAGTGTCCACTCTTCCGGAGCGGTTTTGGCTTTTCTCTTCGTGGATGACTTGGCGTTGTTTTGTTCATCTCCCCGCTTGCCTTCTGCTGCCCGTCGATTACAGCTGGCAATTGATGTTATGTCAGGTCGTGCTGTCTCCAAGGGTTTCCATTTTTCAGTCACCAAAAAGAAGGCCATGCATTTCTATCGGGGTGGTGGTGTCCTTGGTCCCCCTACCCTCTTCTTGGACGGCACGGCGATTGAGTATATCGCCTTTTTTAAGTTCTTGGTTTTAACGCTTGATAGCAAGCTCACTTAGGTACCCCATTTGCGTCGCTTGAGTGCTTCCTGTTCGAAAGTTATTGATTTGCTTCGTGTTTTAGCCCACATCACTTTATTTGGCACTGGTTCAATCCCGACTGGACTACGGTTGCCCGGTGTACTATTCAGCGTCTCCTTTGGCGTTGAAGTATTTTGACTCCGTTCGTTCGCTTGGGGCTCGTCTTAATTTTGGAGCCTTTCGCACTGCACCTATCCCTAGCCTCTTTGTGGTGGGTGGCGTGCTTCCCTTGCGATATCACTGGCTGCAGGTGTGCCTACGATCCCTGTTTCGTGTTAGCAGTACCCTTCATCCCCAGTCCATGAGTGCATTTTTGTCCCGTCCTCTTCGGAATCTTTTGATCGGCGGCCATCTCTACTTGGGTCTCTGGGGCTCCGGGTTGGAGACCATCTTGCCTCCCGGGATGTTGGCCCTTCTATTCACTGCTTTTTGGCATTTCAAGAAAAAAGGGTCTACTGATCCCCGTCTATTAAAGTGCCTGTTTCTTGAACATGCCTATTCTCATGCGCACCAGCGTTCCATCTATACTGAAGACTCGAAGTCTGACCTCGGTATTGGGGCGACCGCGGTGTCCTCTACGGAGTCCCTTTGGTCCGCTCTCCCTCCTGTAGCATCCGTTTTTACCGCAGAGTTGACGGCCATTCTTTTGGCTTTAATTTGATTTTATCCCTCAATTCTTCGGATTTTATTGTTTTTAGCGATTCCCGGCCTGCTTTGGAGGCGGTCCGTTCTTTTACGTCCACCCACCCTTTGGTATTACGGATTCGTCCCTGGCTGGTTAGAAATCCCTCTCGTTACAGGGTGGGCGTATGTTGGGGCCCCGGGCAACGAGGATGCCGATCGGCCCGCCTTGAGATCCCGGATGCCGCCCCTCTGCCCTTCAGGGATTCCTACCCCGTAATCAGGGCGTATATCTTTCGTTTGTGGCAGAGAGAGTGGGAATCGTTCCCCCCTTCTAAGCTGTCCCTTATTAAACGCTCTGTCCGTCCCTAGTCCTCTAGATCTCAGCGACTCCGGTCCTGGTAGGTTGCGAATTGGGCATACGCGACTCACCCATTTATATCACGAAGTGGCGTTTTATCCATTTTATAAATTGTCTTTCCATTTTTGTGTTTAGGTTTATTGTTTTATCTTTTGTCTTGCGCCCTCCAGTGCGGCTGGCGCATGTCATTTGTGTATTGCCCGCACCGCCCTTGTTTGTTTTTAGAATGTGTGCTATATGCCTGTAACTTAAGTGTGTGTTGTGCTGTTTTCTTTTAATCCTTTGCTTTTCCCAAATTTTATTTAGTGTTTCCCACGCACCTTATGACCTTTTTTAGGCGACCCCGTTTTATCAGTGCTGCCAGTGAGTCCATTAGGATTGGTCGGCTGCGACCTTGTTTTCCCTTAAATTAAACTAACTACTATTCATAGAACGTCTCGCCGTTTTGCACGCCGACCACTCCCGTGGTGGTCAGCCGAGTGTGAGGCGGCCCTCAAACAGAAGCGTTATGCCTACATGCGCTATAAGCGCCGCCCCAAAGACTGTACTGACGGTGAATTTCTTCGTGCTAGGGTTAGGTTCCGAAATATTTCGAACCACGCCCACTGCTCTTCTTGGCGGGCATACCTGTTTCACTTAACGGGAAGACCTCCTCTAGCAGGGGTGTGGAAGCGAGTCAAAAGGATTCGGGGCAAGTTCTCGCAGGACTCCCGCTCCCGTTCTCCTAGGAGAATGGGACCGCAATCTCGGACCCCGCGCCAGTGGTAGAATCCTTCGCGACCGCTTTATCCGTATTCTCTAGCCGGGATGCTGCTCCACCAGCATTCAATAAGCGTCGTTATGTCTCGGAAGACCGCCGAGTGGACGTTACCTCCAGAGGAGGAGAACTCTTCAACGTCACGTTTACTTTGAGTGAGTTGCGTTCCGCTTTCGCTTCGTGGGCGGACACCGCCCCTTGTCCAGATAATGTTTCTACGCTATGCTTCGACACCTCGGTGAGCGAGGCATGGCCTTTCTGTTAGATTTATTCAACAGGACCTGGGCGGAGGGTCTCCTCCCAGATTCCTGGCGAATCGCTTCTGTACTCGCTTTTCGCAAACCGAGGAGAGATCACTCTTCTCCGGCCGGTTTCCGCCCAGTCTGTAACTTGCGTATGCAAGTTGATGGAGAAATTGGCAAATTTTAGATTCACCTTTTTTCTGGACAACAGAGGCCATATGTTTTCTGCGCAGTGCGACTTCGGCAAGTTCCACTCTACGTCGTATGCTCTGCTCCGACTGGAAAAGCCGTCTGCGAGGCCTTCCTTCGTAGACAGCACTACGCCACAGTTTTCCAATGTGGAGAAGGCCTATGATACTGCATGGCGATACGGTATCATGCTCGGGACTGGTTCGTGTACACTGACTTGTGGACTTTACGACTTTTTAGAGGAGGCCGGCTTCCTTCAATTAATTTGATTGTTTGCTGTGCGTCGCATGCTCTTGTGCTGGGGACAGGCGGGTCTACCCTTGACGCTGGAACGAACTTTTTTCTTGTTTCTTTTTTTCTTTGTTTTCCTTATTGTTTTTAGCTTGTGATTTTTTTTATTGTTTTTTTGTTTTGTTTTTAAATAGCCTGATCGTAGGCTGTAGTAAGTACGGCGACTGATGACCAAGTAGGCAGTCGCCAGATGGGCTCTTATAAAAATAAAAATCAGTTTACAGCTAGGTTAAGCAACATCGGATTGTGGCGCGTCACTTGATCGAGTCCTGATTCGGTTTGTCTTAACGGTGGCTGCCATCCATGGTTAGATACAAAGTGGTTAGAATCCAATATTAAACTGTAGTTCCCCACAAAACTAAAAGGCCCCTGAAATGAGTGCAAATCGGTGGTAAAACCCCTACCATATTTTTCTTATAGAGGGTTATCAGTTGGCTTAGATGTTTTTGAATGCCCAACCATTATCTTAAACGAATAAAAAGAATAAGTGAATATGAAATAACCAAATAGAATCACGTGTATTTGAACTATCGATAGATATTAGGAGGCTAAGGCAAAATGATAAACACGATTATAATAGACCACCTAATAACAATTTCCCTCCCTCTTTGGTACCTTTTCTTTCTTCAGGGGTTGGTCCCAGAGAGGTTCTGGCTTTCTCGTGGGGAGGGGGTCAGCCCTTAAGGGTCCCCTGGTGCTGCGTAACAGACTTTTAGTATACCCCTCTTCTTCTACCCTATTACTTACTTTTACATACTGCCCTTTATTTTCTCTTCCCCTCTTTCTCCTATCTAGTGTCCTGATGGTTACCTGACTTCAGCTTGTTTTTTTCGTACCGATTCTGAATTGTTCTTTTATGAAGGTCGGAGGAGATTGGGCATCTCCACCGCTTTCGTCTGCCGATGCCCAAGGATAAACCCATCATTGGCCCCATTTCTCTGCGCGTAGGAGAACTCGGGCAGCCTCTTCGGTCTATAAGGAGTGTGTGGTGGATCCGTATCCATTCTCCAACAGGACATAACGGACGTAACCGAATATAGAGTTGCAGTAGCGCCGGGCCCTTGTAGGCCTCCATGGTGGGGAGTCCCGAGGGAGAATGTGAAGTTATTTCTATTTGCAATAGCTAGCCTAGACTTGGCGCTTCGACGCAAGTACATAAAACCAGCATTGTACTCTGCTGCCTAAAGAAACAAAGAATCGCTCGGCCACCCCTCCTACCTACGTCTAACCTACACAACACACGACCACTTCTCTTACCAACTCCTTCACCCTTTCCTGCCCTACCCCCACCAATCATATCCTCCCTCTTGTTCCAGTATAGTATATGGTTATCTATGTGATTTATCTCCTGTTAATAAATCAGCCTAAATAGCGTTTCGAAAACCATAACCATAAATTTGTTTGATCGAAGTTGTCTGCCGTTAGTTTTAGGCCTATGGCGACAGCGAATTAAATTTTGGAATAATGACTTGGGCTTTAAGAAAGACAATTACACAAATATAAATATATTTAAGAATCAACGGATGTACAATGAGATAAGTAGGTTAGGTATACAATATAAGATATTTTAACATATGATTTATAGCAACAAGATGCGAAGAGAATTGAAGTATGTGAAATTAATATGAAATAATATGGTGGAATAATATGGTTAAATAATATGGTGAAATAATAGAGTGACTATGATGGACTGTGAATTAGGGGCTGCAATAAGAAGTAAATATAATTAGGACTTACTCTCGTATGGTCGTTTGCAAAGAATGTGAAAGTGGAAAATGGAATTAACTAAGTATGATTTGTTTGGAGGTAAATGAATAATTGTAGAAGGAATGATTACTGACCTTTATACGAAGAAAGCTGCGAGTCGACTGGGCGGAATAGTGTGCTATTTGGTCGGTCTGGAAGTGTGTTTGTTTGTTTGTGTGTGTCAAATTTTAAGAGATGTTGTTTGGAACAGTATACGTTAAATGAATCAATTAATTATTAAATTTTACATAAAATGATTTAATTTACAAAAGTTTAAGTAAATTAATTGAAAGATTAAATTGACAAAGTTAAAGTAAAATAATTGAATGATTAAATTAACAAAGTAAAGGAAAATAATTGAATGTTTAAATTGACAAAGTTAAAGGATTGCATAAATGAATTTTACATAATAATTGATATATATATATATATATATATATATATATATATATATATATATATATATATATATATATAAAAGTTTCCCAGGAGGTTTTTATTATAGGAATGCCCAGAGGCATTGCTATACCAGTTCCTACTCCTAATCCTTCCCCAGTTCCTACTCTTATTCCTTCCCCACTGCAGACCGGAGAATGTTGAGGTGCATGACCGGAATTACCCGGAGAGAAGGATTGTCAAGTGCGCGGGTTGTAGGAAGATGTGGAATGAAATATAATTCTGCTGCTAAAAACATCCAGTGTAAGATGGTTTGGATATGTTGTTAGAAGTAATGAGAGTGAGGCATTGAAAAGACCAAAGAAAACCTGGAGTAGGAAGATTTACAGGCAATCAATGCTACCAGGGAGCAAGCATTGGATATAGACCAGTGGAGCTCAATCATCAAACGTCTAACCTCATAAATAAGAGAAAGAAGACGCTAAATCGATAAGTAAGTAACTTGTAATGGCTAGCCATAAACCTAAAATTGCCCCTTCTCGTAAGAGTTCTCGTCCAAACGTTCTTCAGCCACTCTTTCAGCCTTCCCTTGCATATTTTATCCCTCTGCCAACGATGTGGACCCAGATTTAGACTATCCCCGCCCTCAGGTCATAAGTTCGTCATCTGACACCCCACGTGCAAAAGTGGATGTGTTTGACGTTAATGAAACATTTGAGTCCCGCTGTGGTGAACCCGGCCGGATGTGGTCAAAGTTAGTGGTGATATCGTAGTCGAGGTGTCAGCTCACTCTAAACATGCGAAATCTGTCTTCGATAGCCGAAGTTCCCGAAAGAGAATTGTAATGACAGGATTTGTTCGCAAGAAGTATATGCATCTCATACATGCGAACGGTCAATTAAATGTTTGCTGGTAGTGATGAGTCAGAACGTTCCTAAGAAGTTCAGAGTGCAATGAAATATGTTTGTGTATATAATTATAAGATATTTGTACGAAAGTCGTATTTATTTAAAATGTGCTAAAAACACTCCGTTTTTTCCGGTCAAATTCCTGTGGTGCTCGAACTACGTTATAGAATCGTATCTGACTCAAAGGTACCTAATAGATGAGCATTTTGTAGTCTTATGAAATTTTATAATCATTGAATGTGATTGATGTCTGACAAATGAGTTAACGTAAACTTTCCCTTAAAATTTGTCTTAACTCTGATTGGTCAGTTTGTAGTGCCTATGTTTGAAAACCTGGCTAACGTTAGTTTGCAGATAAAATTTTCCTTAACGCTGATTGGTCAATTTTGTGTCGTTTATGTTTAAGTGGAAAAACTATATATGGTGTAGCATTTTAGGTTCCACTGGGACACAGTACACACACACAGTCCACCCAAACCACACGCGCGGGAGCACTTCCAGGAAGTCCAGGAGTGGTGCCGGGCCCACGCTCACGAGCTACGGCCCGCCCCCCTGATACGATTGGAGCTGCTCGACTACACTTCCACACTGACCACTCCCAACACTAATACACAACCTCCCCACAAACATATACCCCACACTTACACGCCTATTCAACGCCTCACTAGCCTCAGGCCACTTCCCTAAGATATTTAAAGTCTCTCACAACATACTTCTACACAAAACAAACAAAGACCCTAAACGCCCAAACAACTACAGGCCTCTTGCTCTATTAGAGCACTTAGGCAAAATACTCGAACGCATGATCAACTGCCGCCTACGGGAATACCTGGAAGGAAGGGACTGGTTCTCCCCGCACCAATATGGATTCAGGAGAGGCTGATCCATTCAGGCGGCCGTGACCATCGTTCATGACAGAATACAGAAAAAAACGCCAGGTACAAAAAAAGACGCTCTCCATCAACAAGGACGTGGAGATGGGCTTCGATAAGGTGTGGCACGAGGGACTCCGTTGGAAACTCGCCAACAATACGGAGTCACCTCTCTGCACCAGAAGGCTCGTCTCGCACTACCTCACTGAACGGAGATGCCACATAAAATACAATAATACCCTCTCATAACCCTTCACACCACGCGCAGGCGTTTCCCAAGGGAGCGTATTGGCACCCACACTATACATCATGTTCACAAACGACACCCAACGCCCACCCGAAAACATACACAGTGTCCTATGCCAATGAAGAGACCATTCTCGCCAGTGGCCGTGTACCAGAAGAATTCGCGCTCCACGCACAGATTATGAGGATAAATGGCTGATTGCCACGAATCCTCAGAAGACACAGATGACAATCTACGGCGCAAGAGATCACTTCATGCACAACCTACAAATCTTCTCACACACACCAGGCATGATCCATCAAAACCTAACAAGGCTCGAATACTCACAAAACACAAATCCTTGGAGGATCTTTTGAAAAGACCCTAAGGGTCAATATACACCAGAACATAACACAAGCAAGAGCCTCACATACAAACACATCGCTGTACAGGTTCTACCCTGCGGGCAAAAAACTACGGTTACACCTTTACAAAACACTCGTGCGACCTATTCTCACGTACGCCCTATAGAAATGCCCAGAGGGCATTGCTATAACAGGCACTACTGCCACAGCAAATCTGTATCCACGTACCCGCAGCCAAATCACTGGCACTGTCACACGCTCCGGTCGCGTCGTCAGGAGGCCTCGTCGGTACTCGGACTTGTAATCTCAAAATAGAAAAGGGAGGTAACCTACTTTGGGGGGAAGTATTATAGCAATGCCCTCTGGGCATTCCTATAATAAAAACCTCCTGGGAAACTTAAATATATAATATCATTTATTATGTATAAAATTCAATTCTTTTGTCATTTAAATAATTCATACAAATTTATGTGCAACTTAATAATTAATTCATTCATTTATCTTACTGAACTTGTCAATTCTATTAATTTATCCATGACTTTTTACAATTCAATTATTTTATGTAACCTTCAATAATTCAAATATCCTAAGACGAAAAACTGAATTCATTTAACGTACTATTGATTCAAACATCATCTCTTAAAAATATCCCGCACACACAAACAAACACATGCTTTCAGCTTAACCAAATGGAACACTATCCTTTCCCATTCGACTCTCGCCATTCTCGGCATAAAGGTCGGTAATCATTCCTTCTACAATTAGTCATTTACCTCCAAACAAATCATACTTAGTTAATTCCACATACTCTCACAATTCTCTGCAAACGGCCATACGAGAGTAGGTCCTAATTCTATTTACTTCTCGTATTGCAGAACCCTAATTCACAGTCCATCGTGGTTATCTTTAATTTCATATTTATTTCACTTACTTCATTTCACTTCACATCTTGTTTCTGTAAATCATATTTTACTATATCTTGCATTGTATACCTAATCCAACTTACCTCATTGTGCATTCGTTAATTCTATGAATATATTTATATTTGTTTAATTGTTTTTCTTAAAACCTAGTTCAGAAGTTCAAATTTATTTCGCTTTAGTCTTAGGCCTAAAAACTAGCAGACGACTAACTTTCATCAAACAAATTTATCGTAATGGTTTTCGAAACGCTATTTAGGCTGATTGATTAACCAAAAATAAATCCCATTAATAACCATATACTATAGCCCCACTATCACTCGTAACCGCGAGTGACACGTGGAAGCGGAAGGCTCAGCGCATTCACAACTCTGCTCTAAAGCGCGCTTGCCGCTCTCCCTTGTACTCGAGAATGGCCACACTACGCGACAACAACAAATTAGCACCCCTCAACACATATGCTCACACCAGACTCACAAAACAACTCGGGAAACTCGCTAGAGACCCATTATACACCGCACTACATGTAAGAAGGTATGTGATGGCACCGTGATACCCCGCGGCCCATGACCACCCGCAACCCATACCGTTCTTCGCATAAACTAAAGGCATCATGAATAACGCTTTTCCGACTGAGCAGACACGCTCTCCTTCCTGACCAACCCCCAACCGTCGTCCAGTCACGAACACCTCAAGACTAGCCAAACCACACCACGCATCGGTGTCTAGCCACCGACCTATCGATTCTTCGAATCTCTTCTCAAGTTATTTCCGCAACCTTTCCTCTACGACTGCCTGTGTTACACAGTGATCCCCCTCTGTCCTTTCTATACACAAAAGGAATGAATGAAAATGATGTAAATCAAAAGGAGATTCACTCAGTCTGTACGCTTGCTCTCTTGCTGCGAACTGGTAAAGGCTATAAGGTAAAGGAGGGAAATTTTTAGGCAGGACCTAAATAAAACGCCTTCTCAAGAAAACTTCTAAGAAGAAATATATGCGCTTTGGGGGTGATTGGAGATTCCTCCTGTTCCTCTTAAGGGAAGTGCCCCGCCTCATCCACACCGAAGGGGTTGCTATTCCTTATTATAAATTCTTGGCTCTTGTTTCATACTTTTTACCTAAAACTTACTTCTCACTAGCTTTACATAACTTGGTCACCAGAAAGGTCTGAGTTGCAGTTGTTAGTAAGGTATAGTTAACCCCTGCAGGAGACCCTATTAGGGGGCCAAAAAAGGGGGACGATTCTCGGTCACGAGCTAGAACCCAACTGTGGACCACTGTTAGGGCTAGGCCCAGATAGGTAAGGTTGACTAAGTAGAGTGCGAAAATTGAAAGGTAGGCGAGATAGAACTAGGGCAGATAGAGGGGCTCCTCCCACTAGTGGAGTCTGGATTAGAAAAAAACAGCTGAAGATCGACAGAAGAACCCCTATCCTTGGAGAGGGGACGACTCCCGAGAATATGGACCCACCGGACTTCAGAAGGCTTCCCCTTAAACGGAAGGAAAAGATCACCACAAAAAGTAGCGCAATGCATATTTATAGATCTAAAGATACCACTAATCAAATGCATTGAGACACCATCTGGATTCACAGTAATTTGCACAAAAAATAAAGACGTAGAGCAGCTACTTTCATCTTCTGGGAGCATTACGTTAAGGTAGTTAGCCTTGGAAGCTGTAGTACCGCCACAAATCACAGCTAACAAAAATGTCATCTGCCGAAAAATCGAGTCCTGGGTAGGAGAGCACTCATGCCCAAGTTTTAAGAGAAGAATCTCAGGAGAGACAGAAATAGCTCAAAATAGCAGCAGAGGTGGTCAAATTTAAAGATCACACTCACGTTTTCAAGGTCATTTGTGAATCTACCGAAATGTCTTCGAAGACCATAGAACAGGGACTTCTCGCTTTCAAAATGAGAATCCCATCCACCCACATACAAAGAGACGTCTTCACAAGCATACAGATATGCTTCAGATGTTATGCGTTGGAAGAACATACGACGCAAAATTGCCCCCCAAAAGACCTAATATCTGTTTTTAGTGTGGAACTGAAGGTCATTATTGGCGTTCTGCAACAACACAGTTAAAAGATGCATTAACTTTCCCCACGGGAAGACAGAACTATGGCCATGATTTGTCTCAAAAGAAGAGAAATTATAAAGAGAAAAGAAACAGTCGAACAGAAATAATACTAACGTAAATAAAAACTTATACGCATCAATGGCAAAAAGTGACCAACAAGGACCGGCAACAAAGATAAATTTAGATGGTACTCTCAACGTAAAAATACTTACTTGTATATTACATGCCCACGTGATGAATATAGCTAACCCTGGAAGTTATGCAACAACAGTCAACAGCATGTTACAGGAAAACGGGCTCGAACCGATGAAATTCCCCAAAGAAGTCGACTCATTGGCCATTTTCAAAATCAATGTCACGGAAAAGACAAAACATGAGTTAATCGAAGAGGCGAAAGGAAACCAACAGACAGATGAATCAGAAGAGGACACAATCATCGAAGACTCAGAGACTGAAAATTCCTCCGACGACACATAGCAAGAGTGCACACGGGTTACTCGCAGGAAAGCCCAAAGAACTAACATCTAAATCCGCAAGTAAAAGGAGTCCATCACCCAGAGATGAACAACCAGAAGGACCCTCGAATGTAGTCAGCAGAGAGGGAACCTAGGAGAAACGAAAGAAGAACCAGAAAAAGAAGAAGAAACACCGATAACTTAACAGATAGGACAAACTAAACGGAAAACGAAAAAATGAACGGAATTTGACAATTGGATTATGGATATTAAGAAACTAAAAATACTACAAATTAACACATGCGGATGGAAAGACAAGGAAATTATGTACGGAAACTTATTCAGAAAGATTGACCCAGATGTTATACTAATATCAGAACATGGAAGAAACACAGAAACCGATAAATTAAAGTTATGGAACTACAATGTTATTAACACAAATCCTTCAGGAGAAACACACGTCGGAGTGGCAATAGCTATAGAAATTAAAATGGAATTAAGCAATATCATTGTCGCAACTGGATGCCAGCCACCCAGGCGCCCCCAATTACCGGTGCAAAACTTTAATAAACTCTTCAACTATAGGATACCAGTCATTTTGATGGGCGATTTAAACGCCCATTGCGGGGCTTCTGGGTACAGATATACAAACAGAGTCGGAAGACAACTTAACACGATTATCAATAGACGTATACTGCAAAGACTGGGACCCAATTTCCCTACATACTTACAAATAAAACACACAACAAAACCGGACATCTGCCTGGCTAACTTCAATCTGCCCTTTAACTATTTTATGGAACCAGTAGATGTTCCTTGCAGTGACCACAATTCGATTCTAATGCACATAAACAAGAATCTTATACAAATCTCTTCGAAGAAATGGAAGGCATACCATAGAGCGGATTGGGATAAGTACAAAGAATTACTTCAGACGTACGTGCCCAACCCGCTCGGGGAAGCCACTCTAGAGGAAATCGACAGGGAGTTGGGTAGGATCAGAGAAGAAATTAAAGGAGCAGAGAATGGGGCCGTCCCCATTAACTTGTTCCTAACCATTAAACAATATAGGTCGACACCAGAAATGGTGGCTTTGAACGAGGAGATCAGGCGGGTGGCAGAAAATATAAGATTCAGAACATCAAGGGAAGCATACAACGCACTCAGGAGACTGAAAAGATAACTAATAGCACTAATTTATGAAAAACAGAAAAAGAAATGGAATCAGCACATCAAGAAAATAGATGTGGAAACATCACCAAGGGAATTTTGGAAACATATCAACAGATTAAAGACACGGACAACAAGGGATAAAATGAAAATTAAGGATGCAAGGAACAACATTTTTGAAGATGAGGGAGAAATAGAGGCATAATTTAGAGAGCACTGAAGAAATGTATTCAAAATTAGCAAAGAAGAGAATGAGGACTATGACATTGAATTCGAACATCAGATCGTGGACCAACTCAATGGGGAGATCGAAAGGACATACCCTTTCCACTTTGTCGAGGAAAGGAGAAACAACAACGACGGAATGGACGCAATCATTACATCTGAGGAATTAAAAGAAACGATAAATAACTTCCGACAGAGAGACCCAGGCAGATCGGGACTTACTAGATTAAATTACATTGAAGCACCCCCGAACATACTGTAGGGAGTGAGAAACGTCTTTAATGCGTGCTTGAACACGGGATATTTTCTTGATGAACTGAAAGTGGCGAAGATGATAGTCATACCCAAGTCGGAAAACAACCCAGATCAAGTGAGTAACTACCGCCCCGTCTCGCTGCTAGATTTCATCGGTAAGATATTGGAAAAAATAATAAATAACAGACTGTCCAAATTCCTCGATGATAATGACCGAAGAAACAGCTGCCAATTTGGCTTCAGGAAAAACAGAAGCACGGAGACGGTCCTTGGAGTCATCCTTGAAAAGATAGCGAAAGCAAAGAGATTAAAAAAATGAGCGTAGACATCGTATGCCGGGACGTGTCTAAGGCATTCGACAAAGTATGGCAGAGCGGTATACAACTCAAGATACTCAAATTAGGAATGAACAACAACATTGAAAGGATTGTATGTGATTATGCAATGGAGATACGTGTTATGTGGAAATAGGACAACATCAGGGAGAAATATTCAAGCTCACAGCGGGTTTGCCCCAAGGCGGATGTCTGAATCTGTCTCTCTTTTCAATCTACACAGCAGATATACCACCAGCAAGAAATGAAGGTTGTTTGAACGTCCAATTTACCCGCGACGTCACTTAAGTCACAGTTCGCCCTTACAGGAACTGCCCAATGAAAGCTAGGATGACTGCAGAAGAGATAAGATTAATAGATACGAAGAAAACCGAAAATTAAAACCAACAGGGATAAATTTAAAATAGTGCCCGTTATAGAGTGTGATTATCAATGTGATTTATCTTCGGTTAATAAATCACCCTAGATAGCGTTTCGAAAACCATAACTATAAATTTCGTTAGATCGAAGATGTCTGCCGTTAGCTTTAGGCCTAACGTGAAAACGAAGTAAATTTTGGAATAAAGACTTTGCTTTAAGAAAGACAATTACACAAATAAATATATTTATAAAATTCAACGAATGTACAGAGATGAGTAGGTTAAGTAAATATGGTGAATAATATGGTGAAACAATATAGAGTGAATGATAGAGTAAATAATAATATAGTAATATAGAGTATAATAGAGTATATCTGATATAGTAAATAATATTGAGTTGTAAGTAATATAGTGTCGTAATTTAGAGTATTTTAAAGTATCTATAATGGACTGTGAATTGGGGACTGCAATGAGAAGCAGTTATAATTAGGACTTACTCTCGTATTGTCGTTTGCACAGAATGTGAGAGTGGAATTAACTCAGTATGATTTATTTGGAGGTAAATGAATAATTGTAGAAAGAATGGTTACAGACCTTTCTACGACGAAAGCGGCGAGTGAAGTGGGACAATTCGCGTGCTTATTTGGTCGAGCTGGGAACGTGTGTTTGTTCCTTTGTGTATGAAATGTAAGAGATTGGTTTTGGAAAAGTATGTGTTAAGTGAATTGGCAAGAAAATAAATCAATTAATTAATTATTAAGTTTAACATAATGATTTGATTTACAAAAGTTGAAGTAATTTAATTTGGAAGAATAAATAGACAAAGTTAAGTAAAATGATTAAATTAACAGTTAAAGTAAAATAATTAAATGATTAAATTGACAAGTTAAAGTAATGCATAATGAATTTTACATAATAATGGATGTATATACATATTTAAGTTTCCCGGGAGGTTTTTATTATAGGAATGCCCAGAGGCATTGCTACAACGTGTACAGGAGGAGCATCTCAGATCTATATGTAGAAGTACAGCGCTATAGATAGCACACAGAATGTAAGGTGCTTGGACTAACCATTACGAAATCAGGTTATAAAAAGCACGTAACGGAGAGGGTAAATCGAGGGAAGAGCGGCCTGGCATTACTGTACAGGCTAGTTAAGTTAAGCATGAAAAACAAGAGAAAAACTCATCAAGCCATAGTACAGCACGCGATTATTTATAACCATTGCAATGTACACGATCTCGAGAAGTAACCTATTAAGACTCCAAAAAGTCCAAAACAAAGCTATCTACTTAATAACAAACACCATAAGGTGAGAAAGAAGAAGACTACGAGACCTGCACAGGGAAGCAAGGATAAATCCACGTAACAGAATAATTGCAAAAAGAGCAAGGAAAGTCTTAGAAAAGACACAGAATGAAGTAGAAGTTGAATTAACCAATCAAATTGCCCAGAGAGAAGGATGGAGATCACACAGATTATTCCCAAGTTTTCCAAGGATGGATGAGGGAAGAGAAGAAAACGAAGAAGAAATCTACACTTAGAGAAAGAGAATAATACTCGACGACGACTAAGAGTAATTAATTAACCGAAGAAACACCAGAGAAAAGCATATAGTCAATTATAACTAAGATAGGAATACGAAATAATAGATAGAGAGATAGAAACCTACATCAGTTTTTAGTAAGAATATTTACTAATAATGGCTTGAACGCCTCATAAATACCAATACTACTTTCTAACTTTATCACGCTAGCTATACTACCTAAAATGGACAGAGATAGGCCTGACCTCCAGGCAAGTAGCATCTCTTTGCAAACCTCTTACTTCCTTCAGCCTTAAGCATCCATTCATTTTTTACTATCAAATTCGCTCATGGGACTGACAGTGATACTTGGGACAGGGGTCACGATAAACTGCAAGGTTATAGTTAGAGACAAGCGACAGATCATGGTTTCGATTCCACGTTAAGCTGTAGGTTCTATGACTAACTAAGTCCACTTTTGTTCTACTATTTTCTTCGCTGTCGTATCCTAAAACCTTCTTCTTCCTCTCCCTCTCACTCCTAACCACCGTACTCACAGTGCTTGGAGCCTACTTTGGCTCTAGACAGTATAGTATATGGTTATTCATGGGATTTATTTTCAGTTAGTAAATCAGCGTAAATAGCGTTTCGAAAACCATAACTATAAATTTGTTTGATCGAAGTTGTAGGCGGATAGTTTTTAGGCCTAAGAAGAAAGCGAAATAAATTTTGAAATAATGAACTGGGTTTTAAGAAATGCCTCTGGGCATTTCTATAATAAAAACCTCCTGAGAAACTTATATATATATATATTCTATATATACTTTATTCTATATAAAGTTCAATGTTTCACGTTATCCTAAGGAACATCTTTAAAAGTACAGGTTAAATTTATTTAGGTCTATTACAAATTGCAATAAGTAAAACTTCCAGATAATAATAAAAGAGCACTTTTATAATCCATACAACTTTTAAAGACAAACAAGACGGACTTTTCGCTTCGCGAAATCATCGATCAGTTCAGAATAATCAAGCTGAGAGCTACGTTCGTGTTCAATAGATATAATAAACAATACATAAAATCTTTGCTGTGCCATAGAGGACCGCAGGTATGATTTAATCAAATTAATTTGGAGAAACTGCGCTCTCCGCTTGCAACACTCAGAGAAAGGATAATTCGCAAAGCCAGTAACACACAAGGAAAAATCTCCACAAGGCCGGATTTCAGAATATAATCGACCATATCACGGAGTTTCTTGCACTCATGTAATAGAAAATGCGAAAGTGAACGAAGCTCTTCCACTAGTTCTGTCTTCCCAATATCTGCCTTGACGACGTCATCATCGGCATGTACTGTTAGTGCAGTGGAAACAACTGCGCATTGTTCCAATAGTTTAGGATTTTCCGAGTGTTTCAGTAAAGTAACGCAAATAATTCGTTGTGCTTGCTCAACATGATAAAACGGTCACCAAGGGAGACAAGAGCAAGGTCGTGAATTTTTGCAAAGCATCACCGAGAGATTAATCTTCACTTTCATATCCAAAGTGGTGTGGCACACGATGTCTCCTCTCACTTGGCATTTCTAGTTGTTCACATAATTCGGTTGCAACGTTGACTGCTGATGAGAAAAAGTATGGTTTTCTCGATATCGGCGCAACAAGGACAGTGTGTATGTGATAACCCCATGGGCAACATTAATTTGGATGTTTACATGCTGAAGTGGCAAGCTGACCTTTTTTATATCAATTAGCAGATCGTACCATATTACCAAACACGGGAGAAAGCGGTTAGGAAGCAATTTCTGAAACTAACGCGTTTTCTTCTTAGTAAGCTTTGGAATCTTTGCCTTTTGAAGCATCACGAATACTCATCAACGCGCTGTGGATGTCCTTTTGGTTTTAAATCGGAATGTTTGTATGCTTCCAATTTTGCTTTCCAAGCGAATGTGTAATGGATATTACACAGTGATGGAGCAGAATTATTTTAAAGTGTTCCATCTAGAAGTTGATGCTGCAAAAATTGAATATACTAACTGGAAGTAACCAAAGAAAGAGACAACCATCACTGATGAGCTTGCTGCATTGCACACGACAAGCTTTAGACTGAGATTCGTGCAAGGTAAATAGAACGCTCGCAGATTCTTCTATAGAAGTCTTGCTTGGACGCCAGAATGATTTACCTTCCAAGAGCGATTAAAAAAGTCCGGCTCCATTTGTGTCAGCAACTTTCAAAACCCCAACAAAATACTCTGATTTCAGCGAGAGCCGTTTTTAAAGAGAATTATGACGGCTATGATATAAAATACACTGCATACTATAAAGTATACTTCATGCATATAATTATACATATGTATACTCTCCATTTGTTATAATATACCAAACTCTGCATTATGTATTATAATGATAACCATCACGAAATAATATCTCCCTGGTTGAACTTTCAAGACGATTTTCGTGCTTTCCAAGAGAGAATCTTAGTTGCGTCCCTACATATATTTATTAATTATCTGGAACCACGTCCATGCAATTAAAGGCAGAGAAAAGGATAGTGTTGAGGGTAAAATATTTTATTTTTCAAATAGTCGCCGCGGATGCTATATTTCGCTACCATACAATCCTATCACCCTATTTCAGTGATTCTAATTAAAATAGTTTATCAAAAATTAAAAATTCGCGTACAATTCGATCGTATTAACAAAACATCAACTCTGATTTTCGTGGTACAGTGTAATATTTTTACAAGAACCTTTGCGAGTACAATGTATTAGCATATTATTACTTGAAATTTTAAGTTGACATAGATAGTTTAATTCTTCTTCAACATCTTAACTAAAATAAATAGATGACTCATCTACGCACTTTGATCTTAATATGGGGCCCTTCAACCGCGGAGGCACTCTGCGACTGAGTAGTTGCAGGGGCTTAGCAACGGTCCTAGATTCTATGAGCAGCAAGATAAATTCAGTAATGGTGAATGACATCATCAGGCAGGCAGTTTTTGTCCATCATTCTCAATTACATCCCAGATATCAACCACAATGAACAGTTATCTCTAGTGATTCGAGTGGTCTCGCTGGAGGACAAGCCTCCATATAAGGGAACATTTTATGGAGTCCACAGGCAAGCATTTGGCATCCCTGATTCTGAGGAGCCTTGAGGAGCTAAACAGCGCCGGTTCAACGTACCAGCAACTCTAGCAGGTGCCCGGGGCACGCTATGTGATTAGGGGCGCTATCAAGGATCTTCCAAAAGAAGAAAAAGTGAAAATAATAAATAAAATATTCTTTCAATCTGACGTTTTGGGGATAAAAAAGTAAAAAGTATGTTAATAATATATATATATATATATATATATATATATATATATATATATATATATATATATATATATATATATATATATATATATATATATATATATAAGGGATAAAACCCCAGTAATAGGACTAATTTTAATTGCGAAACGAGGTTTCGACGGAGACATCCGTCATTGTCAATCCCTAGTGAACAAGTGAGATACAGAATTTGCTTAACATACAAACACACAAATCAGTGGCACTAAGATGGATTATACGAGAATGTGTCGGCATTTTTGAGAAACGGAAGTATGAATTTCTTGCTTATTAAGGTATTAGTATTTAATTGGTCGTCAGAAGTATTAAAGTTCTCGTTCGGGAACTTCAGCTATCGAAGACAGATTTCGCATAAGATTATTTTGACAGTGAGCCTAACCTCAACTACGATATCACAACTAACTCTTGACCACATCCGGCGGTGTTCACCACAGCGGGACTCAAATGATTCATTAACGCGAGTAGGTTATTAATAGATATTTTTAATTCATTGCAGACCACAATTTAATCTCATTGTGATCGCTAATACACTATTTAATCTCATTGTGATCGCTACAGAATTTGAGATACAGAATTTGCTTAACATACAAACACACAAATCAGTGGCACTAAGGTGGATTATACGAGACTGTGTCGGCATTTTTGAGAAACGGACGTATGAATTTCTTGCTTATTAAGGTATTAGTATTTAATTGGTCGTCAGAAGTATTAAAGTTCTCGTTCGGGAACTTCAGCTATCGAAGACGATTTCGCATAAGATTATTTTGACAGTGAGCCTAACCTCAACTACGATATCACAACTAACTCTTGACCACATCCGGCGGTGTTCACCACAGCGGGACTCAAATGATTCATTAACGCGAGTAGGTTATTAATAGATATTTTTAATTCATTGCAGACCACAATTTAATCTCATTGTGATCGCTAATACACTATTTAATCTCATTGTGATCGCTACAACACTATTTATCTCATTGTGATCGCTAACACATTATTTAATATCACATTGTTATCGCTAACAAGCTATTTAACATATCATTGTGATTCTCTAACACACTATTATCGAACAACCTATTTCGCAAAAATTCCTACAGGGGTGGGATTCGAACCGTGCACACTGATGCAGCGAGCAACCGCTTTGATCTCAATTAAACCGTCCCTTAGACCACTTGGCTACGCGGAAGACAAAAAAATTCCGAATAAACAAGCTTTTAAGGTACGCTTTGCAAGGTTGATCAAGACTATGAAAGAGAGAGAAATTATTGTGGAATTCAAAGGACAAAGGAGATTTGGGGTAAACACGCGGCGAATATAATTTGTATAGATCTTTCAAGGATGCGAAAGAATGATTAAATGAATGCAGCAAACTGAAAGAAACAGAAAATCAGGATCATTTTTCTTTGGAAATATTATTTCCTAATTCGCACAAATTCCGTACAAGCGTGGGATTCGAACCGTGCATACTGAAGCAGCGAGGAACCGCTTTGATTTCAATTAAACCGCCCGAATAAAATTTATCCTGCTTTTCTGTTTCTTGCGGTTTGCTGGATATATATATATATATATATATATATATATATATATATATATATATATATATATATATATATATATATATATATATATATATATATATATATATCATTGTGAACCCACTATATTTATGATCTATTTCACATTCGCTAACATCCAAATTCATATAATTGTGATCTTATTTTATTTAACATCATATTTGAATTCCTATTCAACGTCTTATTAATATCCATAAGATCATCACTCGTATATACCCATTTGTCTAAAGTTATATTCAATCCATCCAGTTTTCATTTGCTAATTCTTAAATACATTTTATTTTCGTTCCGTTCATTCTTCCATTCTTTTTAAATTCCCAATACGTTAGCAGTCAATCCTCCGTCGTTAGGTCTAAATTCTCTGTTCAATTTTCATTTCAAAATATGATTATGTGGTTAATTCTTGTTCTCTATCTAGGTTAAATAAAACACTAATTAATTACATAATAGCTCAACCATTGATATGGTTGGCTTTGGGACGTAAAGGGGATTAGCATGGATCTGATTGAAGGATCGAACAAGATCCAGCCGAAAGAAGCGGGAGCGACCGAAGATATGATATCGGAGAGATATGCTATGGGATATCTATATGGGGTAGTACTTGGGTTCAAAGCTCAGTAATCAGTGCAGATATAGGAGAGTAGCAAAAGGGACAAAGAAAAAATATAGCGTAGGCGAGTTTCGAACAGCTTGCCTGGTTGCTGGATCACTGTTAGCCAGCTGAGAATCCACTCGGCTATCTTGAGTCTCTAAAAAGACTCATTCAAGCGAAGCTTTTAACCCGTTTGCCTGCACTTCTCGTACGCTACACAATCCCCTTCCAAGAAGCGGGGCGTATTTTTAAGAAATGATGAGAACCCGTTTGGAAATGTTATCCAAGGTCTAACGCTCTCTCTCTCTCTCTCTCTCTCTCTCTCTCTCTCTCTCTCTCCCGGGTCTGGGCACAATTGCAGATAAAGGAGAGTAAGAAATGGGTAAAAAAAATAATAATAGCGTAGCCGAGTTGCGAACAGCTTTCTGCGTCGCTGGACCACTGTTAACCCACGGTGAATCCACTAGGCCATCCTGAGTCTCTAAAAAGACTCATTCAATCAAAGCTTTTAAGCCGCTCGACCGCAATTTTCGTACCCTACATCAGCTACACCTCTAAAGTTTCCAGGTGTAAAATTGGGCAATGCGTCATGTGGGGAGGCCAAAAGAGAGGTTTATGGATGGGGACTACCAGTATCTAGCATATATTAAAACTACTCACGCATTGAACAGTCTTTCTGAGGTAGACGCTCTGACGAGCAAAAACACTTTATTCTGTCACCTAGATTCGGTGAACAACACTGTGCTTGATCAGCCTTTGCTCCGATGCTAGAATGCTGAAGGAAGGAAACTCCTGCAGAGGGCGCTTGTAGTGGTGTTCAGCGGAAGGGAGTCAGAGTGGCAAGAGGGAAATTTGAGAAGGGGTTACCGATCTAAAGACAGTCAGAGTGGTGGTGTGGTCGACAAGCTTGAGATTCTAAAATCTTCTATGAAGTTGTGGTGAGAAAAAAAAGGTCGCAGCCACAAATAGGATCTCCTGTTTAGACAATAACGAAGGTCCATCTTAACACTCGACGTAGACCTAGTGAAACTTGAACATTACGCCTTACATTTGGCCTAATGTTTTAGGAATGAACCCCGCGAATCACTAAATCCCTGGAAGGGTAAGGGTTTTTATCATAATTTGCTGAAGAAAACGGCACTCTAGCCTGTGTCTATCAGGATTGAATAAAAAACAAAACAGAAAGTGGCTTCTAGATACGAAAAGTTAACCTAAACGGAATGTAGCGTACGATAAATGCAGGTGAGTGGCTTTAAAGCTTCGCTTGAATGAGTCTTTTTTGAGACTCAGGATGGCCTTGTGGATTCGCCGTTCGCTAACAGTGGTCCAACGAGGCGGGAAGCTGTTTGCGACTCGCTGACACTACTTTCCTTATTTATTTTTTTTCTTGGCCCTTTTTCCTACTTCCCTCTATTTACAAGAAGATGAAAATAAATATAGGAGGTGGTCGATTCATGAGTTACTTGCTTTTCAAGTTTTATTGAGAAAAATTAGTAACAGAAGATAGTGTGTCAGAAGAAGAGGTCGACTGTGGCAGAGAAGAGCCCAAGTGAAAATATCGGAATTACTGTTTATATTTTACAGCTTTATAGCAGTTTTATTAATGGTAACAACACATATCCGCTAATTGAGAATGAGTAGAGTGATTATAACTGGAAGAAGAAAAAAATCAGAATGCTTGATTTCTCTTCTCGAGCAGGAATGTACTCGATAGTTGCCTAACATCGAGAGGACTAGCCGCGCCTCCAGTGATACTTACTCTGGTCGTACCGATGTGTTCGTTTGACCCCGTCTCGTAACTTTAGGTCACGGAACTTCTTTATCAAGGTGTCCTGACCCTGCCAACAATTATTACATATAGCAATTGGTTGGGCGCGACCAAAAGAGACTTTCTTCCAATTAAGATGAAGCTCGGCATACAGATATGACAGTGACAGGGGTATAGACAGGGCCGGTTTAAGGAGCTGCGGTGCCCGTATTACAAGGAACAGCAGGCCCCCACCCGAATATATATATATATATATATATATATATATATATATATATATATATATATATATATATATATATATATATATATATATATATATAATATTACCTGAGGAATTTAAAAGAACTGCTTGTATAGCTGGGAGGACTCAACTGAAAAAGAGGATTTTATTTCGTACATTTTTTATTCCTTTATAAAGAACAACACCATGCATACCACTAGCTTAGCAAGTAGACTATTTGTGCTTCCTTGGGAAACCGTGCAACCATTTTAAGAATCTATCGCCAGGACCTTCATGCGATTCAATTAATATATGTTTATTTCTGCTTCACCCAGAAGGACCAGATTTGGACCGCGGGCCGCAAGTTGAGTAGTCCTGTATAGCAATGCCCTATGGGAATTCCTATACTAAAATCCTCCTGGCAAACTTAAATATATATATTATGTATAAAATTCAAATCATTCATTCATTTTACTTAACCTTTGTCAATTTAATCATTCATGTAATTTATGTATAACCTAATAATTGATTCATTTATTTTACTTAACTTTTGTCAATTCAATCATTCATTCATTTTATGTAACCTTTAATAATTCAATCATTCCGTGACGAGAAACTGATTTCATTTAACGAACAGATACAAACAACATCTCTTAGAATTTCACACACATGCAAACACACGCATTTCACCACTTGTGAAATGACTCGTGTTCTCGTCGCCGTCATATTAAGGTATGTTAAAAACTTCCTTCATCACTTATTCTCTAAAATCACCCCATACTAGAGAGAGATGCTAATTCCCATTCACGCTCTCTTTACAGCACCCAATTCACTAATTATAGTCGCTACAGCAAAACGATTACATTCGCTACATCAAAATCATTGCCACACTCAACATCCATTTAAAAAATTTATATGTCACACTTCATCTCGTCACGTGAAGTTATTTTCAATTCAAGTTCAACCTTGCCTAATTTAACGTAATTCAACTTATTATAATCATTTTTGTTAACCTCTAATATATATATATATATATATATATATATATATATATATATATATATATATATATATATATATATATATATATATATATTATTATTATTTTCTTTAAAAACTCGTTGCATTTATTTTCCATCCCACGTGAGAAGCGTTTCCTTTGGCCTACATGTTCATAATTCAAAATCCCTTCAATCAATCAAAATTTATACGTTAAGAATATTGTATCATAGACGCTATCTAGGGCACGATATAGTATTCAACATTTTCATAACCTGGAAAATACAATGTACTGCTATAACATAATGCCAGACTTATTATACAATTAGTATGCTCTAGTGAAGTTTACTATATTTTCTTATATATAGTAATATCATATATAATAATAATAATAATAATAATAATAATAATAATAATAATAATAATAATAATAATAATAATAATAATAATAATAATATTATTATTTTAAAATCAGGAAAATGAATAATTATTTTGTCTCGGCCTTCTGTGGCTAAGGGCAAAAACTTAATTATTACTAATTTTTACAGCCCCGCGGGGCCCCCTGAGGCGCGGGGCCCGTAGCACGTGCTACATATGCTAAAAAGTTAAACCGCCATTGGGTATAGACTAGGCTACACCCCGTAGTAATATCCTAGTTTCATTCCTCTGTATTTTCTCTAGTATAACAACATTTTTTTTTTCTATAATGATGGCACCTTGCCTGATATAGTATTCATGATTATCGAACCACGTTGTATCCATGCCGGTACTTCCCCTTCATAACCACCACGTATAAATAGTCATTCTATCTATTAACACATGTATAAGCAACATAGTTAGTTAGTCAGCGCCAATCCTTCCATGGTACTGGGAGGAGCCCCGATCCGGATAATGAAATTTATATAAGGTCAGTATGATAATCGCTGGTCGGCCCGAGGGCCCTAGGAGCCGGTCCTCCTTTGGGGAGAGGTGCCAGGAAGTATTATGTTTTAACACCAAACAGCGGTCAGGTGGAAGCCTTCGTCACCTCGGGGGAGAGGGACCTATTCCGTGTGTGTGTGTGTGTGTTGTGCTGTGAAGGCGGGAGAGGAAGGAAAGCAGTGTTGTGATTGGCTATGTGTGAGGTGAGAGGTGTAAGATCTACCCACCCGAAAACGGGGTGAGCACAGCACGTCCACCAATCGGTAGCCATATCTCTACGTGCGCTTACATTTGTGTCCGCTCATGCCGGGATTCGGAATCAAACCTGGTACCGCGACGTTTTGAGGCCAACGCCGTATTCACTCGGATTTACCTTTACCTTGATGAGGGTCTTCAATCCCTCACCAGTTGCTGCTGCATCTTCAAGCCAGTAGGGCAGGAATTAGACTTAAGGCAAGCAAAAAGGTTGGCAAATTACAGATGCAGAACAAAACCACAAAGGAAAATCAACTAAACAAACTCATAAAGTAGGGTGCCAAGAAATAGTTCAACTTTCCGCTTAAATACAACAACCGAACTTGCACGGACAACATCGTCTGGGAGAGAATTCTAGAGATTTACAACACGTATAGGGAAAAAAGCGAGTGCGAGCATCCGTATTTGAGTAGGTTAGAAGGATTTTTTTGCTGTGACCACGAGTTCTGTTGTCTCTTCTACATTCAAACAAATTAAAAAAAGAGGGGAAAATGACCATTTAGTATAGCGTACGAGAAGTGCAGGCGAGCGGCTTAAAAGCTTCGTTTGAATGAGTCTTTTTTGAGACTCAGGATGGCTGAGTGGATTCGCCGCTGGCTAACAGTGGTCCAGCGACGCGGGAAGCTGTTCGCAACTCGCCTACGCTATTATTTTTTGTTTGCTTCTTTTCCTACTTCCCTCTATCTACAATGGTGCCCAGACCCGGGAGGGGGAGCGTGAGCCCTTGAATAACATTTCCAAACGGGCTCTTTTAATTTCTTCAAAATACGCTCCGCTTCTAGGAGGGAGGCGGTATAGCGTACGAGAAGTGCAGGCGAGCGGCTTAAAAGCTTCGTTTGAATGAGTCTTTTTTAAGACTCAGGATGGCCGAGTGGATTCGCCACTGGCTAACAGTGGTCCAGCGACGCGGGAAGCTGTTCGCGACTCGCCTACGCTATTATTTTTTGTTTGCCCCTTTTCCTATTCCTCTCTATCTACATTAGGATATTCCAAGCCATAATTAGGTCTGCGCGGAGAAGGCGTTCTTTGATGGAGAACAGGACTAAATTAGATAATCAATCAGCATAAGAAAGTTCAGAAAATCCCCAGATCTTTTTTTGTCCATCTCTGTATAGACTCCAACAAGTGCAAGTCGCCAACATAGCCAGTTGCCTTACAGAAAGTTTCACTCATATGCAGGTTAAATTTTAGTGAAAAATCGACAAGGACGCTAAAATCTTTCACCGAGATCTTTAAAGGAATAGGGTAATCACGAATGAAGTACTTTCCTATAGGGATAAAAATCGATCTAATAAAGCGAATAAGAACACATTTATTAACATAAAAAGAAAGGCCCCAAGGTCTGCTTCTATAAAAAGCAAAGTAACATCCTCTTGAAGAGAAAGACTAAGCCTGTACCAGTGATTATCTCAGTAATGGGAAGAGCAAGATATAATTTAAGATCGTCCGCAAACAGGGCAAATCTGCAGCAATGTAATTGATAAAGATAAGGAAAAACACAGGACCAACCACTGAACCTGGTGGGACTCCACTCGTAACATGAACAAAATGACTAGACAAGCCTTGTAAAACGACACTCAGTTTACGGTTCTGTAAAATGTCAATTAGCCAGCCAAACAGAGGGTTACCAATGCCAATATGTGACAGTTTGGTTAAGAGCAAGTGATGGTTAACAACGTCAAATGCATTGCTGAAATCGAAATAAAGGACACCAATAACAGTACCAAAATCAAGGTGTTTACTAACATAATCGTAGGCGAACAATAGCTGATCGGTCACTGATAATCTTGCATGAAAACCAAACTGAAAGTTTGATAGCAGAGAATTAATGTCCAAGTAGGCATGAAGCTGCGAAACTATTATTCTCTCAAGAGTTTTAGAACAGATCGATGTCAAGGTTATAGGCTGGTAGTTTGAAGGGGGGTCCGAATGAAGGCCCTTCTTAAACAGGGCTAAAATATGTACAACCCTCCAAGCAGAGGGAATTTTCACTGAATAAATGCTTTTATTAAAGATAAGGAGCAAGGGATAACATAAAGAAGAGGATCATTCCTTAAAAATAATGAAGGGAGATTATCAGGACGACAACTAGAAGAGAGTTATAAATGACTAACTGCTTTTAGAATATAATTAATAGAAATATCTTTGAATACACATTGAGAGCGGGAACTTTGATGTGGAAAGGAATTGACCTGCACATTACCCACAAAGACAGAAGGGAAATAATCTGCGAGGTGATTAGCCATGGAGCCATTACCATTAACCCAACACCTGTTAATTAAGAGAGTACCTACAGATGGTTTGTCAACTTTTTTTTATTTCTTAGGTAACCATGAAGTCTTTTAGGGTCACCACATAATAGGAGAGACTCTTCATAAACAGAAACAGCATCAAAGTTCCCGCTCTAAATTTGTATTCAAGATATACCTATGAATGATATTCTAAAAGCAGTTTGTCTTTGAAACTCTCTTCTAGTTGTAGTCCCGATAATCTTCCTTCATTAGTTTTCAGGAATTGTTCCTCTTCTTTATGAGCTCTTAAGTAACATATATTTGTTCATATCGCCTTGGGCTGATTAGTCATCTAATCATCAAAATATCAGAAATGGAATAATGTTTTGAAGTTGATTTTCGTCGGAGACATTCCCTAAATATTTAAATCACTTTTCACAAACTTTAATGCTGATCAATGATCATATTAATAACTAGAGAATACCATAAACTCGTGGTAAATATGTAGATTGGAGACTCGAACGATGGGACGTACTATTTCGTCTGTGTTCCAAAATGTTTCACGTTTTTGGAGTACATTTAAGGGGACGGCTCGTGCGGCGGTAAACACAATGGGGAGACCACACTACGATGATCCTGAGTTTCATTAATTTTTTTTTTTGGGGGGGGGGGTCTGCCCCCCCCCCCCCCCCCCCAGTATATAATCCTAATTGTTTATAGACTAATGTGCAAACGTTTACAGAGGTGAATGATTTAACCAAATCATGTCAGCGCCTTTAATCGTTTTGCGAATTATAATAGGGGTGGGGGTGGGGTCTGATGTCAGACGACTCAAACGCGCATGAATATTCAGGCAGGGGTGAACGAAAATATTTACCAAAAAAACACTTTTTCAGCCGAGTCGCTAATCTATATATTTACCCGAATTTATCGCAACTGCACGTAAATGTTTCGCATCAATGCGTATTAAACTTGTTTTGCTTATACGCACTACCTCCACCCCTTCTCACACACTCACTCACTCACTCATAATAAAGTTTGACTTTTGGTTTTGTTTCGCAAGTTTAGTGCGGCTAACCCGTTACTTCACTATAATTTTATGGTTTCTTTGTTTAATTTTTGCTTTGCCACAAGTAATAAAGTTGAAAATAAAATATAGGATGGGAAAGTACATAGGAATAGAGCAAGTTGTAAGTTTATAGAATGCTTTGGAGATAATTTGTTAAGCCAACAAGGGATGCCTATATATTAGATCTGCTTCTTTCAAATAATGATCACTAGGTTCAGGAATTGACTTTTGGGTGAGCATTGGCAAATCGTGATCATCAGATGGTTTGTTTTAACTAATACTGAGGAGTCCACTATTATTCCTGACATCCAAGTTAAGCTGTTGATTGGTATCAGTAATTATCGATTGCTCAATGACTTTCTTTCACTTGTTGACTAGGATTCTTAATTTTTTTATTGTGACATTTAATGAATTTGTTCCTTTGAAAAAACATCCAAAGAATACAAACCATCCTTCGTCTAGGACCATTATTGTTAGAAGAGTTTGGCTTGGAGAAGATACGGTAAAGATGAAGATCGCGGCGTGCTTGAAAAAGTTTTTTTTGTGTGTATCATTCACCCGTGCATGCATATTCATGCGCATTTGGTTAAATAAAAATGTTAGAACATTATTCTATAAACAATTTTGATTGGTAATTGTGAAGACTATGTGTAGATCGTAGGTCTATTTTTGGGGGGCTATTTTGGGCTACTTTCCGGTGTTACTTATTTAGAGATGAAATTGAAAAATTTTATGGCTATTTTCATTTTTATACTGGGGGGCTGTGCCCCCTAGACCCCCCCCAAAGGATTGAAACTCAGGGTCATCGCAGTGTTATCCCCGCAGCGAGCCGTACCCAACAACGAGCAGACGCTCAAAATAAGCGTTAATACTTACGCCAGACAGCAGAAAAACAATGAAAAGTAGCCCCCAAAATAAACTAGAGTCGCATCTGCCCATAGTCTTCACAATTACCTTTTGATTATATACTGGGGGGCTGTGCCCCCAGACCCCCCAATTGATTGAAACTCAGGATCATCATAGGGGGGGTCCCCCTCCCTGCTGTGTTACCCCCCTCTCCCCCTGAGCAGTCCTCTGGAATTTACTCTAAAAAGGTGAAATATATTTGAACATCGTTTGTGACGCCGATCATAATATTTACCGAAGATACAAATGCTTTAGAAGCTACTTTGGTCGGAGAGCCCCACCTACTGTTTAAACTTGGTTGCAATTCAGAGACCTAAATACTCTCTATAAAAGAAACATACTACAAGCTGTTTCTCTTTATGAAGAGTCTCTCCTATCATGTGGTGACCTTAAAAGACTTCATGATTACCTAAGAAATATAAAAGTTGACAGACCATCTGTAGGTCCTCTCTTAATTAACAGTTGTTGGGTTAATGATAATGGTTCCATGGCTAATCACCTCGCAGATTGTTTCTTTCCTGTCTTGTGGATAATATGCAGGTCAATCCCTTTCCACATCAAAGTTCCTGCTCTCAATTTGTATTCAAAGATATATCTATTAATTATATTCTAAAAGCAGTTAGTCATTTGAAACACTCTTCTAGTTGTGATCCTGATAATCTTCTTTCCTTCATTAGTTTTTAGGAATTGTTCCTCTTCTTTATGTTATCCCTTGCTCCTTATCTTTAGTAAAAGCATTTATTCAGTGAAAGTTCCCTCTGCTTGGAAGGTTGCACATGTTTTACCCCTGTTTAAGAAGGGCATTCATTCAGACCCTTCCAACTACCGGCCTATAAGCTTGACATCGATCTGTTCTAAAACTCTTGAGAGAATAATAGTTTCGCAGCTTTATGCCTACTTGGACACCTACTCTTTTCTATCAAAGTTTTAGTTTGTTTTTTGTGCAGGTTTATCAGTGACTGATCAGCTATTGTTCGCCTATGATTATGTTAGTAAACACCTTGATTTTGATGCTGTTATTGATGTCATGTATTTTGATTTCAGCAAGGCATTTGACGTTGTTAACCATCACTTGCTCTTAACCGGTTCTCTGAATTTGGAGAGGGACTCTTATTTATATCATTGGCCATCTTGGTTGTGAGTTTTGAACTTGCACACACCAAATTCGGTTAAATAATTAAATACTGAATAAATATCTTTAGATTAATTGTCATTAATCGTGGGGCTGGTTCTCTAAATTCCGAGACAGACTATTGTTTACATCGTCGGCCATCTTGATTACAAGTTTTGAACTTGCCCACGCAAATTCGGTTAAATAACTAAATATTGAATAAATATTAAATAATTTACAATGAGTTTTGACTCTGATTGTTAAGTTTGCAAAAAAGAAGTAAGTGAGGTGAGTGGCTATATAGCTTGTGATTCTTGTCATGACTAGTACCGTGCATTATGTCAACCTGACTAAACATGAAATTAATTGTCTGACTACTTCCAAGTCAAAAGTTAATATCTACTGGATATGCACAAATTGCAATGAAAAAGTACAAAGCTGGCTTCTTACTAACACCCCCCCCCACATATCATAGTAAAGCAAACGGTAACACTTCAGATTCGTGGCGCACGGTAGATGGCGCTGTTAGTCGGCTACAATTTTGGGCTACAGCATATCTCTTATGACGTCAGATGTGAACAATATCGGCGTAATATTTTTTGGTATATGAGTATATACTGGGGGGCTGCGCCCCCCAGACCCCCCCCAATTGATTGAAACTCAGGGTCATCGTAGGGTGGTCTCCCTGCAGTGCTTACTCCCCCACGAGCAGCTTTTTACTGGCAGAAAAAACGTAACCTAAAGACAAACAATACTAACTTTAAGCGGGCGGGTATAATTCTGCTATGGCTAGCAGAAATTCGTGGAATCGCTCTTTGATACTGGAAAATTTCTTCACGAAAAGAGCGGTTGCGAGATAGCCAGCAAAATGTTTACCGTTTTCGTTTAAATAGAACTTATCACAACGAAACAGTAAATTTTCCGAAAAATGTAAATTCGCACTGCATTTTGGGCATTTTATAGTTTTCTCAATTAATTTATGAGCCTCTAGATAATCTAAAAGTTTTTCGCGGTTATGCAAAATAAAGCCAAATTCGAATAATGACGAAGCACAAGTAGAGCACGCAGACGACATAACTACAAATTTTTTTTTGCAAAACGGGTCATAGTTATAAGCTACGACGTTGCCAGTAAGAAGCTGTTATCGTTCGTAACAATACAAAATATACGAAAACAATAAAAGACATCAAGAAACCTTACCTAACTTAGAAAAAACTATAAACAAGCAGAGGCGCAGATATTTAGTAAATAATACAAACTAAAAGTTACAAATCCCCAAAACAATATAACGCCGTGATTGGTCATATCTGAGGCTACCGTCTGACGTCATAAGAGATATGCTGTAGCCCAAAATTGTAGCCGACTAACAGCGCCATCTACCGTGCGCCACAAATCTGAAGTATTACCAAGCAAACGACCCTACTACTGGTTTATCTCAGGTTTAAATGACAAATGAGAATGTAACTATAAATAAAAATCAAACTGAAAGTCACCCATAGATTAGTGAAAAATCCGATGAAACATGGAAAATTGTAAAAAGTAAAGGTACAAAACTTAAACTAGTGAAAAAGGCCTGAACCAGTACTCAACAAGAATAGGTTCAGCCTATTGGATGACCTTGAAAAGTTTTTAGAGCTATATGAACAACTCACTGAGTCTCAGCATCAGAATAAATCCCCATACCAGTCTCCCAGGACTATACTAACAGCCATTCATAATAATTCTATAAGGAAAAGAATCAGTGGTAGAGGGAGAGATAGTAGAAATATAATTATGGTAGTTCCAAAGGATACTGGAACAAAAGAAAGACACATTCAGCAGCCCCAACTTTAATAAAACCAAGAAAAGTGCTCTATTTAAAAAATGGACAATTTCTATAATCGGAGATTGAAAAGTTAGAGTTTGGGGTCTAGACTAAACCGTGGTAGTATATCTCATTGCTACCCGGGTGCAGACACCCAGTGAATCCTAAACATTTTAAAAGATTCATGCAGAGTATTAAATAATCATAGACCTCCAGAAATGATGATAAAAAATTACAACAAAATAGTGGCGCTAATAAAAAGAAGCAGTAAACCTTCATTTATCACAGGCATTATTCCAAGATTATGTGAGACCAAGAAATGGTAGTCCAATTACTTGGGGCATCAATAATGAATTAAAGCAAATCTGTAATGATACTGGGGTGACATTCATTGATCTATGAAAAGAGAGATTTGTATAACAAAGATGGTTTACATCTAAATGAAAGAGGTATAGAAGTATTAAGTAAAATATTAAATGAGTCTGTCAATTTTTTTGTAAGATGACTTAACTGTAACCACTGCCAGGCTGGTAGGAATCTTATTATACAACAGCCAAATATCCAAGTGAAAGGTACTGGCTTTAAATGTTTTTATACCAATGCAAGGAGTCTCAGAAATAAAAAGGACAACTATTATTAATTATGCTATGTTATTATTAGCATATATACATTCAGTAAATTTAGATATTTTCTGTATCACTGAGACCTGGTTTAATGAGAAAATCTATAAGGATGATGAAGCTGAATATATTATTAATGGTTATAACCTATATTTTCATCACAGAAAGGAAAGACTCGGTGGAGGTATTTCAATTTACGTAAGAATAGCTTGATATTGACTGTGGTAAATTCTATCAAAGATGAGTATTCTTTAATGGAATCACTTTGGGTCGCTATCAGTACTAAACCCCCCTGAAAAGTTAAGATTAGGGGTATTTTACAGACCCTCTGATTCCAATTCTGAAATAGATAAGGAGATTATTCAAGAAATCAATACTGCATATTCAGGAAATAATAATATTCTAGTAATGGGGAACTTCAACTTACCAACAGTTGACTGGAGAAAAATGTATGGCCCATCCAAAGCTAGTAATCTATTTGTTGATTGTTTTGAAAATAATTACTTATCTCAACTGGTGAGTGAACCTACTAGGGAAAGTGCAATCCTAGACCTTATCCTCAGTAACCGGAAGGAAACAATTAATAACCTGAAAGTTACAGAACCGCCCAGAGAAAGTGACCATAGCATAATCATGTTTGATATTAATATGAATGGCATTTCAGTCAGAGATAATTTATCATTGATCCCAGACTTCTCCAAAGCTAACTTTGATAAGTTTAGAAGATTGTAAGTATTATCTCATGGGAGGATGAATTTCATGGTCAGGATGCTCTTGAAATGTGGGGTAGATTCATATGTATCCTAGATTCAATTCAAAAAAGTTACATACCCCTAAAGACAAGGAGAAAAGATGATATTAAAAAAACCCATGGTTAAAAGACTGTGTAAAGTCCAAGTTGAAGAGAAAGAAAATTGCTGCTAAGAGGTATAAACATGATAAAACTAAATTAAATAGAGAAGACTTGAAATGCACCACCAAAGAGTTAAAAAAAGAAATTAGGAAATGTAAGAGACTGTCAGAAATCAACCTTGCAAATAGTAGTAAGGGAAATATCAAGAAGTTCTTAAGCTATTATAAAATAAATTCTAAGCAGGGCTCCATTATTGGGCCATTAGAATATAATGGAGAGAGCTATCAAGGGGATAAAGATATTACTGATGTGTTAAACTTATACTTCACCTCTGTTTTCACTCAGGAAAGCAGGGTTGGCAAAAACCCCAAAATTTTGAAAAAGCTCAATAAAACCTGGGTTTTTTCAAAAAACAAATGCTACAAGCATTAGAATATCATAGAAAAAAGAATAGCTATCTCTATTTTTATATAATATTAATAATTATTTAGTTTAATAATTATATTATGGTAAGAATAGATCACACTAACAGATCACTGATTGAGAATTTGGGGTACCCATGTCACATGATAGCCATAACCTGTAGGAGAGATGAATTATGAGTCAGTATCACAGAAATAAACCTAATTTGATACATATTTATTTAAATTATAAACATAAATATGAATTTTGAATAAAATAATGATAAGTAGCATTCATTTCTTGAAAAAAAACAAAACAAATTCCGGGTTTTATTCTGGCTTTTTTCAAATCTTGGGTTTTTTCAAAAAATAGATGCTACAAGCATTAGTAGAATAACATAGAAAAACAATAGCTATCTCTATTTTTATAATAATAATTACTTAGTTTAATAATTATATTATAGTAAGAACAGATTACTGATCGAGAATTGGGGGTACCCATGATAGCCATAACCTGTAGAAGGAGAGATGAATTATTATGAGTGAGTATCAGAGAAATAACCTTAATTTGATACATATTTGTTGAAATTATAAACATAAATATGAATTTTGAATAAAACAATGATAAGTATCATTTATTTCTTGAAAAAAAAAAAGTATAATTTTGAAAAAAACCCAAACCTGGGTTTTATTCTGGGTTTTTTCAAATCTCAGGTTTTTTCAAAAAATAGATGCTACAAGCATTAGTAGAATAGCATAGAAAAACAATAGCTATCTCTATTTTTATAATAATAAAGAACAGATCACTGATCGAGAATTGGGGGTACCCATGATAGCCATAACCTGTAGAAGGAGAGATGAATTATTATGAGTGAGTATCAGAGAAATAACCTTAATTTGATACATATTTGTTGAAATTATAAACATAAATATGAATTTTGAATAAAATAATGATAAGTATCATTTATTTCTTGAAAAAAATAGAGTATAATTTTGAAAAAAAACCCAAACCTGGGTTTTATTCTGGGTTTTTTTAAATCTCAGGTTTTTTCAAAAAATAGATGCTACAAGCATTAGTAGAATAACATAGAAAAACAATAGCTATCTCTATTTTTATAATAATAATTACTTAGTTTAATAATTATATTATAGTAAGAACAGATCACTGATCGGGAATTGGGGGTACCCATGATAGCCATAACCTGTAGAGGGAGAGATGAATTATTATGAGTGAGTATCAGAGAAATAACCTTAATTTGATACATATTTGTTTAAATTATAAACAAATATGAATTTTGAATAAAATAATAATAAGTAGCATTCATTTCTTGAAAAAAAAAGTAATTTTGAAAAAAACAGGTTTTTTAAAATTTCATTTGAAGAAGCCCCCAAACCCCCATTTTTTTTAGGGCTGGGTTTTTTTATTTGCCCACCCTGCAAGAAAGTGCAATTGATTGGGACCCAGGTGTTAATTTGGAAAGTAGGCCAGTTCTTGAGAATGTGAATTTTTCAAAGAGGGATATAAAAGCTGTTATTAATAAAATATTGCCTAATAAATCTCCTGGGCCAGATGGGATTTACGCTAGTCTTAAAAGAAAGTGAGGAAAGTCTTGCAAATGCATTCAAAATTATTTTTGATTGTTCACTTATATATTCTGAGATTCCTGAAGACTGGAAGGAGGCCAATGTTGTTCCAGTACATAAGCAGGGTTGCAAGAAGAAAGTGGAAAACTACAGACCTATAAGCCTTACATCATTACCTGGAAAGATTAATTAGCACTGATATTAAAAAATCCTTAGAGGAAAACAAGTATATTAATGATTCGCAGCATAGCTTTTGAAATGGGAAGTCATATCTCACTAACCTACTTGAGTTCATGAATTTTGTTACTGAACAAACAGAGAAAGGTAATAAAGATATAGATGTATTATATATTGATTTTAGTAAAGCCTTTGACAAGGTCCCTCACGAGAGACTTGGGCATAAACTAGAGAAGTATGGAATCTCTGGAAGAGTCTTGAAGTGGATCAAACTTTGGTTATCAGGAAGAAAACAGAGTAATGCTAAATGGGTCTAAGTCCACATGGAAGTTGGTAGAGAGTGGAGTACCTCAGGGATCTGTGATCGGACCCTTGCTTTTTATCTTTTATATTAATGATATTGATTCTGGTTTTGGATGCAAAACTGAAATGTTTGCTGATGATGTTAAGCTGTTCTTTCCAGTAAGTAATGTGGAAGGGAACCTAACACTTTAAAGAAGCCTAGATAAAATTGTCGCCTAGGCCCATAAATGGGAGATAAAGTTAAACCATAATAAATGTAACTCCCTACACATTGGTAAAAACAATAAAAACTTTATGAAATTGAGGGGATTTGGTTGCAAGATATTCAAGAAGAAAAGGATTTGGGAGTAAAATGACCTAAAATGCAAAATGAATTGCATAGAATCAAAGAACAAGGCTAATCAAATGTTGGGATTGATTAAGAGAAATGTTACTTATAAGAGTAAGGAAGTGATTAAAAAATTGTATACCTTATATGTTCATCCATGTATTAAATATTATGTTCAAGTGTGGTCACCCCATTATGAACATGACCTTCATATGCTGGAGGGTATACAGCGTAGAGCAACTAAAATGATACCTAGTCTGCATAGACTCCCATATCTTGAATGATTAAGGAAATTGGGAATGTTCTTAGTGAGAAGACCCTATGTGAGGGGAGATTTGATTAAGGTATACAAAATGATTACAAGTATAGATAGAGTAAGATTGGCAGACTTTTTTAATTTTATAATAATAACAGAACTAGAGCCTTAAATTAAAGAAAATCAACTACAATAGTGATACAGGTAAATACTCATTCAAAAATCGTATTGTGACTCTTTGGAATGAGCTGCCAGAAACAATAGTAAATTCAGCAACCTTGAGGTCTTTCAAATTGAAGCTGAATAAATATATGGAGAGTAAAGGCTTTGTGTAATCAGAGCCACCTACATATTATCATTGTATGCTGTGCATGTATATATATATATATATATATATATATATATATATATATATATATAATAGTTTGATGTATAGATAATTCTTGTTTGTTGACGATATATACTATATGTATTGATATTAATTATAGAACAAAGAAGTGCCAATTCCTAGGCTATACTTCTGAACGTTCTGACCCATTGGCATATGTGCTACTTTAGGTTAACTTGCATGGATCCAGACCAATCTACATTATTTTAAATAAACTGAACTAATACTTTGTAAAATTCCTGACTAAGGCTCGATACCCCGCCATCTCATATGATGACCTACATCAGATGATGTAAATATGCTGGAAGCACTATGTTCAGCAGTGGCATCACTTTGAAGGGCCCTGGGGGCCTCTGTGATTCCACTTTAAACCTTATGATGATGAAATCAACCTGCTAGTCAGTACAAAGGGGGGCAACAAAAATAATACCTTCCCTGAAGCGCCTTGAATATGAAGATAGACTGAGGGTACTAAATATGTTCTTATTTGAAAGAAGATGTGTGAGGGGAGATATGATTTAGCTTTTTAAAATATGTTCTGGGATGGATAAGTTGGATTTTAGCAAGTTATTCGAATTGGAAGGTAGTAATAGGACTAGGGGTCACCACTTCAAAATTAAAAAACAGAGCAAATAGGGTGGTAGGATACCACCTTTGACCATTTGTCACCACGCCCTGATCCCAAAGCTTCTACAGCACCCGGAATATTACGTTCGGCCTTTTGGGATCGCACTTCGTGTCATGCTGGAACTGTGACAGTGTATACAGATGGCTCTAATTCGCAAGAGCGGGTCAGTTTTCACTGTGTATCCTCTCTGTTTGAAGTCAGTGGTGCTCTGCCAGGCGCTGCATCTGTCTTCACGGCAGAGCTGGTTGCATACACTGCTTGGTACGGGAGATTACGCGGCGTGCCTCTTTCAGAGTCAGATTGTGATTTATAGCGACTCACAAAGCGCCCTCACTACTTTCGGGACATTGGAATCTCCGAATCCCGTGGTTTGCGATATCCGTGACGCCACGATTTTGGCGAGCTGGTTGGATGTCGAGATTATCTTCTGTCGGGTTCCTGGTCATGTAGGAATCTCGGGGAATGAGCGCGCCAATGAAGGTGCCAAAGAGTCCGCGAGGACTGGGTGACCAGACCAGCGTTTCGCTCTTCCTCACACCGATTACATAGTAGGAATACCTGCTGCTTGGCAAAGACGATGGGAGACAGTCAAGGTGAACCTAGAGTTGCCTGCCATTGCGTCGCGACTGTTCTCATGGACCCCCCATGTCACGATGGCTTCAGGCTGATTTCTGCCATCTCTGAATTGAACACACTCGCGGGATGACTGCGTTGTCCCCCAGACTGTTCTGCACATTCTCGATGAATGTCCCAGTCTGGGTGATCTTCGCGCACGCTACCTGTCCCGTTCCCGGGATGAGCGGGGTCGCTACCTCTTGTCCCTTGTACTCGGGATGGGTTCGTACACACTGACTCGTGTACTTCAGGACTTTTTGGAGGAGGCTGGCTTCCTCCACTTTATTTAACGGATTTGTTTTGTTGTTTCTTTGTAGGTCGACGTTCCTGCGCCGGGGTGAGGGGGGGGGGGCACCCCACGATGCCGGAGCGTGCTTCCTGCTTGTTGCCCTTTTCATTTTTTTGTTTTTGTTGTTTTTGGTTTTGTTTTACATATTTTTATTTTAATGTAGCCTAGTACTAGGCTGTCGTGAGTACGGTGACTTAGGCCCAAGTAGGCAGTCACCAGATGACCTAAAATAATAATAATAAAAAAAATCAGTACCCCGGCCTATTTCCGCCCAATTTCTTTGACCTCCTGCATTTATTTGCATATATGCAAGTGAATGGACAGTAGAGGCCACCTGTCTTATGCACAGTGACCCTTCCGCAAGTTCCACTCCAGTTGGGTGTTCTGCTCGGACTGGAAAATACTGTGTGCGACGCCTTCCCTCGTAGACAGCACTACGCTATGTTGCTTTTCGATTTGGAGAAGGCTTATGATATTGCATGGGGGCCAGGGGATGCCTCCCTATCTTTATTTCTGCAAGATCGTCGAATTAGCGTGTGGGTGGGGTAGCCCTCTTCACCCCAATGAAAAAGGAATAGGGTGTGCTGCAGGCAAGCTTTCCTAGTGTCGCACTCCTTGCTCTGCTGCCGGAAGATGTTCTCGCTACGCTATACTTGGATGACCTTTCAATCTCTTTTGGTGCGTCCTAGATGCCGACTCTGGAGCGACTCTAGCCTCCAGCAGGCATTGAAACCCCCTCTCTCGATATGCTGAAGCGCCCAGGTTTCAGCTTTCCTTGACCAAGCCTAAGGTAATGCACTTATGCTGCCATCCACGGCTCCACCCTGACTCGGACTTGTTCCTAAGGCGGGATCGCCTAGAACTGGTGGATTTGCACCGTTTTCGACCAACGCTTCATCTGGGAGGCTCATATTCGCAGCCATAGGTTCTCTTATAGCCTCGCCATGGACATTCTTCGTTCTTTGACATTCGGCACATTGGGTGCTGCTTTTCTACCAGTCATTTTTTCGTTCCAAGCTACAGTACAGACGCGAGTTTTACGCATCAGCAACCGAGCGTGTATTATTGTTGAAGGTGGACTCGATCCACCACACCGGTCTCTCTCACGGGACCGGTGCCTTCCACGCGCATCCCTTTAGAGCCTACTTGTCGATGCCTGGGAGATGCATTTCGCTATGTGCCTTACAAAGTGCATAATTCATCTGTCTGCGTGCAGGTCCGGCGCCTCCCACAGTCGCCAGCGGCTCTTTGCATCTGCGGCTGCTCTCGTGAGTGCATATGCCGCCGAGAGACGCCAACCATACCCAAAACCCTTGTTTAAGGCTAGGAAACTCATTCGAGAGCTCTCAGCCCAGCGTCTCTTCTGCTTCGGTCCATTACGTCACCCTGGAGGGTCCACCTATTGACTATTTGTCATCACGCCTCTGCTCCCAAAGCTTCCACATCCACGGGAGTATTGTGTTCGACCTTTGGAGCGCACTTCGTGTCACAATGAATCCACGCCAGTGTACATGGATGACTCCAAGTCTGAAGAAGGTTTAGTTTCAACACAGAGGCTATACCGGGCGCTGCGTCTTTCTCACGCGTTGTGCCCTGTTCAGGGACCGGATTATGACCTTTGCCACTCAAAGCTTTGGAGGTCTTTGTATTCTCCACGTTCCATCGTTTGCGGTATCCATAACCCTATCGGCGGATATGCGTTTATGAAAGAGATTGGCTTCCTCGGCTCTAAACAGTTTTGGGGGTTGTTTGGTGTATGCCAAACAACCCCTCCTCCACCTGAGTGCTTTTTTATCTTAGTGTTGGCCTGTTTTTGTTATTTTTAAAATCGGCTAGATAATTTCGCCCAGTGTGCCCTTGAAAACAGTGGCTAGATGAATGCCTTAAAAGCTATGATGTGATTGTGTTTTTTTTTTGAGGAAGCAGGCCTCTTGTATTTATTTGAAAGTTTCATCGCTTTGATCCATGAGGTAGGCAGGCTTTCCCTTGGGCATCTGGGCATGCCTCTGTTAGTGTTTGTTTTGTTTTCTCCATTTTTATTTTCAAATGGCTTATAGATGATTCCCTTAAAGGCCCTCCCAAAGATTTTTTTATTAAAAAGTCAGTTTGAAACTGAAATAGTTTTTATTTTTTCTCACTTCAATGGTTACATTTTTAAAACTGTTCGTGAACCCCTACATAATTAATGGCCTTTACCTTCATTACTAGTCTCAATTCTATGGTTACCTTTAAAACTAACTCTTCTTCGTGAACATAATGTCCTTGACCATCATTCCTCATGAAAAAGGCAAGGCAAAATAAATATATATATATATATATATATATATATATATATATATATATATATATTAACCTTTTAGTATGTTACAAAGGTTCTTTGTAATTGTGATTCCTTCCCCCTTTTTTATCCGTCCCCTCTTTCTCCTTCCTGTATCTGGATAGGCCTGAGAATGAAAGCGCGCGTTAAATCGAACCCGTGAAATAAACACAATTTGACATGAAGCCGCTTTCGTGGTTTCCACTTTTGTTTCTTGTATCCACTTTGATTTAGACAAAACTACGCCTGGTTATGACTCCTTATGATTGTTTAATTACCACAACCTCTTCCTATTTTCGCATACTCTTGTTTCATATGAGCCTGGTTTTCTTCCACGCTGAACGGCTGGTTTTCTTATTCCTCTCGTTTGGGAAGAATAATAAATGTGACGTCTTAGGCTGTGGTCTCTGGTGAAGCCAATGCATTTCCCTCGTTCATGGTCGTTCCAGGAGAATTTTGTTTGGTTTTATGCTATAAAGAATCCATTTAGTTTTTGGTTCATTATTTTTGTTTACGCTTTCATCTTATCGTCTAATTCCTCAGGAAAATGCGCTTGTGTATTAAAATGTAATGTATCCGTTTATTTTATATCCTTAGACCCGTTACAGTTTTTTTCTTTGCGGTTGTTGTCTAATTATAATCAAGTATATAGTTTTCTCTACTCGAGTATCAAACTGAAGTGGCAAAGTCACTGAACCAATCATACTCGTATTTAAGTTCCTGTGGGTCTTTGTCTTTTGAATGTATTAGTCGATTTATGGTGTATTAATTTATAGACTTTTCTTATTTGTCAGGTTCCTGAGATAGTCGGTGGTTTATCTTGAGACCAAAGATGATGTGAAGAGCTTGTTATCAAAAGACCATATCTTATCTCAGTGTGGTGTCTTATTTTTACGGAGCAAGGTTTTAAGTGAAATATCACAGTAATGCAAGCATTCCGAATACCTTTGCGACATTTTTGTATCGACGACACTCTGTTGATTTTTTGAGTTATTGTTGGTTTTCAACTTTGGGTCATTCTTTGGTCATCGACTAAAATATACCTAGAAGATCCTTTGCCCTCTGACTCTTCACCATAATGCACCAACTCGTGTGTAACGTCAAAATCAAAGGTATGACTTGTCAGTCATGCGTTAACACGATCGAAAAAGGGCTGAAGAAAAACAGCGCCATTGAAAGCGTCTCTGTCAATCTGAGTGAAGAAACTGGACGAATTTTGTTCGATCCTGACCACATCTCCCGAGATGAAATAATTCGAGGGATTAGTGAAATGGGATTCGAAGCTGATTTGGCATCTCGAGATGACGTGACGACGAATGGAGAGTGGCAACCCGGATTACTAATCGGGGCCTTGATTGACGAGAGAACTAGAGTCCCCAATTCCGTCTCCATCGAAGATCTTTTGGGGGAACCAGTCGACTGTGTATGCGGCGATGAGTTGGTCCAGCTTCGCGTTGAAGGTAAGCAGCTTCCTCGTTCAGTGCGTCCGTGTATTGGCCTTCCTCTGCTCTGGTTTGTAAATTAGGTCTTTGGGAAGGATGAGTAAATCGGATATTTTTAGGCAAATTTGTGAACTTGAAACCCCTTTGAATTGTTAGTATAAAGCTCTCGTTGCTAAGTTCACTCATGACCCAGTTAAAAGTCCGTGTTTTAATGGGATCTTTACGATTGTTTTTTAAATTCATTTTTTAGTCATGTGCGCGCCACTCTTATTTATAAGTTACTATGTCGGTCCGTAGGTAGTCGGTCGGACGGCAACCATTTTACTTTTCAATTTGTTTTTTGGCAATAACATCGCAACTCTTCGGACAATACTAACGAAATTTGAAATCCTTATATTGTTTTACATTCTCTTTCGAATGCTATAATTGCCAAGGTCATCCCAAGGTTAGTCCGGGAATTATTAAAAGAAAACTAACTATGGGTCGGATTGCCCTATTTGGTGAAGGTTTTGAAGGTCGTAAGGTCAGATGATAAGTTTGTTTATTGATAATACGTTTTTTGTTGATTAATTTCCCCCCCTAAATTATTGAAATAATTGAGAGCACGTGACTTGGGTCTGTTGACCTTGTGTTCTGCTCTAAGCAATTTTAAATCGAGCTGTATTAATCCTTATTAGTTTTGATCTGTAAATTACTTTCTATTGATTATTTTATTTTTTTCTTAATTCTTTCCCCACTAAGGGGACATCTTATGAGTTACTCTGGATTTTATTTGCTGGGCGAAATCTTCCCGTAATGGAGTGAAAAATACTTTGCCTCTCTCTTTTAACTAACTGGCCTGTCCACTCGGGGTAATGCATACGGTTGACTGACTTCTTTCTAACACTTCAAGCTTTATAATACGCTTTCTCGGTCCAAGTAATTTTCGGTTCCTCCTACTCCGATCACTTCTCTCAACGTCGGAGAGTACTTCCATCTTTCTTTCTTTTTAAATTCATGTTGTTTTTTGGGGGGTTTTTCCCTTTTGCTTTGTTTTTGTTATTTTTAGTTTAGCCTAACATTAGGCTATAAGATAATTATGGCGATTTATGTCCATGAAGATAGTCGCCAGATGGACGCTAAAATAAAATTCGCCCCCCCCCCCCTAAGAAAAAAGTGTTCCGCAGAGTTTAGTTCTAAGCCTTCTCTTTTTCTTTATGGTGAACACTGTATTAGATTCCCCTCAACGCACTGTCCCAGCCGAACTACTAGTCCGGTATTTCACCCTCAGGTCACCAAGTCAACTCTCGATCACCGCAATCATTGTGTGGATGTTCCTCAGGGATTTTATTTCTTCCCTCTCAAATCCTCGTCTTTTTCCCTTCCCATTACATATCCGGCCTGGAATCCTCGCACGGTCTACCTTGTTACTGTCACTTATTCCAGTTCACATGGTGCGTTAACTGCCAAACGATACTCCGTCTCTACACTACCTTAATCCAACCAAAACTGTTCGGATTATGCATCCGCCTAACGCCGGCTTGACCTACTCCACAACCGTCACCTTGGTTTAGCTTCAGGGCGTATCTGCGCAGCACCTGTCGCTAGCTTCGCTCTTCCTCACACTGACTACATGGCAGGAATACGGACAGCTCTTCGGACTGCTTGGCAAAGAAGATGGGAGACGGTCGAAGGGAACTTAAAGTTGCGTGCCATTGCACCGCGACTGTTCCCATGGACCTATCCCCCAATGCCGCGACGGCTTCAGGTCGCTTTCTGTCGTCTCCGAATCGGACACACTCGTGTGACGCATCGCTATTTGATGGAGCGCTCCCCTGCGCCCTATTGCGACGACTGCGTCGTCCCCCAGATTGTTCGGCTCATTCTTGTCGAATGTCCCAGTCTGGGTGATCTTCGCGCACGTTACCTGTCCCGGTACCGGGATGGGCGGGGTCGCTACCGCCTGTCCCTTGTACTCGGGACGAGTGCGTGCACATTGACTTTTGGGGGGAGGCCGGCCTTCTCCCTATAATTTAAGCAGGGTTTTTTTTTCTTTTGTTTTTTTCCTCTTATAGGTCGCACGCTCCTGTGCCGTGGGGACCTTCCCCCGACGCAGTAGCTTGCTTACTGCTCACTTCCCTTTCCCTTTTTTGGGGGGGGGTGTGCGTTTTTTATCTTGAATTTTATCTTAAAGTAGCCTAGTCATAAGCCAGTTTTTAATACGGCGACTAATGCCCAAGTAGGCAGTCGCCAGATGAGCTCTTTAAAAAAAAAAAATATGTCGCTAGCTTTTGCATCGAAATCGGCGTCCCCTCCACGAGCATTTATCTCAGCGAAAGCATTTGTTCGCTTCTGTGAATGCCCACGTGCCCATTGGCCGCGTTGTTATCCGACGTTCCTTCCGTCGAGGAACATTGACACGGCATGGCGATGGTATCACCTTTTGACTCCGTTGTAGGCTCAGTTCCTAAAGGATCTGTTTACTACCGACTGCCGCTCGGCAAGTCCTCCGAGCTGACTTTCTTAGTCACGCGTGCACCCATTCACCGTCACGGTCTTCTTATCATATGCATTATGTTCTTCCCATCGCCTATCCGTCGCCGCCATTACGGATCAATCGAATTCGTGATATATGCATAAATTCCCGGAGTTCGATCCCCCTATTATCACCCTACTCCCTAATATTAACAACAAAAAAGAAACAACACGGGTAGGCTTTTCGTACTACTGACGAGTTCAATGATTAAGTCGAGGCATTGCCTTTCCCTCGTTTCCTTTTTTCACTTGTTTCCTTTTTATTTTCCTGTCTCGCTTCATCTATAAGCTTAGTTGTTTTCTTTCTCCTAAATCTGTAATCCCAACAAGAGGACTCAAGTTCGTACTTATGACTCTTCTTGCTGTACATGTACAAACTTATTCCTCAAGGTTTATATTCCGCCCTCCCTCAACGACTATTTAAGATTCGTGCGGTTTGCTTTTTTTGTGTCGGTGTTCTTAGACTCCATCGCCATTCGTGGTCTTTTTATTCTCCCTTATCATCCGCCTCTTGTCGCGTTCTCATCAAAGAAAAAATACCTACACTGGTTGCCCCAGTTTCCATTCTTTTTGCAATTAAGTCGAATGCACAGCAAATACACCATGCAGAATACGCACATTGGGTGAATTAGCCACGCATCACAGTCGCCCATGGATTTCTTCACTCATGTGTGCGCATGGTCACTTAAAGACGTGAGGCAAAATTCCGCAAGGCATTTTGTGTCGTCTTGATTTTTTGGTCTCTTCAACGAGCCTCTTTAAGAACTCGAGCGCGTTGGCCTCCTTTTTTGTCTTGTGCGAAAATATGATTGCTTGGGCGAAGGAAGAAGCCTATATCTATTTGGTCTAATCGAGACGCAGGACGGCTTCGTCTACTGGATTGTTCAGTCGCCATCTGTCGTAGGTCAGTCAGTCAGGTCAGATTCCGACTTTTGCTCAGATTCCTTCGTCTGGGAGGAACAAGAAAAGTGTGAGCGGATTAAGGCGCTATGTGCGTGGGTAATGACAAAATACGTGAGAGTGCGATTTTAACGTTGGCCGAAATATTTAACTATCTTGGAGGTTCTTGGATGTCAAAACTGAATAAACAAAAGAAACTTTACTACTATACAACCAATATATACAAATTAATACAAGGGGATTTCATATAAGTACCCAATCGGATTAGATGTACACGGGAATGGTTCAAAGGGACGCCAGGATGCGGCTACGAATACCGACAAACTGTCCACAGAACGGGAGCCTTGAATCGAGATTAAGTCATCCGTGAAGCCTAATTAGCGGTAGGCATAGAGAGGGAGAGGGACTGCAAATGGGAATTACAATCACTACGTTTAACCTCGAGAATATGGGTCGAGGGAGTATCTTGCCGAGACGGGAATGGAGCTGAAATTCAGAACAATAGACTCTTGTCGCTAGACTATTAATTAATTTGAATAGAAATCTTGGCTTCCGGCTCTTGGAGTGCAGGAGCCGATCGGGAGTTACGCGTCGCGTTCAGGCTAGGCTGATATTAAATTCCTAAGTTCAGCGTCTGATAATTTATACAGGCTCGTCGGAAGCGGCTTGCGCCGGGTGGCGATTTGCCATCTTGGCTGCCGAGCTGACGGGACTCAGCACTCCGACTGACCCCAGCTTAGCCTCTTCTCGTTCCTTCAGAACACTTGTTTCCCCCCCTGTTTCCTTGATTTTTATACAACCTGTCCCACAACTTTCTCTGATCAGCCTCTAATTTCACAGGGTAGATGCCGACCTTCTCAGCCAACTATCCCGGATTGTCAATGTTCTCTAACCCTGAGCTCCGGTTTGGGATGATGGGTTTTTAACAACCTGCTTCACCCCCACCCATACCTTCCTCACATCTCTTTTCCTTCTCTCTTCACACTATCAATTTTATGCCGTGTCCAAGGTGGAGCCGCCATTCTGAGGGACTGCCAGGCCCCCAGGCGCGAGGGATGGTCTTGAATGGCGGCACCTGGTTCTGCCAGGCCTGTACTCAGCCTTCACAGAGCGGGCCACTGCAGGGGGTGATTAGCGTTTTCATCCCGTACAAAAAAAAGGGCCACCATGCCCATGGATGAAATCTTAGAAAAAACAAAATCTCTTCCCATTTCCCCTTTAAGAACAACGGAACTGCCCTCAGGCAGCTCCACAGAGAAAAATGGAGCTACCCCCCACTGTGATTTCCCAGGGGACCCTCCATAACTCTTCAACCGGAGAGGAGGCTTACTCCTCTCCAGGGCCTACGGGTGCAGGGGGTTCCCCCTCACCCCCTTCTTTGGAGTCACCATGTGACTCCATCTCAAATCTGCCAGTCCCGCCTTTGCTTTCACAGGGGACTGCCAGGAAAGCCAGCAGGCAGCCCATAACCGACTGCTCCCTGTTGAACCGGCTCGGTAGGGCAAACCCCCTCAGGAGAGAGAGGGATAAAAGGCCCCATCGGCTGCTTTCCTCTAAAGACCTACTGGCCTAAATATTAAATCTAGCATGGGTGAAGGCCTATGCTCCCCCCAGAACAAGGATGAAACTGAAATGACCTGTGATGTCATGGGAGGATGGCAAAATGGAGGCCCTCCCCTGAGATAGACATGCTCTCTGACGCAGCCCAGCCTCAGAAGGTGGGGCCTTACATGGGGCAGATTTGGGCTCGGCATCAAACACCGAGCCCGATTCTGCTCCTGTGCGGGGCCCTCACCAGAAGGGTCAGGCTGTTAAGACATCCCAAGAAGTGGAGGGATCTACTCCTCTGGATAGTGCCCCCATGACTGCTGGGACCTTCACCATCTTGGCGATGGACGTTGAGGAGGCCGGCCCATCTGGGCTAGCGGCTCCTGCTGGGGGAGGGAAGAAGCGGGTCCATTCCACGCCCTCCTCTCCTAAAAAGAATAGGACTAATAAAAAATCAAAAAACTCAGGGCTCTTCTTCCTGGACGGGGGCTGTGGGGACGGACAAGGCCAATAACATCCTTGAACGCGACCAAGCCAAGATTGGCACGTCCGGCCCTGGTGCTCTCCTGGGTGGACAATCTCAAAATAAAATCAAAAGTGCGCAGAGCGAAGCCTCGATTAGGTCGGGGCCCCTCATTAAGAGATTGCCTGGCGTTTTTGAGCTTGCTGGATTCAAACGCTTCTTAGTTATTCGCTCCACTGATGGCAGCCTGTAGGCCAAGGGCAACATGATCCATCAGGAGAGAGCTTTAGCTGGTATAATTGGTAGAGAGCCGAAGGTGACCCGTTTCTCAGACTGGAGCCTTCTGGTGAATGTGGCGGGTCCCACATTCACCAGAAGCCGCACTCTACCATGAACTTTGTGAAAGGAATAGTTTATGTGAGGGAACTCGTTGACTACTCCATTGAGGACATCACCTTACAGCTGGCCGACCATGGGGCGGTCAAGGTCGACCATGTGATGAGAAAACAGGGACGGGCCCCAAGACCCACCCCTACACTCTTCGTCACGTTCGACTGTGACAAGCTCCCTGAGTCTGGTTGGTATCGCTACCGCGTGATGGCATTCGTGCCACTGCCGCTGAGGGGCTAATACTGTCACCGCTTCAGCCATACTAATCGCTCATGTAGATGTGCAAACTCGGGGTCACACGAAGTCTGTATAAATTGCTCCGAGGCCACACACAAAAACTCCCAAATCATGTGTGGCCAAGTGTGTCAATTGCGGAGAGCCGCATCCCGCTTCTTCGAAGCAATGTGGTGCATATCTCCTTGAGAAAGAAATCATTACCGTTCAGGCCCAGGATTGTCTCTTATTCCGCCAGGCTAAGGACTTGGTCCTGGCGCGCTCAGCTCTGCCTGGGACGTCTTATGCCTCAATGCTAAGAAAGACACCCTCTGCTCCTGGCCCATTCAGGCCAACGAGCATGGTTGTTTCCGCGCCCATTCAGAGCCCAGCTGCGGGTTCTACTCAAACAGGGCGCTGCCATGGTAAAGCTGTTGGCACAAAGAGTTCACACCCAGCCCTGGCTAAAACCAGGGCTCCCCCAGCGTGACCGTTTTCCGTAAGGAGAAACCGCCACGCGCCTCCACCGAGTCGTTAGACTCACAGGAGGCAACACCCCTGAAGTTGGTCGCCAGGCCATCTTTGCTGTCCCCCGAAAGGAGGAGAGCAACAAAGTAGCTTCGGCTCCTTCGCCCACGCCTAGTGGTGGGCTGGGTGGCTTGGAGACCGTGGTTCCTCGAAAAGAGGGTCCCTCGCCTCTGAAGCCGCAACGCCCGCCTAAGGTTTCGAGGCGGAGGGAGGAAAAGACTCGTATGGCGAGCCCAACCTCCCCCAATAAGTCCTCGAAGGTGACAGCGCCTTCGAACTCATTGTCCGCAACAGCGCCCGGGTTTCTTCTTCCGGGAAGCGTACGGCCATTCCCGTGAGAGTTCTGTTCGAAGAGGGCCCCTGCGTCTCCTCCCAGCTACCCCGTAAGGGGCGCGGCGATTTGCCATCCTGGCCGCTGTGCTAACGGGATTCAGCGCCCCGTCCGACCCCAGCTTGGCATCCTTTTTCTCCTGCTAACCCCTACTTCGTCTTTCCGTAAGGGCGTGGCGATCTACCATCCTGGCCGCCGTGCTGACGGGATTCAGCGCTCCGTCCGGCTCTAGCTTAGCCTCTCCTCTTTCCTTCTGACGGGCGACAATAACTCTTGATTGAAGTTGCTTAGCCCTTAAACAATCAATAATCAATCCTCCGAGCTAGGCCTGGATGGCATATTCCTTGAATGGAATTGCCGCAGACTCCGGGCCAACTGGGAGGAGCTGCGGAGGCTCGTCCCGTCCCGTTTCCCGTTAGCTATTTTTCTGCAGGAGACCATGATAGGCGCGTGCCCCCTGCCCACCCTCCGTGGGTATAAGGGTTTTGCGACCCTACCACCACGGGATGGGGGCCGGGCTGGGCGATGCGCGGTTTCACCCGGCATGTCTCCGATATTCTTTTCACTTTCGATAGCTCCTTTCAGGCAGTGGCTGTGCAGCTTCACCTGGATAGGAGGTATACTGTTATTTCTGTATACATTCCACCGTCAGCTGGCTTCGACCCGGGGGACTTCCGCCGCTTCGTGGTACGATTGCCGAGGCCCTTTCTCTTGCTTGGAGATCTTAATGGCAGACATCCTCTGTGGGGAGACTACTCAATAAATCCCAGGGGACAAGTCCTTGCTCATCTGATCGAAGAGCTTGAGATAGGTGTCTTATATGTGGATGAGTTTACGCATCACTGCCCGAGAACCGCTTCATTTTCTTGCCTTGATCTATCTCTGTGCTCTCCTGATGCACAGTCTGATTTTGATTGGGGGGTGGTCGATGTCCTCCATGTTAGTGATCAGTTTCCCATTCAAATATCATTTTCCTGGCCTCTGTCGCCCGAGAGCCTGCCCCGGTGATGCTTGACGCGGGCGTGGTGGTCTGCATTTCAGGAAATAACTGAATTCTCTATCTCACTTGAGTTTAGGTCGGTAGATGATGCCGTTGAGTTCTTCTTCGCCAACCTCGTCGCATCGGGCCTGAGTACTATTCCCAGAAACTCTGGCTGTTTTTCACGCCGACCACTCCCGTGGTGGTCGGCCGAGTGTGAGACGGGCCGTCTCAAACAGCAGCGTTTTGCCTACATGCGCTATAAGCGCCGCCCAAACTATTTCACTGTCGCTGAATTTCGTCTTGCTAGGGCTAGGTTCCGGTATATTTCAAAGCACGCTCGCCGCTCTTCTTGGCGGGCATACGTGTCTTCACTTAATGGTAAGACCTCTCTAGCAGAGGGGTGGAGGCGAGTCTAAAGCATTCGAGGCAAGTTCTCACAGGATCCCCCTCCCGTTCTCCAGGAGAATGAAACCGCAATCTCGCACCCCGCGTCATTGGCAGAATCCTTCGCAACCACTTTCTCCGCAGTCTCTACCAGGGATAATGCTCTGCCAGCATTCAATGCACGTCGTGATGTCGCGGAAGGCTGGACTTTACCTCCAGAGGCAGAGAACCCTTCAATGACAGGTTTACTGTGAGTGAGTTGCCTTCCGCTCTTGCTTCGTGCGCAGACACTGCCCATGGTCCGGACGATGTCCCGTACGCCATGCTTCGACACCTGGGTGAGCGAGGCATTGCCTGTTAGATTTGTTCAACAGGATCTGGGTAGAGGGTCACCTCCCAGACTCCTGGCGAATCGCTACTGTAATAGCTTTTTGCAAACTGGGGAGAGATCATTCGCCCCCAGCCAGTTTTCCCCCAATTTTTCTAACCTCCTGTGTGTACAGTTTAATGGAGAAATTGGTAAATGTTAGATTAGCCTTTTTTATGGACAGCGGAGGACATTTGTGTTCCGCGCAGTGCGGGTTCCGCAAGTTTGATTTCATTTCGGATGCTCTGCTTTGACTGGAAAATGCTGTCTGCGAGGCCTTCGTTCGTAGACAGCACTTCGCCACCGTGTTTTTCGATCTGGAGAAGGCTTATGATACCCCATGGCGATATGGTATCATGGACACCCTCCACACGATGGGGGGTGAGGGGACGCCTCCCGGTCTTTATATCTGAATTTTTGCGAGATCGTCGATTCCGTGTACAGGTGGTGGGAGCCCTCCGGTCTAAGGGAGCAGGAAGAGGGTGTCCCGCAGGGAAGTGTCCACAGTATCACACGCTTTGCCCTGAGCATCAACGGCAACACGTCGGTGCTGCCGGAAGATGTTCTCGCTACGCTCTACGTGGACGACCTTTCGATCTCTTTTGGCGTGGTCCAGATGCCAACTCTGGACCGTCGACTCTAGCAGGCATTGAACTGCGTCTCTCGCTATACCGAAGCGCACAAGTTTCGGTTTTCCTTGGCCAAGACTAAGGTGGTTTACTTCTGCCGCCATCCACGTCTCCACACCGACCCAGATTTCTTTCTTAATGGGGTGCGCCTGGAAGTGGTTCAATCGCACCGTTTCCTTGGTCTTGTATTTGACCGACGCTTCACCTGGGAGGCTCATATTCGCAGCCTTAGGCTCTCCTGTACCCGCGCCATGGACATTCTTCGTTCTGTGACGTTCAGCGCATGCCTTACTTTTTTATCGATCCTTTGTCCGTTCGAAGTTAGACTACGGATGTGAGTTTTATGCTTCCGCAGCCGAACGTCTATTGCGGAAGGTGGACTCGATCCACCACACCGGCCTTCGCTTGGCGACCGGTGCCTTCCGCACTTCTCCTATTAAGAGCCTGCTTGTCGATGCTGGAGAGATGGCATTATCTATGCGCCGTGCACAGTGCATTACCCGCCTGTACGCACGAGCGCAGCGTCTCTCTTTGTCGCCAACGGCTCTCAAAGCATCCGCAGCTGATCTCGACGGTGCCTATGCCGCCGAGAGACGCTATGTATAGGTCTTTTGCCGGTGGTGCCCTTGGTTCTGCCCAGGACGCCACCCTGGAGGGGTACCACCTTTGGCTATTTGTCGCCACGCCTCTGTTCCCAAAGCTTTTACAGTGCCGGGAGTATTGCGTTCGACCTTTTTTGGATCGCACCTCGTGTCACGCTGAAACCGTGCCAGTGTATATGGATGGCTCCAAGTCCAAAGAGGTAGTCGGCTTTCACGCCGTATCCCGTTTATTTGAATTCAGCGTGGCTCTGCCAGGTGCTGCGTCTGTCTTCATTGCTGAGGTGGTGACAATACACCACTCGGTACGGGAGATTATGCGACGTGCCCGGTTCTGAGACCGGATTGTGATCTATAGCGACTCACAAAGCGCCCTGAGTGCTCTCGAGGCATTGGAATCTCTGCATCCCCCTGATTCACAATATCCGTGATGCCACAGTCTTGGCAAGCCGAGTGGATGTCGAGATTATCTTGTGCTGGGTTCCCATTTTTGTATGAATTGCGAGGAATGAGCGCGCCAAAGAGTCCGCGAGGACTCCGCCACCTGACCAGCGTTTCGCTCTTCCTCACACCGACTATATGGCAGGAATACGGGCAGCTCTCCGGGCTGCTTGACAAAGAAGTTGGGAGACGGTTGAAGGGAACTTAAAGTTGCGTGCCATTGCGCTGCGACTGTTCCCATGGACCTACTTCCTAATGCCGAGAGGGCTTCAGGTTGCTTTTTGTCTTCTCCGAAATGGAGACACTCACGGGACGCACCGCCATTTGATGGAGCGCTCGCAAGCGCCCTACTGTGAAGACTGCGTTGTCCCCCAGACTGTTCAGCACATTCTTGTTGAATGTCCCAGTCTGTGTGATCTCCGCCCACGTTACTTTTCCCGGTACCAAGATGGGCGGGGTCGCTACCGCCTGTCCCTTGTACTTGAGACGAGTTCATGCACATTGACTGGTAGACTTATTGACTTTTGGGGGGAGGCCAGCTTTCTCCCGCCATTTAACTAGGTGGGGTTTTTCTTGTTGTTTTCTCTGTAGGTCGCACGTCCCTGAGCTGAGGGGAGGCGGACCTCCCTCCGACGCTTGAACCTGCTTCCTGTTGTTGCCTTTTTAAAATTTTTTGTTCTTTTTGTTATTTTAAAGTAGCCTAGTACTAGCCTGTGGTGGTGAGTACAGCGACTTGTGCCCAAGAAGGCAGTCACCAGCTGGGCTTCCCCCCAAAAAAAATCCAGTAGGACTTTCATACTGTAGTAGTCTTCCTTCAGGCAGACTGAATGGGCTAGGGGCAGCATCAAGAACTTGTTTCCATTGTGGACGAGGACAGCCTTCAAACTTGTGTTATAGCTGTCTATGACGAACCTCCTCTCCTTGGGCACAAACGGCACCCCAAGGCCGTCAACCAGCCCAGTTATATCATGGCAGAAGCAGAAGCCATCCCTGAGAGTGTAAAAACCTGAGAAAGGTTCGTGCCGACTTCTCTGTCTTTTCACCTCCACCTGCTCCTTGACCAAGTTCCACTGCTTCATCTTGGAGATGAATAGCTCTGCATTGGACTTGATCAGACCCATATCCCTGACCAGGTGTCATTTAATTCGTTTTGATTTGGGAAGTGAGGAACTTTCTCTGGTACCTCAAGCAGGTAATCCAATCCTCAGCATCCATCTCCTCCTTTTCATCAGAAGTCTTGGACTTCACCTGGAGCAGGTGGTACTGACACAGGATATTTTGAGCAATTGATGATGGATGATCTGGGTAATGCACAGCAGCAGCATTCATTCCTGTCCGCTACCTGCTAACATCAACCATGCAAAAAAAATTAGTTTGTGGAGTGGTCTGTTGGCTCTAGCCAGACCCGTGGGTTGGAAAATTTCACAAACCTTTTCTCACCTCGCAGCCATCCTTTCAGCATCTTCTTCAGTGTTCACAACAGTAGTGAGGGTCCCAGGGCTTGCCCTGATCCCCAACTGTCATCCCAAAGTACTTCTGGTAGGTTTTGCAAACCTTCACCGACGTTTCCATTGAGAATTTTTTTGCCTCTCTTCTTTATTTATACTCACCGCATATATAACAGAAGGGGTTAGGGTGGTACCAGCAGCCTCTTGAAGCCATCTGAAAAGATAGAAATATATACAATCTGAAAATATAGATCTGAAAATATACATTATAAACATGTTAAATGAAATACATGTATAAAATAAGTAGGCTATAGTCATCAAATTTTGAAAAAAAGTTTTTTAACCAGTTTATCTGGATATAAAAAAAAAGGAAAGTGCATTGACCAGTCATTTAAACACAAGAAGCATAAAGAAAATAAGAAATAAATGCACTTAGAATAAAGCATGCACCAGTTGCACTTGAAAATATGACATAAATTGTTTTACTGCAATTATAAATTTTCTTAGGTTGAATGCTAGTTGTTAGCCTAGAATTTTTACAAACCCAAACTTATAGCTTTTTAAAAGCATTTTTTTTATTTATTTGGGAACATAAAAAAAAGTGATTACAAGCCAGGAACAGAGATTTTTTTTTTTGTTACATGGTGAATTATCAAAGTTCCTTCTATTTAATTGGGTAAAAACTGGTGATTCTGGACTTAAGCTCCTTGGAGGTTCACAGAGACTTTGATGGGCTCAACTACGTCCCACACGCAGTTGGGAGCTAGATGTTCTGACTGATGTGGTCGAAGAAATTGTCTGACAGCCAAGAATGGGTCATCCTGCTTGTGTGAGATGATGTAGTACTCCTGCCACAGGTACAGCCTTCCAGCGGCCACTTCTTGGATCCAGGAAAACAGCAACTCCTCCAGACCAATTTCTCTAACCTCCTACCTGTGCAAGTTGATAAAGATATTGGTAAATGTCAGATTAGCTTTTTCATAGGATGTTCTGCTCCGACTGGAAAACGCTCTCTGCGAGCCCTTCCTTCACAGCCAACACACCCCCTAAGCTGTTTTTAGATCTGGGGAAGGCCTATGATACAACATAGCGATACGGTATCATGGAGACACTCTGCACGATGGGGGCGAGGGGACGCATCCCAAATCTCTATTTATGAGTTTCTGCCATCTCGTCGATTCCGCCTACCGGTTGGGAGTGGGGGTGGTGGGAGCCCTCTCTGGCCAATGGAACAGAGATAGGGTGTCCTGCAGGGAAGTGTCCTCAGTGTCACTCTCTTTGTCCTAATCATCGACGGTATCACCTCAATGCTGCCGGAAGATGTTCTCGACACGCTCTCAGTAGACGATCTTTCGATCTCCTTTGGTACGGCCAGGATGCCAACTCTGAAGTGTCGACTCCAACAGGCATTGAGCCGTATCGCTCGATATGCTGAAGCACACAGGCTTCGGTTTTCCTTGGCAAAGACCAAAGTGGTACACTTCTGCCTCCATCCTCAGATACACCCCGACCTGGACTTGTTCCTAAACGGGCTTTCCCTGGAAGTAGTGGATTCACACCGTTTCCTTGGTATTGTTTTCGACTGACCCCTCACCAAGGAAGGAGCCCATATTCTGAATCTTAGTTATGGTCTTTTACACCCACGCCATCGAGATTTTTTCATGACATTCAGCACTTGGGGAGGTGATAGGGCTACTGCTTTACTTTTCTACCGATACTTTGTTCGTTCAAATTGACTAAGGATGCGAGTTTTACGTTTCGCAGCCGAGAGTGTATTTCGGAAGGTGGACTCGATCCACTGCACCGGTACTTTCCGCACCTCCATCATTAAGAACCTACTTGTCGATGCTGGGGAAATGTCAATAGCTGTGCGCCGTACACAATGCATTATATGTGCTTGCACGCGCGGGGCCCGACGTCTCTCTCTACATATGCGGCTGATATCGACGATGCCGATGCCTCCAAGAGAGGCCGCGCGCTCGTTATATTTCCCAATGCTGAGATTTCTTCAGGTCACTTTCTGTCGTTTTCGAATTGGGCACACGCGGGACGCACTGCCATTTGATGGAGCGCTCCCCTGCATCTTAGTGCGACGACTGCGTTGCCCTCAAACTGTTCGGCACATTCTTGTTAAATGTCCCAGTCTTGGTTATCTTCGCGCACACTACCTACGAGCGGGGTCGCTATCGCTTGTCTCTTGTAATCGTACCTTAGACTAGTTCGCGCCCACCCTGCCTGTGGTTTATTTAACTTTTGGCAAGAGGCTGGCCTCACTTTTATTAGCTCTTAGGGTGTTGTATGCACACGCCGGAGTGAGGCGGCCCTCCCTCCTACCCCGGAGCATTCTTTTTTCTGCTTTTTCTTTGTCGTCTATATTTTGCTGTAATTTTGGGGTGTCTTGTTTTTTTTTGGTTCTATCATAAGATAGCCTAATTATGGAATGACCTTAGTGCGAAGACTGCGTGGGTGACAGCCCATGCGTCAGTCTCCACGATGGCCCCTTTGAAAAATTATATATTTCCTGGTAATGGGATTACCTGTCTCGCTAGCGATTTCTTCTCCCCCTCCCCCCCTGTACTCAAGATAGGTTCGTGTTCACCTAATTGTGGTGTTTCCGTGTTTAACCTTTATTTGCTAAGTGCCGTCTAGTGGTACAGCGATTGGGCCTCCCTCTGCCACGTGGGGATCCTTTTTTGTTGTACTTCACGTTTATTTTGGGGTGGGGTTAATTGTTAGTTGACAGATGGCCGCTTTGAAAGAAGAAAAAATATGACATACTTATTTGCGCCCATTTTCCGACCCGTGATTGTGTCTTCGCTTTGCTTCAGAAGTGAGCCTTTGCAGAGATTTGAATATTTTATTTTACTTTGTTGTGCCTTTCGGTATCCTCATTTTCCGTTTCCATTCATGTTTTTTACACTTTTTCTAGGCATGACTTGCATGTCTTGCGTTCGGAACATCGAGAAAAACGTTGGAGAGATATCTGGCGTGAAGTCCGTGATCGTGTCCCTCGCAGACAAAAAAACCACTCTCATTATTGACTCGTCCACAATAAAAGCCGAGGCGGTCAGGTATGTCTTGAACGGCGGTTTGTAGGGCCGGTGAGGTTGCTAGATTGAGTAAGAGGAAACAAAAAGAGATTTAGATAGAAAAAGGAATAGATAAATATTTGAGTGGTACCTCGTCTTAGTGGTGTCCATGGCTTACCTCGTGATAGTCGGTTTATGTTTAGGATTTTCTAAAAGCTTGATCAATGGCTCGCTCGATGAAATGGGGCATAGGCAAGCCCATTTCCTGAACCATAGGGGGATTAGTGAGGGTTTCCGGAGTGATTATTATCGCCTCGTATTTTCAAGTTAGCTTATTGTCTTCTTCCTCGTTATTATTTATTAATTAACGACACCCGTCCCTTTCATATTGTCACATTTATCAGCTCTATCCTTTGTCACTCCTACTGAACATGGGTTTCTGAGTCTTTGTATCATTTTGTAAGAAGTTACTTCTGCACATTTTAAGTTCGTCCTCCAGGCCCCGGCATTCAGGATTGAAAAGGTTTGCCTGAGTAATTCTGGTGATTTGTATTTCTTTTTCCTCGTTCTTTGCATTTTCATCCGTTCTATTTTTCTTCCTTCCGCCATTTTTCCTCGTTCTTTGTATTTTCACCCGTTCTACTTTTCTTCCTTCCGCCCTCAGTTTTCCTTTGAAATTTAGTGCTAAGGAATAATGAAATTTTCCTTCCGATTCCCAAGCTTGCTTCGTCTGTTACACATCCGACGCCATGCTTTCAACGGAGAAAATTAACACTGCGTGAACATTAACTTCCGGTGCAGTGCCATGACTTGCCTCTAATCCTGGTTATACGCCGTTCATCTTTTTTACTACGATTTTTTTTTTAGTTATTTCGAGGGGCGATTTGCGGAATGCATTTGTTGCAATATCTAGCGCCTGCAAGCGAGTTTCGGCACGAAAATCGGGTTGGAGGATTGGGCCAAGAGTAAAGGGTGAACAGCTTGTGTATCTGAACGGTGTATTCGAACTAAACGATTCATTAAATTTTTTTTATTTTCGAAAGGGAGAAGATTAATGACATGGGATTTCTAGCATCCATAATGGAAGATCGGAAGGCGAAAGCGATCTTGCGGATTGTGGGAATGACTTGCCAATCCTGCGTCAACAATATTCAGTCCAATATCAAAGAGAAAACGGGCGTCATAACGATCGAGGTAATGTTTCGAGGGGGTGGGGGTTTTGCCCTGGTGGTCGAAGGCGTGCATAACCTGGAGGTGGTGTTAGGAAGGGTAGCGATTCGAGATCTTTAGAATAGTGCTGCAATAACGCATCGCAGAAGTGTGTGTCGGGTGTAGTATGACACATGATGATGTAGCCGACATCGAGATGATTGCGTGCCTTACATGCCCTAATGCCTGCAAGAAGTTTTGCGGATATATACCATTCATTTTCCCTTTATCTTCACTCTCTTTACCTCCTTAAAAACTTACTGCGCGAGACGTCCTCGTTGGTTTTCACCATTTTAAAAATGGCCACCGGAGAGTCATTTCTCGGTGTCGAAAAGACATGTAGTGTGCGCGTTGTGGTAAAGATGTAGTACTTGCTGCGCGTTGTGGTAAAGATGTAGTACTTGCTGTGCCTAATGAAGCCACTCCCTAGTTCACGTGCCCCGTGTATGTGGAGGGGTTGCAAAGGTTTGGATCTTTGGGCTTCTTGCAGCTTCTGTGCTTTAAATTAATAAAATTACATTCCTCCTTGGATTATCCCTTAACTCCCCCTCAGGTATCTCTGGAGACGAAACAAGGTACAGTATGGTTCGATCCCCATCAAACGACTGCGGACAACATTTGCCGAGAGATCGAGGAGATGGGGTTCGATGCCCAGGTCCTCTCTTCGAGCTCCTCTCCATCCTCCATGAACGAATCGAAGGACTCGAGTGACGAGTCATCGAGGTCGACCTTAATTGAAATGTCGAGCGAGAATTGCCGACTGCTCGTCGAAGGCATGACTTGTAACTCGTGCGTTCGGAACATCGAGAACCACATTGGAGTCAAGGACGGGGTCCTTAGTATTAAGGTGGGTCATAACCTTTGGCCTGTTTTGGAACCTACTGAGATATGCCCCGGTCTGTGAGATGCTTGAAAATGATAATTTCACTCATTACACTTAAGAACTATTAACAGGAGGCGTCGATGGGAATAAACGCCTTAGTATATTGGAAGCTTCTTTCCGAGATGTGTTTGGGAGTGCGAACATTTCCATCCTTACTCTGACGATAGTTTCGGATTCAGGGTGAGGGGGCCCTTAAATATGTCCCATCAGTTTGAACAGCAACTTAACTATTTTCAGGGACTTGTCAGTCCTCCTCCATATTATGCCAGATGGACAGACCCTAGGAAGTCCACTACGCTCCTTGGGTGGGTTCTCAGTTTCCCAAAAGAAGATATATTGTGTGTGTATGTGAGGTTTGGGCAGTCTATAAGTAGGTGTTTGTTGTCTGGGCTTTGGTTGCATCTGGTGTATGTTGGTAGTAGTTCGCCAACCTCTTTTGGCCATGACAGATACAGACCGGATATTGAAATAGACATAAAGGTCAGTATGACAATTGCTGGTGAGCCCAAGGGCACCAGGGGCCTCTTTCGGGAGAGGGGGCCAGGAAATATTAATTTTTTACACCAAAGAGCCTTCGTCGGCCCGGGACAAAGGGATCTGTTCCGCGTCAGAGGTATGTGGATATAGATGCCCATCGGCAGGATTCCTTGGGACAGTGTGTGTGTGTGTGTGTGTGTTATGGTGCTAAGCCGGGAGAGGAAAGAAAGCAGTGTTGTAATTCGCTGTGTGTGTGTGTGTGTGGTGAGAAGTGTAAGATGTACCCACCCTAGTGGTGGGAATATGCACAGCGCATCCACCAATTGGTAGCCAGATCTCTACAGCGCTGACGTTTGTGGCCGCTCATGTCGCGATCGTACCCGCTACCGCCACGTTAGAAGACTTAATGCCGTATCCACTCGGCTAGCAAGAGCTTTGTATTGGTGTAGTATAGCGGCGTGGCCTCACCCTGAGTTGAGATCGGATTACTTGGTGTGGCTAAAATAATTTAGTAAAGACTGAAATTACATAAAGAAAACACACAAAAAGAGCTTTTAATGCCTTTCTTTGCTGGTGGTAAAAGTTAAAGGGGGACAAGACTAATCGTAAGGGGAATGAGTGTTAAAATTTATTTTAGTACAACTAGGACTGTCTTAAGCAGCTGTACTGGATTGAAATGCACCAATATATGCTTTGAAATTTCTATAAATAAAAATAGATTCTACAATGTTTCAAATGTGATATTTTACATATGGATAATTGAGTTTTGTTTTATGAAATAGGCTGGTTTTCGTGTAAAGAGAGCGAGAGGGGAGCTTCCAATATACAACGGTGTTTATTTCCCTCAGTCAGTAAATTTAGTGGTAAAAATTCAAGTAGAAGTAGGTTTTTCGTCCCTGGTTTGGGCTCTTTGTTCTATCTTGCCAATCATGGTCCCATTGGTCTGGATTCAGTCTTGGTCTACTTGGGTTCTTCTAAGATAATCCCTCACGTCATAGTTACGACATCCGTCCATTTCCATTCGTGGACGTCGTCCCAGGACTGGATAATTAAATTCACATAAAGATGAGATTGATAATTAGTAGCAAGATCAAGGGCAGGTATCTCGTTAAGGGTAGAGCTGCAGAAAGGGCGCTAAAACCCTTCCTGGACTAAAGAAGAGCCACTCATTCCATCTTTGGAGGATATCAAAAGTCCGTTGACACGTTTTGAGACGGAGGTGTAATGTGTTGTGTGTCTAGCCTATTGAGGTGTGGTAGTCAGTGGGCCATCCATTTGGGTAAATCCATGCAAATTCCTGATCAATGGCGTACATGCCGAGGCAGTGAGATGATTGGCTCGCTGCCCGATTAAACATCTTGTCTTAAGAGTAAGGTTTTCTTTTCCTGCGAGAAGAAGCGGAGTATCCTGTGTAGACAGCCACGCATGGTGCCTGGAGGATTGTCACGACCTCCATGCATGACTGCCCGCAGTTACGCATCATTTGGCACATTCTCTTTGCCCCAATACCCGCACCCCACAGAGTGATACCCTGTGTAGCCTATAACACTTGGTACCTAGGGAGCTGCACATCCTCCCATCCTGAGTGCAAATTAGGACAACCCGCCATTAGGTTGAATTGAACTCTTTGACAGGGCTAAGGTAAGTTGTTGTTTCGCTTCCTCCTCGCTCCTTCTCAGCATTCCTTTTTCTCTACGACTATCCCCTCAATCCTCTGTCTAGGCTTAAGGAACTGATCAGCTCCACCGTGCTGCGTGAGAAGAGAGTCTTTGGAACCTCTATAAACAACACTTTAACCCTGCAGGTTGAAAGAGACTAACCATTTAGGGGACTGAGATTTAGTCTGCGAATAATGGGAATATTGGTTTCGCCCCAATAACCACCACCCTGCATGGCTGATTCTCCAATGTTTTCAAAATTTCTGACTATGTTCCTCTTTCTCCATAATTAATCGCCCCACCTTGGTGTCCGAGTGGATACAAAATCACTCTGACAGGTGAAGCTTCCCTCCTACCTTCTGAATGCTGCGAGTGGGTTTTCCTCTTTTATTTTAGGAGCCCTCCCAGGTATCTCGGGGTCCATTCCAAGACTCTTCTATCCGAGAGGGCGCTTCTCCCTCTCCATTTTTTACGGGTTTGTCGGTTTTTCACTTACCCCCTTTGTAGATTTGCTATCGGGCGACTCTCCATTTGAGATGGGTCCCCCCCCTGTTGAGGTCAGGTGACCCAATACAATCCCCTTAGAGGGTTAAGAGGCTGCGGCGTTTCATGGGCCTTTTCCACCTCATTGACCCGAGGCTTGTCACGTTGATGGAAGCCGACGTGCCCACTTGCCCTATCTTCCCAATGCGGGTCGGCTTGCCGGCCCCAGTGACGGGCCATAGGCCCTATAAGGCCCCAGTCTGCACCCCTAACACCTTAGGGGGTGGATGGACATTTGGACGCTCCCCCCCCCCCCCCCTAGATAGAGCAGTTCCCGGAGGGATCTTTCAAAGGCTCTTTCAAGGGAGCTTTCAAAGGATCAAAGCTTGTCTTAGGGCCAGACACCGAACCCCAGTCCTTCCCTCTGCAAAGCCCTCATCAAGAGGCACGTACCCCGGAAGACTCACAAGGAGAGGAGGGACCCCATCCTCCGCCTGGCTCCTCATTGCCGGGCAAAATCTCCATCTCGGAGAAATATCTGGCTGAGGTTGTTGTGGCCTGCTTGGGGCCATTCGGGGGGGTGGGGGTGGGGGTGAGAAGTGGATTCACTCCCCGTCCTCTGCATAAAAGAAAAGGAAAGGTATGAATTAATCAAAGAAGTCAAGTGATTCCTCTCTGTCACCGTTGCTTTGGGGACGTATGGTCTGCTCCCGTTTCGGCATGCGACCAGGCTAAGATCGGCACGTCCGGCCCCGATGCTTCCTTGGGTGCAGGCCCCAGACCAAGACAAAAGTTGCAAGGGTGGTGAGGGGCCCTTTCTCTTGCTCGGAGATCCGAACGGTAGACACTCCCTCTAGGGAGACTACTGGATTAATCTCGGGGGGGGGTTAATGCCTTGCCGACCTGATCGACGAGCTGGAGATAGGTGTTCTAAATGTGGATGAGTTTACGCATCACTGCCCGAGAACTGCTTCATTTTCATGCCTCGATATATCTTTGTGCTCTCCGGATGCACAGCCTGATTTTGTGTGTTGGGTTGTCGATGACCTCCATGATAGTGATTACTTTCCCATTCAAATATCATTTTCTGGGCCGATGCCGCCCGAGGGCCCGCCCCAGTGGTGCTTAGCGCCGGCGTGGTGGCCTGCATTTGAGGAAATGACTGATTTCTCTATCTCAGTCCAGGAGTTTAGGTCGGTTGATGAGGTGGTTGACTTTTCTTCGGCAACCTCATCGCGTGGGCCTAACTATTATTCCTAGAACGTCTGGCCGTTTTTCACGCCGACCACTCACGTAGTGGTCAACCGAGTGTGAGACGGCCCTCAAACAAAAGCGTTATGCCTACATGCGCTAGAAGCGCCGCCCGAACGATTTCCCTGTCCGTGAATTTCGTCGGGCTAGGGCTAGGTTCCGGTATATTTCGAAGCACGCCCGCCGCTCTACTTGGCGGACATACGTGTCTTCACTTAACGGGAAACACCTCGAGCAGAAGTGTGGAAGCGAGTCAAAAGGATTCGGGGCAAGTTCTCGCAGGACGCCCCTCCGTTCTCCAGGAGAATGGGACTGCAATCCGTAGCGTAATCCTTCGAAACCGCTTTCTCCGCATTCTCTAGCCGGGAGATTATGCTCCGCCAGCATTCAACGCGTGTCGTGATGTCGCGGAAGTCGCCGACTGGACTTTACCTACAGAGGCGGAGAACTCTTCAACGACCCTTTTACTCTGAGTCACTTGCGCTCTGCTCTTGCTTCGTGCGCGGACACCGCCCCTGGTCCGGACGATGTCCCGTAAGCCATGGCATGGCCTTTCTGTTAAATTTGTTCAACAGGATCTGGGTAGAAAGTACCCTCCCTGATTCCTGGCGAATCGCTACTGTGCTCGCCTTTCGCAAACGGGGTTGAGATCACTCTACCCCAACCGGTTTCAGCCCAATCTCGCTAACTTCCTGCATGTGCAAGTTGATGGAGAAATTGGTAAATATTAGATTAGCCTTTTTTCTGGACAGCGGAGGCCATCTGTCTTCTGCACAGAGCGGCTACCGCAAGTGCCACTCCACTTCGGATGCTCTACTCTGACTGGAAAATGCCATCTACGAGGCCCTTCGTAAACAGCACTACGCCACGGTGTTTTTCGATTTGGAGAAGGCCTATGATACCGCATGGCGATACGGTATCATGGAGACTCTCCACACGATGGGGGCGAGGAGACGCCTCCCAATGTTTATATCTGAATTTTTGCGAGATCGTGGATTCCGCGTACGGGTGGGGGGAGCCCTCTCCGTCCCAAAGGAGCAGGAAGAGGGTGTCCCGCAGGAAAGTGTCCTCAGTGTCATACTCTTTGCCCTGAGCATCAACGTCATCACCTCGGTGCTGCCAGAAGATGTTCTCGCTACGCTCTACGTGGACGACCTTTCGATCGTTTAGCGCGACCCAGATGCCAACTCTTGAGCGTCGACTCCAACAGGCATTGAACCGCGTCTCTCGCTATGCCGTAGCGCACAGGCTTCGGTTTCTTTCGCCAATACTAAGCTGGTGCACTTTTGCCGCTATCTTTGGCTCCACCCTGAGCCAAACTTGTTTCTAAATGTGTTGCACCTGTAAGTGGTGGACTCGCACCGTTTCCTTAGTCTTGTATTTGACCGCCTCCTCACCTGGGAGGCTCATATTCGCAGCCTTAGGGTCTCTTGTACCCGCACCATGGATATTCTTTGCTCCGTGACGTTCCGCGCCTGGGGCGCTTGTGAGGTTACTGCGTTACTTTTTTATCGATTCTTGGCTGCGGGATAGTCCGTTTGGGCTTTGCAGCATCTTTTCTTGGCACTATTCATTCATTTTTTATCGATCCCTTGTTGGTTCGAAGCTAGACTAGGATGTATCCGCACCCGAGCCTGTATTGCGGAAGGTGGACTCGATCCACCACACCGACCTTCGCCTGTCGACCACTGCCTTCCGCACTTCCTCCATTGAGAGCCTTCTTGTCGATGCTGGGGAGATGCCACTCGCTCTGCGCCTTGCGCAGTGCATTATTCGCCTGTACGCGCGAACCCGGCGCCTCCCTCACTCGCCAACAGCTCTTGCTGCATTCGCATCTGATCTCAACGGTGCCTATGCCGCCGAGAACGCCAGTTATACCCTTAGCCCTTCGGGTGTATGGATAGGAAACTCCTTTAAGAGCTATTTATAGCTCTGGGCCCGTTGCGCCGCTGGTTATGCCCAGGACGCCACCCTAGAGGTTACCACCTTTGACCATTTGTCGCCACGCCTCTGCTCCTAAAGCTTCTACAGCACCAGGAGTATTGCGTTTGGCCTTTTTGGAGCACACTTTGTGTCACGCTGGAACCGTGCTAAGTTATACGGATGTCTCCAAGTCCGAAGAGAGGGTCGGTTTCCACGCTGTATCCCCTCTGTTTGAAGTCAGCGGGGCTCTGCTCAGTGCTGCGTCTGTCTTCACGGCTGAGCTGGGTTGCAGTACACCACTCGGTATGGGAGATAACGTGACGTGCCAGGTTCAGAGACTGGATTGTGATTAATAGCAACTCACAAAGTGCCCTGAGTGCTCTCGGGGCATTGGAATCTCCTCATCTCCTGCTTCGCGATATCCGTAACGTCCCGGTTTTGGCGAGCCGGGCGGATGTCGAGATTTTCTTGTGCTGGGTTCCTGGATATGTAGGAATTGCGGGGAATGAGGGCGCCAAAGAGTCTGCGAGGACTGGGCGACCAGACTAGCGTTCAGCTCTTCCTCACACCGATCACATGGTAGGAATACGGCCACCAGTTTATTTACTTTATTTGACTGAATTTTTTTTGTATGTGTACGTTCCTTCCCCGGGTGGGGGGAGGCAAGCCTACATCCGATGCCGGAACGCGCTTCCTACTTGTTGCCTTTTTTTACCGTTATTTGTGGTTTGGATATTATTTATTTTAATGTAGGTTAGTAGTAGGCTGTGCTAGGTACGGTGACTTATGCCCAAGTAGGCAGTCACCTAATGTGCTCCTAAAATTATTAAAAAAAAAATTTCCTACAACCTCTAATTTCGCTGGGTAGACAATGACCTGCTTCCTCTCACCCAATCATCCCCGATCACGGCTGAGGGGGGACAACGCTCCTCCCTCCTAAACTCCGTTTTGGGGTGGTGCGTTTTTACCAACCTGCCCCACCCCCACCCTCACCTTCCTTGCATACCCTTTCTCTCTCCTTTCACAGTCTTATCAATTTTATGCCCAACCCGAGGTGGAGCTACCATGCCGAAGGGCTGCCTGGCCACCGGATGGGAGAAGTGGCATCTAATGGCGGCAGCTGGCTATGCCGGCCCAGTATTCACCCCCCTCAGAGTGGGCTATTGCGGGAGGGGGGGCATTAGCGTTTGTAGCCCATAGTAATAATAAGGTCCCCATACCTATTGATGGAAAGTAAAAAAAAAAAAAACCTTGATCACTGGACCTCTCAGACCTTCCTTCCCATAAGTGGGGCAAGGAAAGGCATGGCCTGTTGCTCTGAGCCCCCTAACGTCCTGCACTCATGTATCCTGAGGTTAGAGGGGGTCACAGTACCTGCCCCCCTCCCTTCCCTGATGGATGCCCGTTTGCCAGCCCTAGACGAGACGATAGGTACATCAAATGGGTCAGTGATGTCCAGGGGGAGGGGGGGATAGCCACATGGAGGCCCCCTGAGGTGACCCAGCCCCAGATGGTAGGATCTTCCATGGGGTTGAACTAGGGCTCGGTGTCAAGTACAGAACCCGAATCTTCTCCTGTGCAAGCTTATCCTCAGACGGATCGGGTCCCCGAAGACTCACAAGGAGAGAAGGGACCTCCTCTCCTGGTTGGTGCCCCTTTGATAGCCAAGACAAGACCTTCTCCATTTCAGAGCAGTCCATCTGACTTTAACGGCTCCTTCCGCTGGTGGTGGGGAGAAGCGGGTTCATCCCTCTACCCCCCCTCCGATTTTTCCCCTGATGCTGGATCATGATTTCCTTTCTGTTTATCTTGGTTCTGTTGTGTGTTTTTGCTTGTTTCTGTTTTTTTATCTTTGTTATTTGTTTCTTTGCATGTTTTTACTTCTCTTTTACCCTTAAACTGCTAAACGAATTTGTTTGAAATGGCTGCGGGGGAAATTAGCCTTGGCGCATCTTTAGGGAAAATAAGAAAATAAATATTTAAACCCTTTTTTTTATAAATCAAATAGTATATCATTTTAATTAAAAACAATTCTTCTATTGATCTAACTTAAAAATTATTAATAACTATTTACATATTTAGAATTATGATTGATAATTCTCGGTTGGTCCTCAAAACTTTTATTGCATCTCTTATAAGAAAATTCTTTAAATTTCATTTACCACTTAAAACTCCTATTTTATAGAAAACTTTGCTTCTATTTTGTATTTTAATTGGATGAAAAAAACCAAATGTAATTGTGTTAAATAAAAAAAATTAAAGTAGTGAGAAATCCCCAACTGTTTACAAATGTCTGAACCATAAACCAATCATGTGGTGTGGTCACTGTCAAAAGTAATTGGTGGAAAATGGGTCATGTTACTCTCATTCATAAATCTCTGCCTTTAAACAAAGAAGGACTGACCTAAACCATTCCTGTATTTTAATTGAATGATTAATCACTAACATCAGAGTTTTAAACAGGGTTGGCAACCCCCCCCCCCCAAATTTTGAAAAAGCCCAATAAAACCTGGGTTTTATTCTGTTTTTTTTTTTTTCAAATCAGGTTTTTTCAAAAAACAAACACTGTAAGCATTAGAATAACATAGAAAAAGAATAGTTATCTCTATTTTAATAATATTAATTAGTTTAATAATTATATTAAGGTAAGAACAGATCACTGATCGAGAATTGTATGTACCCATGATAGCCATAACCTGTAGAAGGAGAGATGAATTATGAGTGAGTATCAGAGAAATAACCTTAATTTGATACATATTTGTTGAAATTATAAACATAAATATGAATTTTGAATAAAATAATAAGTAGTATTCATTTTAAAAAAAAGAAGTATTTTTGCCTCCCCCCCACCAAAACCTGGAGTTTTTCAAATTTTACTTGAAAAAGCCCCTACAAAAAACAGTAATAAAACCTGTTTTTTTTAGAGCAGGGTTTTTGATTTGACAACCCTGGTTTGAAACAAAAAAAAATGGAGGAATCATCCTAAAAATGCCTTAACACAGTCTAATTTCAAAGGCCACAAAAGGCCCTGCTGCGATTCTCCCTAGTTGGCTGTCCCCAGATTGGGTGCTCCCCAGAACTTTATTGGGACAACTGCTTGGTCCCTCAGACTGAGTGGTGCATTTTTGTTGAATGTCCCACACTGGGGGATCTTCCCGTGCTTTACCTATCCTGCTAATAGGAAGAACGAAGTCGCTCCTGCCTGTCCCGTTTACTTGGGACTGGTTCATACACACTGGATTCTTCTATTGTTGAGATTTTTTAGTGTGGTGGTCCTCCTCCATTATATATAGTTTTGGAGGTGTTAAGTGCATTGTACAGCTCTTGTGGTCATGGGCATCCCTCCGGTACTCCATTATGCCTGTTTGTTTTCATTTTATATCCTTGGTGGGATTTTGTCTAGTTATGTGCAGGTTTAGTTTTTTTTTTAATTGAATGATCAATGACTAACATAAGAGTTTGAAACAAATATGGGCTAAATAAGAAAGATAATGATTTATTATTTTAAATAAAAAAAAAGAAATTTTATCAAGTCTTCTTAAGAAAACATGTAAAGTTTCTTTTTCTGATAGGTCTCTCTGGAGAAAAAGGAAGCAGAGGTGATTTATAACGCCCATATCCTCACTCCTCCTGCCATTGCCACCATGATTGAGGAAATGGGGTTTGAGTCACGACCTGTGTTTAATGACAGTGTCTTAAATGTGACTGTTCGAGACCCTCTCAAGAAAAGTAAGTGAACATTCTGTTTAATTTGGAACATTTTGGATCGTATGGTAGGTATCTGTTCATTTCTGGAGGCTGTGCATGCGGATGTAGATACAAAATGGAATGGATGTCATCCGTGTAGTTTATGTGGACTAATTGGATGTTGGAAAGATATGCGTCATGCATGAAAAGGTGAAGAGGGGGGTGTAGAGAAAAGGTGCCCTAAAGGACTGCTTCTTTTAGAGGATTAGGTTCTCTGTTGGAGAGGAAGTTGGTTATTCATTTCTTGTTATTCAGTGTCTAGTATTTTTGTATGGGAAACTGTTCTTGAAATCTTTAATGATATCTATTGCAGCCATGACTGCATTATGTGGGGGTGGGGGGAATTTAATTAAAGCCTTTATGATGTTTTTGTGTTTACTAGTGTGCTTGCCAAGCATTTTTCTCCTAAGCCTCTTGGATGTGTGAGAGAGGTGTGATGGATTTAATTTTATTCAGGAGATGGTTGAGGAGTGAAAGGGGTCTGAAAGAAGCGGAAATGTTTAGTTTCAGTATATAAACGATGTATGCTTATTTCCAGATGGGGGTGGAGGTGATATTGTCTCACCAGGAGTGGGTGAAGATGATTGAGTGCACCAAAATGTTTTAAGTCATTGGTGCTCAGACCTGTGCTTGCCATGGCATATGAATGTGGCCACTGGGCTATTTGAAATAGTCACCCTAAATGAAGTTTTACTGTTGATATGTAATTCACTTTCTATATTTTTAATGTTAAATATACATTTAAATATTTTCATACATATTTTTATTATTTTCAGTCTGTTTATGTATTCTTGAATACTCATTCAATACCTCTTTTTATGTGTATATTCATCAAAGATAGTCATGAGCACCCCTGTTTTAAGGGCATGTTTGAGATATGTTTGGGTATTACATTTGTTTGTTTTTTAATTCCTGTTTGGTTTTCCTTTTTCTCTCGCTTTCCTTGTGGAACTGGGGCAGGTTTAGGAGAGTTGCGGGATCCCACAGTCCCCAACCCCTAAATTGTCTCATTTTGGCTTTTGGAATTATGTACCTTCCACACTTTACCACTTCCAATACTTCAGATAATATACTTTTGTTGATTTTAGAAAGATATTTTAAATAAAAATGAGAGTATTGTAAAACATATTTTCCTGGCAGTAGTCATGTTCTTTGTTGCCTTATGCCCACTAGCTTCTCTTAACTTGTGTTCAATTGCAGCGGACATTAAATGGGCAAACAATGAAGCATTTGAAGCAGACACTCAGACTATGGATCGCTGTTTCTTGAGAATTGAGGGCATGACCTGCGCTTCTTGTATCGCTGCTATTGAAAAACATACACAAAAATTAGATGGTAAGCTCATTCGAGGGGTTTCGCTCTTGCATGGACAAAACAGCATTCAGGGCATCTTTCCCTTCCTGCAGAGATGGCTTGGGTCATCAAATCCAAAGGAAAGATGACAAAATAATAATATAAGGTTTGTCAATATTAAACATGGTTTTTTTATGCGGTTAAAAGGCTATTTTTTGGCAAACACAGTCTTCCTCAAAGCCCTTGGAAGGAGCTCTTCTCACATGCACAAGAAGGCAACACATAAAATATTTTATTAGACAGACAAAAAAACTAGCTTTCGATTGGCCTTTTTTAAATATCACCCCTTCTTATTGAAGAGAATGGAAAATTTGTTTTCTCCAATTTTGCCACGCCTTATAAATTGAGAAAAATTATTACAGTAATGCAATCATAATTATGTGATTAAAAGGCTATTTTTTGGCAAACACAGTCTTCTTCAAAACCCTTGGAAGGAGCTCTTTTCACATACACAAGAAGGTAACACATAAAATAAGCTTCTCTCAGACAGCCAAAAAACTTGCTTTCAATTGCCTTTTAACCGCATAATTATGATTGCATTACTGCAATAATTTTTCTCAATTTATAAGGTGTGGCAAAATTGGAGAAAACAAATTTTCCATTCTCTTCAATAAGCAGGGGTGACATTTAAAAAGGCCGATTGAAAGCTAGTTTTTTGGCTGTCTGATAAAAGCTTATTTTATGTGTTTTCTTGTGTATCTGAGAAGAGCTCCTTCCGAGGGCTTTTGAGGAAGACTGTGTTTGCCAAAAAATTGCCTTTTAACTGCATAATTATGGTTGCGTTACTGCAATAATTTTTCTCATGGTTGTTTATGTTAAAAATACAAATTTCGTGGGTGATTAGATACTTTTCACCGGCACTGTATTAATTATAATTTATTTATTACCTTGTTTATCTATGCAGCTTTTATGTACTCTTACAGTTTCACCTCTATCCCTCATTTTTGCTATCAAAATGGAGCCTATGTCCTACTGTGTGTTGGCCTCTGTCCCTCGTTTCTGCTATCTCAATAGGGCCTATGTCTTACTGCGTGTTGACCATACATGAAGCTGTAACTCTCCATGGCCTCCAGTCTGGAAGTTGAGCCTCCCTCTTGAGTTGTGATCTTGAAGTGGCAAGTGGCAACACACTTCTTCGACAGTGTGGTTTGGTGGCAAAAGGAGGCCAGGCTGGCTCTGCCTGATCCATCGGGGCACTTTCCCCCTTTGAACTGAAGGAGTCATTTTGCCACCTTAGGTCTTGGTATGCTCTTGGTCCAATGCTGCAGACTCGACCCATTTTGGTTACTGAAGTATACCAAGTGTGGTATCACTGTGACCAGTGGGAGATGAACTTTTTCCTGGCTAACACAGTGCCTCTCCTGTAAAGCTATGTTATTTTTAATTAGTTTCTGAGTAAATCTTCTCTCCCCCTCCCTTCCTGGGTACTTCTCGAATAGTTTCCCCTTCAAAGAAGGGTTTTGCCATAACTGTTTTAGACCAGACCAGTCAAGTCTAATTATCCTCGCTTGTTCGATCCTTATGCCAACGAAATAGATATACATCTATTATAGTAGTAGTAAGCGCCAATCCTTCCATGATACTGGGAGGATCCCCGACCGGATAATGAAATTTATATAAGGTCAGTATGACAATCGCTGGTCGACCAGAGGGCCCCAGGAGCCGGTCCTCTTTTTGGGGAGAAGTGCCAGGAAGTATTATGTTTTGACACCAAACAGCGTTCAGGTGGAAGCTTTCATCACCTCGGGATAGAGGGACTTGTTCCGCGTCAGAGGTACGTGGATATTGATACCTATCGGCAGGATTCCTTGTAACAGAGAGTGTGTTTGTGTGTGTGTGTTGTGCTGTGAAGGCGGAGAGGAAAGAAAGCAGTGTTGTGATTGGCTATGTGTGAGGTGAGAGGTGTAAGATCTACCCACCCGAAAACTGGGTGAGCACAGCACGTCCACCAATCGGTAGCCATATCTCTACGTGCGCTGACATTTGTGTCTGCTCATGCTGGGATTCGGAATCGAACCTGGTACCGCGACGTTGGGAGGCCAACGCCGTATCCACTCAGCTAGCATGAACTATTATACATCCCCCTTGTCCAATTCAAATTGGATAACAAGTGCATATGTACTATTCCATATCACCAACAACCCTTAGATTGTTGAACTCCATCCGAGCAGTGCCTTTCGTACCTCCCCTATATGCCTATATACAGAAAGTGACGTTTTATCTCTTGCCTATCACCGATTTCAGGTCTGTTGTTGATGCAATCTCTACTTCCTCCGACCGCTTGAGAGATTAAGGGAGAAAGCCTTCGATCATTCAGCTTGTGCTGAAGGCTCCATCAATGTTTTCAAGTCTATATGTGATATCTTTCACATCCAACAAACGGCATCTTTTGAAGTTCATCAACGCATCTTCACTGCCTCATTGGTAGCACTCTTCAACTGACTGCCAGCTATGCCCAGGCCATTGGGACTTAGGATGAATTAATCATCTGTCCTCTCTTGGTAACTCAGATGTGCTACCTATTCTTTCAAGAGAACCACCAGGTTGGGCTTCGTCCCTGTAAATCTTTGTACTGGTATGTAGCACCACGATAGATCCACAAGTCCTGAAGTGTTCATTCCTTCAATATTCTGCTTCTCGCGCCATCCACTGCCCCATATACAGACACAGCAGTACTTTATTCTTGTAAGTCCTTAGGCACTTTCCTATATTCACTGCCAAGATGTGTGCAATTTTTCTTGCCTTTCCACTCATCCTTACCTTCCCTCTTAAGGATTTTATAATTGTTTCAGACTGTGGAAAAGTTTTAGATTCCCTTCACCAGTTTTGCCACTCTCATTCACTTGTATAAAAAAATCATGGATGGCTTATTAAGAGGTCGGTATGGTACTGGCAATCATGCTCCCAAGAGTCCCGATCTTTTGAGGTTGCTTTTTGTTGCCTATATATTGGTCATACTTGACTGACCCATCTGTATCTGACCTACAGCAAGGCCCCGGGCTGTACCATTCCAAAGGGCCCTTAGTGTAATGTAAGTTGTACCATCGCCCACATATTACTTGACTACCCCTCCTTAGCAAGTCTGGGCATCATGCTTCCTGTGTTTATCAAATATACCTCGTCCCATCTGCCTTTGCTGACTTTTAGCAGAGGAGTCCATTCATAACTCATCCCTTTTGGTTTTATTATCTGTCTGGAATGCCTCCTCTTTTGTAATTCTACACCAGTTATTATCCTAAATTTAACTTTTTATGTTCAACCTGATTTGAATGTCTTAATCACCACCATGAAAGTCGATTGGGACTAGGTTACACTATAGGTTTCTAAACTATAAATTACATTATCCCCATTCTGCAAAGGAATGGTTTTTGTACTATAAAGCGATGCATCATTGAAAATTCTCTACTGGCTAGGATCATAAGACAATCCAGCTCTTCAAAAAGTCCTGGAATGTCATTGCTAAAGTGCAAATTGTTTAAAATTGAAAATTTATCTTGTAAATCGTAAGAATGACATTGAAAAATAAATGAGAACATCTTTAGCCAATATTTTTTCCCCATAAGCCGTGAAACTAAAATTTCACTGTTATTTTGTCAAACTTAATTCACGAACTATATCATTTACCTCAGGTTGAGTCATGGGGTTTTGGAAAGGAATGTCTCTGGGGGATCATATATGTAAGTCATCTTGTGCATGTTTATCTGCAGAAGCTTGTGAGTCAAAGAGTAATATTTTGACAGGTGGTTTTTGGAATTTCGGATGAGTGAGATACTGACAGATGGCCGAGTGAAGATTGGGGATAGACCATAGATGATAGACACTTAGTAGTTTTACCTGGAATCAAAGGAAATATGTGGGAATTGTATTTTGCTTATATTCAATTGCTGTCATTTATTTTTCTAAACTACTTTTTATATATTATCCTTATTCAGGTTAACTACATCAAATACCGAGTGTCCATTAAACAGAAATATGTCATTGATATGATCTTGTGGTTCAACCCAAACTATCGGCACTTCAAATTTTAAATTTATCAATTTTCCTTTAGACTATTTGTACAATGCATTGCAGCATGTAATACAACATATATGTGGTGCACATTCTATATCTGATTGTCAATTTTTTTATCATACAACTGATTTTTTATTATTTTTTCTGAAGGATTCTAGGTCTATTTGATTCTAATTTTAATATAATTTAAAAAGTTTAGATAAAATTTAAAAAATATGAAATAAAAACAAAATTTAACTATTTACACAGGGTGTCTACTGCTTTTGAAATCCTTGAAAATTCTTTGAATTTGATGAAAAAGGTAGATGGTCCTTGAATTTAAAAAAATCATTGAGTGATTGTTCAAAGGATTTTCCAAATTCACTATTTATATACTTTTTAATGTCTATTAGGAAAATAGTAATATTTAAGTTAATCTACTCACTAATGCGAGTGGACATACAAGTATGTATGCTTTGGATGCATTGTATTTTATGATGGATGCTCGCTATACTTCTGTGACTGTCATTTGGATACCTTGTTCTTGTTTTTTTTTGTACTGGTGAGTTGGTCTTGGTTATGCTTTGCTTATAACCCATTTTTCCCTTAAGTACTTCACCTTCATCAATGCCCCATAATATTCATTGCAATTTTTAATTTAAAGAAAAAAAATGGCTAAAACCCGTCCTTGAAAACCTTGAAAAGTCATTGAATTCAAAATCACCAAACAAGTGGACACCTTGTTACAGTAAATTGATTCACAACTCACCCCAAATGAGCCATTACATGAAAAACAAGTGTAATTTGTGTGATATACACACAAAAATACCCTGAATAGTGACTCACATCACTAGCATTTAGAAGGCTAAAATTTGTTGGGCAGTGTTATCATTTCCATGGTCATGTGTGGGTAGGTGTCCATTGTCATGAAGAAAAAAAATATTCGCTCCCTGGCATCATTGCTAAGGGGTATGAACAATTTTTCCAGATCTTCCAAATAGTTTATAGTCATATTTGAACAGTTATTAATTCTAGAAAGCTCTTTTATATGCCATGTTCAAAAACATTAATTTCTTCACTACTTCATAAATGTTGTCTTTGAGGGGGCCTAACCCCTTTATATAAACTTATTTGATTTCTACAGGGTAATAATGGCCTATCCTGCTCCCAAGGTTATAATCCTTTTTTCACTATTTCCATACTATTTATCCCCTGTTCTTCCATCTCTATGTCGCCCTGTCATTTTTTCTCCACTAAGTGGAAATTGGAGTTTCCCCGCCTCAATTAAAAATACATATACTGGTGTATTAATGAATGCAACTTAAATGAAAGACTGCTGCATGTTGTAATCATTCGTTTTCTGGATTAAAAGAATGAGTCTCCTCTTTGGCATCATTTGGTGTTTTCAATGATAACTTAATAGCAATCATTAGTCCCGTGCAGAGAGAACCCTGTATCTGAAATGGAATAGTGGTTTGCATCTTTGTGCTTGTTGGTTTAATCCTTTGTAAGTTTAATGGAACTTATGTGATTCTTTTAAAATGATGATTTTAATTTTTAATGGACAAAAAGTTATGAAAATATTGTATTACAGCAAAGGGAAAAACTAATAAGAAGATAGAAAAGAAGCTAATGTGGTAGAGGTGTAGGAATATAACTGCTGTAGTGCAAAGTGTGTGTAGAAATGATTGGAGAAGTTGCCCCTCCCCCCTCCCAGTCCCAGCCTCCTTTAAGTCTTCCTATTTGCTCCAATACTTTTTAAAGTCTATTCTTTATTTCATTTTGTGGTATTGACGGATGCCAACACCCAGTTGTCAGACCGAGTTTAATGTTAAAGTAAAGAAATAATAAAAATTAATCAAAGATGACTAGGATGGGTTTTAACCTGGTCTTGTCTTTGCCTAATACACGGAAGATGGGTGTAATTCCAATCACTCTTGACACATGTTCAACACACGAGTGAGCTTTGGCATCTCCTTGTGAGGTTGCTGCTGTGAAAGCAGTCCTGTCGGGTTAGTACAGTGCCTTGTTTTGGTTGTTCCCTTTAAAGGTGTGCATGGCATCTTGGTGGCTTTGATGGCTGCGAAGGCGGAGGTCTTGTACGATGGGTGCAAGGTGCTGCCCAGCCAGGTGGCGAAGCACATCTCCGAGCTTGGCTTCCCGACTTCTGTTATCGAGGACGCGAACCTGGAAGGCGACGTTGAACTTGAGGTGAGCCCCTCGACCCACAAGACGGTTCGTATTTGCGGGGCGCCCTCACGAACTAACTCACTGCTGGAGCTTTAGAAATACGCTCTCCCAGTCCGATGGCTTATGTGATAATCTGCCTCCTTTGGGCTGTCTTATTCACACGAAGCAGACTGAAGAGGTGCATGCGATTTTCCCACCCTATCCTTGGTCAGGGCAGAACGAGGAATTAAAATGAATAATTTGGTTATGGTTCTACCACTGGTTTGCTCTCGTTTTCAGGCCTATAGATTAATGCGGTAGCTGAACCATGAGTGTATGGCAGCTGTTATACATCTGGCTAGACTGGAGTGGTGATTACCAATGATGCTATTTGTATAGATTTTGTTCTGTTACAAGATTTGCCCGATCCCATCGTTAATATCTACTGATTTTAATGATAATAGTAGTGAGTCAATATTATTATTATTAATTCTGAAGTTTGCATGCATAAATGCATATTTAGTGGCTCTTGCCATAATTGAATATTTCCATTAGTTTTACTTGAAAGTGCATATGTTTGTATTGCATAATAAATATAATTGATTTGGTTTGCTTGCTTGATTTTTATACATTTTACCACCCATTTACAATTGTTTTCTCAGGTCTATCACAGTGGGTACCTACAGTTTAAAGTGGATCTGAACCACATGCTCTCCATCCTGGTACCTCAAGCAGAGTTAAACCGAATCAGGACTCTCATCTTGTAACTAAACACACATTTTTTGGCTTGATTTCATTCTGCTTAAAAGTGGTGTTTCCACTAGGCGAAGGACGCAGTCTGTCCATTGGTGGCAAATAAATACAATTAAAAATAAAATAATAGACCTTAAGCCATATCCAGACAAGCAAGTCCAAGACCTGATTCCAAATTATTGATGGAATTATTGATATAAAAAGGGACAAGTTCCCAGCATAGTGTATTTTCTTATTTCATCTGTGTGTGCGATTGCATTTAATTGTTTATGGCCCACCATTCCCCTGATACATTCCTTCTCTCCCACTACAGTGGCTACACCAAAGCCAAATGGAAAAAACACTCTTTCCAGTTTACCCAAGTTAACCACAGGTGTTGTTAGTTGCCGGATGAAGTCGGCTTTTCAACAACTGCTCTAGCTACATGTGGTTTAGATTCTAAGTGGTACAAAAACAAACCAATCCAACTCCCACCACAGCATGAGTGAGTGAGATGTCAAGGTTGATGATTAATTATGATTGTACTGCATAGATCCGTGGAATGACTTGTTCTTCTTGTGTCCACACCATTGAGTCTCGAGTGAAGAAGATGAAGGGGGTGAAAACGGCGTCTGTTGCCCTGGCAACGCAGAGGGGCAAGTTTACCTTTGACAGTTCCCTCATCGGGCCGAGGGATATCATGGATGCGATTGTGGTAAGCTTCTTGTGGCCAGGACGAATGATTACAAGAGTGAACTTTAACTGGCTTGTGAGTTTCATCCAGAAGGGTTTTGTAGAAAAATATTTTTAGTGGTGAGGGGGAGGGGCATTTAATTTTCTGGGGAGGCACATATTGTCTTAATGCTTAGTTCTTGTTCAAGTTATCTTCCCTGCTTTCCTGCTCATGAATTTTTGTTTGTGGGTCCTTGAATCCTTTGATGAATTCACCGGTCCCCAGAATTTTGGGTAAAAGAAATTTGATAATACAGTCAATTTCATCTTTAATCTTTACCCATATGGCCATTTCGCCGGGCCTTCTTCTCTTCTGAGTAAACATGAGCTTGTGTCATTGCATTACAGTTTCCCTGTCAGGAAATGGGTGTTGCCATTGCTCAATGCCACCTCTCTGTCGCCCCTTCATTCTTTCTCCACTAAGGGGAAATGCCATTTAGTGGCCTTTCCACACTGTTAAACATGGTACCTACAGGAGCAGTATGTCCTCCAGGCTCAAGTGCAAATATGGAAGGCCCTGTCATTGGATTGACTTGATCTTTATGACAGGGCATGGGGAAAGCTGATGCATCCCTCCTTTTCCATCTCGTACCCACTTTTATCTACAATATCGCCTCTACCTTTTCAAATAATCACCCATTTAGGATTAAGGACCTGCATTGCGCCCCCAGACTGTTCGGAACATTCTTGTTGTTTGTTCCAGTCCTGGTGATCTTCACTCATGTTAAAAATAAACCGGTAATGTAATTACCCAAGATGATAGACATTCGTTTTTTTTTAAAAGAATTGTCTATGCAGTATGATGACCCTTAGAGACAAGAAAGACAACACATCCAATTACTCAATACCCACATCACCATCTTAATCACTAAACAGCAAACAGAAAACTAGAGCCAATATGTCAACACATTAGACCACAAAACCAGATCAACCGAACTCTGGAGAATCGTAAAGAAAATCCACACATCTTATGCCACCCTACCTCCCAGACATGAATCATTAGTTACCAGAAACAACCAAATTAAAACACCTAGACAACACTACAACCTCCCCATGAAGCACTACTCAAACATTAGCTTCCTCTTAATCCACACACAAAATGGACAATTTTCCCCCCAAAAAATCAAGAGCGCGCACACATACAAGACCAAGCATCCCCTTTACCACAGTAAACATCCAACAAACAATAAAATTCCTCCACCGGTCCATACAACAGACGAGATATCTAACATCTATCTCAAGCACCTAGGCAACACAGCAATCTCAACCATCACATAAATTTTCAACCACTCCTGGCCCACTTACACACTCTCCCTCAATCTGGAATTTAGCCCACACCATACTCAAACCTCCCCAAAAAGCACACAACACGAGCCAACTCCTACCGCCTAATATCACTTACGGGCACATTTTCAAAGACACCTGAAAAACTAATACACCAAAGAATCAGCCCAAACATACCACTATCTCAGACAGCATGGTTTCAGCAAAGCACACTCAACCACAACCCTCCTCACCAACCTCACACAACACATAATCAATGGTCTCCTTTTTAGGGACCTGTTTACCCACCCAGGGAGCAGGGTAGCCTTCCTACTGGCCCCCCACCTTATAGAAAAGAGGTAGTGGATTTGGGAAGCAAGTAAAAAAGTAAAAGTGTTAGGTCTCTTCAATTCCAACAGGATCTTGGTTTCATCGTGGACTTGCACACAAATCATTCTAAACAAGGAGGTTACCTGGACCACCGGAGGGAAATTCGAAAGTGGAGGAATTCTTTCTTTATTTCTTTAATATTTGGTAAGTAAAGTGTTTCAATATTTGTTCTTTTTATTAGTGTGTTGCTCCATACTTGCCTATTTTTTTTTTTTTTTTTTTTACTATTTGGGTTCTCGTATACAAAATAATTGGGCACTTTTGTTTTAAATGCACCATTTGATTTTTCTTGAATGGATTTCCTCTTTATTATTTGAATTGAGGGTGGAAATCTTGGTTGATATTCAATACAGGTTTTTTTTTTTCTCATTCTGGGTAAAAGCAGATTTGTGTCATTTTTAAATGAGTTTGTATTCATAGGGGTTCCTGCAATGTTTGTTATGGTCTATTTCATGGCGATGATGAAGCACATGTCCCATGAGGAGATGTGCTGTGTCATTCCAGGTCTATCGCTCGAAAACCTGCTCCTCTTTCTTCTCGCTACACCTGTGCAGGTAGGGTTTTTTGTGTTCTTCACTGTTTTTTTTTTTCAGGTTAAGGGCATTTTGGAGGTTCTTGTTATTTAGGGGTGTCCACTGCATTTATATTTCTTTAGTTGTGTTTGGTAGGGGCACCTGGTTTGTCAAGGTCAGAGATATTCTTGGTATGTGTCACGACCAATGAGTAAAAATGTTTGGGGACTTTATTTTATTTTTTTCCTGTTATTTATTTATCCTGGTATCTGGTACCAGGACAAAGGTGAGATGCACAAGGGGCATGGGTGCCATGGTGTCCCTATTTTTTCCTTCCCATTTTCTTGATGCTTGTGGGTTTGATGAATGCCACATTTTCCCCAAGAAGAGGAAACATACCCCCTAAAAGGAAGCTAAAAGCATGGCAGTCTGTATATTTCTGATTGACTGCAGTCACTTTGTAGTTCTTGCCATTAACACCACAGAGAAGTAATTTAGTTCCTACTTTTGATTGTTTTGTGGGGATACAAAGTTCTTTATTTTTTGGATGTTACTTTCCTGGTTTTATATTTCACTCTTCTCGATCTTTTCTCACTCGGTTTTATTTTTGTCTTTTCTCATCCCACCCTTCCATACACAAGCCATCTTGTAGAGAAGCTCATAAATTTCGCAAAAGGCTAATGATGAAGATTACCCCTTGTAGTGAATAGTGTGTTTTTCAATGGTAAGTTCCCTACTGTATGATTGAGTCAGTCCTAAAGCACTTGTGCATTCTAGTAATTATGATGTCTGCATTGTAGGACCCTCCCCGGTCAACTCAAAGAAGTCACGGGGGCCAAATCAACGCCAAAACACTTTGCCCTCCCAGGGGCAGGAGATCCTAAGAACAGCTTTGGTCATCCGAGCAAGTACCACCCCTCCCCACAATAATACACTACACATTTTTTCAACACCGAGAGATGACTCGGCCATTCCATGGACCATTTACAAGATACACATATCCAATATGCTCCAAACATTTCATCTCGAAGCGACAGATTAAGGGTTCAGTTCAATGAAATCTATTCCCCCGTTTGTAACTGGTGGGGCTCTTCTGGGTGTTGCATCTATCTTCCCCTTGTTGTACTATACCACCCCGTTCAGGGGATTATGACTCACAGCATGTGAGGTGCCCATGTAGCATTGGAAGCTCCGCATCCACTAATTCATCTTCCCCATGATGACACATCTGCCGCGAGTCTGGAGGATGTTTAGATTGTCTTCTGCCAGGTTTCTGGGACATGTAGTGGTGGCAAGAAATGAGGGATTCAGCCAAGGCTGGGCTGCTAACACAGCTTTACATTTCTGCAATCAGGACAGCAGACTAAGGTGGTGCACTTCTGCCACCATACACGGCTCCACCCCGACCCGGACTTGTTCATAAACGGGGTTCGTCTGGAAGTAGTGGATTCGCAGTATTAGGGTGTCTTGTACCTGCGCTATGGACATCTTTCGTTCAGTGACGTTCAGCACCCGGGCTGTTGATAGGGCTACTGCTTTACTTTTTTATCTATCCTTTGTTCGTTCGAAGCTTGACTACGGATGCGAGTTTTATGCGTCCGCAGCCGAGCGTGTATTGCGGAAGGTGGGCTTGATCCACCACACTGGTCTAGGCCTGGTGACCGGTGCCTTCTGCTGCCCCCCCCCATTGAGAGCCTACTTGTTAATGTTGGTGAGATGCCACTCGCTCTGCACCGTGTATAGTGCATATTCGCCTGTACACCCGATCCCAGTGACTCCCTCAGTCGCCAACGGCCCTCTCTGCATCCGCAACCGATCTCTAAGGCGCCTATGCCGCCAACAGCCGCCAGTCATGCCCTAAGCCCTATTGGTTTAGCGCTAGGAAACGCCGAGAGCTCGGTGTAACTCTCGAGCCGGTGGCGTCTCTGGTTCTGCGACTGTTCCCATGGACCTACCCCCGAATATCGCGACGGCTTCAGGTTGCTTTCTGTCGTCTTCGAATTGGGCACAGTTGCGCGTTGCACCGCCATTGATGGAGCGCTCGCCAGCGCCCTACTGTGAAGACTGCGTTGTCCCCTGGACTGTTCGGCACATTCTTGTTGAATGTCCCAGTCTGGGGGATCTCCGCGCACGCTACCTGTCCCCGTATCGGGACGAGTGGGGTCACTACCGCTTGTCCCTTGTACTCGGGACGCGTTCGTGTACACAGACCCTTGGAGCATCTGACTTTTTGGAAGAGGCCGGTATCTTCCATTTTATTTGACTCTCCGTGCTGTAGGGCGCACCGCCCCCCCCCCAACACACGAACGTCCTTCCTGCCTTTTTTTTTTGCATATTTTAGAATAGCCTATTACTAGCATAGAATTTTAATTACGGCAACTTATACCCTTGAAGGCAGTCACCAGATCGGCGAATATAAAAAAAAATCATACAAAATGATTATAAAAAAACATTTGAGCCATGGAAAATGCACACCCCCTATTTCATATTAAGAAATTCAGTGCCTCATCACACAATCCAACACACTAAAAACAATTCCCCAACACCCCTCAGAACAGACAACTCGCTAAATACAGCCTCTAAACACACAAATAAACAAAATAATGGAACAGAAAACCACTGGCAAAATTTTGTTAAACGGCTTGACCACTATACAAACTCGAAACAATACTACACTGTCCATCACCAACACTCCAACATTACCCAATCAGATGTAGCAATTAGTACAGCAAACACCTTCATCAACGCATTTTTTGCACGTTAAAAACACCCACCCCCCAGACGATTGATGAGTCATTAGATGTAAACAACTTTTCTACCGAACTATGCACCTTTTACAAACAGCCAGATCATTACATCATCCGTACCCTCAAGCAGTCAGCTGCCTGTGGTCCAAACAACATCAGTAACGTACTCCTCGGACAACGTGGAATACACCCAAGCACTCATCAAAATTGTCCGCCTCCACTACTCACACGACGCAATACTCAACATCTGGAAGCATGGTTAAAGTCATCACAATCTCTAAAATCAACAAAGACTTTACACTACCTTCCTCACACAGTCCCATCACTCCCTTTTGTACCCCCTCTATAGTCATAGAGTGCCAGATCTTAAACTAAATCACCCCATACATTTCCTTAGCATCTATTCAAATTTGGTTTCAGACCACCACCCTCAACATCCACTCTTCTTACAAACCTTTAAGCAAATAATCTATGATGGCATCGACCGAGCACAAACACACAACACACCCCATCATCAAAGGGATCGATGCCATCCCCGCTGCAACCTCACACACAAAATATACACCACCAACACAAAAAGATGGCTGGCCTACTAATTTGCTGATAAAAAGTTGCCCCCCACCCTCCTTATTCTTCAACCTCGACATGCGTAACATACCCATACCCTGCCCACCCTTGATATACCTAGATTCACTCGCAAATGACATAACTCTCACTTACATGCACCGAAACAGACATTTCTACTCTCCTCCATCTCTACCTAAACACATTGCGAACCTGGTTCACTAACAACTAAACCCACAGCTACTTTTATCAGTGACACATTGAAACACCCAAGTTTTAACGCCTTCATATCATTCGCACACACAACATTGGGACAAAAAGAAACCACAACCCCCACTTTATAAACAAATCATTCACTCAGTAATGGACTATGCAAGCCCCGCATCTGTCCAATAACCTTTCTAGGATTCTTCAACACTTTAAACCATATACTACGGCCTAGCTGAATGAAAATAGCGCTTCTGATTACAGGAAAGTTAAGCCACATTGGGAGTGTCAAGTTGCCAGATAGAGTGGTATTTAGGGTCGCCTTCATAGCATATGTCATATGCTGTAGTTACCTGTGGTTCAGATTCCACATGGAACTCTAGGCCCCCAACAAAGAAATAAAAGGAATCTTAAATGAGTGGTAAAACCCCGACCAAATTCTTCTCCACATACAAAACATGCCCTTTAAGACCTTCACACACTACAGAATCACCATCCTCAGGCCACCTATGCTGAATGAAACCAAATACCTCAAGGTCAAGGATCACAACATGAGAGGCGCACAAATACTAGCAGTAACCTACATAGATCTAGAACACCTAGGGCCATTACACTAATGGCATAGTGTCCATTACACTATATGACAGAAAACCTATTACACTACTTTGCAGGATATCCATTCCAACAGCAGAGAAACATTAAAACAGCCCATTTATACGATATTGAGATAAACTGTCAACTCTGTCAACCCAAACAACTTCAAGAAACTTATTCACACCCATTTCACTCAACGCTCTATACATCCACTTTCAACAAACACTGCTTCATGCATAGCTCCCTGACATCCCCCCTTGGAATGCGACCAGTCTTCCAACATATAGAAATAAAAATTTATAAATAAACATTCCAAAAATTATGTACAAAGCAACTTGTTTAATGAGCGTATAGTCTTTAACATTTAAAACTACACAACGCATGTGCAGAAACAAATATGTAACAAAATAAATATAAATAGAAAAAACAGGCAATATAAATGAATAAATAAAAAAACCCATCAAATAGAGAACGAAATAACCTAAATTGCACAAATCCTTCACTATACAAATAGAACAAAATATACTGTCCCTATGGTGGAGATATGTTTCCGGCTCCGATTGTCTGTTTCTCGGCAGGATTGCAGAAAAGTAAGGAACGAATCTCCATGTAATTTTAGGGGGTTTTCAAGTACTAATCAACCAGGCGGTTTTGATGTTTCCATGAAAACCATTTTCTCTATTATAAAGCATAAGGACTGGCTAAAATGTGTAATGCTACCATCTACAGGCTGTTGGTGGAGAATGCGCCCTGTGAGCGCCCTCCAGTTACTATTGAACTTTAACCACACAAAAAACACTACATTCCATTATAAATCATATGGAGTGGCTAAAATGCGTAATGCTGCCATTTACAGACCGTTGGCGGAGAATGCGCTCACTGAGCACTCTCCAGTTACTATTGCATTTCAATCACAAAAATACATTGCACTACTTCAATCTAAAGCTTGACCTTCCTTGCCTTCGTTGTAAGACAGTATAGACACTGGGTGCTCCCCGGCACCCATGCCGCCCCTGGCATGATGCCTGCCTGGGTCGCTGCCCATATTGCCCATACCTAAATCCGCTCCCAAGGTTGAGGATCAGCAACCACAAGAGTAATTATGGTTGCAGAAACATTTTTTCTGTGTTTGTTTTTCATCCCTCCCAAACCTTAACATGAACCATGATCGGTTTGCCCTCAAACCATTTATAAATATTTCAACCACCGAATATGAGCATTTCTATAACGAACTCTGGTTCTTCCCCTTTCCAAGATCTTGCCTTTTATTTGCCGCTCATTTCTTGACTGATGACTCTTTACGTAAAGGCGAAAGCCCTTAAACTCATAAATTTTCATTTTTCCTGTGGGTAATCTTCATTCACAAACCATTTGATCCAATCTCTCATTAATTTTAGATTGCATCATGAAGAAACGTGATAATTCTAAATCTATTTCTAGTTCGTCGGGGGCCTCCATTTCTACGTGGCTGCTTACAAGGCGCTGAAGCACAAGACAGCCAACATGGATGTCCTCATCATGTTGGCCACCACCATCTCGTATCTGTACAGTTTTGGGGTGGTATTGGCTGCCATGATCATGCGACAGCCTACCAGCCCCATGACATTCTTCGACACCCCGCCCATGCTCCTCGTGTTCGTATCCCTCGGCAGGTGGTTGGAGCACATTGCCAAGGTGGGTCTGAGTACTCCGAAGATTTTTTTATACGAAAGTACTCATTCCTGCTCACTTTTAATATTTTTAGTCGCGTGCACGTGACTCTATAAGTTATTATGTCGTTCCTTAGGTCGGTCGGTCGGATGGCAACCGTTTTACTTTTCAATGATGTTTTTGGCAATACCATCGTAACTATTCAACCGATTCTAACGAAATTTGAAACCCTTAAATTGTTTAACATTCTCTTTCCAATGATATATTTCCCAAAGTCCTCCCAAGGTTAGTCCGGGAATTAATGAAAGTTTTGAAGGTCATAAGTCAAAATAATTGAGAGCACGTGACCTAGGTCTGTTAACCTTGTTTTATATATATTTGAAGTTTTATTCCTCTTTTTCGAGAGTAAGAATCCCACAGTAGTGGTGTCAGTTGTGCGTTGTAGGAGCTGACTATGACCGCGCCTAACCGTGGTTTGTGTCAAATAACTAAGCCGGGAAAGCGCACTCTTATAATAATCCCATGAACACATTCGATCGAGGATTTGCCTCCCTAACCGCCCCTTTTAGACTTTTCATATATGGATTACCCCCCCTCCTTAATGGGACTTGCCTTCGTAGCGAAACAGGGGCTAGGGCAGGCGAGTTGCGAGCCCACCTTCCCCTTAGCACCTAATATCCGGCAATGTATGGTACGTTTTTCCCCTCCCTAAATGCTCTACTTTCTTAAAGTACTTTTGCTTTATTTTCTGCTTTTCCACAAGTGCAGTTGGCTCGTATCACCCGCACTAACAACTGTTCATCCCCCCACCACCATTTATCCTTTATTTCCAAAGTTATCTATAATTTCCCCTCCACGAATGCTCCATTCATTCCAATGGGGTGTAGCCCCTAGTCGAGACCACATGTTCCTGCGCCGGCGGTTGACGAGCCTCTCTTCGACGCCGGAGCGTGCTTCCTTCTCTTTGCTTTTTTGTTTTTATTTGTTAGTTTCCTTTTTTGTTTTTTTTGGTATCTTTGCATGTGTTTTTTTTTTTAATTTAGCCTATCATTAGTCTTTAAGACGATTACAGTGACTTATCCTCTAGAAGGCAGTCGCCAAATGAGCTCTGAAAAAGGAAAACAAAAAGGTAGATGTCAGTTGCATGCCCTGGCGCCGGAGTGAGGCGGGCCCTCCTCCACTGCTGGAGCATGACTTTGTGGTCGTTTTATTTTTTGTGGCTTAGTTGTTTTTGTCTTTTTCTTGTCTGTTTTTAATTTTTTTGCCATGCACTTTTTTAATATAGTTTAAATGTAGGCCAATTACTTTTTTAGCCGATAGTGCCCTTGTTAGCGGTCGCAGGAATCTACTAATAGTAGATACCCTAAATATCTCTTACTCTTCACTCTACCCTTTGCACACAAAGCATCCCTCTAAAATTGTCCATTTGTGCTCCTTCCATAACAGCCTCACTCTCACACACTAAAGATGGACCCAGCATACTTTCATGCACCTTCCTGGTACATTTATTTCACATTCAAACCCCATTAGTATTCACTAACGCTTTGATCCCCCCTGAGTCTTTAATAAACAAGTATCTTTAATATCTTTTAATTACCTCTTACTTTATTTTTGATTCTGTGACATTGACCTATAGCAGTACTTAAATATTTGAGTGAGTGTGTTTTTTATTCCTCTTGCAGCCATAATCCTCTATCACCATTCCCCTCGTCTGTTTAACCTTCGCTGTTTCACTTTTCATTCTCATTTCTGCCGAGGAAAGAGTCCTTGATTCGATGACAGATTCATTTAGCTAAAGGAGGAATTTTGGGATTCCATTGAGCTAAGGAGGAATTATTTTCAGGGATTCCATTTAGCTAAAGGAGGAATTATTTTTAGGGATTCCATTGAGCTAAAGGAGCAATTATTTTTAGGGAAAGACATCAGAGGCTTTGGCAAAGTTGATGTCTCTGCAAGCGACTGAGGCAACTTTGCTCAATTTGGGTCCGAACAATGAAGTCATTACTGAAAAGGTCATTAATGTCGAGCTCATACAGAGAGGTGATATTTTAAAGGTATTGAAAATTTGATTTTTCTTTGTACCACACACCCTGGATGACTATGGATATTCTCCAGTAACTAAAATTATTTATTTTTATTAAATACCCTCTTAATCTTTGTATTCTGCATTTTTTCACTTTAATGATTTTTTTTCATATTTGGGTTATTTTTTTTCACATTTCTGTAACATAACTTCTTAAACAGTGCTTAAGGTCTGCTGTTCCTTTTTCAGTATAATCCTTCCTATTATTTGTTATTCATCTTATACACTTCACTCAAGTTCTTGTTCTGATTTTTTTGCCAAGTTTATTCTATTTTATAGACCTAATTAATAGGAGAATTCCAGAGGGGTTTTTCCTATATTTTTTAAATATTTTCATGTAGTTTGAACTTTTTCCTCCCTAGTATTTTGGGCCAATACCTTTTGTTATATTTTTCATTACATAGGATTTTTCTGATCGTTTTTGGTGTCTTAGTGTTACCTCCTCCCACGTTTCCTGCTGAATCGAGTTGCTTTCATTTGATTACAAGTTGCCTCTTCTTCCAAAATACATAAATTGTATGAAACTTAATGATGATGGAATTACATTCCATTTTAGTTTAGCAGACTTTATTAAGACGGACGTTTTTAAAATACATAAGTCCCCTTTACTATTTCTTCCCTCAGGTCAAACCCGGTGAGAAAGTTCCTGTAGATGGCCGGGTCGTTTCTGGGGAGACGACCGTAGACGAGTCCCTCATTACTGGGGAATCGATGCCCGTGAGCAAGAAACTGGGGTCCCAGGTTATCGGAGGATCGATCAACCAAAACGGACTCATCCTGATCGAAGCGACGCACATCGGCAAAGACACGACCCTCTCCCAGATCGTGAAGTTGGTGGAGGAGGCGCAGACGTCGAAAGCTCCCATCCAACAGCTGGCGGACAAAATCGCTGGCTACTTCGTCCCCATGGTGGTGACGGTGTCCACCCTGACCCTCATAGGGTGGATAATCGTGGGTTATGTCAACATTGAATGGGTCGATTCCAAGTATGATGAAAAGGTGAGGCGTTGAATAAGGCTGGATTCTCACGTGCATGAGGGATTTATTTGTTCTCCGTCCATCTGACGCACATGTACGTCCAGTATCTTTTTATTCCTACTTAATCGAAAGAAGCGGCAGTGGATTTGAGCGAAAGGCAGTTCACATGGACAGTGAACACGTTACTGGGTGTCCCCGAAGCGGGTAATTTGTGACCCTTAAAGTGTGACTTGCGGGTAGCCCTATTACTTGCACTAGAATAGTTCTTATTATTTCTTCCTAAGCGTCCACTTACCAGAATTCCAATGTTTCGAGGTAGTCTTGACTGATTTTTGATGCGAGAATATAAACTCCAATTCTTGATAAGGATAATAATAATATGGTTATACTCTAAAATTACAAATTAATTTCAGTAGATTATTGTTGTTTTTGTTTTTTATATCTCCCAAGGAGCATATGATACGAGGGGCGGTCAATAGGTTTTTGCGAATCGGTAGGGCAAAACAGAGGAAGGGGGATGGCTGTTTGTGGGGGTGTTAGGACAAGTTATGCCCCGTTAGGACCTGCAGCCGCACGCTCCTGCCTCGTCTATTTAAGAAGCCGTAGCTGATCGCAGATCGTCAGTCACAAATTTTTCAACAATGGAGAAGGTTGAGCACCGCGCAGTGATCAAATTTTTTACCAGGGAAGGCAATAATGCAAAAGAGATCCATGAACGCATGGTTGCAGTGTACACCGACACCGCCCCTTCGTATGCAACCATTGCTTGCTGGAATAGGGAGTTCCACCATTGGGCGTGAGTCCTTTGAAGATGACGCCCGTCAGACGTGACCAACGAGGACAATGTGCCCCGTGTGGAGAGGATGATCCTCGAAAATCGACGGATGAAGGTCGAAGAAATTGAGCGAGAACTTGGAATATCACATGGAAGTGTTATCAACATCATCCACGACAATTTGGCCATGACCAAGGCCTCTGCCCGTTGGGTCCCTAGAAACCTGACGCCCCGTGATCGACTTCAACGTCGTCAAAGTTCGGAGGAGCTGCTGCTCCTGTACAACCAAGACCCGGCGGGATTCGAATCACGCATAGTGACAGGTGATGAAATGTGGGTCCATCACTGGGATCCCGAGACCAAGCTCGAAAGCATGGCCTAGAAGCACAGTGCTCTCCGACCCCCATCAAGTTCCGGACCCAACCCTCAGCCGGGAAGATCATGGCCACCATCTTCTGGGATTCTGAGGGAGTGTTGATGGTGGACTATGCGCCTCGTGGAAAGACCATCACAGGCCAATATTACGCCGATGAACTGTCTGGGTTGAAGAAGTGCATCCGTCAGAAGCGGCGCGGCAAGTTGACACGCGGTGTCCTGCTCCTCCACAAGGCCAGAGATGCACAAGCTGCCCTGCGCGAGTGCGGATTCGAGGAGCTCAACCATCCCACCTACAATCCATATCTGGCGACCACTTTCTATTCCGCCAGCTCAAGGCTGCACTGCGTGGACGCCGGTTTGGGGACGATGAAGATGTCCAGCTCGCCGTCCAGGAGTGGATTGAACACATCAGTCGGGAGATTTCTGGTTGTCGGGAATTCGAAGCCTCAGGGACAAGTGTCGCAAGTGCATTGAAGTCGAGGGTAGTTATATTGAAAAATAATAAAACACTTTTCTTCATATCTCGTTTCCTTATATCCGAATTGCAAAGCTTATTGACCGCTCCTCGTATCTCTGCTCACTCTGCCCAGTTGGGAGATTTAGGAAGAAAGCTTTGATCCTACAACCTGTCTGTCGACCCTCACCAACGTTACCACAATTAAGTAGGACCGCGCTTACTGTGAGTCAGTCCTTACGCACCACGTTAGAGTGTAGGGAGATTTGATCTGCTTTGCCTGACAAGAATGTGTGAAAGAGTTGTCAGATCTACAGGTTGGGAGAATCTTGTATGATTGGACTGCTTGAAGAAGCTTAGGGTCCGAGAGATGAACCCATGCATGACACAATGGTCCTGGTTGAATCTTTAAAGTGGTTAAATGTCATGACTTGGTCTGAGCTTGTAGCAGGCGTATGAGGGATGTAAGTGTGGACATTCAATTCTACTGTCAGTGTGGCATGGCACGACTTGCTTATTAGTCAGCCTCGTTGATGAATAATAATTAATGAGCAGATAATGGTATCACTATTTACCCTCACTAATTTTCATTATTTTGCAAGGGCAGATTTTTTTTTTGCTTTGTTACCTGTTTATATATACATATTTCAATTTGGACGGGGTATGAATCATTGAAGCTCCATTGTTTACATTTCACAAATGCAGGATCTCTCGCCCGCCTAGTGGATACGGCGTTGGTCTTCTAACGTCAAGGTGTCGGGTTAAATCCCATCAAGAGCGAACGGACACAAATATCAGTCTGGGTACCAATTGCTAAATGCGCTGTGCTTACGCTCGCAGGGGTAGGTTGATCTTAGCAGGGTCATCACACACATAGCCACAGCACCGTTATCTTCCTCCTGTCTTCATATCACGCTCTTCTCTGTTCCAAGGAAACCTACTGATGGGTATTTGAATCTATATGCCCCTGACGCCGAACTTTTCCATCTTATCCCGAGGTAACGAAGGTTCCTACCCTATCGCTGGTTGATGTCAAAATATCCCCACCCCCACAAAAACACCTTTGGTGTCCTAGGATTCAACACCGATTGTCATGCTGATCTTTAGGCTGGTTTCATTAGCCAGGCTGGTGGGATTTCTCCACAAAGGAAAGATGGATGGCGCAACATAGTGGTAGTAATGGTCACAAAAGCATCGAAGTTGTCGGTAAGAAAATTGCTTCGATGAATGACTTATTTTTCGCTTCAGATGAAAGAAGGATTCACTCGCATCGAAATTATCCTCGAATTCGCCTTCCGCTGTGCCATCACGGTTCTGGCAATCGCCTGCCCATGCGCCCTCGGTCTCGCCACGCCCACAGCCGTCATGGTTGGCACTGGGGTCGGTGCCACGAATGGCATTCTTATCAAAGGGGCAGAACCCCTTGAAAATGCACACAAGGTAGAGAAATCTTGCCGTTGTGTGGGAAACTAAAGTAACGACTGTAAGTTGAGGGTTGTTCCATGGCAGGTTTGTTGTGGAGTAAAGAAGAGGCTACTTCCTGCTCATTCAGAACGTGTTTGTTGTCCTTAGGGGGAGGTTTAATGCGAGGCCCAGGACTTAGGGTAAAAGAGGTTTGATTATTTTTTAGCTCCATTATGCACTGATTATTCGTCTCATTTTGTGCCATTGATGAAATTGGTATTTTACTGAATGGACAAAGAGAAGGGAAGATGGAAATGGTAAAATTAAGAAGAATGCTTACAGAACAAGTATGCAGAGAAATGCCTTATGCCTTAGGAGAAACAAAAACTTTTCTAAAGTCACTGTTTAGTGATGCACTTTTCTAAGTTCTAATTCAATTTGAGACTATTGTCATTTACTGATCCATTTGCATTGTCCGCTCCCATCCCTCAGACCAAGTACGTCGTGTTCGACAAGACCGGCACGATCACCCGCGGCGCTCCGACAGTGACGCGAATCTGTCTCTACGTCTCGGAGTCTGTGTGTTCCTTTGCCCAGTTCCTTGCTATCATCGGCGTCGCAGAGTCGAACAGTGAACACCCGATCGCGTTAGGTAGGTTCATGAAACCCCCACATCAGAATCCTCCTACAGAGGGTGGGGGCTAAATCCTTTCGAGTGTCTATTACCGCAAGTTTAAATTCATCTTCGTCATCCCGCCATTTAAAGTTCTCATCCCTATTATCTGAGCCTTTTCCTGTTGCATTACTTTATAGGAATAAAAAAAAACAAAACATAAAAGAGAATTTGTCGACACCTCTTAAATTTGTATCTAAACGTTTCCATGGGAGGGCGGTCTTTCCTAACCATTTAAAACCCTCTATTTTCGTGTTGACCCTATCCCCCATCCCTTTTTAAGCTGGTTCGGTCCTCCTTTCTTCTAGCACCCACCTTTTTCCACCAGTATTCTCTCTCTTTTTCTAACCTCGCTGGCAGCAGCCAGTATTAAAAAAAAATATCTAGGATTAAGGCCACTCAGGGGAGTACCCTGTGTAACATGTTGCATTTGTACCTGGAGGAGTTGCACTTCCTGCTAGCCTAAGTGCAAATTGGGGAAGCACTGTCCCTGGGTTGAATTTAACTCTGACGGGTCAGGGGAAGTAGTAGTGCGCTTCATCCTCACCCCCTCTCAGCATTCCTGTTCTTCTACCATCACCTCAACCTTGTGTCTACCCGCAAAAAGGTCGATGGTCTATCGTGGCGATACCCCTGCTACAAGTAAAACCTGCAGGGGAAACACGAGCTGCAGTTCCTAGTGCGCCGCAAGGAGATTCCTTCCTTTACCTGGAATAGCAGAACGTCCTCCCGGCCTCAATGCCCGTAATGAAAGACCCGACACAGAGGGAACCTCCTCCCTGGGTCTAGGTTTAGGGGAAGCTGGTGCGTTCCCAAAGTCTTTTTATGCGCCTTTTCTACTACTACTCTTGCAATGGATGTTGGGTGTGGTGACTCCGACCTCTTCGAGGCCTGTCACTAAGCCTGGTCCACCGCTCCGACCTGCCTATCAGGCCACGTGTAAGATTTTGTCTGGGATTACCAAGGAGTGGTGGTGATGGCCGATGCCGCTTGTCCTATCGGCATCGGCTGGGGCTCGCAAGAGTCCCTCATCTGGCCGATCCCTTATCCGGGCCAGAGTAGAGCTCTTGAGAGCAGGAGCACTGATTTCAACTTTTTCGACCATGAGCGATTATGTCCCTCCCTTAATTCCCCACTCAATCTTGGTGCAGGGGCTTCCGTCCTACCATTCTCGAACTCTATCCCTTTTGGAACCGTCCACGGGTAGCCAGCGGTTCCTTGTATCCGCCGTCGACCTCGACTGTGCCTATGCTAGGAAGCTCCTTCGAGAGCTCGTTGTATCTCTCGGGCCGGTGGTACATCTGATTTTGCCCATGACCATCCTTTCCCCGTGGGGACCACCTTTGAGTATTTGTCGCCACGCCTCTGCTCCCAAAGCTTCCACAGCGCCGGGAATACTGCGTTCGAGCTTTTTGGAATACACTTCGTGTCCCGCTGCATCTGTGCCAAGTGTACACGGATGTGACTGCTCGGTTCGGGATATACTGCGTTGTGCCCCGTTTCGTAGATCGCATCGTGATCTATAGCAACTCACAAAGAGCTCTCAGTGCTCTCAAGGCATTGGATTTTTTCTCCCTAAGGTTCGTGGTATCTGTGACACTACGGTTGCCTCGTGCTGGGTGGATGTTAAGATTATCTTCTGTTAAGTTCCTGGACATGTGAGGTATTGCGCGGAATAAGGGCGCCAAAGAATCTGCGAAAGCTGTGCGACTAGACCAGTCTTTTGTTCCTTCTCACATTGACTACATCTCAGAAATCACGTCACATCTCCGGTCTTCCTGGGAAAGAAGATTGGACACGGCCGACGGGACGATAAAGCTGCTTGCCATCTTCGCTGCGACTGTTCCTGTTGACGTAGCCCCCAATGTCGTGGCGGACTCAGGAAGCTTTCTGACGTCTTAGAATCGGGCACACTCTCAGGATGTTCCGTCATTTGATGCGATTCCCTCCTTACTGCGACGACTGTGTTGTCCACCAGATTGTTCGGCACATTCCTTTCGCATGTGCCAGTCTGGGTGATCTTAGCGCACGTTACCTGTCCCGGTACTGCGACGAGCGGGGTCGCTAACGCTTGTTCTTAGTACTCTGGACATGTTCGTGTATCCTGACTAGAGTCGTTTAATTTTTGGAAGAGGCTTGCCTCCCGTACTGTATATAATTTTATGGGTGTTGGCTGTATGCCCAGCGGCCAGAGGGGGCCTTCCTCAGGCACATGAAATGCCATTGTGGTTTGGCTATGTCTTTATTCTCTTTTCTTTCTTTTCCTTTGGTTTTGCCTTTCTGGTGTTTTGTTTGCTTTGCTTTTGATCGGTTTTATTTTTAATCAGTAACATTAAGCTAATATGAGTATGGTGACTGTCGTTTGTATTCATTTACCTTCTCCGTTTGTCTCATTTCTTTTTATTTGGCTGCAATCTCTTATTCGGATTAACTGTACTAATCCATGATTCATATAGCCCACATTAAATTGTAAACCCCAACTAAATTTGCACTGTTTTTTTTGTGAATCTGTTAAAAAGAATTATCAATAAACTTATCTTCTATGTATTTATTTGTGCCTTTATTTAATAGCATTTTTCTGTAGTTTCTTGATGCTGATTTTAGTTTCTCATTTGAATATTATTTTCTCTCCGGGATTCTTTACTTCTTGATTTCACTTTCGAAGGCAATAATTTTCCAATGAGTTACAAATTTAGATGGAACCAATCTTAAACCAGACCAACAAGATTAGCTAACAAAATTGGCTGGCTACCTGACAAAAAAAAGACAACATACCTCTAAGGTCAACCACCAAAAAAGAGAGATTTTAAATCATACCCTTCACTTTGCTTTCTCTGCAGTGGGAGTCTGGATAGGTTGAACCAAACACGTCCTCTTTTAGAGTAAATAGCCCATGTCGTCTGCCCGTTTTGTTACCTTTCCTCTCTTGGCACCACAGCCATAAAGAAGTTTTGTGAGGAATCCATCGGGTCGCAGCTGATTGGAGTCTGCGAAAACTTCAAAGCCAAATCGGGTTTTGGCCTCGAATGTGTTATCAGGGCCTTGAATCGCCTGCTGCAGGAGGCTATGAATTCTACCACACTCCTCAATGCCAAAGGACTCAGCATCAGTTATATCAACGAGTTTGGGTGAGTCCCACGTTGGTTCACGTATCTTCCCATTTTGTTATCTGAATCGGCTATTTCTAGTTCTCATTAATTTTTTAACCCTGTCACCTTTTTGCCCTATGTACCATTCACACATTATTATTTCCCCAAACTTCTCTTGATTTCTGGTGCATTGAACCTTTGCAAAACGCAAAATTTGTTTGTATTTAAAAGTTTGCAGTTAAATGCTAGCAAATTATTGTACCATTCTTGTATAATCAACCTTTCAGGCGCGTTCTATTACATAAACGTTATTTTTTATCCCAAAACATTCGATGGATCCCTATATTTCCCTCCAACCTTTATTATACGGGGGTTTTTCTGTCTCCCAAGGTTGACAGAGTTGGTTGGGACTACAGTGCATGAACAAAACGACATGTTCCTAGTCGGGGACGCTCTCATTGACTGCTCAAAGGCTCCCCCTCGAAGTGGAGTGACAAGGACCTCCCTCCTCGGGAGTGAGGAAGACTCTGATGCGTCTCCGGGGGATCGCCAATTGCAGGAACCCTACAAGGTAGTCAGTCTTTTGTTGGTCAAGGGTAGTTGGTCCCTTTTGGTGGGTAGCTGGCCACTTTCATAGCAATGTTGGGTTTCGCAAATTTAGCAATTTGTGGTCAGAACTTCTTTTCCCTGGTTGTGCTTTTTAAATGGTACTTGTTTGCGGCAGATTGGTATCAAAGTAAGTGTCGTTTTTTTTTTTTCAATGTCTTCTGCATCTCACAGCCATAAAGCTTTCATGTTGGAGAGATTACACCAGTTTAAAGAGGTAAATCTTTTTCTCTTGTAATCTCTATTGCGTTTGTATTCCCGCTTGTAATATTTTCCAATCCTGCTGATTTGCCTTGTTTTTCTGATTGTTTCTTCCGTCTCCATTCCATTCCGCTTTGTTTTTATCCTGCAGAAAATGATTTCGAGGTTTAAATCCTTTGTAAATTCCCAAAACAGAGTAGCAAGTATCTGATAGCCATCAACATTTGGATTGGATATTATGTTCGGTTTGAGTGGAATCTTCAATCTTTTCAGGGGAGTCTAGGTTCCTTAGCAATGGCAGTATATCTTTAGATATTGCCTCACTCCGACTGAGGTCACTCCACTAACTCCCACCGTTTTTATCCGTGTGCATTACTAAGCAGAGATGGGATAATGAAGTGGGTATCTCTCTATATTGGTTTATATGAAGGATAGAAATGGCTGGTTAGCCATCCTAAAAATACTGTGAGTGATTGAGAAAGGCACCAGTTTTTTTTCTGTCCACTTCCTCCTGTAATTTTTCCTTGATTCTGAAGCCTTGTTAAAATGGTGGTAAAAGCCTTTCCCCCCATCCCTCCCGGGCCTATCGATATCCAGCCATGAATAGAAAGGAATTTTGTTATTTCACTGCTAATGTGGATGCAGTTTATGGGGTTGGAGTTGACTCGGATGATCAGATAGGCCCTTGTGGCTTTTTCATCCATGGAATGCAGGGTTGGCAACCCCCCCCCCTTCCCCAAATTTTGAAAAAGGCCCCAAAACCCCGGTTATATTTAAAAAAAAACACAAAGGCTACAATCATTAGAATAACGTAGAAAAAGAATAGCTATCCCTATTTTTATAATTTTAATAATTAATTAGTTTAATAACTATATTAAGGTAAGAACAGAACTCTGATCAAGAATTATGGGTACCCATGATAGCCATAACCTGTAGAAGGAGTCAATATCTGAGAAATAACCTTAATTTGATACATATTTGTTTAAATTATAAACATAAATATGCATTTTAAATGAAATAATGATGAGTAGCGTTCATTTCTTTATAAAAAGGTGTAATTAAAAAAAAAACTGGTTTTTTTTTTTTTGCCAACCCTGGTTGAATGATGTTATGTTATTGTCTGGCAATGAATGATGGCTAAAACAAACATGAAGAAAGGAAGTGCAAGAGTACTGACTAAGATTGAGTAGACTGCCGTGGCAACCCTATGTAACTAATTGCCTGTTGGCCCTGTAGAGCATATTCAATGCAATTCAAAAAAGGGAAGTAATAGTAATGGAAGTACGAATTAGCGAACGATTATAAACTCTTTTACTTTGTTAAAAAATGTGAAAAAGAAAGTCTCACACAGATTGCTCATAGGTAGGTCTATTTATGATATGTCGGAGTTAACAGGGGTTTTTAAACCACCTCGTTTTAGCCTACCAAATGTAGGAAAGGTATTTTCAAATTTAAGTCCTTTCGTCGCTATTAGATTAGATTTACGTAATAGGTTCTATCCCATTAACTTGCATGAAAAAGCGCGTCCTAATTTTGGTATCAAATTGGTTAAGACCGGTAGGACTTTTAGGTTTAGAAAGTTACCCATGGGTTTTAGTGGTAGTCCTTTCATTATGCAACATTTTATGTCCACAATTTGCAATGCATTAAGTTTGGGGTAAAGTTATATGTGTACTTAGATTATTTTCTAGTTATTGGTGAATTGAACAATGTTTTAAATTTCCTGGATTCATTTTTGGATTCTAGTTTGCGTCTCAACATGGACAAGTCTGTCATTCCTCCCACTACTTGTATTATGTTTCTTATCAGTTATTAATATTCGTAAATGGTTTGTAAGGTTAACCAAGGAACTTAAAGATAAATATGTAAAGCCCTCGATTATATTAAAATGCTTCCTTTCTTCAAAATTAAAAGGTTATTTTGGTTAATTCTTGCAGGCCTTCTAAACTTGGTGCTTCCTAGTCTTAAATTATCATTTTATTGGGTTCAGTTGGCATATACAAATTTTTTCAATAAGTTTTCCAATGTAAAGGTATCGTCCTTGGGGGCCCTGCTCCATTGCCAACCGGTCCCCTGGGCTCGGGCCCGGGCCCGGGCTCGCTTATATTCGCATTTTGCGACGCCTCACCTGAGGGGGGCAGGTGCGCCTGGTCTCTTCCTAATTATTTCTTTACTAATAATATATTACTTCTTGAAACGATGACTTTTTGGTTTTCTCTTTTACTCTTTTCCAGGGGTCAACTATTTTCAAACAACATGACGCGGAAAGATCCCCTTTCAAATCCCTGATTGTCTTTTCGTCCGCCGCCGTTAATCTGAGATTTGTGCGCTCCGTGGCGGATAGGGTGTCCCAGACCTTCTCCCCAGGATGGGAGAAGGAACCTTAAGGTGACCTCGTCCGGGGTTCCTTGTGCTCCGCCTATATAAGGGACCCCGCAGGTCGGAAAACCTCAGTCTTACCTCGTCTCCCGGAGTGTGCACATCTCAGATTCCCCCACCCATTCCACTCATTCTCTCCTGCCTTCACATAATTTGTCATTATATTTACTTTGTATTTTTATTCTTGTATACCTAGCCCCTCAGGTCGATATTTCCTCAATTTTGTATTCCTTATTAAAATAAAAAATGGAGCAAATCTAGTCCTTCGGGTGGAGGTACCCCCCAAGAAAAATCGCTTGCAGTGATCATTCTTGTGACTGTTAATGCCTTCACCAGAGATGGCATAATATCTTCGGCAATTATACACCGTTTTAAGAACAACAGCGGGTTATGTACCTTCTACATATTTTCACTTCCCCTTACTTTAACTACTTTCTCCCCAAACTTCTTTGGTAAAAATACCTCTTTCGTTTTCGCCTTAAGTAACTTTTTCTCCCCCCTCCCCCCTGCAGGTGCTTTTGGGCAATCGAGATTGGATAGTTCAGAACGGCATTGTTGTCACTGACACTGCTAACGAGCAGATGGCCCAACAGGAGGAGAGAGGACACACTGCAATTTTGGTTGCAATTAATGGTAAGGATGGATTGACATGGATTGTTAAGAAATGGAGATTAATCCAACAAGGGCATGTCAACTCAGTGAGGAAACTAGGGAGAGGTGAAGAGGGGAAGCATTAAGCAACAGTAAGGATGAATAGAGTAACAGGTTTCTTGAGCATTGTCATAGTCATCGTGAACCACCTTCCAGTGTGGCCAATAAAAGTACCCTCCCACTACCACCCTTTTATATCCAATAAAGCACAGAGTCTCTTATCCTTTTTCCTGCTCATTGACCTCTCTTATCAATGGTGTGTTACAATACCGTCCAAAAAGATAAGAACCCCTGTATTTCTATCACATCTTCTATAACATCCTACCTTCCTTGGGTGTCAGCCTGGTAAAGCTGGTGGCAATATAGGCTCGCGCCTTGCCCCTATTAAAACCAGCGCACCCACTCACTGAACTTTTGTAAAAAGTGAATAGGCTGCGCGCCTACAACGAGTCGCCAGACTAAGACCAAATTTGCAATGGCGCTGAACGGAACCTCGATTATTTCAGGGCCACTTATTGAGAGACTACCTGGCGTTTTCGAGCCCACTGACTTCAAACGTTTTCTGGTTATTCGCCCCCGAAGGGACGCGGCGATTTGCCTTCCTGGCCGCCGTGCTGACGGGACTCAGCGCCCCGTTCGGCCCCAGCTTGTGTTTCTTCCCTACTTTATCACTTCCTCTATAACCTCTCCCACAACTTTCTCTGGTCGGCCTCTATTTTCACAGGGGAGATGCTGACCTTCTCAGCCAACTACCCCGGATCGGGGCTGAGGGGGGGGGGGGGGGGCAATGTTCTCTAACCCCTTAGCTCCGGTTTGGGATGGTGGGTTTTTAACAAACTGTTTCATCCCCACCCATATCTTCCTCACATCTCCTTTCCTCACTTCACTATTTATCTTTTTACGCCGTGTCCAAGGTGGAGCCGACATGTTGAAGGGCTGCCAGGTCACTAGGCAGGATGGGTGGCCCAAAATGGCGGCACCTGGCTCTGCCAGCCCCGTACGCACCCCTTGCAGAGCGTACTACAGCTATGGATGATTAGCGTCTGCATCCCGTGAAAATAATAGGGTCACCATGCCCAATGATGAAATTTTAAAAAATCTTCCCTTAATTTTCCCCCATCCACCGTCGGAGCCGCCCTCGGGCAGCTCCACCTTTGGAGTCACCCTTATGTGACTCCATCTTACCAGTGGCAGCCCCACCTTTACTTTCCCAAGGGACTGCCAAGAAAGCCAGCATGCAGCCCATAGCCAGCCACTCCCCGTTGAAGCGGCTTGGGAGGGCAAACCCCCTCAGGGAGGAGAGGGAAGACGGGGCCCATCGGCCGCTGCCTCCATAGACCTGCTGGCTCGGATACTAACCTTAGCTGTGGTAAAGTCTTGTGCCTCCCCATACAACCTGGCTCATGACACCACTGCCAATGGGACCTGTGATGACCAAATAGAGCCCCTCTTCCCCATCCGAGATAGACATGGTCTTTGAGGCAACCCAGCCTCAGACGGTAGGGCCTTTCATGGGGGCGAATCCCGGCTCGGCGCCAAGCACCGAACTCCGGCTGGTGCCCCTGCGACCGCCAGGACGTTCTCCACCTCGGAGAAGGACCTTGCTGAGGCCAGTCCATCTGGCCTGGGTGCTCCTGCCGGTGGAGGGGAGAAGCGGGTTCATTCCCCCCCCCCTCTCCTAAAAAGAAATAAAAAAAACTCTGGGCTCCTCTCCAACCGCGGTGGCTGTGGGGACGGATCGGTCTGCTGCCACTTCGGTAAGCGACCAAGCCAAGATTGGCACGTCCGGCCCCTCTGCCCCCCCCTCCCTCCGAGTGCAGCGTCCGTAACTAAGACTAAAAGTGCTAGTGGGCAGAGCGAGCCTCGATTACATCGGGGCCCCTCATTCAGACTACCCGGCGTTTTCGAGCGCGCTGACTTCAAACGCTTCCTGGTTATTCGCTCCACTGATGGGAACATGATCCATCAGAGTACAGCTTTAGCTAGTGTGATTGGTAGAAAGCCGAAGGTGACCCTTTTCTCGGACGGGAGCCTCTTGGCGAATGCGTCGAATTCCTCCGAGTGTGACGCCGCACTCTACCATTGACTCCGAGAAAGGAGTAGCTTATGCGAGAGAACTTGTGTATTACTCCATAGAAGACATCACCTTAGAGCTGGCCGACCATGGGACGGTCAAAGTCGAAGGTGCGATGAGAAAACAGGGAGGGGCTTCGATACCCACCCCTACACTCTTCGTCACGTTCGACTGTGACAAGCTTCCTGATTCGATGCGTGCCGGTTGGTATCGCTACCGAGTGAAGGCATTCGTGCCACTGCCGCGGAGGTGCTATTACTGCCACCGCTTCGGCCATACTAATCGCTCCTGTCGACGTGCAAAGTCGGGGTTACCCGAAACCTGTACAAGTTGCTCCAAGGCCACACACGATAAGTCCAAATCGTGTGTGGCCAAGTGTGTCAATTGTGGAGAGCCGCACCCCGCTTCTTCGAAGCAATGTGGTTCCTATCTCCTTGAGAACGAAATCCTTGCCGTTCAGGCTCAGGATCGTCTCTCATTTCGCAAGTCTAAGTATTTGGTCCGTGCGCGTCCGGCGTTTCCCGGGACGTCCTATGTCAATGTTGAGAAAGACACCCTCTGCTCCTGGCCCATCCAGGCCTACGAGCACGGTCGTTTCCACGCCCATTCGGAACCCTTCTGCGGCTTCTACCCACCCTGGGCGCTCCCCTGGTAAAGCTGGTGGAACAAAGTGTTCACACCCAGCTCCGGCTAAAACCAGGGCTCACCTCTCTTCCCCTAGCGTTGCCCGTTGGCGAAACGGCCACGCGCCTCCACCAAGTCGTTAGACTCACAGGAGGCAACACCCCTAAAGAGGGTCGTGAGGCCATCTTCCGGGGTTCCTAAAGTTGTCCCCCGAAAGGAGGACAGCACCTAAAGGAGCTTCGGCTCCTTCGCCCACACCCAGTGGTGGGCTGGGTGGCTCGGAGACGGTGGATCTTCAAAAAGAGGGCCCTTCGCCTCCGAAGCCGCCCCGCTCGCCTAAGGTTTCGAGGCGGAGGGAGGAAAAGACTCGCATGGGAGCCTAGCCTCCCCCAATAAGTCCTCGAAGGCGACAGCGCATTGTCCGGCTAACAGCGCCCGGAGTACTGCCTTGGGAAACGTATGACCATTCCCGTAAGGGTTTTTTTCTTAGAAGATGGCTACCGCGTATCCTCCGAGCTAGGCCTAGAAGGTATATTACTTCAATGGAATTGTGGACTCCGGGCCAACCTGGAGGAGTTGCGGACTCTCGTCTCCTCCCGTTCCACGTTAGGTATCGTTTTACAGGAGAACATGCTGGGCGCATGCCCCCTGCCCACTCTCCCGGAGTATAAGGGTTTTGCGACCCCACCACCATGGAATGAGGGCCGGGTGGGAGTCTGTGTGATTTACACCCAGCATGATGTCTCAGTTCTCCTCTTTGCTCTAGATAACGTATTTCAGGCAGTAGCTGTGCAGCTGCACCTGGATAGGAGGTATATTATTATTTCCGCGTACATTCCACCGTCAGCCGATTTCGAAGCGAGGGACTTCTGCCGCGTCGTGGCACGGTTGCCGAGGCCCTTTGTCTTGCTCAGAGATCTGAAATAGACACCTTCTGGGGAAACTACTCAATTAATTCCAGGGGTCAATTCCTTGCTGACTGATCGACAAGTTTGAGATGGGTGTCCTATATGTGGATGAATTTACATATCACTTTTCGAAAACTGCTTCATTTTCCTGTCTCGATCTATCTTTGTCTCTCTGGTTGCACAGCCTGATTTTGATTGTGGGGTGGTCGATGACCTCTATGGTAGTGATCACTTTCCCATTCAAATATCATTTTCTGGGCCGCTGCCGCCCGAGACCCCGCCCTGGTGGTGCTTGGCGTGGGCGCAGTTGCCTGCATTTCAGGAAATGACTGAATTCTCTATCTCAGTCCAGGAGTTTAGGTCGGTAGATTAGGCCGTTGAGTTCTCCGGCAAACTTTTCGCCGCGGGCCTAACTACTATTCCTAGAAGGTCTGGCCGTTTTGCATGCTCACCACTCCTGTGGTGGTCAGCCGAGTGTGAGAAGGCCATTAAGCAGAAGCGTTATGCGTACATGCGCTATAAGCGCCGCCCGAACGATTTCACTCGATGAATTCCGTCGGGCTAGGAATAGGTTACGGTATATTTCAAAGCACGCCCGCCGCCTTTCTTGGCGGGCATACGTGTCTTCACTAAACGGGAAGACCCCTCTAGCAGAGGTGTGGAAGAGAGTCAAAACGACTATGGGCAAGTTCTCGCAGGACCCCCCTCCCGTTCTCCAGGTGGAATCCTTCAGGACCGCTCTCTCCGCATTCTCTAGCCGGGATGCTGCTCCGCCAGCATTCAATGCGCGTTGTGATGTCGCGGAAGGCCGCCGGCTGGACTTTCCAGAGGCAGAGAACCCTTCAACGACAGGTTTATTCTGAGTGAGTTGCGTTCCGCTTTTGCTTCGTGTGTGGACACAGCCCATGGTCCGGACGATGTCGCGTACGCCATTTCGACACCTGGGTGAGCGAGGCATGGCCTTTCTCAGATTCCTGGCGAATCGCTACTGTGCTGCCTTTGGCAAACCGGAGAGAGATCACTCTACCCCGGCCGGATTTCGCCCAATCTCTCTAACCTCTTGCGTGTGTAAGTTAATGGAGAAATTGGTCAAAGCTCAATGAGACTTTTTTTTCTGCACAGCGGACGCCATCTGTCTTCTGCCTGTAGAGCAAGTTGAGGGTGTGTCACAGGAAAGTGTCCTCAGTGTCACCTGCTTCTATGTGGCCATCAATAGCATTATCGCAAATCTCCCAGCTGAGATTTCCTCAACTCTATATGTGGATGACTTAGCGCTTATCTGTTCGTCGCCTAGACTTCCATTTGTCATCCGTAAGCTACAACGGGTTATAAATACCGTAACTGATAATGCTTCTTCCAAGGGCTTCCGCTTTTCTGCAGTAAAGCCCAAGGCTGTCCACTTTTACAATCATAGATCGGTGATATGGGACCCTCCCCATTTTTCACTCTATGGTGTCCCTGTCACCTTTAAGCCCCATTTCAGATTTCTAGGGGTGATCTTTGATTCGAGGCTTTCTTGGAGGCCTCATTTGGACGCCTTGAAAAAGTCTTGCCTGAAGAGAATGGACATAATGAAATTACTGTCACACACTTCTTGATGAAGTGATCGACGTACCCTGTGGCTTTTGTATTCAGCATTGGTCCAGTCAAAGCTGGACTATGGGTACAGGTGTACTCCTCTGCCTCGCCGTCCATCCTTGAAAAATTAAATACTGTGCGTAACCAAGGTGTGCGCCTGGCTTCTGGAGCCTTCAAGTCCTCCCCTGTGTGGAGTCTCTATGCAGAGAACGGGGCTCTTCCTCTTCCTTTTTACAGGCTCAAGTCTAATATCAAATATCTTTTTTGACTTGAGCAATTACCATGGTCGCCAGTATATGAGTGCACGTTCAATTTGCGAACAGTGACCTCATATGATAGATTTTCATCCCTGGCTCGCCCCTTTGCTCTGCTCATGGCCGAGCACACAAGACGTCTAAGGGAGTTTTCTGTTATTCCGTTTTCATTACCAAAGATTCCCCCATGGCTCATACCACCTGTAGTGGTATGCAAGCTGCTTACTAGTAGGCCCAAGGATCAGTTCTTGTCTGTAGTTTTGAGAACCATGTATGATCAACACTCCTCCCACCATCGGCCTAGCACCTTTGTGTTCACCGACGGGTCCAAGTCATCGGACGGAGTTTGAGCTGCTGCTGTCTTCCCATTTCAGACAGCATTGATTCGCCTACCAAGTGCAGCTTCTGTTTTCACAGCAGAACTTGTCGCCATTCTTGCTGCACTCTTTGTTATTGCTCCTATGCCATCTGGTTGTCTTACGATTTTCTCTGACTCCCTTAGTTCTCTGGAAGCACTGGCTGCTTTTGGTTCTAGCCATCTGCTGGTTTCCAAGATCCAGCGGTGGCTTTTTTATCTTTCTCGTATTCACAAGATTTCTTTTTGCTGAGTGCCCAGTCACGTGGGCATCCCAGGTAATGAAAGGGCGGATGCTGTGACCAAGGAGGCGGCATCATTGGGGACACACCCATCAACCCCAGTCCCACTTCGTGATGTCTATCCCCTCATCACCGAATATGTAGTCAGCTTATTGCAGAAGATGTGGGATGAGCTCCCTCGCACCAAGCTCCATTCCCTAAAACCTTCAGTCCTCCCATGGCCACGTACCATGAGACCACGTAGACTGGAAGTTATTTTGTGCCGACTGAGGGTAGGCTATTGCCGCCTCACTCATGAGCATTTGATGAATGGGCAGCCCCCACCTTTGTGCATCTTGTGCGGGGTTCAGCTGTCCATCCTTCACATCTTTGCCGAGTGTCCCCTTTTGAGAAATCTTGAGAGGAGGGTCTTCCCTTTCATTACTGGTCAGATGGCTTCCCCAACAGGTTCTGCGGGGCATCTTGTCTGAGACTCATGTCTCTTTTAGTGTGAATAGAATTTTTAAATTTTTAGAAGAATCTAATCTTTTAGCCAAAATTTAATATATTGTTTCATGATTTTATATTCTCTGTTCTTGTCTCTATTGTTGATCCATCTTATAGTCTATGTTTTTATCCTTTGTCAAGTTCTCATAGTTTATTTTTGATATCCTTTTACACCCCTTGATGGTTTTAAATTCCTGTACTTCCATTCTATTGATCTTAATTTCATAGCTATATTTTTGTATATTCTCCAGATGTCTATATTTTTATTGAGAATTTTCATGCAAATTAACCGTTCTTGAATTTGGCTGCGGGCTAGTCCGTTTGGGCTTTGCAGCATTTATTTTTGGCACTATTCATTCTGTTTGAACTTAGAGTGGCTCTACCAGTCGTTGCTTCTGTCTTCACGGCCGAGATGATAGCAATCTCCGCATCTCCTGTTTCCTGGTATCCGTGACGCCAATGTTGCCGTGAGCCGGGCAGGTATCGAGATTATATTCTGCTGGGTTCCTGGACATGTGGGCATTGCATGGTATGATCGCGCCGATGAGGTTCACCGAAGAGTCTGGGAGGACTCGGCGACCACGCCTGCGTTTCGCTCTTCCTCCCATCGATTACATGCAGAAATCATTACGCCTCAGTTGTTCCCGTCGACCTACCTCCCGATGCCATGAATTCTTCAGGTTGCTTTCTGTCATATTCTAATTGGGCAAACTCGCGGGACGCACCGTCATTTGATGGAGGGACAGCCATCAATTTATTGCGACGACTGCGTTATTCCTGTCTCTTCGGCACAGTCTTGTTGAATGTCCCAGTAGGGGTCATCTTCGCACACGTTATCTGTCCCCGTAGCGGGGCGAGCGGTGTCGCTACCGATTGTCGTCCCTTGTACTCGGGACTGGTCGTCATACAGCCTCTTAGACTTCTTACTTTTTAGAAGAGTTTCGCCTCCATATTATTTGATTCTCTTTTTGTTGGTCGTATGTTCCTGCGCCGGGGAAATGTTGGCCTCCTCCCGATGCGTTTTTTTTTTGTCGGGGTTGTTGTGTGTGTGTGTCGTTGTTGTTTTTTAAGTAGTAGTAGCAGCAGCTTTAATTACGGCAACTTATGCCCTTCAATGCAGTCGCCAGATGGGCGTTAACCTCCCCCCCCCCCCCCGCCACACCTTTTCACTCATATTTATTTCTCTCTTTCCTTCATTTTGTTTCCATCCTCTCATTTTTCCACTAGTATGAAGCTCCTCTTAATTGTCCGTTTATTTATTCAGGTTTGTTTTTAATTTAAATCTAAATCCACCGAAGCTCCCGCAACAAGTTTGTGAGGAGAGATCTGTAAAGAGTAAAGGAAAGCGGTGAAGTTGGAGGAAGGGAAAGTATGTTGAAGATATTATATAGCCGAAGATCCTTTTGAGTTATTGGGGTGGAGAGAGCATGCAGCCCTCTAGATGTTAGCTGCAGCATGGTTTCCCTTGCTACTGCTTACTTCCCCCTTGCAGGAAATATTTCGTCAGTTAAAATCATTCGCCTCATTGTCAATCTGCTCTCAGCTAATGGAAATCATTCACATTAAACGATTAAGGACCGCAGATCGGAATTACCGCTGGCCCCAAACCTTCGACGGTACCTTGGGGTATTTTGGTTTGCTAGAGGAAATTTGGTATTGGTTTTCTCTGTCAGACCACAGGGGTGTTTCCAAAGAGGTCATAAAGTTTGCACATTTTAATGGTGTCTATGGCTACTATTAGGGAAGTTTCTTAACAAATGATCGATATCTTAGCATTTTTTCATCAAAGTCTTCACCCTACATCCCCATCCCTCATTGAATGCTATGCTCGCATGAATGACCGATGTGCCCTCGGTCATTTTTGCACATCGATCCATTTTATATCTGCCCTTTATATTCTTCTGTGTCCCACTTCTTTCGTTGCATAATTGGCTGCATGTCCCCATTAGTCGCCGTCAATTGGGGGACGCTCATGTTTTCTCGATGTGAAATGGTCGTCCCTTGTACAATTCAATCGAGTTCGGTCGGGTTTCAGGTCTGTTGGTTGGGATGGTGGCGGTCTCGGACTCAGTCAAACCAGAAGCCTCTCTCGCCGTGTATTCGTTGAAGAAAAAGGGCATGGAAGTGATTCTCCTGACGGGGGACAACCAGAAGACTGCGGTGGCCATCGCCAAGCAAGTGGGCATCAACCGTGTGTTCGCCGAAGTCCTCCCTTCGCACAAGGTTAATCGTCTTCGTTTCGCTCGTTCCTTAGTGTGGCTCGGTTGTACGAATGGGGCGCGATTTTTAGGATCGTTCAGTTTACCGACTTTCATTCTTTTCAACTCGGAGGGACTGTATTTTGCATTTCCTCGTGTCCTCGCAAGGATATTTGTTTAGTTTGTTAAGCAGGGTAGGTTCCACATCCTTCTCTCCCATAGCGCTCAGATACTCTATCCAGGCAGTTACTTTCTACATGTTTGGGATACGGCCAACCCGAGAGCCACATCGGTGTGGTAACTTACTGAATGAAGTCCCGATTCCGGTTCCCGCAGAAGGGTACCCTGTGTAACCTGTTACACTTGATACCTGGAGGAGCTGCACGTCCTCCCGAGGTAGTGGGAATGTTTTGGGTACTCTTCCTCCTGGCTCTCTCTCAGTATTCCTTTTTTTATACGAATCTTCAACCCTTTGCCTTTGTTTAAGGATCTAACCATTTAGCCCATGCCGTGTCAGAAGAGAGGCTTTGGAACGTCATCGTGCTGCGACTGTTCCCGTGGACGTACCCCTCATCAATGCCGCAGCGGCTTCAGGTCGCTTCCTGTCGCTTTCTATTAGGTTGACCAGAAAGTCCTGACTCACTTAGGAAATGGAAAGAAAGCACCAAATTTTATGGAGCAACACCAAGATTAGGTTAAGTTAGCTTTACTCATTCGACTACCAGCCTCCGTACACTGCTGTTTTTTATTGCTCCTGTGCAGTTAATTTCTCTTTGTGTAAGTCCCAAGTGACAGAGAAATGAGTTTGGAAGAAAGTGGAATTAGAATTTTGATTCGCTACTGTTACAAGCAAAAACTTTCTACAAGAGTGTGAAGGAAATTTGCGATACTGAAGGAGAAGGTGGTACAGACAATCAACCACGTTCTGGCCGACCATCAACCTTGTATCTAGGACAGATTCCAATGCTGACATCGCTGGAAGAAGATCGTAGAGAATGATGGACTTTATTTTGAAGAATAAATGTTGGTGTTCCTCCATCAAATTTTGTTGTTTCTTTCCTCTTCTTAAGTGACTCAGGACTTTCTGGCCAACCATATAATTGGGCACATTTGTGGGACGTACATCCATTTGATCAAGCGCTCCTCTGCACCATACTGCGACGACTGCGTTGTCCCCCAGACTATTCAGTATATTTTTGTTGAATGTCCCAGTCCGGGTGATCTTCCCGGTACCGGAACTAGTGGGATCGCTACCGCTTGTCCATAGTACTCGGGACGAGTTTGTGCACAGACTTGTAGATTATTTGATTTCTTGGATGAAGCTGACCTCCACCGTTAGTGGCGGGCCTCCTCCAGGCGCCTGAGCGTGTTTCCTTAATGGTTTTGTTGTTTTTGCCTTTGATTGTTTCGGGGGATTTTTATTAGTATTTTTATTGACTTGGTTTGTGTTTTTAATGTAGTCGAGTATTAGGCAGGAAAGTAATTACAGAGACTTGTACCCTTGGAACAGTCGCCACATTGACGCTATAAATTAAAATGTCAGTCTGTGAGATATTCGCCAATGTTACCTGCTCCGGTAATGGGACGAGCGTTATCGCTACTGCTTCTCTCCTGTAGTCGGGACAGTTCATGCACACTGAATTGTGTCCTTATGGAGTTTTTATTTTTTTGAGGAGGCGGACCTCCTCAATTGTATTTAACATTTTAAGTGTTGGGTGCGTTCGTAGGTGCCCGAGGAAGAACCTCCCACACCACAGGGTTTTTCTTTTTTTACAGCAAGATTTTGTTTTGGGGGCCATGTTGTTTTGCTTCATGTTCTTCTTTTGTGTTTGTAATAGGCTAATATAATTTCTGCCCTTATTGCCATTCACTAGATTGCCCCCCTATATATATAAATGTATGCAACGTCCGCAAGCTTCAGTTAGACGACGTGTGGAATTGCAGGGTGGGTTCGTTAATCGAGGCAGGATCAATAGGCAAGGGGAAAATCAATTAACGCTTCATTGCGTAAATCATCAACCGAGACTCTCGGCCACAGGTGAAGAAGGTGCGCCAGCTTCAGGCTACTGGGAAGAAGGTGGCGATGGTTGGGGACGGTGTTAATGACTCTCCCGCTTTGGCTCAGGCTGATGTAGGTATCGCCATTTCATCGGGGACTGACGTTGCCGTGGAAGCCGCCGATGTCGTTCTTATAAGGGTGAGTCGAAGACAGCCTCATACCAAAATTCAACGGCGACTTTCGCCTTAGTAGGCAGTCGCCAGATGGGCTCTTTAACAACAAAGAAGCCAAAATTCTCCTTTATTGCTGAAAGAACTATTTTAATACTAAAATTGAAAGCAACTTTTCCATCATATGATTTCTTTTCTAAGCGTGTGTTTGGACATCAAATAGAGATCGGAAAGAGGCTGGAAGGGAAATCCTTATGGAAAAAAGTGAAGGGATTTCTGTGGGGCAAACTTAGATGAATTAGGCACTTTACCCGTCCCCAGCTCCCTAAATAATCTATTTTGGGTAGGCTGGTTATATGCTTTCTCCATATTTTCTTCTCTGACTTCACTATCTTTATGACCCTCCCCCCCCCTCTTTTTTATATTAAACTATCAGATTTGTCTCTATTGTTTTGTCAAAATGTCTTTATTTTTTTCGAAATGTGCAGAATGACCTCCTAGATGTGATTGGGTGCCTGGATCTGTCGAAAAAGACTGTCCGAAGAATTCACACCAACTTCATTTTCGCCTCCATCTACAACATCGTTGGCATTCCACTGGCGGCTGGGGTCTTCAGACCTATTGGTCTTGTTCTCCAGGTTTGTATACCTCAAGGTTGGATGAATCACACATTTGCTGTTCGACCTTGACCTTTTTCTTTACCTACCTTGCCAAGAGCTCTGATGAGAATGCCTTGGTTAGTTTTCGATTCCTAATTTCAAAAATAATAATAATCTCCTAGGATGTGACTGCATGGCGGAGTGAAGAAATCATAAGCCTCTTATACGGGAGAAGAGGCTTACTCTTCTCCTAGGCCTACAAGTGCGGGGGTTTATCCTTCACCCCATTCTGTGGAGTCGCCCATGGACGACTCCATTTTCACCCAATGGGATCCCCCTCCCCCTTTTCTATCACAGGGGACTGCCAATAGAGTAGGCAGGCACCCCAAAGCCACCGTTGCCGGTGTGAGCTACTTGATAGGCCCAACTAACCTTACGGGGGCAAGGTACAATGAGCCAGTCGGTCTGTGCGCCCTGTAGTCCTGCAGTCGTGTATTTTGACATTGCGTGGGTTCGGCGTGCCTGCCTCCCTTTTCTTCCTCGATGGAGGTTGGTTCGCCGGCCAGAGACATTACTGTAACTGAAAGTACCTCGAATGGAATCCGTGATGCCTTGGGACGGGATGGCCACATGGAGGCCTCCCCGAAGATGGACATGGTCCCAGTGACCACCCAGCGCTGTATGGCAGGATGTTCCATAGTGGCGAACCTGTGCTCTGTACCAAACACCGAACCTATATCCGCTCCTGTGCAAGCTTCTCTTCGCGTGGCTCGGACCCCCTATGACCCAAGGAGAGGAGAGACGATCTCCTCCGGCTGGTGCCCCTTACCAGCCAAGACCTTCCCCATCTCTGAGAAGTATCTTACTGAGGCCTTTCCGTCCTGCCTAGGTATTCCTTATGGCGGTAGAGAGAAGCGAGTTCATTCCCCACCCTTTTCTCCCAAAAGGAGAAAGGACAGGAAGAAAAAGACAAAGCGCATTTAGCGTTCCTCTTCCTCAACGGGAGCCACAGAGACGGACAGATCCGCTGCTGTTTCCGCAAGCGAACAGACCAAGATTGGCACGTCCGGCTCCGAGGCGCCGTTGGGTAGGGGGGATCAGACGTAAGACCAAAGTTACAAGTGCGTTGAGCGGACCCTCGATTACGTCGGGGCACCTCATTGAGAGACTACCTGTCATTTTTGATCCCTCTGACTTCATACGCTTTCTTGTTATTCGCTCTGCCGGCATGTTGACCAAGGGCAACGGCACATCAGAGTAGAGCATTAGCTAGTTTGACTGGTAGTGATTCAAAAGTCACCCGTTTCTCCGACGAGAGCCTTCTGTCGACTGTGTCAGATCCCTTCGAGGCGATCATGATTATTGCCCTTCAAAAACTTAATGGCTCGCTGGTGACTCACGCCGAACTCAGCTCGGTGCTGCCAGAAGATGTTCTCGCTTCGCCTTACTTATGACCTTTCAATCTTCCTTTGTGCGACCCAGATGCCAGCTCGAGCGTCGACTCCAACAGCCATTGAACCCTATCTCTCGTTATGCCGAATCGCACAGGTTTCAGTTTTCATTTGCCAAGACTAAGGTGTTGCACTTCTACCGCCATTCACGGTTCTATCCCGACCCCCTACTTGTTCCTAAATGGGGTTCTTCTGGAAGTGGTGGGCTCGCAACGTTTCCTTGGTCTTGTTTTCGACCGACACCTCACCTGGGAGGCTCATATTCGCAGCCTTGGACATTCTTCATTCCGTGATATTCAGCACTTGGGGGCTGATAAGGCTTACTGCCTTACTTTTTTATCGATCCTTTGTTCGTTCGAAGCTCGACTACGGATGGGAGTTTTATGCATCCGCAGCCGAGCGTGTCTTGCGGAAGGTGGACTCAATCCAGTGATATAAATGAGGAGTGGCACGATGCAATGGTTAGCTTGACAATTTTGTAGGTCAAATTAAGATTTTCCAAGGGGAAAATGTAAGGTTATGGAATGCCTTGGGATCAATGATAGATGGAATTGGAATGAGCGTCTCTTGATTGTTTTAGGTGATATGAATGTACAATAGGTGATAGAATGACAGATTGGAGATGGGATAAGTGGAACGTTTGCTAGACCCGAGAGAATTAAAATGTAGTGATGGTGGTTGGGTTCTATTCTCAAAGAAACGTGTGTGTAGCAAACACATTCAGCACAAGGATGTGTATAATTTCACATGGGTCGGGCAATGGACACAAAGAGAAGTTAAGAGTATGATTGAGCTGTGTCTAGTAAGAAAGAATATGCTGTTGGATGTATTTGATATGAAAGCTGTAAGAAGTATGATTTTGGGACTATCTGTTCACATGATTGTGGGATAGATAAATTAGATGATGGCAAGTTCTTTGTGGATTGTCAAAATAAAAGTGCATTCAATAGCAGGTTAGAAGAGTCTATAGCGATAGATTATGGTGTCATTTTGTTTTGTGTTGGGGCCAAATGTACACATTTTAATATCAATGTATATATATCAGCTGCATGTTGTATTCTGGATACAGGTTATGGGGATGATGGGTGCTTCTTGCAGAGGCTCTGACATGGGTGAACTGTGATAGGCCCTTGTAGCTTTTGTCATTGGTTGAACTTACATTATATTACATATTTAAGATTAAATTAGATTAATGAGCAGATGTGTAAAAGGTTGAAATGTAGTTAGAATAAAAAATGAAAGCTTATTGAATCACAGAGAAATTGGCGAATACTTGAGAGTTGAAAAAAGAAATAAGTTTGATCATGGATCAAGCAAGTGTGGAACAAATTTAAGTAATTAGTGCAGGGGCTGTGTGTAGGTGTGCCAGTACTGGAATGAAGCGAAGCATGTAGTGGAAAGCAAAAGGAAGGCATATATTCAAATGCTTAATAGTGTAGATGAAGTTGTCATTGTGATGCGGTTGAATGCATGTAATGAGATGAAAAGGAAAGTGATACAGATGATTAGACAGGGTGGGAAAGCATAAAACGAGGCATTCAGTTATAAGATGAATGAAGATCCGAATGGGAGCAGGAACCTATTCTGGTAGGAAGTGAGGTGAGAGACCAGGGCAAGAATAGCTGTGAGGATATCAAAGACAAGAATGGCAGGGTATTTGTGAGAATTATGGAAGTCTAAAGGACAAGGGGAGAAGAATACTTTGATCTGAATAATGTGGGTATGAAAGATGATGCAAATGAAACTATGATTGTCTTCATAGGGTGTTAGTGCTGTGGGAATCCGGAAAATGAAAAGGCAGCTAGAGTAAATGGTCTCTGGGATGTTAAAAAGTTATGGAATGAGTCTGGTGGATGTGTTGTAGTGCATTTGGAAGTAAAACAGTGCATGATCACTGGAAGAGGAGTACAGTAATAGTGTTGTTGTATAAGAATGATAACAGGGATTGATAGGGGATTAATAAGGGGTGTTTTGAGCCAGTAGGGGCGAGCCCAACCTCCCCCAATAAGTCCTCGAAGGCGACAGCGCCTTCAGCGCTTTGTCCGGCCAACAGCGCCTGGGGTTCTGCCCCCGGCAAGCGTACGGCCATTCCCGTGAGGGTCTTCAGTTCGAAGAGGGTCCCCGCGTCTCCTCTGAGCTAGGCGTGGAGGGCATATTCCTTCAATGGAATTGCCGTGGACTCCGGGCCAACTGGGAGGAGCTGCGAAGGCTCGTCTCGTCCCGTTCCCCGTTAGCTATCATTTTGCAGGAGACCATGCTAGGCGCGTGCCCCCTGCCCGCCCTCCCGGGGTATAAGGGTCTTGCGACCCCACCACCGCGGGATGGCCGGGCTGGGGGATGCGCGGTTTACACCCGGCATGATGTCTCCGTTCTTCCTTTCTCTTTAGATACCTCCTTTCAGGCAGTGGCTGTGCAGCTGCACCTGGATAGGAGGTATACTATCATTTCTGCGTATATTCCACCATCAGCTGACTTCGACGCGGGGACCTTTCGCCGCGTCGTGGCACGGTTGTCGAGGCCCTATCTCTTGCTTGGAGATCTGAACGGCAGGCATCCTCTCTGGGGAGATTACTCCATAAATCCCAGGGGACAAGTCCTTGCCGATCTGATCGAAGAGCTTGAGATGGGTGTCCTAAACGTGGATGAGTTTACGCATCACTGTCCGAGAACCGCTTCATTTTCTTGCCTTGACCTATCTTTGTGCTGTTCGGATGCACAGCCTGATTTTGATTGAGGGGGTGGTCGATGACCTCCATGGTAGTGATCACTTTCCCATTCAAATATCATTTTCAGGGCAACTGCCACCTGAGAGACCACCTCGGTGGTGCTTGGCGCGGGCGCTGTGGCCTGCATTTCAGGAAATGACTGAATTCTCTATCTCAGTCGAGGAGTTTAGGTCGGTAGATGAGGCCGTTGAGTTCTTCTCCGGCAACCTCATCGCCGTGGGCCTGACTACTATTCCTAGGACGTCTGGCCGTTTTGCACGCCGACCACTCCCATGGTGGTCAGCCGAGTGTGAGACGGCCCTCAAACAGAAGCGTTATGCGCTATAAGCGCTGCCCGAACGATTTCACTGTCGCTGAATTTCGTCGGGCTAGGGCTAGGTTCCGGTATATTTCGAAGCACGCGCGCCGCTCTTCTTGGCGGGCATACGTGTCTTCACTTAACGGGAAGACCCCTTTAGCTGAGGTGTGGAAGCGAGTCAAAAGAATTCGGGGCAAGTTCTCCAGGAGAATGGGACCGCAATCTCGGACCCCGCGTCCGTGGCGGAATCCTTAGCGACCGCTTTTTCCGCATTCTCTAGCCGTGATGCTGCTCCGCCGGCATTCAATGCACGTCGTGATGTCGCGGAAAGCCGCCGACTGGACTTTACCTCTAGAGGCGGAGAACCCTTCAACGACAAGTTTACTGGGAGTGAGTTGCGTTCCGCTCTCGCTTCGTGCGCGGACACCGCCCATGGTCCGGACGATGTCCCGTACGCCATGCTTCGACACCTGGGTGAGCGAGGCATGGCCTTTCTGTTAGATTTGTTCAACAGGATCTGGGTGGAAGGTCTTCTTCCAGACTCCTGGCGAATCGCTATTGTGCTCGCCTTTCGCAAACCGGTGAGAGATCACTCTGCTCCGACCGGTTTCCGCCCAATCTCTCTAACCTCTTGCGTGTGCAAGTTGATGGAGAAATTGGTAAATGTTAGATTAGCCTTTTTCCTGGACAGCGGAGGCCATCTGTCTTCCGCACAGTGCGGCTTCCGCAAGTTCCACTCCACGTCGGATGCTCTGCTCCGACTGGAAAATGCCGTCTGCGAGGCTTTCCTTCGTAGACAGCACTACTCCATGGTCTTTTTCGATCTGGAGAAGGCCTATGATACCGCCTGGCGATACGGTATCATGGAGACTCTCCACACGATGGGGGCGAGGGGACGCCTCCCAATGTTTATATCTGAATTTTTGCGAGATCGTCGATTCCACGTACGGGTGGGGGGAGCTCTCTCCTGCCCAAAGGAGCAGGAAGATGGTGTCCCGCAGGGAAGTGTCCTCAGTGTCACACTCTTTGCCCTGAGCATCAACGGCATCACCTCGGTGCTGCCGGAAGATGTTCTCGCTACGCTCTACGCGGACGACCTTTCGATATCTTTTGGCGCGGCCCCAGATGCCAACTCTGGAGCGTCTACTCCAACAGGCATTGAACCGTGTCTCTCGCTATGCCGAAGCGCACAGGTTTCGGTTTTCTTTGGCCAAGACTAAGGTGGTGCATTTCTGCCGCCATCTACGGCTTCACCCCGACCCAGATTTATTTCTTAATGGGGTGCGCCTGGATGTGGTTGAGTCGCACCGTTTCCTTGGTCTTGTATTCGACCGACGCCTCACCTGGGAGGCTCATATTCGCAGCCTTAAGGTCTCTTGTACCCGCGCCATGGACATTCTCCGTTCTGTGACGTTCAGCGCTTGGGGCGCTGATAGGGCTACTGCCCTACTTTTTTATCGATCCTTTGTTCGTTCGAAGCTCGACTACGGATGCGAGTTTTATGCATCCGCAGCCGAGCGTTTATTGCGGAAGGTGGATTCAATCCACCACACCGGCCTTCGCCTTGCGACCGGTGCCTTCCGCACTTTCCCCATTGAGAGCCTGTTGGTCGATGCTGGGGAGATGCCACTCGCTCTGCGCCGCGTGCAGTGCATCACTCGCCTGTACACGCGAGCCCGGCGTCTCCCTCAGTCGCCAACAGCTCTCACTGCATCCGCAGCTGATCTCGATGGTGCCTATGCCGCCGAGAGACGCCAGTCATACCCTAAGCCCTTTGAGTTTAGGGCTAGGAAACTCCTTCGAGAGGTAGATATAGCTCTCGGGCCGGTGGCGCCCCTGGTTCTGCCCAGGACACCACCCTGGAGGGTACCACATTTAGCTATTTGTCGCCACGCCTCTGTTCCCAAAGCTTGTACTGCGCCGGGAGTATTGCGTTCGACCTTTTTGGAGTACACATCGTGTCACGCTGGAACGGTGCCAGTGTATACGGATGGCTCCAAGTCCCAAGAGGGGGTCGGCTTCCACGCCGTATCCCCTCTGTTTGAAGTCAGCGGGGCTCTACCATGCGCTGCGTCTGCCTTCACGGCCGAGCCGGTGGCCATACACCACTCGGTACGGGAGATTACGCGACGTGCCCGGTTCGGAGACCGGATTGTGATCTATAGCGACTCACAAAGCACCCTGAGTGCTCTTGGGGCATTGGAATCTCCGCATCCCCTGGTTCGTGATATCCGTGACGCCACGGTTTTGGCGAGCTGGGCAGATGTCCAGATTATCTTCTGCTGGGTTCCTGGACATGTAGGAATTGCGGAGAATGAGCGCGCCGATGAGGGCGCCAAAGAGTCCTCGAGGACTCTGCGTCCGGACCAGCGTTTCGCTCTTCCTCACACCGACTACATGGCAGGAATACGGGCAGCTCTTCGGACTGCTTGGCAAAGAAGATGGGAGACGGTCGAAGGGAACTTAAAGTTGCGTGCCATTGCGCCGCGACTGTTCCCATGGACCTATCTCCCAATTCCACTGCGGCTTCAGGTTGCTTTCTGTCGTCTCCGAATCGGGCACACTAGTGTGACGCATCGCTATTTGATGGAGTGCTCGCCTGCGCCCTATTGCAACGACTGCGTCGTCCCCCAGACTGTTCGGCACATTCTTGTCGAATGTTCCAGTCTGGGTGATCTTCGCGCACGATACCTGTCCCGGTACCGGGATGGGCGGGGTCGCTAACGCCTGTCCCTTGTACTCGGGACAGATTCGTGCACATTGACTTGTGGACTTGTTGACTTCTTGGGGGAGGCCGGCCTTCTCCCTATTATTTAAGCAAGGTTTGTTTTTTTTGTTTTGTTTTGTTTTTTTGTTTTTTGTCCTTTGGTTTCACGCTCCTGCGCCGGGGGGACCTCTCCCCGACGCACCAGCTTGCTTCCTTTCCCCCTTTTTGGGGTGTTTTTTTTCTCTCTTTAATTTCATTTTAAAGTAGCCTAGAACTAGGCCAGTTTTAATACGGCGACTAATGCCCAAGTAGGCAGTCGCCAGATGAGCTCTTAAAAAAAAAAAAAAAAATTGAGCCAGTAGGTGTGCGTGTGGATCAAGTATTGATTGAAACCACAGGCTGCAAAAAGTGACGGAGAAGAGTTGTAAAGTGTATGTTGGGTTCATAGACATGGTGAAGCATTATGCTGGCTGCTAAGAATGTATGGAGTGGTGAACTATTGGATGGTATGAAGAGTATGTCTGGACCATATGCTACAGCCCCTAGCACCCCATCCACTAGGAAGGATATTCAGTGTGGTGGACGAAATGATGGGTAACCTTGTTTTTAATAGGGGTTAAGGGTGGGTGGGACAGCTGGTTAGTTTTAGTGGGTGTTGGAGCATGCTGGCCCCACTATGTGGGAAACTGGTAAATGTTGAAGTTTTGGTGGGCATGGGGGTAGTGATGAGAGAAAGTATGTTTGTGTATGTTGAGGTGTTAATGAGGAGTATTTTGGTTACTGAATTTTGATGTTTAATTGGCCTGGTCTGGATGCACCCAGGGATTACACTGAGGGATTTGTTGTTGTTGTTGTTGTTGTTTGTAGCTCCCCAGGATCAGATGGCATCTCTGCTCCCTTCGACCGTTCGGGAGAGCAAGCTTTTTTTATTCTACAGCCTTTGCTGTCGGCCCGCAAACGTTACCACACTTAAGTGGTGCTGTGCTTTCTGCGTGGCTGTCCTGAGGGACCAGGTTAGAGTGGAGGGAGGCTGTTGCATGCTGTGGGAATTTTATAGCAACCCTCTTGTGCTAGCGATCCATGCATAATGAGGAAGTGGAAGCTCTCTTGCAACTTAACCTCAAGTGGAATACATCCAAGTGGCGTGGTCCCACACCAGGATTGCATCCAGGTGGAGTGGTTGTATTATATCCGCTCCTACAGGGTGGCTAGAGTTGTACAACCCCAGCCTTGCCTACTGGGCAAGGAGGGATTTGTTTTTTGTATCAGTTTGAATTTTTCAGTATTGGAAGTAGCTTGTATTAGGTGATAGACTGGGGTAGCATAATTAAGTGTGGTGCAAATTAATTGTTTGTAAGCAATAATTACTGTTTCTGTTGTCCAAAGTGAGAGCCAATAAGTGCTCATGGTGGATATTTTTTTTATCCTCTGCTGCAGGTCAGTTTTGTGTTGCCAGACCATCATGTGTTTGTCAAAGGATGAGGCTAACTATTATGAGGGCTTTATTGACCAGGATGCGGATTGTGTTTAGTGCCATGTTTAGGTTCCTTTGGAATTCTTGCCTGTAATAGGTGAACAGAGCTATATATGATGTGGGTGGGGAGTTGGGGGAGGTAATTGTAATTCTGTTTGTCTATCCAGCCTTTTAGACTGGATAGCTAGGTATGTTTGCACGCTCCTAGTGTCTGTGTTCTAAAGTTGTAGTGAGATTATTAGCCTATAATTATATTTTTATGATTTTGGTTTTTGGCGGGGAGGAAGATCATGTAAAGGGATAGGTGACATAATTTCACTTTTTGGGACAATCTCTCACCCTTGTGTAGAGGCTGATATATTTTGAGAATGTTTAATTGTAAGTGATTCTGGCTTTTGTGTCCAATTGATGAGCCACTTTTTAGTGTAGCTGTATTTAGAATTATTTGGGAGATGATGTGCCGTTGGACTATCAACTGCTTTGAGTATATGCAGTAACATCATTAGATATTGAAAGTAATATTTTCATTGCTTTAATTAATTTTACCTTTGAACTAAGAAATTTACTCTGTCCATTTTCAGCCATGGATGGGGTCTGCTGCAATGGCAATGAGCTCAGTTTCTGTTGTGGTGTCTTCTCTTCTGCTTAAAATGTGAGGAAAATAATTCAAGTTTTGCATTCACACATACTTTTGAGTCTTCTTTTATGAACTTTTGGGGAAATTTACAGATATGTCCTCTCAGGTTCAGCATTTAGGTTTCAGGTTATTGGTCTTCGTATCTTTCCTTACTTTCTGTTGTATTTCCTCTTCTTTCTTTTCCTACCTGCATTCTTATGTGTGAGTCAGATTAGCCCATTGTGAAGGAAAATATGGTACAGAAATACCCGGAACTATGTACAAATGCGTACCATGGATGTTCAAACTTGGGTTTCCCATTTCTTCACCAAGGTACAAAAAACCCACCAAAGAAAAACTCACTACTCTCGATTACCTGAAGGCTCAGGAAGCCAGAGTTGCCAGCCTGGATGAGATGGATGACATATCTGTTCACAGAGGTTTAGATAACATACGTCCTCCGCATTCTCCATCATCCACCCTCTCTAGGTACTCTGCAAAGAATTTTTTGCATCCCCTAATACTCTGTAAATTAATTGAGTAAAAAAATATTTTAATGCAAAATTTTAAAGTATTTGTTAGGATCATTTCATTATGTTCTCTATTTCAATAATACATTTAAGCAGATTTATATTATTTTATATTTGTCAGTAAACTATCAGCTGTGCTGATTATCTTAATTATTTTGCCTTTGTCAAGATCAGCTGTATTCTTAATGTTTATGGTTATTGATTGATGAATGCTTTTGTAAATTAGTTTTCAATATATCTATTTTTTTTTGTAGAAAATCATAGCAAATGCTTTCTAAAGTGTTCTGCTTCTTTTATTGAGCTTTTTGTAAACATATAAAATTTTAAGCTCTTAATTTCTGTCGCTTTCTAAACCTATGGTTTTTTTACCTCAAACATAACAGCCTGAAGCATGTGTTTAACAAGCTAATTCGCTTAGTGGAATGTTTTATGCTGCAAAAGAATCTTTCACATTGTAATGCTGTTTTTTTAATGCTTTTTTGTTTGGACACCTTAAGCTAATGGGATTTCTTCCAGGCACATTTGATGCAAAAAACCTTTTATTTTCTATTGCACATGTTACCTGCACTTGAACTTTGTGGTCGAATACTGGGTATGCATCAAACTTCGGTTCATGGTAAGGTACCAGGTTTATCTTTTGAGGTTTTACCTAGTGGGAGGATTGGGAATATTTCAGGGCTCAATCTCTGGAATTTAAATGTGTCAGGTTCGCTTCCATCCCTAATTATCACTCAAAGGAGTTTCCTCCCTATCTTCACAAGGCAGTTGAAGGCTGTATTCTTGGCACTTATTCCTGGAAAATTTTAATCACATTCTTCTATTTGGGGTCAGCTACAGCTGATATCTGAGAGGATTATGTGCGCTCCTGGTTCCAGGGCTTGCAGATGGACCTGTGATAATATATCTTCCTCACAATTTTGCCCTTTCTTTCTTCACCACATTACAGATCTCTCCTTATAACTTTCTGCAGGAGATGACCTCATTGGTTTTTTGCTTTAAATTAAAAACAAAAAGGCCATTTAAGCTGCGATGATTTGTCAAGCTAAAATATGTTCGGGGATTTTCTCATTTGTCTGTTGCTTCAATCTCGATTGTGTTTATGCTGCAGAGAGACGTTGACACACCAGATATACAGTAATCCTTTTGGCTTTAGAGATAGGCAACTCCTGCGAGACCTCAATGTAGCTCTCGTGCAGATGGGGCCGCTGATTCTGCCCACGATGCTACCCAGGAAGGTTCCACATCTGATCATTTGGTGCCACGTTTCTGCTTACAAAGCGCCAGGAGATTTTGTTCAAACCTTTTTGAGCACCGTGTCACGTTAGTACCATATCAGTGTACATGCATAGCTCCAAATCCAAAGAAAGGTCTGCCTCTACGCCGTATCTTCTCCGTTTGAATTTGACCAGGCGCTGCATCTATCTTCATGGGTAAGCAGCAGGTTGCAATAGTCCACTCAGTAAGGGAAATTACGCGTCGTCGCTGGCTTGGAGGCTAAATTGTAATTTATAATGACTCACAGAACTCCTTGAGCGCTCTTGAGGCATTGGAATCTCCACACCCGCTGGTTTGCAGTATCCATGACCACAGCTCCCGCGATTGTCATGTGCTGGGTTCCTGCACATGTAGGGATTACCTGAAATGAGGTGCCGAAGAGTCCGCTAGGACTGGGCAACCAGACTAACGTTTCGCTCTTCCCCACACTGAATACATGGCATGAATCAGGTCAGCCCTCTGTGCTGCCAGGTAAAGTAGATGGGAGATGACCGATGGGAACCTAAAGTTGCGCGACATAGCGCCGCGATGGTTCCCGAGGTGCTACCCCAATCCCCTAACTGCTGATGGTTGTCTTGTGGAGAGTCCGAATCGAAGATATTCGCGGGACGCACCGCCATTTGACGTAGCGCTCCCCAGCACCTTACTGCGACGACTGTGTGGTCCCTCAAGAGTATTCGGCACATTCTCGTTGAGTGTCCCAGTCTTGGTGATCTTTGCGCACGCTACCTATTCTGGTACCGGGATGAGTCGGGTCGCTACCGTTTCTCACTTTTACTCACACCGACTACATAGCAGGAATATGGGCAGCTCTTCGGACTGCTTGGTAAAGAAGATGGGAGACGTTCGAAGGGAACTTAAAGGTGCGTGTCATTGCGTCGCGACTGTTCCCTTGGACCTATCCCCCAATGCCGCGACGGCTTCAGGTCGCTTTCTGTCGTCTCTGAATCGGACACACTCGTGTGACGCATCGCTATTTGATGGAGCGCTCGCGTTCGCCCTTTTGCGACGACTGCGTCGTCCCCCAGACTGTTCGGTACATTCTTGTCGAATGTCCCAGTCTGGGTGATCTTCGCGCACGTTACCTGTCCCGGTACCGGGATGGGCGGGGTCACTACCGCCTGTCCCTTGTACTCGGGACGAGTGCGTGCACCTTGACTGGTGGACTGATAGACTTTTGGGGGCAGGCTGGCCTTCTCCCTTTTATTTAATTAGGTTTTGTTGTTTTCTTTGTTGGTTGCACGCTTGCTTCCTAATTGTCATCTTCCCTTTTTATCTTTGTTTTGTTTTAAAATTTTTATTTTAAAGTAGCCTAGAACTAGGCTGTTTGTTTATGGCGACTTATGCCCAAGTGGGCAGTCACCGGATAGCCCCTTAAAAAAAAAGAAAAAGAAATCTCCCTTGTACTCGGGACGTGTACTATAGTGCACACCTCTTAGTAGCGTAATCAAATTTTTGGATGAGTCGGGCCTCCTTCACTGTATATATAGTCTTTTGGTGAGTCCTGTCAGCACAGCCGCCAGGAAAGCATATCTCCATGCCCCTTAAGGGGGATAGTTTAGCTCTATGGAAGATTCCAAAAAATGAAAGGCGTGAGTGAATAAACATTATGATTGTGTGAAAAATTTTTATGTTGAAGGTTAGACATTCATTTTGCTGAAAGTACTTTGATGGCATGTTAGGTTTGTGAAGATTCATGTGTGGTAGCTATGTTGGTATATGCTGATGACTTGGCATTAACAGCTCACAGTGTGAGGGATCTGCAGATGTTGATTGAAAGGTGGCTAATTGGTATGAAAAGGGTAGGTTAAAGTGAGGAATAAATGGGTATCCGATATAGAGGATTATATACAAAGTTTGATCAAATAAATAAAATTTATTCAAGAAAACCAAATATAATTTTGAGCATATAAATTCCAAGGAATCGGAAATCAGATAAAATTATCTGATTCTGATACCACTAAAAATGACCAATGAAAGCAATTACTGATTCAGATTCCAAGTACTTGTCTCATCACTAACTAAAATACAGCACCACTCTGACAGGTAGTGGGGCTCTCCTCTTACCTTATGACCCCATAGAGGGAACAGCGATTTGCTCTCCTGGTCACCGTCCACCCCCAGCTTAGCCTCTTCTTCTTACCCTGCTACCTCACTTTCTATACCACCTCTCCCACAAGTTTCTCTGGTCGGACTATAATTTCACAGGGTAGACGCCGGCTAGCTTCCTCTCCCCCAACCATCCCTAATCGGGGCAGGAGGGGGGTGGGGATGCCTCCCAACCCTTACATTCCTTGCATACCCTTTCTCTCTCCTTTCACAGTCTATCAATTTTACACCCAACATAAGGTGGAGTGCCATGCTGAAGGGCTGCCTGGTGACTGGGTTGGAGATGTGCTCCCAAATAGCGACATCTGGCTTTGTCAGTCCCATATTCACTGCTCACGGAGCGAGCTACTGCGTGCAGTGATTAGCATTTGTGTCCCCTAAATTTAATAGGGTCACTATGCCTGGTGATGACATTTTCAAAAACACCCTCTCTACTTTCCATGTAACATCGTCGGAGCCACCCTTGGATAGCTCCACAGTTAAAAAAGAGCTCCCCGTGCTTTCTCAGGGGACCCTCCAAACTTCTTTTATCGGAGAGGAGACTTGCTCCTCTCCTAGGCCTACTGGTGCAGGGGACTTTCCCTCATCTCGTATGGAGCCTTCCTTGGGCAACTCCATCTCTTCTGTCGTGGCAATCCCTGGTTTGCTTTCACAGGGGACTGCCAAGGAGCAGGCATGCAGCTTGTAACCGCTCCTGAGCAAGGGATAAAAGGGCCCGTGCCCCCCTAATGTCATGCATGTATGACAAGTTTACAGGGGGTCAGTGTATCCGCCCCCTCTCTTCCCCGATGGATGCCAGCATTAGACAATAAAAAAGGACCCTCAAATGGGATCCGTGATATCTTAGGAGGACCCCCTGAGGTGACCCAGCCCCAGATGGTAGGATCTTCCTTTGGGTCGAACCTGGGCTTGGTGCCAAGCACAGAACCTGACTCCGCCCCTGTGCAAGCTTATCCTTAGACCGCTCAGGCCCCTGAGGATTCACAAGGAGAGTAGGAACCTCCTCCCCCGATTGGTGCCCCTGTGATAGCCAAAACCTTCTCCATTTCAGAGAAGGATCTAGGAGAGGCTGGTCCATCTGGCCTAGGAGCTCTTTCCGGTAGAGGAGAAAAGTGGGTTCATTCCCTACTCTCATGTCCTAAAAGGGAAAAATATCGTAAGACCAAAAAGACTAATGGCTCTTCTTCCTGTGCAGAGAAGACCCAAGATCGGCACGTTTTAGCCTGGTGCTTTCCTGGGTGGAGAGTCCCAGACAAAGACTAAAATTGCAAGTGTGCAGGGCAGGGTTGGCCAAACCCCCCAAATCTCGGTGGTTTTTTGTTTTTTGTTTTTTAACTGGTTTTATTCTGGGGGTTTTAAAATCTCAGGTTTTTTTCAAAAAACAAGTGCTACAAGTATTAGAATAACGTATAAAAAGAATAGCTCTCTGTACTTTTATAATATTAATTAGTTTAATAATTATATTATATCTTCATTGAGAATTGTATGTACCCATGATAGCCATAACCTGTAGAAGGAGAGATGAATTGAGTCAGTATCAGAGAAATAACCTTAATTTCATACATATTTGTTGAAATTATAAACATAAATATGCATTTTGAATAAAATAATGATAAGTAGCTTTCATTTCTTGAAAAAAACCTGTGTAATTTTAAATTATTTGACCCCCCCCTCCATTTTTTTTCAAATTTCACTTGAAAAAAACTGGTAATAAAACCTGGGTTTTATTAATTTGCCAACCCTTGCACAGAGCGGAGCCTCAAGTAAATTAGGGTGCCTCATTCAGAGAGTACCTGGCATTTTTGAGCCTGCTGGCTTCAAATACTTTCTGGTTACTCGCTGCACTGATGGCAGCATGTTGGCCAAGGGCAACATGATCCATCAGAGGAGAGCACTAGCTACTGTGATTGGTGTATAGAGCCGAAGGTGACCCTTTTCTTGGATTAGTGCCTTCTGGCGAATCCTTCCGAGGCACTTGATGGCATGCCGGTGAGTGTGATGCTGCACTCTACCATGAACTTCGTGAAAGGAGTGGTTTATGCCAGGGAGTTTGTGGACTACCAGGGTGTCCCTCAACCTGGAAAACCTGGAGAACCTGGAAAAGTCAGGGAATTTATAATTGGTCAGGCATAACTTAGAAAAGTCAGGAAATTTTGAGTTACCTACTGTAAATTTTTTAAAACAGGGTGTGTAACAGGTATTTTTTGTACTTTTTTCAAGTGGTACTTTTAAATATGCTAGGGGCAAAACTCGCTTTCTTTTCTCTTATTGCAAATTTATTTGAAGGGTTTTTTGACAAAATTTCAGAAAGATTTCTTATTGACACCATTCCTTTATGAGGAACTTTTTTGTTTACTAAAATATATTGGCAAAAGAATTCTGAACCACAAAGTATTGAGGAAAATAGTAGTTCTTGTAATGCTTTACTAAAAGCTGATCTTTACAAAGGTGATAATCTTTTACATTTCAATGATATAGATTTGTTATTTACTACAAAAACGGCCATTAGAAACTCTCCAAGATGACCAACTGATGAAGAAATAAAGTTGTTCAGAAAAGATGGCTTGATTTTCTTTCAGAATACCATCTTAAAAATAATTGAACGATCCTCTTTGAAGTTTACTATAGTTAAAGGCTTCAGTTCCATTTCTCCAAAGGTCATGATGTCATCTAAAGTAAGCTGTCAAAGACTTGATTTATTGTTAGAAAACCTTATTAAAGTAAATCTCCTAACAGGAATAGAAGCAGATTCCATAAAAGAATCTCGTTCTAGATTGATTGAGAATCCGTTTGTTAAGGAAATATGTCGTAATTATGACTGAAAAAGATCGATTAGATTCATTTTTCTCAACAATTTTTAAATCTGTTAACATTACAAATGATTATCAAGATTTTGTTAATATGATACTTACAATGTTTCATGGCAATGCCTCAGTTAAGAGAGGATTTTCAATAAATAAATATTGCATGGACAGTAATTTACATGATTAGTCCATTAGTTGCAAGAATAACTATATGTGATGAAATCAGAGAGATGGATTGCGACCCGTCTTGTTTTGAAATAGACAAACGGTTGTTATTAAGCTGTCGTAATACTTGTGGATATTATAAGGATTACCTCAAAGAACAAAAGAAAAAGAATATGGAACAAAAAAATGCAGCTGCGAATAAAAGAAAATCAATGGAAAAAATAAGAGAATTTGAAGAAAAAAAGAGAAGTTCAAATCCTCAGAGAACCAAATTCTACCCTGGGAAAAATATTTTTGTGAATTATGATTTTTTGTATATAACTTGCATATTGTATAACTTAATGTATATATATTTTTTTTAAAATATAAAACAAAAGAAAGAAAGCAGAGCATGAACCTAGTACCTTCATAAAATTTGCTATTGCTAAAAAATTGAATTTGGTTTTCTTATTTCTTTATTAGTATTATATATTGTTAGGGCATTTCTTTTGTACCAGGTTGGTATGGGGTGGGTCCTGGTGTGATTTCTTTTATTCTTATAATTTTAACAAGATTTTGATTCTTTACCAGAATTTCATGTAGGTCAGGGAAAAGTCAGGGAATTTGAAATTGGAATTTCAAGGGACACCCTGACTACTCACTAGATGACATCACCTAAGAGTTGTTAGACTCGTAGAGGCAACACCCCTGAAGTAGTTCATGAGGCTGTCTGCCCGGGTCCCTAAACGAGCTTCAGGTCTTACACCCACACTGAGTGCTAGGCTGGGTGACTCGAAGAAGAGCCCAAACTCCCTTGATAGTTCCTCAAAGGCGACAGTGCCTTCAGCCATTGACTGTGAGGGTCTTCTCTTCCAAGAGAAATCCTGCATCTCCTCGGAACTAGGCCTGGTAGGCATATTCCTTTAATGGAATTGTCGCAGATTCCGTGCCAACTGGGAGGACCTGGGGGTTTCTAGTCTCCTCCCCTTTTCCCTTAGCTATTTTTTTTTTTTTTTTGGTAGGAGACAAAAAATAAAATAGCTAAGGGAAAAGGGGAGGAGACTAGAAACCCCCAGGTCCTCCCAGTTGGCACGGAATCCGCGACAATTCCATTAAAGGAATATACCTACCAGGCCTAGTTCCGAGGAGATGCAGGATTTCTCTTGGAAGAGAAGACCCTCACAGTCAATGGCTGAAGGCACTGTCGCCTTTGAGGAACTATCAAGGGAGTTTGGGCTAATTTTTTTTTTTTTTGTAGGAGACAATGCTGGGCGCATGCCCCCTGCCCATCCTCCCGGGATATAATGGTTTTGCATCCCTGCCGCCCCTGGATGGAGCCCCGGCAGGAGGATGCACCATTTACACCCGTCATGATGTATCTGTCTTTCTCTTTGCTTTGAATACCTCCTTTCAGGCAAAAGCTGTGCAGTTGCGCCTAGATAGGAGGTATACTCTTATTTCTGCGTAAATTCCACCGTCAGTTGACTTCACTGTTGCTGAGGCCTTTTCTCTTGCTCGGGGATCTGAACTGTACATACGCCCTCTGGGGAGACTACTCGATCAATCCCAGGGGTCAGGTCCTTGCAGACCTGATCGGCGAGCTGGAAATAGGTGTCCTAACTATCGATGAGTGTACGCATCACTGCCCAAGAACTGGTTCATTTTCCTGTCTTGATCTATCTTTGTACTCTCCAGATGCACAGCCTGATTTGGGGTGGGTAGTAGTTAATGACCTTCATGATAGTGATCACTTTCCCATTAAAATATAATTTTCTGGGCCACTGCCGCCTGAAAGCTCGCCCCCGTGGTGTTTGGCGCTGGCGCGGTGGTCTGCATTTCAGGAAATGACTGATTACCCCGTCTCAGTCGAGGAGTTTAGGTCGGTGGATGAGGTCGTTGAGTTCTCCTGCAACCTCATCGCCGTGGGCCTAACTAATATTCCTAGAACGTCTGGCCGTTTTGCACGCCGCCCGCTTCCTTGGTGGTCAGCCGAGTGTGAGGTGGCTCTCAAACAGAAGCGTTTTGCCTACATGCGTTATAATCTACTCCCGAACGATTTCACTGTCTGTGAATTTTGTCTGGCTAGGGCTAATTTCCGGTATGTTTCGAAGCACGCCCTCCGCTCTTACTGGCGAGCATACGTGTCTTCACTTAACTGGAAGCATCCTCTAGCAGGTGTGGAAGCGAGTCTAAAGGATTCAGGGCAAGTTGCTCCAGGACCTCCCTTCCGTTCCCCAAGAAAATGGGACCGCAATCTTGGACCCCGCGTCCGTGGCGTAGTCCTTCGCGACCGCTTTCTACGCATTCCCTAACGAGATGCTCGCGGAAGGCCGACAACTGGACTTTACTTTCAGAAGCGGAGAAATCTTCAACGACAGGCTTACATTGAGTGAATTGTGTTCCGCTCTCGCTTCGTGCGCGGACACCAGCCCTGGTCCGGTCGTTGTCCCGTACACCATGCTTAGACACCTGGGTGAGCGAGGCATGACCTTTCTGTTAGATTTGTTCAACGGGATCTGAGTAGAGGTTATTATCCCAGACTCCTGGTGAATGGCTTTTCGCAAATTGTGGAGAGATCACTCTACCTCCGTCAGTTTCCGCCTATTCTTTCTAACCTCATGTGTGTACAGGTTGATGGAGAAAGTGGTAAATGTTAGACTAGCCTTTTTCCATTCCAAATCGGATGCTCTCCTCCGATGGGAAAAATGCTCTCTGCTAGGCCTTCCTTCGCAGACAGCATTACAGTTACGCACATATCTATTGGCAACACATCTCAAATTTTGTAATTTACGAATTTTTATACGTTAGTAGTTTGAAATGTACATATTTATATTATATTTAATTATATCAGCCTAAAAGCAATATGTTATAATGTATAAATGAAAATAAAACAAATTATTAACATTAAACATGGTTTATTAGAAAAACACAAGAAGCAAAAGTATTGACAACTTTTACATAATATTGATTTAACAAATCAAATGATTAAAATTAGTGCTAAAGAATGTAGGAGAATGACTGATGGAATATTCTAGACTAATCCAGGACAGTATGTTTCTTGCACGGTTAACTATTTTGGGTATTCATTATGGTATTAGACATGGCTGAAGAATCATCTCTATAATAATTTTGAAATAGCAACATGGTGAATACATCCGGACACTCAGAAGCATATAGGAACTGTATAATATTAAGCTGCACAACCTAGGAAATCGCTATAGAAAAATATTTTGCAAGTTTGAATATTCAAATTTCATCTGAAGGAATATTATTGTAAAATTTAGGGCTGGTGGGACTATCGTTAATCGTGTACGGAAAGGGCTACCAAGAAATTAACTGACAGAGATGTGTGCTCGAATTGTCACAAGAATCCAAAGCACTCCAAGGAATTGAAAGCAAATCTGGCTAGCAGTGGAACAATCGTGGACGTTTCAACAGTGCAACGTTACCTGAAAAGTGATGGCCTCCATGGACCTGTACCAAGGAGGAAACCACTGTTGAAGATGGTTCACAAAAAGAGACGTTTAGAGTTTGCCAGAGAACATCTTGATGACACTGAAGCAGAACCTTGTAAAATAGTATGGTCGACGGCCGAAAATCCGTTTTACTGCGTTCTGCTGAAGCACCTACGGATACAGCACTTTTACTTGTTTTAGTGTCTGATCGACTTTTGAGCGCTGCCTACAGAAACGAGGCTATTCTGGAAGACTTAAGGTGAACCCAGTTTCATCCTTCAAAAGAGAGAGCCATTTTTACGTTGAAGACTCGTAAATCAATGAGGGCTTAAGCACCTCACTGCTCCCGTCCATCGCTCTGCGTGTGAACCCGCTCGGATGTCTGCCATTCATTGATTTCGTCTTAACTATGCCGGCCACTTGGTTTGGCATAATTAAGGGCTTATGTGAACACTGGTTTGAGGCCTAGCCCACAGCAGAAGCATAAGTCAGAAATTGTCTTGATACTGGGGCATAACTGCGAGTCACGGACGGAGGAGAAATCCTCATCGCCAGGGGGACCCGGCCAGAATCATAGAGGGAAGTACACCCGTCTCTATGTAGTTGGATGCAGTTATGGCGTATGTACCCGTGAGGGAGTGGCAAAAACTTAGCGGTCGTTGATTCGGCCACTATGCATTAAGTCCACCAAGCTCAACCCTCTGAGGTCCCCACCCGAGACCCACCCCATCACTCTATCATCCATCATACCGGCAGCATACGAGCGGGAGAGCAACAGGAGAAATGGACGGGGGCGTTTTTCACAAATTTATTTGAACCCATTACCAGCCCTACTCACACCATCCTATACCTCCTTTACCACACCCTAACTTTCTTTTCACACATAAAAAACATATTAATTACACTTTAGTTACAGGAAAAGAAGAAATCAGAAGAGGAACACGAAGACCATGGGGGCCCTCACTAAGAGGGTCCCCTTAAGGACCATCGCCGGAATGAAGACCCCAACCAAGAAGAACTTATGTGAAACCCTGTACATCGAGCTAAAGGTGGCACTGGTGAAACTCCTCGAAGTTTCATCCGGATTCATCGCCATGTGTGCCGAGACGAGGGATGTAGACCAGCTCCTATCAGAAGAGGGAGCGAGAGTCCTGAAGAACACCGGACTAAAAGCCAAACCCCCCCCCCACAAGTGGCAGCGAATAGAAGCGTCATCTGCCGCAAAGTGGAGAGCTGGGTAGGAGAGCACACCCACGTGTTTAAGATAACGTTCTCGACCACGGACATGGCGAGGAAGGCCACCCAAAATGGTATTCTCGTCTTCAACATGAGAATACCAGGAGAAAATATCCAGCAAGAGAAATTCAGTAGCATACAAATGTGCTTTGTATGCTACAAACTCGAAGAACATACATCTACCACCTGCCCGGAAAAAAACAAGCTGTGGTGCAGTGAGTGCGCCACAGAAGGGCACAGATTCGACAAGTGCGAAAGCACCTCGAAGAAATGCCTGAATTGTAAAGGGGAACATCGGACGATGGCCCTTAATTGCCCCAAGCGCCGCGAAATCATTAGGAGGAAGGAGGATGAGGAAAGAAAAATAAAGGAGACAACTTACGCAAACGTCGCTAAGAAGAGTGCAGAGGTGAAGACTGCACCGGCACCTGCACATTTCAACGTAACCGGAGATCTGAGTGCAAAAATACTGATCTGCATAACCCATGCAAATGTGGCGAATGCAGTGAAGCCTGGTTGTTATAACCAAGTGCTCAACGCGCTCCTGAAGTCCAACATAGTCATGCCTGAAGACCCCGAGTGCTCCAAGGCTTTCAAAGACTCTGCCATCAAAAAACAACAACATCAAATCCGGTTTGGAGGAGATGATTGAAGCCCCATCATCGGATGAAACAGAAGAGGAAGAGGAAGTGCTGGAAGTGAGGATGGATCCTCCTCATCTGACAGCGAAGAGGGCCCCTGCACTCGCACACGAGCCACCAAGAGCAGGTCAAAGACCCCGAGCCACCATCCGAAAAAGGAAAACCTCGGGCTGAGTAAAATCGCCCAACCAGCCCCCAGACTAAAAAAGGGGAAGAAAAAACATAGTTAAAGTAACTCACCATGTTACGTAACGCAATGAAAATAATGGAAATCAACAGCAACGGCTGGACGACGAAAGGAATTCTTTACGGAAATGTATTCAGAGAAATGTATGCAGACATCATACTGATTTCAGAATACGGGATCGACACGCGTAATACAGAAATGAAAATCTGGAACTACGATGTGTTGATCACCAACTTTTCGCAAGAGCGGTACGATGGCGCCGCTATTGCAATAAAGAAAGGGATCAAATACAAGCAGATAAGGAACTTAGAAGAATCCTACCTCGCGATTGAGGTCAAGCTCGACTTAGGAAAGCTGGTCATTGCAACCGGATATCAACCGCCAAGGAGAGATGTGTTGCCTATTCACACTCTCACTGGCCTATTTGGCAGAAGAGCCCCCACCATACTAATGGGGATCTAAACGCCAGATGCCGAGAATCCGGTTACAGGACCTCTGAGGTCCCCACCTGTTGCTGGACAGAAATATTGCCCAGCGGATAGGCCCCGACTTTTCCACCTATGTCAGAGAACGATGTGCCACAAAGCCAGACATCTGTCTGGTGAATCGTCAGCTACCTTTCAATTACTACATGGAACCAGTCCAGGTGCCATGTAGTGATCATATAGGGATCCTACTCACTATCAATAGGAACCCTATACAAGTCCCAGCAGTAGTCAGGAAGAACTACAGGCGGGCAGACTGGGCACGGTACGCACACCTTCTCGAGGCCTATGATCCGCCCAACCTGGACGAGGCAATTCTCGAGGAGATTGACGAGGGACTCGACCTCAATAAGCAAATCATCGACGCAGATAGGGCTTGTATTCCTCGTTCCGCACATAGGACCATTTCGACCTACGAGTGGACCGAATATATGAAGGAACTATACCGTGAACTGAAGATAATGTATGAATACAACATCGTGATTGCATCAGTTCACTCGATGCAAAAAAGTAAAGAAATCAAAGAAGAATTGAACCAGTTGATCCTCGAACAACAGCACAGAAGATGGGAGGGCGCGATCGAGAGCCTCGATCACGAGCAACTCCCAAAGAATTTTGGAAGAAGATCCGAATTCTTAAAGGATCAACTGGAAAGAAGCATAAGATCGAGCTACGGAAAGAAAACGGAGACATCGAAGAAGAAGTAGAAAAAGTTGAGATATTCCGAAGTTATTGGGAAAAGATCTTCAGTATAACTGAAGAAGAAAACGAAGACTATGACCTAGAGTTCGAACGTAACATCATCGACGAGCTTAACGAAGAAATAGACAAGACGCACCCTTATCACCAGGTGGATAGACAGCGCGACGGAGACGCTGAGATTACAGAAGAAGAACTACTCGGCGCGCTTCGCTCATTCCAACAAAAAGCCCCAGGACAATCGGGGCTTACAAAGCTTAACTTTGAAAAGGCACCAGCCTGTGTGATCGAAGGAATGAGAAGAATATTTAACGCCTGTCTCAATACGGGGTACTTTCCAGACGCTTATAAAACGGCGAAAATGATTTTCTTGCCTAAGCACGGAAAGAACCCCAAGTTGAAGGAGAGCTATCGTCCAATTTCACTTCTGGAATTTGGTGGTGTCTCTTCGAGAAGATCCTCAACAAAAGACTGGTGTCTCACCTGGAGGAAAACTCACTCTACAACCCACACCAATTCGGGTTTAGGAGTAAGCGAAGTACGGAAATGGCGATTAACGTCATCACGGAAAAGCTAGCCCATGCAAAACGGTAAAAGAGTTACGTGTGCATTGTTTGTCGGGATGTATCAAAGGCGTTCGATAAGGTGTGGCAACGGGGAATGCAGTACAAGATCTTATGACTGGGACTAAGTGAAAACTTAGAGAGAACTCTCTGTGACTGTCATGGAGAGAGCGGCGTACATCAGTTTAGGGTGTACGGACGGGCCAAAGTTTCCGCTCAATGCGGGACTCCCGCAGGGAGGGTGCCTGTCTCCCACTCTCTACTTGATTTACACCGCGGATGTCCCAGTCCCTGTAAGCCCCACTTGCCTCAACTTACAATTCGCCGATGATTTCACCCAGATGATCACTTCTCCATGGAGGAATGCGCCTTTGCAAGCTCGAATGACAGCAGCAGAAATTGAAAACCTTAACACCTACAAGGCCCAGTGGAAAATCCAAACCAACCAGGATAAGTTCAAAGTCGTCCCCATAGGCAGGAGACTACTTGATGACGTCAGGGTGGGAGATAGACGATATCCCTACACCAATGAATGCAATGTACTCGGCATGAAGATCACCTCAACCGGGTACACAAAGCACGTCCAAGAATGTATCACCAAGGCCACTGCTGCAGTCAAGACTGTATAGGTTCAGAAATCTTCGTCAAAGCAACAAAAAGAAGATCTATACTGCACTAGTAAGATCGACGTTGCTATACCCCGCCTCCGCCCTCTCTTGTGTCTCAAAGACACAGAAGAGGAGACTACAAGTGGTGCAGAACAAATGCGCGTACCTAGTTACAGGTACACTCAGAATGCAAAGAAGAACTCAAGAAGAACTGCACCGGGAGGCGGGGTTAACCCCCATTAACGTTGTCATCGAAGAACGGGCAAGGAATATGCTGAAAAAGGTCAATCGAGTGTTGGACGAGGAAATCGTACAAATGATTGACCAGAATAGAAGAGCAGTATGTCGCGCCAGATTTCCAAGCTCCACTGGGATTTTAGCTGGCAGAGCAGAAGTGCCGTTCTATGCAAGATGAGTTGATTTTACCCCAAATCAAGACAAAAATACCAACCATGAAACCAACCGATTTTGACAAAAATTCCCTGATATCGACAAAACCCATCAACTAAGACAAAACTACCGAAGAAGGAAACCCACACAAGAAGATGAAAATCACCGAACAAGACTACAAAGAAGAAACATAATACACAAAATACACACACTACAAATTTATGAAGAAACAAAGATACTAAAACAAACATAGTAAGTTATAATTAATGACTTACCAAAACAACAGCAAACGCGCACAGCATAACCAAATACATTAGCAATATGAAGACAAATGGCTTGAACGCCAAATTATATATATTATATATACATGTATATATATATATATATATATATATATATATATATATATATATATATGTATAAGCAAAATGATAAACAACAACGGAACTACAAAACATAAAAATTTGAAAGCGATAAGCCTGATCACCAGGCTCTAGCATCACTTTGCACCCTACCACACTTCTTTCTCTTTTCACCACTGGTCTACTTTCCGCTGTCTATCCACACACTCTTTCTATCCCCTCACCTGCATACTCTCACATACATACCAGTTAATAGTATGGTCAGACGAGACTAAGCTCGAGCTGTTTGGCATAAACAACCACCATTACGTTTGGAGAAAATCTGGAGAAGCTCTGTTGGAAAAGAACATCATACCTACTTTGAAACACAGAGTTAGTTCTATCATCTTGTGGGGTTGTTTTGCTGCTGCAGGTCCTGGTTCAATTTGTGTGATAGAAGGCACTATGAATTCCCAGGGATATCAGCAAATTTTGGATGAACATGTGAAACAATCGGCAAGGAAGCTTAGTCTTGGCAGAGGGTTTGTCTTCCAACAGGATAATGATCTCAAGCACACAAACAAATAAAAGCTTGAAATTGATGAAATGGCTTTCTTAAAGTCTAGATTTAAATCTGATTAAAAAATTATGGAAAGAATTGAAGTCACGTGTTCATAAGAGGTTACCAAGCAGCATCGCAGAGTTGAAAGCTTTTGCAGTGGAAGAGTGGAGTAAAATTCCTACTAAAACTTGCAAAAACCTTGTTCATACCTTCAAGAAACGTCTGATTGCTTCTAAATATTGAGTTTTTGCGAGATCGTCGGTTTCGCGTATGGGTGGGGTAGCAGGAGGAGGGGTTCGAGCAGGGAAAAGTACTGACTGTCACATCAGTTGCCATGATCATCAACGGCATCATCTCGGTGCTGCCAGAAGATGTTCACGCTACGCTCTACGTGGACGATATTTCAATCTCTCTTGGTGCGGCCCTAAAGCCAACTCTGGAACGTCGACTCCAACTGGCATAAAACCGCGTCTCTCGCTATGCCGAAGCGCGAAGGTTTCGGTTTTCCTTGGCATTGACTAAGGTGGTGCATTTCTTCCGCCATCCACGGCTCCACCCTGATCCAGATTTGTTTCTTAATCGGGTTCGCCTGGAAGTGGTTGAATTGCACTGTTTCCTTGGTCTTGTATTTGACTGACGCCTCACCTGGGAGGCTCATTCGCAGCCTTAGGGTCTCTTGTACCCGCTCAGGGATATTCTTGGCTCTGTGACATTCAACACCTGGGTCTCTGATAGGGCTACTGCAGCACTGCCTTACTTTTTTTATCGATCCTTTGTTCGTTCGAAGCTCAACTATGGATGCAAGTTTTATGAATTGGCAGCCGAGCCTGTATTGCGGAAGGTGGACTCGATCCACCACACCGGGCTTGGCTTGGCGACCGGTGCCTTCCGCATGTCCCCCATCGAGAGCCTGTTGGTCGATGCTGGGAGATGCCACACGCTTTGCACAGTGCATTATTCGCCTGTACGCGCGAGCCTGGCGCCTCCATCAATCGCTAACAACTCTCACTCCATCCACAGCTGATCTCGACGGTGTCTATGCCCCCGAGAGACGCCAATCATACCCTAAGCTCTTTGGGTTTAGGGCTAGGAAACTTCTTCGACAGCTCGGTATAGATCTCGGGCCGGTGGCGCCCCTGGTTCTGCCCAGGACTCCACCCTGGAGGCTACTAGCTTTGAGAATTTGTCGCCACGCCTCTGCTCCCAAGCGCCAGGGGTATTGCATTCGGCCTTTTTGGAGCACACTTCGTGTCAAGCTGGAACCGCGCCAGTGTATATGGATGGCTCCAAGTCCCAAGAGGAGGTCGGTTTTCACGCCGTATTCCCTCTGTTTGAAGTCAGCGGAGCTCTGCCAGGCACTGCGTTTGTCTTCACTGCTGAGCTGGTTGAAATACACCGCTCAGACGGCCCCGTAAGGAGCGCGGCAATTTGCCTTCCTGGCCGCCGTGCTGACGGGACTCAGCGCCCCGTCCGGCCCCAGTTTAGCCTCTTCTCCCTCTTTCAGACAGCCTGTATTTTTCCCCTACTTCCTCACTTCCCCTACAACCTCTCCCACAACTTTCTCTGGTCGGCCTCTATTTTCACAGGGTAGATGCTGACCTCAGCCAACTCTTCCTGATCGGGGCTGATGGGGGAGGGGACAATGTTTCCCAACCCCTGAGCTCCGATTTGGGATGGTAGGTTTTAACAACCTGCTTCATCTCCACACTCTATCCTTTTTACACCATGCCCAAGGTGGAGCCGCCATGCCGAAGGGCTGCCAGGTCACCAAGCGGGAGGAGTAGCTTTAAATGGCGCCACCTGGCTCTGCCAGCCCCGTACGCACCCCTTACAGAGCTGGCTACTGCGAGAGGTGATTAATGCCTGCATCCCGTGAATAGAAACGGGTCACCATGCCCAATGATGAGCTTAACAAAAAAAAAATCGCCATAATTTCTCCCTGTCCACCGTCGAAGCCGCCCTCGTGCAACTCCACTGAGAAAACAGAGGTCTCCCCCTCCCCCCCTATGCTTTCACGGGGGACCCTCCAAATGTCTTTAACCGGAGACGAGGCTTACTCCTCTCCTTTGCCTACGTATGTAAGAGACTCCCCTTGACCCCCTTGTCTGGAGGTGCCCTCGGGTGCCTCCCTCTTTCTAGCGCAGTCCCCCCCCCTTTACTTTCCAAGAGGACTGCCAAGAAAACCAGCAGGCAGCCCATAATCGACCGTTCCCCATTGAAGCTGCTCGGTACGGCAAACCCCCTTAGGCGGGAAAGGGAAGATAGGGCCCATCGGCCGCTTCCCTCCAGAGACTGGCTCTCTCATATTCTGACTTTAGCGAGGGTCAAGGCTTGTTCCTCCCCATACTCAACTCGTGACACCAGGAAGGGGATGACCAAATGGAGCCCCCCCTCCCCTTCCCGAGATGGACATGGTCCTCGACATGGGGACAAATCAGGGCTCGGCGCCTAGCACCGAACTCCAGTCTGCCCCTATGCAAGGTCCTCTTCAAACGGCTCGGGTCTCCAAGGAAGTACAAGGAGGGAAAGGATCTCCTCCTCCGGCTGGTGCTCCTGCGACCGCTAGGAACTACTCCATCTCAGAGAAGGACCTTGCTGAGGCTGGTGCTATCTGGGCTTGGGGTCTCCTGCTGGCGGAGGGGAGTAGTAGGGTCATTCCCCGTCCTCCTCTACTAAAAAGAAGAGAAACAACAAGAAAAGGACGAAAAAGACTTTGGGCTCCTCTCCATCCTCGGGAGCTGCGGGGACGGATGGGTCTGCTTCTTCGGTAAGCGACTAATCCAAGATCCTCACGTCCGGCCCGCTGCTTTCCCGGGTGCGGAGTCCCTGACAAAGACTAAAAGTACAAGTGCGCAGAGCGGAGCCTCGATTACGTCGGGGCCCGGCATTCAGAGACTACCCGGCGTTTACGAGCCCGCTGGCTTCAAACGCTTCCTGGTATTCGCTTCACAAATCGTGTGTGTCAATTGTGGAGAGCCCCACCCCGCATTTTCGAAGCAATGTGGTGCGTATCTGCTTGAGAAGGAAATTAGCCGTTCAGGCTCAGGATCGTCTCTCATTTCGCGAGGCTAAAGACTTGGTCCTAGCGCGCCCGGCGCTGCCCGGGACGTCCTATGCCTCAATGTTGAAAAAGACACACTCTGCTCCTGGCCACTCCAGGCCTACCAGCACGGTCGTTTCCGTTCCCATTCGGAACCCTTCTGTGGCTTCTACCCACCCCGGGTGCTCCTCTGGTAAAGCTGGCGGCACAAAGGGTTGAAACCCAGCCCCGGCTAAAACCAGGGCCCCCCCCCCCAACTTCCCTCAGCGTGACCGTTTCCTGCAAGACGAAACGGCAACGCGCTTCCACCGGGAAGTTAGACTCACAGGAGGCAACGCACTTGAAGTTGGTCGCCAGGCCATCTTCCGGGGTTCCTAAAGCTGCACCCTGAAAGGAGGACATCAGTAAAGGAGCTTCGGCTCCTTCGCCCACGTCCAGTGGTGGGCTGGATGGCTCGGAGACGGTGGATCCTCGAAAAGAGGGCCCCCGCCTGCCTAAGGTTGCGAAGCGAGCCCAACCTCCCCCAATAAGCCCTCGAGGGCGACAACGCATTGTTCGACCAACAGCGCCGGGAGTTCTGCCTTCGGGAAGCGTGCAGGCATTCCCATGAGAGTCTTCTCTTCGAAGATGGCCCCCGCGTCTCCTCCGAGCTAGGTCTGCAGGGCATATTCCTTCAATGGAATTGCAGTGGACTCTGGGCCAACTGAGAGGAGATGCGGAGGCTCGTCTCGTCCCGTTTCCCGATAGCCATTTTTCTGCAGGAGACCATGCTAAGCGCGTGCCCACTGCCCGCCCTCCCGGGGTATAAGGGTCTTGCGACCCCACCACCGCGAGATGGCCGGGCTGGGGGATGCAAGGTTTACACCCGGCATGATGTCTCCGTTCTTCCTTTCACTTTAGATACCTCCTTTGAGGCAGTGGCTGTGCAGCTTCACCTGGATAGGAGGTATACTATCATTTCTGCGTAAATTCCACCGTCAGCTGACTTCGACGCTGGGGGACTTCCGCCGCGTCGTGGCACCGTTGCCGGAGCCCTTTCTCTTGCTTGGAGATCTGAACGGCAGGCATCCTCTTCCGGGGGATTAGTCAATAAATCACAGGGGACAAGTCCTTGCCAATCTGATCGAAGAGCTTGAGATTGGTGTCCTAAATGTGGATGAGTTTACGCATCACTGTCCGAGAACCGCTTCATTTTCTTGCCTTGATCTATCTTTGCGCTCTTCGGATGCACATCCTGATTTTAATTGGGGGGGGGGGGGTCTGGTCGATGACCTCCATGGTAGTGATCACTTTCCCATTCAAATATCATTTTCAGGGCAACTGCCGCCTGAGAGCCCACCTCGGTGGTGCTTGGCGCGGGCGCGGTGGCCTGCATTTCAGGAAATGACTGAATTCTCTATCTCAGTCGAGGAGTTTAGGTCGGTAGATGAGGCCTTTGAGTTCTCCGGCAACCTCATCGCCGCGGGCCTGACTACTATTCCCAAAACCTCTGGCTGACCACTCCCATGGTGGTCGGCCGAGTGTGAGACGGCCCTCAAACAGAAGCGTTATGCCTACATGCGCTACGCTATAAGCGCCGCCCGAACGATTTTACTGTCGCTGAATTTCGTCGGGCTAGGGCTAGGTTCCGGTATATTTCGAAGCACGCCCGCCGTTCTTCTTGGCGGGCATACGCGTCTTCACCTAACGGGAAGACTCCTTTAGCAGAGGTGTGGAAGCGAGTCAAAAGGATTCGTGGCAAGTTCTCGCCGGCCCCCGCGTCCGTAGCGGAATCCTTAGCGACCGCTTTTTTCGCATTCTCTAGCCGGGATGCTGCTCCGCCAGCATTCAATGCACGTCGTGATGTCGCGGACGGCCGCCGGCCTGACTTTACCTCCAGAGGCGGAGAACCCTTCAACGACAGGTTTATTGTGAGTGAGTTGCGTTCCGCTCTTGCTTCGTGCGCGGACACCGCCCATGGTCCGGACGATGTCCCGTACGCCATGCTTCAACACCTGGGTGTTCGAGGCATGGCCTTTCTGTTAGATTTGTTCAACAGGATCTGGTTGGAGGTTCTCCTCCCAGATTCCTGGCGAATCGCTACTGTGCTCACCTTTCGCAAACCGGGGAGAGATCACTCTACTCCGTCCGGTTTCCGCCCAATCTCTCTAACCTCTTGCGTGTGCAAGTTGATGTACAAATTGGTAAATGTTAGATTAGCCTTTTTTCTGGACAGCGGAGGCCATCTGTCTTCTGCACAGTGCGGCTTCCGCAAGTTCCACTCCGCGTCAGATACTCTGCTCCGACTGGAAAATGCCGTCTGCGAGGCCTTCCTTCGTAGACAGCACTACGCCACAGTGTTTTTCGATCTGGAGAAGGCCTATGATACCGCCTGGCGATACGGTATCATGGAGACTCTCCACACGATGGGGGCGAGGGGACGCCTCTCAATGTTTATATCTGAATTTTTGTGAGATCTTCGATCCCACGTACGGGTGGAGGGAGCCTTCTACGGTCCAAAGGAGCAGGAAGAGGGTGTCCCGCAGGAAAGTGTTCTCAGTGTCACACTCTTTGCCCTGAGCATTAACGGCATCACATCGGTGCTGCCGGAAGATGTTCTCGCTACGCTATACGTGGACGACCTTTCGATTTCTTTTGGCGCGGCCCAGATGCCAACTCTGGAGCGTCGACTCCAACAGGCATTGAACAGCGTCTCTCAGTATACCGAAGCGCACAGGTTTCGGTTTTTTTTATCCGACCCAGATTTGTTTCTTAATGGATGTGGTTGAATCGCACCGTTTCCTTGGTCTTGTATTCGACCGACGCCTCACCTGGGAGGCTCATATTCGCAGCCTTAGGATCTCTTGTTGTCGCGCCATGGATATCTCCGTTCCGTGACGTTAGCGCTTTGGGCGTTCATAGGGCTACTGCCTTACTTTTTTATCGATCCTTTGTTCGTTCGAAGCTCGACTACGGATGTGAGTTTTATGCATCCGGAGCCGAGTGTTTATTTTCATGGTCCTCTCCCAGAATTTTCCACCGGGTTCGGGGATTTCGCAATTATCCCTTTTTTGCAGAGTTGCCTCCAAGTGGCTATCCACTTGCTTTCTCAGGGGCACTCTATGAACACGACAAGACAGAGGATGCGATGTCTCGTTTCCCTCCCACCTGTTGTGTTCAGGTGACCACAAAAATAAAAGTAAGACGAAATCAAAGAGGACAAGGGATTCCTCTCCCCCCATGTATGCTCTGGGAAGAGACATGCCAAGACCGGCACATTGGGCCCTGAGGATGCCCAGGCCAAGGTCAAAGTAGCAAGTGCCGTCAGCGGAGTCTAGATTATGTCGGGGTCCCTCATTCACAGATTACCTGGCATTTTTTAGCCCGCTGGCTTCGAGCGCATTTTAGTTATTCGCTCCACTGATGGCATCACGTTGTTCAAAGGCCACATGATCCATCATAGGAGAGTATTAGCTCCTAGCTTGATTGGTAGAGTGTCGAAAATAACCTGTTTCTCGGGCGGTGGTAGCCTTCTGGCGAATGCGGCAGACCCTTCAGAGGTGGCCATTATTGGTGCTCTTCGGACACTCGATGGCTAGCCGGGAAATGTTACGCCGCACTCTACCATATATTTCATGATAGGAGTAGTTTTTACGACGGAACTCGTGGATTACTTCATAGATGACTTGACCTTAGAGCTGGCCGACCAAGGAGCGTTCAACGTCAAGCGTGCGATGAGAAAACAGTAAGTGGCCTCAAGACCCAACCAATGGTCTATGTTAAGTTCCGTGAGTCAGTGCGGCCCGGTTGGTATCGCTAGTGCATGAAGGCATTCGTGCCACCGTGTAGGCCATACGAATCGCTTATGTAAACGTGCAAAGTCGGGTTTACCTGAAATCTCTGCACCAATGCTGCGACGGCTTCAGGTTACTTTCTCTAGACTCCGAATTGGACACACTCATGGGACGCACCACCAATTTGATGGAGCGCTCACCTGCGCCTTACTGTGACGACTGCGTTATCACCCAGACTGTTCGGCACATTCTTGTTGAATGCCCCAGTCTAGGTGATCTTCGCGCACGTTACCGGTACCGGGACCAGCGGAGTCGCTACCGCTTGTTCCTTGTACTCTGGACTGGTTCGGGCGCATACTTGCGGACTATACGACTTTTTGGAGGAGGCTGGCCTCCTCTATATTTGACTGTTTGTTGTGGGTCGCCTACCCCCGACGCTGGAGCACGCTTCCTTCTTGTTAGCTTTTTGTTTTGTTTTTAGTTTATGATCTTTTTATCCTTGTTGTTATTTATTTGTTTTTTAATATAGCCTAGTTGTAGGCTGTAGTGAGTACGGCGACTTATGCCCAAGTATGCAGTCGCCAGATGGGCTCCTAAAATTAAAAAAACAAGTCTCTGTAAGTTGCTCCAAAGCCGTACACGATAAGTCCTTATCGAATATAGTCGATAGTCTCAATTGCGGAGAGTCGCACCCTGTTTCCACGAATCAATGTGGCTTGTATCACCTGGTGAAGGAAATCCTGGCCGTTCAGGCCGCCTATCGTTTTGCCTTTCGCGAGGCTAAGGACTTTGTTCCGGCGCGTCAAGTGCTACTTGGGACGTCTTACGCCTCAATGTTACAAAAGCACCCTCTGCTCCATGCCTACGAGCACAGTCGGAATCATTTTGCGGATTATACCCTCTCCCCCTCGTGACCGTTTCCCGTAAGGCGAAAGGCCGCGCGCCTCCTCCGAGCCGTTAGATTCACAGGAGGTAAACCCCCAGAAGGTAGACATGAGGCCGTTTTCGGGACTCTTAATGCTGTTTCCCGAAAGGTGGACGGCACTAAAGGAGCTTCGGCACCCACACCCAATGCTGGACCGGGCGGCTCGGACACTCGATAAAATGGAGTCCTGTCTGCCAAAGTTTTGGTGGCGGAGGGAGGAAAAGACTCACATAGCGAGGCCCCCTCCCCCCGATAAGTCCTCGAAGGCGACAGCGCCTTGTACGCCCAAGAGCGCCCTGATTTCTGCCTCAGAGAAACGTACGGCCTTTCCCGTGAAGGTCTTCTCTTCGAAGAGGGCTCCACATCTCCTCAGAGCTGCAATGGAATTGTCGTAGACTCCGAGTCAACTGGGAAGAGCTGCGGAGGCTCGTGTCTTCCCGTTTCCCGTTAGTAATCTTTTTTCAGGAGACCTTATTGAGCGCGTGCCCCTGCTTATCTTCCCGGGGTATAATGGTTTTGCGACCCCACCATCACGGGATTGGGCCCGGGCAGGAGGATGCGCGATTTACACCCGGAATTATGTCTCTGTTCTCTTTGTTTTAAATACCTCCTTTCAGGCAGTAGCAGTGAAGCTGCTCCTTGATAGGAGGTATACTTTTATTTCTGTGTACATTCCACCGTCATCTCCTATCCATTCGTTCCTCAGCCTATATACCCTTCTCACACCAAGATCTGATCCAGTGAACTTCTTGTTCTGACCAGAAGCTTACCAATGCAATTGATGTTCTTTTTGATAATCATTGGGATTACATAAAATATTGTTTGGAGGCAATTCTAACTTTCAGATTCCTTCCCCGTAAGGGGCACGGCGATTTGCTCTCCTGGCTGCCGTGCTGACGGGACTCAGCGCCCCGTCCGGCCCCAGCTTGGCATCCTTTTTTCTCCTTCTGCTAAACCCCTACTTCATCTTCTGTAATAATTCTCTTTCACCCTGCATTGTCCTTCTATCTACGTTTGTTTCCCGATCTCGGTGTTACAGAGCTGTCCGTCAGGGGGCGCGACCTTTTAGCTGGTCCTGCCTGTGTTGGTTGGTGGTTGCCTGAGCCGCCGTGGCTCTTGGGGGGGTCTTTGCTTCACTAACCGGTAAATTTCCGAGGCTGGCCGGGCATTTTTAAAACGATGGTTGGGTCAGGGGTCGACGCTCCGGGTAGGTGTCTCGACGTAGACAGTGACTGCGCTGCGCGAGTTCGCACCCCCTTTTATACTCTACTTCATATGGGTAATAATATAAAAGGTTCTCGTACTACGCCTGTCAATAAGTCCTCTTTTCCGCGCTTGTTAGATCCCTTCGCAGAAGAGATAGATCCTGAATTCGATTTTCCTCGTTTCCTGGTGCTGAATTCCAGTTCCGGGTCCCGTCTTTCTAAATTGGACGTGTTTGATTTGAATGAGGAATTTGAGTCCCGCTGTGGTCCGCCCCGCCGTATGTGGGCCCGTGGTAGTGGCGATTTAGTGGTTAAGGTATCTTCGCGAGAGCAGTGTGGTGCCGTGCGGGATTTGTCCTTCGCCTTGTTTTTTTTAAGGGAGTGATTCGCTCCAACGAATTATTGCAATATGATGTTTCGAGACTAGAGGATAAACTTTCGTCCCAGAGGGTTATGGACGTTTATAGGGCTTCTAAGTCTGTTGGCCCCGCTAAGGTTCCTACGAGTACGCTCATCGTTACCTTTGAGCGTCAGGATCTGCCCGTTTGTTTGTGCTGGTTATCTTCGTGTCCCTGTGTCCCGTTATGTCGAGCTCCCCAGACGTTGTTTTAATTGCCCCCAGTTTGGCTATATGAGCAACAATTGTATGCAGGCTCGTCGTTCTGTGGCCTGTGCGTTGGCGTATCATGACTCCTCTTGTGGGACTCATGAATGTTGCGCCAATTATGGAGGTTCCCATATCGCGGCTTCGCGTTCTTGTTCAGTATTCCTTTTTGAGGAGGTCCTGGCTCTTTGTTGTCGAGACGACAGTAATGTCTGTCATCCTACAGTGGAATTGTCAAGGTGTTCTCCCCAAGTTGGAGGAATTCCAGCTCTTGCTTTCTAGCGTTCGGCCCTCGGTGGTCTGTTTGCAAGAAAATAAGCTTGGGGTTCGCCCCTTCCCGGCACTTCCGCACTTCCGGGTGTTTAATTCCACCCCCCCGGTCGGGGACATGTCCCATGGTGTTGCTTCGCTTTTCATTTCTTTTTCGCTATTCTCTGCGCCACTTCCCCTCCGTACTACCTTGCAGGCTGTTGCTGCCAGGGTTTTTATTTCCAAGCTTTTAACCGTTTGTTCTGTGTACATCCCCGCGGATTTTAGTTTGAGTCGGTCTGACCTTTTAGAGCTCACAAGTCAGTTACCCACCCCGTTTTTATTACTTGGTGATTTTAATGCTTGCCACCCATCTTGGGCTGATACTGCCCGTAGTCTCCGGGGCGGACTGGTCGAGTCCATCTTATCCGATTCCCTTTGTCTTTTAAATTCCGACGACTTTACTTCTTTCCATGTTCAAACGGATTCGTTTAGTGCTGTAGACTTGCCCTTATGTTCGGGACGACCTTTCCGGGAGTAATCACTTCCCGATAGTCCTGTCGTCGGCCGCCCTTTCTGGCCCGTGCCTTTCCCTCCCTCCTCGTCGGGATCTGCGGCGAGCAAATTGGGTTGGGTTCCGGGAGGCTTCCTTTATTGATGCCTCTTGGGTTTCCTTCGATACCGTAGATTCAGCGGTCTCATATTTTAGAGGCTGCTGAGCGCTTGGATCCGCGGAGGTGGCCTGTTGCGGGGCGCTCCACCGTCCCCTGGTGGTCGAAGAATTGCGCATCGGCTATTTCTGCCTATCAGTTGTCCCATTCCCGTTATAGGCGGAACCCGACCGTCTCGAATAGGGTCGATCGGAACCAGGCTCGTTCCATCCGTGCCAAAGGACCCTCCGCCGTGCCCGCCGTGAGTCTTGGCGCCGGTACGTATCTTCCATTTCTTCGTCCACGCCACTGAATCGGGTTTGGAAGTGGGTCAATAAGATCCGTGGTCGCTACGCTGGTCATGCCATCCCCACTCTGGACATAGGAGGCTCGCTTGTGTCCAATGGCCGGTTGGTCAGCGAAGCTCTGGCTGACCATTTTGCTTCGGTGAGTAGCGCTGGTAGCTATCCTCGACGGTTTCTCGATCATAAGGTCACCATAGAGGCTCCACTGCGACTTTCTCCGTCGTCTCCATCCCCACTCCGACTTATTTTTGGTTGACCTCTACAACCTGCTTTGGGTCAAAGGAATCAATCCGTCCTCCTGGCGTGTGGGAGTTGTTCTACCCTTTCTCAAGCCCGATAAGGACGGTTTGGACCCTAGTCACTATCGCCCGATTGCTCTTACGAGCTGCCCCAGTAAGTAGTTCGAGAAGATGGTTCAAGTTCGCCTCACTTAGTTTTTGGAGTCCAACTCGCTCCTCTCTCCATTTCTTTGCGGTTTTCGCAGCGGTCGTAGTACTCTCTGCCACCTCATTCGTTTGGAAGACTCCATTTTACGGGCTTTTCTTCCAGGCATCAGGTGTTAGCGGTGTTCTTCGACATTCAGAAGGCCTACGACACACCTGGAGATATAGTGTTTTACGTCAGTTATATGATTGGGGTATGCGGGTCTTTTTACCGGTTTTTATTCAAGAATTTTAATCGTCTCGTAATTTTAAGGTCCGTATTGGGGATGCTTTCTCAGGTTTGCGGTTTCAAGAGGAGGGTGTTCCCCAAGGGTGTGTTTTGAGTGTGACATGTTTCGCCGTTGCCATTAATAGTCTGGTGTCCACGCTTCCGGAGGGAGTTTTTGGCTTCCCTCTTCGTGGATGACTTGGCGTTCTTTTGTTCATCTCCCCGCTTGCCTTCTGCTGCCCGTCAATTACAGCTGGCAATTGATGTCGTGTCGGGTCGTGCTGTCTCAAAGGGTTTCCGTTTTTCGGTCAACAAAATGAAGGCCATGCATTTTTATCGGGGTCATGGTGTCCTTGGTCCCCCTCCCCTCTTCTTGGATGGCACGGCGATTGAATATGTCTCCGTTTTTAAGTTCTTGGGTTTAACGCTTGATAGCAAGCTCACTTGGGTACCCCATTTGCGTCGCTTGAGCTTGAGGGTGTCCTGTTCGAAGGCCATGGATTTGTTAGGGTTTTATCCCACACCACTTGGGGGGGGGGGGTGATAGGCTCACCTTGTGGTCGCTTTATTCGGCACTGGTACAATCCTGGCTGGACTACGGTTGTCAGGTGTATTTTTCAGCGTCTCCTTCAGCCTTGAAGATACTTGACCCTGTTAGTTCGCTTGGGGCCCGCCGTAGTAGTGGAACCTTTCGCACCTCGTCTATCCCTAGCCTCTTTGTTGAGGGTGGCTTGCTTCCCTTGCGATACTACCGGCTGCATGGTGTGCCTACGATTCCTGTTTCGTGTTCAGCAATACCCTTTTTGCTCCGTCCTCTTCGGCATCTTTTGATCGGCGGCCATCTCTACCCCGGCCTCTGGGGCTCCGGGTTGGGGACCATCTCTCCTCCCTGGGTGTTCCCGAGGTGTTGGCCCTCCTATTCATGCCGGCTTCGTGTTGGGGCGTCCGCCCTCCTCAGGTCTGTACTGCTTTTTGGCATTTCGAGAAAGGGTCTACTGACCCTCGTCTATTAAAGGGCCTGTTTCTTGAACATGTGTCTTATCATGCTCACCAGCGTCCCATCTATACTGACGGCTCGAAGTCGGACCTAGGTGTGGGGCAGCTGCGGTGTTCTCTACGGAGTCTCTTCGGTCCGCCCTTCCCCCTGTAGCATCTGTTTTACCGCAGAGTTGACGGCCATTCTTTTTGCTTTTAATTTGATTTTATCCCAATTCTTCAGATTTTATTGTTTTTAGTGATTCCCGGCCTGCTTTGGAGGCGGTTCGTTCTTTTACGACCACCCACCCTTTGGTTTTACGGATTCGCCCCTGGCTGGTCAGGAATGCCTCCCGTTACAGGGTGGCGTTCTGTTGGGGTCCCGGGTAACGAGGCCTACATGTGCCATAAGCGCCGCCCGAACGACTTGACTGTCGGTGAATTTCGTCGAGCTTGAGCCCAGTTCCGGTATATTTCGAAGCACGCCCGCCGCTCTTCTTGGCGATACGTTGAGTTGTCAAGTTTTAGAATTTGATTGCTGCCAAACATTTAGTTCTTATATTTCCTATTGAAAACCTTTAGTCTAGATTTATTAATCCTTGAAACTGTAAACGTTTGGTTTGATTGCTTGCCAACGCTTTACGTTTACATTCTCCGCTACCGTGGGAGAGTAATTTTAACCTGATCATTTACGTCCATTTTTTTATTTAGGATTAGGGCTTTCCCTTTGAAATTTTAAAGGTTTGTTCGATTTTCCTGAGATTATTAACTTGGACATTACGGCTATTGAGTTTAAGGATTTGAGAACCCCTAATAATTTTTTATTTAGTTATTTCTGTCTCTTATTTTGAAAGAACTAAGTTTTTAGTTTAAGTTGTTTACCAAAGGGTGTTTATTTAGTTCCAGTGTTTGCAGGGTCCTTTGCTTTTATAATTTAAATTTCTAAAAGTCCTCTCCAGCTCGTGAGCTAACCAGGCAATTGTCTGACTACTTATGTAGCATGGAAGTCATGCTGGAGCTTACATCTTGAGGATTGCCTGACCTCCACCAAGGCTCGGTAGATGCACTCTCTTCGGGACCCAATCTCCCTTGGCGCATATGTAGCTATATATATCTTCCACACATTTTAACTTTCATTTTCACCAGTTTCTTTAAAGATTTCTCCTTAACTTTCTGGAGAAATACTCTCGTTGTTTTTCGTTTTAAATTTTGAGGGTGTAAATCCGGGGAATTACTCGCAACGGATAACGTGTACACGTCCTGTACCCCCCCTCCCAACAAAAAAAAACCTCCATCTTCATACGCACATTACCTTGCGCGTAAAAGGGCAACCAACTGAAATAGTCATCATTTTCACAGTTACCAATCACTCCTCTGACTTTATTAACGGAATTCTTAAATTCTTTTGATTGTCAAAATGTGCAGGTGGCGTTGTACATTTCATGTACTGATTGGTGCACAATTTTCCACTGTCGATAATTCATTTAGGCATTTTTTTGGCAATTGCGAGTGGAGGGATAATGTATAGGATGTGATGGGGAATTTATGGCCGCTGGCAACTCTGAATACCGCGCATCCGTGTAGTCTGGTTTCGGGTCTCTCATCTTCCTACATGCTCCTGGCTCATTAACGTCCGGACCCCCAATGTGAAGATCTCGAGTACTTGGGTGTCAATCTGATAACGGTGTAGAGGATCAGGAAAGATTCGGATGAGTCAGGGTGCAGTGGCGGCTTGTGTATAGGCACTGCGGAAGTGCAGTGCAGCACACCCTATTATCGATAACATTCAATATGAGTTTTTTCCTTTAATTCTTTCTTTATACTTATACATTATATAATACTTAAGCTTAATGTCAGTAGCCATCCCCCTAGTTTCTGAAAAAAAAAATCCTTGTATAGAACTGTGTGCTTCACAGTTCCAGCGATGCGGTGTTTGGCTTTTGTGTGCATGCTCACATGTCCGAGATAGAAAGCTGCACGCTTGGTAGAGAGATCACTGTGGCTCACGCAGTGCCAACCCTGGTGTGCTGGTGGAAGGTAGTGTTTCTTTTTTACTCGGCGTGTGTTGTGCTTAAAAACGTGTTTATATTCTTGAATTTGATAAAGTGTAGAATTCAATTCATATTTTTTCGGTTCTTTTATGAATTAGTTAATTAATTGAGCTGCTGAAATTTATCTTGGAAAATAATGTACATAGATGATGTTCTTAGTGAAATTATGAAACTGATAAAAATCCTCTTGACAATTCCCATGACTACATCAGAGGCAGAACGCTTCTTTTCAACATTGAAAAGAATAAAAACTTTTCTAAGGAGCACTATGAATTCTGAAGGACTGAATGCACTTGCAGTGCTTTCAATGGAGAAAAGATTCTTCAGTAGTCACCCAGAGATCAAGGAGAAATTAATTAATCTTTTCGTGCAAATTAAAGCCAAGAATGTTTTTTGTTTTTAAATGAATGAATCAGGCTTGAACTGTAACAATTTAGGCTATTAGTAAGTAAAAAATGTTTGATTTTCTTGTTTAGGATTTTATCAAATTTATCTATAAATTTTCTTTTTATATGTTTATTTCCTTTTATACTATATTAAAACAATGCTAAAAATCTTTGGATGCAGCACCTCCACTAATTTTAGCCCTGAGCCGCTACTGTGACAGGGTGTGATTACAAGGTACGGAGGCTCGGAAACTACGAGATTCACGTGTATCTTCTCGGAGTGCTATATCAAGTGGCTGAGGGAGTTGGTTTGGATCCAGGATGTAGCCGCTGGAAGGCCGTACGTGTGCCACACTAGCAGGATGACCCAGTCTTGTCTGTCAGACAATTTCTTTGACCATCGGGACTCCCGACGCCCCATACTGCAACCCCATCGGGAAGCGGGCTGAGATTATGTTACAGCGGAAGATAACCCCTATATCCGTTCCGCTCGCAGAAACCATGGGACTTGTTATATGTATGTGGAGCATAGTTGAGAGAGAGAGAGACCAACCAATCTACATGCACCAGCAAGGTGGAGCTTAGGTTCAGGATCACCACATTTTTCACCCAGTTAAACGAAACAAGATCTATCTGTATTTCAGAGTCAGGTAGCTCTCAATTCATATATTTCAATTCCTGCCTTCTCTAGGGGGAACTTTTTTTCAGAAACTTTCGAACTGCGTTCTTCTGTGTTTCATTTTTTTCTTAGGTTTGATCATTTTTGCGACCATACTTGAAATCATTCACTTTTCTTTTGCTCCATTCTCGCAAAGATGTTATATTCCTGTGATTGAGTTCCTGTGCCCGTAGGATTTGCTCCTGAATATTTGAAATTGGTCTTCAACGCCCATTTCTGTTGCATTTACGAAGTTTGTTATTTCGGTCGTTTCCTTATCGGTCCCCTACAAATACACGATCCTATCTTCGTTGCCGAATCGAGATAGATATGGGAGAAGTGTCCACCCAAATGTGTCCCCCAAAGTCACCTTCGCTTTACTATAACTTCCTGGTGGAAATTCTTACCCCGCGATTTCTTTCTTTTTTTTTTTTCCTTTGTCTCATGAAGTGCCGCCACTCAATTGATCACCACAAGTAAAGCGCGCATGTCACTCAGAATTAAACAGCAATTTTATTTTCCTTGCATTCGCTTTGGAGAGGCGCACTTGATGTTGATATTTGTGAAATATCGTATAGGCTGCACTAAGCTCTTTTGTCTGTTATATTATGATGTGGAATTGACAAGAATATTTATTTATTTTTTTACCACAGTCATAGTTTTTTTTATGTGGTATTGATTATTGTGCATCGGTTCATAATAGTTTTGAGTCTTTGTCTGCATATGTGGTGGAAAGTTGTTTCTTTTAATGTGGGACTGTGAATGTCGGATATGTGGCAAAGTGGAGATAAAATAATCGATGGGCATTATGCGGACCTGCAGAATACGCGAAAAATTGCCGTTTAGTGGGACTAAAGCCAGCTCCCACAAGAATTGCAGCTGTTCTGGAAAGCTGTACGGCGGGAAGTGCTCTTGCAACCACTCAAAGTTCCTCAGAGCAAGGTACAGAAAAGATTTTGTGCTGTTACATTTACACGAATGGATAATCATTTCAAGCATTTTAGATTCTACTTCAATTGATATTGATTATATGCTTTTTGTTTTTTTTTATTTTTACTTTTCGATCGGGGTGTGATGGAAACGGGTAAAAGATTGATAATTCTCAGATTTTATGCGGCTACCAAACTTCACATTTCAAAAGAGGAAAAAACCGATCTTCAGGAGTTGCTTGTTGGGGAATCTTCAGAGGATGAGAGGGAAGTACGTTGGTTTGAGGTGGTGGAAGATAGGGGGGAGGATGCAGTCCTGTGGGATCAGAGTAAAGTGCCGCTTCTACAACCTTCCTCATATGAGGAAGTGCACATTTAGTTCAGTTGTGCGAGTTCTCTTGTCATCTACCCGTGGTTTGGACGAAGTAAGTACTTTTCGGCTTTTCCTTTTTCATTGCATTTTTACTAACTTAACTATTCTTGAATGCAAGATAATTCCTTACCTTCACTCCTCCATTTTTATATTTTAATTAATTCTGGTTTCTAAATTCTTCAGGATTTTTGGATCACTTCTTCAGCTTGGAAATAAAGGTCGTATTCAATTGCCAACGGAAGATAGCGAATATTACGTTGAACTAAATCCATTGCCTTGTAATGAAGAGTAGCATTTAAATGATACAGTTTATTTGCAATTAATTTATTGTTTATTTTACTCTTCGAAATGAGTTTACCAAAGATCTTTATCTCCTAATCGTAAATGAAAAGGAACGAAGTATTTGCACGAAAATGGCCTGTACTTTATAAATACTCTCCTCATGTTGTTTAATTGGTTGTGTATTATCTGCGGCTCTTCCTGACATAAAATGGCGTTCATCCTCGCCCTAATATCATTTTCCACTCATGTTTACTCATTATGAATAATGTTAAAATTTCATACGTCACTTGTTAATATGTTAAATAAAATTCTTTATTTTTTTAATTAAAAGTGGTTATTTTAAGAGAGCGCTTATTTTCTTTTGCATTCATATTCCAAGATTTGGGTAACAAATTTTAGATATTTCTCTCTGCCTGGCCTTTTTCATGGATTTTAGGCAGGGTAGAATAGTTAGACGACCATATTTTCACCTATTTGCTTTCATTGGCATGAAATATTTCAATTATTTGAGCCTCCAGAAACAAATTTCACCATAAGATGCCTTATGCCCATATGTCGATAACTTTTGTTTTTCTAGCCTCTGTTGTTTCGTAGCTTTTATTTCTAAGAGCATTAGGTTTTCTCTCATTGACCTCTTTCATCTAACTTAAAATTGTGATCTCTCTACTTTTCGTGAGTGATGCGGCCGCCCCCGGTCATTTCCACAAGCCCTAACTGAGCCCTCTGGTCTAAGGCACTATTTTGGCAAGGATCATGTGGTGTAGGACCTCCCTTCACAATACTTTAGCCGTCGATGTAGCTTTAGACTTTTTTCCTGTTTTCCTTTTCCACCTCCCTGTCCCGTCGCATTAGCCGCCGGCTGAGTGGAACACAAACAAGCGTCAATTGGCCTCTATAGTCGTATACCAATAAGAAGAAATTACTCTGATTTGTCTTTTCGGGGAGATGGTTAACCCAGAATGGTTTGCAAAAGATGTTAGGTGTCTGGGGTTGAGAGTTGTCTTGATACTATTTTGTCTTGTGGTTTAATGATGGCGTTAATTTTGTTGCATGCTGTGGAGTGGGATGGGTGATTTTGTGCTCTGCTGAAGTGTTGGATCCTTATCATGTCTAGCTTTGGACTTTGTTGTATGGGATGGTTTGTGTGGACTTACCTGCCGGACCCGCCCTACCTCTTCTGGTTGTGGGAGGGAGGGAACTAGGAAGGCTACCACGCTACCTAGGTGGGTTCATAGTTCCCTGATGCAGGAGAGAAGTTTGTGTGCTTCTTGTAATAATATTGAGGGCTTTATTTTTATTTTGTACTATTTGTGGCTTGAATTCATTTTGAAGTGTTGGATGGCAGGCTAGTGCTGCGTAATTCATGTAGGTGTTAAGGAATTCTGTTTAGTGTCATTAGTAACTCGTTGATCAAAGGTGGCGGTGGTTAGGGCTTTTAGAGCATTGCGTTTCTTTGTGACTATTATGACTGATATGCGTAACGAGTGTAGAATGCGATTTCTAGGAGGGGTTAGTTATCATTGTGATTCTTTGGCTTTTCTTTTCTTTTCTTTTTTTGTTTGTATGTGTGTGTGTGTGTAAATAGCTTTACTATCGATTTGGGGCCGGGGACTGTCATTCTGCGGCGATGTAAGCTATTATTCTAGTGTGTTTATTTACCGATTTAGTATTGTTTCGGGTGTTGTGATGTTATATAAATGAAGTAGGTGTAGACTTGGGGGATTGTGGTTGTGAAATGTCGTGTGTGAATAAGTTGAAAAGTAGGGATGAGAGTATGGCTCTCTGGGAGAACGGATTTTTGGAGTATTGTTGCGTGATTGTTGTGCTTTGTGTGACTTGTTCTAGTCTCCCCAAGATGAAGTTTGTTAGCCATTTTTTTATTTTTTGTAGTAGGTAGGTAACGCTATTCGTCCTGGCCACGACGAACATGCCCGACCGGATAATAATAAAACCAACATAAAGGGAACCAGGAGCCGGTCATCGTTTGGGGGAAGGTGCCGGTAATTATTGTCCTTTTTTTTGGCACAAACAGAATCAGGTAGGAACCTTTTGGTGGTCGGCCCGGGATGTACTGCAAACACTCCTCAACATCGCCTTACACCTTTTCCCTTATTCTCCTTCCCTCCTTTTCTGTCTTGTTCCTTCAAACTAACCTGTCTGCTTGAGTAGGATGAATTAAATGTGCGTCCTACTCAGCCAGAAGTATCAGTGGGAAGGCCATCACCATTTACCATTACCCCCATCCCACTTTGACATTTTCATGGTTGGCATTGATTTTACTGACCCTTTCCATGCCCTTATTTTTGACCTGGAAGGCCGAACTCATGAGTCTTCCCGGTATATTTTCTGGCTGTGAGGTTTAAGCACGCTGCTATTAGGTTAGTCTTAGGTTGTTTTAGTTGTCTAGTTTGAGGTGTGTAGTATTTCAGGTTTAGGTAGCGGCTTGATCCGAGGGTTTATGGAAATGGCTCATTCTTCCTTTGCTATATTTGGGGGAGGTGGATGAAATATGGGATTGATTGGAAATGCGTGTGTGGCGGCTATTTGAGTGTGGATGTGAATCATTTCTCTGTTGCAGTTGACAAGGAGGTAGTGGCAGATTGATCCTTGGGGGAGGAGGGCGGCGCGCATGGATCTGATTAGGAGCGTCTTGGTGTATAATTCTATGCCTAGTATTTTTGTGTATCTAAGGGAAGAATTTCGGTTTCGAAGAGTACGGGTAGGTCTTGGTATGTCTATAGCCGGTAATTGTCCTCTTATGTGGTTTTGAGTGTATGTTGAATTTAGTAGTGGTTGGGCGCGTCTTTTGAGACGGCTGGAGCATATCTGGCACCCCACGCCCCACCTCCTCTTGCCTTGGAGGTGGGCAATAGGTGTTGTTCTTTGCAGGTTGTCATGTGTGTGTGGGGGGGGGGATGCTGATCGCTAGATCCTATTTAACATCCTGGCACTCTCATGTCGTGCATAAAACTACCATCGGAATTTTTTGAGTTACCCGGATCGCATTCATACCTTTTTCGTTTTCGTTCGCATCACATCTTCCCATTCTTGCCTCAGATTGAATCTCTTTCTTTTGAAAGTTAAAGCACCTACAATTGAGTATACTTGTACATACTTTCTCCTGTCTCCCTCTTTTCTACAACTATTTCCTCAATTATTCTGCCTAGTTCATATCTCTACTTGTTTACACCAGTTGTATATTTTTTTCCACTATGGTATCAGTTGTCATAGATGACCGCTTTTTCATGGCGTACTAGAGCCAACTATTTACTCCAAGAAATTCAGGACATCTCTGGCCAAATCATGTATTCAATTTCTTGCTTATAACATCTCTACAGATTAAATATGTTTATATTTTAAGAAGTTATTTATTGTGATAAATATAAACATTCAGTTGTAACTTAACTATGTTATAGTTCTCAAGTCCTTGGGTCCCGTCGCCGGAGACTTTCCGAAGACGGCCAAGTTCTTACTTCCCTAAATGGATAGGGTGGGGACAGATGACAGCCCTGCAGAATGTAAACGCTTGCCGTTTCTCCCAGCTCATTTGTTTACGCAACCTTTCCTTATGGATTCGGTTAAATTTCGAAAACTTCGATCCTGGCATTTTTCCTAGCCTCTATGTTGGGTCAGGTCAGCCCATCCACTCTGGGATCCGTTAGCCATGTTGGAATTTGTGTTTCCTGACTGCCCAATACGGGATCCACGGGCTCCAATCGAGAAGGCTCAAAATGATACCTTGAAGGCCTCAAGGTGCTCCACCCCTCTACATTCACCGCTCTATCTACAGGGCTGTCCTCGCTGCGTTCGACCGATCTAAGTTAATTATGAATACTGTTACCACTTCACTCCCTCCAACTATCAATAGCTTGCTCTACGCTGATGACCTGGTGATTTACTTTAGCGGTAAATCATTATCTCCTGTCACCAGACAGATCCAACTCGCGGTCACTGCGGCCGTGGATTGAGCGTCTTCCAAGGGTCTATCCTTTTCTCCTTCTAAGTCTTCTAACGTTCTTTTCCGCCGCCGTCGAAGTAGACGGGCCCTCGAGCGTCCGCTGCTTATATCTGGGACTCCGATCCCAACTAAGAAATCAGTAAGGTTCTTTGACCTGGTACTTCACGAGAAGTTGTCTTGGGATGGGGCGGGCTCACATGGAACACCTTGTGACTGCCACCCGCCCGACACTCAACCTTCCACGCCTTCTCTCCCACACTAACTGAGGCGCTGACCGTCGCACCTTGCTGCGCCTTTACGGTGCCCTTCTCCCCAAACTCGACTTTGGGTGTGAGGCGTACGCCTCAGCGTTCCCTTCAACCATCTGACGTCTCGAACCCATACAAAACTCCACTCTGCAGATGGCGTCTGGAGCCTTCCGCTCCTCACCTGTCGCAAGCCTTCGGACAGATTGTAACGTCCCTTCCCTAAGGGAGCGACAGAACCTTCAAGCCACAAAGGCGTTCATACGCTCCCGGAGACTCCTCTACCCCTACTTTTCCAATAGTTACAGGTGACCCTCGCCTGAGGCCCATTGGCACCTCCCTAAAATTGCCTCCCCTCTCCTTCCCCATTCCTCAAATCTGCCGGATATCCTTCGCAGAGATCCCACTCTGGATGCTGGCCCCTGCGTGGAAAGTTCCTTAGCCATACCTTTGTCCACCCTGAGAGCACGGCCATGTTTACGGATGGTTCCTGCTCTCAACTTAACTCATCGGGTGTCGTCGTCGTAGAGACGGTGCCTCGATACACCTCCTCCTTTTGCCTCCCCATCTTATACTGCGGAGCTCTATGCCCTAAGGGAGGCCCTTCTAACTACCCGTCTTCAAGCCTCCAACGACTTTGTAATATATTCGGACCACCCTCGGAGTGCGATTTCCGCACTGTCCCTCTACTATTCTCACTCTATTGTCTGCGAGATCCGTCAACGCTTGCACGAGGCCACTGTTTCCTACCAAAAGCTGATTACCTCCTGGATTCCCTTGCACGTAGGAGTTCCTGGCAATGAGGCAGCCGATCGAGCTGCGCGGTCGGCCTCTGATCTAGCTCGTCCTGTTCCTATCCCTCATACTGACTTCTTTCCTCACTTCAAAAAACTATGTCAACACATTCGCTTGCCTCCTGGCAATCTCTACCTCTCACCAAGCTCCACCAGATTAAACCCATCCTTGGGTACTGGGCGTCCTCCTTCCATCGCTCCCGCCATAAAGAAATCGTTTTGACCCGTCTCCGTCTTAGTCATACACTTCTAACTCACGGGTACCTTATGTCCCGTGAGCCCCATCCCGTTTGCAATACATGCCGAGTCAGGATTACGGTCTCTCACTTTCTGGTAGACTGTACCCAGTACTCCGCCATCCGTCGCCGCTTCTATACCCCCGCAGTGAACACCTAAAGTTGATTCTGGCCGAAAGGCCCCATTTCTCCATAGATGCCATATACTCATTCCTGTCCGCCTCCGGTCTCAAATCCACGATCTTGCCCTCTACAAATTCTTTCCATCACCTGTACACACCTCATCCATCAGTAACCTACTCCCTTAAACCGTTCGCTGAGATGGACGCCTTAGCGTCGATCATAATCCTCTACCATAATAATTCACTGAATTCCAGGGCTAGCTATGACCTTGCGTTTGGTCCCGGCAAACAAAACCGCAGACTAGCAGGCGAAAAACACAACTAGTTGCAATTTGTACTTTCTCTATTATCCTTTTATTTACTCGCAATTCCCTGCATACAGTTGGTAAAACAGATTGCAGCCCTGCCATTTAGCAATATCGTTACGGTGACCACCTTTTTCCACATGATAAAGAACAGCCAGGGAGAGAAGAGTCATCCTAAAACTGAGTGGAAAACCCTACAATTTTTCGTCAATAGCACAAATTACTGAAATCTTGGTGACCAATTTTTTATATATTTCCTATATTTTAAGACTAGCTTTTTTGTTAATGTTTATTCCCACTATTGCACCGTGGGGAAAGTTACTACCTAGCCGAGTGGCAACACAGTCCTGTTAAGCGAAGTTAAACCACATTTGGTGTGGTTAGCCGCCAGACGCGGTCCAAATTTGAGTTGCCTTTGCGGCGGCTTCCATATGCTGTATGGACCTGTGGTTCGGATCCCACGCTAAATTCGTGTCCTCTTTGAGGGACTCAAATCCGTACTGAAAATAAGCATTCAGACGCCACGGGAAGATTTCAATCGCAAAATAAGTAGGTTAGATTTGAAGAAGTGAGGTAGATTGTGCCACGCAACACATCCATTTTGTTACAACCGTTTATGTAGTTTTAACTGTCATTTAGTGAAGACTTAATCCATGGGTGCTAATGCGGTATAAGGGTCGAGGTTGTTTGCTGTAGAATGCCTTGTATTTTTAGACATTCCCCAAACCATCCTTTTGTTATGGTTTTTTTTTTTTACGTTTAACGCCCTCTTTCACCCTTAGTGGGCTCTATATTGGCGCAGAAGAGATTTAAAAAAACGCCTGAGAGAGAGCACCAGTTTTCCTTGGGGGTGCTCTGTGGTCGGTAGTGCATGCCACTCCGCCAGTTTGCTACACACACATTGTGGAGTTGGCGGGGTTTTTTTATAACATGCTGGTATCACTATTTTAAAATAGGTACGCTTTAATATTATATTTTTCTATAATTACATGATTATTATATGATATTTGCATATATTTACTTTAAGCAATAAATTTTTGGAAGTTTGTTGGACTTTCTTTTGGTAAAATAACTACTATGAATTGGATTTTTATTTGTAGAAATTATTAACATTGTATTTAAAAAAAAAAGGCATAAATTTCTATTATTTGACTCCAATGAAGCGCTTTTTGTTTTTTAATACATTTTGAATTGGATAAAAGGAAATTAGTAAGTTAACAAAAATAAATTATAATTCTCCAAAGCCATATTATGCCATCATTCAATTTGCAATTTATTATGGTTGCATTGCACCTCATTTCAATTAATACGATACTAATAAAAACCAAGATATTCTTTGGCTTTGATAAAAATCAATTAAAATATAACAAATATGAACGGATAAATATATAAATATGGTTTAAATTATACAAATATACAAAATTATAAAGAAAGGTACAGTTGAATCACTTGAATATTTTAAGTACTGCATTCATTGATCATTCACCACCACCTCTAAGACAGTAAAAACACCTCTTACAACTTTTCTATAAAACTCGAGATTTTTCTGTGTGTAATTGGAAAATACTAGTTTGCAGTAGTTTCCTTTTAATCCCATAGAATTCTAGAACCATCAAACTTTTCAATAAAACAAGTTACAGTTCATCTTAGTTATTTGTGTCACCGTGGACAAAAGGTCCTTCAACCGGATAATGATATTTATATAAAGATCAGATTGACAGTGGCTTGCAAGTCCGATGACACCGGATGGGGGGGGTGCAGAAAGGGCAATAATACTGACTTTTTCCCACCGATCAGCTAGCAGAAACCCCTTTGTGACCAAGGGAGCGCCACCGGGTGCGCTTCAGGGGTGTATGCTCTAGCAACCTATTTGGCAGGTTACTGGGCGAGGGGGTGGGGGGACGCATGGACTCAGGCAGCTCTATCCACAGAGGCAATAACACCGCACCGTCAGCAGGCGACTAGCTCCCTACGCATGCCGAAATTTTTGTGTGTTCTCGTAGAGATCGAACTGTACTAGGGCGTGGAAACCGAACGCCTTATTCACGAGGCGATCGGCCTAGTTTAAATTTCATTAAAATTGAAATCAGAATCCTTAGTCAATTTCCTTTTAAAATTACCCAAACAATCTGCGTTGTTCGGCCATGGCACATTTCCCAAACAAGCCCTGAGATGCGATGGCGAACGATTATTTTTCGGGTTTAAAACAAAGTTAAACGAATTAGAATTAAAGCTTTTCAATACACAACATTTCTTTGAGCAATTTTTTTTTTTAGAATTATATTTTTTCATGTACAAGATATTCATGATTAAGCTCTTAAATACTTTAAAAAATTATTCTTTCAATTATCTTAAGCCAAGACAGCAAAACTAATAAGAGAATGAAGCATTGAAATTGTAAAAATGGTATTAAAAACTTTAGTTATAACAACTAGTCTTGAATATGACAAAGGGTAAAAGGTCAGAGTCAAGGGTCAGAAATCTCTTGTTGACTAGCACAAATCAATCCCAACTCTCTTTCTACCCATCATAGGAAACATAATCCTGAATCCATTTGATAAATTTTCTTTAAAACATTAAGTCCTCTATACATTATTTACACCAACGAAGCACAAGACTTGAATAAATTAAATGAGATTTTTGTTTATTTACAGAAATTATATAATTCTGATAATTTACACAAAATTTGTAGAGTATTTAATTATATTCACAAATGGGGAACAATTCAAACGCTGCAAATTTGCTTAGAACTTGATTAATACTGAATGCGTGGTCAAGATATGAAAGATGAAAATATTATTTCACTCAATTGAACTGAATTTTAATACAAGCAAACACCAGAGAATAAGATTAGTTCATCTACATCAAGATCAAATTTCCTCTTTAAAAATGTCTTACAAGCTTAAATCTAGTAAAAAAAAAATTGATAAAGCAAGTAATAATCAAATAAATAAAAGTCCATCAAACGATACTTTGATTAACTTCTTTGAACTAAGAAATGAAAGCAAAATAAAAGTTGAGATCATTTTCAGTAGTCAGTAAAGGAGGAGGGGGGGGTTCTTCCATCTTTACATTTGGTCAGAAATTTAAACTAAGTGAAATAAAAATATTTGTTCCCATAAGTATAAATTAACACAAGAAAGATACATTTGCTAACTCTTCCACTCACCCAAAAGCTTTTATTCAATAAAAAGGGATTAGAGTTCAGAAATGACCTGAGTTAATATTGATATAAATAATTTATAAAATTATTACATTGAACTGTGAATACATCAAAAAATATAAGTGACCACATTTTGAACTGTCTTACTCTAGAGATGCAGTTTGCAGGACTTTTACATACATTAACAATGTAATACTTCCTTGTGTCTTATAAGAATGTAAATAGATAAATAGAGTTGGTGTCAAAGCAACGGTAATTATTTTATTTTTTTAAGAATAAAAAATTGTGAATGAATATTTGGGACAAACATATCACTTGTACTTTAAGAGTAGCGATTTTATTTGTGTGAAACATGCATTGGAATAAACCTAGAGAGATTATTGTAGGCAAAGTGTTGACGTATCATTTAAGTTTTCAGGTAGTAGATAGGAATCATTTGATTCCTTCCTAAAACACTCGTTGCTATAATTAGTATCAAGAGAATTATTTGTGTAATAAAATCAGAAATCTTGGCTGTAAAGAGAATTAAGTGCCCGTGAAATCGATATACCATCCCATTCATTATTGGTCCAATATCATGCTGGGTTAACAATAAATCTACGCCAAAAAATCAAAGATCTTTGCATGCATTTGATGGCTATTTAACCTATTTAGCTGGGTAATTTTTGACTAATCTATATAATTATTCATCCATAAAGATAAGTGTATTTCTACACGGTGTATAAGCTCAATAACATTTAAAAAAGTTGAGCTATTACACCATTCTGGAACAAAAATAATGGATAAACTTTCATGGTAGACTACCTTTCTTTTAAGGTTTTTCTATTATTGAGTGACAAGTTCTTCGACTAGAGGAGGCGGCCGATTTATACTATGGGGTCGATCCAACCTTCGAGTTTGTTTGAGTTCAGGTTGTGCCGAATTTCGGGGATCGTTCCTCTCGCTTTGTATCAGGAGTTCGTTGAGACTGGGTAACGAAGTAGGCATGGTTGAATGTGGTCCAGGATCAGATCCAGAATGTGGATTACTATTGCTATTGGATCCTTTTGAAGATTCCATCTTAAGAATCACCTCGGAATAATCTTTTATCAATGTGGCTATCATAAACGCCTGAAAAAAATATTCACATATATGAACATCGTGTTGACCAGTTCTTACTTTTTCACCCTCCATCACGTTTAACCTTTTATCTGTACTTTACTTCACCTATCATTTATGTATGTGGGGAAAAGGTAATCTCACCTGAGTTGTGTTGAGAATGACTTTGCTTTGCTTCCTCTTTGAACCTGTAATGATCATCAAGGCTGTTATCGAGGCGGAGTAATTTAAAATGTAATTGTACTCATAAGTACAAAGTACATTTCGTGATCGGTGCTCCAAAAGATGCACACCCGCTTCATCCAGAGCCAGCCAAAGCACCTTGGGCCAATTTGATGTAAATGATTGCTGTAAATATGGAAGGCAATTAGATTTAAAGTAGTGAAGGTGCACTTATTTATTTATGGAGCCAAACCCAACGAAAGTTCGCAAAGAACGGTGAAGTGGGGTATAGAGGTGAAAATGTGTGAAAGAAACACTTCCGAGTAGCCAAGAGTACTCGAGACGGAGAATGCGCGCACTTCTGAATCTACCCCTTACTAAGGAAATTTAATTAATAGGTGACAAATTTATACAAGGGGCAAAGGGAGTCGAGAAATTTTAATTTGCGTTATTCCCCAAATGCTTTAGGCGTTTTCTTGCCAATGTTACCAATCGGGAACACAACCGGGCATGTGAATCTCACCGTTACGTCAAAAATGGTCGCTCGATGGAGAGGGAAAGACTTGATGAGGGTAAGGAATGATTCTTTTGCTGACTGCGGGTCAATGTTGAAGAGAGATTGGTGCTGCAGCGCCACCGAGTCGTGTGTCACCGCTGTCAGCAGACGCGGCGAAAGTGTGTGTTCGATCACCTCCGAGTAATCCATTCCGAGGCCCGAGTGGTTGCCTAGCTCGATTTGGGCACGAAGAGCACACAGCATCACCTGAAAGATTTGCACAAAATATTGAATTCCCGGAAACTGAGTGAGTTATGGATTTTATTAACCACCGATTGGCTCCCAACGTTTGATGCTCATCAATGGAGCTTAGAATATACTGGGAAATTGTGGCTCTCATTCTTTTGAAAGTACAAGTTCCAATAAGAGGGGAACGATTTTGAAACTAATATAAATTGGAAGTTGCAGTGTCGAGAATCGAAAGTTAAATTCATTAATAATACTATAAGAAAAATCTTCGTTTAATTCACTAAACGTTTACTATATGGTTTCCATATATTAAAGAGAATCACGATTCATGTAGGTTAGATAATTACGAGTTCTCTTAAGGATGAAGCCCGGGCAAAGATAGTGTTCAAATGTTGGATATGATATAAATTTCAAGTCAAAATCCTCTAGTTTCATTCGCTCCCAAATTTTCCTCCACTTTCATAATACCTAGCTGATGTGGCCTTATTTGAATGCGGATGGCAAATAAGAATTTGATTTCAATACGGATGGCAAATACTTTTTTTATTTCAATGTAGGTGGCAAAAACTTTTTTATTTCAATGCGGATGCCAAATAAAATTTAAACGGAAACTCATGCGATTCAAACAAGGGCATGTTTAGAAGGTCGTTATTGAAACCCTCTTAGCCCTACAACCCCTGTAATTAGTTGCATATCCAACCAGTCGGGGATGGGGGGGGGGGAGTGTCTACAGCTCGAATTCCGATGGGGCGAAAGTAACTTGTCAACCGTGCCACGACCCCCGCCACATTGAGGTCAGCTGACTATAGACTATACCTAAATGGGAGTAAAACAGCTAACCAGATGTAGCTGCATCGCCATCGCTTGTAATAAGGTATTTAAAGCATAAAGGGAAAAAAAAGATGTCGCGTGTAATATCGGGTATCCATCTTTCCGAACCCAACCTGGGGGAGGGTGGGCAGGTCGGACGCGCCCAACATGGTCTGAAGGCACAGCTGTGGAACAACAGGAGACGAAACTCGGCAGCTATTCTCATATAGCCCAGTTCACGTCAATTCCATTGAAGTGACATGCTATCCAGTCCTATTGTAAAGCAGCTGTCGGAGTCTTCCGAGAGATGAAGACCCTCACCGGAATGACCGTAGCCTTTCTGTAGGCTTAGAAGACTTAATGGAGGACTGACTGACTCGGCGCAAGAGCCTTTTCTTCCCTGCCTCGAAACCTTTGGAAAGCAAGACGAATTTATGGTGCTCGACACGCCGAAGCGCCCTGCCTAGCCTCGGACAAAGATATGGAAGCCAAAGATCCCTTTTCGTTACCTTCCTTTCTGTGGGTAGAATTGAAAGCTCCAGGTGTGACTTCAGCACTACCCTACCCGGTTTTGCCTCCTGAGAGTGGTTGATTGAGGGGTATAGGAAAAGGTGCGATGGAAAAATAAAGAACAAGGGTAGCAAGTTGCGAATAGCTTCCTGCGTCACAGGACAACCGTTGTCGAGCGGTTTATCGAGTACGCCATACTGAGTCTCAAAAATATCCCCTTCATTCAAGCTAACCTTTTAAACACCCCGCTTGAAGGCGGTCACGTCGGGGAGGGAGCGTGCACTGGTTTTAGCTGCGTTGGTTCGAACGTGTTTTACAGCCAGTTACATCAGGGTGGCACCCTGAGCAAGTAGAACCGGCAAAGGGTTCCGAATGGACGTGGACGTGTTTGTAGGCTTGAATGGGCCAGGAGCGTTGGCTGCTTTCTTAGTTGTGACATAGGTCTTTTGTCGCCCAGAGCATGGGAAGACCAATTCCCTAGCCACTGAATAAATTCGCTCGGAGGGGATGCATAAAACTCGCATTCGTAGTGAAGATTTGAACCAACAAAGGATAGGTAGAAAAGCAAGGCAGTAGCACTATCAGCACCACAGGTGATGAAAGCCACAGAACGAAAAATGTCCATGGCGACGGTACAACTCCAATACTACGACTATGAGCCTCCCAGGTGAGGAGTCGGCCGAAAACAAGACCAAGGAAAATGTGTGAATCCATCAGTTCCACGTTTAGAACCAAGTCAGGATCGTGGTGGAGCCGTGGATGGCGGCAGAAGTGCACCACCGAACCTGTGTGCTTCAGCATTGCGAGAGACGTGGTTCAATACCTGTTGGAATCGACGCTCCAGAGTTGGCATCTGGGCCGCGCCAAAAGGTCTTTCACGTAGAGCGTAGCGAGAACATCTTCCGGCAGCACCGAAAAGATACCGTTGATGCTCAGGGCAGAGTGCGACACTGAGGACACTTACCTGTGGGACACCCTCTTCATGCTCCATTGGGCCAGAGGGCTCCACCCGTACGCGGAAGCGTCCCATCGATCCATCGTGTGGAGAGTCGCCATCATATCATATCGCCATGTGGTACCATAGGCCTTCTCCAGATCGAAAAAAAACGGTAGCATAGTGCTGTATACGAAGGAAGGCCTCGCCGATGGCATTTTCCATTCGGAGCAGAGCATCCGACTTGGAATGGAACTTACGGAAATCGCACTGTGCGGAAGACAGGTGGCCTCCGCTGTCCAGGAAATGCTAATCTAACATTTACTACTTTCTCCATCAACTTGCACACGCATGAAGTTAGAAAGATTAGGCGGAAATCAGCTGGGATAGAGGGATCTATCTCCGGTTTGCGAAAAGCTAGCACAGTACCCATTAGCTAGGAGTCTGGGAGGATAACCTCTGTCCATCCAGATCATGTTGAACAAATCTAACAGAAAGGCCATGCCTCGCTCATCCAGGTGGCGAAGCATGGCATACGGAACATCGTCCGGACCAAGGGCTGTGTCCGTGCACGAAGCGAGAGCGAAACGCAACTCACTCAATTTAAACATGTCGTTGAAGCGTTTTCCGCTTTTAGAGGTAAAGTCCAGTCGGCGGCCTACGCGAAATCACGACGCGCATTGAATGCTATCAAAGTGACATCCCGGCTAGAGAATGCGGAGAAAACAGTCGCGAAGGATTCCGCCAAGGACGCGGGGTCCTAGATTGCGGTCCCATTCTCCTGGCTAATGGTGTAACAACATATAGACACACTAGAACAATGGCTAACACAAAACCGCATGACTGCTCAGCCAACTGTAACGCTTTTCACACCCACCTTCCAGGAATATAACAAATCCCCACATCAGACTAAACAGAAAACACCTGCCACTAAACAAAACCCCTAACCTTCTAGGACTCACATTACACACATACAAGACTTTCAAATACCACACAACAAACATTACAAACAAGGCCACAAAACAGAAAGAGCTTCTCATCAATCTATACAAACAATTCATCCGCACCACCAGCATGGCTGGCATCCCACCACAGTCACATCTTACACAAAGACGCTCTAATCACAGGATATACCAGCAGCAAACTCACCCCACACATACACGCTGAAACAAAAATACTCCCAATCAAAATACACCCAGACATGATTGGAACCCGAACACTTCAGCAGAGCATTGACCCGTCCATACCCCCAACCACCATCTGACAGCAAAGCTCCCACCAGCACCCTACTTCCAACACAACAAATCCACACTACCCTCACTCAAAGATACTTAATCACAGTACCAAAAAAGAACATCCTAAACGATCCCCCCTTTAATAACCAATCAGAGAAATCACTACACATAACACACCCAGTAATTCCTTCTTAACTCAGGTCAGTCCACTCCACTCCACTATACTATACTACAATACAAACACAGAATAAATCTTGGCTCGTAATACACAATCTCCTTTCTTAGAGACTTCTGTACCCACCTATTGAGCCTGGTGGCCTTCCTAGAGGATGCGCCCCTCGTATAAGAGGGGTAGGGGAGGGAGCAAGTAATTTTAGGTCCACCTGCTTTATTTTACATGTTCGTATTCACACCCACCTCTGTATAAGCCCAACAACGGACAAAAGAGAGACAAGGCGTTACACTATTTCAAAAACTTTCCCTTCATAGAAGACACTCGAATGATTACTTACAGCCTCTGTATGAGTTACAGGGAACTTGTCAGCTCGCAAACTGTACAAGACTTGGAAATAAAGGAGCTCTTTTTCAACAGGGTCTGTCAAGTCAATCCAACTGTCGAGTAAGAGATGTTTCTGAAAAATTAAACGACACTTAACCAGGGCTACCTATATACTTAAATTTCCTAATTCAAATAGTTTTTTTCAAACTATCTACAAATTATTGCGATAAAAATAAATAAAAACGTGAATTTAAATGTTAAGGAAACAACGTTCAGACCTCCCATGAGGAACGGAATAAAATGCGAGGATAGTCTACCTTGAAAAGAAATATGTGGTGACTATGAGGTGCTCCCGATGCGGGTGGTGCTGTGGCTTGTCGGTACCGCTCCCACCGAGACATGACATCTGCCAAGACCTCGTCCTTACCGACGCAACGCTCAGTAGCACCCAGCATTTCATAGACGGCGTAACCTTGTCCACGAAATCACATTAGGTAAAAAAATACTTGAAAAGGATTCAAAAAATAGGAAACAAGATCACTCATCGGAACAAGTTTTAGCCTCATTCCAGGATTGTACTCTTGCCAACCCTTGCATGAAAGAGTAAAGTTCTACCAACCTAAATGCCATGTATACTGCATAATGACCATAGCGGAAACCATTAAGACATTTGTTGCCACCACAGGAATATCTAATTTAAAGGGAGGGAGGCGAGGGTAAACCCACCGATCTGCACTCATTTCGTAGGTCTTCTTTCGCAGTGGAGACCAAGAGCTTAAGGTGGGAGGCTACAACATAAGGCAGCCGCCGCAATGTTAACCTAAGGGGGATTTTATCCAGCAACTAATTACACCCATTGTTTCTTAACTTCACTAGAAGTAGAAGCGGTGTTTACACTCGGCTATCAGGTTACAGCAGGAACCTACTCAATGCAGTGCTGGCCGCAAGAGATGGAATTAGTGATGGATGAAAAAGCAGAAAAGAAGAACTTGTGTCACTAAAGGGCTTCTTTTTAATTTTATGGCACTCATCTGGCGACTACCTGCAGTGTATAGTCGCCGAAATTATAAATTAGCATATATAGACTTTAAATCAAAAAGAAAACAATAAAAAAAAACTAGAAACGTACGTTCAGGTGCTGAAAGGCCCGTTTCCTCAGAAACCTAAACATACAACTAAAACCAAACAACTAAATACTATGGAGTATGTCCACTTCATGCAGAAACTCAATAATTCCAGTCAGGTATATATATGCACATGACTCAATAAAAAAAACAACTACAAGACACCCCTGAAGATGCCTTTCTCGTGATCTATTGTACCGGAGATCGCTCTCCCCGCCTGTACGCAGAATCGTAGATCTCGTAGGAGGTTTAAGGTAAGGAACCAGTTGGGCAACTGCCTAATCCAAGTGGATTCTAAGTAGCAGATCTCGTAGGAACTCAGACAAGAAAATTGGGAGTCGTCCCTATGGTGTGAAGGGTCTCTACGAAACCGTGTGGTCATGCGGGATCGTAGGTCTGAAGATCAAAAAACACGTGGTGAAGTACTGTCTACGAAGGAAAACCTCGCATATAGCATTTTCCAGCCAGAGTAGAGCATCTGACGATGAGTGGAACTTGCAAAAGCTGCACTGTTTAGAAACTGTAGGACTTCGCTGTACGAAGAGTAAGCTAACCTAACATTAACCAATTCCTCGATCAATTTGCATATGCAAGAGGTTAAAGTGGGCGGAAACCAGTCGGGGTAGAATGATCTCTCACCGGCTTACGAAAAACAAGCATGATAGCGACTCTCCAGGAATTTGGGAGGATACCATCCGTCCAGATCCTGTTGAAGAGAGCTAGCAGAGGCTATACCTAGTTCACTCAGCTCTCGAAGCATGATGTACGTAAAATCATCTGGACCACGAGCGGTATACGCAGAATAAGAGAGTGGAGCGCAACTCAATTAGCGTAAACAGGCCGTTTAAGGGTTCCTTTCATCTGCAGGTAAAGTCCAGTCAGTGGTCTTCAGCAAGTTCCGGATCTGCTTTAAATACGGGTAAGAATCATCCTGGGTAGACTGGGAAAAAAATGCTTTTTTTTAAAGGTCTATTTTGGAGACTGCCAGCGAGGGGATAGAGCCCGAAATTTAAAAATAGTCTTAAATATGTACCGGACATTCTGGGGAACGACGCAGTCGTCGCAGTAAAGTGCAGCGGAACGCTACACCAAATGGCGGTGCATCCCGCGAGTGTGCCAGATTCAGAGACGACAGAGAGCAACCTGAAGCTGTCGGGGCATTGGCGGGTAGATTCACAGGAACATTCGCAGGAAAATGAGGCGCAACTTTAGGTTTCAGTCTGGCGTCTCCCATCTTCTCTGGCATGCAGCTCGAAAGTCTGACCTGTGAAGAAAGCGCTTGCGAAGGAATCCGGCCCAAGGCGGGGTCCGAGATTGCTGCCCTGTCCTCATGGAGGGATGACTTAGAGAATAGGTCTCGAATCCTTTTGATTCACTTCCACACGTCTGCAAGAACGGTTCATTAACACTTTTGCTTAGGAAGAAAAGCGCCGGGTAAGCTTTGAAACGTACCGAAATCTCATCCACGCTAGACGAAATTCAACTACGTAGAAATATTTGGGGTGGCGCTTGTAGCCAATATAGGCGCTGCTCCTAAGGTAAGGTAAAAAGACGAGGGGTTCAAGGAATAGTAGTCAGGCCTATGGCGATGAGGGTACTGGAGAAGAACTCAACAGCCTAATCCTCTGAACTAAACTTCTCGACTGAAATAGAGAACTCAGTCATTTCATGAAATGTAGGACACTGCGCCCGCTCCAAGCACCACCGAGAGGGTTTCTCTGGCAACAGCGGACCGGAAAAATGATATTTGGATGGGATAGTGATGACTACCATAAGAAGTCATCAGCCACCCCTCCCATTCCAAATCAGGAAGTACGTCCGGAGAGCACAGGGACAGATTTATACAGGAAAGAAGATTCTCTAACAGGAATTCGTGAATTCATCTATATTTAGGACACCAATCTCCAGCTATTCGATCAGGTTGTAAGGACCTGGCAGTATAGTCCACCCAGATTGGGTGTTTACCGTTCAGATTCACGAGGATGAGATATGGTCTCGGCATCCGTGCCACGACGCGGTTGAAGTCGCCAGGCCGAGTTCAGATAACGGTGGAATATACGCTAAAATAAAACTAAGGATCCTATCTAGGTGTAGTTGCACTGTCATTGAGCGAAAAGAGGTATTTAAAGCAAAAGTGTACAGAAACATGTCGGTTGTAAATCTCTCATCCGGCACTATGATGTGTTGGGGTAGCAAAACGCTTATATCAGGGAAGAATAGGAAGGGGGCTCGCGACCAACCATCTCTTCTTTTGGAAAATAGATAGGAAGGGACGGAATGAGACGAGCGTCCGCAGTTCCTTCCAGTTAGCCAGGAATCCACAGCAATTCCATTGAAAGAAAATGCCTCCCAGGAATAGCTCGAAGGATATGCGTGGGCCCGCTTCGGAGTGAAGACCTTCAGGGGAATGGCCGAAGCCTTACTGGATATAAAACTCAGTGGGTTTTAAGCCGTAGAATGCGCTGAAGTTGCTGTTGCCTTCGAGAGCTTAGTGAATGGGGTTTAGTTCGTTGTACGAACCTTATCCTGCCTCGAGGCGTTTGGTGGGCCTAGGAGGCTTTGGGAGTGGAGGTTCTCGTCCTTTGGAGGGTCCCAACTTTCCAGCGCGCGCCGCCCAGCCTAGGACATGGGCAAGGGAGCGAATCTCTTGAGTTGCTGCCCTCCTTTCAGGAACTTTGCCTCCTGTGAGTCTGACTCAGTGGAGCTGCGCGGTTTCGCTTTTTGCGAGGGTTCGGTGAGGGAGCGAACCCGTATTGCCGCCACCTTTCCCAGGAGAAGTAGAAGCCGCAGAAGGATTCTGAATGGGTGAGGTGGATACCGTGTTCGTAGGCCTGGAGGAGCCAGGAGCATATAGGCCTTCTTAACCCGATAAGCGTAAAAGTCCAACGTTGCAACAACGCTAATTCTTCTACATCTCTAAAAGAGCTTTGGTACCCAGCCTGAACAACCTTCTCGAAAAGATAGGAGTCCCATTGCTTCCGAGGAATCATGGTGCGACTCGCAAATTCAGACTTGATTTTACACCGTACGGATCTATCCCGTTAGGCCTTTGAGCAGTTGGCACAAATTTCGGGTTAACATCACTTAACATTGGACGTTTAATTCATATGGTCAAAGTGGCGGCAATGGTAACACCTTTGCGGCAAAAGCACGAATGCCTCGACGCGGTCGCAATACCAGCCAGCTAGCACCAACTTGGTCGGATGATCTGCGAGGTCTTCTAAGTAGTAGTCAAAGAGTTCCCTAGCATAGACTATTCATTTCACAAAGTTTAAAGTAGAGTGCAGTGTCACCTGCCTGTAGAGGCAAGCCATCGAGCGACGGAAGAGTGACCGATACATTCATGAAAAGGACGTTGTTCGAGAAACGAGCGACCTTTGGTTTTCTACCTAGAATCCTAGCTAATGCCTGGCATTGATAGAACACGCCTTTTGGACCCCATGAGTTGAAAAAATATCAGGAATCTTTTGAAGCCAGCGGGTGCAAAGAGGCAGGCCATCTTCTCGATCAGGAAACCCTGCCGAGCCAGAAAATGACACTAACGTCCTTGGTCATTGAGAAAGAAAAAGGGGGGAAGGGCCACTGTTGAATCCAAAGGTGGAGTCGTCCAAGGGCGACTCCAAGGAAGGGACTGAGGGAAAAACACCCTCACCCCTAAAAATAAGAGAAAGAGGAAACCCCATATTCACTAGAAGAAAATTGAAGGGGCCACATTTACAGAGGTGGAGCTGCCTGAGGGTAGTTACATAAGTGGAAAAGGGGGAAACCCCTTTACCAATAGGGTGTGGTAACAGTGGAGCAACTACAACGGTTTAGAGGAGGTTGCCGAATTTCTCGCCCACCCTAGCACAAAGGTCGGGCGAGGTTTCACAAATAGGGAAGTAGTCGGAATTTTTTATAGCCTACGAACACACGAAAAATCAGAAATTTGTGCCCAATAAGAAATAGAAATGGGATTGGTGTGCTATACCCCGAGTCCGCCGTTCCTGCTTTGGGTTTTGGTAGTATTCAGGGCTCCAACCTTGGGTGTGCCTGTGTAGCGAGACACACCGACCAAAGGTTGCCCAGTGGACGATCGCTCCCCAAAGGCCGAAGATCCACACTGAGCAGCAGAGAAGCGAGGCGACAGAGTGGATCCCTTCCCAGGTCGTTCTAATAGTTGACAAGACGGAGGGGATCTGAAGATGTCATGAGACAGGCCCAAAGAGGGGATCCCAAACTCTTAATTGGCCTGGCAGCCAACAGGGCAGTGTGCCCGCCCTCATAGGCAGTACAGCTTTATGTACATGATATTAGTCACAGGAAGGTGGTTAAACCCATTAGACGCAGGGAGAGGGTTATTTGGGCAAAACTGATCTTCCCATTCCCATTATTCTCGCGCAGGACCACTTAATCCTTTTCTCTTGGACCACGTGGGCGTGCTTTATAGAGGTTCCAAAGCCTTCCTTTGCACGCGCCATTACGTGATGGTCGTCCTTAAACCTGTAGGAAATAATGAGAAGATATTCCTAGAAAGAAGGGGTCTATAGATGGACGTGGGAACACACCAGCTTCATGCCCAGGCCTTCCTTACGGGCACTCGGACCGAGAGTACGTGCCACTCCTACAGGTACCAGGGTGGCTCAGGAGGCAACGCTGTGTTTATTAAACTCTAGTCGCCCTTTAGGGCAAAATAAAAAAAAAATAAAGACTGGTCAGTCATTCTCAAGTGGGTATGACAAGATCACCCAACCTAGATTAAATCCTGGCCTGGGACCACCCCCCTTGAATTTATCCCGCGTGAGGTTAAGTGGCAATAGAATTTTACTTCTTAGCTATTGCATGGGACGCCAGCACAGTGGGCTGGCAGAAAATTCCCACAGGATACAATAGCCCACCTCCACTGTAACCTGATCTTTCAGAGCAGCCTCACAGGAAGGCGGGCCCACTTATTTGTGGTAACGTTGACGGAGCCTTCAGCACAGGGTGTAGGATCAAAGGCTTTCTCCCTTAATCTCACAAGCTGTCAGAAGGAGCAAAGGTCATCTACTCTTTGGGAATAATGCAACAACAACCACCAATCATAACACTGCTATCATTTTCATGCCCATCTTAACACAACATATGCAATCGCTCCTGTTTCCGAAGGGGTACGGATGGCGTAACATAGTTCCAATAGTAACACACCAAGTACTTCCTCGACTAGCCCGTGCCATATGCATTTCACACATTTTCAACAATTCTAACTTCACCACTTACTACTTTCTGTTAAAGGATTCCCAGCCAAAAAGCCTAAGGTGGTTTAGGTCCTTTTAGATTTGAGTAGCTAGATACCTTTGGCTCCCTCCTTGAGTCCGACCTTCTGTTTAATGAGGTCGAGAACTTCGCTCGCTGTAGCAGAAGCGTCGAACTCGAGCGAGTGAAATTGGCCGTCCATGAAGTGGAAGCGAGCGTAAATTGGGCGTCTATTTATGGTGCAGAGAATCTCCTGTTTCGAAGGCGACCACTGCCGTCGCCTATTGTTGAGCGCTTTCAAAAGGCACTGAAAAAGGAAAGAAAATCAAATATTGGTGATTTGTTAGAGTAATGGAGGTACGAGTAATATACGAGATCAAGATTCCTAATTCAGCCTATTTGTTCATTTTACAAATGAGAGAAGTTGGATCTCGCCGCCTTCTAAAATTCATTGATTGCACCACATACTAAAATCTAATTCTCAACGTCAAATTTTAAATTAACACAATATACATATTTTTTAAAGCAATTTTCGCAATAGATTCTACAGGAATTCACCAAAAACGCCTTTGCACAATTAAAACAAATCTAAACTTGTGGCTAATGATTCTTACCCTTTCAGCGTATCTGGCATACTTCCCCTCCTCTGTTATGAAATCGATTGAACACCGTTGCAGATGAGCCCTTAAGTACTTCCTGATTAGTTTGTCCGTTGGAGGAATCACTGAGCAATAAAGAGTGAGTAGCGACCAATGGCGTAGGTTAACTCTCGAGTTAGGATCTGTGGGGATGAAAAAGAACGTGGCAAATAGTGTAAAAAATACTCGGCACTGCTTTCGAAGAAAGGTGTTCCAAGCCTCCAGGGAAAACTGAGCACTAAAACACGATTCTGATGCAGTGACCATCCAAAATCTAATCACTACAAACACCACATGCGTTTCACTAACTAATGCCTGCATACACTGAGATAAGGAACCGGAGGCAATTCATCATATTAAAGATATGCCCCAAACTAGCTCATCATAGACAAAAACCTACTAAAAATCTTTGTTAATATCCACGGCATACGCCATCGGAATTAATGTTTAGCATAACCTTTGGCTATATTAGCAATTATGCCAAAAAACAACTCAAAGAAAAAAAGAAATCAACTAAAAATGAAAAACGGAAGAGGGAGGGCCGGGTCGCTTAGGGGCCCAACACGCAACCAAAACCAAACTATTGAATACAATGGAGATTGGAGAAGGCCTACGTCCTACAAGAAATTCACTGTTCCACAGTCGGATGTGCACGAATCCATTCCGAATTGAAGGGACAAGTAGCGTGCGCGAAGATCTCACAAACTGAGATTCTACAGGAGTTTCCGGATAGTCTGGAGACAAAGGAATCGTCACAATAAAGTTCAGAGGAACGCTCCATTCCGCGAGTGTGCCAGATTCGTAGGGGAAATCCCCTCCCTTCCGATTCCAACCAAGGATGAATGGATAAAAGATGGTAGGCGGCTAGCCTGCAACATTATTCGCTGGCGAAGCGGCTTGTAAAGAAAGTGCCGAAAGGGTACAATGGAAACTAGAAGCAATAAAGCTAAGGTAGTTTAAATCTTTCGGGGACTGTAGAACGTGCCTGTCATCCAGGTTCAAAGTGTAATGGGGTAAGAAGGCTAAACCAGGACCTTCAATAATGAGAGAGCGAAGAAGGAATGAAAAGGAGACAATGGCATCGCGAGGTCCGTAGTGACTTCAATTATCAAGTTCTTAAAAGAAGCAAAGGTACTCAAGATTGCAACCAAACCCTTTACTAGTAAAAACCAAATTCCCCTAAACCTACCAGGGTGATCAGTGGTTTGTTTGATAAGTTGAAGATAACCTTCATTAAGTAGTTGGTCGTTCTTCATGCATTGCTCCAGTAGGCCCTGAATCATGGTTAACTGCTGATCATCGCTGGTCACTTTAATTTCACCTGCGGACAAATATTTCGACTAAGTTAGAATTTTTTTTTCTTTAAAGGCGCCCATCTTTCGACTGCCAGCAAGGGTATAATCGCCGTAATTAAAGAAAAAAAAGCATATTACTAGATTACATTAAAAATCACACTGCAAACAAAACACCCAAGACATAACAATACAAAGAGTAGGCAAAAACAAACAAATAAATCAAACAGAAACAACATTACAAAAGGAAGAAGCAGGAGGCCTGATCCGGCCTCGGGGAGGGAGTCCCTTTCCCCCCCGATCTCGTAACGAAGCAAAAATAAAACAATATAATACAAGGGAGGGAAAAAATCAGAACAATTCTTAAACTTACTATTCGGATTAAGACCTGAATATGTCAGAATAATCTGAGATATCTGCACCATTTGTTCCTCCACGTCCTCCTCAGCCCCCTTCAAAAGTGACTGAGTCAGGGGCGTCTTGCTGAATGCCCAAAATGTGTGGTGGAACCCCTTGTACGTCTCAGTATTTTCGCCGTAATCTTGCCGCAATTTATCTAGCTTCTGTTTGTTCAACCTGTTCATGGAAATAGGTCATTACCTCACTCGCCACTTAAACGCGAACATAATGCTAGTTTCAAGCTTGGTAACAACGATTACTGACAAACATTTTGTTAAGTACCACAACAAAGTTACAAGCCCTTCTTGGTGCCTCCTTGGCAAGGTGGTTAGTGTCGCTGATTTTGGATCTAACAGTTCAAATCACACTTCAACTCAACTGGCACGAAGTCAATCCGATTTTCCCCCTTTTAAAGGCCGATAAATGGGTAACATATAAGGATGGGATTATCCGAAGCCCACTCGAAACAGTAGGTCCCCACTGCGACATGTGCCAGATGATGCGATATAGGGAGGAAGGCTAAAACACACGGAAGGGCAGACAAAAATGTCATATTTCAAAAATATAAGGAACGAATTAGAAAAATTGAAAAGGAAAATTCATCTAATTGTTGCTGTCGCTTTGGTCCCCAGGAATAGATGACCTATGCTCTCTCCGACGGTTTGGGAAATTAAGGGAAAAAGCTTTGATCCTAAAGCCTGTGCTGTAGGCCCTGCCAACGCCATACTTTCTGTGAAACTGTCCTGAGGGGAGCAGGTTTGAGTAGAGGGAGGTTGTTGCATGCTAAGGGAATATTATATCACTCCTCTGTGCTAGCAGTCCATACAACAGGAAGTGCGAATTCAATTGGCGCTTAATCTCACGGAGATTGGCTCCAAAGGAGGTCGTACCACTCCAGGATTGCATCCAGGTGAAGTGGTCGTGTCATATCCACTTGGAAATGACCGACCACTCTACAACTGTATTTTCTTGCCTTTACAGGATAGCTAGAGTTAAAAAAAACAAAGAGCCTTGTCTGGTGGGCGGTCAAAAAGGAAGGAAACCTAAAAACGAAGATGAGAATGGCAAATACAAAGAAGTTAAATACGAAGAACCATCTTTTGACCTTCTTAATGTGCTGACGATAAAGTTGCTGCTCTGATCGATTGGTTTCCTGAGCAGATCATTGTCAATGATTTGCCGTCGCGAGTGCACGATGGTGTAATAGAGACGAACCCGATCCTCGCTTGTAATGTGCTTCACCTGAAAGAAACGGAGATACGGAAGTGCAAGGTATATTACAGGGAGTTTAAGGTCTTCCCATAACTCCGCTTATTCAAAACCAAAATGAAAACTATTCCAATTTAACCAGGGAAAGTTCAATAAAGGGGGGAAATGAGGAGAGGAAGAGAAAATAAAACATGCTCTCGCTGGTTGCTGCCATGAGGCGTGTTTAAACATTGAAACGTGGACAGCGAATTTTTCTACCTCCCAGAATTTTCATTTAAAAAGGCAAAAAACAAAGTGGGCATCTCTCCAGAATGATTTTTTTAAAGTTAGTAAATGGACCAAGTTAACTAAAGTGAGTGTGAAAGTTAAAAAGACAGAATAGTTAAAAATTATACTCGGGGTAGTAAGAAAGATGAGCAATTGTCTGGAACTTGGCCCCATACCGCGACAATAGCAAGTTCCTTAATGAGGGAGTTGAGGAAGTTCATACACAGTTTACAGGAAATTACAAGTAAAAACTTCACCTTTTCATAGAAATAAAGACGAGTAGATATAAGTGTAATGCTACTATGGATAAAATCGCGGCTATTCTACCATGGTCCCTTTCCTCATGATAAACTAACCACCTCTTACAGCTGGAATGTTTTCGTCTGACCTGGCTAATAAATATCTCGAGAATTCGACCTTTACATTTTCAAGATGTTAAGCTTCATTAATGGTCATTAGAAGCATGACATATCTCGACAAGGGCCACGCCCCTAAATAATTATCCCTGGTTCAAACTTATAGTATCTTTACATCGTTAAAAAGGGCTCTTACCTTTTTATTAGAGTCTATATCCCTTATCCAAGAAGCGAGAATAGGTGAGTAACTGGCTATTAAGAACCCAATTTCCTCTTTCTCCTTCGTCTCAAATACGAAACACTTGTGGGCATCTGGCAGAGTGCGCAAAAGGTTGATGGTGATGAAGTTGTCGCTGCAAAAGAAACGTCCCCATAATAAGATGACTATGCTATTTAACAATTATTTATAGATGCATTAGGATTGTATATATAGTTTTGTGCGATAAATAAACGCAGAATTTCTTTTAATTATGTCTATTCTCAAAGGAAATTCGGTTGATTTATTGAATATATAACGCTATGCGGAGGCTCTCACTGAGGATTGATGAAGTGACGTGACCTATTGTTGCGGTTGACTATAGTCTTATTGTCGGTACTTGGATACTATGTGGCCTCTCAAGGTCCTGTAGAAATACCCTGTCACTCTACGCCCGTCACCCACTCCTTGAAGATTAACAACGACTCATTTAAGACAAAACTATAGGCACAAGAACTCTACCTGACCTCTTCGTATCATAACCTAAATGATATATTATACTATTTACTAATCTCTACTAATACTTTTATCGTGATACTATTACATCCTATGGCGAGTAATGTTAATTGTGGTTCACGTAATAACTATAATTGATAATATATAATTATAATAGATATATTACAAATTATGTTTGGTTTTCTTCAATGTTATTGATCAGACAAACCTTTGTATCTAATTCAATTGGTCTTATCCACTAATGCAGTGTGATAACAAAGGCATTCCTGAAAGCAGGCGGCATCTTGGCCATTGCTACGCCAAGATTTTAGTTTAAAACAATTAGAAAACCAACAAAGGCGTTATGAAAGCGTTCCAAGCCGGGAACTGCAAGTCACCTTTGGTCGACGATTATGATAGGGAATCGACACCATGGGGATGGAGTTCTTGTTTCACTAACAGTCTCATTATTTTATACTGAAGACCAAACACATCTAGTAATTAAATTTATTCTGTAATTTATGAATGGTACCGTAGTTGTCTTTCTTTAACTATTTTCGTTAGTCTCATCCACGATGGTTCTGATAAAGGCACTTAAAAATGTATATTCTTACTCGTTAAAAATTTTCAGGACATTCTTCCCATTTATCTAGTAATTAATTCAATTAGAACCACAATAGCGGTTGCTTGCATTGTATTTACAAGATTGCATAGGTGAAGACTCATTTCCGTCATTCTTATATAGCCCTTTCCTTTCCAAAATGTGATTTTTGTAGTCATCGTTTTAAATAGATCCTTCTCAACATAGCATTCAAAACTGACCAAGTTTACTATATCTGCCATCCTTTTTTTATTGTCTGTTCTAGTCCTCGTTCTTTCCAAGTTGTTAAACAATGTCTCCTTGGATAACCCTACATTTTTGTCCTTTTTTAACGATAAAATAATCACAGGCCATCCCCATTCTTTGCTCTGATGCTGCGACGAAGCAGTTTAGAAGAATGACATTTCATTTCAGTTAAGTCGCAATGAAAAGGGCTGATCGAGACAAACGAATAAAGCTCATCGACAAACCATCCTTCCCAAACATCCAGTTAAAATTCCCACATTTGTTTTATCAGCTAAGAGCGAATCATGTACGAGAACAAAGTAAACTTTAAAAGTTACATTTTTTGGACTCCATTTCTAAAGTCCATTACTTTCATCTTATCCACGTCAACCATCCAAACAGCATTCGTATTTTCAATTTCACATCGGATTTCCACTAAGTTCAGCGCTCCCTCCCCATGAGACAGCTAGAGGCATAAAATCTACTCACCTTGGGTCGAGGAAGATCGATTCAATTTCACAATATCGGTATTCATTTAATATGACTTTATCGTCCGGCCTGATCATAGCAATTCCGTCACAATTCACACCAAGAACCAATGTGTTACCGAACGATGAGTATCCTCGGTAAGCGACATTAAACATCGTTGTACCATACAACGGGAATTGCATAACACAAGTCAAATACCAGACCTTGGCTAGAATATCGGTTTTACTTGTACCATACTGCTGGTGGGCTTTAGCCAAAATGGGCACCTGTGAAAACACAAGAAATGAAGAAGATAAGTAAAGATATATTAATATACCATATTTAAAGCATTTTATGAGGTCTAAAAATTTTTCCTTTCCTTTCCTATGGGAAGGAACAAAATACGATGCAAGAGGAACAATACCAACCCCACACCCTAATAGGGACGATCCAAGGAATTAGAAAATAGATATCAATGGAACGCGGAAATCGTAGTCGTACAAATTCCCTCGATGAAGGACTTTGCCAGCTAAGAATACAACAGCGAGGTGTTCTGTATAAGTATAAGGTTATCCCATAAGTAACGAGTCATTTTTTCATGTTTATCATTATTTTATAAATATAAATAATTGATAACAGGTTCATTATTATACGAACATAGTCTACTAAACTCTTATCCCTGTGCATCGTCATTTAACGGAGTTGGACAAGGTTTCACGAGTGGGACAATGACTTCCTCGCGCTCTGTCGAAGGTACACTTGCAACAAAGAATCAACATTTGTTCATCTCTTATTTCTCGACTAAAAAGTGAACTATTTTTAGTAGGATTTCTACAGGACGACGAAAAGTGAGTTATATACACTAATATTAAACGTCCTAACAAATGGATTAGACGTGGGGAAAAAAGCAATACCCAAGCCGAAACAGAGGCATCATCAATGGAAGAATTTTTTGCGCTTTTGGTGGATATGAATGGCATAATCCTTTTAAACTTCTTAACCCAAATAAGACTATTACCAAAGAAGTTTACTCTGCCAAGTTGGACCATTTACATGCAGCACTTGAAGAAAAAAGGCCGGAATAAATCAAGAGAAGAGTGCATTTTCATATTGAGACAACGCGCGATACCATACCCTACAAAGGTTTAGCAATTTTGAATGGGAACTATTTTTTTTTTTTTTTAAGGGGCTATCTGGCGACGGCCCACTTCGGCATAAGTCGCCGTAAACAAACAGCCTAGTTCTAGGCTACTTTAAAAAATTTGAACAGGAAACAACAATAAAAAGAAATAACAATAACAATAACAAAACAATAACAAAAACAACAACTAAACCTAGTTAAATGAAATGGAGAAGGCCGGCCTCCCCCAAATAGTCAAAAAGTCCACCAGTCAATGTGCACGCACTCGTCCCGAGTACAAAGGACAGGCGGTAGCGACCCCGCCAATCCCGATACCGGGACAGGTAACGTGCGCGAAGATCACCGAGACTGGGACATTCGACAAGAATGTGCCGAACAGTCTGGGGGACGACGCAGTCGTCGCAATAGGGCGCAGGCGAGCGCTCCATCAAATAGCGATGCGTCACGCGAGTATGTCCGATTCGGAGACGACAGAAAGCGACCTGAAGCCGTCGCGGCATTGAGGGATAGGTCCATGGGAACAGTCACGGCGCAATGGCAAGCAAATTTAAGTTCCCTTCGACCGTTTCCCATCTTCTTTGCCAAGCGGTCCGAAGAGCTGCCCGTATTCCTGCCATGTAGTCGCTGTGAGGAAGAGCGAAACGCTGGTCCGGTCGCAGAGTCCTCGCGGACTCTTTGGCGCCCTCATCGGCGCGCTCATTCCCCGCAATTCCTACATGTCCAGGAACCCAGTAGAAGATAATCTGGACATCTGCCCAGCTCGCCATAACCGTAGCGTTACGGATATCGCGAATCAGGGGATGCGAAGATTCCAATGCCCCGAGAGTACTCAGGGCGCTTTGTGAGTCGCTATAGATCACAATCCGGTATCCGAACCGGCCACGTCGCGTAATCTCCCGTACCGAGTGGTGTATTGCCACCAGCTCGGCCGTGAAGACAGACGCAGCGCCTGATAGAGCCCCGCTGACTTTAAACGGAGGGGATACGGCGTGGAAGCCAACACCCTCTTGGAACTTGGAGCCATCCGTATACACTGGCACGGTTCCAGCGTGACACGAGGTGTGCTCCAAAAAAGTCGAACGCAATACTCCCGGCGCCGTACAAGCTTTGGGAGAAGAGGCGTGGCGACAAATAGCCAAATATGGTACCCTCCAGGGTGGCGTCCTGGGCAGAACCGGGGGCGCCACCGGCCAGAAAGCTATATCTACCTCTCGAAGGAGTTTCCTGGCCCTAAACCCAAAGGGCTTAGGGTATGACTGGCGTCTCTCGGCGGCATAGGCACCATCCAGATCAGCTGCGGATGCAGTGAAAGCTGTTGGCGACTGAGGGAGGCGCCGGGCTCACGCGTACAGGCGAGTGATGCACTGCACGCGGCGCGAGGCGAGTGGCATCTCCCCAGCATCGACCAGCAGGCTCTCAATGGGGGAAGTGCGGAAGGCACCGGTCGCAAGGCGAAGGCCGGTGTGGTGGATCGAGTCCACCTTCCGCAATAAACGCTCGGCTGCGGATGCATAAAACTCGCATCCGTAGTCGAGCTCCGAACGAACAAAGGATCGATAAAAAAGTAGGGCAGTAGCCCTATCAGCGCCTCAAGCGCTGAACGTCACGGAATGGAGAATGTCCATGGCGCGGGTACAAGAGACCCTAAGGCTGCGAATATGAGCCTCTCAGGTGAGGCGTCGGTCGAATACAAGACCAAGGAAACGGTGCGAATCAACCACACCCAGGCGCACCCCATTAAGAAACAAATCTGGATCGGGGTGAAGCCGTGGATGGCGGCAGAAGTGCACCCCCTTAGTCTTAGCCAAAGAAAACTCAAACCTGTGCGCTTCGGCATAGCGAGAGACGCGGTTCAATGCTTGTTGGAGTAGACTCTCCAGAGTTGGCATCTGGGCCGCGCCAAAAGAGATCGAAAGGTCGTCCACGTAGAGCGTAGCAAGAACATCTTCCGGCAGCACCGAGGTGATGCCGTTGATGCTCAGGGCAACGAGTGTGACACTGAGGACACTTCCCTGCGAGACACCCTCTTCCTGCTCCTTTGGGCCGGAGAGGGCTCCCCCCACCCGTACGCGGAATCGACGATCTCGCAAAAATTCAGATATAAACATTGGGAGGTGTCCCCTTGCCCCCATCGTGTGGAGAGTCTCCATGAAACCGTATCGCCATGCGGTATCATAGGCCTTCTCCAGATCGAAAAACACCGTGGCCTAGTGCTGTCTACGAAGGAAAGCCTCGTTGACGGCATTTTCCAGTCGGAGCAGAGCATCCGACGTGGAGTGGAACTTGCGGAAGCCGCTCTGTGCAGAAGACAGATGGCCTCCGCTGTTCAGGAAAAAGGCTAATCTAACATTTACCAATTTCTCCATCAACTTGCACACGCATGAGGTTAGAGAAATTGGGCGGAAACCGGTCGGAGTAGAGTGATCTCTCCCCGGTTTGCGAAAGGCGAGCACAGTAGCAATTCACCAGGAGTCTGGGAGAAGACCCTCCACCCAGATCCTGTTGAACAAATCTAACAGAAAGGCCATGCCTCGCTCACCCAGGTGTCGAAGCATGGCGTACTGTACATCGTCCGGACCATGGGCGGTGTCCGCGCACGAAGCGAGAGCGGAGCGCAACTCACTCAAAGTAAACTTGTCGTTGAAGGGTTCTCCGCCTCTGGAGGTAAAGTCCAGTCGGCGGCCTAACACGACATCACGACGTGCATTGAATGCTGGCAGAGCAGCATCCCGGCTAGAGAATGCGGAAAAAGCGGTCGCTAAGGATTCCGCCACAGACGCGGGGTCCGAGATTGCGGTCCCATTTTCCTGGAGAACTGGAGGGGGTTCCTGCGAGCACTTGCCCCGAATCCATTTGACTCGCTTCCACACCTCAGCTAAAGGGGTCTTTCCGTTAAGTGAAGACACGTATGCCCGACAAGAAGAGCGGCGGGCGTGCTTCGAAATATACCAGAACCTAGCCCTACCCCGACGAAATTCAGCGACAGTAATATCGTTCGGGCGGCGCTTATAGCGCATGTAGGCATAACGCTACTGTTTGAGGGCCGTCTCACACTCGGCCGACCACCATGGGAGTGGTCGGCGTGCAAAAACGGCCAGACGTACTAGGAATAGTAGTCAGGCCCACGGCGATGAGGTTGCCGGAGAAGAACTCAACGGCCTCATCTACCGACCTAAACTCCTCGACTGAGATAGAGAATTCAGTCATTTCCTGAAATGCAGGCCACCACGCCCGCGCTAAGCACCACCGAGGTGGGCTCTCAGGCGGCAGTTTCCCTGAAAAGGATATTTGAATGGGAAAGTGATCACTACCATGGAGGTCATCGACCACCCCCCAATCAAAATCAGGCTGTGCATCCGAAGAGCACAAAGATAGGTCAAGGCAAGAAAATGAAGCGGTTCTCGGACAGTGATGCGTAAACTCATCCACGTTTAGGACACCCATCTCAAGCTCTTCGATCAGATCGGCAAGGACTTGTCTCCTGGGATTTATGGAGTAATCTCCCCAGAGAGGTTGCCTGCTGTTCAGATCTCCAAGCAAGAGATAGGGCATCGGCAACCGTGCCACGACGCGGCGGAAGTTCCCCGCGTCGAAGTCAGGTGATGGTGGAATGTACGCAGAAATGATAGTATACCTCCTATCCAGGTGCAGCTGCACAGCCACTGCCTGAAAGGAGGTATCTAAAGAGAAAGGAAGACGGAGACATCACGCCAGGTGTAAACCACGCATCCCCCAGCCCGGCCATCCCGCGGTGGTGGGGTCGCAAGACCCTTATACCCCGGGAGGGCGAAGAGGGGGCACGCGCCTAGCATGGTCTCTTGCAGAAACATAGCTAACGGGGAACAGGACGAGACGAGCCTCCGCAGCTCGTCCAGGTTGGCTCAGAGTCCACGGCAATTCCATTGAAGGAATATGCCCTCCAGGCCTAGCTCGGAGGAGACGCGAGGGCCCTCCTCGAACTGAAGACCCTCACGGGAATGGCCGCACGCTTCCCGGGGGCAGAACCCCGGGCGCTGTTGGCCGGACAAAGCGCTGAAGGCGCTGTCGCCTTCGAGGACTTATTGGGGGAGGTTGGGCTCGCCATGCGAGTCTTTTCCTCCCTCCGCCTCGAAACCTTAGACGGGCGTTGCGGCTTCGGAGGCGGGGGGGCCCTTTTTTCGAGGAACTACAGTCTCCGAGCCACTCGATTCACCTCGGGGCGTGGGCGAAGGAGCCGAAGCTTCTTTGTTGCTGTCCTCCTTTCGGGGGACAGCTTTAGGAACCCCGGAAGATGGCCTAGCGAACATCTTCAGGGGTGTTGCCTCCTGTGAGTCTAACGACTCGGTGGAGGCGCGTGGCCCTTTCGCCTTACGGGAGACGGTCACGCTGTGGAAAGAGGGGGGAGTCCTGGTTTTATCTGGGGTTGGGTGTGAACCGTTTTTGCCGGCAGCTTTACCAGGGAAGCGCCCGGGTTGAGTAGAGCCCACACAAGGGCTCCGAATGGGCGCGGAAACAACTGTGCTCGTTGGCCTGGATGGGCCACGAGCAGAGGGTGCCTTTCTAACTATTGAGGCATATGACGTCCCAGGCATAGCGGAGGGCGCCAGGACCAAGTCCTTAGCCTCGCGGAATGAGAGTCGATCCTGGGCCTGAACGGCGAGGATTTCTTTCTCAAGGAGATATGCACCACATTACTTCGAAGAAGCGGGGTGTGGCTCTCCGTAAATGACACACTTGGCCAAAAACGATTTGGACTTATCGTGTGCCGCCTTGGAGCAATTTACACAAACTTCGGGTGACCCCGACTTTGCACGTCTACAAGAACGATTCGTATGGCCAAAGCGGTGACAGTAATAGCACCGCCGCGGCAGTGGCACGAATGCCTTCACGCGGTAACGGTACCAACCGGCACGCACCGACTCAGGGAGTTTGTCACAGTCGAACGTGACGAAGAGTGTAGGGGTGGGTCTCGAGGCCCCTCCCTGTTTTCTCATCACACGTTCGACCTTGATCGCCCCATGGTCGGCCAACTCTAGGGTGATGTCCTCAATGGAGTAGTCAACGAGTTCCCTCGCATAAACTACTCCTTTCACAAAGTTCATGGTAGACTGCGGCGTCACACTCACCGGGGTGCCATGAAGTGTCCGAAGAGCACTTATCTTGGCCGCCTCGGCGGGATTCGCCGCATTCGCCAGAAGGCTCCCGTCCGAGAAACGGGTCACCTTCGGCTCTCTACCAATTGCACTAACTAATCCTCTCCTCTGATGGATCATGTTGCCCTTGGCCAACATGCTGCCATCAGTGGAGCGAATAACGAGGAAGCGTTTGAAGCCAGCGGGCTCGAAAACGCCAGGTAACCTCTGAATGAGGGGCCCCAATGTCATCGAGGCTCCACCCTGTGCACTCCGAGTCTTTTTCGTCTTTTTATTTTTTGGAGAGGAGGGCGGGGAATGAACCCGCTTCTCACCTCCGCCGGCAGAAGCCCCCAGGCCAGATGGACCGGCCTCAGCCAGGTCCCTCTCCGAAATGGAGAAGTTCCTGGTAGTCGTGGGAGCACCGGTCGGAGGAGATCCCTTCCCTCCTTGTACTGCTTCGGAAACCCTAGCCGTTTGAGGAGGACCTTGCATATGGGTGGATTCGACTTCGGTGCTTGGAACCGAGCCCGGATTTCCCTTCATGGAAGGCCCTACCGTCTGAGGCTGGGTTTCCTCAAGGACCATGTCTATCTCTGGTGGGGCCTCCAGTTGGCCATCCCTCCCCAAGACATCGCAGGTCCCGTTGGCAGTATCGTCACTAGTCATGTGTGGGGAGGCACAGGCCTTGACCCCGGCAAGGTTCAATATTCTTGCCAGCAGGTCTTTTGAGGGAAGCGACCGAAGGGGCCTGGCTTCCCTCTTTCCCCTAAGGGGGTTTGCCCTACCGAGCCGCTTACACGAGGGGCGGTCGGCAGTGGGCTGCCTGCTGGCTTTCTTGGCAGTCCCCTTGGAAAGAACAGAGGGAACTGCCGCTGGTAAAAGGGAGGTGCCCGAAAGCACCTCCAGAGAAGGGGGTGAGGGGGAGTCCCCTACACCCGTAAGCGAAGGAGAGGAGTAAGCCTCCTCTCCGGTTAGAGATATATGGAGGGTCCCCTGAGAAAGCACAGGAAAGGGAACCTCCATTTTTTCGGTGGAGCTGCCCAAGGGCGGCTCCGTTGGTGACACAGGGAGAATTAAGGGGAGATTTTTCTGTTTCTCATCATTGGGCATGGTGACCCTCTATATTTCACGGGATGCAATCGCTCATCACCTCTTGCAGTTGCCTGCACTGCAAGAGGTGCTTACAGGCCTGGCAGAGCCAGGCGCCGCCATTTGGGACCACCCCTCCCGCCTGGTGGCCTGGCAGTCCATCGGCATGGCGGCTCCACCTTAGACGCGGCGTAAAAAGATAGATTGTGAAGAGGAGAGAAAAAGGGAAGTGAGGAAGGTATGGGTGGGGATGAAGCAGGTTATTAAAAACCCCCATCCCGAACCGGAGCTCAGGGGTTAGGGAACGTTGTCCCCTTCCCCCTCAGCCCCGATCCGGGACGGTTGGCTTGAGAAGGTCAGCATCTACCCTGTGAAATTAGAGGCTGACCAGAGAGGTTGTATGAAAAGCAAGGAAACAAGTGTTTTGAAGGAAGGAGAAGAGGCTAAGCTGGGGTCGGACGGGGTGCTGAGTCCCGTCAGCAAGGCGGCCAGGATAGCCGCCGTAGTAATAGTAATCTGTTCGTCTTAGCACGAACAGATTACAATCTTTTTATCAGTTTAGCGAATCACCTGAAGATGTCAGCAATAAGTATTAAAAAAAAAAGGCGTAAAGAACTTTTTAAAACTAAAATGAAATGATTTTTGCAAATATGAAATTGAAAAGTTATAGAAAGATGGATATTAGTGGTAGAAACTGATGTAAATTATATTACTTATTAAACAAATATATACTTAAATATAATCAACATCAAAGAGTTGTTTGTTTTCTATCCACATTAAAAGAATGTCGCAATACTGATGGGAAGACCTTATTTATAAATAAGATATTTCCCTTACTGCTTACCCATTCGGCAGGCTTCTGAGCTTGGGCGATTCGCTGAGGCAAATAAGAATGAACGTCTGCATAGAATTCAGTCTTGCCAGGCTGCGGATCGCCAAGGGAGACTTGCGCTTGAAGTCCTGCCAGTTGTAGAGCCACCTTCTCGTTGATGGGATAATCATCGTTCTGAAAAGATTGGGGGGGGGGGGATCAGAAATGCAATTCGAAGAGAAAAAAAAATAGCTGAAAAGACCAAAATATTGAGGAGTAATAGTAATAAGCGCAGATGCAAATCGCAGAAATCATAAATGCTGAGGGCATGATGGCGCAATTCAAACCTACAGAATTAGCTTGAAATAAATGGCATCATCGCACTAAGTGATAACTCGTTATATCTCCTCTTTATTCATTAAAAAAAATCCCGCATGAGCGGCCTGATGTAAGCAGTAGCCACCGAAACACTTACCCTCACCACGCTGTGTACGGCCTGGGCATACAACAAATTAACCTCGACCGGATCACTCGGGATTTCACGGGGATTTCTGAATAATCTCTTGCGGAAGACGAACCTATTATCGCCGTTCGTGGCCGCCTGGCTATTCCTTCGAATTAATGTACCATGTGATCCAGTACTCTTGCTCTGCTTCCTGAAATAAAATGAACCAAGAATCAAATCCGAGAATCAGGGACAATCACTACTTAGAAACTTCATGTATTATCCGTGTTGATAAAAGGTATAGAACCATGTCGTCTGATGTTTTAAGGAAGGTTCGCGAAGCGCTTAGAAAGAGACAAGAGGTACTCAAAAGCCGCTCTCGTTATGTTTGCTTCCTCACAGAGGTGTTTAAACAGCCAGAAAACTGTTGACACACCATCCACCACCAGATTGGATTAGGACCTAGCCGGGTGTAACCCATTTCGCATCATGGACGATGTTAAGCCTCACTTGGTCTGATTAGCCATTAAATGGAGATCAGATTAGAGTCGATTCAACATTGACACGGTTCGAAGCTTCATCGAAACAACCCTAATATTGCGAAGCGGCGATAAAAATTGGCAAAATCCAACCCTTCATCACTCTCGACCAGACCCCCCTCCCCTCGATCAGAGATCCCTCACCCTCGATCAGAGATCGCTCACCCTCGACCAGAGATCCCTCACCCTTGACCTGAGATCCCTCACCCTCAACCAGAGATCACTCACCTTCGACCAGCTTACTTCCAACACTTCGAACATAAACTCTTAACACAATTCAATAGTTTACCACACTCCACACATGATTAGCATCTGCCATAATGCTTCTCTATAACATTAATAACAGATCCATGAACCAAGCATACACTATACCTTTCAGTTAGATGTGTCATTACAAATGAAGGGTGGAAACACTAAGTGTAGACTGCTTTTTACAAATCATTTTAAGTATGTAGGCATACCATTAATTACTTTCTTGCAACTTCTTTCATTAGTTAAAGAATTTTGCAAATCAAAGTGCAAATTTATGAAAAAACATCCGTTTAAAATATGATTCGAAAATGTGGGGCAATTGTGTATCTGTATAGAAGCGGGAAGACAGCAAGCAATATCTTCAATATGTATAAGCTCGCTGTGAGCATATCTGAGGGTTTTAAAGCTATCAAATAGTTTAAAGAGAGGAAGTTGTCTGACAAAAGTGAGGATCACCCTACCTTGATAGTGAGAACCCAAACCTTCATCAATCACAAGATGAACAAGAGCAGGAAAAATGTAAGAGTGTTCAAAAACTTGCTTTAGAGGCTAAAGTGAACCATGTAACCATACAAAAATTGTTGAAAGAAGATCTAAATCTTAATCCATTCAAGATAGATAAAGGACATCTTTCCAATGCCAATGCTACCAAAAAAGAACAGAGTCGAAAGAGTAAAGCTACTCCTCCAGAGGCTCCTTGTAAAGCATCTAAAGTGTCTGAAATGCTTATGGTGGGCGAGTCACAGGTTAGGTGTTAAGACGAACGCGAGCGCAAGAGGAGGATGAAGGTTTGTTTACTAGGTGCATGTGCAGCTGATGTGAATGAGAGAATTGAAAGGATAGTGAATGGAACTGGAAGGGATGTAGTTGTTTTGCATGTAGAAGTGAATGACATAAGGAATACTAGGTTGGAGGAGCTAGTGTATAGATAGTGATATTTGTTAGGAAGGGTTCAGGATAGCAGTAAGAGGTGTGTAGTCTCAGAAATTTTACTTAGGCTTAGAGTAGGTAGTGAAAGTATGTCGCAAGCAGATGTCATAAATGAAAAAGTGAAAGTATGGAAATAGTGTTTATGGATACATGGAGTGAAAAGAGGATTTGTATGCAATGGATGAGTTGAACTTGAGTCGCAAGAGATAAAAGTATTAAGTGAAGACATTTTTTCCTAGGATTTTGAAGGAATGTGAAGATGTGTTAAGTGAGCCTCTAGCATACATATTTATAAAATCGTTAAAGACTGGAGAAAGAAAGTTAATGATACCTATCTTTAAGAAGAATAAAACTATTATGTTCAATTACCAGCTGCCAGTGAGTTTGACATCAGTGGTGGGGAAAATGATGAAATCTATAATAGCGAAATCTACGAGTGGCGGTCAATAAGTTTTGCAATTCGGATATAAGGAAACGAGATATGAGGAAAAGGGTTTTAATATTTTTCAATATAACTACCCTCGACCTTAATGTACTTGCGCCACTTGTCCCTGAGGTTTCGAATTTCCGACAACCAGAAATCTCCCGACTGCTCTTCAATCCACTCCTGGACGGCGAGCTGGACATCTTCATCGTCCTCAAACCGGCGTCCACGCAGTGCAGCCTTGAGCTGGCGGAATAAAAAGTAGTCGCTAGGGGCCAGATCTAGACTGTAGGGCAGGGCAGCTTGTGCAACTCTGGCCTTGTGGACTTTGACGACGGTGAAGTCGATCATGAGGCGTGAGGTTTCTAGGGACCCAACAAGCAGAGACCTTGGTCATGGCCAAATTGTCGTGGATGATGTTGATAACACTTCCATGTGATATTCCAAGTTCTCACTCAATTTCTTCGACCTTCACCCGTCGATTTTCTAGGATCATTCTCTCCACACAGGCCACACATTTTTCTCGTTGGTCACGTCAGACGGGCGTCCTGGACGGGGGTCATCTTGAAGGGACTCATGACCATGGCGGAACTCCCTATTCCAGCGAGCAATGGTTGCATAGGAAGGGGTGGTGTCGGTGTACACTGCAACCATGCGTTCATGAATCTCTTTCGCATTCTTGCCTTCCTTGGTCAAAAATTTGATCACTGCGCGGTGCTCAACCTTCTCCATTGTTGAAAAATTTGTGACCGACGATCTGCGATCAGCTACTGCTTCTTAAATAGACGAGGCAGGAGCGTGCGGCTGTAGGTCCTGACTTGTCATAACTTGTCCTAAAACCCCCACAAACAGCCATCCCCCTTCCTCTGTTTTGCCCTACCGATTCGCAAAACTTATTGACCGCCCCTCGTATTAGGGATTACTTTGATAAACATAAGTTGATAAGGAATGTCATGGTTTTATGAGAGGCAAAATTATACAATGCTGCCGATAAAGATGAGAATTACAATCTGGTTTATTTGATTTTAGTAAGACTTTCAACAGGGTGCCACACCCATGACTTATGAATAGGCAGAAAGGAGTTAGTATAGATGGGATTAAATCCAATTGGGGGAATGCTACCAGTGATGTTCCTCAGGGGTTGATGTGAGGGCCGTTGTTTTTGATTTCTATTAATGATCTTGAGAGGTATAAATAGTGACCTGAGCAAGTTCACTGATGGCATTAAGAGTGTAGGATTATAAGGCCAGACCTAATGCTGTGAAATATTGCAGACTTGACCAAACTAATCCAATGGTTGGAGAAATGGCAAATGGAATTTAACATAAGCAAGTGTAGTGTATTTACTATAGGTGCGTATAATCCACTGAAATTATAAATTGAATGCGAGAGTCTTAGGTGTCCTTGTAAGTTCCAACCTTGACCTAGGAAGAGGTGCTTAAGTGCTAAAAATTGAGTTAATAGGCTATTGCGGTTTATTGGGAGGAGCGGGAGAAATATGTGGTGCAATTTTGGAGACCATATTATAGGATGGAAATTGGTTTGCTTTAATATGTACAAAGAAGGATAACTAAGATGATTCATTGGTTGACTTGCTTATCTTATGGTGAAAGGCTCAAGAGATTAAATCTGAATAAGTTAGAAAAGAGGAGTTCGAAGGGAACTTGGACTTAAGAAGTTGGTGAAATTGGGTGAAGTTAAAGAATAGTAAGGGTGTGAGAGACAGAAGTTAAAGTTCCCTGGTGAAAGGGTAGCTCTTGTTTTCTGGAAGCTTGGTTTGTTTTTGATTTGTTTTATTATTTGTTTGGGTATTTTTGATTTATAAACTATATAAACTATAAAGTTTTATAGTTTATAATAATTAAATTAAGCCGGTTAATTTAATTAGGTCGATTTTGAAGCATTCAAGCCTTTATTTGGGGCGGGTATTTTCCCGCTGTAGGTTTTTGAAAAGTTTGAGTAATTTTACATTTCTGAGTTTACTTTATGGAAATCTGGTTTAAATTATAGGTGCGATTTTTTTACTAAGGTAACCTGAACACTACGCTAGTCATTTTTGCACTTTGTCACGTGTATTTAGGAGTCACGTCACCGTCTGTCAGTGCCTTACTGCTGTTTAAATGGTCTTATTTGTCGGGCGATCTCGATGTCTAGGTGTGTACGAGAGAACTCGGGAGGGGGGGGGGGGAAGAGGCGAGTGCCAATGGCTTGCCAGATCCTCTATGCTCTCTGGTGGAGTGCCACGTTGATCGGAGATAATCCAACTGAGTCGTGGAGCTCTCTCTGTCTTTTGTGTTATCTCCTTCGGGTGTTTGTGATAAGCACCGCTTGGTTCTGGAGTCTTTGAACTTTCGTAATGAGGGTCTCAGAGCTCGCGTTCAGCGGCACGGGGGGTACAGGAGCATCGAGCGAATGCACGCATAGAAGTGGTTTAAGGAGCGAAACTTCTAGAATTCCCTCAAATATCTTTTGCTATTCGCGACTGTTCGCTTGATATGACTCGTGTAACCCCCTGTGGTGATCCTGAGCCCCAGAACCGTCCCTTCCGTGCAGTATGGGATTCGTTCCCCTTCCACATGTATACTGTTCAAGGTCTTACGAAACATGGGGATTATTTTGAATTTTGGGGCATTGTTTGATATCTTCCATCTTCTCTCGTATTTCTTGCCATAAATTCACTATTTACATAATTTTCGCGGCCACCGGCCCGAGAGCTATACCTCGGGCCATTTTTTTTTTTAATTTTAAGAGTTCATCTGGCGACTGCCTACTTGGGCATTAGTCGCCGTATTAAAAACTGCCTAGTACTAGGCTACTTTAAAATAAGATTAAAAAACAAACAAACACTAAAAATAAAAAAAGAAAAAGCAACGAGAAGAAACAAGCTCCTGCGTCGGGGGGAGGTGCCCCCGGCGAGAAACGTGCGACCTATAAAGAAAACAAAAAAAAAAGAAGTTAAATAAAAGGGAGAAGGACGGCCTCCCCCCAAAAGTCTACAGGTCCACCAGTCAATGCGCACGCACTCGTCCCGAGTACAAGGGACAGGCGGTAGCGACCCGGCCCATCCCGGTACCGGGACAGGTAACGTGCGCGCAATCACCCAGACTGGGATATTCGACAAGAATGTACCGAACAATCTGCGGGATGATGCAGTCGTCACAATAGGGCGCTGGCGAGCGCTCAATTAAATATCGATGCGTCACACGAGTATGCCCGATTCGGAGACGACAGAAAGCGACCTGAGGCCGTCGCGGCATTGGGGGATAGGTCCATGGGAACAGTCGCGGCGCAATGGCACACAACTTTAAGTTCCCTTGGACCATCTCCCATCATCTTTGCCAAGCAGTCCGAAGAGCTGCCCATATTCCTGCGATGTAGTATGTGGATGGAAGAGCGAAACGCTGGTCCAGGCACACGGTCCTCGCGGATTCTTTGGCGCCCTCGTCAGCGCGCTCATTCCTCGCAATTCCTATATGTCCAGGAACCCAGCAGAAGATAATCTCGACATCCACCCGGCTCACTAAAACGGTGACATCACGGATATCGCGAACCATAGGGTGCGGAGATTCCAATGCCCCGAAAGCACACAGGGCGCTTTGTGAGTCGCTATAAATCACGATCCGGTCTCCGAACCGGGGACGTCGCGTAATCTTCCGTACCGAGTGGTGTATTGCCACCAACTCAGCCGTGAAGACAGACGCACCACACCGCCCGGTAGAGCCCCACTGACTTCAAACAGAGGGGACTTGGAGCCATCCGTATACACTGGCACGGTTCCAGACTGACACGAGATGTGCTCCAAGTTACCTAGCCATAAACCCAAAGGGCTTAGGGTATGACTGGCGTCTCTTGCGCGGCATAGGCACCGTCGAAATAAGCTGCGGATGCAGTGAGAGCTGTTGGCGACTGAGGGAGGCGCCGGGCTCGCGCGTACAGGCGAATAATGCACTGTGCACGGCGTAGAGCGAGTGGCATCTCCCTAGCATCGACAAGTAGTCTCTCAATGGGGAAAGTGCGGAAGGTAACGATCGTCAGGCGAAGGCCGGTGTGGTGGATCGAGTCCATCTTCCGCAATACACGCTCAGCTGCGGATGCATAAAACCCCCAGCCGTAGTCGAGCTTAGAACGAACAAAGGATCGATAAAAAAGTAAGGTTGTAGCCCTATCAGCGCCCCAAGCGCTGAACGTCACGGAACAAAGAATATCCATAGCGCGGGGACAAAAGACCCTAAGGTTGTGAATATGAGCCTCCCAGGTGAGGCGGCGGTCAAATACAAGACCAAGGAAACTGTGCGATGCAACCACTTCCAGGCATACTCCATTAAGAAACAAGTCTGGGTCAGCGAGTGGAGCCGTGGATGGCGGCAGAAGTGCACCACATTAGTCTTGGGCAAGGAAAACCAAAACCTGTGCGCTTCGGCATAGCGAGAGATGCGGTTCAATGCCTGTTGGAGTTGACGATCCAGAGTTGGCATCTGGGCCGCACCAAAAGAGATCGAAAGGTCGTCCACATAGAGCGTAGCGAGAACATCTACCAGCAGCATCGAGGTGATGCCGTTGATGCTCAGGGCAAAGAGTGCGACTGAGGACACTTCCCCGCGGGACACCTTGTTCCTGCCACAGTGGGCCGGATATGGCTCCCCCACCCGTACGCGGAATCGACGACCTCGAAAAAATTCAGATATAAAGAAAGGGAGGCGTCCCCTCGCCCCCATCGTGTGGAGAGCCTCCATGATACTGTATCGCCATGCGGTATCATAGGCCTTCTCCAGATCGAAAAACACCGTGGCGTAGTGCAGTTTACGAAGGAAGGCCTCGCAGACGGCATTTTCCAGTCGGAGGAGAGCATCCGACGTGGAGTGGAACTTGCGGAAGCCGAACTGTGCAGTAGATAGATGGCCTCCGCTGCCCATAAAAAAGGCTAATCTAACATTTACCAATTTCTCTAACAACTTGTACATGCAAGAGGTTAGAGAGATTGGGCGGAAACCGGTCCGGGTAGAGTGATATCTCCCCGGTGGGCGAAAGGCGAGCACAGTAGCGATTCGCCAGGAATCCGGGAGGAGACCCTCCACCCAGATCCTGTTGAACAAATCTAACAGAAAGGCCATGCCTCGCTCATCCAGGTGTCGAAGCATGGCGTACGTGACATCATCCGGACAATAGGCGGTGTTCGCGCACGAAGCAAGAACGGAACGCAACTCACTCAGTATAAAGTTGTCGTTGAAGGGTTCCCCGCCTCTGGAGGTAAAGTCCAGTCGGCGACCTTCCGAGACATCACGACGTGCATTGAATGCTGGCGGAGCAGCATCCCGGCTAGAGATTGCGGTCTCATTCTCCTGGAGAACGGGAGGGGGGTACTGCGAGAACATGCCCCGAATCCTTTTGACTCGCTTGTAAACCTCTGCTAGAGGGGTCTTCCCGTTCGGGCAGTTAGACGTGGTGCGCTTGTCGTACTTGTAGCACCGAAATCACATATGCAAGTAGACAAACTCTTCGCATTCCATCTGATCCGAGCAGACTCTTACGCTGTAGAGAAGCAGGCCATTCTCCTTTGCTTTTGGAGTCATAGCCGTATCCGTAAACATAACCTTAAAGAGGTGCGTGCAGTATTTTTTAACTTGACAATTTCAAATACCTTAGCCCAGGAGTGATTCCTTTCAATCTCCGCGTGTATTTTATCTGCAGAATGGAACCTAACCCACGAGTCAAGACGCCTACGGATTAAACTACGGTGTGATCTGATTTGTGGAGGTGATGTTGGTTTTAAGTTGATTGATTTTAGCCATTCAACGGCCTTGTTTAACGTCAAGGTTTCACAGTCGGCCTCCCTCGCACAAATGGCCGAGTAATCATTGTTAATGTCGATTAGTCTAACTAGCGCAATGTTCAGTGATTCATATATCTTTTCAAAAACCTTACCTCGGTCCGGTTTGGGGCCCTCCGAGAGGGCCCGGAGAGTAATACGGACGGCCTCTCTCACTTCCTCTGCAGTCTATCGTAAGATAGCTGCAAGAGAGAGGAGAGGGGACTCCTAAGGATGGTGTGAAGAAGAAAAGTAAATGAGTGCACCAGGTATTAGTTTGAAAAAGAAAAGAATATGAGTGGAATGAAAGAATGCGAGGGCGAGGGACCAAAGTTCAATATTTTTTCTCTCACTATACCTTCAGACTTTCCTTGGGGTTTGCGAATAGGCCTGGTGGGGCTCTGGTCCTTCTACTCCAGCAAGGGTGTGAAGATCCACCCTCCACTTTCCTCCAGTCGAGAAGCAGAGGTCCACTTTCGAACGTAAATCGCGCTTTTCCACCGACACCAATTTTATAACACTACTCTAAGCGAGTCAAAAACAAATTCACTTTCACTTGTAATTAACTTAAAAAATCGGAATAAGAGTACTTGGCTAACCAGTAGCGGGAAAGGGTTGACTAACTGCCGGTACTCCATGCAGTCCTTGATTGAGGACTTCAAGTGGGTAGGTTATAATCGGGGAAACATAGGCTATGTTCTCATTTTTAGACAACAGGATAAGACACGAAGCAATAGATTTAGGTTGGACAAGTTTAGGTTTCGGAAAGAGATTGGTAGAAATTGGTTTACAAATAGACTGGATAGATATATGGATGAGGATGCTAGGTGGAACTGAACATAAGGATGGGAACAGGAGCTGCCTCGTATATGCTATTGATTAGCCTTTTACAGACTCCTTTTCTTATGTTATTATGACTCGCAACCTCCAGTTCTGTGGATAAAGAGAGGTTGTTCACTGCCCAGACCACCCACAACACAGAATGATTGTCTGGGCACAAAATGAAAATAAGATTCCGAATTTAACAGCGGATATCTTTCAAGAGACAGAAACCAACTTCTTGGATAGTGTGGCTGGGCGTAACATCAATGGGCCAAAAAACATCTTCATTGAATAGGGTTAAAAATCAATCGTGTTTATTTTGACATGTTGGATGACACCATAGCTAATGCCGGTGTAACCCTTCGCAAAATGGAGCAACCTTTCACACAGCAAAAAATTCAAGACTGTTGCCAGGCAAATTTTAAGGGGTTTAGTTGCAAGCAAGTAACTTTGGACTTCCAGTTCACCGGATTTGAACCCCATGAACTGAGTCTGATTGATGCTTGAGTGGAAGGCTTATAGCAAATCTTAAAGTTTTGATGAGCAAAAAGAAAAAATGCTGGGAGAAAATATCAGCTGAAACCCTGCATGCCACTTGTACTCAGGTCATAACTAGGCTTCGTCGTGTCATCGAAGCAACAGGCGGTCACATTGAATATTCTTTACATCATCTTGTAACATATATTTTTTCTTTCTTTTTTCTGAGCATTATCTAATATAACTGTGTTCTGAAAATAAGTGAATAAATATCGGTTAACAGTTCGTGTTTCCACCCTGTACTTGATCCATACATACACTACCCGCTATAAATGATCCCTATATCATCCGCTATCAATCCCTGACGATCCTTCTTATTGCCCGATCAGAATTTACCTTATATTTTACTTACAACACTCAGACATACGCCCTTTTAGTTCTTACATTCAACTTTCTCCCCTTTACCTTTACACAATGGCACTATTACTGCATTCTTCCACTCTTCAGACAATCTTCTACTTCAAATGACTTACAACACAGTCATAAGACCGATTCCATAACCCAATCACTACCACGTTTTAGCATCTCAGCAACTATATCATCTACTTCAGCTGCCTTTCCACTTTCCAGATCTCTCGCAAGCTTATTTCTTCCATACCTCAAGACAACACTCGATTTATGCCCACGAAGCTAATCATCTTTACATTTGTATTATCTTCCATATTCACATTCCACAACTTAAAGTATTCTCACCATCTTACTTTGGACAATCATTGTTCACAAGTAACCAGTCATTCTTGTCCTTGATTCACACAGCTATTCTTCTACTGGTTCTTCACCCTTCACAATTCCTTGCAGAATAGCCCTCATTTTGCTTTCCACTATACGTTTCAATTCCTCTTTCCAGTTTTAACACATCTAAACACCTTTACACTACCTAATACCACTTCTTTAACTTTGTTCTATATCCAAGTTCACTCTTATTTCACATTCAACAGACCCTCCCCTTTCTCTCCGATTCAATAACCCTTCATTTCTGATTGCCTATTCCTTTACACCTTTATCACGACTTCTCCTCATTGCGCCGACCAGTTTAACCTACCACAGTACAATCATGCGAACAGATTTTGCCACACTCATCAAACACCTTCCGCAGCATATTATTTCCTACGAGGCACAGATCAATCACACTATTAACTGCCCGCGCCCTTTCCTCTGGCCAACCCATGCGTGATGATGCAGATCATTTTCTAAAAGAATGTTTGCTACACAACTTTCTTTCAGCAAAGACCCCAATCACCCTCTTTCTAGTTGTACAAAAAGCTATATCTCCTCTCAGCCATCAACCCATACTTGTTCTCGATTGCATTCACCACTCATTCCAAGTCATCCCAGAGCCTCTTTCTCAGCTTCACAGCTTACAGGGTCCATACACTACAACCACACACAGTTTCACCCATGCCAAATCTCAAGTTTACCTACATAATTCTCAAGTTTTGATATTATTACCCAACCATTGCATCATGTCACTCAAACACTCACAAGGACTGCCACACCATACTTCACTCCTACCACACTGATTGCAACATATTCACTCCCTCCCACACAAACTTCATTCCCTTTCATGTTTGTTCACACAAAAAGCATCTAAAATCTCGCTGTTTTAAAGACATTGGCAACGATTTCCCTCTTTCCCACATACCTCGAGAGGACTAGATTCTTCTTGAAAACTAGACCAACTGAAAGCCCTCCCTAATTACAAACGACTTTTATTTATCTCACTCTTAAAACTACTCTGGGCTTACCTCCTAATTCCATGGAAGCAGAAAAAAATATTAAGGAACAATTTAAAACAACGAAAGTTTTGGATTGAATAAACAATATATTTTGTAGTTCCAGATCCTAATCGTAATTTACACTTTGGAGGAAAAAATGGTTATCTAACTGTTGAGGACATAACAGTGTTTTATGATTTTATGTCCTTTACATTTTATAATTTATTTAAGGTTAAGGAACATACAAGCCTGGTCTAAACATAGGATACGCTCGATATACAGGGTTTGGATATTCGTATATATCAATGCCAAAGGAGAAAAAAAGGCGTTAAAGGGGACAGGGCAGGGGAGCGTCAAAGACCCACTCCAAGGTGAATTAAAGCATTGGGAAAGTTTTTATTGAGGCGCCTACCTCGAGAGTGCCTTCAATGGCATAGTCGCATAAGAATCAAAGGTTAGCCTATATTAATAGAAAAATCTAAAAACAAACAAAGACAATAACCAAAAACAAGCGAAACATGCCGAAAGCCCTCACTAATTACAAACGACTTTTATTTATCTCACTCTTAAAACTACTCTGGGCTTACCTCCTAATAATTCCATGAGAGCAGAAAAAAATATTAAGAAACAATTTAAAACAACGAAAGTTTTTGATTGAATAAACAATATATTTTGAAGTTCCAGATACTAATCGTCATTTACACTTTGGAGAAAAAAATGGTTATCTAACTGTTGAGGACATAGCAGTGTTTTATGATTTTATGTCCTTTACATTTTATAATTTACTTACGGTTAAGGAACATACAAGCCTGGTCTAACCATAGAAAACGCCTGATATACAGGGTTTGGGTATTCGTATATATCAATGCCAAAGGGGGAAAAAATGCGTTGAAGTGGAAAGGGCGGGGGAGCGTCAAAGACCCACTCCAAGGTGAATTAAAGCATTGGAGAAGTTTTTATTAAGGCGCCTATCTCAAAACTACCTTCAATGACATAGTCGCATAAGAATCAAAGTTTATCCTATATTAATAGAAAAATCTAAAAACAAACAAAGACAATAACACAAATAAAAAACATGCGAAACACATGTGCGGGCATCGGGGGAAGGCCCGCCTCCCTCCGGTGTAAGAGCATGTAACTACGACCAGAAGTAAAATAAAAGCAGTCCTCCAAAAACTCAAATAGTCCACAAGACTAAGTAGAAGAACTTGTTCCGAGAACAAGGGACAAGCGGTAGCGACCACGCTCGTCCCGGTAACCGGGAAAGATATCGTGCGCGAAAATGACCCAGACAGGTACGATCAACCAGAATGTGCACAACAATTTAGCGTACAACACAATCATCACAGTGCAGTGCGTCCCGTGAATATGTCCAATTCGAATACGACAGAAAGAGACCTGAAGCCGCAGAGGCATTTGAGAAGGGGGGGGGGTAAGAACACGGGAACAGTTGCGGCGCGCGATGACCCGCAAATTTAGGTTCGCGTCGGCCATCTCTCAACCTCTTTGTCAGGAAGCAGAAAGGGCTGACCTGATTCCTGTCATGTGGTCAGCGTGAAGAAAGAGCAACGCGTGTCTGGTAGCCCAGTCCTCACATGCTCTTTGACTGCCTCATTCCACGCAATCCCTACATGGCCATGAATCCATCAAAAGATGATCACGACGGCCACCCGGCTCGCAGCAAATGTAGAGTCACGGATACCGCGAACCAGGGTCTGGGGAGATTCAAATCCCACAAGAGCAATCGGGGCGCTTTATGAGTCGCTATAGATAACAATCTGGTCTCCGAACTGGGCACAACGTGTTACCTCCCGTCCTAGCAATGTATTACAACCAGCTAGGTCGTGAAAATAATGCAGCGCCTGGTATAGACCCGCTGACATCAAACAAGGTGGATACGACGTGGAAGCTGACCACCTCTTAGGACTTTGAGCTATCCGTGTACACTGACACGGCCCAGCGTGATATGAATTGAGCTCCAAAAAAGTCGAACCCAGTACTCCCGACGTTGTGGACGCTTTGTAAGCAGAGGCGAGACGACAAAGTCAAATGGTACCCTCCAGTGTGACGTCCTGGGCAGAATCAGAGGCACTAGAGGCACGAGAGCTAGACGGAGCTCTCGATAGAGTTTCCTAGCTATAAACCCAAACTGTTTATGATATAAGTAGAGTCTCTCGACGGAATAGGCACAATCAAGATTCGCCGTGGGCGTAATCAGACGTTGGCGACTATGGGAGATGCCGGTCCCGTGTGTTCATGCGCATAATGCAGAAGGCTGCTATCGCCAGACCGAGACCGGTGTGGTGGATCGCGTCCACCTTCCAAAATTCACGCTCGGCTACGAATGCGTAAAAATTCAATTAGTAGTCAAGCGTTTAGCGAACAAAAGAACGATGAAGCAATACAGCAGTAGCAATATCAGCAGTCCAAGTGCTGACCGTCACGAAAAGAATACCAATGGTGCACCTACAAGAAACCCTAAGTCTCTCTCAGGTGAGGAGTCGTTCGAAAAGAGCTCGAAAACGGTGCTAATCCGCCACTTACAGGGAACACAAGTGAACTGCATTAGTCTTAGACAAGGAAAAGCGAAACCTGTGCGCTTTTTCATGGTGAGATATGTCGGAGGCAACGTTCCAGAGTTGGCAATTGGGCCGCACCAAAATAGATCAAAATGTCGTTCTCGTAGAGACGAGAACATCTATCAACACCCAGGCGATACTATTAATGCTCCTGCATTACTCGACCGGAGAGGGCTCCCCCGACCAGTACCCCGTAAGGGGCGCGGCGATTTGCCATCCTAGCCGCCGTGCTGATGAAACTCAGCACCCAGCTTTAGCCTCTTTTTCTTTCAGACAGCCTGTATTTCTCCCTTACTTCATCACTTCCCCTACAACCTCTCCCACAACTTTCTCATGGTCGGCCTCTATTTTCTCAGGGTAGATGCTGACCTTCCTCTCAGCCAACCGTCCCGCATCGGGGCTGAGGAGGAGGGGACAATGTTCCCTCACCCATGAGCTCTGGTCTGGGGTGGTGGGTTTTTAAAAACCTACTTCATCTCCACCCATACCTTCCTCACATCCCTTTTCCTTCTCACTTCACCATCTATTTTTTTACGCCGTGCCCAAGGGAGCCGCTATGCTGAAGGGCTGCCAGGTCACCAGGCGGGAGGGGTGGCCTTAAATGGCGGCACCTAGCTCTGCCAGCCCCGTACGCACTCCTTACAGAGCGGGCTACTGCGAGGGGGATGAACGATTGGTTCCCATATCAAAAATAAGGTCACCATGCGCAATGATGTTGAAATAAAAATTCTCCCCTCAATTTGCCCTGTTCCATCGTCAGAGCCGCCCTCGGGCAGTTCCAGAGAAAAAATGGAGCCTTTCCCTCCCTGTGCTTGAGAAACCTACAAATTTCTTTAACCGAAGAGGAGGCTTACTCCTCTCCTTCGCCTACGGGTGTAGGGGACTCCCCTTCACCCCCTTGTCTGGAGGTGCTTTCGGGCACCTCCCTCTTTCAAGCCGCAGTCACCCCTTTTCTTTCCAAAGAGACTGCCAAGAAAGCCAGCAGAGAGCCCATAGCCGACCGCTCCCCATTGAAGCGGTTCTGTAGGGCAAACCTCCTTAGGGGGCAGAGGGAAGCCAGGCTCCTTCGGTCGCTTCCCTCAAAAGACCTGCTGGCTAGAATTTTAAACCTAGGCTCCCCAGACATGACTAATGACGCTGCTGCCAATAGGACCTGTGATGTCTTGGGGGGAGGATGGCCAACTAGAGGACCCTCCCCTGAGATAGACATGGTCCTTGAGGCAACCCAGACTCAGACGGTAGGGTCTTCCATGGGAGCGAAACCAGGCTCGGCGCCAAGCACCGAACTCGAGTCGGCCCCTATGCAAGGTCCTCCTCAAACGGCTAGGGTTTCTAAGGCAGTACAAGGAGGGGAGGGATCTCCTCCGACCGGTGACCCTGCGACTGCCAGGACCTTCTCGATCTCGGAGAAGGACCTGGCTGAGGCCGGGCCATCTGGCCTGGGGGCTCCTGCCAGCGGATGGGAGAAGCTGGTTCATTCCCCGCCGTCCTCTCCTAAAAAGAAAAACAAAACAAAAAAAAGACTAAAAAGACTCGGGGATCCTCTCCATCCACGGGAGCTGCGGAGACGGATGGATCTGCTGCCACTTCAGTTAGCGACCAAGCCAAGATCAGCACATCTGGCCCCTCTGAAAGCTCGGGTGCGGAGCCCCTGAATAAGACCAAAATTGCACAGGGTGGAGCCTCGATAACATCGGGGCCCCTTATTCAGAGGCTACCTGGCGTTTTGGAGCCCGCTGGCTTCAAACGCTTCTTAGTTATTCGCTCCACTGATGGCAGCATGTTGGTCAAGGGCAACATGATCCATCAGAGGAGAGGATTAGCTAGTGTAATTGGTAGAGAGCCGAAGGTGACCCGTTTCTCGGACGGGAGCCTTCTGGCGAATGCAGCGGATCCCTCCGAGGCAGCCAAGATAAGTGCTCTTCAGACACTTCATGGCACCCCGGTGAATGTGACGCCGCACTCTACCATGAACTTTGTGAAAAGAGTAGTTTATGCGAGGGAACTCTTTGACTACTCCATAGAGGACATCGCATTGGAGCTGGCCGACCAAGGGGCGGTCAAGTTCGAACGTGTCATGAGAAAACGGGGAGGGGCCTCGAGACACACCAATACACTCTTCGTCACGTTCGACTGTGAAAAGCTCACTGAGTCGGTGCGTGCCGGTTGGTACCACTACCGCGTGAAGGCATTCGTGCCACTGCCGCGGAGGTGCTATTACCGTCACCGCTTCGGACATACGAATCCCTCATGTAGACATGCAAAGTCGGGGTCACCCGAAGTATATGTAAATTGCTCCAAGGCCGCACACGATAAATTCAAATCGTGTGTAGCTAAGTGTGTCAATTGCGGAGAGCCACACCCCGCTTCTTCGAAGCAATGTGGTGCATATCTCCTTGAGAAAGAAATCCTGGCCGTTCAGGCCAAGGATCGACTCTCATTCCGCGAGGTTAAGGACTTGGTCCTGGCGCGCCGGCTCTGCCTGGGAAGTCTTACGCATTAATGGTTAGAAAGACACCTTCTGCTACTGGCCCATCCAAGGCAACGAGCACGGTCGTTTCCGCACCCATTCGGAGTACTTCTGCGGGTTCTACTCAACCCGGGAGCTTCCCTGGTAAAGCTGGCGGTAGAAAGGGTTCACACGCAGTCCCGGCTAAAACCAGGGCTCCCCACCACTTCCCCAGCGTGACCGTTTCCTGTAAGGCGAAACGGCAACGCGCCTCCACCGAGTCGTTATACTCACAGGAGGCAACAACCCTGAAGTTGGTCGCCAGGCCATTTTCCGGAGGTCCTAAAGCTGTCCCCGAAAGCAGGACAGCAACAAAGGAGCTTCGGCTCCTTCGCGCACGCCTAGTGGTGGGCTGAGTGGCTCGGAGACGATGGTTCCTCGAAAAGAGGGCCGAGGGTGGAAAGGACTCGCATGGCGAGCCCAACCTCTTCCAATAAGTCCTCGAAGGGGACAGCGCCTTCAGCGCAGTGTCCGGCCAAAGCGCCCAGGGTCCTGCCTCCGGAAAGCGTGCGGCCATTCCCGTGAGGGTCTTCTCTTCGAAGAAGGCCCCCCCGCGTCCCCTCCGAGCTAGGCTTGGAGGGCATATTCCTTCAATGAAATTGCAGTGGACTCCGGGCCAACTAGGAGGGGGTACGTAGGCTCGTTTCGTCCTGTTCCCCGTTGCTATGTTACTGCAGGAGACCATGCTAGGCCCGTGCCCCCTGCCCGCCCTCAAGGGGTATAAAGGTTTGGCGACCCCACCACCACGAGATGGGGGCCGTGCTGGGGGATGCGCGGTTTACGCCCGGCCTGATGTCTCCGTTCTTATTTTCACTTTAGATACCTCCTTTCAGGCAGTGGCTGTGCAGCTTCACCTGGATAAGAGGTATACTGTTATTTCTGCGTACATTCCACCATCAGCTGACTTCGATGCGGGGGACTTCTGCCGCGTCGTGGCACGGTTGCCGAGGCCCTTCCTCTTGCTAGATCTGAACGGCAGACATCATCTCTGGGAAGACTACTCAATAAATCCCAGGGGACAAGTCCTTGCCGATCTGTTCGAAGAGCTTTAGATAGGTGTCCTAAATGTGGATGAGTTTACTCATCACTGCCCGAGAACCACTTCATCTTCTAGCCTTGATCTATCTCTGTGCTCTCCGGATGTACAGCCTGATTTTTAATTAGGGGGTGGTTGATGACCACATGGTAGTGATCACTTTCCCATTCAAATATCATTTTCAGGGCAACTCCCGCCTGAGAGCCCATTTGGGTGGTGCTTGGCGTGGGCGCAGTGGCCTTCATTTCAGGAAATGATTGAATTCTCTATCTCAGTAGAGGAGTTTAGGTCGGTAGTTGAGGCCGTTGAGTTCTTCTCCGGCAACCTCATCGCAACGGGCCTGACTACTATTCCCAAAACGTCTGGCCGTTTCGCACGCCGACCACTCCCGTAGTGGTCGGCAGAGCGTGAGACGGCCCTCAAACAGTAGCGTTATGCTTACATGCGCTATAAGCGCCGCCCGAACGAATTCACTGTCGCTGAATTTCGTCAGGCTAGGGCTAGGGCTAGGGCTTGGGCTTGGGCTTTGGCTTGAAATTGGGCTAGGTTCTCGTATATTTCGAAGCACGCCCGCTGCTCTTCTTAGCGGCCATACGTGTCTTCACTTAGCGGGAAGACCCCTCTAGCAGAGGTGTAGAAGCGAGTCAAAAGGATTCGGGGCAAGTTCTCGCAGGACCCCCCTCCCGTTCTCCAGCAGAATGGGACCGCAATCTCAGACCCCGCGTCCGTGGCGGAATCCTTTGCGACCGCTTTTTCCGCATTCTCTAGCCGGGATGCTACTCCGCCAGCATTCAATGCACGTCGTGATGTCGCAAAAGGCCGCCGGCTGGACTTTACCTCCAGAGTCAGAGAACCCTTTAACGACAGGTTTACTGTGAGTGAGTTGCGTTCCGCTCTTGCTTCGTGCGCCGACACCGCCCATGGTCCGGACGATGTCCCGTATGCCATGCTTCGATCCCTGGGTGAGCGAGGCATGGCCTTTCTGTTAGATTTGTTCAACAGGATCTGGTTGGAGGGTCTCCTCTCAGATTCCTGGCGAATCGCTACTGTGCTCGCCTTTTGCAAACCAGGAAGAGATCACTCTACTCCGGCCGGTTTCCGCCCAATCTCTCTAAACTCTTGCGTGTGCAAGTTGATGGAGAAATTGGTAAATGTTAGATAAGCCTTTTTCCTGGACAGCGAAGGCCATCTGTCTTCCGCACAGTTCGGCTTCTGAAAGTTCCACTTCACGTCGGATGCTCTGCTCCAACTGGAAAATGCCGTCTGCGATGCCATCCTTCGTAGACAGAACTACGATACGGTGTTTTTCGATCTGGAGAAGGCCTATGATACCGCATGGCGATACGGTGTCATAAAGACTCTCCACACGATGGGGGCGAGGGGACGTCTCCCGATGTTTATATCTGAATTTTTGCGAGATCGTCGATTCCGCGTACGGGTAGGGGGGGGGAGCCCTCTCCGGCCCAGTGGAGCAGGAAGAAGGCGTCCCGCAGGGAAAAGTCCTCAGTGTCACGCTCTTTTCCCTGAGCATCAACGGCATCACTTCGGTGCCACCGGAAGATCTTCTTGCTACGCTCTAGATGGACGACCTTTCGATCTCTTATGGCGCGGCCCAAATGCCAACTCTCGAGCGTCGACTCCAACAGGCATTGAACCGCATCTCTCGCTATGCCAAAGACCACAGCTTTCGGTTTTCCTGCCGCCATCCACGGCTCCACCCTGACCCAGACTTGTTTCTTAATGGAGTACGCCTGGAAGTGGTTGAATCACACCATTTCCTTGGTCTTGAATTTGACCGGCGCCTCACTTTTGAGGCTCATATTCGCAGCCTTAGGATCTCTTGTACCCGCGCCATCGATATTCTCCGTTCCGTGACGTTCAGCGCTTTACGGGCTGATAGGGCTACTGCCTTACTTTTTTATCGATCTTTTGTTCGTTCGAAGCTCGACTACGGATGCGAGTTTTATCCATCCGCAGCCGGCGTGTATTACGGAAGGTGGACTCGATCTACTACACCGGCCTTCGCTTGGCGCCGGTGCCTTCCGCACTTCCCCCATTGAGAGCCTACGTTTCGATGCTGGGGAGATGCCACTCGCTCTGCGCCGTGCGAGGTGCATTATTCGCCTGTATGCACAAGCCCGGCGCCTCCCTCAGTCGCCGGGAGTATTTCGTTAGACCTTTTTGGAGCACACCTCGTGTCACGCTAGAACTCTCCCAGTGTATACGGATGGCTCCAAGTCCGAAGGGGGGGTTGGCTTCCACGCCGCATCCCCTCTGTTTTAAGTCAGTGGAGCTCTACCGTGCGATGCGGTGCGTCTGTTTTCACGGCTGAGTTGGTGGCAATACACCACTCGGTACGGGAGATTACGCGACGTCCCCGGTTCAGAGACTGGGTCGTGATTTATAGCGACTCACAGAGCGCTCTCTGTGCTCTCGGGGCATTGGAATCTCCGCACCCTCTAGTTCGCGATATCCGTGATGTCACCGTTTTAGTGAGCCGGGTGGATGTCGAGATTATCTTCTGCTGGGTTCCTGGACATGTAGGAATTGCGAGGAATGAGTGCGCCGACGAGGGCGCCAAAGAATCCACGAGCACCGGGCGACCGGACCAGCGTTTCGCTCTTCCACCCACATACTACATGGCAGGATTACGGGCAGCTCTTCGGACTGCTTGGCAAAGAAGATGGGAGATGGTCCAAGGGAACTTAAAGTTGCGTGCCATTGCGCCGCGGCTGTTCCCATGGACCTATCCCCCAATGCCGCGACGGCTTCAGGTTGCTTTCTGTCGTCTCCGAATCGGACATACTCGTGTGACGCATCGCCATTTAATTGAGCGATCGTCTGCGCCCTATTGTGACGACTGCATCATCCCTCAGATTGTTCGGCACATTCTTGTCGAATATCCCAGTCTGAGTGATCTTCGCGCACGTTGCCTGTCCCGGTACCGGGATGGACGGGGTCGCTACCGCCTGTCCCTTGTACTCGGGACGGGTTTGTGCCCATCGACCTGTGGACTATTTGGAGGAGGCCGGCCTTCTTCCAGTTATTTAATATTAAACTATGGATCGCGGTTTTCTTCGCCGGGGAAGGGCGGGCCTTCCCCCGTCGACGGAGCTTGCTTTATATTTTTTCAATTTGCTTTTTGTTTGTATTTTTGTTGTCTTTTTTGCTTTGTTTTCTTTAATTTGGCTTTTAATATAGCCTAGATTTAGGCTAGCTTGAGTACGGAGACTTATGCCCTAGAAGGCAGTCGCCAGATAAGATATATATATAAAAAAAAATCCTCCCCCACCAGCACGCGAAATCGAGGATCTCGAGAATATTCAGAAATAAATATTGGGAGGAATCCCCTCGTCCCCATCGTGTGGGTGAGTCTACATACCGTATCGCTATGAGGTAGCATAGATCTTATCCACATCAAAAAACAGCATGGCGTCGTGTTGTGTAAGAAGGAAGGCTTCGCAAGAAGAAGAGATTCGAAGTAGAGTGGAACTTACTGAATCTGCACTGTGCAGAAGACAGGCTGCCTCCGCTGACCAGGAAAAAGGCTAATCTAACATTTATCCATTAGCTCGCGCACGCAGGAGGTTAAAGAAATTGGGCCGAAACCGGCAGAGGTAGAGTGATCTCCTCCCGGTTCTGAAAAGTCATACGTCAGGAATCAGGGGGGAGGAGTTACCCTCAATCCAGATCATGTTGAAAAAAAAAAAAATAACAAAAAGCCATGCCTCGCTCACATAGGGGTCGAAGCATGTCGTGCGGGATATCATCTGAACTATCGGCGATAATCGCGCATGAAGCGACGAGAGCGGAATGCAACTCTGCGAAAACATGTCGTTGAAGGAGTCTCCACTTAATGAATACTGGCGGAGCCGCATCCCGGCTAGAAAATGTGGGGAAAGCGGTTTGCGAAGTACTCCTGCGTGGATACGGGTTCAGAGATTGTTGCTGGGTTCTCCTGGAGAATGGGAGGGCGGCTGTGGCCTGCCTTCGGCTCCAGAAATGGTAGTGGAAACCCCTTTATTAATGCGGATTGGTGAGAGGGGAGCCCCTTAACCAGTTGCAGGGGTGTTGTTATGGTTCTCGCCTATCCTAACACCAAGGTGGAGCGAGGTTTTACTATTTTGAGGTTATCCACCAAACTCGAAATATTAAGCGCTTGTGATCTCAATTAGAAGGAAAAGAGTTGGTGGGCTATATCTTGCTTTCAGCCGCTCTCACCTATCCTATCTCGCACCTTTCAGGACTCCAACTCTTGGCGTTCTAAAGGGTGATGTCCGCGCATGTGCGGTAATGCACACCAAATAGAACGGCCTCAGCTCTAAAGAGAGCAACCAGAGGCAAGCACGACAGAGGGAATCCCTTACTAAAAAAAGAAAAGCAGAGACCTTTAGCCGGCCTGGCAGCCAATGAGGCATTTAAGCCCATCCACAAAGGTAGTGACGGCTTATGCACTCGACAACGGCCGCAGGGAGGTGGTCAGCCAATTAGGTAGAGGGAAGAGGGTATTGGGGCAAAATCCATCTTCCTATTGTTCACGCCCCAACGCCCATGACCACTTAAATGTGCTCTCTTTCAGCCTGAGGGAGTGAAGAAAATATCTGAACCACACGGGAAAGAGGAAAGCATCTTTACCACATGGGAGTGAGGAAAACATCTTAGCCACATGGGAGGGAGGAAAACATCTTAGCCACATGGGAGGGAGCAAAACATCTTAACCACATGAGAGTGAGCAAAATATCTTAAAATGGACGCGAGAAAAACATCTTAACCACATGGAAGGGAGCATAAGATTGAACAAAAAGAGAATTTAGTGCGAGAACTGACCGCTAAAGCAGATCAGAGACAGTTAATCCCACAACCCAACCCTTGGCAATTTTCACATTCAGCGTTTCCGTCCAGTGCATGCATATCAGTCAAATTTAGTAGCATAAGACGCGCAGCTGGCATTATAGTGATGTTATCATTACCCCGGCCTCCCTCGGGCAATGAAAAAAAGCTGTGCAGAAAATACACATTAAAACTAGACCACATTCAAAACATGCCTAACACAAGTACAACTCGAATAAAGCTAAGAGAGCCACGGAGTGGGGGATCAAGGGGAGCACCTCGTCCAGTCAGCGGAGTTCGTCAAGGCTGTCGCCCTAAGGGATGGACTTATATAACATTACAAATCTGTAACAGTTTTTTGGAAAGCCCAAACTGAGGATAAATAAGATTCTTAAGTTATCGAGAAAAACCCCGGTTTTACTTTTATCCCGAAAAGGAAACGGACAATCGATTATGTTACGGACAGATGAATGCAGGTAAAAGCTGAATAGGTAAAAACAAGTGATAAGTTTTGATTAAGAGTACGATGACAAACGGTCTCATTCATAAATCCTGAAGGAGGAAAGGATTATCCTAAACTTCTGGAAAAGTTCGTAAAACCCACACTAGCAATAAAAAAATGCCATCTTTGAGCCCTTTACGAGAATCCTAGTTTCAAAAATAAAATTAGACGCTTTTATCAACACCTTCATCCCTTATTCCTTACTTCTCCCATGACGATATGATGTCGTAAAGGTATTCGTGGGTCTTGACGTGCTTTTCTCCTTCACTGCCAGACACGTAAATAGACCAGCCATAGATATTAGCCAAGCCAAGTCGCTCTGCTAACTTGCGAATAACATCTCCAGCGGTATCCCGTGGATGAACGTCTATAGCTTTCGTCCGGCCATCCAGGAAGAAGAGCCTGTCGAATGAACATCATCTATAAGTGATTAGCAAGAGCTACACACTCGAGAATTGACACTAAGATTGAACACAATGGAAACTAACGCACCCGCTTCCTAGAGAATGCGGATAAACGTAATCAGGTCCTTATTGCAATACCGGGTAGTGATAAAACATGTTTAGTGTTTGATGAAAGCGATTTGCTCTACCTGCAGACAATAGTTCCTAGCTTTTTCATGGCTGCGATTTCTACCAAGGAAGGCGGCAGTCTCCGAGAGGTCCCCTTGTTGTTACGGCAATTATCAATGCACCATTGAACGTATTGGTTAAGTTTTCCTTCCAAGGACAAGTTCTTCTGAAGAAAGCTGTAGAAATACTGTCGGAAGGATAATATTGTAAATAAAAATAACCAGTGCAATGAGATGTGTATATGCATCAGTGGGTGAAAGCAAATAGGTTTAGAAATCAAGGTGTTGGGTTAGCCGATGTGAGTCACTATAGAGGTCACAGTCTCTTAAAAAAAAAATCTGTAATCTAGTGCAACATAGCAACATAAGAGGGCATTTTCACTCAGAGGAAGAATAAATAAAGAAGGAATAGCAAAGGAGGATGACTCGGGTGCAATGCAATACGACGTCGTTGTTGCTCATGGGGCTAGCCTTTATAATCTGTTCCACCGGGTAGGATTCTTTATAGATTCCTACTAGGATTTCATGTACTTGTTTGAAATGTGAAAGTGTTGTTTATGTCAATATGTTAAACTGTGTCTAGTTTCGGGATGCAGCAAGTGCATAAAACCGTGTTGGTCAAGTCGATGAGGTGTAAGTATTAAGTTTGCGGAGACCATATCGGTGGTCTCCCCCGTGTGTGCCGTGGGAGAGGCGTTTCTTCTGGGTCAATGCATTTTGAAGAAGGCTTTTACCTAGATTGATTGCCTTGTTGTGTGTGGATTGCTTTGGGGCGTAAATGGATCCTAGTTTCCGGGTAATACAGTGTATTTATTACCTTGGTGTAGTATACACAATTCGAGTCTCACGCATATTACGGAGTGCACTAGGTAGTTGTTGAGAACTTTAGAGCCAATAGGACCCAATCTTTTCCGTCTCTTTCCCAGAGGCAGGTATTTGAGAACATAATTTCATGGTCATAAATGTTCCAAGCTTTATTATTATCTCTCTATTTCAACTCAAATATGACTTCGGTTCAGAGATGAACTAAAAAGGCAAGACAACCTCGTCGCCTTAACCGCCCTTCACGGCGATATGCTTGAACATAAGCAGGTCATTTGTGCCTAAGGTCAGAAAAGAGTTATTGGCTTCTGACGTTGTGTCATGCGTAGCCATGATAAATAATCATTCTCAATGGTCAGTCGTAGTCAGGACGACGAAATATAAATTTCCAAAGAACAAGTTCGCATAAATAGTCCCGTCATTCTAAAGTACAAACTTAGGCAAATGCAAAACTTGTGACAGTCCAATGTCGGAGGTGTCATCATCCACGATTCCAGCTACCCGCCATGAGCAAGTCAGGGAAAGGAAATGATAGCGGTGTTACGATTGGCTATGTACTGATGACGTATGGAGGAGCCACCTAGCCCAACCGGGGATAGACCCAGCGCATCCGGCCAATAGACGGCCAGTACCTCACATATGCTGAAGTTTTATATCCGCGCTCGGTGGGATCGAACCCGGCACTTCGACGTCAGAAATCTAAGGCAGTATCCACACGCTAACGAGAGCTAACGAAAAGACAAAGGGAACAAAAGAATAAGGACAGAGTGAAAATAATTAGGGCTAGCAGGGTTGCTACAGGAAACCTTGTTAATTAGGGTTGGTAAAGCACAATCAATACAACATTGGCCCTCGCAAAGAAGTCCCTTCCTACCAACCTTAAATAGGGCCTTCCCTGGCTGAAAAGCGACGATACAGAGGCAAAGCAGAAGCCACGTCTTTTCGAGGTAATCGGTGTTCGGATTGTTTGTCACCTGCCTCATGCACTGGACAAAAATCTCATTTCGGAGCTCCTCTCGCTCGATCCCGTACTGAATGATCGACTGAATGGTCATCGCCTCTTGGTCGCCTTTCAAATCTCCACGGCTGTATTTACACAAATCCTGCGCGAAAGCAATTCTAACAAATAAGTGGACATACTAAGATTTCAACACAAACATTCGTCGCTAAGTCGAGAACTGCATCTAGACGCATTAGGCATTTGAACATTATTGATACATCAAAACATTCCCTACTTTATATTTTCCTCATGAGGTAAGGAGCGATCATAAATAGTCTCAGAAAGTGATAGGCATCCTGTGACTAGCTAAACTGACTCCCCCCCCCGAGTTATTCTTTAAAGCTTTATTTTACATTTTTACCTCTCAATGTAAGAATGTGATCAAAAGTTATTTACGTTTCTTAGATTCCCTTTCCCACTCCGTCTTGCTTAAATCAACCTTTGCGGTGATATATCACATATATGCAGCATAGCCACCCATAGCTTATCCCTTATTTTAGGATCATTCTTCTAAAATTAGTTCTGTGGGAAATCTCTTACACTAATAGACCAGCATTCAAGGCTGTATTTTTTTTAACCTCTAGCTACCCTGTAGGGAAAAAGAAAAAGTTGTAGTGATCAGTAGCCGCTATAATGATTCGGACACTTAAGTTTCCATTACAAAACTTACAGTAGCTTCAAGCCAAATAATGGTAAGTAATGCATGATAAATTACAGATATAAACTAAGCATGGCTATAAGTTGTACACGTTAGGATGGATGAAACTGCAAGTTACGTGCAAAAGAGCATTTTTATTCCAAAAATATAGCTCAAAATAATCCGGACATAATACATCAGACATAGATGAGATGGTACAATATGTTACTCAATAAATAATTTTTGGTTGTTACAATATATTAGTACTTGGGGGTCTGTAGTAGAAAAGCAGGAGAAATGAGAGAAGAAATAAACCACCGTATCCAACGTGGCTGGTATAACTTGAGAAGGGTCTCAGGAGTAATTTGTGACAGAAGAGTCCCCGTAAAACTAAAAGGCAAAGTCCATAAAGCATTAGTGAGACCCGCAATGACTTATGCACTGAAAACAGCACCACTGACTGAAGAATACGGAAGAAAGAAGGTTCGATGTGGCAGAGATGAAGATACTGAGGTGAATGTCAGGAATGACCCTGAGAGACAAAGTTAGAAACGAGAGCACATTCAAAGATCGTTGAAAGTAACCGAACTATCAAGTAAAGTACAAGAAGCAAGATTGAGATGGTTTGGGCACATCACGAGAAGAGAATATGAAGAGCAGCATGTAACAAGGCAAGTGATGAATATGGAGGTAGAAGGGACCCGAAGAAGAAGAAGACTGAAAATGAGATGGAAAGACAGTATTCTGAGTGACATGAGGGAGAAAGAACTAAATAGAAGTGCACTAAACAGAAAACTTTAGAAACGACTTCAAGAACGGCGACCCTGGGTAGGGAAAAACCGAGATGTAGGTATTTACTATCAATTACGCACCGACATCTTCAGCAACAGGAACCCACTAATCAAGGGCATTCTTCTGGTGTTATTTTTCTCCATTTCTTTTGTAATATTTCCGAAAGTTCTTTGACGATGCTTGGGTTTCTCTCCTTCCTTCTCTCGCTTAGCGTCTTCCACAAATTCTCAATCGGATTGAGGTCTGGGCTCTGAGCAGGCCAGTCCATGACACTTACTTCCTCCTAATCCAGAAAATTCCCATATGGGGCACAACATGCAAAAGTTCTTTATACGCTTGAGCATTCACTCTGCCCTGAAAGCAGACAAGTGGACCAGTACCTTCCACCGAAATTATGCCCTACACCAGGGGTCTCGAACGCTCAGAGCACCGCGCGCCGCATCCACAATTCAGAGATGGCCCAAGGGCGGCACCAATAAAAACCTCTGAAAACCACATATTATCCAGAACAAAAATTTCAACTCTTTTATAAATGAGACACCTGGTGACATTTCTCAGCACAAAGCTTATCGAAATCAGGGGTAATGGAACTAACACTCAGCAAGAGAACGTCGTACAAGTGGTCATCTGTGAGTTGTGCACCAGTTTTAACCTAACCTCCTAGCCTGAACAAAGCAATTAACCTATCCTAAAACAAGCTCTTGATAAAAAAGATGTTTCAGCACAAGTTTGGAATGATGGAGGGCTGCACCGATGACCCAGCAAATGATCTGTCTACCGACATCTGTCCGGACGATAGACTTTTCTCACAATGCTGAAAATCCTTTCCACTGGTGCAGAAGAAGCGGCAACGGCTAGGTATTTTTGTGCCATCTTTGATAAGAGTTGGAAATGTGTCCACGTGATCCTTCCAGTATTCTAGTACATTCCTTTCATCGGAAATGCATGGCTGACTCATATTTTTGAATTTCAGTATTAATGGACTCCTGCACCTGTTATTTATGTCTGTTGATTGGTGAGATGAAGAAATCATAAAACTAAATAGTTGCTTCCTCTTTGGTTCTGAATTCCCTGAATTATCTTGTGGAAGTTCTGTGCCAGTATCCATGCTTGTAGTGCTAGTAACTTCTTTGGCCATAAACTGCACAGTAGTTAGGATACAGGATTTCAAGTTTGCCTTTTCCGCCTCTTCAGAGCACCAATCCATTTTAAACCTTTGATCCAATACAGTTGCCAGTTGATATATTTTCCAACCTTCATACAGCTCTAGGCGTTTCAGCACCGATTTCCTCAGTCCAAATACCACAGCACTATTATACTTTGACTGCCTCTGCTCTAGGTGAAACTTGAGCCCCTGTACACAAGGAGTAACTAGAGTAGATAAAACAGAGTTATGTCGTTGAGCACAGTCAGTGGCATCCTTAAAGCGTTAAAAGATTTCGAGCAAATCCTGAAGAATATTTTGATCATAAGCTCCAAGGGTTGGGGCACCATCACAACTACTTACCCTTTCTTCTAGCACTCGCAAAATAGATCTGATCATTTTCACTTGTGAATTCCAGCGAGTGGCACAACATGATTCCAATTTTTTCTCTCCTGCTAGAACATCAGTGGCTATTGTTGACTTATGCACAAAAGATACCAATTTTGATGCTTTGCTGAGCGTAATATTTAACTGTCCTGCTTCTTTTAGGCCATCTTTCGCCACCAACTGCAATGTATGAACAAAGCAAGAATCATGCTCAGTTGGTAACACTTCAAATAGTTCAGCAGTATCAGCACCATCAAGATCATCATCTTCCAAATCAATGTCATCATTTATGTCAGTAGTGGTATCAGAGAATCTTGGCAGAGAAAATGCAGAAATCATATTTGTAGCATTGTCTGTGATGACATTTGTGATCTTGAAGCTTATCTCAAAATCCTTGATAATCTCCTCTTACTCCTCCATAATCCTGCATGCAGTATGGCGGCTACGGAAGGGCTAGCAAGGTAGCACTGCATTTTCTAAAGTCCAGTTTCTGATATAGTGAGCTGTGATTCCTAAGTAAGATCTCATTTGACGGTTGGACCAGATATCCAGTGTGAGACAGATACTTTTTGCACTTCCAAGACATTTTTTAACATCTTCTTTCACCTGTATGAATTTGTCCTGTAACAGTTTCTTCAATATATATTTTTTATTATATTTTAGGAGCCTATCTGGGGACTGCCCACTTGGGCATAAGTCGCCGGAATCACGACAGCCTAGCACTAGGCTACTTTAAAATAAGAATATGAAAACACAACAACGATAAAAAGGGAAGATGGCAACAATTAGGAAGCAAGCTCCGGCGTCGGGGAGAGATCCCCCTCCCCCAGGCGCAGGAGCGTGCGACCTACAAAGAAAACAACAATAACAAAAACAAAACCTAGTTAAATAAAGGGGAGAAGGCCGGCCTCCCTGAAAAAGTCTATAAGTCCACCAGTCAATGTGCACGAACTCGTCTCGAGTAGAAGGGACAGGCGGTAGCGACCCCGCCCATCCCGATACCTGGACAGGTAACGTGCGCGAAGATCACCTAGACTGGGACATTCGACAAGAATGTGCCGAACAATCTGCGGGATGATGCAGTCGTTACAATAGGGCGAAGGCGAGCGCTAACACGAGTGTGCCCAATTTGGAGACGACAAAGAGCAAACTGAAGCCTTCGCGGCATTGGGGGGTAGGTCCATGGGAACAGTCGCGGCGCAATGGCACGCAACTTTACGTTCCCTTCGACCGTCTCTCATCTTCTTTGCCAAGCAGCCCGTATTCCTGCCATGTAGTCAGTGTGAGGAAGAGCGAAACGCTGGTCCGGTCACAGAGTCCTCGCGGACTCTTTGGCGCCCTCATTCCGTGGCGTCACGTATATCGCGAACCAGGAAATGCGGAGATTCCAATGCCCCGAGAGCACTCAGGGCGCTTTGTGAGTCGCTTATGATAACAATCCGGTCTCCGAACCGGGCACGTCGCGCAATCTCCCGTACCGAGTGGTGTATTGCCACCAGCTCCGCCGTTAAGACAGACGCAGCGTCTGGCAGAGCCCCGCTGACTTTAAACAGAGGGGATACGGCGTGGAAGCCTACCCCATCTTGGGACTTGGAGCCATCCGTATACACTAGCACGGTTCCAGCGTGACACGAGGTGTGCTCCAAAAAGGTCGAACGCAATACTCCCGGCACCGTACAAGCTTTGGGAGCAGAGGCGTGGCGACAAATAGCCAAATGTGGTACCCTCCAGGGTGGCGTCTTGGGCAGAACCAGGGGTGCCACCGGCCAGAGAGCTATATCTACCTCTCGAAGGAGTTTCCTGGCCCTAAACCCAAAGGACTTAGTGTATGACTGGTGTCTCTCAGCGGCATTGGCACCATCGAGATCAGCTGCGGATGCAGTGAAAGCTGTTGGCGACTGAGGGAGGCGCCGGGCTCCCGCGTACAGGCGAATAATGCACTGTGCACGGCGTAGAGCGAGTGGCATCTCCCTAGCATCGACAAGTAGTCTCTCAATGGGGAAAGTGCGGAAGGCACCGGTCGCAAGGAGAAGGCCGGTGTGGTGGATCGAATCCACCTTCCGCAATAAACGCTCGGATGCGGATGCATAAAACTCGCATCCGTAGTCGAGCTTCGAACGAACAAAGGATCGATTAAAAAGTAGGGCAGTAGCCCTATCAACGCCCCAAGCTCTGAACGTCACAGAACGGAGAATGTCCATGGCGCGACTACAAGAGACCCGAGGGCTGCGAATATGAGCCTCCCAGGTGAGGCGTCGGTCGAATACAAAACCAAGGAAACGGTGCGATTCCACCACATCCAAGCGCACCCCATTAAGAAACAAATCTGGGTCAGGGTGGAGCCGTGGATGGCGGCAGAAGTGCACCACCTTAGTGTTAGCAAAAGAAAACCGAAACCCGTGCGCTTCGGCATAGCGAGAGACGCGGTTCAATACCTGTTGGAGTCGACGCTCCAGAGTTGGCACATGGCCGCGCCAAAAGAGATCGAAAGGTCGTCCACGTAGAGCGTAGCGAGAACATCTTCTGGCAGCACCGACGAGGTGATGGCGTTGATGCTCAGGGCAAAGAGTGTTACACTGAGGAAACTTCCCTGCGCGACACCCTCTTCCTGCTCCTTTGGGCCGGAGAGGACTCCACCTACACGTACGCAGAATCGACGATCTCTCAAAAATTCAGATATAAACATTGGGAGGCGTCCCCTCGCCCCCATCGTGTACAGAGTCTCCATGATACCATATCGCCATGAGGTATCATAGGCCTTCTCCAGATCGAAAAACACCGTGGCGTAGTGCTGTCTACAAAGGAAAACCTCGCAGGAAGGCATTTTCCAGTCGGAGCAGAGCATCCGACGTGGAGTGGAACTTGCGGAAGCCGCACTGTGCGGAAGACAGATGGCCTCCGCTGTCCAGGAAAAAGGCTAGTCTAACATTTACCATTTCTCCATCAACTTGCACACGCAAGAGGTTACAGAGATTGGGCGGAAACCGGTCGGACTAGAGTGATCTCTCCCCAGTTTACGAAAGGCGAGCACAGTAGCGCTTCGACAGGAATCTGGGAGAAGACTCTCCAACCAGATCCTGTTGAACAAATCTAACAGAAAGGCCATGCCTCGCTCACCTAGGTGTCGAAGCATGGCGTACAGGACATCGTCCGGACCATAAGCGGTGTCTGCGCACGAAGCAAGAGCGAAGCGCAAATCACTCACAGTAAACCTGTCGTTGAAGGGTTCTCCGCCTCTGGAAGTAAAGTCCAGCCGGCGGGCTTTGGCGACATCACGACGTGCATTGAATGCTGGCGGAGCAGCATCTTGGCTAAAGAATGCGGAAAAAGCAGTCGCTAAGGATTCCGCCACGGACGCGGGGTCCGAGATTGCGGTCCCATTCTTCTGGAGAACAGGAGGGGGATGGGGGGTCCTGCGAGAACTTGCCTCGAATACTTTTGACTCGCTTCCACACCTCTGCTAAAGGGGTCTTCCCGTTAAGTGAAGACACGTATGCCCGCCAAGAAGAGCGGCGGGCGTGCTTCGAAATATACCGAAACCTAGCCCTAGCCCTACGAAATTCAGCGACAGTGAAATCGTTCGGGCGACGCATATAGCGCATGTAGGAATAACGCTTCTGTTTGAGGGCCGTCTCACACTCGGCCGACCACCATGGGAGTGGTCGGCGTGCGAAACGGCCAGACGTAATAGGAATAGTAGTCAGGCCCACGGCGATGAGGTTGCCGGAGAAGAACTCCACGGCCTCATCTACCGACCTAAACTCCTCGACTGAGATAGAGAATTCAGTCATTTCCTGAAATGCAGGCCACCGCGCCCGGGCCAAGCACCACCCAGGTGGGCTCTCAGGCGGCAGTTGCCCTGAAAATTATATTTGAATGGGAAAGTGATCACTACCATGGAGGTCATCGACCACCCCCCAATCAAAATCAGGCTGTGCATCCGAAGAGCACAAAGATAGGTCAAGGCAAGAAAATGAAGCGGTTCTCGGACAGTGATGCGTAAACTCATCCACGTTTAGGACACCTATCTCAAGCTCTTCGATCAGATCGACAAATACTTGTCCCCTGGGATTTATTGAGTAATCTCCTCAAAGAGGATGCCTGCCGTTCAGATCTCCAAGGAAGAGAAAGGGCCTCGGCAAGCGTGCCACGACGCGGCGGAAGTCTCCCGCGTCGAAGTCAGCTGACGGTGGAATGTACGCAGAAATGATAGTATACCTCCTATCCAGGTGCAGCTGCACAGCCACTGCCTGAAAGGAGGTATCTAAAGAGAAAGGAAGAACGGAGACATCATACCGGGTGTAAACCGTGCATCCCCCAGCCCGGCCATCCCGTGGTGGTGGGGTCGCAAGACCCTTATACCTCGGGAGGGAGGGCATGGGGCACGCGCCTAGCATGGTCTCCTGCAAAAATATAGCTAACGTGGAACGGAACGGGACGAGACGAGCCTCCGCAGCTCCTCCCAGTTGGCCCGGAGTCCGCGGCAATTTCATTGAAGGTTGGGCTTGCCATGCGAGTCTTTTCCTCCCTCCGCCTCTAAACCTTAGGCGGGCGTTGCGGCGTCGGAGGCGGGGGGCCCTCTTTTCGAGGATGCAGCGTCTGTGAGCCACTCAGCCCACCACTAGGCGTGGGCGAAGGAGCCGAAGCTCCTTTGTTGCTGTCCTCCTTTCGGGGGACAGCTTTAGGAACTCCGGATGATGGCCTGGCCACTAGCTTCAGGGGTGTTGCCCCCTGTGAGTCTAACGACTCGGAGGAGGCGCGTGGCCGTTTCGCCTTACGGAAAACGGTCACGCTGGGGGAAGAGGGAAGAGCCCTGGTTTTAGCCGGGGCTGGGTGTGAACCCTTTTTGCAGCCAGCTTTACCAGGGAAGCGCCCGGGTTGAGTAGAGCCCGCAGAAGGGCTCCGAATGGGCGCGGAAGCAACCGTGCTCGTTGGCCTGGATGGGCCAGGAGCAGAGGGTGCCTGGACCAAGTCCTTAGCCTCGCGGAATGAGATTCGATCCTGGGCCTGAACGGCCAGGATTTCTTCCTCAAGGAGATATGCCCCACATTGCTTCGAAGAAGCGGGGTGCGGCTCTCCGCAATTGACACACTTGGTCACACATGATTTAGACTTATCGTGTGCGGCATTGGAGCAATTTACACAGACTTCGGATGACCCCGACTTTGCACGTCTACAAGATCGATTCTTATGGCCGAAGCGGTGACAGTAATAGCACCGCCGCGGCAGTGGCACGAATGCCTTCACGCGGTATCGGTACCAACCAGCACGCACCGACTCAGGGAGCTTGTCACAGTCGAACGTAACGAAGAGAGTAGGGGAGGGTCTCGAGGCCCCTCCCTGTTTTCTCATCACACGTTCGTACTTGACCGCCCCATGGTCGGCCAGCTCTAAGGTGATGTCCTCAATGGAGTAGTCAACGAGTTCCCTCGCATAAACTACTCCTTTTCACAAACTTCATGGTAGAGTGCGGCGTCACACTCACCGGGTTGCCATGAAGTTTCCAAAGATCACTTATCTTGGCAGCCTCAGCGGGATTCGCCAGAATGCTCCCGTCCGAGAAACAGGTGACCTTCGGCTCTCTACCAACTGCACTAGCTAATTCTCTCCTCTGATGGATCATTTTGCCCTTGGCCAACATGGTGCCATCAATGGAGCGAATAACGAGGAAGCGTTTGAAGCCAGCGGGCTCGAAAACGCCAGGTAACCTCTGAATGAGGGGCCCCGATGTCATTGAGGCTCCGCCCTGTGCACTTTTGGTCTTAGTCAGGGTCTCCGCAACCGCGGGTGGGGCAGAGGGGCTAGATGTGCCGATCTTGGCTTGGTCACTTGCCAAAGTGGCAGCAGACCCATTCGTCCCCGTAGCCCCCGCGGATGGAGAGGAGCCCCGAGTCTTTTTCTTTTTCAGAGAGGAGGGCGAGGAATGAACCTGCTTCTAACCTTCGCCGGAAGGAGCCCCAAGGCCAGATGGACCGGCCTCAGCCAGGTCCTTCTCCGAAATGGAGGGGGTCCTGGTGGTCGCAGGGCACCGGTCAGAGGAGATCCCTCACTTCCTTGTACTGCCTCGGAGGCCCAAGCCGTTTGTGGAGGACCTTGCATAGGGGTGGATTCGGGTTCGGTGCTCGGCGCCGAGCCCGGATTCCCCTTCATGGAAGGCCCTACCGTCTGAGGCTGGTTTCCTCAAAGACCATGTCTATCACAGGAGGGGCCTCCAGTTGGCCATCCCCTCCCAGGACATCGCAGGTCCCTTAGCAGCGTCACCAGTCTTGTTTGGGGAGGCACAGGCCTTGACCCGGGCAAGGTTTAAAATTCTTGCCAGCAGGTCCTTTGAGGGAAGCGATCGAAGGGGCCTGGCTTCCCTCTCCCCCCTAAGGGGGTTTGCCCTACCGAGCCGCTTCGATGTGGAGCGGCTGGCTAAGGGCTGCCTGCTGGCTTTCTTGGCAGTCCCCTTGGAAAGAACAGAGAGGACTGCCGCTGGAAAGAGGGAGGTGCCCGAAAGCACCTCCAGAGAAGAGGGTGAGGGGGAGTCCCCTACACCCGTAAGCTAAGGAGAGGAGTGAGTCTCCTCTCCGGTTAGAGAGATATGGAGGGTCCCCTGCGCAAGCACAGGGGAGGGGGGACCTCCATTTTTTCGGTGGAGCTGCCCGAAGGCGGCTCCGTTGATGTTACAGGGAAAGTTGGGGGTTGTTTTTTTATATTCATTATTGGGCATGGTGACCCTATTTGTAGCACGGGACGCAATCGCGCATCACCTCTCGCAGTAGTTCGCACTGCAAGAGGTGCTTACAATCCCGGCAGAGCCAGGGGCCGCCATTTGGGACCACTCCTCCCGCCTGGTGGCCTGGCAGTCCATCGGCATGGCGGCTCCACCTTGGACACGGCGTAAAAAAGATTGATTGTGAAGAGGAGAGGAAAAGGGATGCGACGAAGGTATGGGTGGGGATGAAGCAGGTTTTTAAAAACCAACCAGCCCAGACCGGAGCTCAGGGTTAGGGAACATTGTCCCCTCCTCCCTCAGCCCCGATCCGGGACGGTTGACTGAGAAGAAGGTCAGCATCTACCCTGTGAAATTAGAGGCTGACCAGATAAAGTTGTGGGAGAGGTGTTGTATGAAAAGCAAGGAAACAAGTGCTTTGAAGGAAGGAGAAGAGGCTAAGCTGGGGTCAGACGGGATGAGGGAAGATAACGTGCAAATAGCTCCCCCTCCCCCGGCAATTAAACGTAATTTTACCATGTAAGCCTTCCACTATTTAGCAATCTGACCAGTAATACTAGTACGGTTGTATTCTAACTTACCTTCATATGTTTGGGAAGGTTGGAACTTACACTTGTGGAGGCTGAAATTACCAATCAAATCTCCAGGTAGTTTGAAGTGGCTCAATATGCCAGAATACTTAGGTGATGCCATTGTGCCACTCGTTGTGATATAAATGGTGGCCACTGAAAGGCTGAACTACAGTAATAGTCATTGTTGCCAAATGTTTCAAAGGTAAACACGCTAGAACGTGGTCCAAAACGCACTAAAAGGCGCCAAACTTGTGTTAAAACGGGCTAATAAAACGCACTAAAATAGGAAAGTTAAAGCAATACGTTAAAAAACAAAAAAAACTAGAATCAATTTTAAACAAATATATGTAAAGCAATTTACCTTTAATTTACTCTGAATCCAAGATGTCTAAATCACTGCTCTCTTCCAAATCGTCATAGTATTCGTCAACTTTCAACTTTTTCTTCTGAGGTCGAGGCGTCATATGCATTCATTGTTCCAATTTTTCGCAAGATGTCATTTGGCAATTTATAATTGAAGTAGCATTTATTACTACACTTTACACCATATTTTTCGATCAAATTTCTCTCAATAGTTTTTAAATTTATTCGGTTGCCCAATTTTGAATGAACAATGTTCATGACACTAGTCTTTCCACATCGGCATTGAAATGCTGCAAAATAAGTAGTAGTCTTAATGCTATATCAGAGAGTTCTTTGAACTGATTTTCCCCCACAGAATCCCTATACAAAGAAACTTCTATCCAAAACGAAATGGTGTTCGAAACTTCAACCCAGGATACACTTCGTAGCTGGTTCCATTGAAAATCTATTTTAGTTATGGTCTCATCATTTTCATAAAAAATTTTCTCAAGGTTTACAATTGGCGGTTTGATGGGTTTAAGGCATCAGTCGTACTATAAGTTTTCATGGATTCTAGAACTTTTACATTATCTGGTAGTCGCTGCTTAATTTGCTGCAAAAGCCAATGACGAATTCAAGGCATCTTTCACGTATTTCGTTTTCTGCTTGTTGAGGAAAGTTGCATTGTGAGATTTCATTTTCAAACGGATAACAGAGATAGGGTTTCGGGTCTATAAAATCCCGAAGACACTCATCTTACTGAAGTTTTTTTCCTGGTATTAAAATCATTGAAGTAATAGAATTTATCAGAAATTGGAGATCACTCAATAATTTTGTTGGATCTTGTATTTGCGCCTCAAAACTTTTATTAACCCTTTGAACTTGAAGTATTTGTTTCAGAAACACCAGAAAAAAAGTTTTTCTTGTCGTTGAACAAGAAAAATTGAAATGGCAACGCAATTCAACTCACGGTTCCAAAATTCTTAAAACAGCAACTTCCTTTGAGAGCCATCTGGTCGGACTAGGCGAGACGAGCTTTAACGATAAATTAGCGTCGTTTATTGAGGCAAATAGCACCTTATATTTTGCTTGACGGACAGAGGAATTCGAAAACCAGTATAAGTTTCCTTAATCATGAACTCCAAATGCCTAGGTAAGTATTCGGCTGCAGCAGGAGACACTGCAAGTTGAAAAGAATGACAAATGCATTTGATCAGTCAAATGAGGAACTTCTCTTTTTAAGTGCAGAGAGGCGATTGTTAATTTCCGTCATGACGGTCGCGTTGTATGTACCAAGTCCAACCAAGTTCTATATTTTAAAGGGAATATTCTTTTAGGCTTTCCTTAATTGCACTGGAAATTGCTTCAGCATTGTATTTCTGCAATCCAATCAAATCCAAGAAGGATACAATAATTTGTTTTCTAGTTTGAGAGTAATACCTGGTGTAACTAAAGTATCAAGGGAGTATCAAGGAGTATCAAGGAAAGGAAGTACCCTAGGAGACCTTACAGTCCATTCAAAGAGGGTACCTTTGGACTAGCAATCGAGCAGGCACGTGGCTGCTCAATTGTTTTGCGTCCCTAAACGGCCACTTTTCAAGACTTTGTCTAGTCTTGACTTGAACTGGTCAACAGATTCACTGTTGACAACTTCCACTGGAAGTGCGTTCCACTTACCGCAGATACTGTAAGTGAAATAATTTCCACACAAATTGCGGTTGTAACGCTTCAGTTCAAGTTTGAAGCCGTGATTGCGCGTTCTGTTCTCACTGAGTGTGAAAATATCCCTGTAGTCAACATTGTCGAACCCTCTAAGTATTTTGAAAACTTCGATGAGCTGACCACGCAGTCTATGGGTTTCCAACGAGAACAGATCTAATTCCTTAAATCTATCTTCATAACTTTTATGTCTGATAGAGGGAATCAGTTTGGTTGCCCAGGCTTGTACGCGTTCCAATCTCGCGATGTCCTTTCGAAATGAAGGACCCCAAAATTCCACGGCATACTCCAGGTGCGGTCGGACAAGTGAGGTGTACAAACACAGTACAATCTCCTTGTTCCGATATCCAAACTGGCGCTTTATATAGCCTAGCATCCTTTGGGCCTTTTGCTCCGCCTCAATGCACCGTTTCGACAACTTGAGGTCACTAGTGATTGTTACACCCAAGTCCTTCTCGGTGTCGGTGGATTCAATAGCAGTGCCCTTAAGGATATACTGAGATTGGGGGTTTCGGTGGCCGATATGCATCACTTTGCATTTGTTCACGTTAAAAGGCATTTTCCACGTGTCCGACCACTCTCCAATCTTCCGAAGATCTTCCTGCAGGCGGGCAGTATTTTCATCCTTTGCAACGTTCATACCAAGCTTGGTATCGCCGGCAAATTTGGAAATCTTCGCAATCATGTCACCGTCCATATCGTTGACGTAGATGATGAATAGTAGTGGTCCCAGGACAGAACCTTGAGGCACCCCGCTAGTAACGGGCACCCACTCAGAAGCCTGTCCATTCACCACCACCCGTTGCCGTCTGCCACTTAGCCAGTTCTCGATCCAGCCGGCTACTTTTCTGTCTATGCCCAGCGCTCGCACTTTCCGAAGAAGGCGGCGGTATGGTACCTTATCAAAGGCTTTCTGAAAGTCTAAGTAGACCACATCCACCGCCTTGTCGCGATCGTGCTCACTGAAGACGAAGTGGAAGAATTCCACAAGGTTCGTCAGGCATGACCGTTGCTTTCGGAAGCCGTGCTGGGAACTCTTCAGTAGCAGGTTTGACTCTAAATGCGACGTCATTTTGTCCACCATCATGCTTTCCATGAGTTTACCGACTATCGAAGTCACACTGATAGGTCGGTAGTTTGACGGTTGGCTATGTTCTCCTTTCTTGAAGATAGGAGTCACCTCCGCTTCACGCCTCTCTCTAGGAACGCATTCGGTCCGGATTGACATGTTGAAGATTGCGCTCAGGTGTCGTGACACTTGATCGCGCACTTCTTTCAACACTTTAGGTAGAAACCCATCCGGGCCAGGTGACTTATTCGTCATTAGGTCAGTGATCTTCTTTTTTATTTCTCCTTCGGTGAAGTCCATATCCTCCAGCTTCCCCCCCTCCCCGAGTAGGAATCCATTGGCTGGGGGATGGGACCACACTGTTCAGTAAACACTGAAGAAAAGTAGTCGTTGAGGAGGTTAGCATTTTCTGCATCTGAGTGCTTTAATGCCCCCTGCTCATTTCTCAAAGGGCCAATCGTTCGACGGATTGGTTTACGGCTGTTCACATATCCAAAAAACTCCTTGGGATTCTCTTTACAGAGTCTCGCCACTCGGAGTTCCTCAGACCGCTTAGCCGCCCTTATGCTGGACTTCACTCTCCTGGATAGCCTCCGGTATTCGTCAAAGTCACCCGAGATCTTCGATTGCCAGTACACAGTTCTCTTCTCCCTAAGCAGTTGGCCCAATTTCTCGATTAAACCACTTTGGTCGAACAGAAGACCGACGGGGACATTTTAGAGGGATTAAACGCGATTGAAGACTCATGAATGTGGTTTTGAAACTATTCCACGAGTCTTCAACAGCATCGCACACTTCTAGCCTCGCATCACTCAGTCCAGCACGAAGACCTGCAAAGTCTGCTCTTTTCAAATCGAGTTTCCTCGATTTACTAGTTGCAGGCCCTGCCTTCGGGACTTTGACTACAAATCTAATTAGTCGGTGGTCACTGCCACCGAGCTCTTCGCCAACAGAGAGGTCCTCAACGATGTCATCCTCAGAGGTGAAAACCAAGTCGAGGATATTGTCTCCTCTCGTTGGCTCTCTCACCCATTGAGTGAGGAACTCGTTGTTCGCGAACTCCAGTAGTGCGTTCTGGCCACAGTAGTTTATTAAAACAAGCAGTGGAAGGAAAATGACTCATAATCTGTTGTAATTAATGCCACTGGAAAGCAATTATTGTTATTTAATTACTCACACTGAATATAAAGTATATGATTATTTATTTAATATTTATGCACTTTAGTTGAAAAGTACTTGATTTTTCAAGTACACTTGGCCCAAGTACAAGTACATTGATTATAAAAATCTCGTACTTGTACTTGGACTCAAGCCTGCCTTGCACACCAGCAGTCAATCCATTGATCAGCCCTAAGAACAAAAATGCGAGATTACCCTTCAGCACAAAGCATATTTTATGGACAGAAGACGAATAGTTCAAAGTAGACTTCAACGATGAATCGAAGTACAATTTGTTAGGTTCAGATAGCAGGAGGTTCGTCCGTCGAAAGCCTGTCGTAAGATTATGTTAACTGCGTGAAGAGCATCTTCAAGTTTGTTGGACGAAGCGTTATGGTGTAGGGCAGGGGTCTCCAACCCGCGGTCCGAGGGCCACATGCGGCCCGCGAGGCCATTCCGTGTGGCCCGCGAGGCCATTCCGTGTGGCCCGCGGCCAGTTGTCAAAATTAACATTGCGTGCGGCCTGCCAGATCATTTGCTGGGTCATCGGTGCAGCCCTCCATCATTCCAAACTTGTGTTGAAACATCTTTTTTTCTCAAGAGTGTGTTTTTGGATAGGTTAAGTTTTGGTTAGGTTAGGTTAATTGCTTTGTTCAGGTTAGGAGGTTAGGTTAAAACTGGAGCACAACTCACATATGACCACTTGTACGACGTTCTCTTGCTGAGTGTTAGTTCCATCACCCCTGATTTCGATAAGCTTTGTGCTGAGAAATGTCACTAGGTGTCTCCTTCATAAATGATTTGATATTTTTGGTTCTGTATAATAGGTGGTTTTCAGTTTTTTTTATTGGTGCGGCCCGCGGTGTTCTGAGGGTTGGGGACCCCTGATTTAAAGCATTAAATCTAATTGGATATCGTGCTGTACATACACCTATTTAGAATAATCATTAATTTCAAATTAAGTGAATTTCTGTTTTCTTACACATTTTCTACAAATGCAATTATCACACTTTTCATTTAGACTAGAATTCTAGTCTGTATTATTTTGTATTATGAATTAAACTAGAATAATCATTAATTTCAAACTAAGGAAATTGAAATTTTTTACATATTTTCTACAATTGTAAGTACTGTATCACTTTTCGTTTGTATCGGAAATCTACTTTGCCTTACAAGTGTTTTGTATTATGAATTATACTAGAATAATCATTAATTTCAAACTAAGGACATCTTAATTTTCTTGCATATTTTCTACAGTTGCAAGAATCACACTTTTCATTTGTATCGGAAACCTAGTTTGTATTATTTTGTATTATGAATTAAACTAGAATATTTGCTAGAATTTGCATCATTACTTTTACCTGCGAGTAAAAAATAATAGATAACATATAGAAAAGTAATTGCACTTAAGTACATTGTCAGGTAATTAGACTTAAGTACTAGGCAAATCTTCTGTACTTGTACTTGAACTTTCTTCAGTACTTGTCCACAAGTACTCGCAGGTGTACTTGGCCCCAAGCTTGGTGCAAGATTTTAAAGAGCTTCCCATCCGGCGGCGTGATAATGTCTTCCTGTTTTGTATCGGTCCTTTTATGAGATACGGACGATGGCATGGTCATCTCTCTTTGAAGTTTTCCTAGGCCCAGCAGTAGAAATTCCACTGATACATGAGCCTGTGATATCGTTACGCGATATAATATGTACGAAACTTTGGGGGCCTTCAACCCTTTCAGTATGGCTCTGATGGATGGATGGATGATCCTCTTGACGTAGCTTAAAAATTAGCTCCTGGATATAGGCAGGTGTTGTGGCTCCCTTAGCCATGTTTGCTGCTCGGAACTTGACAAGGTAATGACAGAAAGTGCTAAGAATTCTTGGGAGTTATTTACTAACCTAAATTAGTTGTTGTCCCAAATATAGAAGTAATAGAATTACGCTATCCGGATCATTTTGACCACCATATTTGGGGAATAAAAATGCTCTTTTGCACGTAACTTGCAGCTTCATCGATCCTAACATGTACTTATAGCCATGCTTAGTTTAATCTGTAATTTATCATGCATTACCATTATTTGGTTTGAAGCTACTGTAATTTTTGTGATGGAGACTAAGTGTCCGAATTATTATGGCCGCTAGTGGAGATGATATCCTGAAGTGGGACCAGCCCACTTGGATGTATTCCAGTCGAGGTTAAAATGCAATACAACATCCACTTCCTAGCTGTTGCTTGGACCACTAGCAGAGGGGATGGGGGTACTATAAAATTCCCACAGCATGCAACAGCCTCCCTCTACTTTAACCTGGTCCCTCAGGAGAGCCACACAGAAATCCCGGCCCTACTTAATTGTAGTAACGTTAGCGGAGAGCCTACAGCAGAGGTTGTAGGATCAAAGGTTTCTCCCTTAATCTCCCAAGCGGCCGGAGGGAGCAGAGATCCCATCTTATCCTGGGGAGCTATCAAGAACAACATCTCTTACACTACACATTTCTCACCCTGAAGATGGTGCAGGCGATCGAAACGTTCTCGGGATCGTTGAGGTGAATGTGTGACGTGGGAATGACGGAAGTGCGAGAGAAGGTCACTAACTCGTATTTCGGCAGATACTCAATCGAAGATGAAGAAGAAGAGCGTCTCCTTAAGGTCGAAATGATGGTTCCTGTGAAGGTGGAACGGACGATTAATCGTAACGCCCGGTTAAAATAGCAATGGTTTGCATCCTCGACATTGCATTGGACATACGTGGGGTCGCTCCCCTCCACCCAATCTAACAGCCCTAAAGAAGAGGTATCAACTGGATATATACGAATTAAAACACTCGCCCCCACATTAAATACCGACTCAACCTGCCACCCCTTGTTAATAACAACCAACTAACTACGAACTTTGTTAATTTTTCAACAACCAATCTAACCATAAGGCTGTCCCTTTTCTCTAAATTTCTGTCTTCTCTCGACTCGCTGATAACGTATTTTTGACTATCTCTTTTTTTTGTTTCAATTTTTAACCATCATTTATTATATCGAACTATTAAATTTAGGTAATCTATCTCGTTCGAAAATGGTAGATTTTCGGATGCGATATGCGATAACTCGTACAATAGTTTAACTATTTCACAATTTCCATAGAGAATGGTAATAACCGCCGATTGAGGCTGGGTCGTCTGCATAGTGAAACAAAATGAGTGGATGGGAGAAAGGATAGTGGCATAAGCGCACCCCAAATGTAGTTATGTCAGAGGCATATTGCACCCTGGTCCTCTTCAAACGAACCTGGTAGCTCTCAGAAAAGCTGCCACAGCATGTGGTCTTATTCAGAGGTCTTCTAAAAATGTTATATTGAAAGCGATTCCTAGATACTAAAGAGGGGGGCACGATAGTATGAGGAGATGGACAAGTTCTTAGAAGTTGCAGAGAGGGAAGTTGGGTGTGGGGAGGGAATCGGGATACATAGCGTTTATGTATTCATTTAGGGCGAATGTTTGGGTAATAGTTTCATTATTTTATTTCAAGGGTAAAGAGCGAGTGTTGACTTTTGGGGGATTTGGGCATTCTGTATAACTTGAACTAGTTTGGGAGGAGTTGTAGGTACATGTTTAACTTTCTGGAGGCTGTGGATACGGAGGTGGATTGGGATGAGATGGAAAGTCATTTGCGATGTTATTTCGGAATAAATGGATCATCTTTTTATAAGCGTCTATCTGGTGACTGCCAGCAAAGCATAAGTCGCCGTAATTAAAGATTCCGCCTACTGCTATGCTACTTTAAAATTCCCACAAAAACTACACACACCCAAAAAAAGGCAAACTAAACAAACCAACAAAAAACAAGAATAAAGCAAGCAGACTGTGACATTCAACTAGAATGTGCCGAACAGTCTGGGGGGACAACGCAGTCGTGGCAATAAATTAAGCGCTCCATCAAATGTGCCTCTCGCGAGTGTGCCCAATTCGAAGACGGCAGAAAGCAACCTGAAGACGTCGCGGCATTGTGGGGTAGGTCCACATGAACAGTCGCAGCGCGATGGCACGAAACTTCAAGTTCCCATCTTATTTGCAGATAGTGTGGAGGGTTAGGTGATGCATGAAGAGGGTGGGAAAGAGCAAGGCCCCTGTAGGACGAGGTATTTTGCTCTGTGTGGGAGGACTTGGTCATGCCTATTGGGAAGAGTTTGCAATCCATTTTAGGTATTGGTGTGTGTAATGACGTGATCTATTATTGTGGTTTACTATAGTCTTGTTGTCGATACTTCAATACTAGGTGACCTCTTAAGGTCCGGTAGAAATAACCAGTCAGTCCACGCCCGTCACCCACTCTATCAAGATAACGACCTACTTAAGAAAAAAAGCTATAGACAACTCTAGCCTACTGTTTTCTATCATAGCCTAAAATACACATTACATTATTCTATCTATTAACCCCTTAAAAACTTATTGTGTCAATTACTACCACATCTGATGCGCCACGTCATCCTCGGTGAGTGTTCTAAATAATAGTTGTCATAATCTAACTGATAATAGATATACTACAGTGTGGTAGCTGGTGTCCAGTATTTTTTTTATATGACAATGTGTCATGGGACGGTGACGAAGGCATTGCTGTCTATTGCAGCCAAAGTTGGCTAAATTTGGAGTCATGAGCAAGTTGCATTGGTCGGTTGGGCTTTGGACTTTGTTGCCTCTAGTGAGCAGATATTCAGGTGATTTTTTTGTAATTTCAACAGTTAGGAGCTGTTTGTTTTGTTTGTTCAAAGCGTGTGGTTGAAAGGATATTGAGTATAGAAATCAATGTACACAGCAGATAAATAAAAATAAGTATCTATCAGAATATATTAAGGAGAAATTATTTTGATTTAATCACCATTTGGACAATATAAAATAGGACAAGGTCAGCATACCCGATTTGGAGACGCTACCCGATAATTAAAACGTTTTCATCCTCTAGGAGCCTAGACAAATAGGGGTCCTCCGATTCCTTCTCTTACCATCGGGACTTTTCTCGTGGCTGTTGAAGAACTTCTCGGCAAACTCGATCATATCGAAGTGGCCGTTCTCGCCACCGCCCTCCCGGAGACCTTCTCTGCCCTCGACTCCCTCCAATTCGTTCAGCTTCCTCTCCACGCGCTGCTTCCGACGTTCCGCCCTCTTCGCATCCTCCCCACGCCCTTTGTCGGGAAGCACCGGGCTTGGGGGAGAAGGGGCATTGCGCCTGTCCCGCCGACTATCCACCCTCTTCGGCTCCGGTGGAGGCCCCACTGGGGTAGTTTCTGGAGGTGGTAGAGGTGGAGGTGGGAGGGGCTGGTGGCCTCGAGAAGGACGCCTAACTATCACCGCGTCCTCGGGTGGGGCTGGAGGAGGACCTGTGAACCAAGGAAAAGTTCACGCTCGAAAAAAATTGAGATTTGGAACAAACTGGTGAAATGCGAAAGATCGCTATTTCTCATCCAAGGGGGCTATTATCACCATTTTCCTTACGATAAAAAGAAACGGGGGAAAATAAATCTTTTTGTAGAGATTTTTTGACCCTGTGTGACAAGAAGAAAACAGAAGTATCATCAACAAAAAAAAAACAAGAACTACAAAAACCTCACCAACTCAAAGTCATGAAGCAGAGTAAGGGTTTTTATTTCAAGCATCCAGAAACAAGTTCGTATTAAAGGGCAAATAATTTCCAAACTAGGACTGTGAACCTAATATGCTAGGGCAGTAGTCAAGATAAAGGGGTCACAGTCCTCCTTACTATGGCTCCGCTCAAAGAGTACTTTTCCCCCTATTCTTACCACTCACTTGCACTACCAGGAATCAAGCCATTGAGGCCTGAAAAGAATTGAGGCACCACGGCTCCCAAATCCATCTGAATTCCAGGAGACTATTAGGCACCTCTAGCGTCAAGCCTTTTGTGCACTGGGGGGATAAGATATTCATCTCACCTCCTTAAATCCCTAATAAATTAACAGAACCCAAGACTACTCACATTCTGGGGGCGGACCAGAGACATAACTGGGTTCCCTAGGGGGCTGCGAGCTGCGGAGTCCAAGGGGGATAGTCTCGTAAATGGGCTCCTTTGAGGGTTCCGTTTCCCTTGGAGACGCTAGTTTCTCGTTCAAGCCATTAGCCTGCGAAGCAAATACACAAATGAATTCTCGAGGGGTGAAAAGCGATGGTACTCATTGGGAAAGTTGATGGCAGTGGCACTCAAGGTCAGCTCCAAGGTCAAAAGGCTAAGAATGTAAAGTATTTATTTATTTTTCTCAAGCTCAAAGTCAAACGAAGATTTTAATGCCAGCCTCGGAAGGGATTTATGTAGAGCGGGGTATGGCGACACAAAGACTTAGTGCCAACTCCCCACACCCTTAGAAGATCAAGGCATCTATGAACGAATTCCAGAGTACAATCTACCTACTCCCGTAAGGAGTATGTAGGTAGTGATTATCTAAATTGAACTTATTAGTTTATTAGCAGACAGCCACTAATATTGTGGCCTCATATAAACTTGCATTGCAAAATTAATCTAAATTATTGCAACGATGGGTATGACGGCCAAAATTAATCATCAAATATTTTTTTTAGTGAGGAAAAACTAATTTAATTAGAGAGTTCATTTAGTGGAAAATATGGGGAGAGATGAAAGAAAATTTGTTTTGATTTTCTATTTCAAATGGCTGACACGAGCTCTTACAGTTTGGAAGAGAGGCTGATTGCAAGTGTATGGACACATAATCGTGTGTATATGTGCTTGATATTATATTGTCCAGCTATTGTTCATGATTATTTTTCGGTATGGGGTGCCAAGACCTCCGGACCACCCTGTAGAAAACTGTTAATGATGACAAAGCAACAGCAAGTCTAGTCAACACTGAAAAGTGGAGCAGATATGGACTATTACTGTATAAAGCTAAAAGGACAAAGTTCGCATAAAGAAGAGGCACTCAATAATACTAACTTTCAGCTTGCTGCGGGGCTCAGTTTCAAAATCAAGGCAAACCACGAATAAAAATAAAATAATCCCCCAAAACTCCCCAGAAGTTTTGGCCGACGAAGACCATATGTACAGTACACAGGCTATCTATGGCTATTTTTCGGCTTTGTTTACTTAGACGGTGTGCAGCAAAGTTCAGATGCATTGATATTTGATTGATTTTAAGCACCTTATTTTTCCTTAATGTTAATCTACTACCCCCTACCCCCACACTCCCTCGTGTTTTGGAAAGAAAATGATATTATCACCATTTTATGGCAATTTACACATTACACCTTTAGTTTCTCATGTCTATAACAACCATCAGTCAGTAGCCGGTAAGCTGCGAAGTGCTATTATTATATATTAATAGGCATAGTTAGGAATGTCATATATATTTAGCTGCTAAAACAATTTTAAGATCATTATATTCTTATCCCTCGCCTGTCACTCACATTTAATTCACCTCGACTTTGCTAAAGACGAAGATATAAATTAGGTTAGAAACCTCAGCAGATTTTTGTTGGTGAGGTACAAGCAGCTTCGTCATAATCAAATCCCTTTGGAAAAACAGCGACCGCGAGAAAATTAGAGCCTTCGTGACCCATCTGTCCTTGCCCACTAGTGATTGAAAGAGAGACGATCCAAGACCTCCCGACACTCAGTATACCCGGTGGATGAAGGAATTTGTACTTCCTTTCGACCGATATAGGAAGGGAAAGCTGCTTACGAGAAGCAAACAGAATCTTGTAACGACAGAACTCACTTTCTGGAATTCGGGGGGCGGTGGAGGGAGGGGAGGCTGGTCATCTTCAGAGAGGAGTTTTTCTTCGGTTCTGATCAAGGAAGGTGGGGGAGGAGGGAGCGCTTCGTCGTCCTCTTCATTTATTGCCTCATCCTTATCCGGAGAGGGAGGGGGGAGAGGAGGCGGAGGACTGCTGGAAGTAGATAGTGACCGTTCCTTCTTACTCTCCTCCAGTGCCTTGAGGATTTTCATCTGGTTTGAAGAGGATAAGAGAATGAACAGCCAGGACCGTAACAAGCTACAGCCAACAGTCAATTATAAAACTCTGACTGGACACTTATTTCCAGCTCGACTACGGGTGAAAGAAACTATTACACAAATTAAATAAAGGTAAGCTAGAGGGGAGTAATAGTGACCTGAACTTAAGTGTGGAAGGCATTAAGGAGAAAAGAGACCAAATCTACGAATGCCTACGAGAAATAAGTTGCCAAGCAAGATGGAATTCTCCCAAAGGGCGGAAATTGGAAAAAAGGTTTTTTGGCCATGTGTGGAAAATCTTCAACTGTGAGGGATAAACCTAAATAATTTGAATAAAATAATGTCATTTCCTTGGCAGACAGGTAATTCATCAATTTCAAGACGTTAATGAAGGCAATAAACCTAAGAAAACTGCGGTCTAATATTAAAAAAAAATAATGAGAGAAACGCTGGCGACGGCACGCTTCCCAGTGACAGCTGTGAGCAGACGAGGTCCAATTCTTCACTTCAGAAGGAGCTCCAAAACTATGAAGAATACTTCCAATTTAATTATTATCATTTGCCCGCAGATAATCTGTTCCCCTCCCCTTCCTCTATATCTGAGGAATTCACGGGTACGGGCCGAATGGGCTCACGGTGATGAAGGCAACAAGAACAACTCAACGGCCTCATCAACCAATCTAAACTCCTCGAATGGGATAGAGAAAGTCATTTTCTGAAATGCGGGCCAATGTGCCCGATCCAAACACTTTGCAGTAGATTCCAATCCCCCAATAGTAAACCTAAAAGTTTTTCCTCCTGCTTGGATAAATTTAGATCACGAACAAGGTTATTCGCCGTCGGCCATGCGAGAGAGGCGAGAAGTTGCGAAAAAAGGGTAGAATGCAAATGTGTAGAAGGAATAAAACTCAGGTGGTCTCAATTAAGTACGAGTGACAGGGGTACAGGCCAAGAGCGTGCCGCTTCTCCAGGTACCAGATACAACAGTCTACGCGGGGCACCCCTTTGTAGGTGCCCTTAACCTCCATGTACTAGAAATATTAATTCTATAATCTTTGTGCAATTCACTACCTACCTCTTCATCCATCTCTTCAATGAGACTATCCATCTCGGTGATGGTAGATTCGAGGGGATGTTTGTCAGATTGCACCGTCAACAAGAAGTCGAAAATTGAATCAAGATCAACTTCGCTTTCCTGATTGCTGGATTGTTCCAAGTTGCCTTGACCTGACTTCGCCATGTGAGGATTTACGCTCTGAACAATGTCCGACAATGATTCGAGCTCTTTCTCGAATTCTCTGCAACGGGTGAGAAAATGTAAGCATTTGACAATTTTCCTGAAGCAAACCCCTACTAGAATGATGCCAAACCAGATGAAAACTGTGGATAAGCACGGTAAGTTACAGCATACCCCAAGGAGTTGTCCTGACTCGTGTTCTCTTTACCATTCCGTTTAAAAGAAATAGTGTAATTGACGCTGGAGTGTATACCGTAACATGCCCCAGGAATAATTAAGGAAACGATGAAGTTTGAGTGATAATAATAGATCCACACGTTGGATTAGTCTAAAATCGCTACACTCGTACGATAAATGTTGGGATACAAACATTCGAACACTTAAATTACAGCTTCCTTAAACCCGACCATGCGATAATAAAATCTACTTTCATTTCAATTTCATCATTTAAAACTGTATTCTTAACAAATTCACTAGCTTCTAATGCACTAACAAATAAAGTGATATTACTATGTGTCCATAGGACACATGGAATGCATTTTAGTGATTTTCTTAATGTAATGACAGTGAACAACCAGGATTACACCAAAAGCAAGGAAAGGATGCAAAAGCCTTGAATAAACATTTGTCCCTATTTACGCAATTCATACCGTTAAATAGGGAAAAGTAGAATCGTGAACGGTGCAGTTTCTACGAGGAGTAGTAGTAAAAAAATACTTTTCTTTCAAGACTTCTCAGTTCACTCGTTGTTGAAACTACTTTTATAAAGACACTTCTTAAAGGATTCTAAAACACCAAAACAGGGCCATAAGGTAGCTACATTAAACATCCATATGTCCATCAACCACCAAATAATTCAGGTCAGTTATTAACCAACAGTGTTTCCTAAACTTGGCTTGGCATATTTACCACTGGTCAAATCAAAAGCTAAATCTCCTCATGAACTCCCTTCTCAATTTGTTGGGTTTTCGGTTGGGGTATAAAAAAGGACAAATTGTCCACAAAATAAGATGTAAAAAGAAATCTTATTAGGAGTTTTTACAGTAAATTGGATAATTAAATTTCGTCCTGGATAGATTAGAGAGACGAAAGGTTGATTTTGTACTATAAAATGGATGTTCCAGCTAAGCGAGGTGGACGTAACAAAAAATGAAAGGAAAGGGAATGTTTTAAATATTCAGAAACTTGTTAAAGTAGGTGGATATGAATATCCCCCAGAGGGGACACTAGGATTTCATCGGCAGAGTATGTCGTGCTCAGAAGACGGAAAAAGGGATGATAGCGGTGGGGATTAGCTGTGTGTGTGATGTTGCGTCAGGAGCAACTTACCCCGAGGTGGAGGGGGGGGGGGGCGCACGCTTGCTGGGATCAAACCCGTACCTCGACGTTAGAACAGCAACTCCGTAATCACTAGGCTCTGCGAGACCTCAATTAAATTTGAGAATACTTCGCTATGTTCGATTAAACTGAAATCCCAGTTTTACAATAATAAGATACTTGGTAATTTAGGAAACACTGTACTAATACCTGAACCCAGTCCACAGGTGAACCATGAGACCAACATCACTACAAGCAAAGGTGCCATGAAAACAAAGACAAACAGTTCTAGCAAAAGGTGGTATGCAAGTTGGGTTTTTTAGAACTTCTTCAACCACTACTCAAAAGATGAACCTTCTAATACTCACCCAGTGCCAACAACTGGTTCTGTCTCGTTGACATCGCTTCGAGCGAGACAAGAAAAGTAGATTAGAGCTTATCCTGCAGAAATCAACACCCAAAAGCCCAGCAAACACCAGTGTAAACTTAAAAACACCCTCCCCCCCCCCAACACCCAAAGTTACCAGCGAAAATTCCAACCGATGTAACGATAGCACAGTTCTCGGAGTGCACTATTAAAATTCTGTTAAGGGTGAGATTATAGGATAACTTACAATATTTTTTTAATTTTAACGGTCCCCTTAGGGAACACCTACGGGGACATAGCCGTCCATAAAATCTATCTTTTTTTAATTTGAAAATATAACTAAAACAAACTAACCTAATAGGAACAAACTATTCTCATGGAAAAAAAAATGCACGTTCAGATTCCGAAGGGAGGGCGGCTTGCCTGCCTCAAGGACCAAAGCGGGCCATCAACAATTTAAAATTGTATGGAGGTATCTTCCCCCCAAAAAAAACCCAGAGGGAAAGTGCCTCCAATGACCTGCAGTGTTTCGTGATTAGATGATAAATGGTTATTGCATTGATGAGGCTTCTGCCACTAGATGGCGCCACCCAGCGCCAAATCCGCTGGCAGATTTGAAATCTCCAGGATGAATAACCCTATATTCCATGGCCATATGGGTCATTTCATGGCTCTAAATGGGTACAATTGAACTTTACTCCCTTTGAAAATTGAACTTTACTCCTCTTGAAAAACGCGACGCCTAAACCTGTCGCTTCGCAGCCGGATAAAAAAAATGACAACCTGACACCACAGTATCGGGATAGGTACACGTCACAGCTCCTCCAGTCAAGGACACGGAACCAAAAAAATGGCTTACTACCTGGGTGGCCATAGAACATTCCCACCAAGTTTCGTAGAGAGCTTTCCATCTAATGGACCTGCGTCCCACAACTACGTTCGATTATGAGCCAGCAAAACATAACGTGGTATCGTCCAAGCATTTGGGGTTAGATCAACGCGAACGGTTGATGCACGATTGCAAGCAGCTTCCCATTACCAGACTGGGTCTCCCATCTTCTTTACCATGTAGCTCAGAGGCCTGTCATAGATAGATCTTGCCATGTAGTCAGTGTGGGAAAGAGCAAATCGCAGGCCCGGTCGCCCAGTCTTCGCGGACTGTTTGGTACCCTCATCAACGCGCTCATTTCCCACGATCCACATATGTCCAGGAACCCAGAAGAAGATAATCTCGACATACAATTGGCTAGCAGCAACAGTAGAGTCACGGATACTGCGAGCCAAGGGGGAGATAGATTTCAATGCATCAAGAACACTCCGGGAGCTCTGTGAGTCACTATAAATCACTGACCGGTCTCTAAAACTGGTAGAATGCGTAAATTCGTGCAGCGAAGGTTGTATTGCAACCAGCTCGGCCTTGAAGATGGACGCAGCACCCGGTAGACTCCCGCCGACTTCAAACAAGGAGGGCACAAATTCAGCGTGACATGGTGTGTGATCCAAAAAGCTCAAACGCAAATACTCCTGTCGCAGTAGAAGTTTTGGGAGCAGAGGCGTGGCGACAAATCACCGTATCCTCCAAAGCGGCGTCCTGGACAGAACCAGAGCCGCACCTGTCAGAAATCTACATTGAGCTCTCGTTGCCTAGCTCTAAATCCGAAATACTTATGGTATGATTCGCGATTGTCGAAATTGGCCGCAGATACAATGAGAGCCGTTGGCAAGTGAGGAAGACTCTGCGCTCGTGCGTACAAGCGCATAATCCACTGTGTACGCCGTAGTGCGAGCAGAATCTCCCAATAGGGACGTGCGGAACACGAGACCAGTATGCTAGCTCGAGCCTACCATCCCCAATAAACGCTCGGATGCGGCTGCATATAACTCTCATCCATAATAGAGCTTTGAACGAACGAAGTAACGATAGAACGTTAATAGAATAGCCCTATCAACACCCGGAACATGAACACGCAGAGGTTTAGAGAAAATGGGCGCAACCAACCGGCGTGGAATGCTATCGATTTGAATTGCGAAGAGGAAGCTCGGTAGCCATTCCCAGGAATCTGTGAAGATACCGCCCGACCAGATGTTAACTAAAACTAGAAGAAATTCCATGCCTTCCTCACCGGGTGTTAAGGGAGCATGGGTACGGGATATCATCTGGACAAGGGGCGGTAACCACGCAAGATGCGAAGGTGGAACGCAACTTGCAGACCAAAAATACCTCATTTTTGCCTGCCTGTAGAGATGAAGTCTAGCCAGCGGCCCTGCATGAAATGCTGGCGAATCAGCATCTCGAAAACTTGCATCAACAGGAGTTAATATAGCAATGGTTCGCCAAATTCACTCTGCATCGGGCATGCCTGGGGTACACTGATGATCCACGCCAGGTGTGACTGCATCCAAAAAAAAACTTCTAACAGCCCTAAAGAAAACAGTTTCAATTGGAGCTCTCACTCGCCTACTTACTTACTGAATAAGGCGTTGGATTTCTAGGGTCTAGGCAGAGGTCTCGATCCTAGAGGGTACAGCGTAATGAACTGACCTCCCAATGAGAGAATACGCTGATAATCGTGGTAAGTAGCTCCACACACACACAATCATACACATAGATAATCGTACACCGCTATCATTTTCCTTTCTACATTCACAGCACAACCTACCCACTCTCTCCTCTGTTCAGTAGTCCCCTATGGGAGCACTCAGTACTCCAGACGCGGAACGGGTGCCCCCTCCCCTCTGGGATTACGAGTTCCACCATCGCTGGTTGACATAAAAAAATACGGACTCCCCGCCCCCAACGAGGTCCGGAACATGATGCTTTCCGGCTCACCCATCATCATCTCTATGCGTTTCATCACCTAGTAAGCAATTGAAACTTCTTTTGAGGCTGTAGTGGTCTACAGGAAAGAGTCGCCTGCTTGGCATGCAATATCAGTTTACCATTGAAAACAAGAACTAATAATTATTATCAGCTAAACAAAGACCCAGAACCACAAATGAGAGTCTCTTGGAGTAAAATCGGAACAGCTAAATAAAATGCCTTGTTAAGAGGCCAAGTAGCGTCCGACATGTCAGAGCCTCTGCGGAATGTTTGATAACTTCGGTTTTTATTATTATCGTGGACGAGTAAAAAAACAAAATAAACATCCTCCCTAGAATCTAGAAAACTGCTCTGAAACTTACTTCTCAGCGTTACCCAAGATGGCTTGAGCTTCCGTTTCGCTCTGTGCAGCTTCCGCCACTTTCCTCGCTTCCTCTTCCCTCTGTCTTCTCTCTTCTTCCATCCTCTCGCGCCTCCTCTCCTCTTCTTCGAGTTTTTTCATCTCGCGAAGAGCGCTCGCGACCTTAAAGAAAAAATGTTAAAAAATTCAGTAACAGGAAATAAATTCCTAAGGCTTAGCCAAGTGACAGCACGGCTTCCGATTACAGGGAAGTTAAGGCACATAGGCTGTGCTAAATCACCGGATGGAGTCCGAATTTGGGTTGCCGTCGAGGCTGCCGTTATACTCTGTAGATATCCGTGGTTCGAATCCCACCTTAAACTAAGTGTAGATAGGTGGTAAAACACGTGCCATTTTAGTTTCAGGAATAAAATCGCAGAAGAAAAAAAAAGATAAAATTCCTACGCTTCTAGGAATCAGCTCCCACAAAAGTGGGGACACTCAAATAAAAAAAATGAAAAGGAGTAACTGAGCGATTCCCTTTTTTGGGGAGGAAACGACTGCGGAGCAGATCTCTCCTCACCTCTCTGGCGAACATTCCTCGGACGTAAGACTGGATCACAATGACGGCTCTTCGTTTCTTAATGAATGCGCATCTCGTCCTCGTGCTTCGATACTTCGTCTGGATGATAATCGCAGCCTCGCGCTTTCTCCGGTATTCTGGCGAAAGAACCAGGGATTTATGGTCAAGTACCTCTAAAAGCGCTGGATTTATCCTCCCATTGTGAAAGATGGAATGGATTTATCCTCCCAGAGTGAAAGATGGGATGGATTTATCTTCCCAGTAACTGATGAGATGGATTTATCCTCCCATTGTGAAAGATGGAATAGATTTCTCTTCCCATTGTGAAAGATGAGATGGATTTATCCTCCTATGAAAATGGTATTGATATATCTTCTTGATATGAAAAACGGATTTATCGATTTGTGTTCATCATGAATTTAGACAAAGATGGATGCGACCTAAAAAGGGGCGCAACATTAAAGATGAACGATACCCCTACCACGTCTACAGCCCCGCACCTCTCCTGGACCAGAACCCCCTCAGATTCTTCTGCAGTTTGATGGCGGCCCCTGTGGTGATGACCTGTCTGCGGTCCTCAATAGTCTCGTAGATGCGCTGCCGCATGAAGATCTTCGACTCGCCCACTTGCCAGTCTTTGCTCGATAGCTTCTGCTCCATTATCAAATCCCTGAACAAAATCCAAATTACTTCATGAAATCCCTATTTAATTATGAAATGCAATAGTCTCCTATCAGATCATAAACTAGTTTCTATCATTACAGGGTCCAAACACTACACTGTTACCCTGCCCGGGGGATGGGGGGGGAAGGCTAGCTGCCAGCCAGCTCTTGCATCCTAGAGGACGGCACTGCCGTTACTATGTGAGGTTACGCCGGTCGCTGACTAGCCTTTTAACTATGCCTGTCCTCCTTATCCCCCCTTCCCACCACCTCTCATATTTCTCTCCTTTCTCTTAATTTTTCAATAGCCCGAGTCCAAAGTTGAGGTTGCCATGCCGATGGACGCTTTGGTGACAAGACTTAAGAGGTGGCACCACGGCGGTCCCATCGTCACCCGATGCATACATCCCGTTTACTATCCAGGGTTTCCATACCCGATTATACAATCTTTAAAAAAATGGCTCCAAATTGGTTTCTGAGCCGGCTTTTCCTCGGACAAAGATACAAACTAATTCAACTCCCAGGCGTGGAAAATTTCCAAAACAACTTAGATCTACGAACAACCCCCACCCAACAGAACCAAAGACGAGGAACCCCTAACCTAACACTAAAGTGTCACCTTATCCAGGCTCAGCTCTAGCTTCCACCCATCCTAACAATACCACAAGCAATTAACACAGTAAACCAACAACAAACTGTACAAGATGCAAACACAACACAGAACACTTAATTCAAACTTCGAACGGGCCGATAAACACTGTTACATCAGTCGAAGACTTTTAGGTCAGATACTGTGGCGGTGGCTTTCCTGGGGGCTACAGGCGGGCTGGCTACGATACCAGCCGTTCGGCAAAAAGGAGAGCATTCAAAAAGTAAATAGGGTTACAAAGGGTTCTACGCAGCATAACTAGTAGCAGTGAACTTTCTTCGAACCATTCCAAAAATAAGGGCACTAAACTTTCGGACGTCCTCATGATGAATTACTAGGAAGCAAAAAGCTTGTGATATCCACAAAAACTGGTCCTCTTAAAAGATGCGCCACTAGACCTGATCTTATTAAAAAAGGCAACTAACAACTTTAAAATCGATAATTAACTTTGATAGAAAATATATAAATAGAATCAAAGCCGGTTGAGACACTCTACTCTCTTTCAGTCCGGCCTGCTTCTAAACATAACCCGATAAACTACTCACGTGACGTGCATCTTGATATCTTTGAATCGCCTTCGGTGCCATAAACAGAAGTAACGACCAATAAATTCCTCGAAAAAGAGATGGACGGGAAACCCTTCTCTCCGAATTCGAATGATGTCGTTCATGCCCAGGTACTTGAGTTGGTCTAAGACCAAAGCCTGGTCAAAGCTGTCAGGGGATTTGTTATGGTTGGGCTTGATGCACCGAACATACCTTAAATGGCAAGAAAAAAGGAAATTGAATGGTTGCGCCAACCAATTAGGAAAGAAGAGAGGGGAGACCGACAGATAAACATATCCTATTGTTGACTGCCAATGTCTATTCCTGGCAACATCCAATAGGTCCATCAGCAAGTGAAAATACAATGAATATAACAATCAAAAATAAATAAACAAGAGGAGCAATTGTCAACATTCTTTCCCTTTCACACTAAGAGTGAGGAAAGAAATACGCAGGAAGATTGGAAAGCTTCCTGATGGAAGCGAAGTACTGCGCCATTGGTTAGAAATTATGCACCCTCGGTGTCACAAACTACCTCCAATTGACCGAAAAGCAAATTAAGCATAGGCAAATTAATTAATAAATCAAAAGAAAAATAGAGTTTGCAACCTCTTGAGAAAGGTGCAATTGAAACACTAATGCAGGAGGGAATGAGGAAGGTATGCAGACCCCTTAAACGGCCCAATAAACGAAAGAATCTCCCCCCAAATGAAAGGGGACAGCCTTGTTCCACTTTTCTCATCCGTACCAAGGATTCGAGGACTGAAGGACATCTACCAACGCTTGTAGCTGATTCCTGAAGGCGTCCGAGACAGTCGGCTTTCCTTTGGTGCTTCCTCTGGATATGGTGCTCGTAATGGAACCCATGCGAGCAATAGTGCAACCCAACAGGTCCTGCAATAGCAAGAAAAACAAGTTAGTCACCTAAGTGCTTCCTAATCAATACATGTTTTATTTCGTTCGTTATTGAGAAAAGGAACTTGTGTAATCAAACCAAATACTTTTCAGGAATAAGATGGAGAGGACGAGTAGAATAAAAAAATAAAAGAGAATATGAACATCAATCCAACAATAACTATTAGTGTACACAGCCCCTAAATACTGGGAGAAGAGGGTGTTTTCTTTTTCTTTTTGTTTAGCCCATCTGGCGACTGCCTACTAGGGCATAAGTCGCCGTATTCATTTTACAGCCTAATGCAAGGCTAGATTAAAATCCAAAATAAATAAGCAAAAGACAGCAAAAACCAAAGGCAAACAAAAAAGCAAGGAGGAGGAAGCACGCTTCGGCTTCGAGGAAGGCTCGCCTTCCCCCGGCGCAGGAAGATGCGGACAACACCAAAGAGAATAAAATAAAATGAAGCAGGCCAGCCTCCTCCAAAAAGTCAGATAATCCACAAGTCTGTGTGCACGAACTCGTCCCAAGTACTGGCGAAGCAGCATCCAGGCTTGTGAACAGGGTGCATTTCAGTCTCCATGAACAAGCATGCAATATAAAATGGGATCAAATGTATGAGTGGAGATACTTTTCACAAAGAGAAACTCAAACGAAAGAAAAAGAAAGGCACTCAAATATGAATTAGAATGCTCTGAAAGAAGAATGAAGAACACATTAATAAATTTATTGAATAAAGCTTCGCAAGAACAAGTAAGGCCTGTAATACCAATACTACTTAGCCACAAAATCCTGTGCCTTAACCATTCTATAACAAATTAACAATGTCAGCAAATGAACTATTACCATCACCCTCACCACTCCCCTATAAAAATATGAGGTCAGCGCGCATCAACGTTAAAATGAACCGAACAGGGCCTGTAATCCCGCTCATTTACGATACACATTGAAGCGGTCGCGACGAAACAAGGGTTTCGGAGAGGCGATTTTCCGTACCAGCGACCTCTATTCGGGCTTAGTCTTTCATCATACGCGTTTGAACCTCCTATACAAGCATAAACATTCAAACATCCATCAAGTATGCAGCACCATCTTGCACCAAATACTATCTAAAAACAATACAGACAAGATCCAAACAATAAAAGCACTCAGTTATCACAGAATGCACACAAACCAACACTTACACCAAAATACTACCAATTGGAGCACACCTAAACATGATAGGAAACCAACTCACCTCAACCACCACATACACCCAGACTCAAAGAAGTACCCCCCAAAACACTACTACCAAATCCAGTACAATAACCCCCCCCCCCCTCAACCATAACCTGATAAAACATATCCACACTACTCTAACCCACAGACACTTAAACAACTTCCGTTAAGCAAAGTCCTAAATCAACCAGCTCCCCAAATAGACAAGTCAGAGAAATCCCTACACACTACTTCTACCCCAACGAAGTTTAGGCCACTCGGCTCTCTTACAAAGATAAAGCACAAGATATACCTTTCATCGACACCAACTTTCATCATAAATAGCCTAAACTTGATGAAACTAAGCACATCAACACGACTGCCCTAACCTCGCACAAGCACAAAACACATTTGCGAACCCACCCTGGAAGATGTGTTGATATTCCCGGAGTCCGCTTGTCTCAGGGAAGAGGGGTAAGAGACGCCAGAAAGTAGAAAAAAAAAATACAGGACAAAGCCAAAATGGAGGTTTGGGCCTAAGTGGTAAGCATTCAAGAAGCTTCAGGAATTGCATAAAAATCAAAGCCTTTGACGCGTCACCAGTTAGATAATTTTCACGTTACCTGAAATCGCGTGAGATCCGCCACGAAGGTGTTCTCCGACTTGCTCATCAGGTCGAAGAAGACGTCTTGCTGTGCATCCCTGTTTTTGTCAACGAATCCGCTTACTGTATAAATAACGCTACCTGTGCAAGAACATGTGGAAAGCGAGTTATTCGAGACCACAAACCGCGGGATCACTTGCAAAAGAAGCGTTGAGGCCTTCTGCTATGTTTCACTCACTGACGGATAATTTTAAAACTCAAACCAGAATGATAAGGGAAGATACCTAGGATCATATGTAGATTACGGACCCCAAATAACCCATATGGAGAATAAGTAGCCCAACTTTGGCCTTATGTAGATTACGGACCCCAACTTTGGTCTTATGTAGATTATGGACTCCATTCTTGCCCAAATGAAGAACACAAAACAACTAAAATTAATAAAACAAAGTTTAATATATTTTTTTTTAATTTAACTGAATGGTTAAGTTAGTGTTCTTGTTTTTACTACACTAATATAAAAAAGTTGCCTTTGATTAATTAAAAGGTTATTATAAAAGGTCATATTTAATTAAAAGAATATTGTGAAATAATGGTATTACAAAAATGAAAAAATGTATTGTTTATGTGCCTTTCACGCCACATAAATTCGTCTAAGTATGAATTTAAGTGTAATCTCCTACATCCAGGCATTGATTTTATCCAACTTTTTTGCCTATTCCAATAGCTTTCGATAGTTTGTGTGTGTACTTGAGTAATTGGGTCAATAAAACAAAGCGAATGATTCACTTTCCTGTGAGTAAATCCACTATCTTGTTGAATACGCCTGTAAGCTTTCCATTCGTCACTATGAATTACAGTTCCAGGTTTTCCTATTTTTGTATAATTGGTAGTAACGTTTCTGCAATTCTTTTTTTCACAATCTCCATATACCCTACAACAGGTTTATTGCTTGTGTCAACAAGACTAAAAACCCATAATGGCGTGTTCGGAAATCTTCCACGATGCTTGGGTTTGTGTGACAAACATGACTCGTCGATTTCTACAATAATTCCCGGACCACCAAGTTGTACTGGATTATCTTCAAAATATTTAGAACAAACCTCTCTGAAAAAACTATATATATTTCTGAAACATTAAGCTGATTCATTGCATTTCTTTGGGAGGCTCCTTCACTCCAAAGAGAAATGGCGAATATCCTTGTCTTCAGAGGTAGCTTTGATTGATTAAAAAAAAATTTAGAACGTATTGATGTTCTTGTTTTGTATTTGGTGCAGTCTGTAATTTGGCATTTTCCTACAAATTTGTCTAGAGATGAGGAATGTTGAGGCCAGTTCATATTTTGATGACAGCTGCAGCACTTTATTTCAATACCAAGAAGGCGCTGCTGTTTCATCCAGTTAATAACCCTTAAAGTCTCTTTAGTTGATTTTAGAGGGCACACAACATCTTGGAAAATAGATCTATTCATGATGAGTAAATTGTCCAAAATAATAAATATAGTTTTTATGGGATGAGATTATTAATTCAATTATTCTTTTGAAAATGACTGATGAAGATTTAAAAGCTAAAAAAAAATAATGAGAAAAAAATTGAATATTTTATTTCGGTGAAGCAACTTTCCACATATTGAAATTTAACAGACCCAAGCAAAAAATTGAATAATATTTTATTTTGGAGAAGCAACTTTTCAAATATTGAAATTTAACGGGAAGCTATAAAAACCTAATTAAAATAGGCCATATGGAGAATACGGACCCCAAACAAGGCTGGGGTCCGTAATCTACATATGATCCGATACCTACAACTCTCGTCCACACCATGAGTGCTCAGCAAAGGAAAGCAGCGTACAAAATCTATACTTGTTTTTGGATAAAATTCTTCTTTTTTTTTCAAGATAAAAAAAAGACAAAGGATAATCACAGGCTAAAAAAACAACAAATAAAACAAGAGAGCAAAAGAGAAAACAAGAAGGAAGCGCGCTCTGGCGTGGGGGAAATAGACTCGCCTCTCCTCGGCGCAGGAACAGGTGACCAAACAAAAAAAAAACAGTCAAATAAAGTGGAGGAGCCCAGCCTCCTCCAAAAAGTCGTATAGTCCACAAGTCTGTGTGCACGAACCCGTCCCGAGTAAAAGGGACAAGCGGTAGCGATCCCGCTCATCCCGTTAGCGGGACAGGTAACGTGCGCGAAGATCACCCAGACTGGAACATTCAACAAGAATGTGCCGAACAGTCTGGGGGTCAACGCAGTCATCACAATAAGGTGGTGCGTCACGCGAGTGTGCCCAATTCGGAGACGAGAGAAAGCAACCTCAAGCCGTCGCGGCATTTAAGGGTAGGTCCATGGGAATGGAAAATATGAAGCCGCAGGTCCTCTTGCAGGCACTGGGAGAGGGGTGTATAACTGTAGGTACAGGGGAAGGAGGGCTTCCAGGTCTTCTATGTAGGAGGAGCACTACCACTACTAAACCACTCACCACCTCCAAGGGGTTACACAAGAGACGAAGCCAACTTGAAACTTCCAATAAAATGAAATGTGACGAAAGATGAGTAATCACAGAACTGGTCCTTTATTCAGACTAAAACTCCCCAACTCCCCGAGAAATCCAAAACACAGCCTACGTCCTGCAAAAGTAGGGCTCGGCCCCAAAGCTTCGATTTTTTTTTTTTTTTTTTGGGGGGGGGAGGGATAGCGGCCCTCTGGCGACTGCCTGCAAGGGTATAAGTTGCCGTACTTAATTACAAGCCACAGAGGTATAAAACATCAAAATAGTTTCACACACAAACACACAAACACGCCACAGCCTACATTTATATACACACCACAACCCACATTTATAAACAGACACGCCACAGCCTTCATTTATATACAAACACGCCATAGCCTTCATTTATACACAGACACGGCACAGCCTTCATCTAAACACAGACACGGCACAGCCTTCATCTATACATAGACACGGCACAGCCTTCATTTATATACAGACACGCCACAGCCTTCATTTATATACAGACACGCCACAGCCTTCATTTATACACAGACACGGCACAGCCTTCATTTATACAGACACGCTACAGCCTTAATTTATATACAGACACGCCACAGCCTTCATTTATACACAGACACGGCACAGCCTTCATCTATACACAGACATGCCACAGCCTTCATTTATACACAGACACGCTATAACCTTCATTTATATACAGACACGCCACAGCCTTCATTTATACACAGACAAGGCACAGCCTTCATCTATACACAGACACGCCACAGCCTCCATTTATATACAAACACGCCACAGCCTTCATTTATATACAGAAACGACACAACCTTCATTTATATACAGACACGCCACAACCTTCATTTATATACAGACACGCCACAACCTTCATTTATATAGACACGCCACAACCTTCATTTATATAGACACGCCACAACCTTCATTTATATAGCCACGCCACAACCTTTATTTATATACAGACACGCCACAGCCTTTATTTAGATACAGACACGCCACAGCCTTTATTTATATACAGACACGCCACAACCTTCATTTATATAGACACGCCACAACCTTCATTTATATAGACACGCCACAACCTTCATTTATATAGCCACGCCACAACCTTTATTTATATACAGACACGCCACAGCCTTTATTTATATACAGACACGCCACAGCCTTTATTTATATACAGACACGCCACAGCTTTCATTTATACAGACACGGTACAGCCTTCATCTATACATATACACGCCACAGTCTTTATTTATACAGACACGACACAGCCTTCATCTATACTCTGACACGGCACAGCCTTCATTTATACAGACACGCTACAGCCTTCATTTATATACAGACACGCCACAGCCTTCATTTATACACAGACACGGCACAGCCTTCATCTATACACAGACACGCTACAGCCTTCATTTATATACAGACACGCCACAGCCTTCATTTATACACAGACAAGGCACAGCCTTCATCTATACACAGACACGCCACAGCCTCCATTTATATACAAACACGCCACAGCCTTCATTTATATACAGAAACGTCACAACCTTCATTTATATACAGACAGGCCACAACCTTCATTTATATACAGACACGCCACAACCTTCATTTATATACAGACACGCCACAACCTTCATTTATATAGACACGCCACAACCTTTATGTATATACAGACACGCCACAGCCTTCATTTATATACAGACACGCCACAGCCTTCATTTATACAGGCACGGTACAGCCTTCATCTATACATATACACGCCACAGTCTTTATTTATACAGACACGACACAGCCTTCATCTATACACTGACACGGCACAGCCTTCATTTATACACAGACACGCCAAAGCCTTCATTTATATACAGACACGCCACAGCCTTCATTTATACACAGACACGCCACAGCCTTCATATATACACAGACACGCTACAGCCTTCATTTATATACAGACACGCCACAGCCTTCATTTATATACAGACACGCCACAGCCTTCATTTATACACAGATACGGCACAGCCTTCATTTATACACAGACACGCTACAGCCTTCATCTATACATATACACGCCACAGTCTTTATTTATACAGACACGACACAGCCTTCATCTATACACTGACACGGCACAGCCTTCATCTATACACATACACGCCAAAGCCTTCATTTATATACAGACACGCCACAACCTTCATTTATATAGACACGCCACAACCTTCATTTATATAGACACGCCACAACCTTCATTTATATAGACACGCCACAACCTTTATTTATATACAGACACGCCACAGCCTTCATTTATATACAGACACGCCACAGCCTTCATTTATACAGACACGGTACAGCCTTCATCTATACATATACACGCCACAGTCTTTATTTATACAGACACGACACAGCCTTCATCTATACACTGACACGGCACAGCCTTCATTTATACACAGACACGCTACAGCCTTCATCTATACATATACACGCCACAGCCTTCATTTATACACAGACACGGCACAGCCTTCATCTATACACAGATACGCTACAGCCTTCATTTATATACAGACACGCCACAGCCTTCATTTATACACAGACAAGGCACAGCCTTCATCTATACACAGACACGCCACAGCCTCCATTTATATACAAACACGCCACAGCCTTCATTTATATACAGAAACGTCACAACCTTCATTTATATACAGACAGGCCACAACCTTCATTTATATACAGACACGCCACAACCTTCATTTATATACAGACACGCCACAACCTTCATTTATATAGACACGCCACAACCTTCATTTATATAGACACGCCACAACCTTTATGTATATACAGACACGCCACAGCCTTCATTTATATACAGACACGCCACAGCCTTCATTTATACAGACACGGTACAGCCTTCATCTATACATATACACGCCACAGCCTTCATCTATACACTGACACGGCACAGCCTTCATCTATACACATACACGCCAAAGCCTTCATTTATATACAGACACGCCACAGCCTTCATTTATACACAGACACGCCACAGCCTTCATATATACACAGACACGCTACAGCCTTCATTTATATACAGACACGCCACAGCCTTCATTTATACACAGACAAGGCACAGCCTTCATCTATACACAGACACGCCACAGCCTCCATTTATATACAAACACGCCACAGCCTTTATTTATATACAGAAACGCCACAACCTTCATTTATATACAGACACGCCACAACCTTCATTTATATACAGACACGCCACAACCTTCATTTATATAGAAACGCCACAGCCTTCATTTATATACAAACACGCCACAGCCTTCATTTATACACAGACACTGCACACAGCCTTCATCTATACACAGACACAATACAGCCTTCATTTATATACAAACACGCCACAGCCTTCATTTATACACACACGCCAGAGCCTATATTTACAAACACACACTACGGCCTACAAAGTGCCCTCGGGGGGACGGGGGGGGTCTCAAACAATATTGAGACCACCTGGGCTTTATTTTTTTTAGACATTTACATTTTTACATTGTTTTCGCCACTTTCATTACAAACTTCTCCCTCACCCTATTAGTCGGGAGCTGATTTCGCCCCCAGCTTTCGTTCATTCATCCGTAGGTGGGCCCTGAAGAGGAGTGGGGTCGCCCTAATAGCTCCGGTGAAGTAGGGGGATGGGGGATGATTTTATACATGCCAGCTTTCTACGTGAAGGCGGTGTTAAAGTTTAGCATGGAAACCATGCTGTAGCAGAGATGAAAGATTGCGTTCCCTTCCGATCCCAATGTCTGTAAGTGGATCTGAGGCTATTGATCTCCCGCACATTTTAACTTCATCATTTTCTTCAACGATCAATCCTTCAAACTTTCTGTCAGTCCTCATTGGTTTTCATTTGATTTTTTGGAGGGGGAGGGTGCCCACGAATTTGTAAGATTGTCATTCTGATTTTAATTTTTATTTTGTAATCTGCTTGGGATCCCTCGCCTACAATTGAAAGGGACGGGCAATACAATTAATTAACAACCACACAACACCCATTGAAGATATGCACACATTTGAAGCCACTTTGCGAGGACAGGCTTCCTGAGCTACCAGAAAAGGCTGGATGACTCGATGGTAGACGTATGTCCCGGTTGTAGCAGCTCCACCCACACCATAAAACACACATGTGTGCATAAACCACAATCACATAGACAGACAAAACAACATACCCCCACTGGAAAGTTTGTGGGAACACCCGGTGCCGTCGTGGCCTTCCTCAGGGGCTCGAAGCTGTTCGGCCAGACAGCTTAGGGCAAAGCAACAACACACATACAAACAAGGCACATATCTAAACATCGTAAATACACAATAAACATGGCACATCACAAACGCGAACTAAATAAAGAAGTTACATCGTCCAGAACACCCTCCCGGAATCTTACCGGCATAATGTTTAATCCCAAACTCAACTTCCCAATTTCGTCTGTCGTCCCCCTTGATGTAATTCGGGTGAGCCTCGAACTCCTGATGTAATTTCGTGAGGTAGGACTTGTCAGAACCCTAAAAAAAACAAAGAATTCTATTAAGAAATCCCCTACAGAGAAGGGTGCGAGTAGCCGACCGAATCTAACTGCTCGATGAAAAACAAGGTCAACAGACCAAAGTCGCGTGCTCTCAATTATTCTGACTTACGACCTTCAAAACTTTCAACGAGTGGGGCAATCCGACCCATAGTTAGTTACTTTTAATAATTCCCGTACTAACCTTGGGAGGATCTTGAAATTATATCAATCGAAAGAGAATGTAAAACAACGTGTAGGGTTTCAAATTTCGTTAGAATACTGACCACGTTACTGCCCAAAAAAACATTGAAAGTAAAACGGTTACCACCCGATCGTCCGACCTACGGACCGACATAGTAACTTATAGAGTCAAAACCGATATATTGAGAATGACAACACAACAGTGGTGACTCCGGAGCGCATTTCGAAACCATACATAACTAAATCTATACAAAATGGTACACAAAAGTACTATCTGGAAGTGCATTGGAAAGATATCTTGTTAACATAAAAAAAACAGTGAAGGGGAAAAACAGACGGGAAATAAAAAAAAGAAGTCATTTAGAACTACAGCACATAACCCATAGTTAGGAAAAACCAATAGCATGGAAAAATAACACATTTAGAACTACAGCACATAGGGTCCATTATTATGAAGAGACAATAGCCAGGGAAAAGGCTGGGTTGCTTTGTACTTAATAGACCATAAAAGAGGGGATGAAGGCATTTTTTGGTGGCGCTGATGCACATCGACCACCACATTGAGGCAGAATAGATTAAAAATTAGAACTTTGAACTTCAGTATACATTTGGTAACCGAACGTCCCTAGAGTAGAAAGCATCAATCTACAGGGACAAATTTGGAGGTAGATTAGGAAATTACAGATCTACCCAACACATACATACAACCAACAACCATTTTTCCCACACGGCATGGTCAGCGCGCATCAGCGCCATTGAAAAAAACAGACCATCAAGAACAGGGTCCGGGTCGCAACTCTACTTTGAAAACTGGATAGGGTCGTTGGAGAAGAGTTTTAGAAGCGGCAGCATCCCTTACCAGGGCCCTCTAACCGGGCTTAGCTCGCTTCGACGCACCGAAGAACGGTAGTTGGGATTCTCCAAAACTATCCCTTTCATGGCACGCGCCTTAAGACGGTACTGAGATTCTCTCAACTCTCCAGCAATAGAAGCCTCACCACCCCGCAAAAAAAAAGAAGAAGAATTTTGGCAATCGCCAATGTTAACAGAAAGGGAAAATGGAGGAGGGGAAAATGCCTAGATGGGAAAAGGAGGAATGCTAAAAGGTACAGGGATCGATACAATGCAGTTGTATTTTGACAATGGAAACTAGTGTGACCAACGAGGAAATCATCATCCAATGGAGGGAGGTCAAGAGGAGTAGCTTGAAGCCTTCAAAAACTCGTCCAAAGAGAAAAGACGTTCGGAATAAACGAATTTGAACCAAGTAGGGTTCTGACGTATGATGATCATAATAATAATATATATTTCTTGTATGGCACTCTTCTAGACTATGGGGACTCACATAGCACCCGTCTATCGACTCTGGTACAGCTAGAGCAAATAAGAGTAGGCAGATCCTTCCACATTCTCGGAGCAAATATACGGAACGGGCGATCACCCAAGCAGCATAACAAGAAACAATCAGTAGGGAAGCGGGACCAGAGCGTAAGGGTGTCAGGGGATGGGATAAGGGTCTGTGAAGAGGAATGGTATGAGGGAGCTGCGGTATTTAAGGTCTTTATATCTAAGAAGAAGGATATCAAGGTAATAAGATAATATTCATGGTAAGGGTGTGATATACCTTGGGCATTCGGCACTCCTCGGAGATCAGCTTCAAGACACAGCGAGGCGGCTTCTCCAGCAATTCCAAGCATTCTGTGTTGTCCGTGAAGGTGACGTGTTTAAAATCGATTCCTTCCTGGCGATACTAAAGAAACGGGATTTTATTTTAATTTAACGTGCACGTCTGGCAGCTAAGGGCAGGGGTATATCCGCCTAAATTATTAACAATCATATTTTGCTAATTTATTTTTTTAAATAAAAATTAACATAAAACAGAAAGACAGACTCAGTTGTCGGAGGGAGCGCAGCTTCCCCGCGGACCCAAACATGCAACCAACATTCAAACTACTCTACAAAAAAAACTCTACAATGCAACAGTCGAATGTGCACAAACCCGCTCCGAGTGTAAGGGACAAGCCATAGCGAGCCCGCTCGTCACAAGACCGGGACAAGTAACGTGCGCGAAGATCTCCAGGACTGGAACATTCAACAATGGGCAGGACAGTTTGGGGACTAATCGATCCTCAAGGTAAGGTTTAGGAGACTGCTCCATTAAAAGGTTCTGTGTCTATGGAGCGCGCCCGATTCGGAGGCGACAGAAAATGACCTGAAGGCGTCTAAGCATTAGGGCTAAGTCTACGGGAAGTGTCCCAGCGCAAAGGCACGCAACCCTAAATTCCCAGCCAGTCTCCTATTTTCTTGTCATACAGCACGAAAGTCTTATCTGAATCCTGCCATGAAGGCTTGTGAATAAAAACGAAACGCAGGTCCGGTCGCCGAGACATTATCGAATCTTTAGCACCTTTATTTCCCATAATCCATACATGTACAAAGACCCAGAAGGAGGCAAACTCAATATCTTCCTGGCTAAGAGCAGCCGTTGCGACATGGATTATAAGGCTATAGGGGCACTTTGTGAGTTATGTGAGCAGATAAAAATCACAATCCGGTCTCTAAAAGTGTACGGCTAGTCATCTCCTGTGCCGAGCGGGGTAGTGCAACCAGCTCAGCCATAAAGACAGACGCAGCCCCCGGGAGACCTCTGCCGGCATCAAACAAGGGCAAGAGGACATGAATTTCGACCCCGTCTTTAGATTTGTAGTCATCCGTTTATAATGGCACGGTTACAGAGTGACACAACCTGTACTCCAAAAAAAAATCGAATGCAGTACTACCAGTGTAATACAAGTTTGTGGAACAGAGGCGTGGCGACAAAGGTTGAATTGTGTTACATTCAAGAGTGGCATCCTGAGCAGACCAAGGGGCACCATCGTCCCAAGAGCTATACGAGGCTGTGGAAGGAGTTGCCTTGCTATAAACCCAAAAGGCTTAGTGGATGATTGACGTCTCTCGTAAGCGTAGATACCGAAGGTCGGCTAGTTTTAGCCGGGTGTGAACATTTTGGGCCACCATTTTCTTTTGCAAAGTTTATCTGGCGATTGCCTACTAGGGCAAAAGTCACCATAATCACCTTAGAGCCTGACGTCAAACAAGAGCGATAGAGCGAGGAAGGCGCATCTGGGATTTGGAGCCATCTGTGTAAACTGGCACGGATCCAGCGTGATAGGAAGTCTGCTCCAAATAGGTCGAACGCAATACTCCCGGCGTTGTGGAAGATTTGGGAGCAGAGGCGTAGCGACAAATAGTCAGAGGTGGTACCCTCCAGGGTGGCGTCCTGAGGAGAAGCAGAGGCGCAATTGGCCCGAGAGCTATACCAAGCTTTCGAAGGAGTTTCCTATCACTAAACCCAAAAGGCTGAGGGTATGACTGGCGTCTCTCGGCGGCATAGGCACCGTCGAGATCGGCTGCGGTTATAGTGAGAGCCGTTGGTAATAAGAGATAGCGGAGTCGCACCTACAGGCGTAAACTGCACTGTGTACGGCGCCGAGTGAATGGCATCTCCCCCAGCATAGACAAGTAGGCTCTCAATGGGAGACTCGTAAAAGGCACCGTTCGCCAGTCGGAGACCGGTGGAGTGGATCGAGTACACCTTTCACAATATACGCTCGGCTGCGTATGCATAAAGCTCGCACCCGTAATCAAGCTTCGAAAAAATAAAGGATCGATATAAAAGCAAGGCAGTAGCCATATCAGCATCCCAAGTGCTGAACAACACTGAACCGAGAATGTCCATGGCGCTGGTACAAGAGACCCTAAGTCTACGAATATGAGCTTCCCTGGTGATGGGTCGGTCGAAAACAAGACCAAAGAAACGGTGCGAATCCACTACTTCCAGGTGAACCCCGTTTATAAACAAGTCCGAGTCGGGGTAGAGCCGTGGATGGCGGCAAAAGTGCACCACCTTCGTCTTGGCCAAGGAAAACAGAAACCTGTTCGCTTCGGGATGGCGAGAGATGCGGATCAATGGCTGTTAAAGTCCGACACTCCAGAGTTGGCATCTGGAGCACTAAAAGAGATGGAAAGGTCGTCCACGTAGAGCGTAGCGAGAACATCTTCCGGCAGCACCGGGGTGATACCGTTGATGCTCAGGGCAAAGAGTGTGACACTGAGGACAATTCCTTGCGGGACAACCTCCTCCTGTTCCATTTGACCGAAGAAGGCTCCCTTCTCCACTACGCGAAATCGACAATTTTACGGAAACTCAGAAATAAAGATTAGGAAAGTGTGCTCGGCCCCATCGTGTAGAGTCTCCATGATACCATATCGCCATGCCGTATCATAGGCCTTCACAAATCGAAAAGCAACGTGACATAGAGCTATCAACGAAGAAAGGCCTCACATATATCATTTTTCAGAAGACAGGTGGCCTCCGCTGTCTAGAAAAAAAAGGATAGTCTAGCATTTACCAATTTCTCTATTAACTTGCACAAGCAGGAGGTTACAGAGATTGGGCTGAAACCGGCCGGGAAAGAGTGATCTCTCCCCGGTTTGCGAAAAGCGAGCACAGTAGCGATTTGCCAGGAGTCTGAGAGGATACCCTCTGAACAAATCTAATAGAAAGGCCATGCCTCGCTCGCCCAGGTGTCGAATCATGGCGTATGGCAGGGGTTCTCAAAGTGCTCCATGCGGAGCCCCAGGGCTCAGCAGCATTTTTTTTATTTATTGAAATATTAACCCAGCCAATTTTGTAACTATAACAAGAAAGCAATAATGGCATTAATGAAATTTGGCAAAGGTGGTGGCGAAGTGTGGCAAAAGGGCCGTAATGTGTTATTTTGAAATGAATGTGAAATGCGGCATGGTTAACTGCAATAAAAGTCACAGTTTTTGGAATTCATCATATGATAATGGAAATAGGGCAACATTTTCTATCGGTATGCTTGCCAAACGTCAATTTCGTCACCCATGCATGTTAGTGCGTTCGTGTTGTTCATGTTAAAGTGCCGCGTTAATTAGTTGTTGCATTTACGATAAAACTTTTTGTAAGACTTGTGACTGTGCAGTAGCTATAATTTTCATGTAAATATAAAAAATGTGATTAATTATATTTCGTGTTTCCAAAGTTAATTGCTTTATACACTTAAAATGGATAAATGGTTAAAAACTGTAAAAGAAACCAAAGTAGGCCTACTTCGACTGAAACAAGTGGAGCCGCTGTACAACCTGTTGCAAGCACATCGTGTTCATCATCGAATCCACACAGACATTGCGGGCTTAGCTATATTACTTGTATTTGTTTGTTACATCTATAATTTTAAGACTGAAAAAGACTTGCTTTTCTGTAAACCTTTAAAAACTCGTAGAAAAAGGTGCAGGTACCAGTATATTTTTTTTTATTAGTTGAATCTTTTATTAAGGAGCATATATCATTGAAAAGCTGTTCGAGTGTATGTGCAGATGGAGCTGCAGCGATACTGGGCAAATATTCATGAGTTGTGGCTCAAATAAGAAATAAAAACTCTTTAAATTGTTGGCATTCACTTCTTTTTACACAGACATGCTCTCGCAGTTAAGCAAATGCCTCCTGATTTAACTGAAGGACGATGTGACAAAAATCGTTAACTTTATTAAAGCTAGGCCACTTAATTCCTGAATTTTTAGCTTATTGTGTGAAGATATGGGAAAAGACTCACAAAGCGTTATTGTTACATACTGAAGTTCGGTGGCTTTCAAGAGGGAAAGTGTTGGCAAGATTTAATGAGTTTCATGAAGAAGTTTACAGCCTTTTATCTGATCAGAAGCGCAAATTAACTTTTAAATTAAAAGATGAAGCTTTTATTCAAAGATTGGCATATATTTCAGATATTTTTGCCCACTTTAATGAAAAAATATTTCATTGCAAGGCAACAAGGTTACATATTTCAAAGCTCAGAGGAAGATCCTTGCACTCCAACGGAAAATAAATCTGTGGAAAGAATGCATTCTTGATGTAAAATATGAATGCTTTGGAAATTTAGGCGAATATCTTCTTTCCAACCAGCTTGTTTTGCGGGAGAATATAAAAAGCTTCCATCTCTCGGCATCTAACTGTTTTAGCCGAATTAGTTGGACAGTACTTTGTTTCAGATACATAGCTTTCTCTGGATTCAGAACCCATTTCTTGATTCTCCTAACATGCAATCCTTGTCTTTAAAAGAAAAACAACATATGATTAATATTTCAGCAAACTTTGAATTGAAAAGTAACTTTAAACAAACTGAACTAACAAAGTTTGGGATCATCTTGAGCGAAGAATTTCCAGAAATTTCGGTTCAAGCTCTAAAAGTTTTAGTGAGATTTCCGACGACCTGGTCGAAGGTGGTCGAGAAAACATTCTCATTGTATGCAGCAACGAAAACTAAATAGAGAAACCGGCCAAGTGCAAAAGATGACAATCTTGCAAGTTTCTTCAATTAAAACCGAATTTGAAACATTTTTAAGTACAAAACAGCAGATGCATCCCAGTCATTAAATAAATAACAATCTTAATTACTCTAGAACCTAAATTGGTAAGTGTTAATGTTATTTTTTTTCTTAATTCTTTATAAATTTATTGCGGGCGATCCGCGAACAATGTTCGACCTCCTCAAGGGTTACAGAGCACCAAAGGTTTGAGAACCCTTGGCGTATGGAATATCGTCCGGACCAGGGGCGGTGTCCGCGTACGAATCGAGAGCGGAACGCCACTCACTCGAAGTAACCTGTCGTTGGAGGGTTCTTCGCCTTTGGAGGCGGAACAGCATCCTGGCTGGCGAAAGCGGTTGCGAAGGACGCGGCCACGGATGCGAGGTCCGAATTTGGAGTCTCATTCTCCGGGAGAAAGGGAGAGAGTCTTGAGAAAACTTTCCCAGAATCCTTTTTACTCTCTTCGACACCTCTGCAAGAGAGGTCTTCCAGTTAAGCGAGGACATATATGTCCTCCAGGAAGAGCGGCACACGTGCTTCGAAACATATCGGAACATATCTCTTGCGCTTATAGCACATGTAAACATAACGTTTCTGCTTGAAAGCCGTCTCACACTCGACTGACCACTACGGAAGCGGTGGTCGTGCATAACTGCTAGACGTTCGTGGAATATTAATTAGGGCCCACGGCGATGAGGTTGCCGGAAAAGGATTCGGCGGCCTCATCGGCCGACTTAAACTCCTCGACTGAGGTAGAGAAATCAGTCATTTCTTGAAATGCGTTTTACCGCGACCGCGCCAAGCACCACCGTGGTAGTCTTTCATGAAGAAGCGGCCCAGAAAATGATATTTGAATGGGAAAGTGATTACTACCATGGAGGTCATAGATTACCCCACACCCAAAATCAGAATATTCTCCAGGTGAGCACAGGGATATACCAAGGCAGGAAAATGAAGCGGTTCTCGAGCAGTGATGCGTAAACTCATCCACAGTTAGGACACCAAACTTCAGCTCGTCGATAAGGTCGGCAAGGACCTGACCCTAGGGATTAATGGTGTCTCCCGTTCAAGTACCCGAGCATGGCAGAAATCCCCGCGTCAAAGTCGGCTGACGGTGTCATGTACGCAGAAATAACAGTATACCTCCTATCCAGGTGCAGCTGCACAGCTACTACCTGAAAGGAGGTATTCAAAGCAAAGAGGACTGCGACATCATGGTGGGTGTAAATCGCGGACCCTCCTGCCCAGCCCCCATCCCGAGGTGGTGGGGTCGCAAAACCCTTATATCCCAGGAGGGTGGGCAGGATGCACGCGCCCAACATGGTCTCCTGCAAAAAGATAGAAAACGGGAACGAGAGGATACAATCCTCCGCAGCTCCTTCCAGTTGGCCCAGAGTCCGCGGCAATTCCATTGAAGGAATAATGTTCTTCAGGCCTAGCTCAGAAGAGATAGGTCGGAAGAAGACCCTCACGGGAATGTCCGTACGGTTCCCGGAGGCAGAATTCTGGGTGCTGTCGTCTTCGAGAACTTATCGGGGAAGGTTGGGCTAGGTATGCAAGGCTTTTCCTCCCTCTGCCTCGAAGGGTGTCCCTCCTTTGGAGGATTTACCGTCTCTGAGCCACCCAATTTAGCCTTGGTTCGGTCTGTAGGAACAAAAGCCCCTTTGATTCTGTCCTCTTTTCGGGAGCAGTTTTAGGAACTAATGAAGACTACCTCACGACCACCTTCAGGGGTGTTGCCTCCTATAAGTCTAATGACGCGGTGGAGGCTCGTGGCCGTTTTCTTTACGGGAACGGTCACGCTTGGGGAAGGAGGAGAGAAGGGAGCCGTGGTTTTAGCCGAGACTTTGTGTGAACCCTTTGTGCCACCAGCTCTACCATTTGAGCGCACCAGTATGGGGAGTAGAGGCCGCGGAACAGTTCCTAATGGGCTTTGAAACGAACGTGCTCGTAGTCTGGGGGTGGGAGATGGATCAATGATGAATGAGACATCCCAGGCAGCACCGAGTGCGCCAGGACCAAGTCCTTTGCCACGAGAAATGACGCACGTTCCGTAGCCTGAATGGCCAGGATTTCCTTCTCCAAGATATACGTACCATATTGTTCGAAGTTGCGGGGTGCGGCTCTCCGGAATTGCCACAATTGGCCATAAACGATAAGGACATCGTGTACGGCCTTGGAGCAACTTACACACACTTCGGGTAAACTCGACTTTGCACGATTCGTATTGTCGAAGCGGTGCCAAGATTAGTACTTCCGCGTCAGTGCCAAGAATGCCTTAACGCGGTAGCGATAACAATTGGCACGCAAGGACTCGGGTGCCTGCCACGGTCGAACGTGACAAAAAGTGTAAGGGTGGGTCTCGAGGCCCCTCCCTGTCTTTTCATCACACGTTCAAACTTGACCACCCAGCAATCTCTACGGTCATGTCTTCCATGGAGTAGTCCACCAGTTACCTCGCACGAATTTCATGGTAGAATGCAGCGTCACACTCACCGGCGAGCAATTAAGTTTCCGAAGGGCAGTAATCATTGCCGCCCTAGAAGGGTCCGACGCATTGCCCAGTGCAAAGTCCGAGAAACGGGTTACTTTCAGCTCCCCGAACCCCTGCAAATTTGAAATGCAGGACTGTAGTGTACACGGATCGACGGGCCCTGGTATCTCTTGCATTCTTAAGTAGGTTCAGACAATTTTAGGTCGCCTACCGGCTCTCTTGGCAGTCCCTTGTTATAAGAAAGGTGGGACTGCCGTTGGTGAGACGATGGAATCGTCTATGGGTGCCTCCAAAGTTTTCTAGGAAGAGTGTAAACTTTCTTTCAGTTGTAAGAAGGTTGGAGGGCCCCCTGAAAAAGCACAGGGGGCATCTCCTTTCCCGAGGTGGAACTGCCCGAGGGCGGATTCAATGATGGACAAAGGGAAGTCCCTTTGACGCATGGAAATGTTGAGAAGGAATCCCTTCTATCGGTCGAAAGTGAGTCTTGTTTTACCTCGTCCTCCCCGACACTGAGGGAGGACGAGGCGGCGCTAGGAGGCGGATCTCCATTCGCCTACGTTCGCCCACTATTCTCTTGACTTGTAGCCTTGATCAGATGAAAAAGGAAAAAAATGCATGGGAGGTCGATATTATGACCTCCCAATGCCTTGAGAGGTAAGAAAAAAGTCTCCATAGGATCAGGAAATTCCAGAATGTGATCATTTACACATACTAGGTGCACGAGTCCCACTAAAATGGGCTTTAACAACCCAGCCCGGGATTCAGGCGAAATTGTTCTAGAGCTTTAACCATAAACGATAGTCGTGGCATTGCTCACCTTCTTCCATTACACATAAGGTGGCTGAGTCGACGCACCAACTCAACCCTAAGCCAGCGGGCTTTCGGGCCTCACAGCAACTATGGACCTCACGGTATACACTACCACTCGACTAAGGACCCACAATAAAAAGAAGTATAGATAGGCGGGTCCAGTAATGAGTAGGGTGGGTGATCACCTATTATTATCATACCCTGGTATTAGGTGATTCTAGGATGGCATTTAGTCCACTAAGGCACCACGACTAGCGGACAGAATTCTGTCCAGGTGGGAACAGTCTTCCTGGGTAAAAGTGCAGGTAGAAAAGGTCGAGGGGATAGTCGAAATAATAATTAATAATATTAAATAATAATAATATATAAATATAAAGTAGCGCTGATAGGGAGCGAGGGGGAAGCGCACCAACAACTTTCCCAGGCCTCATCAGATAGTTACCATCAACCCAGTGACAGGATTTCTCTAATTTGCACTCAGCCAGGAACGATGTGTAGCTCTTCTAGGTACGAGGGGCGGTCAATAAGTTTTGAAATTAGGATATAAGGAAACGAGATATGAGGAAAAGTGTTTTATTATTTTTCATTATAACTACCCTCGACTTCAATGCACTTGCGCCACTTGTCCCTGAGGTTTCGAATTCCCGACAACCAGAAATCTCCTGACTGCTCTTCAATCCACTCCTGGACGGCGAGCTGGACATCTTCATCGTCCCCAAACCGGCGTTCACGCAGTGGAGCCTTGAGCTGGCGGAATAAAAGATAGTCGCTAGGGGCCATATCTGAACTGTAGGGGGAATGGTTGAGGTCCTCGAATCCGCATTCGCGCAGGGCAGCTTGTGCAACTCTGGCCTTGTGGATTTTGACGATGTTGAAGTCGATCATGGGATGTGAGGTTTCTAGGGACCCAACGGAAGAGACCTTGGTCATGGCCAAATTGTCGTGGATGATGTTGATAACACTTCCATGTGATATTCCAAGTTCTCGCTCGATTTCTTCGACCTTCAACCGTCGATTTTCGAGGATCATCCTCTCCACACGGGCAACATTGTCCTCGTTGGTCACGTCTGACGGGCGTCCTGGACGGAGGTCATATTCAAGGGACTCACGACCATGGCGGAACTCCCTATTCCAGCGAGCAATGCTTGCATAGGAAGGGGCGGTGTCGGTGTACACTGCAACCATGCCTTCATGGATCTCTTTTGCATTCTTGCCTTCCTTGGTCAAAAATTTGATCACTGCGCGGTGCTCAACCTTCTCCATTGTTGAAAAATTTGTGACTGACGATCTGCGATCAGCTACTGCTTCTTAAATAGACGTGTCAGGAGCGTGCGGCTGCAGGTCCTGACTTGTCATAACTTGTCCTAACACCCCCACAAATAGCCATCCCCCTTCCTATGTTTTACCCTACCGATTCGCAAAACTTATTGACCGCCCCTCGTACCAAATGTAACTGGCTAAACAGGGTATACACCCCTGCGGGGTCGGATCGACGAGGTACATGGCCAAGGCCCAGGGGACGATGCCGCCTCTTACCCTTCTAAGGGGTTTGTGGTGGATCACCTGCCCACAACAGGAGTCCGGGGACCGAGGCGACTCGTCCGTTGTCTTGCTGTGCTCATAGCGGGCCCCTGAGAAAGCAAAGGGAGAGCGCAGCAAGTGGAGAGTCGCCTGGAGGCAACTTTTTCAAAACGGGATATGGGGCGAAACCCCCGAACCCTGTAGAAGCGCCCTCTCCGCTAGAAGATTCTTGGAGGGGCCCCTGAGAAAGCACAGGGGAAGGGTCCACCTCTGTCACAGAGGTGGAGCTGCCCGTGTACGGCTCCGAAGATGGAAAAGGAGAAACCCCTTTTCAGCAATCAGAAGGTAAGAGGAGAGCACCTCCACCCGTCATGAGTGGTGCTGCATTGTAGTTCCTCGTCCGCCTCAACACCAAGGTCGGGAGAGGATTGAAAGAGAGGATCGTAGACGAAAATGTTGAAAAATTTGGAGAACCAGACAACAATCGAAAATTCCCTGCACTTACATATGACCACTAAAAATAAAAATGTGGGATGGAAGGGTATATCCCGCTCCCGCCTATCCAATCTCGGGTTTTCGGACTTTGCAGGGATCAATCATTAAAGAATAGTGTTCGCAACCAAGGATAGCGGTGCACAACGACCAGAAGTTACCCAGTGGCCGGTCGTTTCCCTAATGTCGCAGCTCCTAACTGGGCAGCCAGAGAGGAAGGGCGCAAGGTGGATATCCCTAGTAGGACGTAAAATCCTAGACAGCAGGCCCAGGATCCGAAGATTTGTTGGGGTTGATCCAGATTTGGAACCCCGAGACTTTTAGTTGGTCTGTTAGCCAACAAAGCACAAACCCCCGCCGGTAATAAGTACTACAGATCTATGCACCCGAAAACGGCAGAAGGGAGGAGCAGGTGGTTATCCCATTAGGCGCAGGGAAGGGGTTATTGGAGCAAAACCGACCTTCCCGTTAATCACGCTCTAATGCCCAGGACCCCTCAAGTCCTGGTCTTTTGCAACCTGCGGGGGTTAAAGAGCGTTGTTTATAGAGGTTCCAAAGCCTTTTTTCCGATAGAGGATGAGGTAGCTGGTCAGGTCGGTAAGCCTAGAGAAAATAGAGAGGGCATAGCCGTAGAAAAAGGTGGGTGCTTGGAATGACAAGGGGGAAGCGAAGCATTTTTCCGTTTCCGTCAAAGGGTTCTCGTCAATCCAGTGAACGGGGGCTACCTTATTTACACTCGGGGCAGGACGTGCTGCTCCTACAGGTGCCAGATGTAACCGTCTACTCAACCACAAAAGAGTACTTACTTTTATGGCGAATTTATCGCACAAACCACCCTACAAAGAAGTATCCCGGGACTCATACAGGAATCACTTCGGAGCATGACTTTTATCCATACATTGAAATAAATTTATAGTCTGGTCTTACGGAGCATCCGAGCAACATGGGTCGGCGTACCCGCAAAGTGATATCTGACATCTGGAGGCTTGTGTGGCCTCCCAGTCCCACTTCCTGCAGGAGGTCTGCGGAAAATATATCTTCCACTTATTTTCATCTGCTCTCTCTTCACAAATCTCCCCTTATAAATTTTAGGCACGATACGGCCGTGTTGCTATTATGTTTAAAATAGCGCCTGCGTGGGTTGCGTGATGTCCAATTACGAAAATTAACATGTATTGTGCCAATTACCTACACATGCTGACCATGAACATAAGAGTAAAAACAAGTTTCCCGAGCCAAAGACCAAGTCACAAACTCACGCTTTCCTGCTCTAAAGCGAAGACGTAGTGGTTGAAAAATTTGTGCAGTTTCTCGTTCGTGTAATTGATGCAAAGTTGCTCAAATGAGTTGACGGCAAAGTTCTCGAAGCCGAAGATGTCCAAGACACCGAGAAATCTGTCGGGACAAATTATCGGTCAGATACTTTTGTCGGGTAATGAAAGTGCCGGACTCTTAACCCATTGTTCGCTCGTTCATTACCAGCAAACCTGAGGCGGATTTTCGCGTCATGAACTAAAAATCCCAATCACATTAAATCGTTATCCTCACCTGAATACCTCGAGCGTATTCGAGTAAGATATTACATATACCGCATCTCCAAACCAATTACCACAAAGATATGTACCCCATTTCCCGGGATAGGACCCAGCAAATCTGATAAATCCCTTTGTTTCCACACCTTGACTGGTCCTGGCCGGGATTGGTGCACTTGTTGATGTGGTCCACAAGCCAAGCGAATGTCCTGGAATAGAGCGCCTTGGCCATTGCATGTCGATTCTCCCGCGCCTCTGAGATTTTGAAGGGGATGTGGGTGACATTCCCGCGGATGTTTATCTGCCGCTGGAGCACCGTCTCCTCCAACAGCTCACCCGACAACCCCAAAAGCTCGGCCACTGTTGTGATGATCTTCTGATCCTCTTCACTCAATTCGCATTTCTCTCCGTCCAAGTCCGAGAACTAAAAGGAATTATTTTTTTTAAACACATTATCCAATAGCAGATTGTTGACATGAGTCATTAAGACATTCTTGAACTTATGTATTATTACCAGAGATGCTTGTTCCCAATTCAGCCTTTCAACTATTTCCCCCCCCTAATTTAAAAAAAAAACCCTACGCGAAATCAATGGGGATCTCTACCCGGTGTTTTTTAAGAAGTTCTTACTGAAATATATGTTGTAGAAAGTGAAAATGTGGGGTAGGGGTGGAGGGTGGACATGGCCTGAAGTAGTCAAAATAATAAATTTTCTTTTTTCCTAAAGGAAATTTCAGTGTACTGCTCAGACAGGAATGAACGAGAGTCTGAAGCGAAGGGGAAAAAGGTTCTCAAACAACAAGAGTTCTAAACTTCAGAAATAAATTAATTTTAAACCACAAAATGACCCAATCTTTGTATCTTTAAAAATTAATCCCAAGCTATTTGAAGGACGCATCACCTCTAAGTTGCCGAGCCAGAGGATAGCTGAAATAGTGCCAAAAATGCCTTCCACGATATCTGGCGGGATGTGGAGGACGTTAAATGCGAGGCGCAAGTTGTCGAATTTGGCGGCATCGTCCACCCCATCAATGAGCGCGCATCCCGACTGATTCAAGTAGTTGTACTCAGACGCGGGCTTCAAGTGGAACTGGTCGCGAAGTTCGGAGATCTTCTGCAAAAATTACAAAGTTCTGGAATGAAAATGATTCAGGAGGCGGGAGGTGGAGGGTTATCAGAATTACTTATTGTATTAGGCTTAAAACAACACTCAATAATAGTAAAGCTCGTTTTAAATGGCTCTATGCAGTTGGAAACAAGTTTGAATGAATGAAATAACCATCCTCGAGGTAGATTATCAAGATGGCCTTGAATCATTAAAAATAATTTCAAACAATACAAAATGCATCAATCCAAGATACTTATCATCATTCATCACATTCACTAGAACAATCTCAGAGACGGTACCTGTGCCCCAGCCACCAGTTGGTAAAAGACGTGGTAATTCCTCTCGTTGGGGCCTTGAAATGTGATCCTAGACTGCTCCAGCAAGTAATCTTGCATCACGCATCCTTTAATGTGCCACGACTGGTCGAAACACACCTGCATGAACTTGCCAAAGCGACTGGAGTTATCGTTACGAACCGTCTTCGCATTACCTGAATCGAGAAGAAAAAGAAAACAAGAAGATTAGACATTAGAGAAGGTAGCATAAGCCATATATTGTTTACTGATAAAAATTTGGAATGTGAATACTTATTCTTAAAGCTATGGACAGTGATTGAGAATGTATGTGAAATATATCTACAACCTGAACCATTTACTTTCTATTAGGGAATTTAATATGGCATTTCACTTAACACCAAAGTATGGGATTTTTTAGGGCATTCGTCTGGCGACTGCATGCAATGGGCATAGTCCCCGAAATTATATAGTAAGCTTATTTTAAAATAAAAAGAAAGAAAAAAAAGACGAATATCCAAATAACATAAAAAAAGCCAGCACCAAAAGAATAACAAAACTACAATAGAATGGAGAAAGAGTCTTCGCAATAATGTTCAGATGAGGGTTACATCAGGTGGCAATGCGTGCCACGAGTGTGCGCAGGATTTGGAGGAGAGAGAAAACGATTTGAAGCCGTCGAGGCATTGGGAGCAGCCACGGGGCAATGGCGCGCAACTTTAGGGGCTCATCGGCCGTCTCCGATCTCGTTTGCCATGCAACCCTAAGAGCTGACCTGATATTTGTCATGTAGTGAGATTGAAGGAGGAAGGGCGTAAAGCGGGTCATCCAGTCTTTGCAGATTATTTCGGGTCCTTATCAGCGCGTTAAATTTCCCGTAATCCCTACATGTCAAAACGTCTGCAGAAAACAATCTCGACAACCTCCAGACAGCCGTGGCGCCACTATAACTATGAAGTATTGAGACATAGATTCAATGTTTCGAGGGCGCTCTATCAGTTGCTAAAATTAAGAATCCAGAACCTGAACCGAGGACCACGCGTAATCTCCCACATCATGCAGTGTATTGTAACTGCTTGGCTGTTAAGACAAAGCAAGGCCAGGTAGAGCCCTTTCGGCTTCACACAAGGGAAAGAAGGCGCCAAAGCCGCTTCCTCTCTCAGAGTTGGAGCCATCCATGTACATTGGCATAGCGTGTGGTTCAAGAGGTTTGAACGCAATATTCAAACCTCTATAGAAGCCTTGGGGCAGAGGCTTGGCAACAAACGTGTAGAGGTGGTAGCCTCCAGGATGGCGTCGTGGGCAAAACCAAAGGCGCCACCGAACCGAGAACTACATCAAGCACTCGTTTTTGTTTTTTTTTAGAGCTCATCTGGCGACTGCCTACATGGGCATTAGTCGCCGTATTAAAACTGGCCTAGTTCTAGGCTACTTTAAAATAAAATTAAACGAAAAAAAAAAACCACCCTAAATGGGGGAAAAGAAGCAAGCTCCTGCATCGGGGGGAGGTCCCCCCGGCGCAGGAGCGTGCAACCTAAAGGAAAAAAACAAAACAAAACAAAAAAAACAAACCCTGCTTAAATAATAGAGAGAAGGCCGGCCTCCCCCCAAAAGTCAATAAGTCCACCAGTCGATGTGCACGCACTCATCCCGAGTACAAGGGACAGGCGGTAGCGACCCCGCCCATCCCGGTACCGGGACAGGTGTCGTGCGCGAAGATCACCCAGACTGGAACATTCGACAAGAATGTGGCGAACAGTCTGAAGGACGACGCAGTTGTCGCAATAGGGCGCTGGCGAGCGCACCATCAGATAGCGATGCGTCACACGAGTATGTCCGATTCGGAAACGACAGAAAGCGACCTGAAGCCGTCGCGGCATTGGGGGATAGGTCCATGGGAACAGTCAAGGCGCAATGGCACGCAACTTTAAGTTCCCTTCGACCGTCTCCCATCTTCTTTGCCAAGCAGTCCGAAGAGCTGCCCGTATTCCTGCCATGTAGTCAGTGTGAGCAAGAGCGAAACGCTGGTCCGGTCGCAGTCCTCGCGGACTCATCGGCGCGCTCATTCCCCGCAATTCCTACATGTCCAGGAACCTAGCAGAAGATAATCTCGACATCTCCCCGGCTCGCCAAAACCGTAGCGTCAAGGATATCGCGAACCAGGGGATGCGGAGATTCCAATGCCCCGAGAGAACTCAGGGCGCTTTGTGAGTCGCTATAGATAACAATCCGGTCTCCGAACCGGGCACGTCGCGTAATCTCCCGTACCGAGTGGTGTATTGCCACCAGCTCGGCAGTGAAGACAGACGCAGCGCCTGGTAGAGCCCCGCTGACTTCAAACAGAGAGGATACGGCGTGGAAGCCGACCCCCTCTTGGGACTTGGAGCCATCCGTATACACTGGCACGGTTGCAGCGTGACACGATGTGTGCTCTAAAAAGTTCGAACGCAATACTCCCGGCGCATTACAAGCTTTGGGAGCAGAGGCGTGGCGACAAATAGCCAAATGTGGTACCCTCCAGGGTGGCGTCCTGGGCAGAACCAGGGGCAGCACCGGCCCGAGAGCTATATCTGCCTCTCGAAGGAGTTTCGTGGCCCTAAACCCAAAGGGCTTAGGGTATGACTGGCGTCTCTCGGCGGCATAGGCACCATCGAGATAAGCTGCGGATGCAGTGAGAGCTGTTGGAGACTGAGGAAGGCGCCGGGCTCGCGTGTACAGGCGAGTGATGCACTGCACCCGGCGCAGAGCGAGTGGCATCTCCCCAGCATCGACCAACAGGCTCTCAATGGGGGAAGTGCGGAAGGCGAAGGCCGTATTGATGGATCGAATCCACCTTCCGCAATAAACGCTCGGCTGCGGATGCATAAAACTCGCATCCGTAGTCGAGCTTCGAACGAACAAAGAATCGATAAAAAAGTAGGGCAATAGCCCTATCAGTGCCCCAAGCGCTGAACGTCACGGAACGGAGAATGTCCATGGCGCGGGTACAAGAGACCCTAAGGCTGCGAATATGAGCCTCCCAGGTGAGGCGTCGGTCGAATACAAGACCAAGGAAACGGTGCGACTCAACCACATCCAGGCGCACCCCCATTAAGAAAGAAATCTGGGTCGGGGTGAAGCCGTGGATGGCGGCAGAATTGCACCACCTTGGTCTTGGCCAAAGAAAACCGAAACCTGTGCGCTTCGGCATAGCGAGAGACGCGGTGCAATGCCTGTTGGAGTTGACGCTCCAGAGTTGGCATCTGGGCCGCGACAAAAGAGATCGAAAGGTCGTTCACGTAGAGCGTAGCGAGAACATCTTACGGCAGCACCGAGGTGATGCCGTTAATGCTCAGGGCAAAGAGTGCGACACTGAGGACACTTTCCTGCGAGACACCCTCTTCAGGCTCCTTTGGGCCGGAGAGGGCTCCCCCCCACCCGTACGCGGAATCGACGATCTCGCAAAAATTCAGATATAAACATTGGGAGGCGTCCCCTCGCCCCCATCGTGTGGAGAGTCTCCATGATACCGTATCGCCATGCGGTGTCATAGGCCTTCTCCAGATCGAAAAACACCGTGGCCTAGTGCTGTCTACGAAGGAAAGCCTCGCAGACGGCATTTTCCAGTCGGAGCAGAGCATCCGACGTGGAGTGGAACTTGCGGAAGACAGATGGCCTCCGCTGTCCAGGAAAAAGGCTAATCTAACATTTACCAATTTCTCCATCAACTTGCACACGCAAGAGGTTAGAGAGATTGGGCGGAAACCGGTCGGAGTAGAGTGATCTCTCCCCGGTTTGCAAAAGGCAAGCACAGTAGCGATTCAACAGGTGTCTGGGAGAAGACCTTCCACCCAGATCATGTTGAACAAATCTAACAGAAAGGCCATGCCTCGCTCACCTAGGTGTCGAAGCATGGCGTACGGGTCATCGTCCGGACCATGGACGGTGTCCGCGCACGAAGCGAGAGCGGAACGCAACTCGCTCACAGTAAACTTGTCGTTGAAGGGTTCTTCGCCTCTGGAGGTAAAGTCCAGCCGGCAGCCTTCCGCGACATCACGACGTGCATTGAATGCTGGCGGAGCAGCATCACGGCTAGAGAATGCGGAAAAAGCGGTCGCTAAGGATTCCGCCACGGACGCGGGGTCCGAGATTGCGGTCCCATTCTCCTGGAGAACGGGAGGGGGGTCCTGCGAGAACTTGCCCCGAATCCTTTTGACTCGCATCCACACCTCAGCTAAAGGGGTCTTCCAGTTAAGTGAAGACACGTATGCCCGCCAAGAAGAGCGGCGGGCGTGCTTCAAAATATACCGGAACCTAGCCCTAGCCCGACGAAATTCAGCGACAGTGGAATCGTTCGGGCAGCGCTTATAGCGCATCTAGGCATAACGCTTCTGTTTGAGGGCCGTCTCACACTCGGCCGACCACCATGGGAGTGGTCGGCCAGACGTCCTAGGAATAGTAGTCAGGCCCACGGCGATGAGGTTACCGGAGAAGAACTCAACGGCCTCATCTACCGACCTAAACTCCTCGAATGAGATAGAGAATTCAATCATTTCATGAAATGCAGGCCACCGCGCCCGCGCCAAGCACCACCGAGGTGGGCTCTCAGGCGGCAGTTGCCCTGAAAATGATATTTGAATGGGGAAGTGATCAATACCATGGAGGTCATCGACCACCCCCCAATCAAAATCCGGCTGTGCATCCGAACAGCACAAAGATAGGTCAAGGCAAGAAAATGAGGCGGTTCTCGGACAGTGATGCGTAAACTCATCCACGTTTAGGACACCCATCTCAAGCTCTTCGATCAGATCGGCAAGGACTTGTCCCCTGGGATTTATGGAGTAATCTCCCCAGAGAGGATCCCTGCCGTTCAGATCTCCAAGCAAGAGATAGGACCTCGGCAACCATGCCACGACGCGGCGGAAGTCCCCCGCGTCGAAGTCAGCTGACGGTGGAATGTACGCAGAAAAGAAAGTATACCTCCTATCCAGGTGCAGCTGCACAGCCACTGCCTGAAAGGAGGTATCTAAAGAGAAAGGAAGAACGGAGACATCATGCAGGGTGTAAACCGCACATCCCCCAGCCCGGCCATCCCGCGGTTGTGGGGTTTTAGCCGGGGCTGGGTATGAACCCTTTTTGCCGCCAGCTTTACCAGGGGAGCGCCCGGGTTGGGTAGAGCCGGCAGAAGTGCTCCGAATTGGCGCGGAAACAACCGTGCTCGTTGGCCTAGATGGGCCAGGAGCAGAGGGTGCCTTTCTAGCTATTGAGGCATATGACATCCCAGGCAGAGCCGGGCGCGCCAGGACCAAGTCCTTAGCCGCGCGGAATGAGAGTCGATCCTGGGCCTGAACGGCCAGGATTTCTTTCTTAAGGAGATATGCACCACATTGCTTCGAAGAAGCGGGGTGCGGCTCTCCGCAATTGACACACTTAGCCACACACGATTTGGACTTATCGTGTGCGACCTTGGAGCAATTTACACAGACTTCGGGTGACCCCAACTTTGCACGTCTACATGAGCGATTCGTATGGCCGAAGCGGTGACAGTAATAGCACCGCCGCGGCAGAGGCACGAATGCCTTCACGCGGTAGCGGTACCAACCGGCACGCACCGACTCAGGAAGCTTGTCACAGTCGAACGTGACGAAGAGTGTAGGGGTGGGTCTCGAGGCCCCTCCCTGTTTTCTCATCACACGTTCGACCTTGACCGCCCCATGGTCAGCCAGCTCTAGGGTGATGTCCTCAATGGAGTAGTCAACGAGTTCCCTCGCATAAACTACTCCTTTCACAAAGTTCATGGTAGAGTGCGGCGTCACACTCACCGGGGTGCCATGAAGTGTCCGAAGAGCACTTATCTTGGCCGCCTCGGCGGGATTCGTCGCATTCGCCAGAAGGCTCCCGTCCGAAAAACGGGTCACCTTCGGCTCTCTACCAATTGCACTAGCTAATCCTCTCGTCTGATGGATCATGTTGCCCTTGGACAACATGGTGCCATCAGTGGAGCGAATAACGAGGAAGCGCTTGAAGCCAGCGGGCTCGAAAACGCCAGGTAACCTCTGAATGAGGGGCTCCAATGTCATCGAGGCTCCGCCCTGTGCACTCTTGGTCTTAGTCAGGGGAGCCGCACACGGGGGGTAGAGGGGCCGGATGTGCCGATCTTGGCTTGGTCACCTACCAAAGTGGCAGCAGACCCATCCGTCCCCGCAGCCCCCGCGGATGGAGAGGAGCCCCGAGTCTTTTTGGTCTTTCTAGTCTTTTTATTCTTCTTTTTAGGAGAGGAGGGCGGGGAATGAACCCGCTTCTCACCTCCGCCGGCAGAAGCCCCCATGCCAGATGGACCGGCATCAGCCAGGTCCCTCTCCGAAATGGAGAAGGTCCCGGTAGTCGTAGGGGCACCTGTCGGGGGAGATCTCTTCCCTCCTTGTACTGCCTCGGATCCCTCAGCCGTTTGAGGAGGACCTTGCATATGGGCGGATTCGGGTTCGTTGCTTTGCGCCGAGCCTGGATTCCCCCCCCCCCATGGAAGGCCCTACCGTCTGAGGCTGGGGTTCCTCAAGGACCATGTGTGTCACAGGAGGGGCCTCCAGTTGGCCATCCCCTTCCAAGACATCGCAGGTCCAGTTGGCTGCATTGTCACTACTCTTGTGTGGGGAGGCACAGGCGGCCTTGACCCCGGCAAGGTTCAATATTCTTGCCAGCAGGTCTTTTGAGGGAAGCGACCGAAGGGCCTGGCTTCCCTCTTCCCCCTAAGGGGGTTTGCCCTACCGAGCCGCTTACACGAGGGGCGGTCGGCAGTGGGCTGCCTGCTGGCTTTCTTGGCAGTCCCCTTGGAAAGAAAAGTTGGGACTGCCGCTGGAAAAGGGGAGGTGCCCGAAAGCACCTCCAGAAAAGGGGGTGAGGGGGAGTCCCCTGCACCCGTAAGCGAAGGAGAGGAGTAAGCCTCCTCTCCGGTTAGAGAAATATGGAGGGTTCCCTGCGCAAGCACAGGGGAACAGACCTCCATCTTTTCTGTGGAGCTGCACGATGGCGGCTCCGTCGTTCTTATAGGGGTAATTAAGGGGAGATGGTTTTTTTTTGCATCATTGGGCATGGTGAGCCTCTTTGTTTTACGGGACGCAATCGCTCACCACCTTTTGCAGTAGCCCGCACTGCAAGAGGTGCTTACAGTCCCGGCAGAGCCAGGCGCCGCCATTTGGGACCACCCCTCCCACCTGGTGGCCTGGCAGTCCTTCGGCATGGCGGCTACACCTTGAACACGGCGTAAAAAAGATAGATTTTGAAGACGAGAGGAAAGTGGATGTGAGGAAGGTATGGGTGGGGATGAAGCAGGTTGTTAAAAACCAACCACCCCAGACCGGAGCTCAGGGGTTAGGGAACATCGTCCCCTCCCCCCTCAGCCCCGATCCGGGACGGTTGGCTGAGAAGAAGGTCAGCTTCTACCCTGTGAAATTAGAGGCTAACCAGAGAAAGTTGTGGGAGAGGTTGTATGAAAAGCGAGGAGGTAGGATAGGAATACAGGCTATCTGAAGGAAGGAAAAGAGGCTAAGCTGGGGCCGGACGGGGCGCTGGATCCCGTCAGCACGGCGGCCAGGATGGCAAATCGCCGCGCCCCTTACGGGGTCAAGCACTCCAAGGATTTTCCTCGTCCTAAACCCAAAATGCTCGGGGTTTGATTTGCGTCTCACAGCTGAATAGGCAGCGTCGAGATAAGCCGCTGGGTTCGAACGTACAAGCGCATAATCCTTTGTGTACTGCGTAAAGCGAACGGCACCTACCCAACATAGACAAAGAGGGTCTTCATAGGGTATATGCGAAAGGCACCGATCCCCACACAGAGACAAGTGTAGTAGATCAAGTCCAACTTTCGCAATTCACGCTCAGCTGCGATATTCGGCTCCCTACCGAGAACCCTACCTAATCTCTGAAGCTGATGAAACATCTTTTGGACTTGAGTCATCGGGAGCTCGTGTTACATCGAAAGGATCTAGCCCAGAAGAGGACTTAGGTGTGGTGGGTCTCCAAATGAGTTAGTTTTCACTCCCAGGGAAAATACTGTTCTCTGTGGCGTGGGTGCCTTTGGCTCCCTGCTACCCACTTGGGGAGTCGCCTCCATCTGGCAATACCTCTCAGGTTGTCGGGGATCGCGTTCTGGGGATCACTAGGCCTGTGGCCTATTCGTGGATGATGCGTGGGGTCGGTCGGCCCGTTGACCTTTTATCGGGAGAAAGTGGGGGTGGGGGCACACCGGCCGGCCCATAGCAAAGTCACGACAGGAGAGTCCAAGAAGTGGGGGGGGGGGAGGGCAACGCAATCCATCGCCCCTCTGCCTGATTTGCTTCTGTGTACTTTTTCCGGTCTTGGCAGGGCACGGGGGAAAAGAGAATAAGGGTTCGCTCTTGATCCAATAGTGGTCGTTCGATGGCGATTCAAAGAAAGGGAAGAAACCCCCTCAAGGAAGCCTACTCTCCGCTAGAGAAAATTGAATGGTGCCCTGATAAAGCACTACGGTGGGACTCTTTTATACAGGTGAAGCTGCCGGACGGGAGCTCCAGAAGGGGTAAACTGGAAACCCCTTTACCAATAGAATGGTAAGAGGGGACATCCCCCTCAAATAGACGTTTGTTGTTGTGATCCTCACCAACCTCAACATCAAGGTTGGCCTAGGTTATGATATCGGGAATGTAGTCCGAATTTTTAACATTTGCCAACACACACGAAATTTTGACCAATAGTAATGAAAACGGGGTTGGGGGCCTATATATCGCGTCCAAGTGATCAGCCCATTAGGCGCAGGGAAGGGGTTATTGGGGCGAAACCTATCTTCCCATTATTCGCACCGCAGCACCCAGAAACTCTTAAGGCTTGTTTCTTGCAACCTGCACACGTTAAAGGATGTTTAGACAAGTTCCAAAGCATCTTTTTCTGACACACGAGGTAGTTGGTCAGGTCATTTAACTTAGATAATATCAATAAGGAGATCCTCTAAGAAAAGGGGTGGCTAAAGGGAATGGGGAACGCACCAACTCGTCCATGCCTGGTACGAGTTCAAGTCAACCTGGTAAGCCAGGCAATCCCTATTGGCCATCGGGGAGTGAGGACGTGCTACACCTCTAGGTAGTAAGTGGAGCAGTATATACAAGGCATATCCCTGAGACTAACATCAAAGGATTTTATTTAGTGTACAATATCAAGATGAAATACTTAATGGTTTTATAATTGGTCTGGAAATAGTGTTGTCCTTTAGAAAATTGTAGTGAAATAGATCCAGCTTCTCTCCAGCAATCCCCTACTTAAGAGAAGGTACGCGAGAACCATTACCTGCTAGAAATGTCGTCCACTTGGAGAAACAATTAATAAATGTAGAGAAACAAGCTTATTGAAAAAACGGTTAATTTGGAGTTTATGCCCACCCTCGAATTTTGTGGGCGTTTTGTTATAAATATCTCTATTCTAAAAGAATACACAAATGCTTACTTAACTTCTTAATTTGGGCAAATTTCTAAATATGAGGTTATGGCAAAAAATAGATTGGCCGCCATTTTCGCCATCTTGTCAGTTATAAATGGATTTAATCTATCGAAAGAAACGGTTCCGTAGAGGGCTTATGTAGTTTAGCTTTGTTTTTTTTGTTAAGCCTTTAAAATATTTATTTTCTAATTAAGATGCTATAATAGTGTACTTACATGATTCGGCAGTAATTTTCCTCGCTCAAGGCCTAGTCTAGTCTAACCTAAAAACACCTAGTTCCATTTTAATAGGATCATTGTGTATTATACATATATCATTTTGAAGGGAATTTTTTTTTTCTGAATTAAAATATAAGTACTTTTAATAATAACCAACTTTAAAGAAAATATCATTGATTTAAGTAGCATTCGGGGATGAGGCTTATATGTATGAAATCAAGCTAAACACTATCAAAACTAGGGGAGGCCTAACGACATTTGGCAATCGCGATTTGGATTCGAACCTAAGGTTAGGCTTTCGAATTAGGAATATTACGAGGGTTTTTTTAATTTGAGAGGGGTAGGGTGGCAACTCCCCACAATTAAGCGAGGGATATTGGGGCGAAGCCCCCCATTTCGAAATTACCTTAAAAATTATATATAATACAATATGATGCGATTGCAATAGGCTAACAAAAAACGCCCCCCAAAAGCACTTTTTTTTAATTTGCTCATTTGTCATGCCATGTCGCCTATTCTATGCAATCGTTTCATGGAACATTTTGAAGTGTGTCTACTCCCCCCGATTTTTCCATCCCCAAATTTTGTTTTGGTACATATATGTTGATGACGTCATATCGATGTGGCCCTTAAATCAGCTAGCATCTTTTGATAGGTTCTTAAATAATCTTACCGTCTAAACCCCACCATAAAATTCAAAGTTGAATGGGAAAATAACAATTGTTTACCTTTCCTTGACGTTAAAATTGTAAGAGTAAATGACCGATCTACCTTTACTGTTTACCTAAAAAACACCAATTCCAATTCTTACATTCATTTTTACTCATGTCATGATATTAAGGTCAAAAAAGCCATTGTAATGTCCATGTTTTTGAGACCTTTGAGAACGTGTGATCCATGTTTTTTGTCCGATGAAATTACATTCATCATCATCATCATCATCACTAACTATAATTTAAGAAGGAGATTTTTTTGAGTATTTGAATAATAATTTCATCTTAGTTTGGTTATGACATGTTTTTTGTATCAAAGTTATTTCTAATAATTCTTTAATAATATAAAAAACAAAATGGTGAAGTTCAGAAATAAATATAAGTATCGAAATTTTGTGAATGTTTTAAAACCCAAAGAATTACAGATGGTGAAGTTCAGAAAATTTATAAAAATTTAACCATAGCTGGTTTTTTTTTAAATTTTAATCTTAGTAGCGAAGCGCAAGCTCCCCGTAGGAGGGGAGTGGCGAAGCCAAATTGCCTGGTTGATATTATAAAAGAATTATTAGAAATAACTTTGATACAAAAAACATGTCATAACCAAACTAAGATGAAATTATTATTCAAATACTAAAAAAAAAAATCCCCTTCTTAAATTATAGTTAGTGATGAAGATGAGGATCACAGGAATAAAAATCATAATCCGTTTTTATAATCATATATGATAAGAAGACGATGTAAGATTCCTTCACATTTTTACATATGCGTAGGCATTCAAAACAAGCAAAAATTCAGTGCTTTGATAGAAAAAAACTTTAGAATTTATATTTTGGCTGCAAAATTGGCGATTAAGCTAAAGAATGGGCACCGTATTATATATGTTGTACTACATGTTGTAATTGTCCAGATGGTCTAAAGGAAAATGGAAGATTTTAAAATTTGGAGTGCCAATGGTTTGGCGTGAACCACAAGATTATATCACTGACTCTTATTTCTGTTTAGTGGACATTCGGTAATTGATGTAGTTAACCTGAATAATGTAAATATATAACAATTATTTTTAGAAAAAAATGACAGCAATTGAATATAAGAAATAAATAATTCACATATTTCTTTTAATTCCAGGTAAAACTACCCAGTGTATGTCATCTAGTGTTTATCCCACCCCCTTCGCTCTACATTCCATCTGTACCTCACTCATCCGAAATACCAATACCACAAATACCTGCCGAAATATTACTTTGATTCAGATGATCATATAGATGAGCATGCACAGGATAACTTATATAAGGTCCCGGAGAGAGATTCTTCTTCAAAACCCATGTCATCAACCCGAGTAAACTGATTTGTTTCGTGTCTTAGGTTTGAAAAAACGAGCGAGCTTTTTGTCTCGCTGCTTATGGAGACAAAAATTTGGATAAAGATGTTCGCATATCAATTCTTATATATCGTTCTGACGAATACATGAAAGTTTTTCAATGTTAAACAATTTGTGTTTTTGCAATGACATTTTAGGACATTTTGAAGAGCTAGATTTGCATTAGGATCCTAGCCAGTGGAGACTTTTCATCGATGCGTAGCTTTAGGGTACTCATTAAGTATAATGAGCAATACTAAATGGTATCCCGTCGGGTTACACGGTTTGTTTTTTATGCAAGGGGTACATTTGTGCTCAAGCAGATGATTACACACGCTTTCAATGGCCACTTCGGAACGAGTCAATAGTTGTCCCACATAACATCGTTTGTGAACCATTGGATAAATAGCTAAATAACTAATAATTCTGCCCCTCTTCATATAAAAGTAGGACTCATGAAGCAATTTGTCAAAGCCATGAAGCATGTATGATCAACCATCTTTCGCATATCTCAAAAGTAAATTTCCAAAGCTTAGTAAAGCATATGTGAAGGGGGGTCCTTTGTCAGCCCTCAAATTTGTCAAATAAGGCTGCAATTTCCTTCATTAGCATCTGTCTTTCTTTCCAGAGAATGCAGCAGAAGTCAGCGATGAACATGGTGAAAGATTTCACCAAGATATCGCTACTATTGAAAACAGTTACAAGGGAAAATGGAACCCGGTGATGTTAACCGACTTCTGCTCGAGTTCCCAAAGAGATAAGCCGGATAATACACATCAAAAAATTAATAAGACAATTTAATTTTTTTTTTTTCAAATACTCTAAAAGAATGTTTAGTTCAGTTATTTTGGAATCAAAATTTATAATGGCTAATATCAGTTAGAAAATGTATTCAAATAAACATTTAATTAATCTTATCGATATATTTACGATATCTATACGCATTAACTACATACTTTGTTTACAAATTACTGCTAAACTTTAGACCTACATATATAAATTATCATGATTTTCAATATTTTATTAATCTGCAATTCTCAATTTATGAAAATGAATGTCATTCTCGTGATCTACATATAAAAGTACCCTAGATCATTTTTTCGTCTCGTCGTCAAAACTGTAATTAATGAAACATGATTTCTTCGTCGCCAATTACCTTTTAACTCTTTATTAAAAATAGCAACTTGTGGGGGAGAACAAAGACAACCGGGAAAGGACTAGGTGGGAGGAAACACAAGAATTGAACGAACAGAAACTAGAAACAGTAAAAAAATATTAAAACTAGAGAAGGATAATGTTTGTTATAACAAACAGCTTTACAATATTGGCGCATGGACATGAAATATCTGGAACTCTGTTGTAGCCATCAACACGACCCGAGAAACTTCAGAGCCAACAGCCAAGAACTTACAACCAGCTTCACCCACTGCCTTACCGAAGGCTTCCAAGATGGTGTTGGCTTCGAGAATCTGCTGCTCGATCCAAGTGGACACCCCGGTTGTGACGCTGCACAGGTACTGGAGAAGGAACTTGGTCGTCTCTGTTTTGCCAGCACCGGACTCGCCCGAAATGACGCAGCTCTGGTTCTTGTCCGAGCTCTGCAGAGCCCGCAGCGAAGACTCGGCAAGGGCGAACACATGGGGCTCCTCCTCCATCAGTTTCTTCCCTTGATACCGCTGGACGCATTCCTGCATTGGAGATACGAGTCATGAAGCCAAACTCACGAAGTTATTGGACCGAGGGAAACAGTAATTGAAAGAATGAAAGAGAAAATAGAGAGAAAAGAACAAGTTAGTTAATTAATCGAGTAAATGATTATAGTTTTAAAAAATAAATTGGGGAAACAAGGGTAAGGACGTAGCTGAAACACAGGAAACAGCTATAATGACGAGGGTATGATTTATTTTAGGGCAATTCTTTGCCTGGCACGTTCACTAGGCTAATAAAATACAAAGACAAACAACAATTAATAAAGGTACAATTGAACAACTAAGAGGTAAGCGCATATGCTTCGGGTCCACCGAAGTACATAAAGGGACCCAGGTCTGCATTTTTTTTCAAAAACTCTAGAAAACAACAAACAGGGGTGCAAGAGCGCCAAGTACCAGAGAAGGACAGTAGTGATCCAAGTCGCACCTATACCGAGACGGGTACCATGCGCGAAGCTCTCCACATTTAACAAGCACAATCCTCGTATAGTTCGAGGTGATTTTCCATCAGATAGCATTGCACACCGAAAGTGTGCCTGATTCGGAGGCGACAGAAACTGAGTTGATAAAGTCGGAGCATTGGGGATAGCTTCACGGTCGTAGTATGGCTGCAAAGGCATGCAACATTAAATTCTGGGTTACCGTATCTTAATTTCTTGTTGTGCAGGTCAAAGGGATGTCGCAATCTCTGTCCTGCAGTTAGTGTGGGATTTTTTTTTTTTTTAAGGGGTTATCTGGCGACTGCCGACTTAGGCATTGTTAGTGTGGGAAAGAACGAAAATCCGATAGGGCGTGTCTGTGCAAAAGACTGGCACCCTGATCACCTAGCTACGTATCAATGGACCCAGCAGGAGATAATCTCAAACAAACCAGACGAGTAGCTATGGCGTCACAGATAATATGCACAAGAATATGCGCTGATTCCCTAGCTCCACATGCACTTAGCACGGTAATTTATATGAAATGGAATATTACTAGTATTATTTTTTTAGCGCATTCATCTGGCGGCCGCCAGTTATCGTGAGCCGACGGAAATACTAAGAAATTAACAAAATAGTTCAAATTAATAAACTATAAACCAAAACAAAATAGACAAGCCAATGTAGCCTAGGGGAAGTATGCCTCTCTCGGTGAACTAAGCGACCAAACGCCAACACACCAAAATCTGGTGAATATGAGCGCGACCCCAGCACAAGGAACAACCGAGCGCGACCCCAGCACAAAGAACAACCGGAAGCGACCCCGCTCGTCAAAGTAGATGGGCAGGCAGCGAGCGGGATACTACGAACCAGGTTGCGGTAACATTAAAGCCTTGAGAACTCTAAGAGTGCTTTGTTAGAAGGTACACCGCGTAATCTCCCGTAGCAAGGGGTGTATTGCAAACAAGTCGGAAGTGGAGAAAGATGGAACCCCGCTGGCTTCGAACAGAAGCGAGACAGCCTGAGACTAGACACACTATTCAGATTTGTAGCCGTTCGTGTAGCCTAGAACAAACACAAGCACGTACGATGTGTGCTCCAAATATTTCAACGAATATATATATATATATATATATATATATATATATATATATATATATATATATATATATATATATATATATATATATATATATATATGTGCCGAACAGTTTGGGGAACAACGCAGTCGTAGCAATAATGCGCAGGCAGCACTCCATCAAATGGCGGTGCGTCCGGCGAGTGTGTCCAATTCGGAGACGACAGAACGCAACCCGAAGCAGTCGCGGCATTAAAGGGTAGGTCCCTGGGAACAGTCGCGGCGCTATGGCATGTAACTTTAAGTACAACTCGACCGTCTCCCATCTTCTAGGTCAAGCCGCACGGAGGGCAGCCCGTATTCCTGTCATGTAGTCGGTGTAAGGAAGAGCGAAACGCTGGTCTGATCGGCCTGTCCTCGCTGACTCTGGCGCCCTCATTCCCGGCCGTGAAGACAGACGCAACGCCTGACAGAGCCCCGCTGACTTCAAACACAGGAAATAGGTCGTGGAAACCGAACCAATCTTTGGACTTGGAGCCATCCATATAGACTGGCATAGCTCCAGTGTGACAAGAAGTGTGCTCCCAAAAGGCCGAACGCAATATTCCCGGTGCTGTAGAAGCTTTGGAAGCAGAGGCGTAGCGACAAATAATCAAAGTTAGTACCCTCCAGTGGTACGTCCTGAGCGTTAGAACCAGGGGCGCCAACGGCCCAATAGCTATACCGAGCTCTCGAAAGAGTTTCCTAACCATAAACAAAAAGGACTTAGGTTATTACTGGCGTCTCTCGGTGGGAGAGGCACCATCGATATCAGTTGCGGATGCGGTGAGAGGTGCTAGCAACTGGGGGAGGCGCCAGGCTCGCGTGTACTGGCGAATAATGCACCACGTGGCACGGCGCAGAGCGAGTTGCATCTCCCCAGCAAAGACAAGTAGGATCTCAATGAGGGAAGTGCGAAAGGCACCGGTCGCCAAGCGAAGAGGCCGAAAGGGTGGATCGAGTTCACATTCCGCAATACACGTTCGGCTGCGGATGCAGAAAACTTGCATCCGTAGTCGAGCTTCGAACGAACAAAGGATCGATAAAAAAGTAGGGTAGTAGCCCTATAAGCGCCCCAGGCACTTAACGAAACAGAACGAAGAATATCCATAGTGCGGGTACAAGAGACCATAAGGCTGCGAATATGAGCCTCCCGGGTGATGCGTCTGTCAAAAACAAGGCCCAGGAATCTGCGCGAGTCCACTACTTCCAGGCGAACCCCATTGAGAAACAAGTGTATGTCAGGGTGCAGCAGTGGATGGAGGGAGAAGTGCACAAGCTTAGCCTCGGCCAAGGAAAACCGAAGCCTGTGCGCTTCGGCATAGCGAGAGACACGGTTCAATGGCTGCTGGAGTCGACGCTCCAGAATTAGCATCTGGGCTGCGCCAAAAGAGATCTAAAGGTCGTCCACGTAGAGCGTAGCGAGAACATCTTCCGGCAGCACCGAGGTGATGCCGTTGATGCTCAGGAGAAAGAGTGTGACACTGAGGACACTTCCCTGCGGGACACCCTCTTCCTGCTCCTTTAGCCGGAGAGGGCCCCCCCCCCCCGTATGCGGAATCGACGATCTCGCAAAAATTCAGATATAAACATTGGGAGGCGTCCCCTCGCCCCCATCGTGTGGAGAGTCTCCATGATACCGTATCGCCATGCGGTATCATATTCCTGTCATGTAGTCGGTGTGAGGAAGAGCGAAACGCTGGTCCGGTCGCAGAGTCCTCGCGGACACTTTGGCGCACTCATTCCCCGCAATTGCTACATGTCCAGGAACCCAGAAGAAGATAATCTCGACATCTGCCCGGCTCGCCAAAACCGTGGCGTCACGAATATCGCGAACCAGGGGATGCGGAGATTCCAATGCCCCGAGGGCACTCAAGGCGCTTTGTGAGTCGCTATAGATCACAATCCGGTCTCCGAACCGGGCACGTCGCGTAATCTCCCGTACCGAGTGGTGTATTGCCACCAGCTCAGCCGTGAAGACAGACGCAGAGCCTGGTAGAGCCCCGCTGACTTCAAACAGAGGGGATACGGCGTGGAAGCCGATCCGCTCTTGGGACTTGGAGCCATCCGTATACACTGGCACGGTACCAGCGTCACACGATGTGTGCTCCAAAAAGGTCGAACGCAATACTCCCAGCGCAGTACAAGCTTTGGAAGCAGAGGCGTGGCGACAAATAGCCAAATGTGATACCCTCCAGGGTGGCGCCCTGGGCAGAACCAGGGGCGCCACCGGCCCGAGAGCAATATCTACCTCTCGAAGGAGTTTCCTGGCCCTAAACCCAAAGGGCTTAGGATATGACTGGCGTCTCTCGGCGGCATAGGCACCATCGAGATCAGCTGCGGATGCAGTGAAAGCTGTTGGCGACTGAGGGAGACGCCGAACTCATGTGTACAGTGAGTGATGCACTGCACGCGGCGCAGAGCGAGTGGCACCTCCCCAGCATCGACCAACAGGCTCTCAATGGGGGAAGTGCGGAAGGCACCGGTCGCAAGGCGAAGGCCGGTGTGGTGGATCGAATCCACATTTCGCAATAAAAGCTCGGCTGCGGATGCATAAAACTCGCATCCGTAGTCAAGCTTCGAACGAACAAAGAATCGATAAAAAAGTAGGGCAGTAGTCCTATCAGCGCCCCAAGGGCTGAATGTCACGGAATGGAGAATGTCCATGGCGCGGGTACAAGAGACCCTAAGGCTGCGATTATGAGCCTACCAGGTGTGGCGTCGGTCGAATACAAGACCAAAGAAACGGTGCGACTCAACCACATCCAGGCGCACCCCATTAAGAAACAAATCTGGGCCGGGGTGAAGCCGTGGATGGCGGCAGAAATGCACCACCTTAGTCTTGGCCAAAGAAAACCGAAACCTGTGGGCTTCGGCATAACGAGAGACGCGGTTCAATGCCTGTTGGAGTCGACGCTCCAGAGTTGGCATCTGGGCCGCGACAAAAGAGATCGAAAGGTCGTCCACGTAGAGCGTAGCGAGAACATCTTCCGGCAGCACCGAGGTGATGCCGTTGATGCTCAGGGCAAAGAGTGTGACACTGAGGACACTTCCCTGCGGGACACCCTCTCCCTGCTCCTTTGGGCCGGAGAGGGCTTCCCCCACCCATACGCGGAATCGACGATCTCGCAAAAATTCAGATATAAACATTGGGAGGCGTCCCCTCGCCCCCATCGTGTGGAGAGTCTCCATGATACCGTATCGCTATGCGGTATCATAGGCCTTCTCCAGATCAAAAAACACCGTGGCGTAGTGCTGTCTACGAAGGAAAGCCTCGCCGACGGCATTTTCCAGTCGGAGCAGAGCATCCAACGTGGAGTGGAAATTGCGGAAGTCGCACCGTGCGGAAGACAGATGGCCTCCGTTGTCCAGGAAAAAGGCTAATCTAACATTTACCAATTTCTCCCTCAACTTGCACACGCAAGAGGTTAGAGAGATTGGGCGGAAACCGGTCGGAGTAGAGTGATCTCTCCCCGGTTTGCGAAAGGCGAGCACAGTAGCGATTCGCCAGGAGTCTGGGAGAAGACCTTCCACCAAGATCCTGTTGAACAAATCTAACAGAAAAACCATGCCTCGCTCACTCAGGTGTCGAAGCATGGCGTACAGGACATCGTCCGGACCATGGGTGGTGTCCGCGCACGAAGCGACTGCGGAACGCAACTCACTCACAGTAAACTTGTCGTTGACGGGTTCTCCGCCTCTGGAGATAAAGTCCAGCTGGCAGCCTTCCGCGACATCACGACGTGCATTGAATGCTGGCGGAGCAGCATCACGGCTGGAGAATGCGGAAAAAGCGGTCGCTAAGGATTCAGCCACGGACGCGGGGTCCGAGATTGCGGTCCAATTCTCCTGGAGAACGGTAGGTGGGTCTTGCGAGAACTTGCCTCGAATCCTTTTGACTCGCTTGCACACCTCAGCTAAAGGGGTCTTCCCGCTAAGTGAAGACACGTATGCCCGCCAAGAGCGGCGGGCGTGCTTCGAAATATACCGGAACCTAGCCCTAGCCCGACGAAATTCAGCGACAGTGAAATCGTTCGGGCGGCGCTTATAGCGCATGTAGGCATAACGCTTCTGTTTGAGGGCCGTCTCACACTCGGCCGACCACCATGGGAGTGGTCGGCGTGCAAAACGGTCAGACTTCCTAGGAATAGTAGTCAGGCCCACGGCGATGAGGTTGCCGGAGAACTCAACGGCCTCATCTACCGACCTAAACTCCTCGACTGAGATGCAGGCCACCGCGCCCGCGCCAAGCACCACCAAGGTGGTCTCTCAGGCAACAGTTGCCCGGAAAATGATATTTGAATGGAAAAGTGATCACTACCATGGAGGTCATCGACCAACCCCCTATCAAAATCAGGCTGTGCATCCGAACAGCACAGAGATAGGTCACGGCAAGAAAATGAGGCGGTTCTCGGACAGTGATGCGTAAACTCATCCACGTTTAGGACACCCATCTCAAGCTCTTCGATCAGATCGGCAAGGACTTGTCCCCTGGGATTTATAGAGTAATCTCCCCAGAGAGGATGCCTGCCGTTCAGATCTCCAAGCAAGAGATAGGGCCTCGGCAACCGTGCCACGACGTGGCGGAAGTCCACCACGTCGAAGTCAGCTGACGGTGGAATGTACGCACAAATGATAGTATACCTCCTATCCAGGTGCAGCTGCACAGCCACTGCCTGAAAGGAGGTATCTAAAGAGAAAGGAAGAACGGAGACATCATGCCGGGAGTAAACCGCGCATCCCCCAGCCCAGCCATCCCGCGGTGGTGGGGTCGCAAGACCCATATACCCAGGGAGGGCGGGCAGGGGGCACGCGCCTAGCATGGTCTCCTGCAAAATGATAGCTAACGGGAAACGGGACGAGACGAGCCTCCGCAGCTCCTCCCAGTTGGCCCGGAGTCCACGGCAATTCCATTGAAGGAATATGCCCTTCAGGCCTAGCTCGGAGGAGAGGCGGGGGCCCTTCTCCAACTGAAGACCCTCACGGGAATGGCCGTACGCTTCCCGAGGGCAGAACCCCGGGCGCTGTTAGACGGAAAAAAGCGCTAAAGGCGCTGTCGCCTTAGAGGATTATTGGGAGAGGTAGGGCTCGCCAAGCGAGTCTTTTCGTCCCTCCGCCTCGAAACCTTAGACGGGCGTTGCGGCTTCGGGGGCGGGGGGCCCTCTTTTCGAGGAACCACCGTCCCCGAGCCACTCGTTCCACCTTGGGGCGTGGGCGAAGGAGCCGAAGCACCTTTGTTGCTGTCCTCCTTTTGGGGGACAGCTTTAGGAACCCCGGAAGATGGCCTGGCGACCAACTCCAGGGGTGTTGCCTCCTGTGAGTCTAACGACTCGGTGGAGGCGCGTCGCCGTTTTGTCTTGCGGGAAACGACAGCAGAGGGAAGAGAAGGGGAGCCCTGGTTTTAGCCGGGGCTGGGTCTGAACCCTTTTTGCAGCCAGCTTTATCATGGGAGCGCCCAGGTGGAGTAGAGCCCGCAGAAGTGCTCCGAATGGGCGCGGAAACAACCGTGCTCGTTGGCCTGGATGGGCCACGAGCAGAGGGGCCTTTCTAACTATTGAGGCATATGACGTCCCAGGCAGAGCCGGGCGCGCCAGGACCAAGTCCTTAGCCTCGCGAAATGAGAGTCGATCCTGGGCCTGAACGGCCAGGATTTCTTTCTCAAGGAGATATGCACCACATTGCTTCGAAGAAGCGGGGTGCGACTCTCCGCAATTGACACACTTGGCCACACACGATTTGGACTTATCGTGTGCGACCTTGGAGCAATTTACACAGACTTCGGGTGACCTCGACTTTGCACGTCTACATGAGCGATTCGTATGGCCGAAGCGGTGACAGTAATAGCACCGCCGCGGCAGTGGCACGAATGCCTTCACGCGGTAGCGGTACCAACCGGCACGCACCGACTCAGGGAGCTTATCACAGTCGAACGTGACGAAGAATGTAGGGGTGGGTCTCGAGGCCCCTACCTGTTTTCTCATCACACCTTCGACCTTGACCGCCCCATGGTCGGCCAGCTCTAGGGTGATGTCCTCAATGGAGTAGTCCACTAGTTTCCTCGCATAAACTACTGCTTTCACAAAGTTCATGGTAGAGTGCGGCGTCACACTCACCGGGGTGCCATGAAGTGTCCGAGGGGCACTTATCTTGGCCGCCTCGGCGGGATTCGCCGCATTCGCCAGAAGGCTCCCGTCCGAGAAACGGGTCACCTTCGGCTCTCTACCAATTGCACTAGCTAATCCTCTCCTCTGATGGATCATGTTGCCCTTGGACAACATGGTGCCATCAGTGGAGCGAATAACGAGGAAGCGTTTGAAGCCAGCGGGCTCGAAAACGCCAGGTAACCTCTAAATCAGGGGCCCCGATGTAATCGAGGCTTCGCCCTGTGCATTTTTGGTCTTAGTCAGGGGAGCCGCAACCGGGGGGCAGAGGGGCCGGATGTGCCGATCTTGGCTTGGTCGCTTGCCAGAGTGGCAGCAGACCCATCCGTACCCGCAGCCCCCGCGGATGGAGAGGGGCCCCAAGTATTCTTCGTCTTTTTGGTCTTGGTCTTTTTCTTTTTTGGAGAGGAGGGCAGCGAATGGAACCGCTTCTCACCCCCGCCGGTAAAAACCCCCAGGCCAGATGGACCGGCCTCAGCCAGGTCATTCTCCGAAATGGAGAAGGTCCTGGTAGTCGTGGGGGCACCGGTCGGAGGAGATCCCTCCCCCCCCCCTTGTACTGCTTCAGAAACCACAGCCGTTTGAGGAAGACCTTGCATAGGGGGGGGATTCGGGTTCGGTGCTTGGCGCCAAGCCCGGATTCCCCCCCCATGGAAGGCCCTACCGTCTGAGGCTGGGTTTCCTCAAGGACCATGGCTATCTCAGGGGTGGCCTCCAGTTGGCCATCCCCCCCCCCCCCAAGACACCGCAGGTTCCGTTGGCAGTTCGTCACTAGTCTTGTGTGGGGAGGCATGGGCCTTGACCCCGGCAAAGTTCAATATTCTTGCCAGCAGGTCTTTTGAGGGAAGCGACCGAAGGGGCCTGGCTTCCCTCTCCCCCCTAAGGGGGTTTGCCCTACCGAGCCGCTTCGATGTGGAGCGGCTGGCTAAGGGCTGCCTGCTGGCTTTCTTGGCAGTCCCCTTAGAAAGAACACAGGGGACTGCCACTGGTAAAAGGGAGGTGCCCGAAAGCACCTCCAGAGAAGGGGGTGAGGGAGAGGCCCCATCACCCGTATGCGTAGGAGAGGAGTAAGCCTCCTCTCCGGTTGAAGTGATATGGAGGGTCCCCTGCGCAAGCACAGGAGGGGGGCCCTTCATTTTTTTTGCTGGAGCTGCCCGAGGGCAGCTCCGTCGCTGTTTCAGGGGAAGTTGGGGATTGTTTTTTTTTTATTTTCATCATTGGGCATGGTGACCATTTTGTGCTACGGGACGCAATAGTTCATCACCTCTTGCAGTTGCCCGCACTGCAAGAGGTGCTTACAGGCCTGGCAGAGCCATGCGCCGCTATTTCGGACCACCCCTCCCGCCTGGTGGCCTGGCAGTCCATCGACATGGCGGCTCCACCTTGAACACCGCGTAAAATCAAGGATAGACGGTAAAGTGAGGAAAAGGGATGTGAGGAAGGTATGGGTGGGGATGAAGCAGGTTGTTAAAAACCAGCCACCCCAGACTGGAGCTCAGGGGTTAGGGAACGTTGTCTCCTCGCCCTTCAGCCCCGATGCGGGACAGTTGGCTGAGAGGAAGGTCAGCATCTACCATGTGAAATAAGAGGCCACCAGAGAAAGTTGTGGGAGAGGTTGTATGAAAAGCGAGGAAACAAGTGTTTTGAAGGAAGGAGAAGAGGCTAAGCTGGGGTCGGAAAGGGTGCTGAGTCCCATCAGCATGGCGGCCAGGATGGCAAATCGCCGTGCCCCTTACGGGGCCAAGAGATCGAAAGGTCGTGCACGTAGAGCGGCGAGAACATCTTCCAGGAGCACAGAGGTGATGAGGTTGATGTTCATGGCAAAGAGTGCGACACTGAAGACACTTCCCTGGGGGACACCCTCCTCCAGCTCCAATGGGGCGAAGATGGCTCCCCCCCAACCGTACGAGGAATCTACGATCTCGAAAAACACCGAGGCGTAATGCTGTCTACGAAGGAAGGCCTCGCAGACGGCATTTTCCAGTTGGAGCAGGGCATCCGACATGGAGTGGAACTTGCGGAAGCCGCACTGTACAGAAGACAGATGGCCTCCGCTGTCCAGAAAAAAAAGGCTAATCTAACATTTACAAATTTCTCCTTCTACTTGCACACGCAGGAGGTTAGAGTGATTGGGCGGAAACCCGCCAAATCTAACAGGAAGGCTTTGCCTCGCTCACCCATGTGTCGAAGCATGGCTTACGGGACCATCTTCTGGATTAGAGGCGGTTTCCGCGAAACAAGCGAGAGCGAAACGCAACTCGCTCAAAGTAAACCTGTCGTTCAAGTGTTCTCCGCCTTTGAAGGTAAAGTCCAGTCGCCTGCATTCAGGGACATCACGACGCGCTGTTTATGCTGACGGTGCAGCATCCCGGCTAGAGAATGTAAAAAACCGCTCGCTTAGGATTCCACCACGAAAGCGGGGGCCGAGATTGCGGTCCCATTCTCCTAGAGAACGAGATAGGGGTCCAGTGAGAACTTGCCCCGAATCCTTTTCATTCGGTTCCACACCTCAACTAGAGGGGTCTTTCCCGTTAAGTGAAGACACGTATGCCCCCGCCAAGAAGAGCGGCGGGAGTACTTCGAAATTCGACAACTGTGAAGTCATTCGGGCCGCGCTTATAGTGCATGTAGGCATAACGCTTCGGTTTGATTGCCGTCTCACACTCTGCTGACCACCACGGGAGTGGTCGACGTAAACAACAGCCAAAGTTCTAGGAATAGTAGTTATGCCCGCGGCGATGAGGTTGCCGGAGAAGAATTCAACGCCCTCATTAACAGACCTAAACTTCTCGACTTAAGAGAAATCAGTCATTTCCTGAAATGAGGAGCACCGCGCCAGCGCCAAGCACCACCGGGACGGACTCTCGGGCGGCAGCAACTCAGAAAATGATATTTGAATGGGAAGGTGATCAATTCCATAGAGGTCAACGACCACCCCCTCCTATCCAAATTCAGGTTGTGCATCCGGAGAACACAAAGCTAGAACGAGGCAGGACAATGAAGCGGTTCTCGGGCAGTGATGCGTAAACTCATCCACATTTAGGACACCCAGCTCCAGCTCGTCTATCAGGTTAGAAAGGACTTGACCCTTAGGATTAATAGAATAGTCTCTCCAGAAGGGGTATCTACCGTTCAGAACTCTGAGCAAGAGAAAGGGCCTCGGCAAACGGGCCACCACGCGGTGGAGGTCACCCGTGTCGAAGTCTGCTGACGATGGAATGTACGCGGAATTAACAGTATACCTCCTATCCAGGTGCAACTGCACAGCTACTACATGAAAGGAGCTATCTAAAGCAAATATAAGAACGGAGACATCATTACGGGAGTAAATCGCGCATCCTCCTGCCCGGCCCCACTCTCGTGGTGGTGGTGTCGCAAAACCCTTATATCCTGGGAGGATGGGTATGGGGCACGCGCTCAGCATGGTCTCCAGCAAAAATATAGCCAACGGGGAACGGGACGAGGCGAGCCTTGATAGTTCCTCCCAGTTGACCCGGAGTCCGCTGGAATTGCATTGAAGATATACGCCCTCCAGGCCTAGCTAAGAGGGGATGCTGTGGCCCTCTTCGAAGAGGAGACCCTGGCGGGAATGGCCGTACGCTTCCCGGAGGCAGAACTCCGGGCGCTGTTGGCCTGACAATGCGCTGAAGGCGCTGTCGCCTTCAAGGACTGATCAAGGGAGGTTGGGCTCGCCATGCAAGTCTTTTCCTCCCTCCGCCTCGAGACCTTAGGCGAGCGGGTAGGCTTCAGAGGCGAAGGTCCCTCTTTTGGAGGATCCACCGTCTTCGGGACACCCAGCTTACCACTGGGTGTGGTCGAAGGAGCCTAAGTTCCTTTAGTCCTGTCCTTCTTTCTGGGGTTCAAACAGAGTCTAACGACTCTGTTTGAACCGTTTGTGCCGCGAGCTTTATGAGGGAAGCGCCAGGGAAAGGTAGAACCCGCAAAGGGTCCGAATGGGCGCAGAAACGACGGTGCTCATAAGCCGGGGGAGGGGGAGGCCATGCACCACATTGCTTCGAAGAAGCAATGTGGTACACTGCAATTGTGACGGGACGCAAACGCTCATCACCTTACGCAGTAACCCGCTCTGCGAGGGGTGAATACAGGTCAGGCAGAACCAATTGTCGCCATTTGACTCCACTCCTCCCGCCTAGTAAACTGGCCTCCCATCAGCATGGCGATTCCACCTTGGGAACGGCTTAAAATTGATAGAAAGAGAAAGGAGGAAGACAGGGTATGTGAGGGAGGTGTGGGTGGAGATGAAGCAGGTTGTTAAAAACCCACCACCACAGGCTGGACCTCAGGGGAGAGGGAACATTGTCCACTCTCACCTCAGCCCCAATCCGGGATAGTTGGGCGAGATGAAGCTGATCGGAGGCTACCGTGTGAAATTCGTGGCCAAAAGAGGAAGAGGCTAAGCTGAGGCCGGAAAGAGCATAGAGTCCCGTCAGCACGGCGGTCAGGAAGGCAAATCGCCGCGACCCTTACGGGGCATGCAAAAAGATACCTAACGGGTAACGGGAGGATACGAGCCTCCGCAACTCCTCCCAGTTAGCCCGGAGTCCGCGTCAATTCCACTGAAGGAATATGCCCTCCAGGCGTAGCTCGAAGGAGATGCGGGGCCCTCTCCGAAGAGAAGACCATCAGGGAAATGGCCGCACGCTTCCATGAGACAAAGCTCCGGGCGAGGTTGGCCGGAAAATGCGCTGAAGGCGCTTTCGCCTTCGAGAACTGATCGAGGGAGGTTGGGCTGACCATGCGAGTATTTTCCTCCCTCAGCCTCGAAACCTTATTCATTCGGAGCGGCTTCGGAGGTGGGGGTCCCTCTTTTCGATGATCCACCGTCTACGACCTACCGGCATCCCTCGAGGAGGGGAGAGGGTCACGTATAGTGACCACCTGTAAGCTTGATATGCGTGCGCGCAGGACTTTGAAGGGCACGGGCTGACGGGCCCGGCAAAACCAGCTGCCGTCATTTGACGCAACTCGTCCCGTCTAGTGGCCTGGCAACCCATCGGCATGGCGGCGCCACCTTAGGCACGGTCTAAAAAAAGATAGATACTCAAAGGAGAGAGAAAGGGGATGTGAAGTCTCCCCAGAAGGGGTGTCTACCGTTCAGATCTCCGAGCAAGATAAAGGGCTTCAGGTAACTGTGCCACGATACGGCTGAAGTCATCGTCATCGAAGTCGGCTGACGAGAGGTGCGCATAAAGAACAGTATACCCACTATCCAGGTGCAGCTTCACTGCACTGCACTGCACTGCTACAGTCTTAAACGAGGTAATTAAGCAAAGACAAGAACGGAGAAATCATGTCGGGTGTAAATGGCACATCCTCTTACCCGGGCCCCATCCCATGGTGGTGAGATCAGAAAACCCTTATCACGGGAGGATGGGCAGGAAACACGCGCCCAGCATAGTCTCCTGCAAAAAGATAGTTAAGGGGGAGCGGGAGGAGACGAGCCTCCGTAGCTCGTTCCAGTTAGCCCGGAGTCCGCGGCAATTCCATTGAAGGAATATGCCATCCAGGCCTAGCTCGGGGATGCCGGGCCCTGTTCGAAGAGAAGACCCTCACGGGAATGGCTATACACTTATGGGAGGCATAACTCTAGGCGCCGTTGGCCGAACAAGCTGCTAACGGCCTGACGCCATAGAGGACTTATCGGAGGAGGTTGTGCTCGCTTTGCGAGTCTTTTACTCCTTCCGCCGCAAAACCTTCAGTAGGCGAGACAGCTTCGGAGACGGAAAGAGGAAGATGGCTCCTTTGAAGGATACACAGTCTACGAGCCACACAGTACAGCCTTCGGTGGGAAGGTAGGAGCATAAGCTACTTTTGTTCTCCGCCTCCATTCGGGGAACAGTTTTAGGAACCCCAGAAGACGTCCTCGCGACAACCTTGAGGGGTGTTGCCTTCTGCGAGTCTAACGACTCGCCAGGACCAAGTCATCAGCCTCGTGAAATTAGACAATCAGTATTCTGAACGGCCAGGATTTAATTCTCCAGGAGATACGCACCATATTGTTTAAAAAAAAAGCGGGGTGCAACTCTCTGCAATTGACCTACTCGACATTACACGATAGGGATTTATCGTGTACAGCCTTGGAGTAACTTACACAGACTTCTGGTAAACCCGACTTTGCACGTTTACAGTAGAGATTCGTATGGCCGTTGCAGTGGTAGAAGTAACACCTCCGCGGCAGTGGTGCAAATGCCTTCATGCGGTAAAGATACCAAATGGCATGGACTGACTCGGGGTCGAACGTGATGAAGTGTGTAGCGGTGGGTCTCGAGACCCCTCCCTGTTTTCTCACCATACGTTCGACTATGACCATTCCATGTTCGGACAGCTCTAAGATACTGTGATTTATGGAGTAGTGCACGATTCCACTCGCATAAACCACTCCTTTCATGAAGGTCACCCTCACTGGACCGTCATCAAGTGTTCGAAGGGCATTAATCATGGCCGCTCCGGAGGGATCTGACGCATTCCCCAGAAGGTTCGTCTCCGAGAAACGGACACCTTCGGCTCTCTACCAATCAGCTAGCTAATACTTTCCTCTGATTATTTATGTTACCCTGGGCCAACATGCTGCCATCAGAGGCGCGAATAAGTAAATAACGTTTGAAGCCAACGGGCTCGAAAACGCCAGGTACTGACTAAATGAGAGGTTCCCCTTAGAGCACGTGCGACTATGGTCTTATACTGGGACCCCCTACCAGGGAGCGCCGCAGGGTTGAACATGCCGATGTTGACTGGTCGCTTACCGAAATGCAAGCGGATCCGTTCGTCTCCAGATCTCCCGGGAGTGAGAAGAACCTTTAATCTTCTTCGTGCCTCTTTGTTTTCCTGGAGAGGGTGGGAAATGAACTCTCTTCTCTCCACCGCGGGAAGGAGACCCTATGCCGGATGGACCGGCCTCGGCATTTTTGAGATAGGTCTTAGCTGTCAGGAGGGCACCAGCCGGGGAAGGAGGATCCTCCTTTCCTTGTGAGTCCTCGGTGGCCCAAGCTGTCTAAGGGAAAGCTTGCACAGGGGCGGACACGGGTTTGGTGTTTGTCACCGAACCCGGCTTCGACCTCATGAAAGTTCATGTCTTCTGAGGCTAGGTCACCTCTGGGACTATGTCCATCGCAGGGTTTTTTTTGTTTTTACAGTTGTCACCATGATTAGACTTAAAAATTAAAAAGTGATCTTCATAGAAAGTAGATACTATGACCTCCCAATGAGCTGTGAAGAGAAAAGACTCCATAGGATCAGAAATTACAGAATATGATCATTTACACATAATCGGTCCCAGTCCAGCGTTGATGGGCTTTGCCGCCCTCCCCCTTCCCGCCATTTCGGCGAAATTGTCCTGGAAGTTTAACCATAAAGGATGATGCTGGCGTAGCCACCCTATATCTGTACTGGAGGAAAGTGAGCAGAGTCGACGGGCAAACCCCGTACCCAATACTTGCCCTAAGTAAATTAGTGATGTGAGAGAGCGAAGGGAAAGCGCACCAACAACTTTCCCAGGCCCCATCACAGAGTTCGAATCAATCCAGTGACAACGGGCTCGGCCTCCCTAGTTTGCACTCAGGCCGGGAGGATGTACAGCTACTCCAGGTACCGAGTGTAACAGGCTATACAGGGTATCCCCCTGTGGGGGCGGGGAGCAAAACACTGTGACATGGCACTCCACCGGGACTTGGCGTAAAGAAAATAGGGATAGAAAAGGAATATGGAGAGAGTAGAAGGTGAAAAGGGTGAGCATAAAACAGGTAAGTTAAAAGAAGCATACCCCCAAATACAGCCAAGTGGGAGAGTGTGTGCACCCCACCCACCTCTCACCCCGCCTCTATCTTGGCCCTGACCATGGGCGAGTTAATGGAAGCTGTTCGGCGAGTAGCATACAATTTAGCCGCTGGCCAAGAAAAATAGATAAAGGGCTGTTAAGGATGTCAAGAAGGAATAAAACTCGGGTAGTTTCAATCTATTTTAAGACTACCGGGGCACTGAGGCCGGGAAGGCCTGCCGCTCCTCCACATTCTAGATGTAAAAGTCTCCACGAGGCAACCCCTTTTAGGGGGGAGAGTGGACGAATGATAGTCGGATATCTCGCCTGCAAAATTATCCAGCCAAGAAAACAGGTGAATAAGAGGCAAGTAAAGAAAGTGGCGAAAAATAATAAAAGGGAGATGTGTAGAAGGCAGAGAGCCAACCTAGTTTGAGACTACCGGGGGCAGCCGGGCTCCCTCTGACACCCAGATGCGGGGGGTGACCAAATTAATGTCTGAAAGAGAACGATCGAAAATAGAGCAATAATTGTTTGCAATTTTCCACTTACCGAGGTGTAGATATCAAGCTCCTTGTATGGGTTGACGGCGATCAAAATGGTCCCGCTGTAGGTCTGGGCAATGAAATTAAGGAAAACAAAGGGAAAACACGAAATCAAGTCTCTTAAAACAAAACTAGCCACGCCAACTTAGTGGCAAGTTCTTTTTTTAAAACTATTTTACTGTTTTTTAAACTTTTCTTTTTTTTACTTCGTTTCTTTTTTTTTAACTAGCACATGATATTAACATTCGTTTCTACTCTCCACACCTGGATAAAGGCAGATTGGCGAACTACTACTACTACTACTCTCCAAAACCACAACGAAACCTGCATTTTCTCAAATGGCAATACCCCCGCTACAACTGAAACCTAGAGCAGCGAGACGCCCTCCAGACTCCATTGCCCCATGAGAAAGTGGGCCTCTCTCTTGGGTCATCTTTTTCCTCTTTTAAATCTCACACAATCTTTTTCGCGTGTTAAGATCCAGCAACGGGTGAAAGAGGGCGTTAACGTTTAAAAAAAAATTCTTAGTACTACACGCTTTCCCTTATCCCAATTTTACCGTTTTAGTCACGAACCTCTTAAAAAATTACCAAGATTCCTTGATGTCTTGTCATTTACACAACACACACCTTGTTTTCTTATAATAGGACTTTTCTCCGGCCCAACGTTAGATAATGCAATCCTCCTGGAAATTCTTAATCTCAGTACCTGCATTTTCGCAACCTATCCTTTCTAACTAGACTTCTGCCCCTTTGGTTTTTGTAACTTCAAATACTGTTTATAGAAATGCCACATAAACGCCACAACAGATCAATGAATTATGCTATGCAAGAGGAATTCGAAACGTCTACAAGAACTGTCACTACAGATGATCGTATTGGGCTATGCAAGAAGAACTCGAAACGTCGACAAGAACTGTCACCACATATATATTTATGCTATGAAAGAAGAATTCGAAACATCTACAGGAACTGCCACTACAAACCATCGAATTATGCCACCCGACACGAATTCGAAACGTCTACAAGAACTGCCACTACAGATCCTCGAATTATGCCACTTGAGACGAATTCGAAACGTCTACAAAAACGTCAAAGACGCACGTGGAGTAGTTTTTCAGTATCTCAATGAGAAAAAGTTTCGGGCCGGACTCGTAGAATGTAGTGGCCGCGTCCTAAAATCTTAAACAGGAACTAGAGAATCTCCAGAAACTATTCATTGGTTGCGTTAGTCCGAAACACCAAAGGCTGCATCTTTTCTACCCTACATCTTAATGGATGCCACGACATTTCTGAGAAAGGATAAAACTCCTCGGAAGTGGTTTTAGTTAACTCGAACTAGTGTTAAATCCCATTCTTTTTTTAATGAAATTTAGTGTGCGCGTATATAACAGGCACAAAATTTGGGTTACAAATAATATTGTCTTGGTTAAAGAAAAAAAAATTATATAGATAACTATACCAAATAACTATTTCGCATTGCCAAAAATTCTGACTGTCCTGGTTTGGGGACACAATACATTTGTAATAATCCAGGTGTATTTATTGATTTATTTATGACTAATGATCCCTTAAGAGTAATCAAACAGTATACGATTTTTTTTTTAGTTGCGCGCGCACGAGTATAAGTTACTATGTATGTATGTCCGTAGGTCTGTCGGTGCGTCAGATGGTAACCATTTTACTTTTCAAAGAGTTTTTTGGCAACATCGTAACTATTCGGCCGATTCTAACGATATTTTAAACCCTTATGTTGTTTTATATTCTCTTTCGAATGATATAATTAGCAAGGTCCTCCCAAGGTTAGTCCGAGAATTATTGAAAGTTTTGAAGGTCATATTGTCAATAATTGAGAGCACGCGACCTATGTCTGTTGACCTTGTTAAAATTTCATCTCACCATGGTGGCAATTTCGACATGAGCATTATTTTATTCCTTATGAAGATACACAAATTGATGTTTATTTTTATCTCTTTAGCTTATTATTATCATGGCCTTTTTCCTTGTTTTGATTTATGTATTGTTCTTCCACCTGTCTGTTCCTCTCATCACTGGGTTTGGGGATTGGGCACCTATAATGTCGAGGGAAGTAAGAATACCATTACTGCAGTGTAAGCTGCGCGTCGTATTAGGAGATTAAATGTAACCATATATGCGAGAAATGTGTTGCCCGTTCTACAATGTCTTTAAAGGCCATATTCTAAGGTTCGGGGGATTAATTACTCCGTGACATGGGGGAAACTTCTAGGTGCCGGTTTCGGTGGTAACGAAGTATTCGAGCAGATAAATGTCACCCCGAGTGTCAAGAAGGCTAGTTTCGATGTCACCTTACGGTTTTATTTCCCCCTATGACAGAGGTGCATGGTAACGGACATTCGATGTAGGGTGCGATTGTAATGATTGTGTACATCTCCCTTCTATTAAGAGAAAAATCATCAGTAACATAGTTTTTTAGTAGTAACATCGTTAAATTTCCATCAACAAGGTTTATCCCCGCCCGCGGTTCCTCTTCCTGGTAAGAGAAACTCGCAAATTCCTCGGGAGCCGTAGAATTAATGGCTCCGCTTGCAAAGATAATAATCTCAGAAAAACAATTGGGTAAATGGATCTACTTGTTAATGGATTGATATCAAGAGAGGATGGATCGGTGCATTGTGTTGTTACTTAAAACTAAAAAGTGAAAACCAACGAGCGCTTATCCTCATCAAGGTTTGTAAGAATTTGAAGAATTTTATAAGATCTTTTGAAAAATTTGTAAGAATTTGAAAATCGAAGTAAAAGTGTGTGGAAGATATATAGAGTTGGGGCCGTGAAGGCACACAATCCTACAGATGTCAGCTGCACCAGACATCCCGCTTGCGGAACGGATGGCTCTGGTTCTTAATGGATTGTTTGATCTCGGAGGCCGTTGGATAATAAATGGCTGTTTGTGGAGCGATGGATCGCTTCAACTACTAATGGAGTGAGTGTTGCGATGGGGAATTTTGAGAAAGAACCTCGCCGAGGCCAATCGCACCGCCCGAGTGAATTTAAAATAGTTGCTGGGAAATTGCACAGAGGTGATGGGAAACAAATTGCTTCGTAATTGCGAGAGAACAGTTATAACGGCCATGTCGGGACAGCGAGAAAAGGTCAAGAGACAAGGGCGCAATAAACGGTAAACAGATTTTGCTGAACAATAGGGGCACGACGCCCAGTGAGACAAGTGAAGGCAAAATGAGTCTTAAAATGATCACGAAAGATAATGACAACATTTGGGAGATCCGAGTTATCGTAACCTCTTACGTTTCAGCGACAATAACCCCAGTGGCGCAAATCTGCCTCCTAAAAACCTCTTTGGGGGTATATCCCGGTATAGAGGACCCCATATATGAGAAAACTTAACCATGATGGGGACGGGGGGTCGGGGGGCGGGATTTCGATCATTGAGAGAGGGCACACAAAAAATCGAGGGAACTCCCGCCAATCATGGCGCGCAAGCAGTTGACACACTATCATCCAATCACAACAACGCGCTCTCTTCCAATTCCTTCCTTCGAAATACGCCTAAGGAGGTTTCAGTCCACATTCCCCTAACGACAAATGAGGGTGGAGAAGATTTCCCTTGATCCACGAAGGGTTCCCAGTACTCGGTGGTAAAACATATTACCACCGTTCTTCCTGCCCCTTCTTGCTAGCGACAACAGATCCGTGGTTACCCCGAGCTTTTCATACTGATCTTTATGTTTATTTCATTACCAAAAGACGCAGACACAGGAAAGGAACAATTGGCGTTAATATTTAATGAAACGGGAAAGAAAAAGATAATAGGACTTTACAATAACGATTCATCTTGATAGGAATTTCTTTTCTTTTTTTTCAATACGAAAACTAACATGGGAATGTGCGCCAGTCTGAGAGAAAAAAGGTCCGTAAAGGTCAAGTTATGGGAAGGGAAAACTGTGGAAGGTACATCAGACCGAGAAGCCAAATGAGGAAACTACTTAAAGCGTCATATAGGAGGGGGTGCAGTTCTCCTATAAATAAATAGAAATAACCGAGTATAATCCAATGGGGAAGGTTCATTCAGTCGAACATAAATGACGAATCCATTGAAGCAATCGTGGCCAACCCTAAATTTGGGGGCCTGTAGGAATTGTCGCATCACCAGACCTCTGGAGAAGGTACCTACAAGTAACTCCGAACGCGACCTCATGTCGAGGCATAAGGCAGGAGGAAAATATCCCCGAAGAATCCCCCCCCTCTCTCTCTCTCTTTCTTCCAAGTGCCCGATCTCGATCACCCTCGAAGGAGGAGTCAAGCGAGCCTTGCGAATTCGCGTCCCTTTAAGCCTCCGTCTGGATGCCGTCTCCACATTCGACGCCTCTGCCATGTGACGGCGGACAGGGCAACCCTTTAAAAAAAACTTTCACTCACGCTCGGTTCTTCTTATTCACTCTTTCCCTACTGCCTGTAATCAGAAATTTTCTCTAACTTGCTCACTACCCACCCACCCTGAAGAACGCCAGCGAATATGCGGGGTTACGACACAAAATGCGGATGTTTGTGCGGGCAACGAAATGACGGGATGGTGCATTAAAATACTGCGGCCCCTTTTTCTGCATTTGAAGTTCACACCAGCCTCAAACAGCGCGAGAGACTCGTCACAAAGCATGACCCCGCTTCCCTCCTCCGCCGTCCCGCATCGACAACCCATGAATGACTGGTAATCCTGAACTTTGAAGGGACGCTGAGGAGTGGGGATTCCTTCCCTCAAATATTGAAAAGATTCTTACCAGTTCTACCCAAGCATTTCTCCATCCATATTTCCTTTGACCCCCCCCCCCTATCTCACACACACACTATATATATATATATATATATATATATATATATATATATATATATATATATATATATATATATATATATATATATATATATATATATATATATATATATATATATATATATATATATATATATATATATATATATATATATATATATACACACACACACACTCCCCATCCCCGCACTGGAAGCTCCACCCCAACCACCCGACCCTCAAACCACGCCTCCTTGGGTAAGGGGGCGAGAGTTCAGAATCGATATTTGCGCTGGACTCTCAACTTTCGTTCAACGAGACAGCTGATCTCGCCATTGAGGGAATGGGATGGAACTACGCTTATCCAATGGCTCCCAACATTCCTCAGAGCACCATCACACCGAAACTCCTCTCCTCGACAAGCCACCACCTCTTTATAAAGTTTCTAAATTGACCACCAATATAGTCAAAAGCGAGCAACTTTTACGGCGCTACATTCAACTTACATTGGAAAAATTAAGATTTTATTGACAGCCAAAACAGGCTCAATTTTCCTAGTTTACCCGCCCAGCAGGATGAATTAAGCTCGGTGTTAAATTAGAAAGTAGTGACGCAAATCTTATTAGAGCAGACTTACAACATGAAATCAGCCCATTTCAGAGCTTCAATTTGTACTGCTGCAGAAGTAGTTGAAACATTTTCTTCTCTATACAATCGAAAGATTACTAAACTTAAGAGCGGGAAATAGCATAAATGGAGAAGCATCAATGTCAATAAGAAAAGGCCCAAAGCAAAATCATGAACACAACACAAAACGAGGAGACATCCTGCATCAGATAACTTTACCAACACGATAGGCTCAAAGAAGCACTTGATAACGTACTCAAATCAGGTCGTAAGAAAGACGGTCCCCGAATAAGGGGTAGAGGATCGGATACGAGCAAAAACAACATAAGTTAAAGAGAAGAATATAGATAAGGAAAACAATTCACTCAGAAACATACCTACTTGTTGCATCCATTTCATGACATTTAACACTCACTCAGTGAATTTTCGTCGGGTTTCCCGTAGATTGAACGCAACCATACAAACACACATGCATACATACAAGTTAGTTAAAATACGTACAGACATTGCTATGCAATTACTCATGCTAAACATTAGCCTGGACACACTATCATATAGGCATGCATTGTTTTGGCAATTACCAAAAAGAGGAACATCCATTAATAACAGGAATGGCATGAATATATATATATATATATATATATATATATATATATATATATATATATATATATATATATATATATATATATATATATATATATATACATTACATATAGGTGTTTCCATTATAGAGATTCTTGCATACAATGCCACACATACACCACAAATGTGTCAATATCAGTAGCAGTGGTAACCATTTGTGAGCTTGTTTTCATGGAGTCTGGATTCGCTGCGAGGGGAGAGGAAAAAAAAAAGAGCCGGTGGCTTACCCTCGGCCCGCGGACCTATAAAAGGGGAGAGAATGAGATACGAGGGGGTGACACTTCACCCCATCCCAACCCTCACCCTAAAGCTTAATCTCCCGCTTGTAGCTCTAATGTCTCTCTGAATGGAGAATAAAGGTACACTTCTTGGCCTCGAACCCAGCGAGTCGAACCTGACTCACTGGGTTCGAGTACCATAAGGAAGGGTCCGTTGTCTCATTATTAGTCTTAAGAAAAAAAATCCCTCGATAAAAAACGAAAAGGAACACCCAATAGAAGGGACAATATGAGGTACGTAAACAGTCAAAGAAAACGGTAAATAGCGAAAAGGAACGAAAGAAAACGGCAACGTGCAAGGAGCGAAAGACAATGAGATATCGCAAGGAGCGAAAAAAGGGGGCAAATCGCAGAAAGGAGTCAAAGAAAATGACAAATCGCAGGAACTGAGCGAAAGAACAGTAAATCGCAGGGAGCAAAAGAAACGGCAGGGAGGAGCGATAAAAAACGGAAAATTGCGGGAAGGAGAGAAAAAAACGGTAAATCGCAGGGAACGATAGAAAACGAAAAATCACAGGAATGAGCGATAGAAATGGGAAAAACGCAGGAAAGAGCGAAAGAAATCGGTAAATCGCAGGAAGGAGCGAAGGAAAACGACAAATCGCGGGAAGGAGCGAAAGAAAACGGCAAATCGCAGGAAATGAGCGAAAGAAGACGGTAAATCGTGGGAAGGAGCAAAAGAACTGTAAATCGCCGAAAGGAGCGATAAAAAACGGCAAATCGTAGAAATGAGCGAAAGAACGGTAAATCGCAGGGATCGATAGGAAACGAAAAATTACAGGAATGAGCGATAGAAATGGGCAAATCGCAGAAAGGAGCGAAAGAAAACGGCAAATTGCAGGAAGGAGCGAAAGAAAACGGCAACTCGCAGGAAGGAGCGAAAGAAAACGGCAACTCGCAGGAAGGAGCGAAAGAAAACGGCAACGGAGAGGAGGAAAAGAAAAGGGCAATTCGCAAAAAGGCGCGAAAGAAAAGGCCAGGGCGCAGTAAGGAGCGAAAGAAAAGGCCAGGCCACAGTAAGGAGCGAAAGAAAAGGGTAGGCCGCAGGAAGGAGCGAAAGAAAAGGCAAGGCCGCAGGAAGGAGCGAAAGAAAAGGCAAGGCCGCAGGAAGGAGCGAAAGAAAAGACCAAGCCGCGAGAACGAGAGAAAGAAAAGGCCAGGCCACAGGAACGATTTTTTTAGCACTAATCTGGCGACTGCCTCCTAGGGCATAAGTCCGAGTAATCCTCCTACAGCCTAATGTTGGGCTAATTAAAAAAAAACGTGCTGAAGACAACAAAACAAAAGAAATCTAAGAGAAACAAGAACCAAAGGCAACAAGCAAGAGAAGGAAGCAGGTTCCGGCACCGGGGCCAGGCCCGGCTCCCCTCGCATAGGGTCATGTGACGAACACCAAAAGAGTAAAATATAATGGAGGATTCCAACCTCTCCCAAAAAATCAGACAATCGACAAGTCTGTGTGAACGAACCCGTCCCGAGTACGAATGGCAAGCGGTAGCGAACCCCGGTACCGGTACCGGTACAGGTAAGGTGAGGGAAGATCACCCAGAATGTGAGGAACAGTCTGGGGGACAACGTAGGCGTGGTAATAAGGTAACGGTTAGCGCTCCATCAAATCGCAGTCTGTCCCGCGATTGTGTCCAATTCGGAGACGAAGATAGCAACCTGAAGCCGTCGCAGCATCGGGTGGTAGTCCATGGGACCAGTCTTGACGCAATGGCGCGCAAGTTCCCTTCGTCTATCTCTTATCTCATTTGCCCAGGCCGGAGGGGTGTCCTGATTCCTGCCATGCTGTCTGTCTGTTGAAGAGCGAAACGCCGGTCTGGTTGCCCAGCCCTCTTCGACATTCTCCGCCAAACAATATTTCTCTCCCATACATTATCCCCCACCATAGATTTCACTCCCATACATACCCATCTCATACATGGTCCACCACTACACAACCATCTAATAAAATGTCCACCAGCATACACACTCACCTTATGCATGGTCCACCAGCACACATCTCATACATAGTCTACCACCATACATAGCTATATCATATATGGTCCACCATCATCTCATTATTGGTCCGCCACTTTCACATCCATATAATATATGGTCCACCAACAGATACATCTCATATGGTCCATCACCACACATCAATCTCACTATGTTCTCTACCACACATCCATCTCATATGATCCACTACCACATATATCTCAAAATTGGAACACCACTACACACATCTATCTCATACATGATCCACTGCCACACATTTCCATCGCATAAATGGTCCGTCACATGGTCCATCAGCAGAAATACTCATGGCATATATGCTTGAGCTTCAGACATGCCCATATATATGGTCTACCACTGAAACAGACATCCATCTCATATGGTTGCCACCACAAATTCATCTCATACATGGTCCAACACCACACAGACCAATATGATATATGGTTCAGATCAAACTCTCTAATGCATGCTCCACCATTCCTCGTACATGGTCCATCATTGTACATGCCCCTCTCAAACAGTCTACCACTGTGAAAAACCCTCTCATACATGTTCCAACAATACATATTCCCCTCTGATACATCGTGTATCACCAGGTTCCATTCTGATACATGGTTTAGCACCACACAACTGTCTCGCACATTGACGCAATTACACTTTTCCCTTTCATACATGGCGCACCACCAAACATATCCCTCTCATTATGTTCCAACACCACACCTACCCATATCAATCTCCCAAACCATGGGTCAGCCATCCCATACAGCCCCACTAGATATACCCCCCCTCCTTCTCCTGACCCTTGATATATTACATAGTACCACAAATTCCCCTCTCATTCAGTGTAGCCCCATCCGCCATCATCTCGCCGAAGATACATTGTCAGGCCTGGCCTGCCATCCTTGCCAAATACTCCTGTCCCTTCTCAGTATAAGCCATTTAGTACATATTCCGGCTTTACATCGTTCTACCTCCACTACCCGTTCTGTAACACCCTGTCCTTCAGCACCCAGTCACTTTGCCTTGCTCTGCTGAGTTTTGTTTAGCGCAACCAGTCGCGTTGCACAAAACAATATCGTAAATGTGAATTCTGCGTCATAATCACATTTGAAGCTCTTTTCTACCCCTTTGACTCGCCATTCTGACGCCAGGGACTTTTTAACAACTTCACATTAAACAAAAACCAGCACTTTTTCTTCCAGACATATTATGGTCGATTTTTACCGTGCCGAACCGTACTTTGCTCCAGATTCTTCCGCGTTTTTTCAGTCAGCTTTCCACGCCAACATTCTTCACTCGCTTAACTAGAATTAATCCTCCAATTTTGGTGAGGTTAAGTTGTAGAGACGGTGGGCATTTCGCGCACTTTGTAAGGGCTGCGCTGGAGCTGTGTATATTATATATGTACTGATGCCGTATGTTTGGCGTTCCTAGCTTTCTCGAGCGCAGATCTCTCATAAAACCTACGTCGTTCTACCATTCTCCCACGTAGTGGCCTAGCGGCAGAAAGGCACGATACAAAGGATTCCCAAAATAACATTAATGAAGATGGAATGAGCGCCTGAATTTCGCCCATTGGTTAAAGCCTTTCGCACTTCATTTGACTCGAGCCAGTTCTACACAATCGACTGAGGAGAGCTGCCGGGTGTGCGTCGCCACGTCTGAAATCAAATTGGCGACGATCAAAAACAAATGATAGAAGCCTGGGTGATTTATTTCTCTAATATATCTATCTATATCTATCTATCTATATCTATATCTATATCTATATATATATATATATATATATATATATATATATATATATATATCTGTAGAGAGGGAGAGGTGAAGCTCCCTTGTCGCGGGAAGAGAGCTTGTGTGTACCTTTGACTTGTCGAGCTATGTCGGCGGAGGTACCTCTCTTTTGGGTACCCCTGGTCGGTCTTCCCTTGTCGATTTAGTCGGAAACGAGGTTCCAGACTAAGTGCGTCATTCTTTTTTCTACTCTATCCTTCTCATTTTTCACTTTTATCCTATCTCTTCAACTTATTATATAAAAAGAAAAAAAACTAAAAAAACAAAAACAAAACCCTATTACTATCAAGTCATTCTCACCCTTTTTTCAATCTTTCTAAATATAAGGACCTGGAAGCTACCTCACGCGTCAGAAGAGAAGCTTTGGAACCTCTATAAACAACACCAATCGACGCTCACTGGTTGCGAGAGAGTAGGACTAGAGGTGTCCTAGGCGTTGGGGCACGATGAATGGGATGAGGGTAGTGCCCCGTATAACCCCTTCCCTGGCGCGTAATTATTGACCATTCCCAGTGACCGTTGACGGGTGCCTCTGGTAGCATCGGTCCGAGGTGACGGCCCTTTGTTCCCATGTTGGCTGCCAGGCCAATAAAAAGCCTTGGGTCGAGTCTCTTGGTGTGGCGGGATATCCATTGAACGCTGCTCCGAGATCTTGGCCGTCGTGAAGGGAACTAGTATGAGTTTAGTACGGGGCGTGCTCCGTTGTTCACCTGGTGAGAAATCGATGGCCCCTTCAGGGACCGTCAGTGCTGCTTGGTTGGGAGCCACGGCACGCCGAGGTTTGACGACTCGGTCGGACGAACAGCAGCACATGGAGCGTGCCTTCTGAAAGATCCGAAACCTCCCCGATGGATAGGCGGAAGCGCCTCACGCGGGGAGAACTCACCAACCCCCCTTTTTTATCATTGATTGGTCACGAGTTTTCAGAGCGAGAGAGAGAAAGCGCTCAAAATGACAAGCAAAAGAGGACCTAGTCGTCTAAAACACAACTGTGCAACATGCCAGTTAGAAAAGTGGTGCGTTAAATTTCCGGAGGGCTGCTACTCAAAATGCAGCCCGGAAAGTATCTGCACTACCTGTATATTGACGCGAGAGGTGAAGAACCTGAAAGACCTCTATAGAGCCTCAGAGGAGAGAGCTAAAATCCTTGAAAGAAAGTTGGAGAAACTCTAAGCCCTTCACGCAGCTCAGATTCGATGCCTAGAAGAGGCAGCGCCCACTGACGTGTCGGAATCTCCTGGTACCCAAGCGGAGATTCCTGCATCATCTGAGGCTAACCTAGCTGAGGCGAGAGAAAGGAAGAAAAAGAAGAAAGGAAAAAAGAAGGTAAAAAATAAAAAAAATAAAGTTGAAACAAAAGAAAAACCAAAAATAGAAGAAAAACAGATAAACAAGAAGAAAAAGAAGGATAAGAATGTGGAGAGTAAAGAGAAAAAGGAGAGGCCTCTTCCACAAGGAACGACCCCGTGTTCAGAGACCAAGTGTCCGAAGGTCACCCTCATTGGTGACTCGCAAACACGGGATCTACAGCCGGTGCTAGCGGCCCGCCTTCGCACTAGCGTGAAGGTAAGCTGCCTGCCAGGACGGGGTAACCACAACATCAGAGTAGAGGCAGAGAAAGCTCAGATTTCTGAAAATTCAGCTGTTGCTCTGATGGTGAGTGGCAACGACCTCTACCTCAGAAGGGGTAAGGTTGGCCTCAGTGGTAAGACCATCCAAACGGTGATGGGAGCCGTGGATGACATAGGGCTTAAAACCCGCAAACTTGTCGTGGTTGGGATGCTTCCGAGAAGAGGTCCATCCCGAACCGCTCACAAGAGAAACGTCGCAGTGAACAGAAGGTTGGCGGATCTCTGCACGGTAGAAGGAGTCTTCTTCGTGGACCCCTATCGTACCTTTATCGGTAGAGACGACCTCTACCAAAGGGACGAGGTACATCTCTCCTATAAAGGGAAGGCCTTTCTCGCCAACCTAATTCAAGATATCGTGGAACGCACCCAAAGGAGCGTTCGAAACAGAGCGAAAGCGGACGTGCGCCAGCACGCCCGTGTCACTTCTGAAACAACCTTCTCGGAGGTCGTCCAAAAGGGTGTGACCACGAAAACAGAGAAGCCGAGAAACGGGAGAGCGTAGAGAGTCCTACACTAGGGGACTCCCTCAAAGTTCTGTTTAATGCGAGGTCAATCAGGAACAAGTTTCTTGAGCTCCGTGGCCTCGTAGCAACAGAAGAACCTGGGATGGTGGCCATAACGGAGTCGTGGATAAAAACTTCAAGCGGAGATTTTGAAGGTGAATTCACGATTCCCGGTTACCAGCTCTTCCTGAAAGATAGGCCAGACAGAGAGGGTGGCGGTGTGATGTTGTATGTCAAGAAGACTCTCAACTCTACGGATTGCAACATCGTATCCGACCATGAACTACTAGGTGTTGACCTAGAGATAAGTCCTGCCAAATACAGGACCCTGGTGCTTTATAGTCCTCCTGCCCAACTCGTTGAAAAGGACAGAGATCTGTACCAGCTACTAGGAGAACTTGTCGAAGACAGAGTGTGTATCGTCATGGGGGATTTCAACACACAAGTTGACTGGGAAACCAGAGAACCCTGTGGCCAGAACGCACTACTCCTGGAGTTCGCCAACAACGAGTTCCTCACTCAATGGGTGGGAGAGCCAACGAGAGCAGACAATATCCTCGACTTGGTTTTCACCTCTGAGGATGACATCGTTGAGGACCTCTCTGTTGGCGAAGAGCTCGGTGGCAGTGACCACCGACTAATTAGATTTGTAGTCAAAGTCCCGAAGGCAGGGCCTGCAACTAGTAAATCGAGGAAACTTGATTTAAGAAGAGCAGACTTTGCAGGTTTTCGTGCTGGACTGAGTGACGCGAGGCTAGAAGTGTGCGATGCTGTTGAAGACTCGTGGAATAGTTTCAAAACCACATTCATGAGTCTTCAATCGCGTTTCATCCCTCTGAAATGTTCCCGTCGGTCTTCTGTTCGACCAAAGTGGTTTAATCGAGAAATTGGCCAACTGCTTAGGGAGAAGAGAACTGTGTACTGGCAATCGAAGATCTCGGGTGACTTTGACGAATACCGGAGGCTATCCAGGAGAATGAAGTCCAGCATAAGGGCGGCTAAGCGATCTGAGAAATTCCGAGTGGCGAGACTGTAAAGAGAATCCCAAGGAGTTTTCGTATATGTAAACAGCCGTAAACCAATTCGTCGAACGATTGGCCCTTTGAGGAATGAGGAGGGGACATTAAAGCACTCAGATGCAGAAAATGCTAACCTCCCCAACGACTACTACTCTTCAATATTTACTGAACAGTGTGGTCCCATCCCCCAGCCGACAGATTCCTACTCGGGGGAAAAGCTGGAGGATTTGGACTTCACCGAAGGAGAAATAAAAAATAAGATCACTGACCTAATGACGAATAAGTCACCTGGCCCGGATGGGTTTCTACCTAAAGTGTTGAAAGAAGTGCGCGATTAAGTGTCACGACACCTGAGCGCAATCTTCAACATATCAATCCGGACCGAATGCGTCCCTAGAGAGTGGCGTGAAGCGGAGGTGACTCATATCTTTAAGAAAGGAGACCGTAGCCAACCGTCGAACTACCGACCTATCAGTCTGACTTCGATTGTCGGAAACTCATGGAAAGCATCATGGTGGACAAAATGACGTCGCATTTAGTCAAAGCTGCTACTGAGGAGTTCCCAGCACGGCTTCCGAAGGCAACGGTCATGCCTGACGAACCTTGTGGAATTCTTCCACTTCGTCTTCAGTGGGCATGATCGGGACAAGGCGGTGGATGTGGTCTACTTAGCCTTTCAGAAAGCCTTTGACAAGGTACCACACCGCCGCCTTCTCTGGAAAGTGCGAGCGCTGGGCATAGACGGAAAAGTAGCAGGCTGGATAGAGAACTGGCTAAATGGCAGACGGCAACGGGTGGTGGTGAAAGGACAGGCTTCTGAGTGGGTGCCCGTTACTAGCGGAGTCCCTCAAGGTTCTGTCCTAGGACCACTACTATTCATCATCTACGTCAACGACATGGACGGTGACATGGTTGCCAAGATTTCTAAATTTGCCGACGGTACCAAGCTTGGTATGAATGTTGCAAAGGATGGAAATACTGCCCGCCTGCAAGATGATCTTCGAAAGATTGGGGAGTGGTCTGATACGTGGCAAATGCCTTTCAACGTAAACAAATGCCAAGTGATGCATATCGGACACCGAAATCCTCAATCACCCTATATCCTTAAGGGCACTGCTCTTGAATCCACCGACACTGAGAAGGACTTGGGTGTAACTATCACCAGTGACCTCAAGTTCTCGAAACGGTGTATTGAGGTGGAGAAGAAAGCCCAAAGGATGTTAGGGTATATAAAGCGACAGTTTGGTTATCGGAACAAGGAGATAGTACTCTGTCTGTACAACTCCCTCGTCCGACCGCACCTGGAGTATGCCGTACAATTTTGTAGTCCTTCATTTAGAAAGGACATCGCGAGATTGGAACGCGTGCAAGCCAGGGCAACCAAACTGATTCCCTCTATCAGACATAAAAGTTATGAAAATAGATTAAGAGAATTAGATATGTTCTTGCTGGAGACCCGGAGACTACGTGGTCAGCTTATCGAAGTGTTTAAAATACTTCGAGGCTTCGACAGACTGGACTACGGGGATATTTTCCAGCTGTGAGGGAAGAACAAGAAATCACGGCTTTAAACTTGAACTGAAGCGATACCACCGTGATCTGTGTGGGAAATTCTTCACTTACAGTATCCGCGGTAGTTGGAACGCACTTCCGACTGAAGTTGTCAATAATGAATCTGTTGACCAGTTCAAGTCGACTAGATAAAGTCTTGCAAAATCGCCGTTAAGATCCTCGCGAGTGTTCTTCGAGGTTGCCAACGGACACCTTCGAGGATTGCGCCAAAAGTACCCTCCTTGTATGGACCGTAAGGTCTTCTAGCATGTGTATTTAAGCTTCGAACAAACAAATGATCGGTAGAAAAGTAAAGCAGTAGCACGATAAGCACCCCAAGTGCTGAAAGTTACAGAACAAAAAATGCACATGGTTGGGTACAAAAGTCTTTAAGGCTGCCTCACGGGGGAAGGGCGTCGCTCGAAAACAAGACCGAGTAAACGATGCGAGTCCACGACTTGCAGGCCAGAACTGTTGAGAAACAAGTCAGAATCGGGGTGAAGCCATGGATGGAGGCATAAGTGCACCAACTTAGTCTAAGTCAAGGGAGACAAAACATGTTTGCTTCTGTATAGCAAGAGATGCGATTCAATGCGTGTTGGAGTAGACACCCCAAAGTTTGCCTTGGGCAGCACTAAAGGATATCGAAAGGTCGTCCACGTGGAACGCACTTCCTTGTGGGACGCACTCTTCCTGCTCCATTGGGCCGAAGAGGGCTCCCTTCACCCGTAGACAGAATCTACGACCTCGCAGAAACTCGCCTAAAAAGATTGAGAGGCATTCCCTCGCCACCATCGTGAGAAGAGTCTCCATGTTACTATATCGCCATGCGATATTATAGGCCTTCTCCAGATCGAAAAATGCCGTGGCGTAGTGCTGTCTACGATGGAAGGCCTCGCAGACGGCATTTTCCAGTAGGAGCAGAGATCCGACGTGGATTGGATCTTGCGGAAGCAGCTCTGTCTAGAAGACAGGTGGTTTCTGCTGTCCAGGAAAAATGATAATCTATCATCTACCAATTTCTCCATCAGCCTACTCATCGGGGAGAGTGATCTCTCCCAGGATTGCAAAAGCCTGTAGTTGGAGTGTACCCTATGTCTAGATCCTATTGAACAAATCCTGCCTCGCTAACCTAGGTGTCGAAGCATGGCATACGGGACATCGTCCTGACCAGGGGCGGTGTACGCACATGAGCGAAGGCGGAACGCGACTCATTCAAAGTAAACCGGTCGTTGAAGGGTTCTCCGTCTCTGGAAGTAAAGTACACTCGGCGACCTAGAGAAAGCAGTCACTTAAAACTGCCACGGACCCGGGTTCCGAGATTACGGTCGCCTTCTCCTTGAGATCGAGAGGAGGGTCGTTCGAGAACTTTCCCAAATCTCTTTGACTCTCTTCCACACCTCGGCAATAGGAGTCTTCAAGTTAAGTGAATATACGTATGCCTATCAGGAAACTCGATGGGCGTGCTTCGAAACATACGGGAACCAAGCCCTAGGTCGACGAAATTCACCGATGGTGAAATCGTTCTGGCGGTGCTCGTCATTAGGCTGACGGTGGAATTAAAGTATACCTCATATCCATCTGTAGCTGCACTGCCACTGCCTGAAAGGAAGTATTTATAGAAAATAGAATAATGAAGACATCATGCAGGGTGTAAATCGCGAATCTTCCTACCTGGCCATTATCTTGCGGTGGTAGGGTGGGCAGGAAGCACGTGTCTAGTATGATCTGCAGAAAGATAGCTAACGAGAGACGGGAGGAGACGAGCCTCTGCAGCTCCTCCCAGTTGGCCCGGAGTCTGCGGCAATACCAGTGAAGGATATACCCTCCAGGCCTAACTTGGAGAAGCGGGGCCATAGCCCTCTTCAAAGAGAAGAACCTCACAGGAATGGCCTAAGCTACCCGGAGGCAGAACTCAGGGCGTTGTTGGCCGAACAAGGCGCTGAAGGCACTGTTGTCTTCGCTTGTTTGAGGGAGGTTGGGCTCGGTCATACGAGTCTTTTCCTCACTCTGCCTCGAAACCTTTTGCGGGTGGGCGGGTTCTAAGGCGGAGGCCCTTTTTTTGAGGGTCCAGCGTCTCTGAGTCGTCGCCGGGCCCATCTTTGGATGGGGGCATGGGGGCATGGGAGCTGAAATTTGTTTGGTACTGTTTTCCATTGGCAGAACAGTTTTACGAGTCCGCGAGTGTAGTTCACGACCACCTTTGAAGGGTGGGTTGCCTCTCGGGAGTTTGAGTCGGTGTAGGCACGCGGCACTACGGGAAATGGTCACGCGATGGGAGGGGGTGTGGAACCCCTGGTTTTAGCCGAGGCTTGGTGTGAACCTTTTGTGCCGTCGGCTCTACCGGGGTAGCGTCCGGGGAGGGGAGAAAACACGCAGAGGGGTTCCTAATGGGCGAAGAAGCGACTGTGCTCGCAGGCCTGGAAAGGCAAAGAAAGGGGTCATTTTTAAGATTCAAGGCACAAGATGCAAGACGAGGAAAGCGCCAAACGAACTTCAGCTCCCATGTCCCCACCCAAGACTGGACCGAGCGATTCAGAGACGCTGGACCCTCCCAAACCCGTCCCACCCGCCAAAGCTTTCGAGGTGTAGATAGGAAACGACAGACGTGGCGATCCCAACCTGCCCCGGCCGACGCCGATTGTGTGGTAGACAGGTCGGAGTGACGAATTAGACTTGGTGATTGGCCTCGGAGAGGTCGAGATCACAATGCCGACACCCAGTAGAAGAGGAAATCAGACGTAGGTCCAAAAGAATGATGTCGGACAAAGGACCAATTAAAGGGGTAAATAAAGTACAGTCAAATTGGAAAGGGTGCCTAAAGGGAACGGGGGAACGCACCAGCTTCCCCACCCTTGGACAAAGAGTGGAGGGTGCCTATTCGGTCGAATCTTTGCTTGCGAGCACTCGGGCCAGGACGTGGTGTTGCTATTCCAGGCAGCATATATCCGGGGTGGTGGACGCCAAACGTCCGCCTTGGGAACCCGATCCAGAACTGGTGCGCATAGGGTGCCGGTTGAACTGGCTTGGCAGCACTCGGGGACACCTTTTTCGGTCTGGTGGCCAATCATTGAGTCCCGTGGGGCACAGCCGGGATTTATGCGTAAAATATATATAGAAAAGAAAGATGGGGTCGGGTGAAGGGGGTAATGGGAAGCAGAGCGCAAAGTTGCTAAAAATCCCCCGGAGCCAGGAGGGAGGTGAGGAATCCCACACTCCCGGGTCCAACCAAGGATAAATGGGCGACAGATGGTTGGCGACTAGCCTGAAAAATTATCTGAAAAAGAGTAAAGGTACCGAAAGTACAAATTTCCATAAACATTTCGTAGTCAACCTACAGGAGAGAAATGAAGAAACTCCTGTTGTTAAAACATTCCAGGATTACCTAGGATGACGCGACCTCGAATTACTTAGACCTTAAATCTTATATGACTCCCCCCCCCCCCTAAAATAGACGTAGATTCATCAACCGCAAGTTACGAACTTACACCAAGAAACCGAAAAGAGTAGCGCCAAATAGCCTTACGTTGAGGTTCTACGTACCAGTTTTATTTGTATGATTTATTTTCGCTAGTTTTATGACACTCCTTCGCCTTTGTATTACGAGTGAATTAAGTTAATTGGTCATCCTTAACCCTCTGTTTAACTCGGATGTTCTCAAATAATATTGAATGGGGGGGGGGGGGGAGACTGGTCTGGCGCCGGCCCAAGACGCCGTTAGTGGCGGGCGATGTGCGCATGGAGCGGAGTCCCAGCAACGCCGCTCGTAGTTGCCTCGTCACCAAAGGCTTCCCGGGCGCCACCGGATCCTGTTACTCATCACTAAAGACCCCTCACAACGCAACACCCTCGTGAATCTATGAATCACATCACCCTATCCCATCTTACTCCCTCAAAAGTGGTAACTTGTGACAGTTACTGGAGATAACTGACAATAGCCTTCTTTCTCTGTTCGAGGTCGCGCAGTAAGCATCGTCCTGAGGACTAAGTGCAAACAATGTACAAAACAACAATAGGCACCACCCTACAAAAACACGCGAGACAAATGACTTAATTACGGAGAAAGAACAAAGAACAAGAAACGAATAAGCAACAAGAACGGGAACAAAAATGAAAATGGCTGGGTTATTCTATCTATAGGGTGTTTCGAAAGTGTTGTGATCCCCTATAAATATTGTTTTGATTTTCTATTTCAAATGGCTGACACGAGCTCCTAGTTTGAAAGAGAGGCTGATTGCAAGTGTATGGGCACATGATCGTATGCATTATGCATTCTGATGTTCATACAGACCTTCTCGATGTGTGACAGTGTCAATGAAAGTGAATACACTAAAACCAGTACATGTTTTATATTATATGGTTCCTCTATTCTCCTTATTACTTTTTGATAGGGGGTGACAAGACATTCGGACCACACTATACTTAAAACTAAGAGAGGGAAACCAACGAGAACAAACAACTCTCCGCCAGAAACTTGGTGAAGGGAGGTTCGTAAACATTTTCAACTCTTAACGATTGGGGTCGGATGGTGCATTATAAGTTCGTACCAAAAAGGACCGTATGTGTGCGGTCAACTAACAGTAGAGGGAAATGATAAATGACGCCTCTATGTCCACAATGAAGAGGGATGAGATTCTTTTATTTTTACTCTTTTGGCGGACGCAAACGAGGGCACAACGGCCAAAATTACAAACAAAGGATTTGATCTTAACGCCAGGTAAAGAAAAAAAAAAAGAAGAGAAAAATAATAAAACAAGAGCGACATCATACAACTGCAAATAAATATCTACAACTTAGTATGGCCCGCTAAGATACCTCATGGGACCAAGCGTGCAGCCAACAATTAAAATAATTAATTAAATTCTATGGGAGGCCCGTGTCCACCAAAAATTCACTCAAACAGAAGTTCGGTAGCGACCCGGACTGGGAACGGTGTCACTCACAAAGCTCCGCCAGACTAGGACATTATACTCAAATGTGCCAAGCCGTCTGGCGGACCAAAAAATTGTGACAGAAAAGTTCAGGGAAGCGATCGATCCAAGAAGGCTGCGTCCCGCGAGTGGATCCTCGGATAACGACAAAAAATAACTAGTTACCGTCGATGAATTGGGGGATAGATCCACGGGAACAGTCGCAGCGCTATGGCTGAAGAATTTCAGCTCCCGGGACCTTCACCCATCTTCTTTACCATGCAGGTTGTAGAACTGCCTTGATCTCTGCCACGTTGTTATTGTGGGGAAGAGCGAAACATCAGTCCAGTTGTTCAGTCTGTGCCGACAGCTGGCCCTTCACAAGTGTGCACCTTTCCAGCTACCTCTACATGTCCAGGAACCCAGCAGATTATGTAGAAATCCACCCTACTGGCTGTTCCCCTGGAGTCAGAGATACCGCGAACGAGCAGGGTGCAGAAATTCTAATGCTTCAAGAGCACTCAGAGCGCTGTAACTGAATTAATAAACTCTGTGAACTAGACACGGTGTGTAATCTCCCTTAGCGAGAGGTATAGTGCAAATACTCAGGGCACAAAGACGGACGTAGCGAACGAAAGGAACTCGCACACTTCAAATGGGGAGATACGACGAGGAAACCAACTTTAATCTCAAACTTGGAGCCATATGTCGACACTTGTAAGGCAACAATTTGAAAGGTGGTATCCTCCTGAGCAGAACCATGAGAGCACCGGCCGAGTTAAACCGAACCAGCGAAGAAGGTTCCTAGCTTTGAACCGGAATGGTTGAGATTAATTGGGTTCTCTTGTTAGTATAGGCACAGTCGAGATCGGCTCCAGCCAAAAAGAAAGTTAGCGATCGAGACACACTCTGAACACGCGCGTACATGTGCATCTACACTATACACGGCATAAAGCGAGTGGCATCTCGCCGGTGTCAACAAGGAGGCAATCTATAGAGTACCTGCATAAGGTACCAGTTGCCAACCGGAGATCAGTGTGTGGATGGAATCCACGATCCGCATTAACGGATCGGATGCAGAAACGAACTTACATCCAGAGTAGAGCATGGTGCAAACAAAGAGACGACCAAAGAAAGGAAGTGTAATCCTATCAGCACCACAAGCGCAAAATGCTACAAAGCACAGAATATCTATGGCGAGGGTGCAAAAGACCCTCATTTAGGAAAAGTATGGGAAATGCATGGACCTTTGTCTTGGCCAAAGAAAATCGGGACGCGCGAGTTATGACATAACGAGAGGCGCGGTTGAGGGCTATTTATTTCTTGTACTCCAAGGTAGACATCGGAGGGGCACCAAAGGAAAGAAAAATCATGTACTTAGAGCGTAGAGATATAATCACAGGCAGCAGAGGTGCCCCCTCAAAACGAGTGTCATAGAGGAAAATTCCGTAAGAAAGGGGTAATTTTACCTGATGGACTCGAAAAAGCTTTACCCCACATAAGCGAAAGCAATAATCTCGTGGAAATAGAAAAATGTGGGGTCTACATTCAAGACCCACATATTATAGAAGGTCTCCATGATACCGTATAGCCAAGTGTAATCATAGGAATTCAACAAATAGAGTAAAATAGAATGGAGGAGACCAGCCTCCTCCAAAAATCATATAGTCCACAAGTCTGTATGCACGAACTCGTCCCGAGTACAAGGGACAAGTGGTAGTGACCGCGAGTCACGATACCGGGACAGGTAACGTGCGTCAAGAACGTATTCGTCGCAGCAAGGTGCAGGAAAGCGATCCATCAAATTGCGATTCGTCCCGCAGTGTGACCAATTTGAAGACGACAGAAAGCCACCTGAAGCCGTCGCGGCATTAGGGGTAGGTCCATGGGAATAGTTTGGAGGGAATGGTCCACAACGTTAAGTTCCCCTCGGCCGTCTCCCATCCTCTTTGGCATGCAGCCCGGACTGCCCTGATTCCTACCGTGTAATCGGTGTGGAGGATAAGCGAAACGCTGAGCTGGTCGCCCAGGCCTCCAAGACTGTTTGTGCGTTCATTCCTCGCAATTCCCACATGTCCAGGAACCCAAGCGTGACATCCACCCCCGGGTCGTGGCAACCGTGGTGTCACTGATACCTAGAACCAAGGTGGGTGGTTATTCCAATGCCCCGAGAGCACTCAGGAAGCTTTGTGAGTCGCGAAATATCACAATACGGTCTACGAACAGGGCACGAGGAGTTATCTCCCGTAAACAGCAGGTATATTGCAATCAGCTCGGCCCTCAAGACAGACGCAGAGCCTGGTGAAGCCGGAGTGTACTCCAAAAAGGTCAAACGCAATACTCCGGGGGCTGTGGAAGCTTTAGGATCATAGGTGTGGTGAGAAATAGTAAAAACTGATAGCCTCCAGGCTCGCATCCTTGGCAGAACCAGAGACGCCACTGGCGCAATACAATGAAATTGTTTGAGCGGCGCTTATAGTGCATGTAGGCATACTGCTTCTGCTTGAGGGCCGTCTTACACTCGGCTGATTACCACGAGAGCGGTCGGTGTGCTAAAGAGCCAGAAGTTCAAGGAATAGTATTTAGTCTCACGTCGATGAAGTTGCCGAAAAGAACTCAACCACCTCATCCAACAACCTAAACTCCTCGCCTGGAACAGATAAATCAGTAAGGGTGACAGGGCGGATATCCTTACCGGGAGATACTAATCTTCAAAAGGACGGCCAGGATCTGATGATCTGTTATGACAGACCCAGAGACGGGACCAAAGACTTAGTTGACCTCGCACCCAACATGGCAGTAAAGCCTGCTCGCCACAAGCAGTACAGCCTAATGCATCCGAAAAAGTCTAACGCATTACGCCCGGCGCTGTGGAAATTTGGGGAGCAGAAGTATGGCGAATAATAATTATCAATGATGGTACCCTCAAGGGTGGCGTCCTTGGCAGAACGAGAGGCGCCACGGACCGGAGAGCTATCCCGAGCTCTCGAAGAAGGATTAAGTTTCCTAGACCTAAACCAAAAGGGATTAGGAGATAACGCGTCACTCGGCGGCTTAGGCACCGTCGAGATCTGCCTAGGTTGCAATGAGACCAGTTAGCGAGTGAGAGGGATGCCGGGCCCGCGCGAATAATGCACTGCGTACGAGGCAGAGCGAGTGGCATCTCCCCAGCATCGACAAGTAGGCCCTCAATAGGGGACGCGCGGAAAGCACCGGTTATCAGGAGATAGGTGTGGGTGGATCAGGTCCACCTCCCGCAATACACGCTCTGCTTCGGATACGTAAAACTCACATCTGCAGTCAAGCTTCGAACGAACAAATGATCGGTAGAAAGGCAAGGCAGTAGCACCCCAAGTGCTGAATGTCACAGTACTAAGAATGTCTATGGCACAAATACAAGAGACTCTGAGGATGCTAATGTGAGCTACACAGGTGAGGAGTCGTTCGAAAACAAGACCAAAGAAACTTTGAATCCAGTACTTTCATGCAAAACCCGTTTAGGAACAAGTCAGGGTAGGAGTGGAGCCGTGGATCGGCAGAAATACATCACCTCAGTCTTGGCGAAGAAAAACCGAACCTTGTGCGCTTCGGCAAAGTGAGAGAAGCGGTTCAATGTTAATTGAGTCGAAGCGCCAGAGTTGGCATTTAAGCTGTATCAAACGAGATCGAAATGTCGTCTTGGTAGAGCGTACCAAGAACATGGGCCGGAGAGCCTTTTTTTTCCCCCACCCCTACGTGGAATCTACTATTTCGAAGGAATTCAGAAATATAATTTCAGAGGCGTCCCCTCACCCAAATCGTATGGAGACTCCCCAAAATACTATATCCCCATACACTATCATAGGCAAGGTATAGATGGAAAAAGACAGGGGCGTAGTGAAGTCTACGAAGGAAGGCCTCGCAGACGGGATTTTCCAGTTGGAGAAGAGCATCTGACGCGGGGTTGCAGTTACGGAAGCCGCAATGTGCGAAAGACAGGTGGCCACCGCTGTCCATGAAAAAGGGCTTTAATCTAACATTTACCGATTTTTCCCATTTGCACACGGAGGAAGTTAGAGAAATTGGGCGGAAAACGATTGAAGTATAGTAATATTTCATAGGTGCGTCTGGAGGCGGCTTTTAGCGACATCGTTACGTGAATTGAATGCTGACGGAACAACATCCCGGCTAGAGAATATGAAGAAATCGGCTGCGAAAGAGACCGCCCAGTAGGGTGGTACGAGATAGAGCTACATTTGTCATTGATAACGGGAGAGGGTCCTGCGGGAACTTGCCCTCGATAATTTTGAGTCGCTTCCACACATGTGCAAGATGGGGGCTTCCCGTTACGTGAAGACACGTATACTTGCCAAAATAGGTGGGGGCGGTGCTGGGAAACATACTAGAACTTTCCCCTAGCTCGACGAAATTCACTGACAGTGAGATCGTTCAGGCAGCGCTTGTAGGCTATCGCTCGTCTCTGGGAGCCGCCTCACAATCGGCCGACCACCAATGAAGCAAACGGCGTGCAAAACAACCAGATGTTCTCAGAATATTGTTAAGCCCATGGTGATGAGGCCCATAAACTCTTCGACTGGGAAAGATAGTTATTTCCTGAAATGTGGAAAAGTGGACCAGAAAATGATAGTTGAATAAGAAAATGGTGACTACCATGAAGGTCATTGACCACGTCTTACCTAAAATCAGGCTGTGCATCCGGAGAGCACAGGGCGACACGGGAAAATGAAGCGGTTCTCGGGCAGTGATGCGTAAACTCGTCCATATTTATTATTTATGACCCCCCATCTCGAACTGGTTAATCAGGTCAGCAATGAAATGATCCCTTGGATTGATTGTGTAGTCCGCTTTTAGGGAAGACCCTGCAGTCTGGGGCAAGGGCGCCTTCCGGTCGTTTCTCACATCGAGTGGCCTCCATCTGTCCATCCTCCGCAAGGTGTCGGGATCCCGCCGAGCACTCGCTAAGCCTATGATGACCTACTTTAATTATATGCGTCAAGGGGTCATGCGATCCAACCTCCGGAAAAATATGAGGGAGGACACGCCGGCCGCAAAGAAGAGCACACTATGCGGGTCGAGCAATGGGGCAATTTATCCGGGCGCACATTGGCCCTCTAAGGGGATTCGTTTCATCTCAATGCAGATATCGGAAGCGGGATACTCTGCAGCGCTGGTTCCGTGAGCTTTTTAGATCAGTTGTAGCGGGCCCCCTGCGAAAGAGAAGGGTGGAGGGCAGCTACTAGCTCAACTAGTTAGTCACCCAGGGGTACTCTGAATAACAGACTAAGGGGGGGAAACTGCCCTACACAGACACTTGAGATAGAGCAAAGACCCTTCTCCGCTAGCGCAAGTTGGGAGAAGACGCTTAGAAGGCATAATGGGCGGTGGTGACACTTTTTAGCGATGGAGTTGTCTAGAAGGCGGATTAGAAAGAGGGGAGCCCTTCCACCAGTAAGTATTCTGTCGGTATTCACAGGTCATGAAAATAAGAACCTTGTGTCCAGTCGCTACCGCCTATCCGGCATCGAATGTTTAGATCTTTCAAGTGTTCCTACTTTGGGCACGTTAAAGGGTCGTTTTCGCGCCTGTATGAGCACACACAGACACACACACACAGTGAGCGTAAGTTGGCCACCAAACAGTCACTCACAAAAGGACGCCGCTCCTAAATGAGCGACAAGACCTCCAGGATATGAACATCTCGTGCGACAGGCCAAGAGACAGGATCAGACTTTAGTTGGCCCGGCAGCCATCAAGGCAGTACAGCCCATACTCATTGGCAGTACCTTATTCACCAGATAACGGCCGCATGGAGTTCGCCCTGGACCCCTTAAGCCTCGTCTCTTACAATCTGCGGAGGTTAAAGGGAGTGAGTTCTTTATAGTTGTTCCAAAGCCTCTCTCTTGACACCATATGAAGTAGCTGGCCAAGTCCTTAAGAATAGATACATTAGGAAATAAGAAAGGGCAAATGAGGGAATCGTCTTAAAAAGGTACCTACAAGGACCTGAAGAACGCACGAGCTTACCCAAGCACGGCCAAAGAGTGGAAGTCAACTAGGTGAACCATATCCTTCTTACAGCCATTGGGTGAGGAGGACGCACTTATCCTCTGGATACCAAATGTAGTTGCCAAAATAAAGTACTCCCCCCCCCTCCAGGAACCACCAGACAAGAGGGGGTCACCCCTATAGCCCTTACCAGGGATGAATGAATGAAAGGTGGGCAGCTTGCTAAATTACCTGTCGATCAAGAAAATAGGCGAGAAGAAACCTGTAAACAAAGTGTGGAAAAAGGGTAGAATTCAAATGTCTAGAGGGAGTAAAGTGCAATTACTCTCAATCTAGTTTAATACTGCTGCTTCTCCAGGTACCAATCAACACGGGGTGGGAGGGGGAGTGCGTAGATAGAGGACACGTATGCGGTAAGTGACATACGTTGATAAACGTAGGTAAATGGAATAGAAGATAGAAAGCAAATATATGCCCGTTTATCCATGTAGATAAACAACATATAAGTTAGATAAAGACAAAATGATGAGCTTTCATTAGCTTAGTGGATACGGCGCTGGGTTTCTTGCGTCTAGGTATCGGGTTCAATCCAGCGAACACGAACATAATACTAGAGCATGTGAGAAGGAATCGCCGTGTATTCGTCCAGAACCATCCCCTTATCCCCTACGGGGAAAGATACCTCATACACACGTCATCAACATATCCAAGCAACAGCACTATCGTTATAATTTCTTTTCCTGTCTTCAGGGCACAACATACCCACTCGTTTTTCTGCTCGGGAACCCTGTCGATGAAGTACTAGTGTCCCCCTATGTGGCACGTATATCCACTTGGTCCTAACGCACAACGGCCGCCTCCCCCTCTGGAATCACGAATGGTTCCCCCATCGCTGTTTGGTGTCCAAAACACAAAACTATCCGAACCCCCACTCCCCTCAAAGAGGGCTGGCTCCTGGTGTCATTTTGATATAAATTTCATTACCTGGTTGGTGGATCTGGTCCACCATCACTAGGGACGGATTGCGCTACCCACCTCCAGATAACCGAATGCATGCTATATACCCCTCAACTAAGAAAATGTTCAGTCCAGAGCGAGAGAGCCGTGTCCGCTCCGGCGTGGCCCGACACGAGATTATCGGATGAAGCGGGAAGGAAGGCTTCCTCCAGCCCTGCCATGCCAAATACGGGCGAGGACGAGACATAATTTCCGCATGATGACCTCCTCGTTGGTCTGGGAACCCCTCTCACCCCCGCACACACCCTCCCAACCCTAATGAGGAGACAACTGCGCCAAGACGCACTATACCTCCCATTCCACCGCCCCCACCACCACGCTACACAATACCCGCTTATTACGGGCGCACATACACACAAATGTAATCCACGCACATGTACATATACGCTACATTTAATCAAGGTGCAGACAAATTTCCACATGCATCCCGAAAAAAAAATATAAATATATATATATATATATATATATATATATATATATATATATATATATATATATATATATATATATATATATATATATATTCCAATACATATATGCCACGTAAATAGATATACACAGACATATACATGAATCTCGCGTACATATACACATCCCCACGCGTCATTTGACGTTAAATAAATAGACATACTCCAACATATATATACCTCGTACATACTTATTATGCATCTATCCCACGTACATAAATATACACACCTATCCCTCAGCGCATACATGTATCCCACTTACCTAGATATGCCGGTAAATTGGAGAGTGCGAGGGCAAGTGAAAAAGACACCGAAGTCGTTGATCCACTTGCCAGTAGGAGCCCCAGAGTGACCGGGCTTACGCAAATTCATTCACATATCCATGAATGTCTTTTATTTTTTTAGCACCTATTTAGTGACGGCTAACAGGGGCATAATTCGCCGTAATTAATTTGATGCCTAATACTAGGCTACATTAAAAACAAATCAACCAAAACGAAAACAAACTAGCAAACCAAAGCAAAAGAAGACAAATAAAAACATAAGCAAGAAGGAAACTGTCTCCGGCGTCGGGGGGAGGCTGACCTGATCCGGCGAGGGGGCATACTACCAACAGCAAAGTCAAGTAAAATAGAGGCCAGCCTCCACCAAAAGGTCAGTCCTCAAGGCTATGTGCACGAACTCTTCCCGAGTACAAGACGAGCGATAGCAGCCCCGCTCGTTCAAACAGCGAGAAACGTGCGCGAAAATCACCCAGAAAGGGACATTAAAAAAATGTGTCACTGTAAAACACAGTCGTCGCGCTCCATCAAACGGCTGTGCGCCCCGCTAGTATGCCCGATTCGAAGACGCAGATAGCGACCTGAAGCCGACGCGGCATTAGGGGGTAGGTCCAACGGAACAGACGCGGGGCAATGGCACGCAACCCTTAAGTTCCCCTTGGTTGTCTCCCATTTTCTTTGCAGGGCAGCCGGAGGTCTGTCCAGATTCCAGTCATGGAGTCAGCGTGAGGAAACTGGGCTGTTTTGTTGGGTTTTTTTAGGAGGCCATCTGGCGATAGCCTACTTAGGCATAAGTCGCCGTACTCACGATAGTCTAGTACTAAGCTATATTAAAATAACAATATGCAAAAAAACAACAATAACAAAAAAAGGAAAAGGGCAACAAGCAGGAAGTACGCTCCGGCGTCGGGGGGAAGCCCGCCTCCCCCCCGGCACAGGAACGTGCAACCTACAAAACACCCGAAGAAGAGAACACAAAAAACAGAGGGAGCTCCACGCCTCGGTTGGATTATCTCCGATCAACGTGGCGCTTCACGAGAGAGCTAAGAGGATATGGCAAGCCATTGGTGCACGCTTGACCCCTGAATTCTCTCGTACACACTTAGACATCGAGGCCGACAGACAAATAAGACCCTTTAAAAGCAGTAAATTACAGTCTGACGGTGACGTGACTCCCCATTATACACAACGCGATCGACAATAGACGAGACTCAACCAACCAGTGTAATGTAAAAGTTTTTTTTTAATTAAAATTCAACCTCACATATAAAACAAATTCACTTAATTATTTAATAATAATTAAAATAAAGTAAATTTCAAATTAACCTAAAATTTTAGGAAAATTTAATATTTATTCAAAAACCCAAAGCGGGATGTAAAAACCCCGTCTCTAAAAAAGGCTTGAATGCCAACAACAAAATTCATCATCAAGATGAGAACCTTTAATCAAATTAGCAATGCTGATTTGATTAAATAAACTATAAAATCTTATAGTTTATAATTAAAAGAAATCCATAAAAAAAAACACAAACAGAGCTACCCTTTCACCAGGGATCTTTTATTCTTTCTTCTACACATCATCTATTCTTTAAACTCACTTCCTAACCACTTTACTCTCTTACTATTTTTTCTCTAATTCTGCTTTTCATCTCTTATTATGTCCAATGTCCAAAAAGGCCATCCTCTTCCAAAAAGTCAAAGTCCACAAGTCATTGTGCACGAAGCCGTCCCGAGTACAAGGGACAAGCGGTAGCGACCCCGCTCATCCCTCTACCGGGACAGGTAACGTGCGCGAATATTACCCAGACTTGGACATTCGACAAGAATGTGCCGAACAGTCTGGGGGGGCACGCAGTCGTCACAAAAAGGCGCAGGCGAGCGCTCCATCAAATGGCGGTGCGTGCCGCGAGTGTGTCCAATTCGGAGACGACAGAAAGCAACCTGAAGCCGTTGCGGCATTGGGGGGTAGGTCAATGGAAAGCAACTTTACTTCGACCGTCTCCGTATTCCTACCATGTAATCGGTGTGAGGAAGAGCGAAACGCTGGTCTGGTCGCCCAGTCCTCGCGGACGCTTTGACGCACTCATTTCCCGCAATTTCCACATGTCCAGGAACCAAGCAGAACATAACCTTGACATTTTTTTTTCGGTTATCTGGCGACTGCCCACTTGGGCATAAGTCGCCGCAATCAGACAGCCTAGTTCTAAGCTACTTTAAAATAAGAATATGAAAACAAAACAACGATAAAAAAGGAAGATGACAACAATTAGGAAGCAAGCTTCGGCGTTGGGGGGAGGTTCCCCTAACCTCGGCGCATGAGCAGGCGACCTACAAAGAAAACAACAATAACAATAAACAACAAAACCTAGTTAAATAAAAGAGAGAAGGCCGGCCTCCCCCCAAAAGTCTACAAGTCCACCAGTCAATGTGCACGCACTCGTCCCGAGTACAAGGGACAGGCGGTAGCGACCCCGCCCATCCCGGTACAGGGACGCGAAGATCGCCCAGATTGGGACATTCAACAAGAATGTGCCGAACAGTGGACAATGCAATCTTCACAGTAGGGCGCTGGCGAGCGCTCCATCAAATGGTGCATAGTCTTGACATCCGCCCAGCTCGCGGCTACCGTGGCGTCACGGATACCGTGAATAAGGGGGCGTGGAGATTTCAATGCCGCGGGCGCACTCCTTGGACTTGGAACCATTGGTGTGCACTGAGACAGATACAGTGACACGAAGTGTGTTCCAAAAAGGTCGAACGCAATAGTCACGGGTAGCTAATTAAAGCATTAATAGCTCTATCTGCATCCCCAAATGATGAACGTCATGGAACGAAGATTTTTTATGACGTAGGTACAAGATACCCTAAGACTGCGAATATGAGCCTGGCAGGTGAGTTGTCTGTCGAAAATAAGACCAAGAAAAGTTGGTAATTCACTACTTCCAGCTCAGTTTACGAACCGTGGGAGGTGTTGGTAGTGCACTAACTCAGTCTTGGAAAAGAAAAACAGAAACCTTTGTGCTTCGGCATAGCGAACGATGCGGTTCAATGCCTGTCGGAGTCGACGCTCCAGAGTTTCATCTGTGGCGCACCGAAAGAACGAAAGGTTGTCCACGTAGAGCGTACCGTGACAATGAGGACAGTTACCTGCGGGACACCTTCCTGCACCATTACGCCGAAAAGAGCTCAGTCCACCCGTACGCGGAATCGACGATCTCACAAAAATTTAGAGATTAAAATTGGGAGGCGTTCACTTTCTCTCATCGTGCGGAGGGTAAACATGATACATTATCGCTATGTGGTATCATAGTCCTTCTCCAGATAAAAAAAAATGGGTGCCGTAATGCTGTCTACGAAAGAAGGCCACACAGCTAGCATTTTACAATCTAAGCAGAGCATTCGACGTGTAGAGGAACTTGTGAAAGCAGCACTGTGCAGAAGACAGGTTGATTCCGCTCTCCAGAAAGAAGGCCAATCTAGTAGCACTTAATTTTTTCAACTTGCAGATACAGGTCATAAAAATATGGAGGAAACCGATGGAAGTAGAATGATCTCTCCCCGATTTGCTACAATCAAGCACACTAGCCATTCGCCATATAACTGGAATGATATCCTATGTCCAAGTAAAGGTTGAACAAATCAAACAGAAATGCTATGCTTCCTCACCTATGTGTTGAAAGAATGGCATACATCATCCGGAGCAGGGGCCATAACGGCGGATGAAGCGAGAGCGGAACGCAACTCACTCAACGTAAGCCTATCGTTGAAGTGATCTTCGGCTCTGGCTGAGCAGTATCCTGGCTAGAGAATGTAGAAAAAGTTGTCACGAAAGACGACGCCACGGACGTGGGAGAAGATTTCAGTCCTTTTCTCCTGATGAAAGGGAGGGGGCTCCTGAGATAACTTGACCCGAATCCATTCGGCTGTCTTCCACTCCCCTAAAAGAAGGGGTTTCCCTTTAAGTGAAGACACGTATGCCAGCCAGTAAGAGCGGCAGACATGCTTCGAAACAAACCGGAACCTAGCTTTAGCTCAGCGAAATTCACCGACGGTGATATCGTTCGGGCGGCGATTATACTGCATATACTCGTAGCTTCCCTCAAGGAACAATCTCAAACTCGAGCCACTACTAAGGAAGCGGACGGCGTGCAAAACAGCTAGACGTTCTTATAATGGTAGTTAAGCCCAGGGGATCAGGTGGCCAGAGTATAACAACGCTAAAACCAAATGTGAGGGAATAGATGCTACCCCCCCCCCACACACACACACACTCACAAGCGAGCCTCTGGTCGTTAACCACAACGTCCTGGCAGTGGATATGCCGTAGCTCGTCCACTTAACCTCCTTCCTTCTAGACAATCGTCCCGATGAAAGGCAGAACGGCCCACCGAGACCACAGAATGCGCTAATCAGTTCAAGTCGGTCCCGAGACCCGAACATCGGTTAAGAACAGCAAGATTTCCCCTGAGGTGATATTCAATTTCACTGCATAGGCGAAATTAGAGGAGCGTCGCCCTAAAGCCAGAAGGTCCCTCCGGGCAAGCTGTACGACGCCCTGAGAAAAACCGTTGGAGGAGACTTCATGCGGCATGTCCACGCATCCCCCCGCCTCCGTTTCTGTCCCTACCCAGTGGGGTGGCGACGTATAAAAGCAAATATCTTTGGAAAAACGGGGTAGATTACGTTAGTCATCAAGGCGACGAAGTTCCCGGCAAGAGGCCCGGGCTACCAACAGAAGGAACTAAGGAGAAGCTCATCCTCGAGCTAGTTCCTGGTGTCACACCGAACTTTAAGTTAACTTGATTTAAGAAGCAAGTTTAACTAACTCTCGTCAGAGAAACCTCCCTATCATGGTGGATCCCCAAAGCACCGTGATAGTCCTCGCCCTCGTCCGAGAACCCCCCATATCATGATGTATCCCAAAGCACAGATAATCCTCGCCCTTGAGGAAGACCCCGAGTGAACTACCTCCAGCACTCCCCTGAGTCAAAGGATTCAAGCATTGACTCATCGCTAGCCAGTGCGAATTATTCCCCAGAGTAATCCGAAGAGAAGAAAGAAACATTCTTTCACTGCCCCGTGGTGAGATCATTTCCTACCGAAGGCGCGAGTCTCTCCAGCTGTCAAACGCGTCAAAGGCCTCCGTGGCTATAAAGCTATTTCGCCCGGACGAAAACATCTGGACAAGCGGCACGCGTCATCCAGACAACAACATTCCTGAGGTGACGTAACGATTGAGTTCAAGGTCCGACTCAAACCCGATTCTAGTAGGAAGTTATAAAGGTATTTAAACATCGGTATCCGTTTCTGTAAAGTCCGTTTGGATTTTTTTATATTAAAGTGAGCTGTGGGTCAACCATCACTATAATTTCAAGTATGTCATTTTAGAAAGCCTCACTTAAATTTATTGAAGTCATTTCTGTGCATTTAAGGTGTCAAATTTCGTTGGTTCGTGTTTTTTTGTGTGTTTTTTTTAATTAAAGTTTTAGTTTTTTTTAACAAACTTTTATTCAATTCTCGAAACGCTAAGCAAGGCATTAGGAACCCTCAAAGTTTAAAGAAGAAATAATCAGATAATAATAATCAATTATAATCAAATATTAAGCCCTTTTTGAGATACGTATGAACTCCAGCCATCACTCGGTCCTTCCTATACCCCGACACCAAATGACCTAATCTCCTCGACTGGAATAGAGAAATAATCATTTCCTAAAAAGCAGACCAACGAGCCCGCTTCAAAAAGCACCGTGATGGATTCTCAGGCGGTCACTGCCATGAAAACTAATATTTGAACGGGAGAAAGTAGTCGCTACCATGAAGGTCATCGACCACCCTCCAACCAAAATCAGGCTGTGTATCCGGAGAGCAGTGGGGGCATATCAAGACAAGAAAAGAAAAGAAAACGCTTGTAGGACAGTGATGCGTAAGCTCATCCACGTTAAGGATACCTATCTCTAGCTCTTCGATTAGGTCAGCAGGGACCCCAACTACTAGGATTCATCGAGTAGTTTCCCCATAGAGAGTGCCGACAACTCAGATAACTGAGAAAAAGAAAGAGCCTCGGCTACCCCGCGGCGAATTCGGCTGACGATAGAGTGTACACAGAAATAACAGTATAGCTCGTATCCAGATGTAGCCGCACAAGCACTACTGCCTGAAAGCAAGTATTTATAGCGAATACAAGAACGGAGCCATCATGCTGGGTGCAAATCGCCCATCCTCCTGCCCAATCCTCATCCGATGGTGGTAGGGTCGCAAAACCCTTAGGCCCCAGAGGGTGGGCAGGGGGGACGCACCCAGTATGGTATCGTGCAAAAAGATAACTAACAGGGAACGGGAGGAGAAGAGCCTCCGTAGCTCTTCCCTTTTGGCTCGTATTCCAGGATAATTCCTACATAACACCCATAACATCACTTGTTATTATTTGTTATGTTCATTTAGACCCAAGGGTAGTATTTAAGTCCATTAATTCTTCTCCCACAGGTGTGTGTGGTGTCCATCATCCTTTGTTGTGACTGCTCAATAAACTAAGAAGGAAGATTTGTATTCATATATATGATGGACACCACACACACATCTTATGTAACTTCAAGGAAAATTCACCTCACTAGACAGGGAACCTTTGCTGACACTGACTAAGCACGAATACCACTTGCCGCTGCTCAGAGAAGAATAGAACTGGACTTGTTAGTATATTGACACCAATACAGTATACCTGGGTGATCAAGATATTGCCGATGATGGTGCAACTGTAGCGTCCATGAGTTGTACACTTTATGCCGTCACAAACATGGTCACCTGGGATATGGTCCGCCAAGTCACAACCGCCGATGCCAACTTAAGAGAACTCACAGACGTCATCCAAAAAGGATTCCCTGAAAACTGCTGTGATTTAACTCCATGTCTGCGCCCATATCACCGTCTGTCTGGCAGCCTCTGCAGCGTTGATCGAGTCATTCTTATGGGCCAGCGTATTGTTATCCCCGCATCACTCCAACCAGCTATTTTGAACTCTCTTCACGCAGCTCACCAAGGCGTCAGTTCCATGCAAGCGCGGGCATCCGATTCTGTCTACTGGCCCAATATATCCACGGACATAGCCAGGATCCGAGACGAATGGAGTTGCCACAAAGTCGCCAAATCCAATGCCATGCAGCCACCCACTGAGTTAGTTCCTACTGATTTCCCGTTTCAACAGGTCTGCAGTGACTATTTTTCTTACAAAAAAAAACAGAGTACGTAGTCATCGTAGATCGCTACTCTAAATGGCCCATAGTATTTAGAACAGATTCCAGTGTCAATGGTCTAGTGAAGCGTCTGAGGGAGACCTTTGTCACGTATGGTGTTCCAGAGGAACTGACGTCGGATGGTAGACCCCAGTGCACTGCAGGGAAAACGCAAGAATTTCTACGTTCCTGGGGTGTACATCACAGGATATCGTCTGTAGCCAACCCACACGCAAACAGCCGTGCAGAGGTTGCCGTCAAGACGGTCAAAAGAATGCTCATGGACAACACTGGTCCAAGTGGTTCTCTGGATGTAGACAAGTTTCAACGCGCCATGCTTATCTACCGCAACTCGATCGATCCTGAGACCAGAGCCTCATAAGCACTGGTGTTGTTTGGGCGCCCAATCAGAGACCCAGTCCCGATCCCAATAAGACGATACAGTCCTCACAACACCTGGAAGGAAACTATTGTCAATCGTGAACTGGCACTACCCAAACGCCATTCCAGAGAACGCGAAAAGTGGCATGAGCACACCCGAATGCTACCCCGTTTACAGGTTGGAGACCACGTTTACCTGCAAAACTTGGTAGGAAACACCCCCGACGCTGGGAGCGAACTAGTATTGCTGTTGAAGTACGGCAATTACACTAGTATGTTATAAAAGTGGATGGGTCTGGCAGACTAACCCTGAGAAATAGGCAACACTTACGAAAGTTCACTCCATTCACGAAGACCAATGAAGTTATTATCAAAGACTTCGCCCCTGATAACTCCAACAGTGAAACTCTCTCTTGTCCACAGACCATCCCCACCCAGTAAACAGGAAACTGCCCGTAATACAAGCCCTGTAATTATAAGGGATGAGACAGATGGAGAGCCTATCATCCCCAGTGAAGAGTCTCTGACTAATCCTTCAGATTCAGTAAATGAGACTACAGGTCCCAGAGACATCTCAGAATCTGTGAACCCTCAGAAGTGTGCTGATATCCGTGCCCAGAAAAAAAAAATCTACCACTAGCTTTGGCACGGCTGTAGCCCCATAACGAACCGGGGTCATCAGAATCTCTATCCCCACGCAGGCTGAGGCATCGTACCCGTCTTGATAAATAATTCACTATATATGAAAATATTTAGCGTGATAGTTTTCAAACGGTGCACCCATTGCATCTGGATTATGAATCTTAGGTGTAACGTTATTGTTTTGTTTCAAAGGATATGTAAATTTACTCGTTATTGTTTTAAGTTTCTAATGTGCCCATATAAACTTGCGAGGGAAGGAAGGAGATAGATAACACCCATAACATCACTTGTTATTATTTGTTATTCATGTTCATCTATACCTAAGGGTTGTATTTAAGTCTCCCACAGGTGTGTGTGGTGTCCATCATCCTTTTTCACCTCATTCTTAACAATAACCCATTTGAACTTGAAGGGGAGGGGAACCTAATTTGAATAATATATTGCGAGGCAATCGCCCCATATTGTCTACTTTAGTAGACCTAGTTATATGTTGCATCTTATTGCGTAAGATCGTGTGAACGATCCAAAGACGGTTATTTTTATCTGCATTCGTTGGTTATATCATTAAGTGTTAACTTTATCTTGTTACTTAACTATGATTGAATGCGTTTATTTTATATTTTAAAGGTGGATTGTTAGTCCAAATGTTTTTTCATCTGATTAATAATGTTATGAAAAATGATCGATGTCCGTGTCCATCATCCTTTGCTGTGACTGCTCAATAAACTAAGAAGGAACATTTGTATTCCTCATCTAATTCCATTGGAAGAAATATGCCCTCCAAGCCTAGGTCTGAGATGCGGGGCCTCTCTCTCTGTGAAGACCCTTACGGGAATTGCCGTACGCTTCGTGGAGACATAACTCAGAGAGCTACTGGCCTTCGAAAGCGCTATCGCCTACGAAGACTTATAAGGGAAAGTTAGGCTCACCATGTTACTCATTGCCATCTCTCTACTCGGAACCTTTAGCTGGCGGGCGAGAAGCTTCGGCGGCGTGGGTCACTCTTTGGGGGGGTCTCGCGCCTCAGTCGCCCCGTCCAGCCTTGTGCAGGGGTGTTGGACCCGAGGCTCAGTTAGTGCTGTTCTGCTTTCGGGGTACAGCCTAGCCTTATAACCATCCGAAGACTATCTCACGACCACCTTCGGGAGGAGGGGGCTCCTGTGAGTAAAGACTCGGTGGAGCCGTGCGTGCGTTTCGCCTTACAGGAAATGGTAACTCAGGGGGACGGGAGAGACCTTGATTTAGCCTAGGCTGAGTAGCACCTCCGCGTCAGTGGCACGCATATCTTCACGCGGTAGCAATACCCACCGGCATTCACCGACTCAGGGAGCGTGTCGAAAGAGACGAAGAGTATACTGGTAGGTCTCGAGGCCCCCTTCCTGTTTTCTCATTACGCGTTCGACCTTGAACGTTCCTTGATCGAGGAGTTCTTAGATGGTCTTCCAATGAATAGTCTACGAGTTCCCTTCCTTAATCCACCACTTTCAGGAAATTCATGGTAGAGCGCGGAGTGCACTAATAAAGGCTGCCTGGGAAGGGTCGGCCGCATTCGCCAGAAAGCTCCAGTCGGAGAAACAGGTGACCTTCAGCTCTCCGCCAGTCAAATTAGCTAATGCTTTCTTCTGATAGAACATGTGGCCTTTAGCCAACAGGCCACCATCAGTGGAGCGAATCAATAAAAAGTATGAAGACAGGGGGCTCGAAAACGCCCGACGTCATCGAGGCTCTGCTCGCCACACTAGCAACTTTAGTCTTGATCTTTTCATGGGTCTCCCCGCTCGAGGGCGCCCCGGGACCGGACGTCGGTCTTGACTTGGTCGCTAGTCGAAACGTCAGCGGATCCATCCTTCCCCGGAGTAGGCGGATCCCTCGAAGAGCGAAAGGAACCACAGGTCTTCATTGACTTAGTTCCTTTTCGTTTATTTTTAGTATAGGAAGGAGGGCGGGGAGTGAGCCAGATTCTCTCCACCCTCGAAATGGAGCTCAAGGCCGGACGGACCGAAATTGAGTAGAACTAGGCAGAGGATGAGGTCCCTCTCTTTGTGAGTCCTCGGGAACCCGTGCTGAGAACCGGGTCGAACTCAGGTTCATCTCCAAGGAAAACCCTATAAAATGGGGCGGGAATACCTCTCGAATTCTCATCACTTCAGGAGGGGGCCTCAAAGTCTCCCCCCCCCCCAAGTATCGGGTATCCCGCCAGGAGACGACTCATAGGATCCATGACCTATTGCAAAAGTCATTGTGGCAGGAATCTTGAGAGGGAGCGAGGATAAAGCGCATAACTTCCCCTGGTCCCTCGGAAAGTTCAAGTCAACCCATTGACCGGACTTCCCTAATTTGCACTCAGACCGGGAGGACGCGCACCTCTTCCAGGTACCAAGTGTAACAGGCTACACACAGTACCCTCTTGCGGGTCCCCCCAAAAGAGGACCGGTTCCTAAGGCCTCCGAGCTTGCCAGCGAGAAGTCATTCTGACATTTATGTCCATTTCATTATCCGGTCGGAGGATCTCACCCACGATGCGAGGGCCGGATGCCATCATGGTGACAGGGGCAATGAGCGTGTGACAGTGCTGTTAACTGATGAGCGGTGTGGTGCAATGGCTGGGTAAGTGTGTGTAAGTGCAAGAATTATGCGAGTGAAGGTGAGCTTGGCAAAGATGAAACTGAAAGAGGTCCTGAAATACATTGGGACGAGTCATGAATGGGAATGGGCAGGATGGAGAGAGAGGCGAATACCTTTTTCCTTCGAATTGTAAGCGCAATAGCAACGAGGCCCTATCATGCAAGGTGTTTGTCAGGCATGATCTGTTAAGAAAGGAGGGAGTGAAAGAGTTGGGAAAATATATAGCTCAGATCACCATACAAATATTGGTACCGGAACATATAAAAACTGGGCATTGAGTCCGAGAGTCCATATAATCCTCCAGATGTTAGCCGCAGCAGGGTTCTCCATGATACACATGACACCCCTTGAATTTTTTATAGGGAATAAATGAGGAGGAGGGTTATAGGAGTCATTGCGGCCAACCACATTGCGGGAAAACGTACTCTCGGCCGCCTAATCCGCGTTACCTTGAATATTTTTTGTATTCATTTTCTTCTTTTAGCCCTTCGCCATTCCCTCAACACGAGACCCCTTTCCTGCATTGGATTATACGTTTTACTTACATTTTGTGAAATAAGAGCCCCTCCCTCCTGTCAAAATCATTCTCGAAGCTTTAAGGCCCCTTCGGGACCAAGCATTTCAGGTTCTACTAGTTGGAAATAGACCAAAGTACCACCACACACAAATTGAATGCACGCATCCCCAAATCCACCCCCCTCCCGAAACAAACACGAGATGATTAGGGGTTCGAACAAAGGAACCGGGGAGAATAAATCTAACCACCAGGGGTACACAGATCAGTCTGTTGAACCATGAGGCACGGGCACATGGGCGAATACAAACTGATTGACGAGGGTGAATAAACTATCCCCGCGCAGGCGGACAACAGAGCTTCGATTTAGCCCTTGACTCAACACATTGAACGTGTTAATTGGGAGTAATCAATTTCCTTCCTCGCCACTCCCCGTGTTCTCAAGTCACAGCGTGGAGGGGAGGGGGTTACATTACCGCTGCAAAATGCATGTTTGTGTATGCAGTGATACACACTTAAAACATTCATAAGAGCGCCATCCACACCGGGGCATCTCCCCATGAAGATCAACTTTAAATAAACAAAAGCCAATGGGGAAAACCTCTATAGCAAGATTTTGAAAAAGGTTCGAAAGAGGTGAAGTTAAGAGGAGTAAAAGTGCAGGAGCAGCCAAATAGAACACTGGGGAACTGGAGCACGAAGAGAAGAGATTAACTCGAATGTTAAACTCCATATCCATATCATTATCACAGAGGAAACCCCACAAGAAAAACACGAGCTCGATTAGATGATTGGAAACCCCAGTAGGAAATCGACCACAGTGATCATTCCGGTGGAGAACGGAGAAGACGGGACGAGGAGACTATCGAATCACCGCAGAATTTCATTAAAAAATAAATCTGTGAATTTCCGCCAATCCTTCCGACAAACACAGGACAAATAAAACCGAAAACATTATAAACAAAATAACACTGATTGTAGCCCCCCCCCTCCCCCGAACTATCTTGCGGATCAGGTTTTTGTAATCTCTTGATCCACTTGACACCAGGATCAGAAATCGTGTGAACATAACTGGCCTTAAGTGGGAGACCCACCAATCACTCCTCCCCCAAATCCCTACATTAATTCCTCCCGCATGAATTAGTAGTCTCTTTCAAGGGGGGGGGGGGATGCGGGCATGTTCGTACTTTAAACAGTCGCCTCCTCCGTACGAAGAGTTTAGTGGGGACTTATAGGAAGAAGTGAAGTTTTAACATAAACTGACTTGAATATAAAAAAAATGAAAGGTAACTGGAATAAACAATAAAATAACCTATTATATTAAATTATAAAATGGGTTATTTTATTGTTTATTCCAGTTACCTTTAATTTTTGATACTCAAGTCACTTTATGTTAAAACTTCACTTCTTGCTATTATTATTATTATTAATATATTAACAGCGTTATCTTAGTCAAATACATTCGAAAGATGGAAAAGATCCAAGACAAATTGGTACGGTTAATGTAGTGGCATTTTTAGACAACTGATCTACATCAGGTCCAACATGACATCCTTTCGTCCACGAACTGGGAAACCACATTATAGGATAGCTCATCCACCAGTCCAAAGCAACTGGTTTCAAAGTTACTCCTTTATGCTAGCCTCGTTTACCGTCATAGAAAACAGTTATTATTATTAACAGCAAATGTATTTGGCTAAGATAACGCTATTAATATATTATCAATAATAATAACGGTTTTATATGACGGTAAACGAGGCTAAAATAAAGGGGTAACTTTGAAACCAGTTTTTGGGGGGACTGGTGCATGATCTATCCTATAATGTGGTCTACCAGTTCGAGGACAAAAGGATGTCACGCTGGACCTGAAGTAGATGAGTTGTCTAACAATACCACTACATTAACCGTACAGAATAATATGGCTAAAAGTGAAACAATAAGAATAAAGCTTAAATCAAAGGACACAAACAAATTTAACTTACAATGATAAGATATTAAAACTAGACACATATAGGCAATATGTGGAAATAGAACATAGTTTGACTAACTAATTGAAAATGGGAAATAGTAAACCAGCATAGTAAAAATACTGATATAAATACATATAATGAAATACAATTATTAACATTGACTACAACTGATGTGAATGAGAAAGATCTCAATTTAAAGCAACATCACAATAATTAAGCTTGACTATCGAGATTGAGGACAATTAATTGTATGGAAAAGAATTATGACGGAGTGATTGTGTTTAGCGAGATACGAGAGAATTGGTTGGTTGGAGAATATTTACTGTTATTAATTTGATTGACGATGCGTACTCATTAAATTCGGGGTTCATTTTTTTTTTATATACAGGGATTAAAAAAAAAATCTATTAAGCTTAGTGCAGTATGAAGTGCAGAAAAATTATATGTCAGTGGAGTAGCCACTGTTGGTGATATGTGAACGAATATGGGACTGCTCAGGTTTGGAAATGGGTCGACCAGCTCTTTATGAAATCCCAAAGTGCTTAAAGCTCCTTAGTTGTAGCTGCAAAGTGGTTAAGCCAATGTAGCGACTGTTGCAGGTCACACACATATATAAGTAAACAACCGAGGACCTCATAAGTTTGGGGATGGGATCCTTGTAATTGAAGAAAGATGATAAACTTAAAGGATTGTCATTAATAATGATAAAATTAGATTGGGGAAAATGTCTAGAAAGAAGCGATCCGATATATTTGGTCCAAAAAAGGTAATTTTAGGTACACATTCCGTTTTGAATGAGTTTGAATAGTTGTTTTTAGAATGAAAACTTTATTCAGAATATTTGACACAAGTTTATTGAAAATACTGATGGGATAGTAATTGTAATGAAGAAATCGTTTATTTGAAACAGTTTTTCATTACAATTAAATGTTAATGTCAGCCTTTCTTTCTTAATGACGTCAACCCAAGTACTACTCTCCACCCTTGATGGGAATCATCCTCAAACCTTGGTTCCCACAAAGCCGGAGGGATTTAAACATCACCCGTGACCCAATTCCCTCTTTCCTCAGCGCGCCACCCATCTTGGGTGGCATTCCGTGGCACTGTCCAGTGCCACTCTTATCTCCTCTCACAGAGTCATTCTCAATGACGCCTATCCGACTCTACTCGAGGGAGCCTCGTGGCATTCTCCATCCCCTTAGAAGGAGCGTGCCAGGCATCAATCGGCCCCTTGTGATCTCCCCCACAAGCCCGGCCGGTCTCAAAGGATTACCCCCCGGTGATTCCCCCTTTTAGAAGCGCCTCTTTCGCTCCTGGCTCGTCTGGTGGGGCACATTTATTACAGCCGACCTGAGGAGGAAGCCCCCCCCCCCCCGTGAAAAAAAGGAGATATATGTACAGAAAGGAAAAGAAATAAACTAAGTGAAAATGTGTGAAGGATATACATATATAGCCGCGGACTCTCCTGTAGGCTTTATGGCTGGGGGAGAGGGCGCAAACTGCGGTTGTTGGGGCCGGAAGGGAACACAGTCCTGCGTAAGTCAGCCGCAGCGGGTCCGCCCATGTGACACCTGACATCACTTTGCGGGTGAAAAAATGGAGGGCGAAGTTAAGGGGCAGAAAGGGAGGACCGCAAGCTCGAACTTTGAAAACCGGAGCGAAGGTGGCTTCATTTTTATCGTGGAGGAAGTACACCCCCGTTGGATTAAACAATCTTGCATCTTTACTCCCCCCCCCCAAATAAACTTACCCTCACATAAGACAACACAAACCCATACATAATTATACCCTCGAACGCACAAGCGGATGATCAAAGATAAAAGGAACCGCACCGACGAAGAGCAGCCCAAAAGGGTTCGCATCTACGGAGTCGGAATTCAGGGGTGATTTTCACCGTTCGGGCCCCTTTTAATCTTCGATCCAGTGTACTGCCAGCTAAGGGGTTCAGTGAACCTTGGACCCAAGACAGGCCCAGCTTTGTAGGGTCACAGGTGGGAACTCTCAAGAATCCATGTCTTGATCCCCCCCCCCCGACACTCCATGAATTCCAAATATCCCAGTCCAACCAGAGCATTTTCATTAAAAATAAACAGATAAAGACCAGGGTATCTACCCCCCCCCCCTTCCGGGTCTGAAAAGATGGTTAAGAAATCGATGCAGTCGCTTTAATTGAAAATCCGATCTAAAAAGGCCAAAAGAGGAGACTACCATGGGGGCCCTGGTGACCGGTAAAACGCTAACTCTCCTGAACTGATTCCCGAACTAACAAAGGGCGAATCATAACCCCCAAAGGAACTAGTCCCCAACCAGAAAAGGGTGAATCATAACCTGCAAAATAATTTATCCCCAACCAACAAAGGGCGAATCATAGCACTAAAGCGAACAATTCATAACCCCAACATCGGATACCTAAGATGCTTCATGAAATGAGAATATAATTAACTGCATCAATTCTCGATGTTAGCACACATCAAAGCAATGATGAATCGGAGATCGATGTTAATTCTAAAGGAACGACAAATATTTGCTCTAATGAAGTGACAAAGTAAATAAATTGCCGGACTTCAGTTGTGCTCGCGTTTCGTAGAAGCCCATTTTCAAAGCCAACCTAACAAATCCAGAGGAAAGAGATGCAATTGTTAGGAGAGGTGGAATCATCCCTCTCGACAAATACCTGCGGGGGATTGCACCCAATTTGCTTGGTTGGAAGAATTTTAGTGACGAAGAACAAGAATTTTAAACAAGTTTAAAGTATTTAACTTACTGATTTCAATTACAGTGTCTTTCGACACCGTAATTGGGTTACTCTTTTGCTCACTCTTGAACATGATCGCAACTAACTATTTCGGATCATATCAAGTATTAGCAAACCTAAATGTAGTGTTCACTATTATCGACATGATCCACCATTTGTGCACATTATATTTTTTCTTATATCAGAGGGACGAGGGGAGGAATCTATCAACAAGACCCAACATTTGAAAATTCACTGGGACCAAGTCTAAAATTGGCAACGAAATCTCGTTAACAGAAAATCTCTTAAAAAGAATTCCTAGAATGGGCGACCAAAGCGAAGGGGCGAAATAAAACCTGAATAAAACAACCAAAATAACAAGATCATAATAATTTGATTTTTTTTATCATTTTTTTCATCACATTCATTTTTTATCATTATTTTTGTCACTTTATCGTCCTTCATTTTTTTTAGCATCATTCATTTTAATCATTATTTTTATTTGCTATTTTGTATCATTAGCATCATCATTATCATCATCATCATCATTATTATTATAATTATTATTATTAGCAAAAACCGCAGCAGCAGTGTTAGTAGTATTTGCCGAAATCCAAGTAAAAAGGGATGTAGGCCTTCCGCCAGAGAGATTAAAGGTTTGTCAAGAAAGTTTTGACGAAAGGTGAACTGAAGACTTGTGGGAGGTATGTAACCCGAGTAGACTAAAGGAGAAACTACTTAGTGGGCTTAAGAAAAGAGGCGTGAACTCCAAGCCTCACAGTTATGAAGCTCTTTCAAACCTTCAATTAATTTCCCATTTTAAAAAAAAATTCTAGTAACTCATCTCGACAGAAACCAAGGAGAGAATTTGCCGTTTCAAACCAGCATTTAATCCTTTAATGTATATTCGTGGATGGAAACATATACACACGCATGTACACAAATATCTAAAAAATACAACAATGAATTACCCACTTACACTTTCCACCGAGTGAGAATTATGAAGTAGAAATGTGTGTGTGTTGGGGGAGATGCTTCAATGGTCCGTGGGGGGGAGGTGAGAGGTGATTCAATGATCCGAGGGGGGGGTAAGAGATGATTCAATGATCCGTGGGGTGTAAGAGATGATTCAATGATCCGTGGGGGGTGAGATGATTCAATGATCCATGGGGGGTGACAAATGCTTCAATGATCCGTGGGGGAGGTAAGAGATGCTTCAATGATCCGTGGGGGGAGGTGAGAGATGATTCACTGATCCGTGGGGAAGGTGAGAGATGCTTCACTGAACCGGCGGAGGAGGTGAGATGGTTCAATGATCCGTGGAGGGGAAGGGGAGAGGTGTTTCAATGATCCGCGTAGGGCGAGGTTAGAGATGCTTCAATGATCCGTGAAGGGGGTAAGAGATGCTTCAATGATCCGTGGAGGGGGTAAGAGATGCTTCAATGATCCAGGAGGGAGGTGAGAGATGATTCAATGATCCGTGGGGGGAGGCGAGAGATGCTTCACTGATCTGGAGGGGAGGTAAGAGATGCTTCAATGATCCGTGGGAGTGAGAGATGCTTCAATGATCCGTGGGAGTGAGAGATGCTTCAATGATCCGTGGGAGTGAGAGATGCTTCAATGATCCGTGGGAGTGAGAGATGCTTCAATGATGCGTGGGGGATGAGAGATGCTTCAATGATGCGTGGGGGATGAGAGATGCTTCAATGATCCGTGGGGGGTGAGAGATGTTTCAATGATCCGTGGGGGTGAGAGATGCTTCAATGATCCGTGGGGGGTGAGATGTTTCAATGATCGGGGGGGTGAGAGATGCTTCAATGATCCGTGGGGGGTGAGAGATGCTTCAATGATCCGTGGGGGGTGAGAGATGCTTCAATGATCCGTGGGGGGTGAGAGATGCTTCAATGATGCGTGGAGAAGGTGAGAGATGCTTCAATGATGCGTGGAGAAGGTGAGAGATGCTTCAATGATCAGCGTGGGGAAGGTGAGAGATGCTTCAATGATCCGTGGGACGGGGGGCGATGAGGTCAGCCTCATTACAGACACTTGCATTCACCAGCGGCGGCGTCACAAAGCACCGATGGGGCAATGTCACGAGGGTTATCCATTTGTGCTTTTCCGTAGCGGACATACCTACCCCCAACTTGAGAGAAGAGGGTATGCAAGTATGTACGTGTATGCGCGATGTACGTATGTATGTATACATGAAGTGCTCGCATGAGACGGCCGGAAACCAATAATTTATAGGAGACGTCTTGAATCAAAGGGTTAAAGGCGAAACTCCTGAACACCACCACATCATTGACGACTCGAGCTCCAAGCTTGATACCACTCACCCTTGAGGAGTGAGTCATGCTAAGCACTCTTCAAGCATCATAGCTGGCATTGGATGGTTAAAAAGCAAAGTCAACAAAACTATGTCGCGCGCTCTTAATTATTCTGACTTACGACCTTCAAAACTTCCAAATGTAGGGCAATCGACCCATAGTTAGTTTACTTTTAATAATCCCCAGACTGGCCTTGGGAGAACCTTGGCAATTATATCATTCGAAAGAGAATGTAAAACAACTTAAGGGTTTCAAATTTCGTTAAAATCGGCCATACAGTTTACGATGTTACCAAAAAACCTCGAGTGAAAAGTAAAATGGTTAACATCCAACCTACGGACAGACATAGTAACTTATAGAGTCGCGACTAAAAAGTAAAAATAGCAAACAAAACACAAGAGGGCGCGTGGTTGCTTATTATAGTAATGCTAAGACTCCCAGACACTGCATCGGGCACGCGCCTCATCCACCCAAATCGAATGGCTGTCTCCAATAGAGCGGAACGAACAGCAAAAAAAAAAAATAACCGATCGAACAGCCCTTAAAAGAACCGATCGAAACACCATAAAAGGAACGGATCGAACAGCCTTAAAAAAAACGATCGAACAGCCCTAAAAAGAACCGCTCCAATTGGATATTTTAAAACACTTATGCTGTCACAGGGCACGAGGTCATTTTCATCCACCCGACGTGGCACGCTATAGTAACCGTATATTCTGGCTGCATCCATAACTCACAACAACGTGTGTATGTCCAAGTGTTTTTTTTTTTCCTTAAGTCAAAAAGCGGTGAGGTTACGGGACGCGAAAGTATATATAGCATTACATCTGTGTGACACCCTGTAGATACGAGATTCTTTTTAGTATATATATATATATATATATATATATATATATATATATATATATATATATATATATATATATATATATATATATAATGTATATATCTCTCAAAAGTAGCACGAGAGAATGATGAAAATGAATCCATTAAACCACATTGAAAGAGAAAACGGAATAATTTTTCCTTGCAGTAATATTTTTATTACCTTTTTTCGAAAAAATCCGTGCAGCGAAGCGATTCGAACCAGGCACACTGAGGCAGCGAGCACCGCTTTGATCACAGTTAAAAGTATGCCGTTAGTACACTACGCTACGCAGAGAACCAAAAAATTCTCTGAATAGACTAGCTTTTAAGGAACACTTTCGCCAGCTCGAACGGAGACTATGAAAGAAATAGAAAATTAATTGGGAATTCAAAGAATAAATGAGGAATAGGTAAACGCGTGGCAGATTTACAAAGAACACTGCAGCGATGAATCAAAGTATAATTTGTTTGGTTCAGATGGCAAGAGGTTCGTCCGTCCAACGAAGACCTGGCGAAAGATTATCCGTGAACTGCATGAACACCATCGTCAAGTTTGGTAGAGGAAGCGTTATGGTGTAGGGCATAATTTCGGCGGAAGATACTTGCCCACTTGTCCGTTTGCAGGGCAGAGCGAATGCGCAAGTGTATAAAGAACTTCTGCAAGCACATGTTGTGTCGCACATAAAAGCCGCATCTGTCTAACCTGCCATTTTTATGCTGGATAATGAACCTTCCACCACGGCAATGTTGGTGAAAAATTTCCTGAATCAGAAGGAAGTAAGTATCATGGACTGGCCTGTTCAGAGCTCGGGCTTCAATCCGAATGAGAATTTGTGGAGGACGCTAAGCGAGAGAAGGAAGGAGAGAAACCCAAGCATCGTCAAAGAACTTTGGGAAATATTACGAGAGGAATAGAGAAAAATAATGCCAAAAAAATGCTTTCGGTTAATGCGCTCCTATGGCAGAAGTGTCAGTGCGTAATTGATAGTAAAGGTCTACACATCAAGTACTAAAATTATTTGTTGGGTAAAGTATATCATCGTACCTTCTCATTTACGTCTGTCCGTATCATTTTGACCGGCATCTCTGGAAAAAATGCTCTTTTACCCATAAATTACAGTTTCATCTAACTTAACATGTGCAATTTATAGCTATGCTTATTTTATATATCTAATTTATCATGCATTACTTACCATTATTTGGTTTAAAGCTATTGTAAGCGTTGTGATGGAAACCTAATTGTCGGAATCATTATGGTCGCTACTGTAAGGCACAACCACAGAACCAGCGAAACACACACACACACACACACACACACACACACGCGCGCGCGAGCACGGTATGCGTCTCGTCCCACTTTCGTGTCGCTTCCGGGCCGAACAACTAGTCTCGGAAGCAAAGGACAAAGAATGGCCGCTATTCTAATCGGGATAAACATTAGATTTTTCTACTTTTCTCTGTACATTTCCACAAGCTACCCCCACCCCCATTATGGTGGGATCAAATTTCAAATAAGGGTCTAATATTTCTTCCACAAAGTGGAATTTAATCGTTTGAACAGTTAAAATTTAATTTTTAAATTACGAAAGGGTAATGAGTAATGTAAGTTAAGAACTGCCTTGTCCAAGAGAAAGTTCGGAACAAGTGAAAGAGGCGAATATTCGCCGTGTTTGGGGTCGGAAGGGAGTGCGAATCTTTTGAATTCTCATTCGCAATGAAGCAAGGTCTCCATAGGCAAAGAGGGGGTGGTGGTATTGAAGAAGAGGGACAGAAAACAGTGGGGGGGGGGGGGTAACACAGAAAACGGTGGAAGGATAACACAGAGCAAAACGTGCACATTCACACCAACAGAGAGATAAGTTAGGAATTCGCGCACTAACGAGGTATATATGGAGATATGGGGGGTTACATGAGGAATCTAATACTAATCTCCCCTACCCCTACTTTGTAAACAACAAGGTGTGGTAGCCGAAACGTTTGAGCTGAGCGCAATACACAAACACCACCACCCACCGTCTACACCTGCTCCAGAAATTCAGGAACACAAACGGCGCCATCAACAAAGCCCCAGAGCTAGTCCAGCCTCCCCCAGGACAGAACCCCCCTCACTCACTCTCAGGCATCCTAGGACGGAGCCCTCGCTATTGTAGTAGTAGGGACGTGTTTCCACGCCTTACATACTGGGCTCGATTCCCAGCGAGAGCGAACGAAGTTTTCGGTGTCCGTAGGGAGCTAGTCGGTAATTGTGGGCGCACACTCTACTAACCTGGAAGGGTTGCTTCTTCCTTGGGGCACATAGGGTCCCTATATTTGCTGCATGGTAGCAAAACAGTACTGCTCTTCCTGTACCTCCCTCCGACGTGGACTGACTCTGGTGCCCTCGGGCTTGTCTATAATTGTCATTCTAATCTTTATGTAAATTTCAGTATACGGTCGGAGTTCGTCCACGATTGAAAAGGAAAGGTGACACAATTAACTATCATAGGGCATTCCACGCCCTTATCCACCGCCTATGCCTGCTCAACACATCGCAGGGTATCTTTTCTGGGGGGTTGGGGGAAGCCACTCGCAAGGCACAAATCCTACCATAATACATCACCTGTAGACAATCAAAGATCCCAGGAATTAAACACCACGTTCATCCACCGCCTTTACCTCGACCAGAGGTATAAGGACAAAAACAGCCCCATCCACCCTCTACACTCCCACCAGACATTCAAAAACATAAATCTCACCTTCTGCCACCGCTTACACCTGTTCCAGACAATTCCTTCCCTCAGATAATTTTATACATTCCCAAAATATCCAGTTTCGAAACGCTTCTCGAAATCAAATGAAACAACAACTTCATTCATTCACTCAACACAATTAACGTTGCACACGTGTAAACACATACGCGTGTGTACAGGCAGAAAAGTCCAATTTACACAAGCAAAGCATTTACAACTAAAATTTAATCCACTAACGCAGTAAAGATAAAGGAAAATTGCTTTCATTTTACAAATTCTGGATTTTTGCGTTATTTCCCATTGTAAATGGCACTCGGAAAAGGAATGAATGGGCATGGTAAATGCCAACGATAGCTACACATACCGTAACCCTGAGACCAAGATTTATTTTGCCTTTGAGAGTACGAACCCAGAAGGACCAGTAATAGGGGCATTAGAGGAATAATTCAAGAGGGAACTTAATGACATCCCATCCCTACCTACTCCTTTGCCAAGCACCTCCTGAGCCTCAAAACACACACCCACATTTTCACTTACCCTAACTTCAGTCGAAAAAGTCCTATCACGAAAATGAGGTTAGTTGTAAGCAAAACAAATGGCGATATTTTAAGGAATTAAACGTATGTAATCTAACCGAGGAAAGAGTTAGTCCAAAACGCACGAATTTGAAGGTAGGAAGTTTGAAGGAGAGCAAAAATGTCACTTTTGAGACTCCGTCTGGGGCTCTCAGAGTCCTCGAAAGAGGGGAAGAGAGTTACAAGGGAATGAAGCACGTGAAAAGATCTTACGAACAATTACGAGGAGGTACCAAATATGTACGAGAAAAAAACAGCAACGAGGGAGAGAGATTGAAAAGAGGAAAAAAGATGAAATGTTGAGAAGAAAGAGGGAAGGGGAAGAGAGGTGGGGAAGAAAAGGGCCAAACGAAGCCACTTCCGGAGCAGGAAATGTTCACGCCGTGAACAACGACGCCGTCATCGAATTTCGCCTCGAACAAATAAAAAGCTTCGCCACTCGCAACCGTGTCGCCGGAGAACCAGGGTCGGTGTTTAACAGCATTATTATTTACTTCATAAAGCTTAACTTACAAGGGCATCTCTAATGAACTTTGTGAGGGGATGAGAAGCAGTACTATTCGGAAACCGGCCCCCGTGCAAGGCTCCAATCTAACGTATCTGAAACGCCCCAGGCCCAAATCCACTACCTACAAGTCGCTCAAAACAACTCGAAACCAACACGACTCGCTCGAGTGATTCAAATAATGTCTATGGAATCGGACCATCGAAGTCGCGTCAACCGGAAGACCAAGGCCGTGAATGCGGTTATGGAAAATGACTCGAAAATCACGGCTGGCAGAGACTAGACGAGCGCGGAACAGGTTTTGGTGACGCGTCAAAATTAGCGCTCGGACACCTGCTCGTCACTTCCGTCTCTGGATAGTCACACTGGGTCCATTTGGCGAAAGCGTTACTGCTGCATGTGCTGAAAGAGGGTGATGAAGACAACAAGGAAAGATGGCGAGGAGCAAATACAAAGCTATGTCATTTTTTTAGTCAAATTTAAAGTGAAAACAAACAAGTGCATCTCCCGCAGAAAGTTTGCAAGCAGGGATTGGTAAAGAAAGTATAAGATGTATAAATGTAGATCCACCTACAATCATTGGGGTAGGAGTGAAGAGGCACACAACCCGCCAGATGTCAAATGCCGCATCGTTTCCATTCTACCACCTGACGCCCTCTTGACCACAAAGTGACCCAAGCACGAAGGAACAAGCATTATACGCAAAAGAAGTGGTGGACAAGAATAAAAGAAAGATTTTTCCGAATCATTAAAGAGGAAAGTTGGGGGGTGGGGCGATTCAACCAGGAATCCTTCGCCCAACGGGGTTACACCATGCAGTGAAACGCTAAAATTAATCATTTACTAATGCACTTGCATATTTTCTGCATATTAAATGTAGAGTGCAAATGGGTGGGAGGAGGGTTAGGCTTAATCCCCTCAAAAGCAATTGTATCTATACAAGGATATTAGATTAATTTTTAAGTAGTAACTCAAGTTGGAACACTGATGTTAGAACTTTTGATAACATCAACAAAGCATTTGGGATGAACACAACTACAGTGGGAACTGTTTGGTGTTGCTTCAATAAGTTTAGGTCTGGAAACATAACAAATGTAATAAAAATAAAAGGATGAAAAAGCAACTAGGGAATGCCAAAGTCATCTCATCTCTCAGTCGGACCATCCAAAATTCATCAAGCCACCACCATGGTATATATAATCTGCGTTATCAGCCATCACATGCAAAATCTTAGAAAAACTTGGCTATAAATACATATAATTATATGGTGCGGTTAGTGTAAAGCAAACATTCTCAAAAGGGGCTATATCGCCCCATAGTGGGCGAATGTTCAATTGAGGGGGCGATAAATAGATAAATTCTCCCAAACAGGGCTGCCAATTTTAACATAAATGAATAGACAACTATCAAGTTAATTGCACAAAATATATTCCGATACTGATGCAAGCGCTATAAGATTCATTCGCCATATTATTATTATACGATGATTTTGAGGCCCCTATTTACAACAACTGTTTTAAGGGACCTCATTATGCGTTAAGTAAATTATAAAGCTTGGGCGCTGGGGAACGACGTGTTTTAAACATGTTCGGCCGTTGTACACGAGTGAGCCACGGTGCTTCTTGCGCTTCTACAATATCGGATCGGTGCTTCTTTCAATCTGTTTATTGAAGTGAAGGGTAAAAAGGTGCTCTCATCATTTGTGAATAAAGGATTGATAATTAATAAGTTAAATCTTATATTAAAGTGCTTTATTAAGATATGTGACAGCCGAAGTATCTTATTTTAATTTTAGTACGAGTTTGTAACAAAGCTGCTAGTTAGGTAGGTATTGTTTGCGAGAGGTTTGATAACTTATTGTGGGATGACGCTTTCTTCAGGAAAAAAAAATACCCGTATAATTGGTTTTTTGACCTTTTTACGGCATTCTAAATTTAAAGGTTATTTAATAGGAGGTAAAAACTACGAATCTTAAAATTATAAAGCCTACTTTGATACGTGTAGGTCATTAACTGAAGTATAACTAATTAACTAAGTTAACTGGTAAATTTGGCGAACGCATTTGAAAAAATCTCGGGCGATTAATTAAAATTTTATAACTTTTTTTTTTTAATAACTACTTTTTAATGATTACATTTAATTTAAATTAGTTAGTGTATTTCGTTACGTTCGATGGATTGTGCGCATTTTCACCATTACATACTTGATTAGCTTCAGGAATGAAGTTACTGAACAACAATTGTGATTAGTGTCATTGTATTATTTTTAGTTCTTTATTCCCTTATGATAGCACCCCCCTCCCCCAAATGTAGACAGTTTGTTTATTTGGTTTTTGTGGGGTTTTTGTCAGGAGCCCATCTGGCGACTGCCTATTTGGACATAAGTCGCCGTACAACAGGACAGCCTAGTACTAGGCTAAATTAAAATGGTAAATATTCCGGCCGATAAGATGTACTATTTCGTCCGTGTTCAAAAATGTTTCACGTTTTTGGAGTACATTTATCGGGGACGGCTCGTGGGGGGGTTAAACACGATGCGTGGACCGCACTACGATGATCCTGAGTTTCATTAAATTGGGGGGTCTGGGGGGCACAGCCCCCCGGTATATAATCCTAATTTTTATAATGTTCTGACGTTTACAGAGGTGAATGCTTTAACTACATCATGTCAGCGCCTTTAATCGTTTTGCGAATTATAATAGGGGTTGGGGGTGGGGTATGACGTCAGAAATGACACGGGTGAACGATAATATTTACACCAAATAATTTTTTCCGGCCGGGCCGCTCGTCTACACGTTTACCATTAAAATAACTGTGAAGAACAAGAACAATAAAAAAAAGAAAATGACAAGAAGAAGGAAGCACGCTCCGGCGTCGGGAGGAGGCCCGCCCACCTCTCCCCGGGGCAGGAACGTGCAACCAACAAAAAAAAAGTTAAATAAAGTGGAGGAGGTGTGCCTCTCCAAAATGTCAGTGTGCACCAACAACTCGGCCAGAGTACAAGGGACAAGCGGGGTTTTTTTTTGTATAGGAGCCTTTCTGGCGACTGCCTACTTGGGTATAAGTCACCGTACTCACGAAAGCCTAGTACTAGGCTAAATTAATATAACTATGTAGAAAAAAAGAGCAAAAAACAATAACAATAAAAAAGGAAAAACGAAAAGGGCAGGAAGCACGCTCGGGCGTCGAGGGGAGGCCCCGACGCAGGAACGTGTGACATACAAAAAAAAAACAGCGACCACAAGAGTTAGATAAGATGGAGGAGGCCAGCCTCATCCAAAAAGTCCACAAGTCTGTGTACACGAACCCGTCCCGAGTAAAAGGGACAAGAGGTAGCGACCCCGCTCATCCCAGTAGCCGGACAGGTAACGTGCGCAAAGATCACCCAGACTGGGACAGTCAACGAAAATGTGCCGTACAGTCTGGGGGACCACGCAGTCGTCACAATAAGGCACAGGCGAGCGCTCCATCAAATGGCGGTGCGTCCCAGGAGTGTGCCCAATTCGGAGACGACAGAAAGCAACCTGAAGCCGTCGCGGCATTGGGGAGGCAGGTCCATAGGAACAGTCGCAGCGAAATAGCACGCAACTTTCCCCTCGATCGTCTCCCATCTTCTTTGCTAAGCAGCCCGATAAGCTGCCCGTATTCCTGCCAAGTAGTCGGTGTGAGGAAGAGCGAAACGCTGGTCCGGTCGCAGAGTCCTCGCGGACTCTTTGGCGCCTCATCGGCGCGCTCATTCCCCGCAATTCCTACATGTCCAGGAACCCAGCAGAAGATAATCTCGACATCTGCCCGGCTCGCCAAAACCGTGGCGTCACGGATATCGCGAACCAGGGGATGCGGAGATTCCAATGCCCCGAGAGCACTCAGGGCGCTTTGTGAGTCGCTATAGATCACAATCCGGTCTCCGAACCGGGCACGTCGCGTAATCTCCCGTACCGAGTGGTGTATTGCCCCAGCTCGGCCGTGAAGACAAACGCAGTACCTGGCAGAGCCCCGCAGACTTCAAACAGAGAGGATACGGCGTGGAAACCGACCCCCTCTTGGGACTTGGAGCCATTCGTATAAACTGGCACGGTACCAGCGTGACAGGGAGTGTGCTCCCAAAAGGCCGAACGCAATACTCCCGGCGCTGTACAAGCTTTGGGATGGATTGTTTACGAGTCCCTTGGTGCTCACTGCGAGATGATTGCACCGTAATTCGTGTTTTGTAGTAAAAAAAAAAAGTTTTAAAGATGAGATATAAAAGTTGTCTGATATGATGGGGGTGGTGATTATGTAGTGATGATTGAAACACTAGATGGATAAATGGTATGATAATGGAGTAAGCTGTTAAAATAATTAAAATTCATTAAAATTTAGATCGTACTATTGGAGACTTATCTAGAACTTATTTATTAGTCGTCTCCTCGATGTAGCGTATGATTCCGGTGCCAGGGCGGATATTTTAGGCCTAGTGCATATCTTAAGATATAGAGGGTACCCCACCATCGATGGGTATGTATCTTCGTCGGAGTTGTCCATAGGTTGGGCATTACGATAAGATGTGCAATTGTGAGGGACAAGCTTTGGGAGCAGAGGAGTGGCGACAAATAGTTAAAGGTGGTACCCTCCTAGGTGGCGTCCTGAGCAGAACCAGGAGCACCACCGGCCATAGAGCTATACCTAGATCTAGAATTCCTCTTGGGCTTTAGGGCAGCATAAGCACCGTTGAGATCAGCTGCAAATGCATGGAGAGTTAACGATTGAGGGAGGCGCCGTGCTCGCGCGTACAGGCGAATAATGCACTATGCACGGCCCAATCGCGAGAGACGCGGTTCAATGCCTGTTGGAGTCGACGCTCCAGGGTTGGCATCTGAGCCGTGCCAAAAGAGATCGAAAGGTCGTCCACGTAGAGCGTAGCGAGAACATCTTCTGGCAGCACCGAGGTGATGCCGTTGATGCTCAGAGAAAAGAGTGCGACACTGAGGACACTTCTCTGCGGGACACCCTCTTCCAGCTCCTTTGGGCCGGAGAGAGCTCCCTCCACCCGTACGCGCAATCGACGATCTCGCAAAAAAATTCACATATAAAGATTGGGAGGCGTGCCCAGGCATTCATCGTTTGGAGTCTCCATGATACCGTATCGCCATGCGGTATCATAGGCTTTCTCCAGATCGAAAATAACCGTGGCGTAGTGCTGTGTACGAAGCAAGGCCTCGCATAAGTCATTTTCCAGTCGGAGCAGAGCATCAATGCCGACGTGGAGTGGAAATTGCGGAAGCCGCACTGTGCAGAAGACGGATGGCCTCCGCTGTCCAGAAAAAGGCTAATCTAACATTTAGCAATTTCTCCATCAACTTGCACATGCAGAAAGTTAGAGAGATTGGGCGGAAACCGGCCGATGTAGAGTGGTCTTTCCGCAGTTTGCGAAAAGCGAGCTCAGTACCGATTCTCCAGGAATCTAGGCTAGATACCCTCTACCCAGGTCCTGTTGAACAAATCTAACAGATAGGCGAAGCATGGCGTACGGGACATCGTCCGGACCAGGGCGGCAGTGTTCGCGGACGAAGCGAGAGCGGGACGCAACTCATTAAGAGTAAACCTGTCGTTGAAGGAGTCTCCACCTCTGGAGGTAAAGTATGGTCGGTGGCCTTCCACATCATGACCCGCATTGAATGCTGAGAGAGCAGCGCGAAGCAATTCTCCACCGACGCGTGGTCCGAGATTGCGGTCCCATTCTCCTTGAGAACTGGCCCCGAATCCTTTTGACTCTCTTCCACCACACCTGTGCTAGAGGGGGTCTATCCCGTTAAGTATGCCCGCAAAGAAGAGCGGCGGGCGTACTTCGAAATATACCTTAACCTATCCCTAGCCCGACGAAATTCACAGACAGTGAAATAGTTCGACCAGCGCTTATAGCGCATGTAGGCATAACGCTTCTGTTTGAGGGCCGTCTCACAGTCCATTGACCACCGCGGAAGTGCTCGGTGTGCAAAATGGCCAGACGTTCTCAGGAATACTAGTTAGGCCAACGGCGATGAGGTTGCCGGAGAAAAACTCAACGGCCTCATCAAATGACCTAAACTCGACTGAGATAGAGAAATAAGTCAAGGATACGCACCACATTGTTTCGAAGAAGCGGGGTGCGGCTCTCCATAATTGACACACTTGGTCACACACGATTTGGACTTATCGTGTGCGGGCTTGGAGCAACTTACACGGACTTCGGGTAACCTCGCGTCTACACGAGCGATTAACATGGCCGAAGCGGTGACAGTCGTGGCACCTTCGCGGCAGTGAGACGAATGGCTTCACGCAGTTGCGATATCAACCGGCACGCACTGATTCGGGAAGCGTGTCACAGTCGGACGTGACGAAGAGTGTAGGTGTGAGTCTCGAGGCCCCTCCCTGTTTTCTCATCACTCTCATCACACGCTCGACCTTCACCGCCACATGGTCGGCAAGCTCTAGAGTGATATCTTTTATGGAGTAGTCCACGAGTTCCTCGCATAAACTACTCTCACGAAGTTCATGTTAGAGTGCGGCGTCACACTCACAGGCGTGCCATTAAGTATCCGATGGGCATTAATCATGGCCGCCTCGGAGTGATTCGAAGCATTCGCCAAAACGCTCCCGTCTGAGAAACAGCTCATCTTCGGCCCTCTACCAATCACACTATCTAAAGTTCTCCTCTGATGGATCATGTTACCCTTAGCCAACATGCTGCCATCAGTGGAGCGAATAACAAGGAAGCGTTTGAAGCCAGCGGGTTCGAAAACGCCAGGTAGCCTCTAAATGAGGGGCCTCCACTCTGCGCAGTTCTGGTCTTCGTCTAGGACTCCACCTCCTGGTATGCAACGGGGCCGGACGTGTCGATCTTGGCGGCAGCAGACCCGTCCGAGGAAGAGGAGCCCTTAGTCTTCTTTTTAGAAGAGGGCGACTGGGAATGAACCCGCTTCCTTTCTCCGCCGGAAGGAGCCCCTATGTCAGCTGGGTCGTCCTCGGCAAGATCCTTCTCTAAAATGGAGGTCCTGCCCGTCACAGGAGCACCAGCCGGGTGGGGATACCCCTCCCCTCCTTGTGAGGCCTCGGGGGCCCGAGGCGTCTTAGGAGCAGCTTGCTTAGGGGCGGACTCTAGTTCTGTGCTTGGCACTGAGCCCGGGCTCGACCCCCCATCTCAAAGGGGTCCTCGATATGGCCATCCTCTCCTCCCCGAGACATCACAGATCATATTCGTTCTTTTTTATCTTCTAATGCCGGCGAACCGGCAATCGTAGAGGAAGAGAGGGAGCAGGTACACTGGGCCCCCGGCAAACTTGTCGCGCACGCCTGCACGACATTAAGTGGCACGGGTTGACGGGCCCTAGTGTCCTTTGCTCCCCTAATGAGGTTGGCCCTATTGAGCCTCCCCAACCGGGAGCGGTCAATTATGGGCCGCCTGCCTGCTTTATTGGCAGTCACCTTGGAAAGTAAGGGGGGAGGGGACTGCCGTTGGAAAACGCTACATAAGAGGATGAGGGGGAATCCCCTGCACCGGTAGGCAAAGGAAAGGTCTCCGGTAGAAGAAATTTGGACGGTCCCCTGAGAGAGCAATGGGGGTGGGGGACTTGCATTTTTTCAGGGAAGCTGCCCAAAGGCGACTAAGGTGATGTTATAGGGGTATTTAAAGGGAGAAAAAAAGTTTAGACTTATCATTCGGCATGGTGACCCTTTGTTATTCACGGTATGCACACGCTCATCACTCCACGCAGTATCCCGCTCTGCGAGGGTGAATACGGGGCCGACAGAACCAGGTTCCGCCATTTGAGGCCATTCCTCCAGTCTAATGGCCTGGCAGCCCATCGGGATGGCGGCTCCACCTTAGGCACAGCGTAAAATATGATAGATAGTCAAAGGAGGTGAAGCAGGTTGTTAAAAACCCACCATCCCAAACCGGAGCTCAGAGCTGAGGGGGCGTTGACACCTCAAACCCTCAGCCCCAATCCGGGATGTATGACTGAGAGGAAGCTGGTCGGCGTCTACACTGTGAAGTTAGAGGCCGACCAGAGAAAGTTGTGGGAAATGTTGTATGGAAAGTGAGGAAGCAGGGTAGGAAAACGGTTGTCAGAAAGAAGAGGCTAAGCTTGGGCCGGACGGGGCGCTGAGTCCCGTCAGCAAGGCGACCAGGAAGGCAGTATTTGGCTTGTGGCTTTATAGAAAGCCCGCATGATCAAAAACAGCCAATGTGTCTTATTTACAAGAGCTCATTTTCCAATGAAGCTATAAAACGATCAATGTTTGCAGATCATTTAAAAAGAAAACATCCTGATAAAGTAAATAAACCCATCTCTTATTTTGAAAAATTAAATAAAAACTTTGCTCACCGAAATACAATGTCATCATATTTTTAAAAAGTACAGAAACAACTGAAAGTGGCTTGAATGCATCTCATGAGATAGCGCAAATAATTGCAAAAACTGGGAGCGCACATACGAGGGGCGGTCAATAAGTTTTGCGAATCGGTAGGGCAAAACATAGGAAGGGGGGGGTGGCTGTGACACGTCTATTTAAGAAGCAGTAGCTGATCGCAGATCGTCAGTCACAAATTTTTCAACAATGGAGAAGGTTGAGCACCGCGCAGTGATCAAATATTTGACCAAGGAAGTCCTGACACGTCTATTTAAGAAGCAGTAGCTGATCGCAGATCGTCAGTCACAAATTTTTCAACAATGGAGAAGGTTGAGCACCGCGCAGTGATCAAATATTTGACCAAGGAAGGCAAGAATGCAAAAAGAGATCCATGAACGCATGGTTGCAGTGTACACCGACACCGCCCCTTCCTATGCAACCATTGCTCGCTGGAATAGGCAGTTCCGACATGGTCGTGAGTCCCTTGAAGATGACGCCCGTCAGACGTGACCAACGAGGACAATGTGGCCCGTGTGGAGAGGATGATCCTCGAAAATTGACGGGTGAAGATCGAAGAAATCGAGCGAGAACTTGGAATATCACATGGAAGCGTTATTAACATCATCCATGACAATTTGGCCATGACCAAGGTCTCTGCCCGTTGGGTCCCCATGATTGACTTCAACGTCGTTAGAGCACAAGCTGCCCTGAGCGAGTGCGGATTCGAGGAGCTCAACCATCCCCCCTACCGTCCAGATCTGGCCCCTAGCGACTACTTTTTATTCCGCCAGCTCAAGGCTGCACTGCGTGGACGCCGGTTTAGGGACGATGAAGATGTCCAGCTCGCCGTCCAGGAGTGGATTGAAGAGCAGTCGGGAGATTTCTGGTTGTCGGGAATTCGAAGCCTCAGGGACAAGTGGCGCAAGTGCATTGAAGCCATGGGGTAGTTATATTGAAAAATAATAAAATACTTTTCCTCATATCTCGTTTCCTTATATCCGAATTGCAAAACTTATTGACCGCCCCTCGTAGTTGCTGAAAATGTTATTAAGACTTCCTTTGAAATTCTCATGAAAACTATTGCACCAAGATTGAGTGAATGTCCTAAAAGCATTACCATTAAGCAATGATTCAATCGGGAGAAGAATCGATGAAATGTCATCAAATGTAGAAAGCCAACTAGTTAAAAAGTTAAAAAACAGTAAATTTTCAATTCAGCTTGATGAATCAACGTTAAGTGATAACAACTATTCTTATGGCATATGTTCGTTTCATAGATGATTGTTGCAAATTATGTGGATGTTTTTTTGCGAAACCTTTAGAAACTGATACTACTGGATTACCCATTTTCGAAGTTACAAAATCTCGGTTTGAGGAAAATCAAATACCATGCGAAAACTTGGTATCCTGTGCAACGGACGGTGGTCCATCCATGATTGTTAAGCAGAATGGATTTGTTGCTAATATGAAAAATAATATGTCCTTCAATCCTTGCAGGGCATTGTGTGGTATATCGTCACCATTTCGTTACTAAAAATATTAGTCCTGATCTTCATGAGTCATTGAGAGTAGTTATTAAGACTGCCAATAAAATTTGATCTCATAGCAAGTTCGATAGACTTTTTCGCAATTTTTGCATTGAACCCGAACAAGAGCACATAAGACTTATTCTATTTTCCACAAGGAAGTCCGCTGGCTTTCGAAAGGAAACTGCTTGGCCAGATTTGTAAACTTAATTTATACAATCTTTTTTTTTTTTTTTTAGAAAATATGGACGAGAAAAATTTAGCAGAATAAATCAGATGCCACAAGTGCGACATTTTCTTTTTAGCATAGATTTTTCAAAAGTTCAATGAAGTGTCACTTCAGCCTCAAAGCAAATTAGGCATATTGCTCGATTGTAAACGTGTTCTGAGAGCCTTTACTGAAAAATTACATTGGTTTCGAATAAAAACACAAAATAAAGATTTCAAAGACATTCCCTAGTTAACCGAAGCAAGTGAACAGATCTCAGAACAAACCAATAAAAAATATGAATAATTGGTGAAATTGAGAGAAAGCTTCAATAGCAGATTCTCAGATTTATTTTCATTTGTAGTCCAGCCGTGGATGATGGATCCCTTCGGTTGCGACATAGGAAGTCTCAATGAAAATATACAAAAAGAACTTATTGAACTAAAATGTAATGATGAATGCAAGTACAATTTTGAAACAGGTGGATTACTGAGTTATGGCTGTCATATACTACGAGACAGCTATATCCAAACATGTGGTCTGTGTGGAAGAATAAGGAGAGAGAGACCCCCCCCCCCCCGACTTCCCCAGTTCGCCGTTAACCGCTCTAAATTCGTCTGCCCTATATACTACGAAAATTAGAACAATGGAAAGACCATTAAGGGGGCATCGCGATTTCCCGCTATGGACCCTTATCGCGACCCAAGGCAATTAAGGAAGTGTGTTGGCGATGAATCTCTCCGTCTAGATAATTTTGGAGTATATATTTAATACTTCGAAGTTCACGGGCAGATTGTGTCTGAAGCCGCCGCCCAGTACGTTAGCCGTAACGTGTTCGTTAGTCGAGAGGGAATCGACCTCATTCTCGTCCAGAGAAGAATTGAGTGATTGTCGAAGAGCCAAGGAAGATCTAGTCGTCACTCAGTGTTGTTCGTGGAGATAGTTTTAGGCGCGCTTCAACCCTTCTCACCAAGTCTTCGGATTTTAAGGATCGGAAAAGCCATCCCCGAAGCATCCTCCGTTTGCCTCTTAAGGATAAGAGGCCCCCCATCTTCAATTTCCCGAAGTTGGATTGAGCGTCTCGTGAGACGCCCACAAGTTCAAGGTCGAACTTACCTCCCTAGTCCTACTCTCCGCACATCAAGGTAAAAGGGAGTTAACCCCCGCTTCGTCACACGCTCCTCCCACCTTTACCGCGTCGAACCTTAAGGATCCCTTTGCTCTAGAACTTGAATAAATGTAAGATCATTTCTTAATTAATTATCCCTCGGTTCAAACTTAATTGATAGTGTCAATCATCTTAGCGGTGAGCCGTTAATATTTAATTGCATTGCCATTTAACTTGCCCTATATAATTAGTCCTATTAAAGTATATTTTTGTAGCCCTGTTAGAATATTCCTTGGCCTAGCAACTGTGTATTTAAAACACTCTTAAAGCCATCCCCAGGTGGAGCCTTAATTTAGGTCGGCCAGTAGGCCAGTGTGCGTATAACGGCGTACACCTGGTCATGCCACGACAGTCTGGAATGGCTAAAATATGACTATGCTTTCCAACCTCTTATTTGGTTGAATGTGGATTTAGTGCCATCAATAAAATTTACAAATTTTAGGCCAAATATTAAAGTTCTAGCAGCAAAACATCAGCCACAAGGATCTCATTAACAAGCAACGTGAGTAAAATGTAATTTAATTACGAATTATTACGAATAAGTATGGGCAATTATTTTTAAAAAGTTTGAGAAACCCTATTTTAAAGCAATAAGTGACACCACCCGCTTTTTGCGGCACCATGGGAACGACCTAGTCACCACCAGGACAGATCAAGTTTCAGTCCCCCGTTTCTAGCGGATCTAAAAAAATCCATTCGAAACAGGAACTTAATACTTTGACCTCTCGATGTTTCAACAGAAATCGTGGAATTATCAAACATTTCTATAGGTCTATCTATATATGCTGAAAACCTTTTGACAATTGGAAAAATATACAAGAGATAGTGCGGTAAGTGTTCAGCATAAGAGATACCCAAAGAAATTATTCCCTGCTTTCTGTTAAAACATCGAGAGGTCAAAATATTAAGTTCCTGTTTCGAATGGATTCTCTTGGATCCGCTAGAAACGGGTCACTGAAACTTGATCTTCCCTGGTGGTGACTAGGGCGTCCTCCAAGGTGCCTTAAGAAGCATGAGTGTAGCTTATTGTTTTACACTAACCGCACCATGTTATATATTTTTCCATAATTATATATAAACCTGCAAAGTCAGGCTCATTATATATGCTCTTCCCCCATATCTTGCTTTCCTTTGAACGATATCAAACCAAAACCATTTACATCATCTCCAGGTAATGCATTCCAGAATCCACGACTATATTACTGAAATAATATTTCCTAAGTCCAGCTCGCATCTAGATTTTGAATTTTCAAACTCCTCCTCCGAGTCCAATTGTTCTAATAAGTATTGTCATAATTCCCCTTGTAGAAATTTGGAATCTTTACGTTATTCATATCAATGATTATCTATTTCCCAGAGTAAATCTAACTATCTGATGCTCCTCACCACTGCCTACTGCTTCCCCAACTAAAAATCCTGATTGGTTAAGTCTAGGTTCAATATATTGTTTCCAAGAGTTGATTGATTTACCATCTGCTTAAGGAAGTTATCCTAAAAAATATTTAATAAAGCTTTGACGATATCCCTACAGATCAATTTTTTCAATCAGTTGATCATAAATTAAAATGCCCAAGAATAACATTTTCACAATTCCATCCCCGGTTAATTTCCTCTATCATAACTATCTATCTCAATGAAGTCGTTCGGTGGTCTATAAAAAGCTATCCTTACTTCCTGAGTTATACTAATCTTAAAGATCTACCACAGGCGACTCCATTTATCCATCCCCCTATTTTATGATTTTTTATTGGGTTGTATGCTACATTTAACATCCTGTCAGTCTGTTGGTTATATACGGGGTGCGACGAGTAATGAATGTGTCGCTTAACTTCAACATAAAATAAAATAATAAAGAATTCATTTATACATATAAATATTACCAAAGTTACCAATGGTAAAGACTTGGATTGCTGTACTATTCACTGTATTCAATGAAATCGCCGTCGACCTCAACCACGGCTTCTGAAAATGCTGCAGTCCTTATCATCGATGGTGCCCCTGTTTAAGCGGTGAAAAGTGTAATAATCCTGGACCTAAGCTCCACCTTGGTGGTGCAGGGGGACTTGTTCGTCTCTCACACAACCACGCCGCACACATAATAATCCAAAGGGTTGCTGTCTGGGGAGTTAGGAGGCGAGATGTTGGGAGTGATGTGGGCGGAGAAATTGTTTGACAGCCAAGACTGGGTGCAAAGTTTTGCTGCCAGACGTTACGGCCTTCCAGTGACAAACTCTTGGATTCAGGGCAACACCAACAACTCAAAGCACTTTATGTAGCCCTACGTCTCGAGTCTGAGGGCCTCCAGTGAGATAAACTGGGGCATAACGTGGCCCTCCTACTGACCATCACAAACACCATGACGTGGATAGGGAACTTGATCTTCATGACTCTCGATTCATATTTGGGGGACAGCAAGCGAGCGGTTGTTTTGCGAGTTCACTATCTGGTGCTGGCAGAAATTCTTCTCATTTGAGAAGAACCAAAGAATACCAGGCTTGAGGGAATGGTTCAGTTTGTTCACAAACTTCACAACACGTTCCTTTTGCTTGCCTTTCATCTTCTGGGACAGAAACTGGCCCTTTCTCATCATGTAAGAGTAGTACCGGGTGTCCACATGAACTAATTTCCTGTAGTCTCTTGCACTCCCTTGACTCTGGCTATGGACATCATTGACTTGCCGGGATCGTTGTCAATGATGGCCCGGATCCCCGAAACAAATTTGTAGGTTCTTTCCGTATATGAACGCTTATTTCAAGGTTTGCGAGCCGCCGTACCCTCATATTTGCAGCCTGACTCAACCAAGTATCTCCTGGTCCTCTGAATCGTTCTCAGATCAACACCCAAGCGCTCAAAGATATTCGCATTGGAGCTTCAGGCGTGAATTTCAAGCAGCACAGCTTGCCTTTTCCATTTTCTGGGAGGACTGAATTCAGTCATGGCATTGCTTCCTTTTGCAGGCGATGCACAAGTGAGACTAATATGATAGGGATAAGAGAACATACGCCAGAGAACACGCATGCGCGGAATTATGTGATGCCAACGGCGACAAGTTACCAATCGTACCTTGTACATGTTGTAATCATTTGTTTCATATTTCTTTCTACTTCCATTAAATTTGGATTCATTAAGCATTCACTCCGTATGCACACTAAATCTATGTATATCTATCATATAAATAAACAAGAGGAGAGGTTCCGCCAGTCCTCCTTACAGGAACTTGCACTTCGCAGGAAGACCTTCAGTATGTGGCCTACGACCTATCCGGCTATGGCAACGGGCCTTTAATCTAAAAAAAAAATGGGGGTGGGGGTTCCAGTACATATCTCCTAATTACACTATTGAGCAAACTAAGATTTTCTAAGGAGGCACATCGACACCTTCAATCATAAGTTCGTGCAAAATACACAGGTACTCAACTTGAACCCGCTTGTCGAGAGGGTGGTTGTGGTAAAGTGAGCGTATTTCAAAACGCAACAAAAAGTTCGTAAGCTACGACGTTCAGTCGTACGAACTTTGAATCTTAAGTGATTTTGTCTCAGGCACGTTCGAAGCCTTTAAGGCTACCACTAATTGGAACAAAAAATGGACTGTATCGGGCTGACGCGCCCCCTCCCCCAATTTCAGAACCGTTTATGTTTAAGCCATACTTTATTGTGCTATTCAGAAAGAGTTATGTAATAATATAAAATATATATAAAAACAGTTTATTAAACCGTTGCGATCGAATGTACCTTATATGATACACGTCTAAAATAGAGGTAAATCTCAAAAATAATTATTAAATTCAGTATTATCCCTCTGCTGACGTTCACAAACTACAATAAACTAAAATTCATAATTTTCTGATGTGTGGAAAAAAAATCGAATCTGAGAGGGTTTTTGCTCACTCCTTTATGAGATGCTGTTATTTATTATCAAGGCTGCGTAAGAATAACCATTATTAGTGTTTAATGCGCTTTTCCCAGACACCTCGGAGGGAGGAATTTAGGTTAGCCCCCCCCCCCCATTTGTATCCTGAATCCTCCACTGCTGTGGGGAAAGCACGAAAGAACGGGTATGAATCGGACTGACGACAACTACGACTGGCTAAAAAGTTTAGAGGCTTCTTGATAACGCCAATTAAAACGGCAGGGAAAACTTTGCTTCACTCTGTACAGCTAAGGCCCTCGACCCGAATCCTACCGCGTGGTTGTAAGGGGGTGAGAACGGACAGTGTAGCGAACCCTAAGAAGAACCTGAGGATGAAACGATATTAAAAACAAAGTAAACAGACCTAAGTCGCGGGTTCTTAATTATTCTGACTTATAACCTTACGACCTTCAAAGCTTTAAACAAGTGGGGCAATCCGAGCCATAGTTAGTTTTCTTTTAGTTATTCCTGGGCTAACCTTGGGAGTACGTTGGCAATTATATCATTCGAAAGAGAATGTAAAACAAAATTAAGGGTTTCAAATTTCGTTAGAATCTGCCCAAGAGTTACGTGGTTATTACCATAAAACTAATTGAAAAGTAAAATGGTTACCATCCGACCGACGACCTACATATACAATAGTTAAAAATGGCGAAACCCCACCGAAAAGTAATGATGTTAAGCTAAGTGAAAATGCGTGAGAGAGCGTTAAAATGTTTAAGGCACTAGAGAGCTGCAGGGAAAACAGGTCCCCTTGCGGGGGGGGGGGAGCTTGGAATTAATGGCTGGGCACGCCCCATTTCGACCTCACACTAGAGGAAAACGAGTGCACGCAAGAAGCCCGCTTAGGATAACTGAATGGGAAGCCTCAGTCACGGGAGCACAGGAGGGGGGGGGATTGGGGGAGGAACGTCCGCCAGCTGCCGCTCCCCAAACGAAGTCTAAGCGACGCCATCTTAGAGGACCCACCAGCCTCGCCTCCCAGAGGGGGGTACTTGCGTGCGTGTGTACGTGTCAGCCGAGAACTCATGGCACGTGTGGGGGCGGCTGTATGGACTTGCCGGCAAGACCACTGCGAGGCTGCACGAGAGCATAGGTACAGGTCCGAACGAGGGAAACCGCACATGTGTGTGTGTGTCAGTGTATGTACGTTTAAGTATGGAAAATGACATTGTTCAATTTCGTCAGATTACGCGTCTGTATCATGGGTTGTTTCTATTAAAGGGACCCTTCTCATTAAATTGTTTGCTTTCCTACCGGTTATTATCATATTGAAATGGTTTTAGGATTTTACTTCAGGACTAGAATGTAGAGTGTGTGTGTGTGTGTGTGTGTGTGTGTGTGTGCGTGCGCGCGCGCGTAAGCAGGTGGGTGATTACTATGTAGTAGTCGTAATGTGTGCGTGGTTGTGCACGTGCACCAGTTTGTAGGAATGTTGGGGCATGGTTTGACTCAGCGGTTTAGCGGTTGTTGTAGTATGGTGGTGGCTGTGAACTGGTGGGTGGTACATATTATTGATGGGACGATACCATATTTTCAAGCCAGTACCGATACAGAGTACGATACCTTTGTATACTCCCTATTCCGATACGAATTATATATATATATATATATATATATATATATATATATATATATATATATATATATATATATATATATATATATATCAGGCCCGTGCCCAACTCTTACTAGAACACTTGTCTTGTCTTTCACTGGATAAAGAAAACCTACACTTCGTTATAAAAAGCTTCATAAATCAACCTTTTGGGGGGTTGTGGGTGGTGGCTCAGTCGATGAGCGTCGGAGTCACTATTTTTCTCCGTCTCTATATCTCACATTTTCTTTCTTAAGCTTTCAATGGACGTCTTCCTTAATACACAATAGAATACTTAGGCATCCAATTATACAACTAATTCATTTAGCAATCAAATAAAAACAACAGACAATATAGGTGTAAAATTGAATATTAGTCGAATTTCAAACCCAATATTCTAAATAATTTTTCATTAAAAAGAAATTTTCACGCATTTGATTATAGATTGAAAGAATAGTAATACAATAACAAATCTTGAGTCATATGTTTTGTGTTTGTTCGTTTGAATGAACGCTGTTTATTTCATCTAACTGTTCATATTCATTCTGCAATAGGTAAAAATTGAATATGAATATCGAAGGAATAGTTTAAGGGAAAACAAGGTGGCAGCCGCCCAATCCTATTAGATTCTTAATGGCAGCACTGTTAAAACGGGGTCGCCCTAAAAAAGTCAGAAGAGGCGTGGGAGACGCTCAATAAAAATGGGGAAAAGCAAAAGATTAGAAGAAAACAGTACAACACACAGAGACGCACACTTAAATTACGGGCATACAGCACACATTCTAAAAACAAGGGCGGCTGGAGCAATAAACAAATGACATGCGCCAGCCACAGGGAAGGGCACAGGATAAAAGATAAAACAATAAACCTAAACACAAAAATGGACAGAATTTATAAAAGGGATAAAACGCCACCTCGAGATAGAAATGTAAGGAGGGAGGACAACCGAAGGGAGTCCTTTGCTAAAATAAAGCGAAGTTGAACAGGGAAGGCGACGCTAGAAAGGGGAGGCAAGCAAAAATTTCGAAAAGCAAGGCGGGGACAAACTACTAAAATGTGAGCCACAGACAGCTCACAACCGCAAAACGGACAACCAGGGGTAACTCGGCCTCCACCCGAAACTAAATAGCCATGGGTAAGTCGCGTGTGCCCAATTCGCAACCGGCAAAGAACAACCTCCCAAGACCGGAGTCGCTGAGAGCTAGAGGACTAGGAACGGACAGAGCATTTAATAAGGGGCAGCTTACAAGAGAGAAACGAATCCCACACTCTCTCTCTCTCTCTCTCCCACAACAGAAGACATACGCCATGATTACGGAGGAATCCCTAAAGGGCAGAGGGGCTGCATCCGGTACCTCGAGGGCGGCCAAGCGGGCCAGCCGATAAGCCGCCTCGTTGCCCGGGACCCCGACATGAGCTGGAGCCCAACAGAACGTCGCCCTGTAATGGGAGACATTTCTAACCAGCTAGGAGCGAATCCGTAAAACCAAAGGGGTGGGTGGTCGTAAAAGAACGAACCGCCTCCAAAGCAGGCCGGGAATCACTAAAAACAATAAAATCTAAAGAATTGGAATAAAATCAAATTAAAAGCCAAAAGAATGGCCGTCAACTATGCGGTAAAAACGGATGCTACAGGAGGGAGGGCGGACCGAAGACTCTGTAGAGGACTCCGCGGCCGCCCCAGCACCGCAGTCCGACTTCGAGCCGTCCGTATAGATGGGACGCTGGTGAACATGAGAACACGCATGTTCAAGAAACAGGCACTTTAATAGACGAGGGTCAGTAGACCCTTTCTCGAAATACCAAAAAGCATTATAGACCTCAGGAGGGCGAACTCTCCAACACGGAGCCGGCGGGAATGGGAGGGCCAACACCCCGGGAGCCCCCAGAGATGCGAGATGGTCCCCAATCCGGAGCCCCAGAGGCCGGGGTAGATATGGCCGCCGATCAAAAGATGTTGAAGAGGACGGGACAGAAAGGCATTCATGGACTGGGGATCAAGGGTATTGCTGAACACGAAATAGGGACCGTAGGCACAACCGCACCCGGGGATATTACAAAGAGGCTAGGGATAGGCGAGGTGCGAAAGGCACCACTACTAAGACGGACCCCAAGCGAATGAACAGAGTCAAGTATCTTCAAGGCTGAATGAGACGTTGAAGAGTACACCTGGCAACCGTAGTCCAGCCGGGATTGGACCAGTGCCGAATAAAGCGACCACAAGGTACGCCTATCACCACCCCAAGTGGTGTGGGATAAAACCATAAGCAAATCCATAGCCTTCGAACAGGACACCCTCAAGCAACGCAAATGGGGCACCCAAGTGAGCTTGCTATCAAGCGTTAAACCCAAGAACTTAAAAACGGGGACATATCCAATCGCCGTGCCATCCAAGAAGAGGGGAGGGGCACCAAGGACACCACGACCCCGATAAAAATGCATGGCCTTCGTTTTGGTGACCGAAAAACGGAAACCCTTTGAGACAGCACGACCCGACACGGCATCAATTGTCAGCTGTAATCGACAGCAGCAGAAGGCAGGCGTGTAGATGAACAAAACAACAAGTCATCCACGAAGAGGGAAGCCAAAACCCCCTCCGGAAGAGTGGATACCAGACTATTAATGGCAACGGCGAAACATGTCGCACTTAAAACACACCCTTGGGGAACACCCTCCTCTTGAATCCGCAAGCCTAAGAAGCATCCCCAATACGGACCTTAAAATTACGGGCGATAAAAATTGTTGAATAAAAACCGGTATTAAGCCCTTCATACCCCAATCATATAACTGACATAAAACGCCATATCTCCAGGTGGTATCGTAGTTCTCCTGAATGTCTAAGAATACCTCTAACACCTGATGCCTGGAGGAAAAGCCCGTAAAACGGAGTCTTCCAAACGAATGAGGTGGTAGAGAGTACTAGGGCCGCTGCAAAAAAAAAACGCACTGAAATGGAGAGGAGCGAGTTGGACTCCAAAAACCAAATGAGGCGAACCTGAATCATCTTTTCGAATAACTTACTTAGGACTGAGGCAGCTCGTAAGAGCAATCCGGCGATAGTGACTGGGATCCAAACCGTCCCTACTGGGCTTGAGAAAGGGTAGAACCCCCACACGCCAGGAGGACAGATAAATTCCTTTGACTAAAAGCACGTCATAGAGGTCAACCAAAAATAACTCGGAGTGGGGATGGAGAGGAAGGAGAAAGTCGTAGTGGATGCAATCATGACCGGGAGAGGTGGAGCATACCGCAACTCATAGATGGAAAAGAGATCATTATAAGAGTAGGTGTCGCACGTGGTAAAATATAAAAGGAGAGACTTTATGGCGCACTTATGATCGAGAAACCGTCGAGGATAGCTATCAGCGCTACTCACCGAAACAAAATGGTCAGCCACAGCTTCGCTGACCAACCGGCCATCGGACACGAGCGAGCCTCCGATGTCCAGAGTAGGGATGGCATGACCAGCGTAGCGACCACGGATCTTATTGAGCCGCTTCCAAACCCAAGTCAGCCTCGTGGATGAAGAAATGGAAGATATGTACCGACGCCAAGACTCACGGCAGGCACGGCGGAGGGTCCTTTGACGGATGGCACGGCCCGGTTCCGATCGACCCTATTCGAGTCTGTCGGGTTCCGCCTATAAATGTAATGGGCCAACTGATAGGCAGAAATATCCGACGAGCAATCCTTCGACCACCAGGGCACATCCGCGGAACAAAGTGCCCAGCAGCATCTAAAATATGAGACCGCTGAATCTACGGTATCAAAGGAAACCTGGGAGGCATCGATAAAAACAGCCTCCTGGAACTCAACCCAATTTGCTCGCCGCAGATCCCAACGAGGAGGGAGGGAAAGGCACGGACCAGAAAGGGCGGCCGACAGGACTATCGGGAAGTGATTACTCCCGGAAAGGTCGTCCCGAATCGACCATCGGAAGTCGAGGAAACGTCGGGCGAATATAAGGACAAGTCTACAGCACTAAACGAATCCGTTTGAACATGGTAGGAAGTAAAGTCTCCGGAATTTAAAAAACATAGGGAATCGGATAATAAGAGGGACTCTACCACTCCGCCCTGGAGATTAAGGGCAGTATCAGCCCAAGATGGGTGGCTAGCATTAAAATCACCAAGTAATAAAAACGGGGTAGGTAATTGACTTGTGAGCTCTAAAAGGTCAGACCGACTCAAACTAAAATCCGGGGGGATATACACAGAACAAACAGTTAAAAGCTTGGAAATAGAAACCCTCGCAGAAACAGCATGCGAGGTAGTACGGAGGGGAAGTGGCGCAGAGGAAATTAAAAGAGAAGCACCACCATGCATCATGCCCCCGACCGGGGGGATGGAATTAAACACATGGAAGTGCCGAGCCCTTAGCTTATTTTCTTACAAACAGACCACCGAGGGCCGAACGCTAGCAAGCAAGAGCTGGAGTTCCTCCTACTTGGGAAAAACCCTTTAACAATTCCACTGTAGGATGACAAACATTACTGTCGTCTAGACGCCAACGTCGGGATTCTAGTGATGGGGATCGTCGAAGGTTCCCGACTATTAGTTCCAGAAGTGGCAAGCGACAAATTGCGATGAGCCGGGGACGCACCCGGCACGGCCTTGGCAGCGTAAACGGCGGGAGGCGACAGCCGAGATCGAGACGGAACCCTCAACGTTGCGGGCTTATGGCCGGGAGGAAAGGGTAGATCGAGCAGAGACGGATGAGAACTAAGATGCGAAGATGGAACAGAAGGCGGAACATGGACAGAGGGCGAGAAGGAAACAGGGTCAGGGGGTAAGGAGGGAATTGGATCAGATAAAGAGGAAGGAACAGGGTCAGAGGGTGCGAAGGGAACAGGGTCAGCGGGTGGAACAGGGTCAGAAGGAGATGAAGGAACCAGGGTAGGAGACATAGAAGACTGCACAGAGGTAAGGGGCAAGGAAGAAGGGACCGGGGTAGGGTGAACTTCTTCCGCCAGAACAATGACATCGGTGATGCCAACGGGGGAGGCCAGTGAAGACCGGGGAGGAGAAGACATCAAAACGGAAGACGCCCCAACAACCGACTCGTAGGGACAAACCAGCCTCATCAGAGGCAGTGCGCTTGATCCGTTTGCGCCGAGGCAAAGGAACGGAAGGAACAGCGGGGGCAGACGCTTGGAGGAACTGCCTGATATCCTCCAGCATCTCTGTCGGTCTTACGGTCTGCGAAAGAGGAAGGAACATGAGAAGTGACCATGGCAAAGAAGGCGCAACGAAGGAACCGCGAGGAGGGACCAAGGGCAGGGAAGAAGGAGCAACAGAGGCACCGCGAGAAGACAACGAAGGAGTGGGACGACCGGGAGGAGGACGGCGGGACTCCGCCTTCTGGAGAACGTCAGAAAAGAGACGGCCTGAGGGGGCGAGCTGCCCCCGCACCCTACGACGAGCCTCACGGAAGTACAGCCTGAGGGAGTCCCGAAGAGCCAGGATCTCCTTCTTAAAAAGGAATACGGGACGAGAACGCGAAGCGGCGCTATGGGAACCTCCCCAATTGACGCAACATTCATGATACCCACAAGAGGAGCCATGATACGCCAACGCACAGGCCACACAGCGACGAGCCTGCCTACAATTGCTGCTCATATGGCCAAACTGGTGGCAATTATAACAACGTCTGGGGAGCTCGACATAACGGGACACGAAGATAACCAGCACGAGCAAACTGGGGCAGATCCTGACGCTCAAAGATAACGATGAGCGTACTCGTAGGAAGCCTATAAACGTCCTAACCTTCTGGGGCGAAAGTTTATCCTTTAGTCTCGAAACATCATACTGCAATAAGTAAGACGAAGGTGGGGGCACAACCGAAACCGGGACCTCCGAAAGGAAGGACAAATCCCGCACGGCACGACACTGCTCTCGCAAAGATACCTCAACCACTAAATTGCCACTACCACGGGCCGACATACGGCAGGACTCAAACTCCTCATTCAAATCAAACGCGTGCAATTTAGAAAGCGGAGACCCGGAACTGGAATTCAGCACCAGAAAACGAGGATAATTTATTATTACCCATATAAAGTAGAGTATAAAAGGGGGTGCGAACTCGCGCAGCGCAGTCACTGTCTACCGCCGAGACATCTACTCGGAGCGCTGGCCCAACCAGGAAGATAAGCCCGTCGACCTCTGACCCAACCATCGTTTTAAAAATAGGCGACCAACCTCGGAAATTTACCGGTTGGGAAAGCAAAGACTCCCAAGAGCGCTACTCCGGCTTAGGCACCCACCAACCAACACAGGCAGGACCCAGCCATGGGGTCGCACCCCCTGACGGACAGCTCTGATACACCGAGATTGACAAACAAACGTAGATGGAAAGACGATGCAGGGTGAAAGAGAATTGATACAGAAGACGAAGTAGGGGTTAACAGAAGGCGTAAAAAGAATGCCAAGCTGGGGCCGGACGGGGCGCTGAGTCCCGTCAGCACGGCGGATCGAAGGAATATAAAACAAAACATTTATAGATAAAAGTTGTACATAAAGATTAAAGAGTCTATTTAAAGCTTAAATTTCAGCTGTTTTAAACGAAATCAAATTTGTCGGAAAAAACGATGGAACAAAAATAGAAATTAATTGGTTTGGTAGCATACATACAATATGACTAGGTATATGGAACGGCTTTGATTTCATGCTAGTTGCATGTATTTTTTGTGTAATAATAATTTTCTTTAGGACGGAAGTGACTCTAGAAATTCTAATATTTTGTTCAAGATTTACCCAATAATAATCGATGAAAATAATGTAAAATTTTCCGTCATTTATCACGGCACGTGTACACTATTTTCAAAATATTTCTGAACGGAATAAAATTATCGAAATTTACGAATATTGAGTTAAACATTTAAATAAAATTATATTATTTATACCAAACTAACTGCAGTCATTTGAATGATTGCAATTACGTGATTTTTTCACGTACGGGTAAACTAGTTTGGCCTGTGCTTGTTCCTTTTGGTTCCCTGAAAAACTAAGGGTTTTGAATGTTTTCACCTACGGACACAAGAATATAATCATTAAATAGAATGGATATATGTTGTAAAATGATTGCATTAATGGGAATTAATGGGCAAGTATCGGATTTTGATATCGGAAATGAGACATAAAAGTCCCGATAGCGATAAGAGTTCCGATGCCACTAAAAACAGCCGATACTACTGATAGCGATAAGAGTTCCGATGCCACTAAAAACAGCCGATACTACCGATATTCGATAGTGATACTGATTATTCGTCCCATCACTAGTAGATATAACATTCAATGATGACAAAAGATACAATAGACTATTAAAATATATCAGAGTCAATCCATCACAACCATCCCTCCATTGTTAGGATTGCAGGGCCTATTTCACAGCCTATTGTGTGAGCGTGCATGAACGCATGTAAGTCAAAAGAGAATAGTTTGGACTTCCTCCTATATTTTAACCATTCAAATATACAATTAAATACTCTCCCACACCAAGACTTTTTAATTTATTAACCAATCTTCTATGTGGAACTTTGCCAATGGCTTTGCTAAAATATAAGTAAATTACATCTACATTTTCTCATTTATCCAATTGTTTCGTTACATAATCCATATATTCTAGTGTTTTTTAAATACGATCTAACTGTTCAAAATCCATGCTGAGCATCGTTGATTAACCCACCACTCTATAGATGCTCAGAAATACCCTTCTTAACTACCTTCAAGAATTTGCATACTATAGCCGTTAAAGTTACTGGTACCTTCCTTAATATAATTTGGCACTACATTTGCTACTTTCCAATCATTAGATATTTCTCCAAATTCCAGTGATCGAATATATATTATCCCCAGAACTCCTTTACGCGGTAGCGATACCACCTAGCACGCACAGACTCAGGAAGCCCGTCTCGGTGGGTCTCGATGCCCCTCCGTTTCTTTATCACATGCTCGACCATGACCGCTTCCTGGTCGACCAGCTCTTTTCTGATGTATTCTATGTAGTCGTCCAGGATTTCCCTCGCATAAACTAACCCTGTTACCAAATTCACGGTAGAGTGCAGTGTTACCGTCACTGACGAGTCATTATGTGTCTGGTGGGGACTTTTATAGCCATCTGCGAACGGTGAGCGGCATTCACAGAAAGGGTCGCGTCCGAGAAACGGGTAACATTCGGTTCTCTACCGAGCATCCGAGCAAGAGCCTGACGCTGATGGAACGTGTCCTTTGGACACCTTCCCAACGAATAACTAGAAATCGCTTGAACCTGGCAGGCTCGTAGACACCAGTTAACACCTCAATGAGGGGGACCCGACTTCCCTGAGATTCCACTTCGGAGCGGCACCTGAGATAGGGTAGGGGGTCCATCTCCATTTGAGATGGTAAAATGGAAACCCCCTTTACTGCAGTCGTGTGAGTGAAGTAGAGCCCCTCCATCGGTCAAAGGGGTTCTTCGAGTTGCCTCTTACTGCCCGGCAACTAAAAAAGACGAGGCCGCACTTGGGAGAGGCTCTCCTTTCGCATGCGGACAGCTCTACTTCCCAATGCCTTTTGGAGAGTAAGGAAAAATTCCCCATACGATCATAAAATTCCAGAATGAGATCATATGCAGATCCTCTGCCTGCGTATTCGAGCTAAGATTGACCTTGACAACTCGACTCGCCGTAATGGCGACTTTGTCCTGGAGCTTTAACCCATAAAGGATAGTGCTGGCGTAGCCTCCTTATATGTACAGTGGAAGCGGTGATGAGGAGACGACCGAGCACACCCTGTATCTAATACCCCCCTAGCCAGCGAGAGAGCTTTCGGCTCTCGCAGCAGTAGGGATATCAAAATATCCTGCCATGATAAGAAAAAGAAAGTGCGCTGAGCAGCCAGAACCTCTTTTGGATAGTAAGAGCAATTGTCCGACGGGTGTTTGGTAATAAAGAGAAGTATAGGTGGGGGAGAGCAGTAAGGTGGGTTATCACCTATCATCATACCCCGCCACTGGGTTTATCACGTGAGGACGTGCAATCCTAGAGGGATTTTTTTTTAAATGTAGAGGAAAGTCGTAGATAAAAGTGGGTCCCGTCATAGAGTTCAAGTTATCCCAGGGACGGGACAATCCCATTTGCTCTCGGGGCGAGAGGTCGTGTTGCTTCTCCTAAAGGAGGAACCAGAAGTAAGGGATACGCAGGTCCACTAAGGAGAAGGGTGGGTGATCACCTATTATAAACCTACCCCAGTACTGGGAGGTTTTTTGCTAATTTAAAGATATCATCTGGCGACTGCCTACTAGAGCAAAAGTCGCTGTACTCACACTAGAGACTAAAACTAGGCTAGATTAAAAAACAAATAATATGTAAATAACAAATGAAGATAAAAAAAAATGAACAATGGCTAAGAGACAGGCTAAAAAAGGAACAACAGCAGCAAATAAAAGGGGAAAAAACAAAATAAGATAAGGCAACAAGAAGGAAGCGCGCTCCGGCGTCTGGGATATGCCCGCCTCCCCACGGCACAGGAACATGAGACCTACAACAGTCAAATAAAATGGTTACTAGGAGAGGAAGGGTATGCCCTTCCTCCAGGTTTCAGTTGCAGGAGGGCCATTATCCTTGAATACCTCCTTCCCCCTGTGCAGGTCAGAAGTAGAGATATAAAGCAAAGCAGTGAATGTAGACGATGGAAAATAAAAGATACACTGCGTAGGCCCTGCAAACTACACCTTCTCCCGGGGAAATTATGTTTCCGCCACCAGGTAAGACCGCATATTAAGACAGCAGCCCAAAATTGCTTTTATAACTATACATAATGATCTTACACCTCAAACACAAATTTAAACAAAACTTGGATTCATTTCATGCTAACAATTTCTACTAACATTTAACTTCAATTCCCAAATCCTAAGAGTCTGTGCTTCGCTCTTCATACATTGGGGGGCAATGTATGAAGATGTTTACGACACAGTGAACTGGATGGGAAAAAGGGGTGGATAACAGGATTAGCCTTTTAGAAGACCTCTCCCCGCAATCAAGACAAGGAGCCCCTCACAAAATAACAAGAAATGAGTCTGTGCAAAAGGCTAATCAATAGCCTATATGAGCCTATAACTTGTTCGGAATGTTACTACTAGAGGGACCTACCGTAGCCCAAACTATTCGTATTCAGTAATTTGGAATGGTTAGGGGAACGGGAATGCCGATAACTAATGGAACTTGTAAAAAATAAGTGTTAAAACTCAAATTATAAATAGAACTGTTAACCGAGTCACAGGCAACATACAATTGAGAGTAGGAAACAATCATCTTTGCCCACGGTGGGGTCATTAAACATACCTACATCCCTTCTACGTCATATAAATGAAAGTGACGATCCATCATTAATGCCATTATACCTCCTTACAATCATTTAGCCAGCGCGGCGGCAGACATCGGCGGATTACATTGGGTGAAATAATACCGCGGTGACATTATCCGTTCGTTTGAATTACTTTTTAGGCTGTATCCAATAGCAAGTCACAAGTCGCCGATCCCCTTCGTTCGCCTAAATCGCATCGTGGTAGTAATAACATTCTGATACACCATGTCGGTAGGAGGGGGAACTATTTTTATTATTTATAATTTGAAATTAAGCAGAAACCAAACGGATGCCGCCTGAAAAAATTTAAATAGTGTAGAATAAAAATAGTAAGGTGGAATAAATAAAAATACGTGGAGGACTGGAAGGCATGTACATCAAGCAAAGCAGTAATAAAGAATACTTTTTTTTTACACCAACACTTAGCCAAAGTATCCTGTGAAGATGGGGATGTAAGGTCCCTCCGGTGGCAGGCACCAATCCCGCGCGAGACTGATGACGTCAAGCACATGATATCAGCAAATTCCATTCAGGCGCGATAATTCGCCGCGAATTGAACGGGGCAACAGATGCATTCAAATGAGGGACATCAACCGCTTCATCCCAATCCCCACTCAAAGTCTGAGGGAAGTTAGGAGGGCGGGGGGCGTCAAATGACCCTAGACCCAGACATTACGGGCAGGAAAATAGAGTACCGATGTTTAGCGAGGGATTAATGGAGGAAGGAGGATCAAAACACGAATTTTCCCGTTTAATCACGAGGAAGTAAATGGGAGTAATCCAACGGAGGAGTTAAGAAAGGTCGCGGATGAAAAATGGTATAACCATCCAACGTCAACCTTTCATCAGGGGGGCAGGATCAAGTCCCTTATATGTATACCGCCCCCCCAGATCTACATTTGTGCGACAGAGGCAGATTGAGGAGAGTTAGACGACCCCTTCCCTGAAACCAACCGCTTTCCCACAATGTAGTGCTGTCGGGCATCAACGACACTACCCATTATGACTGGACATGGGCCGCGACAACCCCGCCCATTACCGCCAATGCTTAAACCCTCCCACACTAAAACTTTTGGGTGCGCGGCCTTCCAGGGTAGCGGTCCCCTATCCGGGTTTAGTAGACTCTCACTGTGCGCCGGAAGACTGTGTATGGCTAGTGTTCATTCCTCGCCCACAGGCGTAAGACCCATATTTTTGCGCAATTCATCCAAAAGTAGGGTGTGGGGGCAAGTAGCCATCAGGCTCTCGTGAACAGGCCGCCGTCTCTTCGGGAATCGTTATCAGCGAGTCTGCTCTCACCGGTCCTCGCGTCCAGATTCTTCGCAGCATCCGCCCTCCTCCACATCCGCGCTATGGATCCTGGGGCTTCTCTGCCCAGATGGGTGGTCGAGGCGGAGCGACATCCCGGAACAGGCCTACTACGCGCCCAACAGTTCCTCCAAGACGCCGCCGATTAGTTATCGGTGGCTTGGCGCCTCCGCATCGCCCGCAAGAGCATCCCAACGACCCAAGGTCCTCCTCATCCGAAGAATTTCGCTCACTATCCTGGGATTCCGACGCTTCCTTCCCTCTGTGGTGGACGGATGCCCCTTTCGCGCCTTCTTCCGGGACCCCATTTCTCCTTTCTCCTCCAGGTTTCCGCGATTGGGCCCCTCTCTCGCCCTTTCGTGCGCCGATTTCTCCGCTGTCTGAACCTGAGGCCTTGGCCCCCCTTAGGTTCACCCTTGAGGGATCCCATCTCTCCTCTTCATGATTCTCCGACGGCTCTGATGACAATTCGCGACGAGGACAACTTAAACTTCGTACTGGGCTCTGCTCGCGACGAGATTCGGGACCTCATCGACGTCGCCGCCGCGGAACTCTGAGCCCTGGTGATAGGAGATCCCCATATCATCCATCTGCCCCAACCCGGCCTCGCCGTTCCGGAACACCGTCATCGAGATCCCAGGCCCCAAGGTTTTCCCCGCCGCTTCCGTCTCGGACCACGCTTCGGATCACGGAGATGTCCTCCTTGACTTCCTCAGTGCTCCTCTGGACATCATGGCTAATGGACGCGACCAACAGGATGGGGACAACCTGCAGAACGAGGACCGCGACGAGCGTGATCGTGAGGAGCAGCGCGACCCGGACTTCGTGAGCCCAAGCCTAGACCCCCTGGAGCCCGAGAACCGTCACGTGGATACTGACGCCCGTCTTGACGTTGTCCCTCCTGGCTCTTTCAACAGTCTCCCGGGCGTCAACCATCTCCTCAAGGCTTGCCGCTGCCAGGGCGTCAAAAGGTTTCTGGATAAACACTGCCACCGCCCGGTGGCCTCTTCGCCGACTAACCTTCCCGTCATCCTCCAGCTCTTGGATCTTGGCATCGTGGAGGAGCCCGACAACGTCACTAGATGTCACCAAGTCTTCCGCGTCCCCAAGCCCAACGGGATGGCCCGTCTTATCTACTGCATGGACAAGACCGAGGACTTCTTTAAACTCCCTTCTTTCCGTCTTCCTTCTCTCTCCAAGGTGCTTCGTTCCTGCTCGCCTAAGGACTGGGCCGCCAAGATCGACCTCAAGGACGGGTTCTACCATGTCCCCCTTCACCCGAAGTGCCGTCATTGGTTTGGCATCAGCTGCCATGGCAGAACCTATAGGTTCACTCGTCTCCCCATGGGTTTCGCTGGTATCGGAGCCTTCGCTCGCTCCTTTGGGTGTCGCGCCTTGTTACCTGGATGACGTCCTCATTCTGGGTCCCCGTCGCGCCGTCAGGAAGTGCGTCCAAGCTCTTCGCCAGGATATTCTCCCCATCAACGAGGTCAAGAGTTCGCTCTCCCCCGCCAAGACCGTCACCTACTTAGGGATCCGCCTCAACCTCAAGACACGCCGCCTCGCCATCACTCCGGAGATGTGCAATAAGACGCGTCAGGCCCTCCACTTCGCCTGCGAGAACCCGGTGACTGCCCGCTCCTGGACTCGTTTCGCGGGACTTGTCAACTTCCTCGTCCCCCTTTTGGGGCTCCCCTTCTTCTGGCTGCAGATGTGCCTGGACCAGCCCCACTTCCCGGACCGCGGCAAGATTCCCCCTCTCATCCTGCTGATCACCTCCGTCTGGCGCCCCTGGAACCTCCCTCGTGCAGGACCCAGGATCGTCTTCACTGACGCCAACCTTTCTGGGCTTGGCATCTGGTCTGAGGGTTCTGGCCTCGAAATTCCCTTCCCTCCCGGCACCTTCGAGAATATCTTCGTGGCGGAATCCGTGGGAGTGTGGCTAGGCATCCTCCTTTTCCCCAAGGCCCGCATTCTTACGGAGAACTTGGGTGCCCTCTTCATCTCCTTCGCCGCCTCTCTCCTGCTTCCCTTGGCAACATTTCCCGTTGCTTCCGCTCCTGGTCGAGGAACCTTTTTCCTAAATTGATTAGTCTTTTTTCCAAGAGGAGGGGGGGGGGTACTACAACACTACTTTGGGAGGGTGGGCGTAGCTTCCCAAAATTAGAGGTAGGGATCGTAGCTCCCACCATTTAAAAAAAAACCTTTTGCAAGGTTTGTTTTTGTTTTTACGTGTCACCCCTTTATTAATTACTCATTTTTTATTATTATTTGTACTTCGTTACATTTTAAGTTTCTATTTTGTATTTGTGCTTTTTCTAATATTTTAATTAATTAGAATTAAATACTTATACCGTACATACATTAAATTAGAACTTTTATTATATATATATATATATATATATATATATATATATATATATATATATATATATATATATATATATATATATATATATATATATATATATATATATATATATATTATCCCCCGCTTGGACTATGCCCCTGTTGGCGGTCGCCAGGTAAGCGCTTCGACCAAAAAAAAAACCCAAACCCTCAAGCATAAGCTCCGTCGGGGCGTCGAGAAAAAAAACAAGCACACAACGCCCGGAATTACGACCAGGGCGGATCAAGAAGTCGCTTAGGGGATTCACGGTTGTGGTGTTTATGCCCTCGTTCGTTGCCGCCAGATTGAGATTTTAAAATTGAAAAACAACGAACATCGGGAAGTTCCTATGCTACCCCCACCTGCCCCCTTAATTTAGAGTAGCAGTTTCCTTCCACCCACCAGCGACATGCAAACGCCCATGAAGGTGCCATATCCTTTATGCCTTAAACAAAGAAGAGGGGGAAGGGGGGAGGGGGAAGTAAAAATAAAAATAAAAGGAAAAGAGAAAAACTACGAGAAACATAAAATGAAAAGAAAGCAAAGGACAAATGAAAACAAAAGAAAAAGATAAAAAAATCGAGAAAAGGCTAAGAAAAAAAAACAATTCCCCAAATGGAGTGGAAAACTCTGAAGGGGTAGCACTAAAACCACTAAATGGGGGTTACGCCCTAATAACAGCACTTGAAGATACCCCGGGCCCCCCTTTGTTGTTGAATTAAAATGGATAATAAATTATGAATTATAATCATCACTCATTATTATTATTTTACACTAAGAAGAAAAAACCAACGATGGAACCTCGCGCTTCAGGGAAGTGGTGAAGTTAGAAGTGAAAATGCGCACAAAGTATAGGGGGAGATTGCTGGGGGATGGGTAGGATATGACGCCCCACTCTCCGGAGCCTGCTCACTATCCATAATTAAGGCAGATTCCCTTACCGCCGTTGAGGTCGGTATGGCACGCAATCCATCATAGACGAGCTGCAGCATGGTTGTACCAACCCAACATTTTTTTTATTATTATTATTATTATTAAGGGACTATCTGCCGACTGCCCACTTGGGCATCAGTCACCGCAAACAAACAGCCTAGCTCTAGGCTACTTTAAAATAAAAATTTGAAAACAAAACAACGATAAAGAGGGAAGATGACAATTAGGAAGCAAGCTCCGGCGTCGGGGGGGAGGTCCCCCTCCCCCCGGCGCAGGAGCGTGCGACCTACAAAGAAAACCAATAACAAAAAAAAACAAGTTAAATAAAAGGGAGAAGGCCGACCTCCCCCCCAAAGTCTTATCAGTCCACCAGTCAATGAGCACGCACTCGTCCCGAGTACAAGGGACAGGCAGTAGCAACCCGGCCCATCCCGGTACCGGGACAGCTAACGTGCGCGAAGATCGCCCAAACTGGGACATTCAACAAGAATGTGCCGAACAGTCTGGGGGACAACGCAGTCTCCACAGTAGGGCGCTGGCGAGCGCTCCATCAAATGGCGGTGCGTCCCGAGAGAGTGTCCAATTCGGAGACGACAGAAAACAACCTGAAGCCGTCGCGGCATTGGGGGGTAGGTCCATGGGAACAGTCGCGGCGCAATGGCACGCAACTTTATGTTCCCTTCGACCGTCTCCCATCTTATTTGCCAAAGCTGCCCGTATTGCTGCCATGTAGACGGTGTGATGAAGAGCGAAACGCTGGTCCGGTCACAGAGTCCTCGCGGACTCTTTGGCCCGCTCATTCCCCGCAATTCCTACATGTCCAAGAACCCAGCAGAAGATAATCTCGACATCCGCACGGCTTGCCAAAACCGTGGCGTCACGAATATCGCGCGAACCAGGGAATGTGGATATTCCAATCCCCGAGAGCTATCAGGGCGCTTTGTGAGTCGCTATAGATCACAATCCGGTCTCCGAACCGGACACGTCGCGTAATCTCCCGTACCGAGTGGTGTATTGCCACCAGCTCGGCCGTGAAGACAGACAGACAGCGCCTGGCAGAGCCCCGCTGACTTGAAACAGAGGGCAAACGGCGTGGAAGCCGACCTCCTCTTGGGACTTGGAGCCATCCGTATACACTGGCACGGTTCCAGCGTGACACGGTGTGCTCCAAAAAGGTCGAACGCAATACTCCCGGCGCTGTAGAAACTGGGAGCAGAGGCGTGGCGACAAATAGCCAAAGGTGGTACCCTCCAGGGTGGCGTCCTGGGTAGAACCAGGGGCGCAAGCGGCCCCAGAGCTATACCTAGCTTTCGAAGGAGTTTCCTAGTCCTAAACCCAAACGAGTTAGGTCTAGTGACCTTGTTTTAATGCCACCACATAAAACTAGTGTTTTTTTCTGGCACGGGTGTATATTTTGCGTGTTAACACCAGCCCCCTTCTTCAGTAGCAAATAATTTCGAACGGTTAACTCAAAACGCACAAAGTTTCAAGACATTTTTCGCACGAAACGGCAAAACGTGGTTCACAAAACAGCGAAATTGAAGCTGTCGTCTTTATGAAATAAAATTACGTCCAAGAGAAACAAAAATGATTCATCCTTTATTGTTGGCACAAACTTTATTCTAAAAGTTGTCTAATGCGTTAAAAACAACTCCAGGAGGGCATTTTTGCACGGTGGTTTTTTTTTTCCTTATCTATTTTTTGCACCCGCAAGGGTGACTTCTGGATGATCGTGCGACCTCCTGGCCCCAACATTCGTAGTTTGCCATCTCGTTTCCAATAGGGAGATATGAGAAAAATGAAAGGGAGCGAAGGATTTAAGATAAGTTACCGGTGGGTTGCTGCCCAATCCAAGTCGATTCTATATGGCCGCTAGGGTGAAACGAGAAATATCATCTATAAAAGGTGGAGGAGACCACTTTGTGACAAAAATTTTAAAAACGACGGGTTAAAAGATTCCTCCGCCAATATGAATCGAAGACGGGTGTGTTGAGGAATAGTTAAAAGGGTCGGGAAACAGGACAACCGGAGAATGGTAAAATGACTACAATCCAATAAAAGGTGGGCAACCGATTGGTCCCCACCGCAAAAACGACAGCAAGAGCTGATATGGGCATCACCCGAAACAAGATGGCCGTGAGTAAGTCTCGTGTGGCCAATGCGAACTCGGCAAAGAGACACCTCCAACGACCGCATTCTATGACAACTCGAGGGCCAAGAGCGGATAGATTTTTTTTTATTTTGTATAGTTTGGATGATGAACAGTCATCCCATACATTCTGCCACAGTTCAAAAATATACTTTCTTATTGAAGGAAAGTAGTCCCTAAAAGGCAGAGCCGAGTTCTCAGGGGACACAAAATGTGATGAGCGGGCCAGCCGATCAGCCTTCTCGTTGCTCAGGACCCCTACATGCCCAGGGACCCAGCAAAAAATAATTCTATATCGGGATGCATTTTGGATCAGCCAGTTGCAAATTTCTGTGACCAGGGGATGGGACGCATTCAAAGATCTAATTGACTGCAAGACGCTCCTTGAGTCGGAAAAAATGACAATCACTAAAAGGCTAAAAGGATTGCTGAAAGTTCAGCGGTAAAAATGGATGCTGCTGGTGGCAAAGATAGAGTTAGGAATTCTCCTCCTGGGTAGATGGCTGCGGCGCCCACGCCACCGTCCGACTTAGAGCCATCCGTGTATAGTGGGCAGCATTGTTTGTGGGAGATCGAATGCTCCAAGAACAGGCTCTTAATGATGCGAGGGTCCATGGAGGACTTCTCCAGGCTCCACATGTTAGTACATACTGTGGGGAGAGGAGCACGCCACCTAGGGGACAGTAAGGATGGAAGGGTATGGACCCTTGGAGCACCCAGGTTAGAGAGATGATCTATGCGAAGGTTCAAAAGGGGGGGGGGGGAGAAGATGGCAACTTATCATATGCCGCCGTTGATTCGGCTGCATACAGGCATCTATAGACCTCTGATACAGGGGCTTGCTGTACTCAGCAGAGGTATCGCATGCAGATTTGAAGTCTATGGTAGGGCAAAGGGAGTACCCCACTCTCGCAGTAAAGGCTGTTGACAGGAGAAGTACGGAAGGCTTCCCTAGAAAGGCGAACTCCAAGGTTTCGAATGAGGTTCAGGATTTTAAGGGCTGAAGGGGAAGCCTATGAGTAAATTTGACAGCCATAATCCAATTTGGATTGAACGAGGGTTGTGTATAATGTCCACAATGTTTGTCGGTCACTGCCCCACGAAGTGTGTGAGAGGACTTTCAAAATGTCTAGAGCCCGCAGACAGCCTGTTCGAAGTCGGCATCTCGTAGGTGTGGTAACCAGGATAACTTTGGATCGAGAGTTACGACAAGGAACCGAAACTCGAAGACAAACTCTATATCTTCGCCTTTTAGGGAGATAGATGGGGGAACAAGAACCCCTCTGCCTCGGTGGAAATACATTGCTTTAGTTTTGGTCGTGGAAAAGCGGAATCCCTTAAGTTGTGCTCTTTTGGATACAGCATCGACCGCCAGTTGTAGCCGACGCGCTGCTGATGGAAGGCGAGGTGAGGAACAGTATAGTGCTAAATCATCGACAAACAGAGTTGCCGACACACCCTCTGGGAGAGACGAAATAATATCATTGATGGCAATTATAAAACATAAGACACTTAAAACACTGCCCTGAGGAACTCCCTCCTGTTGTGGTTGCAGGTCAGAGTATGCGTCTCCAACACGTACCTTGAAGGATCTAGATGCTGAAAAACTGAATAAATGAAGGTAAAAGGCCTTTCATCCACCAGACGTATAAATGCTTCAAGATGCCGTATCTCCATGCTGTGTCGTAGGCTTTCTCAATATCGAAAAATATGGCCAGGACTCGGTGCTTTAATGAGAAAGCTTTCCGGACCGATCCCTCGAAATGTACTAGGAGGTCAAGGGTACTATGACCTTTGCCAAGCCACATTAAGATGGAGAGAGAAGGTGATTGGTTTCTAGGAACCAGTTTAGGCGCTCTAACACCATTTTTTTCAGCAACTTACTCAAACAGCTGGTGAGAGCTATAGGGCGGTAGTGATCTGCATCCAACCCGTCCCTGCCCGGTTTGACAAAGGGAAGGATGATCCCAATGCGCCATGATGAGGGGTAAAAATCCTTCACCCATATAAGGTTGTACAAATCAAGCAGGAAGAGAGTAGAGTGTGGATGTAGGTGCCGAATCATGTCGAAATGGATCTCATCAAGGCCAGGGGAAGTAGATCTGCAAAGGGACAAAGCGCTTTGCAGCTCATGGATGCTGAATAAAGCATTATACGGAAGGTTAGATTTTGTTGTGAAGTTGGTAGAATGAGATTCTTCCTTTGATTTGTAGGTTTGAAAAGCCTTATCGTAACGGCTGACACTGCTGACGGCGCGGAAATGGTCAGCAAAAGCATTGCTGACCACCAGGCAATCATTCTCCAAGGAACCGTCTAATTTGAGTGTGGGGGTATGATGATTAGCGTAACGGCCCCTGATCTTATTAATCCTCTTCCAGATCTCAGCAGTAGGTGTCATAGAGGAAATCGATGAAACGTATCTGCGCCATGAATTTCGGCGAGCTTGACGAAGGGTTCTTTGGCGAAGCGCACGAGCTCGGTTTCGGTCGACCTTGTTGCACAAAGTTGGGTTCTTTCGGAATCGGGCATGGGCTAACTTGTAATTTTTTATAGCTGTTGCACACGTCGAGGTCCACCAGGGCACGGTTGAGCGGCCCGTGACAGGTCGCCTCCGTGGGATGGTCTGTGTTGCTGCATTGTAGATAGTCGATGTAAAGTATTCTACTGCCGCGTCCCTCCATTGAAGGTCCCCAAAGATGCACTTGTGAAGGACGCCTCTTGGAAACCTTCCCAATCTGGATGACCTAAGTCCCACTTAAGGGGCATGGTTGTATGAAGGCTAACTTGAAGGGCCGACAAGACAATAGGGAAGTGGTCACTCCCATGAAGATCGTCAAGAATTGACCATCGAAATTCCGTGAAGCAATCAGGGGAACAAACAGACAGGTCAACACAGCTAAGAGAGTCCGTCTGGACATGATAAGAGGTAAAATCGCCAGTATTTAAAACAAAAAAAGGCAGATAATAAAAGAGACTCTAAAACACTGCCTTTGGCATTTCGAGTGATGCCACCCCAGTATGGGTGACGGGCGTTAAAATCTCCTAGTAATAAGAATGGGGAGGGCAACAGGTCTATAAGTTCTAAAAGGTCGGGTCTTGACAATGATAAACAAGAGGGTAGGTAAATAGAGCAAACGGTAAAAAGCTTAGTAAGAAAAACCCTCACAGCCACAGCTTGGAGGGTAGTATGTAGGGAGATGAGAGAAACGTGGTAGGATGAAGATACCATGATTGACACCCCTCAATGAGAGGGGCTTCCAGCAGGAGCAATAGAGTTGAAAGTGAGAAAACCGGGTACCGGTGGAAAGGGCGGTTTACCCAGTTTATTCTCCTGGAGACAAATAACAGCGGGGTGGATAGTCGTCAAAAGAATTTTGATTTCTTCCCACTTTGGAAGAACTCCTTGACAATTCCATTGTAAAATGGAAGATATTATGTGTGACGATTAGATACCACTGTGGATATCTTTTTCACTTTTGAGGCCAATATTGTATTTGAGGTTCGTCCCAAAGAGCTTGGGAGACGGAGAGCTGATTTTTATGAGCCTGCTTTTGCAGGGGGAGAGATCCTAGATGGAGCAGTAACTGGTTTTTTTTTTTTCGTTGGTTTTGGAGAACCGACCGAGGCCCTTGATTGTAATTCGGGCTCGCAACCTGGCGGAAAAGGAAAATCAAGAAGGGATTTTCGGCCGGTAGATCCGGATTCATGGGTCGAGGGTATTTTCGGTGTCTGAGGAGTTGGTCCAACCACCGCAGTTGATGTTGGAGTATCAACTGCTTTCATCGGATCTTGGGTTGAAGGGTGAGCGGAACGAACAGGTGATCTGAGCGAGGTGTGTGGAGCTGGGTGTATTTCTGCCATCGTTTGGATCAGGCTGGGGCCTACGTCCTGTGAAGGGCGAGACGGACTTAAGGGCAGAGATTGTTCAACCATAGGGGAGGAGTCCATTGGAGATTCTCGGGGTTCGGCCGAGTCAGCTCCAGAGGCTGCCCGCTTATTGGTGGTCGATGACCCAGGTGAGGAATCCTTTCTCTTACCACTGGGCTTTGGGTCTCGTGGCCGGGTGGATGAACCTTCACTGGTCGATGTTGAGGATTCTTTCAAATAGCGTCTGATGTCTTCAAGCGTCTCACCCTGAGCGTCTCTCCCAGCTAGAGCTGCTGGGGAGAGGGAGGGGGCTACATTGGCTATGTCGGTGTGAGAGCGATGCTTCGACTGCATATTCTGAATGTTTTCGATGCTGCGAGTAGATCTAGGGTGAAGTGCTTCAGGCTGGTCGGAACTCGCGCGTGATGGTCGGTTTAGTCCAGCATCACGTAAAACGTCAGAGAAGAGCCGGCCGAGTGGCGAGGTTTGTGCTCGGGCACGCTGGCGGGCCTCTCTTATATCTAGACGTATGGAGTAGCGCAAAGCGAGAACTTCCTTTTCATATAAAAATATAGAGCAGAGTTTCGACGCAGCACTGTGGGTACCTCCGCAGTTGGCACAGTGGGGCGTTTTGGTGCATTCGGGGCCATGGCAGTCAGAGCTACAATTCACGCAGGAGCGAGGGTGCCGACAGGCTCGGCCAACATGTCCAAATTGATTGCAATTGAAGCAGCGTCTGGGTAGTTCGATGTAGGGACTTACCGGGACACGAAGGTACCCAGCTTTAATATACTGCGGCAATTTTCGTTATTCAAATGTTAAAATCAGTGTGGCGGTTGGAACTTTAGTGGAGCCTAATGTTTTAGTTACCCTGTGTACGTGTGTGACACGTTGGGTACTGAGCTTACTCTGAAGGCGGGTGGGGTCGTAGTCCTTTAGTTCGTTTGAACGGACGACACCTTTGACGAAATTCAGACGCGGATGGGGCGAGACAGTTATTGGAATTTCAGCTATCGAAGATAGATTTCGCACAAGGTTGTGTTGAGAATGGGATGACACCTCGACTACGACATCACCACTTCCTCTTGACCACATCCGGCGGGGTTCACCACAGCGGGACTCAAAAGATTCATTGACGTCAAACACATCGACTTTTGCAAGTGGGATGTCAGATGATGAATTCATGACAAGAAAGCGAGGATAATCAAGATCTGGGTCTACTTCGTTGGAATAGGGGTCCAACGAGCGAGGGAAGGCTGAAAGGGGAGCTAAGGAACGTTTGGCACGAGAACCCTTACGAGAAGGGGAGGTTTTTGGTTTATGGCTAGCCATTGAAAAAAGAAAAAACTTCGCATTCTCCCTCGGGGCTCCCCACCATGGAGGCCTACAAGGACCCGGCACTACTGCAACTATACAATCAGTTACGTCCGCTATGTCCTCTTGGAGAATGGATACGGATGCACCACATCATCTTTATAACCCTAAGAGGCTGCCCGAGTTCTCCTACGCACGGAGAAAATGGGCCAACGATGGGTTTCTCCTTGAGCATTTGGTAGACGAAGGCGGTGGAGATGCCCAGCCTCCTTCACCTTCATGAAAGAACAATTCGGAATCAATCCATTAAACCAGCAGAGGTCGGGTATTGTTAAGGACCACTAGATAGGTGAAGGAAGAGGGGGAAATAAAGGGCAGTGGAAGAGCGTAATAGAGGAGGAAACAAAGAGGGGTATGTTAAAAGTCTTGTTGGCAGCACCATGGGTCTCCTATGGGGCCCAGGGCTGACCCCCCTCGCCACGAGAAGGCCAGAGCCTCTTTGGGAACAACCCCTGAAGAAAAGATCCCAGAGAGGGAGGGGGAGGGAGCGAAGGAGAGACCAATGTTCGGTGGTCCGGTATATAGCTTTCCTTACCTCGACTCAAACAGAAACAAATAGAAAGCAAAAAAGAAAGGGGAAAATGAAGAGCATAAAAGTAAAAATATATATTTTTTTTTTTTTAGCATTATTGGCGTGAAATCAAATGTGCTCTCCGGCCAGAAAAAAATCGGGGAAGTTACGCGTCCCAATCGTAGCTTCTAGAGGAGACTACCTGGGGAAAATGCGCAAAAGTCCTTTAATTGCATATTATATTATATATTATATTATATATATATATATATATATATATATATATATATATATATACTTGCTTTTAAAAGCGAAAACCAACGTGATCATCCCCGCTGGGAAGGGTGTAAAGAGTTAATAAAGAAAGTGTTGGAGCCTTCGAGACTGGCAGGGCATCCCACTATCCAGAAGCTGCCCAACCAACAAATTTAGGGAGGAATTTCATGTAAATGTTGGGGCATGGAGGCGCGCAATTCTCCAGATGCCAGCTGCAGAATGGTTGACCAAGCTACACTTCATACTCCGTCGCTGGATAATTGCAAGGGGATTTGTCCGAGTGCTAAAGGGCTCCGCCCCTTTCCGAACCACGTGAACTGCTAACCGAATAACCCGTGCCAAAACCAACAACCGTAAATCTTAAAGCTCACGCCAAAACCCGTCATCCAAACGGAAGAAGGTCCCCTGATCCGACGAGTTTTCGTCCCCGGTCAAAGACTAGAGACGAATTGCCCCAACAACGAACTCTTCCCGTGTAATTTATACGAATTCCCTTCGTTCAAATTTCCATGAGCCACTGAATTCGAGGTGAAGTTTCGCTCATAATTTACGTTTCCTGTCATTATTCGAGTAAGAGTTTCCTTACACAAATTAATTAGCAGGATCAGGGAAGACTTCGCCCACGACAATTAGTTTCTGACACGTAAAATACGCGCATACGCCCACATGTGGAGACTACCTCCTCAACTCGGTCGTTTCATTTTGACGCGAGTTACACCTGGTTGGAACCTGGAGGAACGACACGCACTTCCGACCGGTGCGCCTGCCAGTCTGAAAATAGATTTAGCCTACCTGGGCTTTATCCCTTCTAAACATTTTAATTTTATCTTTTTTAGCAACTTTTGTAACAAGCCTATTCTTACCAATTTCCCTGGCCTTGAGGCTAATTTCGCAACCTAGTCGCCGACTAGCTTTCGTCCGTTCATTCCTCCTGGTCGCCGGTTGGGATGATTCTCATTAACATACCTGAATTTTAACCCCGCCCTCTTCTCTTTCTACCGCTTCACTCCCTATCTTTATTTCCCTTTTCTATTATATTTACCTACACGCAAGGGAAACTGGGCTGCGGTCGGCTATTCTGGAGGATTATGTACCCTCTCGGCCCCAACACCCGCTGGTGGCCCTCCCGGCTCCAACACCTTCTGGTGGCCCTCCCTGCCCCAACACCCTCTGGTGGCCCTCCCTGCCCCAACACCCTCTGGTGGCCCTCCCTGCCCCAACACCCTATGGTGGCCCTCCCAGCCCCAACACCCTCTGATTGCCCTGTCGGCCCTAAAACCTGCCGGTGTCCCTCCAGGTCGCAACACCCACGGGTGGCCCTCCCGACCCCAACACCCGCCGGTGACCCTCCCGACCCCAACACCCGCCGGTGACCCTCCCGACCCCAACACCCGCCGGTGACCCTCCCGACCCAACACCCGATGGTGGCCCTCCCCACCCCAACACCCGATGGTGGCCTCCCCCCACCCCCGTTGCAACTTTAACTCAAGAAGAGAAAAGGCATCGGTGAGGCGAGGCGATAGAGACAGGGGATAATTATCCTTGCTGCTTAGCCAGATCCCATAATTGCAGGGGAAGGGGGATGTAGAAACGAGTACAAAAAGAATTAGAGAGAGGGGTAAAAAAAGGTGGAAAGGGTAGAACAAAAGGCGTGAAAACAAAGAAAATCGTGGACACGAGCGAAGAAAAGTTGAAATTAAAGGTGAAAGCGAGAAGAAAAGTGTGGTCGAAGAAGGGGGGGAAACGTAAAAATAATAAAATGGAAAAGATTGAACCAAGGAAAAGGGTCGGAGCGAGGAAAATAAAAAGCGTGGAAACGAGGGAAAAGGAATAGGTTTTTTTTTTTAATTTTAGGTCTTCTAGAGGCAGCCAGCGAAAACTGCCGCTGAAATTATAAAAAAGTAGCTTTAAGCCAAGACAATAAAAATTTTAAAATGGTCAAAAGCTCAAAAAGCTCCCCCGGGACAAGGCAATTGAACCAAGCCATTTTGACAAAGGGCAAGGGAAGCGCTCTATCTGATGAAGCTGTTCCCGTGTGTGACTCGGATTCAAAGGAGATAAAAAAGGCCTTGGTACTGTCGAACCATTGGGGATAGGTGCAAGAACACGCCTTGATCTCTACCATGTAGTCCGTGAGGGGGCGAGGGAGGACGAAAGGCTGACAAAGTTGCTCAGTCTGTGCCGACAGCCTGGCCAGTTCAGTACCGCTCTTGTTCCAGTATTATTCCATGTCCAGGGTTCCAGGTCAGCCAGAAGATAATTTTCGCATGCGTCAGAAAGGCAGTAGCCGTGGCGTCACGCAGTACGAACGAGGATGCGTGGAGATTTCAAAGGACTCGTAGCGCTCTACGCGTTTTGTGAGTAGTTATTCATTACAAAACTGCCCTCTTAAAAAGGCTCGGCTCGTAATCTCTCACAATGGGCGGTATACTCTAATCAACTCAGCCAGAAGATGGACGCACTCACAATGGCGTGGCCGACTTTAACTAGCAGGGGTAGAAACACCCCCACCGGCCTCAGACTTGAAGTCAACGAGGGTACAGTTTCTCCATAAACTTTTTAACACGGGTGATGGGGAAGGGGGTTAAGGGAAATGAAACTATGCGAAGGTTTATCCCAAAATTTCCAAATAGGGAGAGGTTGAAGCGAAGTTAAGCCAAAAGACTTATGATTAGTCGCCGGGTTGATTCCAGAATCCGATAACATGTTGGGCGGATGCTGTATGCTGGATGACCCGTGGTTTGGATCCCTCGTCCAACTAAGGCGGCCTCCAAAGGTGAGCAAATTTATTGGAAAACCAGTACAAATACATAACTTTGATCCCCTATGGATCAGGAGGCAAACAACTCTCCGGCAAATGTCCCACTTCCGCAGCCGTGTCACTCATGTCGGGACGCGGAGCATGAAATTCATAATATCCAATATCAAATCAGAAAGAAAAAGTCTCCCCAGGTCTCTATAAAAACCGAGGATCCATCATAAACACCCGTGCACGACCGATGATTCATCATAAACACCCGTGCACGACCGAGGATCCATCATAAACACCAGTGCACGACCGAGGATCCATCAGAAACACCAGTGCACGACCGAGGATCCATCAGAAACACAACTGCACAAGCGAGGATCAATCAGAAACACCCGTGCACAACTGAGGATCAATCAGAAACACCCGTGCACACCCGAGATCAATCAGAAACACCCGTGCACAACCGAGGATCAATCAGAAACACCCGTGCACAACCGAGGATCAATCAGAAACACCCGTGCACAACCGAGGATCAATCAGAAACACCCGTGCACAACCGAGGATCAATCAGAAACACCCGTGCACAACCGAGGTTCAATCAGAAATACCCGTGCACAACCGAGGTTCAATCAGAAATACCAGCGCACAACCGAGGATCAATCAGAAAAACCAGTGCACAACCGAGGATCAATCAGAAATATCCGTGTACAACCGAGGATCAATCATAAATACTAGTGCACAACCAAGGATCCATCAGAAACCAGTGCAAAGCTGGAAATCCATCAGAAACACCAATGAAAAACCGAGGATCCATCATTGCAATTTCTTAAGCAAAAGAAAGTAGCTTCGCATAAAAAGACGAGCGTAACCAATATAGTCGCGTGATAATTAACAGGGAAAAAGGTGACACCTACGATCGGTCTTTTGTTCATCTCCATAGGCCAGACAAAAAACCTCTGTTTTCTGAGGTTTATTTTCACTTTATTGAGATCAGGGACAAAACAGGTTAGTCGATATCGACTTATTGTAAATACAATTTTCAGTAGACTTCAGGATGCAATGATAATAGCATTAATAAGTAATAATTACGAGGATTAGTAAGAGTAGAAAGTTCCTAAAAAGAAATTTGCAAAGAAAGTGGTAAAGCTTAGATAAGAGGAAGTGATCGAAAATGTATGGTCGCGGATCATCGTCTTACAGGCGTTGGAGACGGGAGAGGACACGTGTAGGACAGGTGCAGGACGGGCAAGCAGTACAAACAGATGCCAAAGATGGAGAAAATGCGTGAGCTATATAACCAAAGTAGCTACAAGGAAAGCGTACTTGGGACCGAGATGGTGAGCACTCCTGATACTGGCCCCGTTTTGCAGCGAAGCCATCTCACCTTTTCGAGGGGCAACTCAAAGCCGAGAGCAAGATCGTACAAACGAACCACAAAACTATAAAATACTATCGTTAATTACCCCCTGTCAGAGATCAGAGAGAGAAAGATGCGCGCTACCGCGCCTTCAATGGAAGTGCGAAACCATGAGAGGCCGTGGTGGCCTGAAAGCCCGCCATCGCAGAAAGCCGCGACAAGTTGAGAGCCCAAAAGATCCCATCTGGAGTCGTACAAAGCTTCGCCTCGCCGACTTAGGAACCTTCTCGCGATCGTGCTAATAGAGCGAGGCTACTCTCGCCTGCCGATGCGTCGGACCCTGGAACCCTCCCCTTCGGACGGAGGTGGGACCCCATTCGACCCCACTATAAATCCTCCGGCGCCAGAGTTGGAAGGCAGTATCCGTCGCCAGCCCACCCAGTCAGTACCCGCTATTCGCGTGCCGTTGGCCTCTGCACAATTCTCGCAGAACCCCTCAAGCTCCGGGTATTCAATTAATTCGCGTGAGTCTACCCCGTACTCGTTCTACACGCTCCTCAAACTCAACGCGCCCAGTCTTGATTCGTGTTCTAAATCGAAAGCAAGATCTAAGTTCAACCCGTAATAGTCATTGTCAAGAGACCATTATTTGAACTTTGCGCCAAGGCAAGGATTACTCCCTCGGACCAAATCTCCGAAGTAACAGCAGCGCGCAACTCTCCTATGCAAGTGCTCTCTTCTACCCACACCCCCCCCCCCCCCCGGTGTAAGCCTCCATCGTCGGCTTCGTATACGCTCAAGGTCATACGAGCGACCCTCAGTAAATATTGTTCGTTTGTTTGTACGGCGACAGTCCCCGCCAAGTCCCCCTCCCCCCCTCTTTAGCTGCAGAGACTCGTGTACATCTAATGTGTATAGAGCTTGTTGTAAAACCCCTTTTAACCGTGTAAGAGAATATTAATTTGCATATTAGTAAAGTTATTTTTGTACCCGTTTTTCTATTGTCCCGGAACATCCAAGATAGTCGACTATTTGACCAAACTACATTCAGTTAATTTGCACTCTGCTTGTAATATAAATCTCCCACGCACATAGCCGTCATCGACCTCGGCTGAGAAACGCAGAAATGGTTAACTTGACCCTATTCTAAGACACACACCCCTATAATTAATTAATTGATCTACGAGTAGATACACCCCCCTCCCCCCTGATAGACACCAAACACCTATAATTGCCCTCGCTCCCCTCCCCCCTCATGAGGGGGGCGGGGGGAACGAGATGAATTTTAACTTTCGAGTTCAACCGATCGGTCAAAGGGGGGTCATCAATTATGGACACTTTCGAAGCGTTAGGAAAAAAAAAAACAGAAAAGGAGGAAGGGAGGCATACATTTGTGTACTTTAAAGTGAATAAAGAATCCATCTTAAACACCATTATTTGGACATATGCTAATTGCAAACCGATCTCTTGGCGACTCTTTCCTCAATGGCTTAAACAAATTCCCTTCACCCTTAGCTAGGCTAAGCCAGAAATAAATACGATTAAAGGCCCCTTCGCCTTTATTACGAGGCCCTGATAAGAATAAATATACGAGAGCGCGCTTTGAATTTCACTTTCTATGCCCTCCAGTTATTTAACATTTCTAGCCTCAGGAGAGTTAGAGGTTTAGCTTCATTATTATCTTAGTGATGGGTCAATGTAGCGACCAAAAAGCCATTACTGCGAACCCAAAACAAAATGAAACGATTGCTGTAGACACAAAGACGAACACTGGAGCGTCAAAGACTGGAAAAGTGTGCTATGGACAAATGAAACAAAGTTTTAATTTTTCGGGTCGCAAAGGAGTGTTTATGCGTACCAACAGTAAACCATGAAAGAGGTAATGTGATGGTATGGGGTTATTTTGGAGGAGAAAGATCAGGATATTTGGTTCAAGTAAAAGGAACTATGAAAAAAAGAAAAACATCACGTGCAACGACATTCACTACCTTCTCGACTAGAGCTTATTGGAAAGGGCTTCATTTTACAGCAGGGCAATGATCCTAAGCACTCCTTAAAAGTTATGCCGAAAATATATTAAATAAAAAGAAAATCAGGATATAATTAAAATAATGTAATGGCCTTGCACATTCTCCAGGTCTGTCCCCTATTGAGTTAGCATGGGATGAACTTGACAGAAGGACTAAAAAGTTGGGCCCTGCAACTGTTGATGAATTATTTGAAGGATGAATGAGCAAAGTTAACCAACTCATATTTTCAAAAACTCTTGTTAAAAATGCCTAAAATTTTGCTGCAGTTATTAAAGCCATATGAGGACACATTGAAACTAAACTATAAAGATTAAAATAGTTTATATTTTCGTCAAATTCTCTGCACTTGGATGTTTATGTTGTGTTTACTATATTATACTGTCAATTTTAGTTTACCTTGGAAAAGTTACCATGTATGTCCGTAGGTCGGATGGTAACCATTTTACTTTTCAATGAGTTTTTGAAAGGCTTTTTTGAGAGCACGCGACTTGCGTCTGTTGACCTTGTTCTTTAGAAGGCTTGTAATAAGTTTGAGTATATTATATTTAACCGCTATATACATCTTGTCGCTAACGATGTTATCTTTGAACTGCTTCTAATTAGTACAAAACAAAGTAAATTGTATATAACTGACTGCGAGGTCACAATAACACAAAGGTAGAGTCGAGGAATCTTTACCTATTTAGTGTAGGTTTGTGACTGTATATATGTATATAACGATTCAGTTATCCTGTGTTTGTACATTTGTTTATATAAAATTTTAAAATTATTCAAATCAGTTCAAGGAGAGCATCGTTAGCGACTAGATGTATATAGCGGTCAAATAGAATAAATATACTTAACCTTATCACCAACATTCTAAAAAATAAATTAATACCACAAGATGAAGGTATAGGAAAAGTCAGACGAGTCTAATGTTGAGCCCCATTTGATATATTCGTTAAGTTCAAATCCGTTTTCATGCTTATATTGTAGTTGGAACATTCTGTTCCTAGTTTGGTATATTTAAATAATTTAGAACAGGAGATTATAATAAATAAATGCTAGTTTTGTACGAATAAAAAATATGCCAGCGCAAAAGTATAGGCAACACCATAGATAGCTTTTGTTTTAATGAGTACATCGGCATTTTTTCATAAACTGACACTCCTGACATTTTTAAAACGCTTTCGAAACGACTCTAGAGAAAACTAGATCGTTCGAGAAGAAAAGGTTAGCTGCTAATTTATATGCTAGACGTAAATTGTTGTCACGACTTAGCCGAGGAAACATTTGCAAGAGCGCAATGGTGAAGACCGCTAAGCATTCAAAATGTACAAGAAACCATATTATCAAACTGTGAGGCGGGCCATAGATATATAAAAATTACCTCCATTGTGAACATTCCAATTTCTTATGAAAAGAATATTGTGAAGTATAAATCTAATGGCAGCACAGTAAATTGTCTACGTGAAGGTCGACCACAGAAATTGATAAAGACAAGGTCTGTGATAAAGACAGCTAGAAACAATCCAATGACCCCAAATTAGTTATACAAGCAAATCTTGCAGCACGCGGCGCAATGCTCACATTGCAGAAAAGTGGTAGGGGGGTGGCAAGCAAGAAGTTTTCGCCTGGAAGGATCTCATGGGTATGTCCCTAGTAGAAAGCCTCTGTTTAAGAGTGTTCATAAAAAGGACCGTTTGAGTTTCGCTAAAGAGCATCTGGGAGATACCCAAGCTACATCAGATAAAATAGTATGGTCAAATGAGAGAGAAATCGAGCTCTTTGATAGAAACGATGGACGGTACGTTTGCGGTTATCTGGTGAAGCCCTCATAGAAAAGAACAGGGGGTGTTTTGCTACTGTTTGAACTGGGGCAGTAAAATAATAGATGGGATCATGACTTCTGAAAACTAGGTATCAACCTGTACTTTATTAGAAGCTGAAAAAGATCACGCAGCTTTTAAGAGAACTATAAATACAGGGGTTTAGCTAGAGAAAGTGAAAATGGATGGAGAATATATAGCCGCAGAGCCTCCAGCAGGAGGCATTGGGGACGAAAAGGCAAACTACGAATGTTGGGGCCAGGAGGTCGCACGATCATCCAGAAGAGTTACCCTTGCGGGTGAAAAAAAAATAGATAAGGAAAAGAAGATGGATGCAGTAGAAAGAAAAGGGGAGGAAGTCAGGCATGTTAAAAACCATCAGCGTAAACGGAGTCGAGAGGGAGGAAGGGGTGAAACAGCTCCCTCCACTCCCGGCTCAGGCGAGGGGTAAATGGACGAAAGTTGGTCAGCGAGTGGCCTATGAAATTGCAGTCCCCCCCCCCCCCCCAAAAAAAAGAGAGAAGAGGGTTTTAAATAAAATGGAAATATCTAGTTTGAGACTGGCGGGGGCACTGGGGCCGCGTTACTCCAGATAACTGTACATTTCAACTGCGGGAATGGAAATTATCGCACTAGGAATAAACGCAAAAGACTTGAATTCGTACCGCGGGCTTTCTGTGCCCCTCTTTAACCATTTGAGTTCAGTCTTCCAGTCGCAGCATCCAAAGGTGACAAGAGTTAGGCTATAGCTGTCTTTATCACCCTCGGTCTTTTACGCTGCTACTTCTTTTATTTTTTTGTTTTTCATGTTTTCATTCCTTCATACTTTTACAACGTGGATTCGAACTGGGAAGGAAAACTGATCACCTACGTTCCACTTCGACCCAAGCCCCCCCCCCTCCCCCCCGTTATCATTTAGTTCACCAAGTCCTAATTGATCGAAAATAAAAAGTATATATTTTCATGTCAATATGCACGCGTCTGGTCAACATCGGAAATCATTGGGAAGGTATAATTGAGGAAGGTTGCCATGGAAGCAAACCCATCACCCTAACTTCCCCTGGTTTGGCAGTGTCATCTATGTAGGGGGCGGCGGAGCGTCCTCCCTCCTTCTTATTTTTCTGCTTCTTTTTTTTTTAGTTTCTTTGCCTTGTTTTGTTTTATTTTTAATTTTTTTTGCATGTTTTTGTTGTTTGTTTTTAATACAGCCTAGTAAGATGCTGTAGCATGACTACGGCGACTTCGGCCCTATGTAGTAGGCATTCATCAGATGAGCGCTTTGAACAAAAAAAATCTATCTAGGGGTACCTAGGTGTCACTAATCCACAGCCTCATTATTAAAAAGAGGCAAGGTGGAAGAGGCCATTTTCCCGCAAAAAAATATCTATCCATACCGGGCTCTTAAACCATCAAAACCAGAAGACTTAGCAAGTAAAGTCACTTCATTTGAACGAAGACTACGCCCAGGAGAATACGATAGCACAAATAAAACAACTGTAGTCATCCGTTTATCAACCAAGAGTAGCCTAAGCCCCGAGCAACATTAGACCACCCAAAAGGATACATAAATATGGTCGTGGTTGTATCTGGCGAGGAGATTCTTGTTGATGGCCGCTTCGTCGATGTCTGATAGCACCGTCATGTCAGGCACACCATCCGATGCCTGACATCCTGTGGACAGAAATACCATGTTAAGGTTTAAAAGATTAGATAAAAGGATAACTAACTAGTAACTACCGATTTACTTCCATTATTAAACAGAGAATGGAGATGTATAATATGAAAAAAGGGATTTTAAAAAATTAAAGATGCCAGTAGCAAACATTCAACCCTAAATAATGGAGATGGGCCATTATTTTTCTAAGAGAAAATGCTCCTAGAATAATCCAATGGAGGAAAGCTTCCTCAGTGAAGGAAGGAGTGAGAAAAAAATTAATAGAAATCCTGATAGGGAAAAATGACTACCTGGTCACCCTTAGGGGTGCATAGATCAACAAGTATTTAAAGATGCAGGAAGAGGAGCTCTGCCGCAAGAGCGACATCAAGCGACTCGTCCAACCGTATGAGAGCACTGGCACTTCCACTCAACTTAATTCGTTACACAGCCAATCAAAAAACCGCTGTCCTTTTCACTCCTTCCTTCACACATACACACACTTGATAGTTGCCCCCAAAACAGTACTCGCCTCCTGCCGTAGAGCTTGCCACTGATTGTCATTCTAATTTTTATATTGATTTGTCGGATCGGGGTAGTCGGGGTGGGAACACTGAACCGCAATTGAAAGGGAAGAGTAGTGGAATTAACTAAGCCTGTTGTGAAACATACGAGTATGATAACCATTTATCACAAAATCCAGTTATTGTTTATTTCAAATCAAGCAAGAAGACCATCGAGAGCCTTTACCCCAGAAAGTTTGTGAGGAGAAGTTTATATTATATATATATATATATATATATATATATATATATATATATATATATATATATAATGTGTGTGTGTGTGTGAGAGAGAGAGAGAGAGAGAGAGAGAGAACATGTTTAATCTGAGTAGTCTAAAGAGGAAACTACTTGGGGTGTTCGGTACAGCAACTTTCCGGAATGTGCCCAGCCCCTCCACAGTTAAGGCAGATTCTGCCAGATACATAGGACACGCAACTACGGGTGTTGGGGCTGTGAGGCACGTAATCCGCTATATGTCACCATCATAGTTTTCCATCCAATACCTTGAATGACAATTCTGCCTAGTATTGAGGGGAGGGGGGGCATTTTATTGATAAGAAAAGAAAAAGCGAGTACAGAATGTCCACGACGCGTAGTGAAGCAATTGAGAGTAGTGAACATTTGGGAAAAGCCTACCATTCGCAAAGGAGGCGGAGGGGGGGCGCAATTTGGCCAAAAGGAAAATAATTCTTGCCGGTATTTCCGGGCGCATTTCGGTCCCCAGTCTCAAAAGTGAAAAACGTACACCTTTAGCGCGCTCATGCGAGGTGCTTTATATACACCCATATACATAAATGATCTTTAGCTCAATATTCTTCTGAGGAGTGGTAAACTTTCGGTTTATCATCGTCTCGGTAAGGTTATCAAAAGGCCAGGAAAAATCGCGTAGTAGGCCTAAGAACACCTACTAGAATGGTGGCTGGAAATGCCATACAAATTGCTTCATTAGAGCGTGGAGATTAGGCGATAGAATCTCTCAAATGAACTACCTGCCTATCCAGTTAATGCGAGGTCAAAAAGGCCTAAACTCCTGGAAGCAAAAGAACAAGGAGCCCATTTCCAATCAAAACAGTTCAGAGATAAGGTTGTACTGAAAATATGAACGTAAAAGCGTTTTATTTGGTGATATGATCAACATCAATGTGGTGACGGTCTAAAAGAGAATTTCATTATACGTTTCGCAACACTAATATTCTGAACCTAATCACTATGCTAGAATGGACTCCATAGAGGATATTCCCAAATTTTGAGTGGATGTGCCCCTTTTTACTGGATCTTATGTTATGTTAGCTTAGCTTAGAGGTGTCTTTCGACACGACGACGATCTCTCGTGTCATGGGCACGCATGTGGCCGACTTGATCCGTCAGGAAGCTCCTTCCACATTCGTCTCTGTTATGTATGCCCCCTCTCGAAGCCAGCATGGTCGACTCTTATATGCTTCACGCCGTCGCGAGGGCGTGTAATGTTAGCAGAGGCAACCGGGCTGCGGCTGAAATCTGGGATAGTGTACCCTCTAGGCAAACTGCAGCCCGCGAAGGCTTTTTATGTGGCCCGGGTTGCATTTCAGATTTCGATAAAATATTGAAAATTAATGATTGAACATTTTGCCAAAATCTGGTATTATTTTTTTATGTAAGTTTTAAATTATTAAATCAGTCAATTTCAAATATATTTGATTCGTAGATAAAATGATCTTAAAAAAATACGATAATTTTTAAATACTTATTTCTTATTACTCTTATATACACGCTCTCTTTAGCCCGCGTAAGTTAAGTTAACTGTGGTTAGTACTTGTATGGAAGACACCTGGGCCCTGGGTAATGATCACTTGTAGAATTATAAATCGTGGTTCTGATTCCACGTTAAGTTGTAGGTCCCCAGTCTGATATATATCCGGAAACAGTTTAAAGGGGGCTGCAAAACTATGCAAACAATTACCCCTAGTTATTACTGTTTAGCTATATCTATGACTATGTAATATATACAAAGATATGCACAAAGGTAATTGCAATTAACTTATGTATTCTAAATTTGCATCTAACATTTTAAGTACGACCAACAAAGCTATTAAGATCTCTTTACAGAGATCTTAAAAACATTGACAGAGTTGTTTCTTGGCGCCTTATTGTGCAATTGCTCAAGATGAGGGCTGACCTTTGTAGATACTCCAATTAATTCATATGGTGAATTAGTGTGTCGCTTTCATCTCTTCAACTTGTTAATTCGTCAATTAGCGTGTTGTTCTCTCTCTCATTTGTATTCATTTATATGGAACCTTTTCAATAAAATAGAAGACCAACCTCCTTCAAAATGTAGTCCACAAATCTATGTAGACGAATATATCCCGAGTAAAAGGGAAAAAGCGTAGCGACCCAAGGTAAGGGGAACGAAGATCTCCCAGACTAAGACATTCAACAAGAATCTACCGAACAGTCACGACACAACGCAGTCATAGTATGGTGCAGGGGAACGATCAATCAAATAATGGTGCGTGGCGCGAGTGTGCCCAATTCAAAGATGAGAGAAAGGCACCTGATGGGAACAATCGCGGCGGATTGGCGCGTAATTTTAATTTCCCCGCGCCAATATCCCATCTTTACCAAGCAGCACGGAGGGCTATCCTGATTTCTGCCATCTATGTAGTCTGTATAACCAAGAGCGAAACGCTAGGTCTGGTCGCCAGTCCTCGTGGACTAGTTGGCGCCCTTGTCGGGAAGCGATCATTCACTACAATTCCCCTAAATCCAGGAACACATGAGAAGATGAGCTCGACATCCTCCCGGCTGGCCAAAACCGTGGGGTCGTGGATATCGCGAACCAGGAGATATAGAGGTAACAATAGCCCAAGAGGCCTCAGGGAGATTTGTGAATCTCTAAATATCACAATCTCAATCTAGTCACCGAACCGGGCACTACCGTTATCTCTGGTACCGAGCAGTGAAGGCAACCAACTCTATCGTGAAGACAGACGCAGCGCGTGGGAGAGCCCCGCTGATTTCAAACAGCGGGAATACAGCATGGAATCCGTATACACTGGCACGGTTCGGGCGGGACACAAAGAAAACAACAATAACAAAAAACCTAGTTAAATAAAGGGGAGAAGGTTGGTCTCCCCCAAAAGTGTGTATGTCCACCAGTCAATGTGCACGAACTCATCCCGAGCACAAGGGACAGATAGTAGCGACCCCGACCATCCCGGTACCGGGACAGGTAACGTGCGCGGAGATCGCCCAGACTGGGACATTGAACAAGAATGTGCCGAACAGTCTGGGGGACAACGCAGTCTTCACAGTAGGGCGCTGGCGAGTGCTCCATCAAATGGTGGTCTGTCCCGAAAGTGTGCCCAATTCGGAGACGACAGAAAGCAACCTGAAGCCGTCGCGGCATTGGGGGATAGGTCCATGGGAACAGTCGCGGCGCAATGGCACGCAACTTTAAGTTCCATATGACCGTCTCCCATCTTCTTTGCCAAGCAGCCCGAAGAACTGCCCGTATTTATGCCATGTAGTCGGTGTGAGGAGGAGCGAAACGAAGGGCCGGTCGAGGAGTCCTTTGGCGCCCTCATTCCCCGCAATTCCTACATGTCCAGGAACCCAGCAGAAGATAATCTGGACATCCGCCCGGCTTGCCAAAACCGTTAGCGGCAGAAGTGCACCACCTTAGTCTTGGCGAAGGAAAACCGAAACCTGTGCGCTTCGGCATAGAGAGAGACGCGGTTCAATTCCCGTTGGAGTCGACGCCTCCAGAGTTGGCATCTGGGCAGCGGCAAAAGAGATCGAAAGGTCGTCCACGTAGAGCGTAGCGAGAACATCTTCCGGCAGCACCGAAGTGATGCCGTTGATGCTCAGGGCAAAGAGTGCGACACTGAGGACACCGGTGCGAGACACCCTCTCCCTGCTCCATTGGGCCGGAGAGGGCTCCCCCCACCTGTACAGAGAATCGACGATCTCGCAAAAATTCAAAAATAAAGATTGGGAGGCGTCGCCTCACCCCCATCGTGTGCAGAGTCTCCATGATACCATATCGCCATGCGGTATCATAGGCCTTTCCCAGATTGAAAAACACCGTGGCGTAGTGCTGTCTACGAAGGAAAGCCTCACACACGGCATTTTCCAGTCGGAGCAGAGCATCCGACGTGGAGTGGAATTTGAGGAAGCCGCACTGTGCAGAAGAAAAATGGCCTCCACTGTCCAGGAAAAAGGCTAATCTAACATTTACCAATCTCTCCATCAACCTGCACACGCAAAAGGTTAGAGAGATTGGGCGGACACCGGCCGGAGTAGAGTGATCTCTCCCCGGTTTGCGAAAGGCGAGCACAGTAGCGATTCGCCAGGAATCCAAGAGGAGACCCTCTACCCAGATCCTGTCAAAAAAATCTAAAAGAAAGGCCATGCCTCGCTCACCCAGGTGTCGAAGCATGGCGTACGGGACATCGTCCGGACTATGGGCGGTGTGCGCGCACGAAGCAAGAGCGGAGCGCAACTCACTCACAGTAAACCTGTCGTTGAAGGGTTCTCCGCCTCTGGAGGTAAAGTCCAGTCAGCGGCCTTTCGCGACAACACGACGTGCATTGAATGCTGGCAGAGCAGCATACCGGCTAGAGAAGGATTCCACCACGGACGCGGGGTCCGAGATTGCGGTCCCATTCTGATGGAGAACCGAAGGGGCGTCCTGCGAAAACTTGCCCGAATCCTTTTGACTCGCTTCCACACCTCTACTAAAGGGGTCTTCCCGTTAAGTGAAGACACACATGCCCGCTAAGAAGAGCGGCGGGAGTGCTTCGAAATATACCGAAACCTAACCCTAGCCTTAGCCCGACGAAATTCAGCGACAGTGAAATCGTTCGGGCGGCGCTTATAGCGCATATAGGCATAACGTTTCTGTTTGGGGGAAGTCGCACACTCAGCCGACCACCACGGGAGTGGTCAACGTGCAAAACGGCCAGACGTTCTGGGAATAGTACTCAGGCCCGCGGCGATGAGATTGCCGGAGAAGAACTCGAAGGACTCGTGTACCGACCTAAACTCCTCGACTGAGATAGAGAATTCATTCATTTCCTGAAATGCAGACCACCGTACCAAGCTCCATCGGGGCGGGCTCTTGGGTAGCAGCGGCCTATAAAATGACATTTGAATGGGAAAGTGATCACTACCATGGTGGTTATCGACCCTCCCTTGCCCCAAATCAAGCTGTGCATCCGGAGGGCAAATAGATAGATGAAGGAAGGAAAATGAAGAGGTTCTCGGGCAGTGATGCGTAAACTCATTCACATTTAGGACACCTATCTCCAGCTCGTCGATCAGGTCGGCAAGTACTTGACCGCTGGTATTAATAGATTAGTCTCCTAAGAGAGGTGTTTATCGTTCAGATCTCCTAGCAAGATAAAGGGCCTCGGCAACGCTGCCACGACGCGGTGGAATTCTCACGCGTCGATGTAACGGAAATAACAGCATACCTCCTATCCAGGTGCAGGTGCACCTGTACAGCTACTGCCTGAAAGGAGCTATCTAAAGTAAAGACAATAACTGAGAAATCACGCAGGGTGTAAATCGCACATCGTCGTGCCCAGCCCCCATCCCGTGGTGGTGGGGTCGCAAAACCCTTATACTCGGGAGGGCGGGCAGGGGTCAGGCGCCCGTCATGGTCTACGAAAGGATAGCGAACTGGGAACGGGAGGAGAAGAGGCCCCCGCAGCTCCTCCCAGTTGGCCCGAATTCCGCGGCAATTCCATTGAAGTTATAGTCCTTCCAGGCCTAGCTCGGAGGAGATGCGGGGGCCGTCGTCGAAGAGAAGACCCTCGCGGGAATGGCCGTAAGCTTCTCTGAGACAGAACTCCGGGCGCTGTTGGCCAGACAATGCGCGGAAGGCGCTGTCGCCTTCGAGGGCTTATTGACAGAGATTGGACTCGCCATGCGAGTCTTTTACCCCCTCCGCCTCGAAACCTTCGGCAGGCGGTACGGCTTCGGGGGAGGAGATTCAACCGGGACGGGAGGCAAATTCCTCCCGCAGACAGGCGGCGACACTAACTCAAGTGTCCAAGTTCACGTCTTCAGAGGCACGAGCAGCAAGGCAAATAAAATGCACAAACTGACCAATAGCCAACTGAGCCTCCCACGAACCGAGCAAGGTGGCGGGCCAGACGCTAGGCCTTCGCGGGCCGGAGGTTGCCCGCCACTGCCTTAGAAAGTAAAGGGGGGAGGATGCCGCTGGAGAAATGGAGTTGCTCGAGGGCAACCCCAGGCCTCCTCTCCGGTCAGAAGTTTGGAGGGTCCCATGTGAAACCACAGGGGGCGGGGGACCTCCATTTTTCAGTGGAGCTACCAGAGGGCGGCTCCGTTGATGGTCCAGGGGAAGTAGAGGGGGAGAGCTTTTATTTTGAAGGTTTTCATCATCGGGCATAGTGACCCTAATAATAATACGGGACGCAAACGCCCATCACCCAACGCAGTCGACCGCTTTGTGAGGGGTGAACACGGGGTCGGCAGAACCGGCGCCGCTATTTAAGGCCACTCATCCGACCTAGTGACCTGGCAGCCCATAGGCATGGTGGCTCCACCTTAGACACGGCGTAAAGTCGATAGACTGTGAAAAGGAGAACGAAATAGGACGTGAGGAAGGTGTGGGTGGGGATGGAGCAGGTTGTTAAAAAAACACCACCCAGACCGGAGCTCAGAAGTGAGGGGACGCTGTCCCCTCCCCCCTCAGTCCCGATCCGGAATAGTCGGGTGAGATGAAGCTGGTCGGCATCTACCCTATGAAATTAGAGGCTGATTGGGTGAGATGAAGCTGGTCGGCATCTACCCTGTGGAATTAGAGGCTGATGAGAAAGTTGTGGGAGAGGTTGTAGCGAGTGAGGAAGTAGGGTAAAATCGCAGGCTATCAAAAAGAAGAAGAGCTAAGCTGGGACCAGGCGGGGCGCTGAGTTCCGTCAGCACGGCGGCCAGAAATGCAAATCGCCCTGCCCCTTACGGGAGAAAGGTAGGATGAAGCAGGTAGATGCGAGCTCACTCAGATAACGTAGGGAACAGGCAGGGAAATGAACAGGTAGAGTGGAGGAAGGTAGAGTATGCTAATGATAAGAAACATAAGAAACGATATGTTGAAAATATACTCCACAAATACTAGGGGCAGAATATAGATTTGTTAAGACGGCTAGTGCTCGAAATTTGATGTTATTGCGATCACCGAATAATAGCTTGAATTGTTGGAGAACTACTGCCCAGATGTCTAGATTAAAGGTTATATATAACATGTTTCATAGGGATAGAACAGAGGGGAAAGAAGAGGGGGTGATAATTTATATTATGAGTAATCGTTAGTGTTGTGCAAAAGCTACTATTAAAACAGATACTAACACCGAGTCATTATAGCTCGACGTTAAGGAAGGAAAAGATAAATTTGTTATAAGATATGTAAAGAAACTTCGTGTCCTACACGTGGCATATAGAAGTAATCAGGTTTGTTTAATGGATTATTTTAATTATAGAAATAGAGACTGTAGCTCCTATAGGTCAATAGGAGGCTGATGAATTTTGCAATATGGTGCAGGATAATTTTCTTAAACAGGTTGTAAACCAATACACCAGGGGTGATAACATATTGGATTTAGTGCTACCGAATAGGGAAGAGAGGATTAGCGATACGGAGATGAGATATTTGGAAAATAGTGACCATTGTGAAATTATATTTTATTTAAAATATAATGAGTTTCTGAGTAGTACAAGGTTAAAATTTCGGATTATAGTGGTATGAGACTTGCTTGGGGAATAATGATAGATCAGGTAAGGAACGTGAGGTCAGTGACAGCCGTCAACGGCGAATCTAACCCTCAGGTAGAGAGAAATAGTGTAGATAAGGAATATGAGGCAGTTGTTATGCATTTAATTGCAGGCCAGAATATGACGATTCCATTGAGGGAAATTATAACCGAGGCTGTCGAATAAAATTGAACATTATATCGGCATTAAAGGGGGCATGTATAGTTAAATACAAAAAGGCAAGGGTTAATTAAGGCAGAGATGCACCGAGTTAATGCCGTACAGTAAAGTTAATTTGGGCAACAAAGAAAAATGATGAAATTAACGTGGTAAATAATACTAAGGAAGATCACAAGGGGCTCTTTCAATTATACATGACTAAGACAAGATAAAAATAGGCCCAATTAAAACTAGACAGAGTTAGTGCGTGATAGTGACTCGATGGCTAGAATGTTAAATAAGTATTTTCTGTCAGTGTTTACACTCGAAGATAATCTAATAGTACCCGATGGAACGTTGGTCTTCAATGCTAATGAGGATAAATTCGATTATATTTTAATTACCAAGAAGTATCTCGAAAAAAATGGAATTAAATCTAGTAGTGCAACAAGCCGTGACGAGATTTTGCCTGAGATTTTTGAAGCCACATAAAGATGTGCTACGTGACCCTCTAGCATGCATGTTTAGAAAATAGAGACTGGTGTTGTACCAACGTCGTGGAGGAAAGCTAATGCGAGGTCTCTTTAAATAGGGGGATTAAACGATTGTCTAATTACTGGCCAGCGAGTTTGACATCAGTGGCGGGGAAAATGCTGCAATCCCCAATAGCGAAATTTATTAGGGATCACTTAGATGGGATTGATGGTAGGAGTGTTAGGTAGATTCAGGGGTGGCTTAGTGATTAATATTAATGATCTCGACACAGGTATAAATAAGTACACCAATTAACAAGTTTATACTTCCTCCATAACCATTTAACTACAAAAACAAGGACCAACAAAGACCTTAAGGGCCGCCCAAGGCCAGTCCGCTTACAGAAGATGTTAACTAACACTTTCTAACGTTAGTGTATCATGCTTCTTTTTTCACATGCCTTTTTTTGTTGTTTGTTAACTATTTCACCTTTACGGTGTAGCGGGCCGAAAAATTTAGACTAACCCCAATCGATCCAACCCGCTTCCTACACTAATCCGGAGGTGAGAAATCGAAGGAGAATGAAACGGATTGTATGTACAGTCCTTTACTAACACGAAAAAAAATACAATATTTACAAAAATATGGGTAAATATGCACCCAATGAGCCTATATATATATATATATATATATATATATATATATATATATATATATATATATACTAATCAATCCTATCTTGGAACCAAATCAATCAAAAAATATATATTAATACTAATCAATCCTATCTTGGAACCAAATCAATCAAAAAATATATATTAATACTAAGAGTGCATATACAAAAGGGGACAACCAAAACAAGAGACAACAAAAGAGGAGTTTTCTTACGTGGTACCACGGTTTATTATTTGCCGGCTTCCCCGGGGGAAAATCTTGTTGGTAGTCACTCTTGTGACAAAATTGGGTGTGCAGGGCTTATGGTGCCTGCCACCTCGGAGCTCAGTTGACTTTAAGGTCTACTCAAGTACTCTTAGAAGACTTCTTTAAATATCTTCGAAATATTTTCTTACAGTCGCTCTTGCAAAATGCAGGCAATGTTTTTGTTTTTGTTCTTTTCTCTTTTTTTTCTTCTATTCTGGTACTTTAACGCTGTCTCATAAAATCTTTAACAACGGTACACACTTATCTAAATGTGTACCCTTATATATAATTTTTTTACATGATTTTTTTTTATATTTCTATTCTACTGTACACACTTATCTACATGTGTACCATTTGGCCTTTCTTTACATGCCTTTTCCAACTATTTCACTTCTACGGTACATACTTATTTACATGTGTACCCTTGACATGTAGGTTCAGCTATCTATCAAATACACGAGCACGCTTCTTCGAACCAGGGAAGGTGGGGTGATAGGACAGTACTCTCTTCTCCCGCAGGCGAAGTGATGAAAATAATATACGCAAAGGGCAGACAAAAAAGAAAATGGGAATTCCCATTCACTCCATGCAAGGGGGCGTCGCTGGCATATTTTTATTGCTCATTTCATTTTATTCCTAACTCCTTATTTCGTATAGCGTGTTCTTCTATGCTCCTACTACGTTATATTTACACTATTGAAGTACTCATCAAGTCGGTTTTTGAACATATTAACTGACGTACTTCCTACTACACGGTTTGGCAGGCTATTCCACGTTTGCGTGATGTTAAACGTGAAGTAATTTTGAGCTATAGTAGTTAAATCGCTCTCACTAATATTAAACCATTTTGGCGTGTGTTGGCCCTTTTGTCCATCTCGAACAATAGTCTATAATCAATACTAGTAAATCCTTTTAAGATTTTGAATACCTCGATCAATTGTCAACGTAATAAGGTCTGGGAATGAGGGTTTGTCCCATCCAAGGGCACTGCCATTGTTCTTCTATAATAGCCCCCCTCCCCCCGATCACAACCTTGACCCCATCATCGAGGGGGGCAGAACCCCTTCAAAAGGGGTGAGTGGAGTTATGTAGAAAGCCCGGCCTCATCTTCGTCCCCTTTATGCCCTCGTAAAGACATTCGCCGAAGCAAATTAAGGTGTGTTTGCTTGGGTGTACATTGTACACATCATTGTGCGTGAATGTGAGTGCGCAAAGAGATGGTAAACAGCGGTTTTATTGTTGAAAGAGCCGCGGAGGGGGGGGGGGATAATCCAACGAGAACAGCGGGAGTAGAAGAGACGAAAGAGAATAATCTTATATCCAATTAAAAAAAGAAAAGAAAACCAACGATGACAACGAATGCTAAAAACCTAAGGGCAAAGAGACTAGAATTTACGGCCGAGGGAATTTTGTGACACAGGATCTGTGCGCGCGTACGGTATCTTAGGAAACCCATTTAGCCACTGACACCGAGGCCAATAAAGCACCATAATTCATTTTTATCCTAATAATAGCCAACATAAAAAAAACAAAAATATACACTAGCCAAAAACATGCGACCAACACCAAAGAGTCAATTAAAATAGGAGGAGGCCAGCCTACTCCATAAATTCATAGTTCAGAAATCTGTGACCATGAACTTGCCCCGGGCAAGTTCATGTGCGTCGCTATAGATCATGATCCGGGCTCGAAACCGAGCACAACGCGTTATCTCCGGTATAGAACGGTGTAGGGCCACCAGCTCGACAACGATGATAGAAGTAGCTTCCGGTAGAGACACACGTTAACTCCAGACGGGATAAGGCGTGGTAGTTGACTCCCCTCTTCGCAATTAAAGACATGCGTGTACAATGACACGGATCCAGTGACAAGAGGTTCCCTCCAAAAGGTTCGAACGCAATAGTCCCGAAGCTATCTAAGCTTTGGGATCAGAGGTGTGGTGATAAATTGTTAAAGGTGGAACCCTCTAGGGTGGGAACCTGGGCAGAACCAAAGAGGCTACCGGCCAGAGAACTAGACCAAGCTTTCAAAGGAATTTCCTAGCCTTAAACGCGAAGGGCTTAAAGTATGACTGTTGTGTATCCGCGGCATAGGCATCGTCAAGATAGGCCGCAGATGCGGTAACAGCCGTCAGCGAATATGGAAGACACCTCGCCCGCGCGAACAAGAGCACTGTGTACGGCACACGGCAAATGGCAACTCCCCAGCATCGACGAGCAAGCTCTCAATAGGGGTTTTGGGGATGATTTTTTAAGAACTTATCGGGCAACTACCCACTTGGGCACAAGTCTCCGCACTCAAAACAGCCTAGCACTAGGCTACTTTAAAAAAAGAATGAAAAAAATAACAATAATAAGGGAAAATCGTAACAAGGAGGAAGCAAGCTCTGGCGTCGGGGAGGAGGTACCCCCGGCGCAGGAACGTGCGACCTATAAAGAAAACAACAACAAAAAAAACTAGTTAAATAAAAGGGAGAAGGCCGGCATCGCCCAAAAAGTCTACAAGTCCACCAGTCAATGTGCACGCACTCGTCCCGAGTACAAGGAACAGGCGGGAGCGACCCCGCCCATCCCGGTACCGGGACAGATAACGTGCGCGAAGATCACCGAGACTGGGGGACGACGCAGTCGACACAATAGGGCGCAGGCGAGCGCTCATTTAAATGGTGATGCGTTACACGAGTGTGCCTGATTCGGAGACGACAGAAAGCGACTTAGGGGATAGGTCCATGGGAACGGTCGCGGCGCAATAGCACGCAACTTGAAGTTACCCTGGACCGTCTCCCAGCTCCTTTACCAAGCAGTACAAAGAGCTGCCCGTATTCCTGCCATGTAGACTGTGTGTGGAAGAGAGAAACGCTGGTCCGGTCGCAGAGTCCTCGCGGACTCTTTCGGGCCCTCATCGGTGCGCTCATTCCCCGCAATTCCTACATGTCGAGGAAGCCAGCAGAAGATAATCTCGACATCCACCCGGCTCACTAAAACCGTGGCATCACGAATATAGCGAACCAGATGGTGCAGAGATTTAAATACCCCAAAGGCACTCAGGGCGCTCTGTGAGTCGCTATAAATCACGATCCGGTCTTCGAACCGGGCACGTCGCGTGATCTCCCGTACCGAGTGGTGTATTGACACCAACTCATCCGTGAAGACAGACGAAGCGCGTGGCAGAGCCTCGCTGAGTTGAAACGTGGAAACCGACCCCCTCTTCGGACTTGTAGCCATCTGTATACATTGGCACGTTGATGAGATGTGCTCCAAAAAGGCCGAACGCAATCCTCCCCTGCTGTAGAATCTTTGGGAGCAGAGGCGTGGCGACAAATAGCCAACGGTAATAACCACAAGGGGCGGCGTCCTGGGCAGAACCAGGAGCGCCACCAGCCCGAGAGCTATATCTAGCTCTCGAATGAGTTAACTAGCCCTAAACCCAAAGGGCTTAGGGTATAACTTGCGTCTCTCGGCGGCATAGGCACCGTGGAGATCAGCTGCGGATGCTTGGAGAGCCGTTGGCGACAAAGGAAGACGCTCCGCTCGGGCGTACGGGCGAGTAATGCACTGTGCGCGGCGCATAGATAATGGCATCTCTCCAGCATCGACAAGCAGGCTCTCAATAGGGAAAGTGCGGAAGGCACCAGTCGCCAAGCGAAGGCCGGTGTGGTGGATCGAGGTCACCTCCTGCAATTGATATTCGGCTGCGGATGCATAAAACTCACATGCGAAGTCAAGCTTCGAATAGACAAAGGATCGATAAAAAATAAGGCAGTAGCCCTATCAGCGACCCAAGCGCTGAACTTCCCGGAACGAAGAATATCCATGGTGCGGGTACAAGAGACCCTAATCCTGCGAAGGTGAGGCGTAGGTCAAATAGAACACCAAGGAAACGGTGCGATTCAAATGCTTCGAGGCGCAGCCCATTAAGAAGCAAGTCTAGGTCATAGTGGAGCCGTGAATTACGGCAGAAGTGCACCACCTTAGTCTTGGCCAAAGAAAACTGAAACTAGTGCGCTTCGGCATAGCGAGAGACGCGGTTCAATGCCTGTTGGAGTCTACGCTCCAGAGTTGGCATCTGTGCCGCGCCAAAAGAGATCGAAAGGTCGTAGACGCGGAGCATAGCAAAAGCATCTACTTAGAGCATCGAGGTAATGCTGTTGATGCTCAAAGCAAAGAGTTTAACGCTGAGGACATTTACCTGCCGGACACCCTCAACCGTACGCGAAATCGAGGATCTCGCAAAAATTCAGATTTAAAGACCGGGAAGCGTCCCCTCGCCCCAATCGTATAGAGGGTATCCATGATACGCTATCGCCATTCGGTAGCATAAGCCTTCTCCGGATAGAAAACACCGTGGCAAAGTGCTGCCTACGAAGAAAGGACTCGCAGACGGCATTTTTCAGTCGGAGCAGAGCATCCGACGTATAGTGGAACTTGCAGAAGCCGCACTGTGCGGAAGACAGATGGCCTTCGCTGTCCAGGAGAAAGGCTAATCTAACATTTACTAATTTCTCCATCAACTTACACTCGCAATAGGTTGGAGTGATTGGGCGGAAGCCGGTCAGAGTAGAGTGATCTCTCCCCGGTTTGCGAAAGGCGAGCACAGTAGCGATTCGCCAGGAGTCTGGGAGAAGACCTTCCACCCAGATCCTGTTGAACAAATCTAACAGAAAGGCCATGCCTCGCTCACCCAGGTGTAGAAGCATGGCGTACGGAACAACGTCCGGACCATGGGCGGTGTCCTCGCACGAAGCAAGAGCGGAGCGCAACTCACTCACAGTAAACCTGTCGTTGAAGGGTTCTCCGCCTCTGGAGGTAAAGTCCAGCCGGCGGCCTTCCGCGACATCACGACGTGCATTGAATGCTGGCGCAGCAGCATCCCGGCTAGAGAATGCGGAAAAAGCGGTCGCGAAGGATTTCGCCACGGACGCGGGGTCCGAGATTGCGGTCCCATTCTCCTGGAGAACGGGAGGGGGGTCCTGCGAGAACTTGCCCCGAATCCTTTCGACTCGCTTCCACACCTCTGCTAAAGGGGTCTTCCCGTTAAGTGAAGACACCTATGCCCGCCAAGAAGAGCGGCGGGCGTGCTTCAAAATATACCGGAACCTAGCCCTAGCCCGACGAAATTCAGCGACATGAAAATCGTTCGGGCGGCGCTTATAGCGCATGTAGGCATAACGCTTCTGTTTGAGGGTCGTCTCACACTCGGCCGACCGCCATGGGAGTGGTCGGCGTGCAAAACGGCCAGACGTCCTAGGAATAGTAGTCAGGCCCGCGGCAATGAGGTTGCCGGAGAAGAACTCAACGGCCTCACTACCATGTAGGTCATCGACCACCCCCCAATCAAAATCAAGGTGTGCATCCGAAGAGCACAAAGATAGGTCAAGGCAAGAAAATGAGGCGGTTCTCGGACAGTGGATGCGTAAACTCATCCACGTTTAGGGCACTTATCTCAAGCTCTTCGATCAGATCGGCAAGGACTTGTCCCCTGGGATTTATTGATTAATCTCCACAGAGAGAATACCTGCCTTTCAGATCTCCAAGCAAGAGAAAGGGCCTCGGCAACCGTGCCACGACGCGGCGGAAGTCCCCCGCGTCGAAGTCAGCTGACGATGGAATGTACGCACAAATGATAGTATACCTCCTATCCAGGTGAAGCTGCACAGCCACTGCCTGAAAGGAGGTATCTAAAGTGAAAGAACGAACGGAGACATCATGCTAGGTGTAAACCGCGCATCCCCCAGCCCCGCAATCCCGCGGTGGTGGGGTCGCAAGACCCTTGTACACCGGGAGGGCGGGCAGGGGGGCACGCGCCTAGCATGGTGTCCTGCAGAAAAATAGCTAACGGGGAACGGGACGAGACGAGCCTCCGAAGCTCCTCCCAGTTGCCCCGAAGTCCACGGCAATTCCATTGAAGGAATATGCCCTCCAGGCCTAGCGCGGAGGAGACGCGGGGGCTTTCTTCGAACAGAAGACCCTCACGGGAATGGCCGTACGCTTCCCGGAGGCAGAACCCCGGGCGCTGTTGGCCGGACAAAGCGCTGAAGGCGCTGTCGCCTTCGAGGGCTTATTGGGGGAGGTCGGGCTCGCCATGCTAGTCTTTTCCCCCCTCCGCCTCGAAACCTTAGGCGGGCGTTGCGCCTTCGGAGGCGGGGGACCCTCCTTTCGAGGAACTACCGTCTCCGAGCCACTCAGCCCACCACTAGGCGTGGTCGAAGGAGCCGAAGCTCCTTTGTTGCTGTCCTCCTTTCGGGGGACAGCTTTAGGAACCCCGGAAGATGGCCTGGCGACCAACTTTAGGGGTGTTGCCTCCTGTCAATTTAACGACTCGGTGGAGGCGCGTGGTCGTTTCGCCTTAGGGGAAACGGTCACGCTGGGGAAAGAGAGGGGAGCCCTGGTTTTAGCTGGGGCTGTGTATGAACCCTTTTTGCCGCCAGCTTTACCAAGGGAGCGCCAGGGTTGAGTAGAGCCCACAGAAGGGCTCCGAATGGGCGCGGAAACAACCGTGCTCGTTGGCCTGGATGGGTCAGGAGCGGAGGGTGCGTTTCTAACTATTGAGGCAATGACGTCCCAGGCAGATCCCGGGCGCGCAAGGACTAAGTCCTGAGCCTCGCGGAATGAGAGTCAATCCTGGGCCTGAACGGCCAGGATTTCTTTCTCGAGGAGATATGTACCACATTGCTTCGAAGAAGCGGGGTGCGGCTCTCCGCATTTGACACACTTTGCCACACACGATTTATGACTTATCGTGTGCGGCCTTGGAGCAATTTACACAGAAATCGGGTGACCCCGACTTTGCACGTCTACAAGAACGATTCGTATGGCCGAAGCAGTGACAGTAATAGCACCGCCGCGGCAGTGGCACGAATGCCTTCAGTCTGTAGCGGTACCAAACGGCACGCACCGACTCAGGGAGCTTGTCACAGTCGAACGTGACGAAGAGTGTAGAGGTGGGTCTCGAGGCCCCTCCCTGTTTTCTCATCACACGTTGGGCCTTGACCGCCTCATGGTCGGCCAGCTCTAAGGTGATGTCCTCAATGGAGTAGTCAACGAGATCCCTCGCATAAACTACTCCTTTTCACAAAGTTCATGGTAGAGTGCGGCGTCACACTCACCGGGGTGCCATGAAGTGTCCGAAGAGCACTTATCTTGGGCGCCTCGGCGGGATTCGCCGCATTTGCCAGAAGGCTCCCGTCCGAGAAACGGGTCACCTTCGGCTCTCTACCAATTGCACTAGCTAATCCTCTCATCTGATGGATCATGTTGCCCTTGGACAACATGGTGCCATCAGTGGAGTGAATAACGAGGAAGCGTTTGAAGCCAGCGGGCTCGAAAACACCAGGTAACCTCTGAATGAGGGGCCCCGATGTTATCGAGGCTCCTCTGTTTACTTTTCGTCTTAGTCAGGGGCTCCGGACCCGGTGGAGCAAAGGGGTCGGATGTGCCGATCTTCGCTTGGTCGCCTACCAAAGTGGCAGCAGGCCCATCCGTCCCCGAAGCCCCCGCGGATGGAGAGGAGCACCGAGTCTTTTTAGTCTTTATCTTTTTTGGAGAGGAGGGCAGGGAATGAACCTGCTTCTCACCTCCGCCGGCAGAAGCCCCAAGGCCAGATGGATCGTCCTTCGCCAGGTCCTTCTCCGAAATGGAGGTCCTGGTGGTCGCAGGAGCTTCGTTTGGAGGAGATCCCGCCCCTCCATGTACTTCCTCGGAGGCCCCAGCCGTTTGAGCAGGACCTTGCATAGAGGCGGATTCGGTGCTTGGCGCCGAGCCCGGATTCCCCCCCATGGAAGGCCCTACCGTCTGAGGCTGGGTTTACCCAAGGACCATGTCTATCACAGGAGGGTCCTCCAGTTGGCCATCCCCTCCCAGGACATCAGAGGACCCCTTGGCAGCGTCACCAGTCTTGTGTGGGGAGGCACAGGCCTTGACACCGGCAAGGTTTAATATTCTTGCCAGCAGGTCTTTTGAGGGAAGCGACCGAAGGGGCCTGGCTTCCCTCTCCCCCCCAAGGGGGTTTGCACTACCGAGCCGCTTGGATGGGGAGAGGTTGGCTATGGGCTGCCTGCTGGCTTTCTTGGCAGTCCTCTTGGAAAGCAAACGAGGGACTGCCGCTGGAACCAGGGAAGTGCCCGAAAGCACCTCCCGAGAAGGGGGTGAGGGGGAGTCCCCTACACCCGTAGGCGTAGGAGACGAGTAAACCTCCTCTCCTCTCCGATGTAACAGGCGAAGTTAAGGGTTGGGTTTTTTTTAGTTTTTCATCCATGGGCATGGTGACCCTCTTTTTTCCACGGGATGCAATCGCGCATAACCTCTCGCAGTAGCCCGCACTGCAAGAGGTGCTTACAGGCCAGGCAGTCCATCGGCATGGCGGCTCCACCTTAGACACGGCGTAAAACTGATAGAGTGTGAGGAGGAAAGGAAAAGGGATGTGAGGAAGGTATGGGTGGGGATGAAGCAGGTTGTTAAAAAAAAAACATCCCAACCGGAGCTCATGGGTGAGGGAATGTTCTCCCCTCTCCCCTCAGCCCCGATCCGGGACGGTTGGCTTGAGAAGAAGGTCAGCATCTACCCTGTGAAATTAGAGGCTAGCCAGAGAAAGTTGTGGGAGAGGTTGTATGAAAAGGGACGAAGTAGGGGAGAAATACAGGCTATCTGAAGGAAGGAAGAGAGGCTAAGCTGGGGCCGGACTGAGCGCTGGATCACGTCATCAAATCATGAGGGGCCTCCAAGTGCCACTCCCCCCTCTGAACACAAAGTATTCGATATCCCGACCGGACACTCATAGGGCCTATGGCCTGTCTCGAACCTCTGAGTACGCGTCTGGGCAAAGCCCATGGGACGATACCTCTTTCCACTCTAAGTAGGGGAGGTGATTCACCTGCTCAAATCGGGGTCCTCCGGGAACAGAGGTGGCGCGTCCTCTGTCTCACTGTGGCCTTGGAGGCCCGCTGCTAAAGAAGAATCGCCCGCAGGCAACTCTATACAAGTGGGTAAGGGGAAAAGCACCGAACTCGTATCAATTGGAGGATCCCATGAGAAAGCACAGGAGGGGGGGGGGGGCTAACTCTATCACAGAGGTGGAGCTGCCCGGTTCCGAAGATGGCAAAAGGAAAACTCCTTTGCCGCACATAGAGGGTTGGGCGGGAGTCCCTCCAGATTGGTGCAGTCGAGAAATACTCACCCGCCCCAATACCAAGGTCGAGCGAGGATTTACTAATAGGGATGAAATTTGAAATTTTGTTAACACGAAAGAAAAATGTGACCAAACAAACAGTGAAACGGGTCCGGACGATGTCCAGTATGCCATGCTTCGACACCTGGGTGATCGAGGCATGGCCTATGTTAGATTTGTTCAACAGGATCTGGAAAGAGTATCGTCCCAGTCTCCTCGCCAATGGCTATTGTGCCTACTTTTCGCAAACAGGGGATAGATCACTCTACCCCGGTCGGTTTCCGCATAATCTCTCTAACCTCCTGCGTGTGCGAATTGGATAAATTGGTAAACGTTAGATTAGCTTTTTTTCCTGGACAGCGAGGCCACCTATCTTTCGCACAGTGCAGCTTCCTCAAGTTCCACTTCACGTTGGATGCTATGCTCCGAGTGGAAGATGCCGTCGGCGAGGCCTTCCTTCGTAAACAGAACTACGCTACGGTGTTCTTCGAACTGGAGAAGGCTTTGTACCGCATGACGATACGGTAACATGGAGAGTCAGCACGATGGGGGGCAAGTGAACGCCTCCCAATAATTATTTCTGGGTTTTGTGCGATCCTCGATTCTGCGGAGGATGGGGGAGGAGCCCTCTATGGACCAATGGAGCAAGGAGAGGGTGTCGTGCATGGAAGTGTCGCCCTCTTTTCCCTGAGCATCAACGGCATGACCTTGGTGCTGCTAGAAGATGTGCTCTCTACGCTTTACGTGGACGTCCCGTCCCTTCTATCTCTTTTAGTGCGGCTCAGATGCCAACTCTGGAGCGTCGCCTCCTACAGGCATTGAACCGCATCTCTCGCTATGCCAAAGCGCACAGGTTTGTTTTCCTCGGCCGGCCAAGACTAAGGTGGTGCACTTCTGTCCTCATCCACGGCTGCACCTCGACCCGGACTGGTTCCTAAACGGGGTACTCCTGTAAGTGGTGGATTCGCACCGTTTACTTTGTCTTGTTTTCGACCGAATTCGTAACCTTATGGTCTCTTGTACCCAAGCCATGGAAATTCTTAGTTCCGTGACGTTCAGCACCTAGGGTGAGGGGAGGGCTACTGATTTGCTTTTTCTATCGCCCCTTCTTTCGTTTGAAGCTCGACATGGGATGCGAGATTTAAGAATCCGCAGCCGAGCGTGTATTGCGCAAAGTGGACTATCCAAGATACGGTCTCCGCCTGGCAACCAGTGCCTTTCACAAGTATCACATTGAGAACATCCTTGTCGATGTTAGGGGGATACTACTCACTCTGCGCCGTTCACAGTGCGCACTATTCGCCTGTACGTGTGAGCTCGGCGCTTCCATCAGTCGCCAAACGGCTCTCGCTGCATCCGCAGCCAATCTCGACAGTGCCCATGACACTGAGACACGCCTGCCATACCTTAAACCGGCTCTACCAGGCGCTGCGCGTCTTCCCGCCCGAACTGGTTGCAATACATAGATCGGTACGGGAGATAACGCGTCGTACTGGGTTCGGAGACACGATTGTGATCATTAGCGAGTCACAACGTAGCCCGAGTGCTCTTGGAGCAATGAAATTTCCACACCCTCTAGTTCGAAGCATCCTTGACGTCATGGTTGCCGCGAGCCGGTGGATGTCGAGATTATCCTCTGCTGGGTTCCTGGACATGTTGGAATTACGGGGAATGAAGGCACCAAAGAGTCCGCAAGAATGGACGACCGGACCAGCAGGAATCAGGGCAGATCTCCGTGGTGCTTGGCAAAGAAGATACGAGACTGCAGAGGAGAACTTAAAGTTGTGTGCCATTACCCCACGATTGTTCCCATGGACCTACCCCACAATGCTGCGAGGCCTCAAGGTTGTTTTTTGTAGTCTCGGAATTGGGCACCCTCGCTGGACGCACAGCCATTTGATGAAGCGCTCGCCTGGCCTTACTGAGACGACTGCGTTGTCCCCCAGACTGTTCGGCTCCTTGTTGAATGTCCCAGTCTGGGTGATCTTCGTGCACGTTATCTGTCCCGGCATCGGGACGTGTACACAGACATATGGACTATTACTTTTTGGTGTTGCTCGCATCATCCAATATCAGGGGTGGTGGGCCTAGTCCCGACGCCGTGGCATATATTTGTTTTTACTCAACGACTACCCACTCGACCTTTTGTCTACCTACACTTAGTACAGGGTTGAGCTGTTCTCTTGTTGAAATAACGAAAATAATGAAAGCCCCGTTACTGGGTTTAATTGAACTGAGAAGGCATTACACCTTTTCAGAAAGTAAAAGGCCATACAAAAAAACGGCACAACGACCATAAAATTTTTTAGCCCCAAACTACACGCAAGGATAATTATCAAAAGGACTTTTTATTTTAAAAAATCAAAACGAACAAAAGAATAACAACGTTGTTAAGAAGTTCGCCAAGAACGAGTTGAAGCGAAAATGAGTGGAGGGGATATAGTAGGCTCTACTAGGAGTGACAAAGACCGGAAGGATTGGCAACTAATTCTCCTAACCAGGCCCCCGTTGCCTTAGAAGCGAGGGATCCTTGCGGGGAGAAAGGATGGGGGGATATCCTGGCACATAAACAAGGAAACCGACGGGTGTGAACAAGGAAGTGCTGGCGTCTCATTTTCAACATATCACCCAACAACAAAGGGAACTCGCATAATGCTCGCTCAAATTATGTAAACTATCTGCAGATTTTTTCCATCATTTTGAAAAATCTGTGCGATCGTGTAAATGAAAAAAAAGTCTTACTATACTGTTTTTCTTTTATACCAAAATGTAACCTAATATTTGGTTCCCACCCCTTTAAAAAAATTATTTAACACGTCGGGGCCTACTATTAATAAATTTACACACTTGAGCCATCCATTGTGAAAAACTGAAATGCGCCTTTTTTAATGCCCTTTCACAAGCTTTTACTTTTTTTTATTTCAACAAATTTTATACAGTTTCTATTGGGTTAATGATCCAATTATCTCTCTCTCAGCCTATTTCCCTGGCATTCAAAAAGCGCTGTCCATCCACTATTTCATGTGCAACATCTTCCTTGAAATAAAATTGCCCTGTTTGATAATTATCTTTCCCACAACTGCGACATAATCTGGTGTTCTAAAACCATTTTACACCACTCATGATACTATCGACAAAATTAAGCGTACCTACTAGCATGGGTAGTATTAGGTTGTCTTAGAGATCCATTTCGAATCGTATCGATGAAGAAAAATAAGTGTAATTGGGCAATGCAATAAATGCATAGATCAAATTAAGAACCTTAAGCTGCAACAGACTTTTGACCACGTACAATGAGGGTGTTTATGGTTCTGCTCCCAAATGGAGCATTTGTGATAAATTCCTTGAAAGTATTTACGGCATCTGCTTCGTCTTGAGTTTGTTGTTCACAGTAAAGTACTTTGAACCGTGGCAACCTGTAGGAGACAGGCCCTGGGAATAAGGTGACGGACAAAACAGATTTTATCTCATTCATTATTACGATTGCATCTTCCTAAGAATGCAAATACATCATTCGCAAGCAGAACTGAAAGCCTTAGTCTACCCACAGATGGTCGATGTAATTCATCGAGCTTTGACAATATTGGTTGGCGAATGCCCTGAACTGTTCTTCATGCGATCGTAATCCTTTTAGTATTTGGGCCTTGAACGGTTCCACTTCTAATCGCACGTCGTGATTCTTTCGAAAGGAGCGTTTGATTCTTTAGTTTTCAGTTCATGCAAAACACACATTCATTTTTTTTCTTTGTAATGCATGCAGGTGGCTGTTGACATTTGCTTAGGTTTTCTGCAGGCTGACTACCGTTAGGCAAGAATCTGTCTCGACCATCATCACTAAGTTAACATCTAAGGATGGTTTCCTTCCATGACCTTCTTGATGTCAAAAACATAAGTTTAAACCTAGGCATGTTAACTATTTCTAACTAGCTCTCCTTAAGATCTTAATATTAGAGTTTTCAAACCAGAAATTACTTTTTAGACATCCTAATAACTAACCAGACCACGATTTCTAGGGGGTGGGGTAACAGTTGCTCGAGGAAAGATTAATAAGGAATGTAAAGAAGACTTATCTAATGTGGCATATTCCACATGAGCTTGTGCATAGTTTTATAACTAAAACGCATGCAAGCACAACAGTCAAATTAACACACATCGCAACAAGATTTCCACTGCTGTGGAAATGTATTTTATTAGAATGTTACACTATAATATAGTTTAGATGTTATACTACATAGGGTAGAAAAAAAAGGTTATTTCTGTACCCACACGCAGAGCAAAACTTTTGAGAGACCGGGCATAAAAGTGCCATTTTCAGCTCGTTTCCAAAGCCTTTCTGATTTGTAGCTCAATTTGTAGCCTTCCGTGAAGTGCGAAATAATGATTTTCTCTGCTTTCAAGACGCATTTTATTATGTGCCTGTTTGGTTAGTTAGGTATTTTCTCCCATTGTTTTCGGAACTATAATAGATTTTCTCCCTAAACGACGTACCAAAGTTCTCAAAATATTACTCTAAGAGCCAATATTTCCACCAAAGAATTAGAAATATCCAATATTTGACTGAATATTTGTGTATTAAAGTATTTGCTTTAGCTCTTTTCCTAGGAATAATATCACAATCGCTCAACTTTGTTGGAAATTGGCATTGTTTGGATTGTTCCCTTGCTGTTGAAATAAAATGCTTAATACCGTATCATATTTTGAGAGTTCAAAATAACATCAAATAATACACATGAGTGAAATATATTACAACTCGGCATCCTAAATATTTTACCCATTTATCACAAAGTAAAAATAAGGTGGTTTTGTTTTCTTCTTGATCCTTTCAAATCCCAGGTATCAATCCATCATCAAGGCATCCCCTTTATGCCCGGATATATTACAAAAGAACCCCTTAACAACACAATTAATCCATTTTAAGCCCTTCTCATTTTTTTTTTAAAAAGCTGATCTGGCGACTGTTTACTGGGGCATTAGTCGCCGTATTCAACATTGCCTAAAATTAGGCATCTTTAAAAGAGGATGCTAAAAAAACAAATAAAAACCATCAATAAAATAAAACAAAGAAAAAGGTAATAAGTAGGAATTAAGCTCAGGCGTTAGGGGGGAGGTCCGCCTCCCCCGGGGCAGGAACATGAGACTTACGAAAATAAAAAACAACAACAACAAAATGAACAAGTATTGAAATAAAGGGGAGAAGGCCGGCCTCCTCCAAAAAGTCTAAAAGTCCACAGGTCGGTGTGTACGAACCCACCAGGAGTACAAGGGACAGGCGGTAGCGACCCCACCCATCCGGTACCGGGACAGATAACATGCGCGGAGATCGCACAGACTGGGACATTCAACAAGAATATGCCGAACAGTCTGGGGGACAATGCAGGCGAGCGCTCCAGCAAATGGCGGTGCGTCCCGCGGAGTGTGTCCAATTCAGAGACGACAGAAAGCACCTGAATCCTTCGCGGCATGGGGAGGTAATTTTTTTTTAAGGGGTTATCTGGCGACTGCCCACTTGGGCATAAGTCGCCGCAAAAAAAAACAGCCTAGTTTTAACCTACTTTAAAAAAATAATTTGAACAGAAACAACAATAAAAAAAGAGATAACGTGCGCGAAGGTCACCCAGACTGGGACATTCGACAAGAATGTGCCGAACAGTCTAGGGGACGACGCAGTTGTCACAATAGGGTGCAGGCGAGCGCTCCATCAAATAGCGATGCGTCACACGAGTGTGTCCGATTCGGAGACGACAGAAAGTGACCTGAAGCCGTCGCGGAATTGGAGGATAGGTCCATGGGAACAGTCGAGGCGCAATGGCACGCCACTTTGTTCCCTTCGACCGTCTCCCATCTTCTTTGCCAAGCAGTCCGAAGAGCTGCCCGTATTCCTGCTATAGATCACAATCCGGTCTCCGAACCGGGAACGTCGCGTAATTTCCCGTACCGAGTGGTGTATTGCCACCAGCTCGGCCGTGAACACAGACGCAGCGCCTGACAGAGCCCCGCTGACTTCAAACAGAGGGGATACGGCGTGTAAGATGACCCCATCTTGGGGCTTAGAGCAATCCGTATACACTGGCACAGTTCCAGGGTGACACGGTGTGCTCCAAAAAGGTCGAACGCAATACTCTCGGCGCTGTACAAGCTTTAGGGAAAGAGGCGTGGCGACAAATAGCCAAATGTAGTACCTAAAGAGCTTAGGGTATGACTGGCGTCTCTCGGTGGCATAGGCAGCGTCGAAATCATCTGCGGATGCAGTAAGAACTGTTGGCGAGGGAGGCGCCGGGGTCGCGCGTACAGGCGAATAATGCACTGTACACGGCGTAGAGCGAGTGGCATCTCCCCAGCATCGAATATTAGGCTCTGAATGGAGGAAGTGCGGAGGGCACCAGTTGCCGGGCGAAGGCCGGTGTGGTGGATCGAGTCCACATTCCGCAATAGACGTTCGGCTGCGAATGCATAATAGTCGCATTCGTAATCTAGCTTCGAGCGAACAAAGGAACGGAGAATATCCATGGAGCGGGTACAACAGACCCTAAGCCTGCGAATATGAGCCTCCCAGGTGAGGCGTCGGTCAAATACAAGACCAAGGAAACGATGCGATTCAATCACTTCCAGGCTCACCCCATTACGAAACAAGTTTGGGTCATGGTGGATTGCGGCAGAAGTGCACCACCTTAGTCTTGGCACTTCGGCATTGCGAGAGACGAGGTTCAATGCCTGTTAGATTCTAAGCTCCAGAGTTGGCATATGGGCGGCGCCAAAAGAGATCGAAAGGTTGTCCACGTAGAACGTAGCGAGATCTTGCGGCAGCACCAAGGTGATGCTGTTGATGCTCTGGGCAAAGTGCGACACTGAGGACACTTTCCTGCGCGACACCTTCTTATTGCTCAATTGGGCCGGAGATGGCTCACCCCACCCGTACGAGGAAACGACGATCTCGCAAAACTTCAGATATAAAGAGTGGGAGGCGTCCCCTCACCCGCATCCTGTGTAGAGTCTCCAAAATACCGTATCGCAATGCGGTATCATAGGCCTTCTCCAGATCCTTCGCGACCGCTTTCTCCGTATTCTCTAGCCGGGATGCTGCTCCGCCAGCATTCACTGTACGTCGTGATGTAGCGGAACGTCGCCGACTGGACTTTACCTCGAGATGCGGATAACCTTTCAACGACAGGTTTACTCTGAGTGAGTTGCGTTCCGCTCTTGCTTCGTGCGCCATGCTTCGACACCTGGGTGAGCGAGGCATGGCCTTTCTGTTAGATTTGTTCAACAGGATCTGGGTGGAGGGTCTTCTCCCAGATTCCTGGCGAATCGCTACTGTGCTCGCCTTTCGCAAACCGGGAAGAGATCACTCTACTCCGACCGGTTTCCGCCCAATCTCTCTAACCTCTTACGTGTGCAAGTTGGTAAATGTTAGATTAGCCTTTTTCCTGGACAGCGGAGGCCATCTGTCTTCTGCACAGTGCGGCTTCCGCAAATTCCACTCCACGTCGGATGCTCTTCTCCGACTGGAAAAAATGCCGTCTGCGAGGCTTTCCTTCGTTGACAGCACTACGCCACGGTGTTTTTTGATCTGGAGAAGGCCTATAATACCGCATGGCGATACGGTATCATGGAGACTCTCCACACGATGGGGACGAGGGGACGCCTCCAAGGCTTTATATCTATTTTTTTGCGAAATCGTCGATTCCGCGTAAGGGTGGAGGGAGCTTTCTCCGGCCCAAAGGAGCAGGAAGAGGGTGTCCCGCAGTGAAGTGTCCTCAGTGTCACACTCTTTGCCCTGAGCATCAAATGCATCACCTCGGTGCTGCCGGAAGGTGTTCTCGCTACGCTCTACGTGGACGACCTTTCAATCTCTTTTGGAGCGACCCAGATGCCAACTCTGGAGCGTCGACTCCAACAGGCATTGAACCGCGTCTCTCGCTATGCCGAAGCGCACAGGTTTCGGTTTTCTTTGGCCAAGACTAAGGTGGTGCACTTCTGCCGCCAACCACGGCTCCACCCCGATCCAGATTTGTTTCTTAATGGGGTGCGCGTGTATGTGTTTGAGTCGCACCGTTTCCTTGGTCTTGTATTCGACCGACGCCTCACCTGGGAGGCTCATATTCGCAGCCTTAGGGTCTCTTGTACCCACGCCATGGATATTCTCCGTTCCGTGACATTCAGCGACTGCCTTACTTTTTTATCGATCTTTTGTTCGTTCGAAGCTCGCCTACGGATGCGAGTTTTATGCATCCGCAGCCGCGCGTTTATTGCGGAAGATGGATTCGATCCACCACACCGGCCTCCGCCTTGCGACCGGTGCCTTCCGCACTTCCCCCATTGAGAGCCTGTTGGTCGATGCTGGGGTACAGGGATGGGCGGGGTCGCTACCGCCTGTCCCTTGTGGACTTGTTGACTTTTGGGGGGGAGGCCGGGCTTCTCCCCTTTATTTAAGGGGTTTTTTTGTTTGTTGTTGTTTTGTAGGTTGTAATCTCCTGCACCAGGGTAAGGGGGACCTCCCCCCGCTGCCGGAGATTGCTTCCTGGTTGTTAAGTTTTTTCAATTTATATCTGTTATGTTTTCATATTTTTATTTTAAAGTAGCCTATTTCTAGGCTGTCGTGTTTTTCGGTGACTTATGCCCAAGTGGGCAGTTGCCAGATGGGCTCTATAAAAAAAAATCCCCCCTCAGCCCCGATCCGGGATAGTTCGCTGAGAAGAAGGTCGGCATCTACCCTGAGAAAATAGAGGACGACCAGAGAAAGTTGTGGGAGATGTAGGGGAAGTGAGGAAGTAGGGGAGAAATACAGGCTGTCTGAAAGAAGGAGAAGAGGATAAGCTGGGGCCGGACGGGGCGCTGAGTCCCGTGAGCACGGCGGCCAGGAAGGCAAATCGCCGCGCCCCTTACGGGGAAGCTCTCCTCAAAATAATAGTAAGATCTGCAGGTGCTGCAGCGAGGAACCACTGTTAGTAAAAATAAATAGTAGAATTATAATAAAAAATATATAAAAAATATTAAAAAAAAACAAAACTAGATTCAAAACTACAACGTTCAAAAATAAACTTCTTGCATTGAGAAAACAAATAAAGTAAAAAAAATACGAACGATTAATGGGCGGAGTTACCATATAGATCCCCCACCCCAAAGACAAAAAGGTGGGGAGTTATCGCTCCTATAGCAAATCGATTGATTCCCTTCCTTCGAAAAGTCAGAAGTTACCACATTTCCTTCGGAAGCAGATAAGCAGCCTCAATGTAAACACGCTGATAATAATTAGCCAATAATCATGTCGCTGGGCCAAAAAGTTGCATAAACAACCCCGACATACATCATCCATTCACATCGAATGCGGTCCTATCTCACCCAACCTTCTCCCGCCATTAGTTTTCGCTTAATTTGTTCTGATATAAATTGAAAGGGTTAAAATTGACCGTAAATTCAAAGAAACTAGAAAAAAAAGTGAAAAAGTTTTGATCTAATAATAGGGGGGGATAAGAAGGCGGACAAAGGAAAATAAGTTAAATTTTATAAATTATAATGAGAATATTAATATTATTACTACTAATAATAATAATGATAATATAAGAAAATCTCTCAGTTGTAACTGTTCTTTTAAGGGAAACCGGGGACAAAATACTTACGAAAACTCATTCCGATCAAACTAACGTAAAGACGGCTGCAATCAGTTACAAGCATATGCAGGTTTGAGTAATTGTTGAGCATATACCATCTGCAGGACATTCAAATATTATTGCAGCAAACTAATTGAATATGAAAAACCTCTCCACATGTATTTATATCCCACGTTTCCCTCGATCTCCGTTTTCATTGGTAAGTGCCAGATGGCATTACCCAGTGCTTCATTCTTTGTAAATCTTTGCTTACGAGAGAGGGTTCAGATGCCTATCAACTTGCATATATTCAGATTTATGATTCTCAAACTTAATACAAACAAGAAAAGCGCCTCAACCTGATAATGGCGGAATATGAAAACGATCAATCACATAGGTACATCCCAACCTTCGACAAACCCATATGTAAATATGCCGCCACTTCGAAATAGACGTTTCAGAAAAATAACCCCTATATAATCAATCAGATACGTTGATTGAAAAAAACTCCCTACTGGCACGTACGAATATATGTGCAGGATACATTGATAAGCTGAAGATACCTGGACTCTGTGGATAACACTGTCCAGCAATGATAAAAAAACGGAAATGAAAATAACCTTTTTAGGGGTATTTTTTTGCGTAAATCACGAATATAACATCCATCTCTTTCTGCGACCCTTCAGTTTCTCGTAAATTACCATCTTACTTACATTAAATACACTGAGGGTTCCGTAGGGATTGAATACAAACAGGATTAAGCCGAAACTGACAACTCAAAAGTTATTAAGAGATTTTGATATAATTTTAATGGGGTTATCTTAGGGCATTTGTCAAGAGAACCTATGAAATTTATGAAAGTTTACTCAATATCTTTTTAGTTATACGAGTCCAAATCCGTGGTGACTCTTACGTAACGCTTGCTAATTTTGTAACTTACTATAAGAGCCTAACTGGCGATAAGCCACTTGGGAACAAGTCGCCGCACTCACAACTGCCTATCATTGGCTACTTTAAAATAAGAATGAAAAACAATAACAGCAATAATAAGGAAAAGTCGTAACAAGGAAGAAGCAAGCTCTTGCGTCGGGGGAGGTCGCACCGGCGCATGAATGTGCGACCTAAAAAGAAAAGAAGAAAAAAAAAACTAGTTAAATAAAAGGAAGGCCGGCCTACCCCCAAAAGTCTATAAGTCCACCAGTCAATGTGCACGCACTCGTCCCGAGTACAAGAGACAGGCGGTAGCGATCCCGCCCATCCCGGTACCGGGACAGGTAACATGTGCGAAGATCACCCAGACTGGGTACATTCGACAAGAATGTGCCGAACAGTCTGGGGAACGAAGAAGTCGTCACAATAGGGCGCAGGCGAGCGCTCCATTAAATGGCGAAGCGTCACACGAGTGTGCCCGATTCGGAGACGACAGAAAGCGACCTGAACGGGTATGTATGTGAGAGTATGCAGTTGAGGGGATAGAAAGGGAGTGTGAATAGACAGCGGAAAGTAGACCAGTGGTGAAAGGAGAAAGCAGTGTGGAAGGGTGCAAAGTGATGCTAGAGCCTGGTGATCAGGCTTATCGCTTTCAAATTTTTATGTTTTGTAGTTCCGTTGTTGTTTATCATTTTGCTTATACATATATATATACATGTATATATAATATATATAATTTGGCGTTCAAGCCATTTGTCTTCATATTGCTAATGTATTTGGTTATGCTGTGCGCGTTTGCTGTTGTTTTGGTAATTCGTTAATTATAACTTACTGTGTTTGTTTTAGTGTCTTTGTTTCTTCGTAATTTTGTAGTGTGTGTATTTTGTGTATTATGTTTCTTCTTTGTAGTCTTCTTTGTAGTCATGTTCGGTGATTTTCATCTTCTTGTGTGGGTTTCCTTCTTCGGTAGTTTTGTCTTAATTGATGGGTTTTGTCGATATCAGGGAATTTTTGTCAAAATCGGTTGGTTTCATGATTGGTATTTTTGTCTTGATTTGGGATAAATTTAACTCATCTTGCGTAGAACGGCACTTCTGCTCCGCCAGCTAAAATCCCAGCGGAGCTTGGAAATCTGGCGCGACATACTGCGTTTCTATTTTGGTCAATCATTTGTACGATTTCCTCGTCCAACACTCGATTGACCTTTTCCAGCATATTCCTTGTCCGTTATTCGATGACAACGTTAATGGGGGTTAACCCCGCCTCCCGGTGCAGCTCTTCTTGAGTTCTTCTTTCCATTCTGCGTGTACCTGTAATTAGGTACGCGCATTTGTTCTGCACCACTTGAAGTCTCCTCTTCTGTGTCTTTGAGACACAAGAAAGGGCGGAGGCGGGGTATAGCAACGTCGATCTTACTAGTGCAGTATAGATCTTCTTTTTGTTGCTTTGACGAAGATTTCTGAACCTGTACAGTCTTGATTTTTTTTTTTTTTTTAAAGGGGCTATCTGGCGACTGCCGACTTAGGCATAAGTCGCCGTAAACAAACAGCCTAGTTCTAGGCTACTTTAAAAAATTGAACAGGAAACAACAATAACAAAAACAACAACAATTAAACCTGGTTAAATGAAAGGGAGAAGGCCGGCCTCACCAAAAAAGTCAACAAGTCCACCAGTCAAAGTGCACGCACTCGTCCCGAGTACAAGGGACAGGCGGTAGCGACCCCGCCCATCCCGGTACCGGGACAGGTGTCGTGCCCGAAGATCACCCAGAATGGGACATTCGACAAGAATGTGCCGAAGAATCTGGGGGACTACGCAGTCGTTGCAATAGGGCGCAGGCGAGCGCTCCGTCAAATAGCGATGCGTCAGACGAGTGTGCCCGATTTGGAGACGACAGAAAGCAACCTGAAGCCGCCGCGGCATTGGGGGATAGGTCCATGGGAACAGTCGCGGCGCAATGGCACGCAACTTTAAGTTCCCTTCGACCGTCTCCCATCTTCTTTCCCAAGCAGTCCGAAGAGCTGCCCGTATTCCTGCCAAGTAGTCGGTGTGAAGAAGAGCGAAACGCTGGTCCGGTCGCAGAGTCCTCGCGGACTCTTTGGCGCCCTTATCGGCGCGCTCATTCCCCGCAATTCCTACATGTCCAGGAACTCAGCAAAAGATAATCTCGACATCTGCCCGGCTCGCCAAAACCGTGGCGTCACGGATATCGCGAATCAGGGGATGCGGAGATTCCAATGCCACGAGAGCTATCAGGGCGCTTTGTGAGTAGCTATAGATCACAATCCGGTCTCCGAACCGGGCTCGTCTCGTAATCTCCCATACCCAGTGGTGTATTGCCACCAGCTCGGCCGTGAAGACAGACGCAGCGCCTGGTAGAGCCCCGATGACTTCAAACAGAGGGGATACGGCGTGGAAGCCGACCCCCTCTTGGGACTTGGAGCCATCCGTATACACTGGCACGGTTCCAGCGTGACACGATGTGTGCTCCAAAAAGGTCGAACGCAATACTCCCGGCGCAGTCCAAGCTTTGGGAGCAGAGGCGTAGCGACAAATAGCCAAATGTGGTACCCTCCAGGGTGGCGTCCTGGGCAGAACCAGGGGCACCACCGGCCCGAGAGCTATATCTACCTCTCGAAGGGGTTTCCTGGCCCTAAACCCAAAGGGCTTAGGGTATGAATGGCGTCTCTCGGCGGCATAGGCACCATCGAGATCAGCTGCGGATGCAGTGAGAGCTGTTGGCGACTGAGGGAGGTGCCGGCCTCGCGCGTACAGGCGAGTGATGCACTGCACGCGGCGCAGAGCGAGTGGCATCTCCCCAGCATCGACCAACAGGCTCTCAATGGGGAAAGTGCTGAAGGCACCGGTCGCAAGGCGAAGGCCGGTGTGGTGGATTGAATCCACCTTCCGCAATAAACGCTCGGCTGCGGATGCATAAAACTCGCATCTGTAGTCGAGCTTCGAGCGAACAAAGGATCAATAAAAAAGTAAGGCAGTAGCCCTATCAGCGCCCCAAGTACTGAACGTCACGGAACGGAGAATGTCCATGGCGCGGGTACAAGAGACCCTAAGGCTGCGAATATGAGCCTCCCAGGTGAGGCGTCGGTCGAATACCAGACCAAGGAAACGGTGCGACTCAACCACATCCAGGCGCACCCCATTAAGAAACAAATCTGGGTCGGGGTGAAGCCGTGGATGGCGGCAGAAGTGCACCACCTTAGTCTTGGCCAAAGAAAACCGAAACCTGTACGCTTCGGCAATGCGAGACACGCGGTTCAATGCCTGTTGGAGTCGACGCTCCAGAGTTGGCATCTGGGTCGCGCCAAAAGAGATGGAAAGGTCGTCCACGTAGAGCGTAGCGAGAACATCTTCCGGCAGCACCGAGGTGATGCATTTGATGCTCAGGGCAAAGAGTGTGACACTGAGGGCTCCCCCCACCCGTACGCGGAATCGACGATCTCGCAAAAATTCAGATATAAACATTGGGAGGCGTCCCCTCGCCCCAATCGTGTGGAGAGTCTCCATGATACCGTATCGCCATGCGGTATCATAGGCCTTCTCCAGATCGAAAAACAGCGTGGCGTAGTGCTGTCTACGAAGGAAAGGCTCGCAGACGGCATTTTCCAGTCGGAGCAAAGCATCCGACGTGGAGTGGAACTTGTGGAAGCCGCACTGTGCGGAAGACAGATGGCCTCCGCTGTCCAGGAAAAAGGCTAATCTAACATTTACCAATTTGTCCATCAACTTGCACACGCAAGAGGTTAGAGAGATTGGGCGGAAACCGGTCGGAGTAGAGTGATCTCTCCCCGGTTTGCGAAAGGCGAGCACAGTAGCGATTCGCCAGGAGTCTGGGAGAAGACCTTCCACCCAGATCCTGTTGAACAAATCTAACAGAAAGGCCATGCTTCGCTCACCCAGGTGTCGAAGCATTGCGTACGGGACATCGTCCGGAACATGGGCGGTGTCCGCGCACGAAGCGAGAGCGGAACGCAACTCACTCACAGTAAACTTGTCGTTGAAGGGTTCTCCGCCTCTGGAGGTAAAGTCCAGCCGGCGGCCTTCCGCGACATCACGACGTGCATTGAATGCTGGCAGAACAGCATCACGGCTAGATAATGCGGAAAAAGTGGTTGCTAAGGATTCCGTCATGGACGCGGGGTCCGAGATTGCGGTCCCATTCTCCTGGAGAACGGGAGGGGGGTCCTTTGAGAACTTGCCCCGAATCCTTTTGACTCGCTTCCACACCTCAGCTAAAGGGGTCTTCACGTTAAGTGAAGACACCTATGCCCGCCAAGAAGAGCGGCGGGCGTGCTTCGAAATATACCGGAACCTAGCCCTAGCCCGACGAAATTCAGCGACAGTGAAATCGTTCGGGGGCGCTTATAGCGCATGTAGGCCTAACGCTTCTGTTTGAGGGCCATCTCACACTCGGCCGACCACCATGGGAGTGGTCGGCGTGCAAAACGGCCAGACGTCCTGGGAATAGTAGTCAGGCCCACGGCGATGAGGTTGCCGGAGAAGAACTTAACGGCCTCATCTACCGACCTAAACTCCTCGACTGAGATTGAGAATTCAGTCATTTCCTGAAATGCAGGCCACCGCGCACGCGCCAAGCACCACCGAGGTGGTCTCTCAGGCGGCAGTTGCCCTGAAAATCATATTTGAATGGGAAAGTGATCACTACCATGGAGGTCATCGACCACCCCCCAATCAAAATCAGGCTGTGCATCCGAACAGCACAAAGATAGGTCAAGGCAAGAAAATGAAGCGGTTCTCGGACAGTGATGCGTAAACTCATCCACGTTTAGGACACCCATCTCAAGCTCTTCGATCAGATTGGCAAGGACTTGTCCCCTGGGATTTATGGAGTAATCTCCGGAGAGAGGATGCCTGCCGTTCAAGTCTCCAAGCAAGAGATAGGGCCTCGGCAACCGTGCCACGACGCGACGGAAGTCCCCCGCGTCGAAGTCAGCTGACGGTGGAAGGTACGCAGAAATGATAGTATACCTCCTATCCAGGTGCAGCTGCACAGCCACTGCCTGGAAGGGGGTATCTAAAGAGAAAGGAAGAACGGAGACATCATGTCGGGTGTAAACCGCGCATCCCTCAGCCCGGCAATCCCGCGGTGGTGGGATCGCAAGACCCTTATACCCCGGGAGGGTGGGCAGGGGGCACGAGCCTAGCATGGTCTCCTGCAAAAAGATAGCTAACGGGGAACGGGACGAGACGAGCCTCCGCAGCTCCTCCCAGTTAGCCCGGAGTCCACGGCAATTCCATTGAAGGAATATGCATTCCAGGCCTAGCTCGGAGGAGATGCGCCTCGCACTGAAGAAGAAAGGAAGAACGGAGACATCATGTCGGGTGTAAACCGCGCATCCCTCAGCCCGGGCATCCCGCGGTGGTGGGGTCGCAAGACCCTTAACCCCAGGAGGGCAGGCAGGGGGCACGCGCCTAGCATAGTCTCCTGCAAAAAGATAGCTAACGGGGAACGGGACGAAACGAGCCTCCGCAGCTCCTCCCAGTTAGCCCGGAGTCCACGGCAATTCCATTGAAGGAATATGCCCTCCAGGCCTAGCTCGGAGGAGATGCGGGGGCCCTCCTCGAACTGAAGAACCTCATGGGAATGGCCGTACGCTTCCCGGGGGCAGAACCCCGGGCGCTGTTGGCCGGACAAAGCGCTGTCGCCTTCGAGGACTTATTGGGGGAGGTTGGGCTCGACATGCGAGTCTGTTCCTCCCTCCGCCTCGAAACCTTAGGCGGGCGTTGTGGCTTCGGAGGCGGGGGGCCCTCTTTTCAAGGAACCACCGTCTCCGAGCCACTCGCCACACCTCGGGGCGTGGGCGAAGGAGCAGAAGCTCTTTTGTTGCTGTCCTCCTTTCGGGGGACAGCTTTAGGAACCCCGGAAGATGGCCTAGCGACCATCTTCAGGGGTGTTGCCTCCTGTTAGTCTAACGACTCGGTGGAGGCGCGTGGCCGTTTCCCCTTACGGGAAACGGTCACGCTGGGGGAAGAGGGTGGAGCCCTGGTTTTAGCCGGGGCTGGGTATGAACCCTTTTTGCCGCCGGCTTTACCAGGGAAGCGCCCGGGTTGGGTAGAGCCCGCAGAAGGGCTCCGAATGGGCGCGGAAACAACCGTGCTCGTTGGCCTGGATGGGCCACGAGCAGAGGGTGCCTTTCTAATTATTGAGGCATATGACGTCCCAGGCAGAGCCGGGCGCGCCAGGACCAAGTCCTTAGCCTCGCGGAATGAGAGTCGATCCTGGGCCTGAACGGCCAGGATTTCTTTCTCAAGGAGATATGCACCACAATGCTTCGAAGAAGCAGGGTGCGGCTCTCCACAATTGACACACTTGGCCACACACAATTTGGACTTATCGTGTTCGACCTTGGAGCAATTTACACAGACTTCGGGTGACCCCAACTTTGCCCGTCTACATGGGCGATTCGTATGGCCGAAGCGGGGACAGTAATAGCACCGCCGGGGCAGTGGCACGAATGGCTTCACGCGGTAGCGGTACCAACCGGCACGCACCGACTCAGGGAGCTTGTCACAGTCGAACGTGACGAAGAGTGTAGGGGTGGCTCTCGAGGCCCCTCCCTGTTTTCTCATCACACGTTCGACCTTGACCGCCCCATGGTCAGCCAGCTCGAGGTTGATGTCCTCAATGGAGTAGTCAACGAGTTCCCTCGCATAAACTACTCCTTTCACAAAGTTCATGGTAGAGTGCGGCGTCACACTCACTGGGGGGGCCATGAAGTGTCCGAAGAGCACTTATCTTGGCCGCCTCGGCGGGATTCGCCGCATTCGCCAGAAGGCTCCCGTCCGAGAAACGGGTCACCTTCGGCTCTCTACCAATTGCACTAGCTAATCCTCTCCTCTGATGGATCATGTTGCCCTTGGACAACATGCTGCCATCAGTGGAGCGAATAACGAGGAAGCGTTTGAAGCCAGCGGGTTCGAAAACTCCCGGTAACCTCTGAATGAGGGGCCCCGATGTCATCGAGGCTCCGCCCTGTGCACTTTTCTTCTTAGTCAGGGGCTCCACAACCGGGGGGACAGAGGGGGCGGATGTGCCGATCTTGGCTTGGTCGCTTGCCAGAGTGGCAGCAGACCCATCCGTCCCCGCAGCCCCCGCGGATGGAGAGGAGCCCCGAGTCTTTAGTTTTTTTTCTTTTTCTTTTTTGGAGAGGAGGGCGGGGAATGAGCCCGCTTCTCACCTCCGCCGGAAGAAGCCTCTAGGCCAGATGAACCGGCCTCAGCCAGGTCATTCTCCGAAATGGAGAAGGTCCTGGTAGTCGTGGGGGCACCAGTCGGAGGAGATCCCTCCCCTCCTTGTACTGCTTCGGAAACCACAGGCGTTTGAGGAGGACCTTGCATCGGGGCGGATTCGGGTTCGGTGCTTGGCACCGAGCTAGGATTCCCACCCATGGAAGGCACTACCGTCTGAGGCTGGGTTTCCTCAAGGACCATGTCTATCTCAGGGGGGCCTCCAGTTGGCCATGCTCCCCCCCAAGACATCGCAGGTCCCGTTGGCAGTATCGTCACTAGTCTTCTTTGGGGAGGCATGGGCCTTGACCCCGGCAAGGTTCAATATTCTTGCCAGCAGGTCTTTTCAGGGAAGCGACCGAAGGGGCCTGGATTCCCTCTTCCCCCTAAGGGGGTTTGCCCTACCGAGCCGCTTCGATGTGGAGCGGCTGGCTAAGACCTGCCTGCTGGCTTTCTTGACAGTCCCCTTGGAAAGAACAGAGGGGTCTGCCGCTGGTAAAAGGGAGGCGCCCGAAGGCACCTCCACAGAAGGGGGTGAGGGGGAGTCCCCTACACCCGTAAGCGAAGGAGAGGAGTAAGCCTCCTCTCCGGTTAGAGATATATGGAGGGTCCCCTGAGCAAGCACAAGGGGGTAACCCTCTATTTTTTTGCTGGAGCTGCCCAAGGGCGGCTCCGTCGATGTTATAGGGGAAGTTGGGGGTTGGGGTTTTTTTATACTCATCATTGGGCATGGTGACCCTCTTTTTAACACGGGATGCAATCGCGCATCACCTCTCGCAGTAGCCCGCACTGCGAGAGGTGCTTACAAGCCCGGCAGAGCCAGGCGCCGCCATTTAAGACCACCCCTCCCGCCTGGTGGCCTGGCAGTCCATCGGCATGGCGGCTCCACTTTAGACACGGCGTAAAACAGATAGATTGTGAAGAGGAGAGGAAAAGGGATGTGAGGAAGGTATGGGTAGGGATGAAGCAGGTTGTTAAAAACCAACCACCCCAGACCGGAGCTCAGGGGTTAGGGAACATTGGCCCCTCCCCCCTCAGGCCCGATCCAGGACGGTTGGCCGAGAAGAAGGTCAGCATCTACCTTGTGAAATTAGAGGCTGACCAGAGAAAGTTGTGGGAGAAGTTGTATGAAAAGAGAGGAAACACGTGTTTTGAAGGAAAGAAGAGAGGCTAAGCTGGGGCAGGACGGGGTGCTGAGTCCCGTCAGCACAGCAGCCAGGATGGCAAATCGCCGCGCCGCTTACGGGGTGCCGGGTGTAAAACACGCATCCCCCAGCCCGGCCATCTCGTGGTGGTGGGGTCGCAAGACCCTTATACTCCAGGAGGGCGGACAGGGGGCACGCGCCTAGCATGGGCTCCTGCAGAAAGATACCTAACGGGGAACGGGACGAGACGAGCCTCCGCAACTCTTCCCAGTTGGCCCGGAGTCCACGGCAATTCCATTGAAGGAATATGCCCTTCAGGCCTAGATCGGAGGAGACGCTGGGGCCCTCCTCGAACAGAAGACCCTCACGGGAATGGCCGTACGCTTCCCGGAGGCAGAACCTCGGGCGCTGTTGGCCGGACAAAGCGCTGCAGGCGCTGTCGCCTTCGACGACTTATTGGGGGAGGTTGGGCTCGCCATGAGTCTTTTCCTCCCCCCACCTCGAAACCTTAGGCGGGCGTTGCGGCTTCGGAGGCGGGAGGCCCTCTTTTCGAGGAACCACCGTCTCCGAGCCACTAGCTCCACCACTAGGCTTAGGCGAAGGAGCCGAAGCTCTTTTGTTGCTGTCCTCCTTTTGGGGGACAGCTTTAGGAACCCCGGAAGATGGCCTAGCGACCAACTCCAGGGGTGTTGCCTCCTGTGAGTCTAACGACTCGGTGGAGGCGCGTGGCCGTTTCGTCTTGCGGGAAACGACAGCAGAGGGAAGAGAAGGGGAGCCCTGGTTTTAGCCGGGGCTGGGTGTGAACCCTTTTTTCCGCCAGCTATAAAAATGGGAGCGCCCAGGTTGAGTAGAGCCCGCAGAAGGGCTCCGAATGGGCGCGGAAACAACTGTGCTCGTTGGCCTGGATGGGCCACGAGCAGAGGGGCCTTTCTAACTATTGAGGCATATGACGTCCCAGGCAGAGCCAGGCGCGCCAGGACCAAGTCCTTAGCCTCGCGAAATGAGAGTCGATCCTGGGCCTGAACGGCCCGGATTTCTTTCTCAAGGAGATATGCACCACATTGCTTCGAAGAGGCGGGGTGCGGCTCTCAGAAATTGACACACTTGGCCACAGACGATTTAGACTTCTCGTGTGCGGCCTTGGAGCAATTTACACAAACTTCGGGTGACCCCGACTTTGCACTTCTACAAGAACGATTCGTATGGCCGAAGCGGTGAGAGTAATAGCACCGCCGCGCAGTGGCACGAATGCTTTCACGCGGTAGCGGTACCAACCAGCACGCACCGGTTGGCAATCCCCCCCCCCAACACATGGCAGGTCCCGTTGGCAGTATCGTCACTCTTCTTGTGTGGGGAGGCACAGGCCTTGACCCCGGCAAGGTTCAATATTCTTGCCAGCAGGTCTTTTGAGGGAAGCGACCGAAGGGGCCTGGCTTCTCTCTTCCCCCTAAGGGGGTTTGCCCTACCGAGCCGCTTCGATGTGGAGCGGCTGGCTAAGGGCTGCCTACTGGCTTTCTTGGCAGTCCCCTTGGAAAGATCAGAGGGGACTGCCGCTGGAAAAAGGGAGGTGCCTGAAAGCACCTCCAGAGAAGGGGTGGGGGGAGTCCCCTACACCCGTAGGCAAAGGAGAGGAGTAAGCCTCCACTCCGGTTAGAGATATGGAGGGTCCACTGCGCAAGCACAGGGGGGGGCGGCTCCATTTTTTTCAGTGGCGCTGCCCGATGGTGGCTCCGTTGATGAGCAAGGGTAAGTTGAGGGTTGATTTTTTATTTGTTCATCATCGGGCATGGTAACCTTTAATTTTCTGCGGGACGCAATAGCCCATCACCTCTCGCAGTAGCCCGCACTGCAAGAGGTGCTTACAGGCCCGGCATAGCCAGGCGCCGCCATTTGGGACCACCCCTCACGCCTGGTGGCCTGGCAGTCCATCGGCATGGCGGCTCCACCTTGAAAACGGCGTAAAATTGATAGAATGTGAAGAGGAGAGGAGAGGAAAAGGGATGTGAGGAAGGTATGGGTGGGGATGAAACAGGTTGTTAAAAACCAACCACCCCAGACCGGAGCTCAGGGGTTAGGTAACATTGTCCCCTCCCCCCTCAGCCCCGATCCGGGACGGTTGGCTGAGAAGAAGGTCAGCATCTACCCTGTGAAATTAGAGGCTGACTAGAGAAAGCTGTGTGAGAGGTTTTTTGAAAAGCGACGAAGTAGGGGAGAAGATACAGGCTATCTGAAGGAAGGAAGAGAGGCTAAGATCGGGCAGGACGGAGCGCTGGATCCCGTCAGCACGGCGGCCAGGATGGTAAATCGCCCGCGCCCCTTACGGGAGACTTATTGAGGGAGGTTAACCTCGCCATGCGAGTCTTTTCCTCTCTCCGCCTCGAAACTTTAGGCGGGCGTTGCGGCTTCAGAGGCGAGGGGCCCTCTTTTCGAGGATACACCGTCTCCGAGCCACCGAACCCACCACTAGGCGTGGGAGAAGGAGCGAGGCTCCTTCTCCTTTCGGGGGGGAGCCTTAGGAACCCCGGAGGATGGCCTGACGACCAAATTAGGGGTGTTGCATCCTATAAGTCTAACGACTCGGTGGAAGCGCGTTGCCGTTTCGCTGGGGGAAGGGGGGGGAGCCCTCGTTTTAGCCGGGGCTGGGTGTAAACCCTTTGTGCCGCCAGGGGAGCGCCCGGGTTGAGTAGAACCCGCACAAGGGCTCCGAATAGGCACGGAAACAACCATGCTCGTTGGCCTGGATGGGCCATGAGCAGAGGGTGTCTTTCTTATCATTGAGGCGTGAGACGTCCCAGGCAGAGTCGGGCGCGCCAGGACCAAGTCCTTAGCCTCTCGCAATGAGGGATGATCCTGGGTCTGAACGGCCAGGATTTCTTTCTCAAGGAGATATGCACCACATTGCTTCGAAGAAGCAGGGTGCGGATCTCCCCAATTGACACACTTGGCCACACACGATTTGGACTTATCGTGTGCGGCCTTGGAGCAATTTACACAATCTTAGGGTGACCACGACTTTGCATATCTACATGAGCGATTCGTATGGCTGACAGTAATAGCACCTCCGCGGTAGTAGCACGAATCCCTTCACGCTTTAGCGGTACCAACCAGCACGCAACAACTCAGGGAGCTTGTCAGTCGAATGTGACGAAGAGTGTAGGGGTGGGTCTTGAGGCCCCTCCTGTTTTATCATCACACACTCGACCTTGACCCACCCGTGGTTGGCCAGCTCTAGAGTGATATATTCTATGGATTAGTACACGAGTTCCTTCGCATAAACTATTCTTTTCACAAAGTTCATGGTAGAGTGCGGCCTCACACTCACCAGGGTGCCATCAAGTGTCCGAAGAGACTAATCTTGGCCGCCTCGGAGGGACCCACCGCATTCGCCAGAAGGCTCCCGTCCGAGAAACGGGTCACCTTCGGCTCTCTACCAATTGCACTAGCTAATCCTCTCCTCTGATGTATCATGTTGCCCTTGGTCAACATGTTGCCATCAGTGGAGCGAATAACTAAGAAGCGTTTGAAGCCAGCGGGATCGAAAATGTCAGGTAATCTCTGAATGAGGGGCCCTGACGTAATTGAGGCTCCGCTCTGCGCACTTTTGGTCCTATTTTGGGATTCCCCGCCCAGGCGAGCATCGGGCGGGGCTCGCCGATCTTGGCTTGGTCGCGTTCAAGGATGGTAACGGCCTCGTCCGTCCCTGCGGCCCCCGTGGAGGGGGAAGAGCCCAGAGTCTTTTGTCTTTTTTATTAGATCTTTTCTTTTTAGGAGAGGAGGGCGGGGAATGGACCCGCTTCTTCCCTCCCCCAACAGGAGCCGACAGGCCAGATGGGCCGGCCTCTGCAAGGTCCTTCACTGAGATGGTGAAGGTCCCAGCAGTCGTGGGGGCACCGGTCGGAGGAGATCCCTCCCCTCCTTCTGGTGTCTTAGCAGCCCAACCCTTCTGGCGAGAGCCCCGCACATGAGCAGACTCGGGCTCGGTGTTTGATGCCGAGCCCGAATCTGCCCCCATGGAAGGCGCAACCTTCTGAGTCTGGGCTGCGTCAGGGAGCATGTCTATCTCAGGAAGGGGGGGGGCTCCATTTGGCCATCCCCCTATGACATCACAGGTCATGTCAGTCTCGTCCATGTTCTTTTGGGGGGCATATGCCTTCAATATTCGGGCCAGCAGGTCTTTAGGGGCAAGCGGCCGATGGGTCCTTTATTCCCTCTCCCCCCCTAATGGGGTTTGCCCTACCGAGCCGCTTCAACGGGGAGCGGCCGGTTATGGGCTGCCTGCTGGCTTTCCTGGCAGTCCACTGTGAAAGCAAAGGCGGGACTGCCAGATTTGAGCTGGAGTCACCATGGAGAGGAGTAAGCTTCTTCTCCGGTTGAAGAGTTATGGAGGGTCCCCTGGCAAACCACAGGGGGGAAGGACCTCCATTTTTTCTATGGAGATGCCTGAGGGCGGCTCCGTCGTTCTTAAAGGGGAAATGGGGAGAGATTTTGTTTATTCTAAGTTATCATCATTGGGCATAGTGACCCCTTTTTTTACGGGATGCAAACGCTAATCACCCCCTGCGGTGGCCCGCTCTGCGAAGGGTGAGTACAGGCCTGGCAGAGCCAGGTGCCGCTATTTTGGACCACACCTCCCGCCTGGTGGCCTGGCAGTCCCTCAGCTTGGCGGCTCCACCTTGGACGCGGCGTAAAATTGATAGTGTGAAGAGAGAAGGAAAAGGGATGGGTGGGGATGAAGCAGGTTGTTAAAAAAACACCATCCCAAACCGGAGCTCAGGGGCTAGGGAACATTGTCCCCTCTCCCCTCAACCCCGATCTGGGATAGTTGGCTGAGAAGAAGGTCAGCATCTACCCTGTGAAATTAGAGGCTGACCAGAGAAAGTTGTGGGAGAGGTTGTATGAAAAGCGAGGAAACATGGGGGAAACAGTGTTCTGAAGGAGGGAGAAGAGGCTAAGCTGGGGTCGTATGGCAAATCGCCGCGCCCCTTACGGGAAGACAATACAAGAGACAGTACTTGTGTATGTAAAGTGGGTGACCAGGGCAAAGGCTGGGCACCTCACATATGTTGTGTCAGGTGTACAAGTTCCCTTTCTGCCTGGGTGAAAGGCAAAGGACCATTCAAAGGATTGTTACTTCTGCTAAACAGATATAAAAGGTGGGTATTCAATGTGTTTTATTTTGTGGTTTTTAATATATACATACTATGTTGTACTTCAAATATTTCTGCAAGTGATCACAGCCAGTAATATCCATATTTAGTCTGATTTTATTTTATTTCGGTGCAGGTCGCAACAGAAAATGCAACAAATCTATCATGTATCCAGATCATCAGTGCTATTTGCCCAGTTCGACATTCAAGTGCTATTCCTGTACAACAGCCGCCCTCTCAACTACCAAGCGTCATATGACACGAGCAATTCAAACGATTCAGAATCTCAAGATACACGATATGTGACCGGAACTCAATGATCTAGTTCGTGATAAACACTTAATAAGCAACAGAGTGAACTCCTGGCCTCACGTCTGCAACACTGGAACCTGTTGGATGAACATGCTCGAATCACAGTATTTAGGAAGCATTTTGTAGATTTACAGCAATTCTTCACTTTTGAAAACAACTTGACCTATTGTAATGATATCAGAGGCCTATTCAATGACCTTGAGCTGACCTATGAACCAAATTAGTTCATAGTTCATGGGGTGAGTTCACGGGATAGAAAATGGATACACCAAGTTTATGTGCTTTCTTTGCAAGTGGGACAGTAGGGCCAGATCAGAACATTATGTACTTACACTCAAAATGGTCACCTCGGGAAACTATGGCACCTGGATGCCATAATGTAATTTATGAGCCACTAGTTCATGAGAAAATAATTTTGTCACTACTGAATATAAAACTAGGCCTAATGAAGCAATTTACCAAAGCAATGCAACATAATAAGCCCTTTCCAGTACCTCAAAGCGATCTTCCCTAAAATAAGTGATGCCAAGATTAAAGCAGGCATATTTGTAGGCCCTCAGATTCGTCAACTTATAGCTGATGAGAACTTCGAGGCGACAATGGATGAAACTGAGCTAGCGGCCTGGCATGTATTCAAGGATGTATGCAAAGGACTTCTGAGAAAGCACCAAGGGGCCCAGCGAGAGCGTATAGTGGAGAGCCTAATTAAGTGCTACCAAGATCTCGGATGCAATGTGTAACTGAGGAAGCACTTTCTTCATTCTCATCTGTCCTTCTTCCCAGAGATTGCGTGAGATGTGAGTGATCAACATGGAGAAAGGTTCCATTAAAATATAGCGTCAATGGAAAACAGGTATAAGGAAAAATGGAGCCCTGCTATGCTGGCTGACTTCTGCTGGAACCTGAGAAGTCTTACAAACGAAAAGTAAATATTAAAATGTAGGTTAATACATTATATAATGCTAACAAACATGCCGATTCATTATATATTCATGAATTAATTACAATGGAGACACTTAATCTGACTTTGGAAGTGAAATACATTGATGGTATCATGGAAATCTGTATCAAATTGCATAATTATTAAATCGGCAATTTACAAGAATGTTACGTGATGGGAAATTTTTGTTATCAAATTCGAATTCAGCACATTCAGCTTCATAATAAATGCAAACGAGATCTATGTTTTATTCCTTGACACTGAAATTTGTTGTGCAGTAAAATTAGATTTTCCACATCTGATTGATCGAAGACAGTTTGAAGCCCTTGTTCAGCCTCAGGCAAGCTACAAAAACACGCCTTGAAAGAGAGTTTGGTAGGCAAGATGTTCAGAGTTATACCTAGCAAATCTATATTTAAACCGGTTCTAAAACGTTTGAAAAGCCGCAATTTCTGTGTTCCGTTTACTTGGCAAAAAATTTTTAACCCGATTTTGTTCATATTTGAGCCCGATTTCGTTCGTTTGAATATTGAGTTGGTTCTGATTTTTTTTTCTTTACTATCTATCCCCTTTGATCAGAACCATTTAGTTAGAATAAATGACCGTTTTAAACCGGAACAAAAGTATTTTTAAAGCGAAAGGCGTTAGGAACCAGTATTTTTTCGTCAATGCAGGCTAGGTCAGCTCATGCCATCCCAAGCCATGCAGGCTAGGTCGGGTTAGGTGACAACATGCAGAGCTGGTCAGGTTTAGGCTGTAAAGGTTCGCACGGTCGTCACGTTTAGGTTGTAAAGGCTCGCACGGTCGTCACGTTTAGGTTGTAAAGGCTCGCACGGTCGTCACGTTTAGGTTGTAAAGGCTCGCACGACAGTCAAGTTTAGGTTGTAAAGGCTCGCACGACAGTCAAGTTTAGGTTGTAAAGGCTCGCACGACAGTCAAGTTTAGGTTGTAAAGGCTCGCACGACCGTCAAGTTTAGGTTGTAAAGGCTCGCACGACAGTCAAGTTTAGGTTGTAAAGGCTCGCACGACAGTCAAGTTTAGGTTGTAAAGGCTCGCACGACAGTCAAGTTTAGGTTGTAAAGGCTCGCACGACAGTCAAGTTTAGGTTGTAAAGGCTCGCACGACAGTCAAGTTTAGGTTGTAAAGGCTCGCACGACAGTCAAGTTTAGGTTGTAAAGGCTCGCACGACAGTCAAGTTTAGGTTGTAAAGGCTCGCACGACAGTCAAGTTTAGGTTGTAAAGGCTCGCACGACAGTCAAGTTTAGGTTGTAAAGGCTCGCACGACAGTCAAGTTTAGGTTGTAAAGGCTCGCACGACAGTCAAGTTTAGGTTGTAAAGGCTCGCACGACAGTCAAGTTTAGGTTGTAAAGGCTCGCACGACAGTCAAGTTTAGGTTGTAAAGGCTCGCACGACAGTCAAGTTTAGGTTGTAAAGGCTCGCACGACAGTCAAGTTTAGGTTGTAAAGGCTCGCACGACAGTCAGGTTTAGGTTGTAAAGGCTCGCACGACCGTCAAGTTTAGGTTGCAAAGGCTCGCACGACCGTCAAGTTTAGGTTGCAAAGGCTCGCACGACCGTCACGTTTAGGTTGTAAAGGCTCGCACGACAGTCAAGTTTAGGTTGTAAAGGCTCGCACGACAGTCAAGTTTAGGTTGTAAAGGCTCGCACGACAGTCAAGTTTAGGTTGTAAAGGCTCGCACGACCGTCACGTTTAGGTTGTAAAGGCTCGCACGACGGTCACGTTTAGGTTGTAAAGGCTCGCACGACAGTCAAGTTTAGGTTGTAAAGGCTCGCACGACAGTCAAGTTTAGGTTGTAAAGGCTCGCACGACAGTCAAGTTTAGGTTGTAAAGGCTCGCACGACAGTCAAGTTTAGGTTGTAAAGGCTCGCACGACAGTCAAGTTTAGGTTGTAAAGGCTCGCACGACAGTCAAGTTTAGGTTGTAAAGGCTCGCACGACAGTCAAGTTTAGGTTGTAAAGGCTCGCACGACAGTCAAGTTTAGGTTGTAAAGGCTCGCACGACAGTCACGTTTAGGTTGTAAAGGCTCGCACGACCGTCACGTTTAGGTTGTAAAGGCTCGCACGACCGTCACGTTTAGGTTGTAAAGGCTCGCACGACAGTCAAGTTTAGGTTGTAAAGGCTCGCACGACAGTCAAGTTTAGGTTGTAAAGGCTCGCACGACAGTCAAGTTTAGGTTGTAAAGGCTCGCACGACAGTCAAGTTTAGGTTGTAAAGGCTCGCACGACAGTCAAGTTTAGGTTGTAAAGGCTCGCACGACAGTCAAGTTTAGGTTGTAAAGGCTCGCACGACAGTCAAGTTTAGGTTGTAAAGGCTCGCACGACCGTCAAGTTTAGGTTGTAAAGGCTCGCACGACCGTCACCTTTAGGTGTAAAGGCTCGCACGACCGTCACATTTAGGTGTAAAGGCTCGCACGACCGTCACCTTTAGGTGTAAAGGCTCGAACGAACGTCACGTTTAGGTTGTAAAAGCTCGCACGACCGTCACGTTTAGGTTGTAAAAGCTCGCACGACCGTCACGTTTAGGTTGTAAAGGCTCGCACGACCGTCACGTTTAGGTTGTAAAGGCTCGCACGACCGTCACGTTTAGGTTGTAAAGGCTCGCACGACAGTCACGTTTAGGTTGTAAAGGCTCGCACGACCGTCACGTTTAGGTTGCAAAGGCTCGCACGACCATCACGTTTAGGTTGCAAAGGCTCGCACGACCGTCACGTTTAGTTGTAAAGGCTCACACGACCGTCCCGTTTAGGTTGTAAGGGCTCGCACGACCGTCACGTTTAGGTTGTAAGGGCTCGCACGACCGTCACGTTTAGGTTGTAAAGGCTCGCACGACAGTCAAGTTTAGGTTGTAAAGGCTCGCACGACAGTCAAGTTTAGGTTGTAAAGGCTCGCACGACAGTCAAGTTTAGGTTGTAAAGGCTCGCACGACCGTCACCTTCAGGTGTAAAGGCTCGCACGACCGTCACCTTTAGGTGTAAAGGCTCGCACGACCGTCACCTTTAGGTGTAAAGGCTCGCACGACCGTCACCTTTAGGTGTAAAGGCTCGAACGAACGTCACCTTTAGGTTGTAAAAGCTCGCACGACCGTCACGTTTAGGTTGTAAAGGCTCGCACGACAGTCACGTTTAGGTTGTAAAGGCTCGCACGACAGTCACGTTTAGGTTGTAAAGGCTCGCACGACAGTCAAGTTTAGGTTGTAAAGGCTCGCACGACAGTCAAGTTTAGGTTGTAAAGGCTCGCACGACAGTCAAGTTTAGGTTGTAAAGGCTCGCACGACAGTCAAGTTTAGGTTGTAAAGGCTCGCACGACAGTCAAGTTTAGGTTGTAAAGGCTCGCACGACAGTCAAGTTTAGGTTGTAAAGGCTCGCACGACAGTCAAGTTTAAGTTGTAAAGGCTCGCACGACCGTCAAGTTTAGGTGTAAAGGCTCGCACGACCGTCACCTTTAGGTGTAAAGGCTCGCACGACCGTCACCTTTAGGTGTAAAGGCTCGCACGACCGTCACCTTTAGGTGTAAAGGCTCGAACGAACGTCACGTTTAGGTTGTAAAGGCTCGAACGAACGTCACGTTTAGGTTGTAAAAGCTCGCACGACCGTCACGTTTAGGTTGTAAAAGCTCGCACGACCGTCACGTTTAGGTTGTAAGGGCTCGCACGACCGTCACGTTTAGGTTGTAAAGGCTCGCACGACCGTCACGTTTAGGTTGTAAAGGCTCGCACGACCGTCACGTTTAGGTTGTAAGGGCTCGCACGACCGTCACGTTTAGGTTGTAAGGGCTCGCACGACCGTCACGTTTAGGTTGTAAAGGCTCGCACGACCGTCAAGTTTAGGTTGTAAAGGCTCGCACGACCGTCACGTTTAGGTTGTAAGGGCTCGCACGACCGTCACGTTTAGGTTGTAAGGGCTCGCACGACCGTCACGTTTAGGTTGTAAGGGCTCGCACGACCGTCACGTTTAGGTTGTAAGGGCTCGCACGACCGTCACGTTTGGGGTTGTAGAGGCTCGCTCGACCGTCACGTTTGAGGTTGCAGAGGCTCGCGCCACCGTCAGGTATAGGTTGCAGAGGCTCGCGCCACCGTCAGGTATAGGTTGCAGAGGCTCGCGCCACCGTCAGGTATAGGTTGCAGAGGCTCGCGCCACCGTCAGGTATAGGTTGCAGAGGCTCGCGCCACCGTCAGGTATAGGTTGCAGAGGCTCGCGCCACCGTCAGGTATAGGTTGCAGAGGCTCGCGCCACCGTCAGGTATAGGTTGCAGAGGCTCGCGCCACCGTCAGGTATAGGTTGCAGAGGCTCGCGCCACCGTCAGGTATAGGTTGCAGAGGCTCGCGCCACCGTCAGGTATAGGTTGCAGAGGCTCGCGCCACCGTCAGGTATAGGTTGCAGAGGCTCACGCCACCGTCACGTTTAGGTTGTAAAGGTTAGGTTAGGTTATAAAGGTTCGGTTAGGTTATAAAGGTTCGGTTAGGTTAGGTTATAAAGGCTCGGTTAGGTTATAAAGGCTCGGTTAGGTTATAAAGGCTCGGTTAGGTTATAAAGGCTCGCTTAGCTTTTAAAGGCTCGCTTAGCTTTTAAAGGCTCGGTTGGGTTACGAGGGCTCAGTTACCTTTATGAAGGCTCGCTTAGTTTAGATTATGAAAGCTTGGTTAGATTATGAGGCTCAATTACGTTATGAAGGCTTGGTTAGATTATGAACGTTCGGTTAGGTGATATTATGATGGCTTGCTTAGTTTACGAAGGCTAGGTCACTATGTTATGAAGGCCTGGTTAGCTTATATTATGAAGTTTCTGTTAGTATATGCTATGTAGGTTTGGTTACGTTACGAAAGCTCGGTTAGTTTATGTTATGAAGGATTGGTTAAGTTATAAAGGCTCGGTTAGTTCATTTTATGAAGGCTCGGTTAGTTTATCTTTTGAAGGCTTGGTTAGGTTATGAAGACTTGGTTCCGTTTATAAGTGGGTTAGAATTGGTTTACCTAGGTAACGTGCATTCGCGGCGAAAATTAAAGTTAGATTCATTTCTAGCATAAATTACATAAGATAAAAAATCACCGAACGCGATTATGGTCCGAATCTGCACTGTACCATTTTGTTTAAACTTCATTAAAGCATCCGAGTCAATATTGAAATTATTCTTTCCTTTTTTTTCTAGTTATGCGAGTCCCCTATGTGGCTTAGGCAAGTTATACATTTCTTTACTGCATATGACAAAAATTGTCCTTTAAATTAATCCCTGCTCGTGTTATATCTTTCTGATGCTCTCAAAATGTCCTGGGGCCCGTCATATCACATCCGGCTAACGCCACCCTTCCTTCGATATACAAGCTGCAACCTTCCAACAACCAGAGCCGAATTGTATTTGTGGCTAGTTTTCTTTCTCTTTTTGAACAGGTTACTGGAAGCTGCAGACTAAGGATCATACGGTTTCCATAAGTACTTTAGTAGTTAGATATTTGATCCTTTACGACATTACTCATTTCCTTTGGTAAAACCTGGTATTTCTGTAATATTTTCTGGTTAGGACGTTATTTCCGGTTAAACATTAAAAAGATAGCACATAGGGTGGGTGGGGTCTACCAATGCGCAAACTACTCAGTCGATCATTTTTTACACCACTGCAATGAGACGTCAAAAAGTGCATTCATAGAAATGAAAGATTGAACAAAGTTCTTTATTTATTTTCGGCACAAACTAAATCTTCAATTTTGCTTTTAAAATAAATTTTAATATATTTAGACAGAAAACAAAGAAAAATGTATATACATTTATAATTTAAAATAAAAGGAAAGCATTTTAGGTAATGCAGCTCAATTACAAAACCCTCATCTCAAAATAAAGGGATATCTCACTATAGATTTTGCTGCCCAATCAAGATAAAATACACTTTCGTTGTCATCAAAATAATTTAAAATAAGACTTGGTTAAATAGAAAACTACACGATGAATACTCACCATTTGCCCCGAAAATACGATCCATGTTTATTAAATTTAGCCTAATATAAAACGAACTTAATGCCTATACCATCACGAGGCCTGGCTGAAACCACACCACAAGATACACAAACAACCGTTTATATTACACTGCCATTTTAACGAATCTCCACTGACTCGCAGGCAGCTGGCTGACTCCACTGACAAAGATAGAGTAGTTACAGATACATCAAAGCCATGTGAAAACGTAGATGGTGGGCGACTCTGTCGTCATAACAACCGTGAAATAAGGTATTTACGCCAAAGTTATGGATTATACGAAAATTTTATAACGACAAAATCTTATACATAATGGCAGTTAATTAAGCAAAATATTAATGTTTAATATAAGTATCCGACAAAACATATTTTCTAAATATTGTGATATCTTACAAATATACTTTATATTTTTAAAATCATTATTTTTTCTTTTAGAAACACTACTTTTCGTGTAATCCTTTTATTATTCTTTCTCCCTTCCTTCTTCTCATAGGAAACCTTATGAACTAAATCTTTCAACTTACCATAGCGGTCCTGATTTAGAAAAGAGATGCATAGATGGAGAAATTTCTCCGTGAGATGAGATCTGTTACTAGGGTGAAACTCGTACATACAAAAATAAAATTAATTAACATTAACATCGCTATGAATAGTAACGACTAAGATGAAAAACAAAGAATATCACATGAAATGACCGAATAAGTTTTAATTATATTTAAAGAATAAGATGTCGATAAGAAATAAAAGGAATAATAAAAAGAAAAATAAATAAATGTGAATTGAAATAATAAATAAGATACAGAATGATTTTAGAGAGAGATCTACGGAAAGAGTTGTTTTCCATTTTTACTTCTGTTGTTGGCCTAATAAATTAGCAAATAAAAACCATCAAAATCTAATATTGTTGTTCGTTACCAACCTTATGACCTAATTATAATTTTATACATATCGCGCTATGTTCAATGGATGTACACATATTGAAATTCGTGGAGACAATGATGGGTTGATTTCAGTGGCTGGTCGTGTATAGGCACGGCAAAACTCCAGCACCCCCTAATTCCACTCGATTTTATCGATAACATTCAATATAATGAGTCTTTTTTCTTTGATTCTTTCTTTATACTTGTATTTTATATAATCCGTAAGCTTAATGTCAGTAGCCATCGTCAGTTCCAGCGACGCAGTGTTTGGCCTTTGTGCGCATGCTCACATGTCCGAGATAGGAAGCTGCACGCTAGGGAGAGAGAGCACTGTGGCTCACGCAGTGCCGCCCCTGGTATGCTGGTGGAAGGTAGTGTTTCTTTTTTACTCCGCGTGTGTTGTGCTTAAAAAGTTTTTATTTTCTTGAATGTGATAGAGTGTAGAATTTAATGTACATTTTTTTAAGGTTATTTTATTAATTAACTGGGCTGCTGAAATTTATCTTGTAAAATTATCTAGATGATGTTCTTAGTGATATTACGAAACTGATAAAAATCTTCTTGACAATTCCCATGAGTACATCAGAGGCAGAACGCTGCTTTTCAATACTGAAAAGAATAAAAACTTTTTTAAGGAGTACTATGAATTCTGAAGGACTGAATGCACTTGCAGTGCTTTCAATGGAGAAAATATTCCTCAGTAGTCATCCGGAGATCAAGGAGAAAATAATTAATCTTTTCGCTCAAAATAAAACAAAAAGAATGGATTTCATTTTTAAATGAATGGATCAAGCTTGAACTGTAACAATTTAGGCTATTAGTAAGTAAAAAATGTTTGATTTTGTTCGGTTTAGGATTTTATCATGCTTATCTATAATTTTTCTTTTTATATGTTTATTTCCTTTTACACGATATTAAAACAATGCTAAAAAATTCTGATGTGGCACACCCACTAATTTTAGCTACGAGCCGCCACTGGTTGATTTCAATGGTGCATAGTGAAATAATTTATTAAAACTCTAAGTACATGCCTTAACTTCATATTTAGTATTTTATAGGTTCCTTGTTAATTTGCAGGTGTATTGGCGTAAATATTGTTGTGTAGATTATTAATATTCTGTCGCAATTCGGAAGAATATATTTCAAATTTGGTCTTTTGTAAAACGATTCCTTTCATAGTCTCGAAATTTATCGCTTGCTTACTTAACATGTATTCATAATAAGTGCTAATATTATTATTGCAGTGTAAATTATTTATTTAAGGTAACTAAATTGTTAGATAGTTGTTCAGTAATATTTGTAGATCGATTTCTTTTTTTTCACTAAGAAGCCTACTCTTATTACTCTGCTACATACTCTAGTACTATATTACTTGCGAAAGTTATTGAGGGTAACTAACGACTCTAATGTCTATTTTGTTTGATTTTTTATGTTCGCATACATGTTGTTTTCATATGCTCAGTTAAGATTCTAAAGTAAAACATTGTCTACAACTTACTAAGCGGAAATCATCTTAGATAGATAGATCCCTCATTCAAGACCGTCAAGACTGATACTCAATCATCGATAAGATTCAAATATCAATGGGAGCAGTGGCATAAATCTGCCATCACATTTAAGAAGGATTTTAAATCTGTATATGTAACTAAATATCTTTTGAATAGAGCCGATATGTCACAATCCCAGTTTTCCTTTGGGAGTCGGACAACCTTTACAGATACTGGTAAGGACTTTTTTGTATGAAGTTGTTGCCAGATCATACAAAGTAGTAATACACAGGAGAAACAGTCTTACTTACTCGAGTTGCAGCGTGGAAGACAATCGACGGCTTCAACGTAAACAAACCTTTTCTAAACAATAACCGGCCGGTGCCGGTAAACCTCAATCCTCACTGCTTCCCAAACAATTAAATCAGCAATTAGGTGATTTACAAGCTTCGGAGCATTTGGGCCTAGAATATGAGTTTAAGCCGTTTATTGTGAATCAAGATCTAGATTTTTATACCCGTGATTCTTTTATCAATGGCCAATTGTTGGCGGATTAGAAGATAATAAAATTAGATGATAATAACGGCTGTTATAAAATAAAGCATTTGATTTTCATGTCGCTAATGATCAAGTTTAACAGTGGAGGCAATATGTATCATATGTAGAGTTAAAATCTTTCAGCATCTACTTCTCAGTGAAAAGACAAATGTGAATACGTAGAATCATCCAGCAATATGATTAGTGTTTTGTATGCAATGTCTAATCCTCGCAACTAAAAGTTTTTCGAGATATTGTGTATTGCAAAGGACGCAGAAGAAAATAAAATACACTTCTAAGTGTGAAGAACTACCTGGAGCTCTCTGATGTCTTATGGAAGGACACTAGAATCATTTTCCACTGCCTTTATTCCTACTGCTTCCCTTCTGAGTCTTGTATGCTTTTATAGTCTAGAGTGTTCGGAATAAACATTTGAGCACACTTGTGGATATCAGAAGCCCAGATGGCTTCATCGACCTAAAAGAAGACAAACACCTTGGTCGAAGCTTCAACTCAAACTCTGAAGAGGTGGTGTCTATGATCAGCAGTCTTCTCTCAGTTGACATGCTTGGATATGTCAATATGTCAAGGAGACTCTTATGCTCATTATGTTTAGTGATGTTATGCTTGGACATAAATTTTTGCTTCAGCATTCCTCAGTGAAAATGCTTTTAGGAGATTCGCTTCTACCTCCTGTAGCATAGTGCTTAGCAAATATATTGGCTATTCTGGCCCCATGGCTGTTATCTAATCTGAATCCTATATGTCATTCCGTCGCTGTTAAATTCAATACACACTGTTCAAATCACGAAAGGTTTATAGAATAGAATTCAATCCCCTATACCGAGGGAAGATAATTGAATCTTCACAGTCTAAATGGCAGGCTCAGGTGATGGTTAATAGTTTTTGAAAATCCCAAAGAATTTTTGTTGAATATAATCGACATGTTGTAGGCATGTTGTATAAGGTGATTCAAATTCTTATAACACCACAATAAAATTATAAATGAGTAAAAATCAAGTTTACGAACAAAATATATATTTTCTTGTAAGCAGATAACAAAATTTAAGGAATAAAAAAGACCAATGATTTTGGTAATTGATAGGCTTTATATAGAAATTGATAACAGTTAATTCAATATTAATATATTAATTACAATTGGAAATTTATATCTGAATAAACTAAGTTAAACAACAATTATAATTAAGTGAATCATAACATGGCGGCGAGAGGTAACTCAGAGTAAAGGAGGGAATAAGGCAAAAAGTTCGGGAACTTATTTAACGATTGAATAGAGAACTTGGATGGTATAGAACCACCCTCTAAGTAATATGTAACATAAATCAAAGTGTTAAACAGAAAGTTCTCAAAGTACCTATGTATGCAACCACAACTTCACTGTCTAGAAAATATTAATCTCAACATGATAGCAACCTAAAAAGCTTAATGCAAATTGTGAATAAGTATAACCTAACAACGCGTAACAAGAATAGCTGTGTGGACATTAAGAAAAAGAATAGCAGAGTACTAGTGAATAATAATGAGGTCGGAAGTAGTTGACGAGAATACTTTTATGAGTTGCATAATGTGAGTAGGGAAGAGGATTTTAAATTAAATATGATTGGGTGAGTGAGTGTAATTCTAGTTCTGGAATTACAATGCATCGTCCGTTATAAATTTGACTGGGGCACCAAATCGCGGTTTTAACCCCCTGAAAAAGGCTTCCGTGATATACTGTGAAGTCATATTACTAATGGGGAATCTTCCACCCGTTTAGTGTAACAACAAATGACTGTAAAAAGGTACTTAAATCCTTCTTCTGTAGTGGGAATAGGACTACTATATCAACAGAGACACAATAAAATCCGTCATCGGGAGGTACAAATTGTGCTGCGAAGACGGGAGACGAAAGTAAGTGTTGTAATTGGCTATGTGTTTTATGAGAAGTGTAAGATCTATCCACCCCAGTACAGGGCTGAGTACAGCGCCTTATCCACTCGGTAGGCAAGAGGCCTAGATTTGTTATTAATGGAATTTGCTACAATTGGAGTATGTACAAACAGCTAAAGTGGTATGTAAACGACTACAGTTCTTACATTACTTACATTTATATAAGGTGTAGCGTGCCGAAAAGTGCAAGTTGGCAGTTTAAAAGCTTCGTTTGAATGAGGCTTTTTAGCTTCAGAATGGCGTAGTCAATAAGACGCTCGTCAAGGTTATTCCAGTGACGCAGGAAGCTGTTTGCAACTCCCCCCACGCTACTTTTGTTCTTTATTTTTTACGCCCCTTATCCTAAACCACTCTATCTACAATAGCCAAGATTTGGATTGCTTTGCGATAAATATAACTTAATTTGAATAAAACTTGGGCGATTGAATAAAGGTCACTGGTCAAGGAAAGAGATAAATTGACTAGAGTGAACTAAGTTGGGGTGAGATTATAAAGATTTTAAAATATCAATGCCAATGTTGGGTGTTAATTGGATTTAGGTAGTAATGTAGTAATAGTTGGTATTAATGCAATAACGGAGGTACTATGGATTATGTACCAACACCTAATGTGGTCTGGAAAAGAATAATTAATTTGAATAATGACAATAACAATATTTTTGTATTTTTATGATTTTTATTTACACTATGGAAAAATTGACTTGTTGTTAGTGAGATTGTGCAGCCAGAATGCGAATACCTGATTAAATGGGAGGAAAAACATTCTATACATTTTTAAAGACGGTTTTTGATCATTAAGATGCGAGTCATTTATGTAGGAATTACATGATATATTATAAGAGTAGTCGAATCCACTACAAATACTGCCCACCGAGATGAGTTGCAACCCTTAAAAATATATAAACACAATTACATAAAAACATATGTAAAATTTATATATGAAAGGTTCAGTCGAGGTAGCAACGGTCGTTCGAACATGCTGACCACACGTTTGAGGATGCGAATTATTTTCTGCGTCATTTGAAAGAGACGAGGAACTCGCACCCGGAGAGGTGGAACTACCGAAGGTACCCTGCTTGGATAGTTCATCCGAACTGACGTTTGGCGAGGCAGAAAAGTCTAGAGGCTGATCTTCCTGAATGCTTACCACTGCCGAAGAGGGGTCCTGTAAAATAAGAAGAGGCGGCAGTATTTGAGAAGTAGAAGTAAGGGCAGTATATGTGACAGTATGGAGGTATAAAGAAAACATTATTGAGTACATAGGGATCATTTACACTTATAGCGGAATGAGGAGACAAGGACTGTTCAAGTGAAGAAAAAGTTCGATTTCTCGAACAACAAGTTGAGGGGAGACACGCAAAGATTGAGTCTGTATGTATTTAGCTTGAGCTAAGCTAGTGACGCAAAAACAATGGGCGAGAGACGAAAGAGCTGCGATCCTGAAATTGACGAAATGAGAGAAATAGCGTCCTGTAAGAGGTTTGAAGAACCAGGAACATAGCGAATGTGACTCGTGAGTTGCAGAATGAAATCCAAACGGTGAAAATCAACCACAGAATGCACGGAAGAATTGCAACGTGCATAGAGTGCAACCCTAAATGGCTTGGAGTTAATGAGGATAGCAAAATCGCACCCTTACAAATACTGGCGAAAGTTGCGGATAGCAAGGCAAATGGCGAGCAGTTCGTGACTGACGTACCATACTGTTTTGGAAATCAGAAGAGAGCGAGAGGAGAAGAGAAGAGGTTACTAAGGGTCATGTACCTTCTGCTGCAACGTTGCACCGACATATGTGATTGCTGCGTCCGAGATGACGCTGATAATGACCCAAAGGGATAGATGGGTCAAACAAACAATGCAGGATATGGCATCTTTGGTGCGAGGAAATGATTCGCACGCTTCTGAACACCAAAATAAAGAAGGTTTTTTTTTAGTATTTGACAACAGTGTTGACTGGTTGCATGATTCAAGCACCGCAAAGAATGAATCTGCGGTAAAAATTAACCATGCCACAGAACCGAGGAAATTTCTTGCATGAAAAAGGTCAAGGAATGAATCTGTGGTCAAAATTAACCATACCACAGAACCGAGGAAATTACTTACACGAAGAAGGTCGAAGAAAATATCGAATAACAGCTACTTTGACTTCGAGAGGACGAATTCCCTCGGGATAATCATAGTATCTGAGAAAGGAGAGTTGCTAGACCCCGAAAGTTCACTAAGAACTATTGAGTACTATACCATACTTTTTTAAATGAGAGAAAACCTGAGTAAGGTCAGATTATATATTCATCTAAAGATACAAAGCTTTCAAAAGGTCGTCTATATAGTAAAACACGTAAGGAAACCCTTCTTAGGACCTTAATTAATGAAGTGTTGGAAGGTTTGACCACTGTTGTGAAAACAATAAGGCATTCAAACCTTCTCAAAAGAGCTGAAAATGAGCTGTTATAGCTGTATTTTGGACGGATCAAGATGAACAGGGATTTGATTGAAAACACGAATCAAATTCAGAGGAGAGAAGATTGAAGAAAGAAGGGGCGAAATCCTATAAATATGGTGAGGAGCATCGATCGGGTTTTGTCTACAATAATATTAAAAACCCTGAAACTATCAGGTGTAGCCTTCGGCACAGGTGGGCGTTATCGCGATAACGATATCGGGTTATCGGTTATCCGATATTTTTCCTCCGCGTTATCGGTTATCCGATATTTTTCCCCGCGTTATCGATTCATCGGTATTATCACCTATACTTTTGGTCCCAAACTAGGGATAATCGATAAGTTCAGTTTTTGGTTCCAGTTTAGCACAAGTGCGAGCCACACGTGCCTTGAGGCCGAAATAGGTAGGTCCAAGCTGGGAGGAAGATCCTCAAAACCTATGAGGAGATGAAGGAGAGCCTCACCAGGTAAGAAACTAAGAAACAGTATTCAAATATTATTACTAATGTATTATAAAATTACGCTATATATAGTCAATAATCAATATTGTATTATAATTTTGGATTTATCGATTAGCGGTTATCGCCGATAAGGTTATAGTTATCGATTTATCGGTTATCGTGATACATTTTTTTCGTTATCGCGCCCACTTATGGCCTTCGGTAAGACGTGGAGTAGAGAGGCTCAAGCTGGGTTCGATTGGTGACCTATGCCGGCAACAGCAAGTACTCAAATCCATTTTTCACTAACGAGAGTCTATCTGTGTCCAGACGTATATGGTGAACGAAAACAGGTCCTACTGTAGTCTTAATCCGGTGAATCACGCTGTTTCACAGGCTTATCAATTTAAGGAGAGAGTGTAAGCTCAGGAAACTCATGCAGATGCGCTGGGAGGGAAGCTCAGCCGAAGGAAAACGGATAAACAGGGAAGAACTTTGAGAAGGAAAGTAAGATACCGAAACAGTGAAATATGTCCGACGGTCGACAAGTTTGCGGACACGAGAATGGACCAAAAGGTCATGGGCAGAAAAGAAATCAAGGCCTAAAATATAACAGTCTACCTCGCAATGACGAAAGGTGATCGAAAAACTCGAAGCCCGTCGGAAGCCGAGAGAAACCTGAAGGTTGCGTCTTCCATAGATGCTAATGTCAGAATTGGTGGCCGAACAAAAAAAAATAGAGAGCGGGAAAGTTGTGTCACCTTTAGAGGCTGGATAGACACTCCATTAAGCAACACTGTCTACCAGGATTGAAAGGTTGGAGATTTTATTTTTAAAATCATTAAATTTGCAGACGATTACTTCCATCCTCCGAATTGAAGCTTCGAGGTCCCTCGATAGAGAAGATGGAACCCTTGAACGCTCGGCCCGGTCGTCAGAGGAGCACGACGTTCCTCGAAACTGAGAAATAGAAAGATTATTGTTAAATGGGCTGTGAGTTTGGCCGTAGCCCCCAATCCACATAAGGACTCTTGCATAATTTGTCTGTGGTTATATCAATCTCCTCAATGCTCATGGGGCTCAAGCCTAGGATCAGTGGCCTGATTCCCTCTGGGACTCTTCTCATGGATATCTAGTGAGGAGAGGGCTAAAAAATTCGGTTTGAGCACCTTTCACCCTGATAAGGTCCTTCAGATGAGGTAAGAAACAAGTAGGACAATTATTTCTCCTTTCCTGGGTGTTCAGGAGCTCTCTCAGGTCGTTTATTTGAGACCTACTGTATTTGCTGAGGAAAGCCTCCTTCAGGCGTTCTAGAACGCCAGCCTGTTCCCCGTTATTTAGAACTTCCCTGAATTGTATAAAGATACTTATGGGCAAACGCTGAATTATTGCTGCGTTTTTCTCTTCTTCGGTGATGCTCTGAGATTTAAGGAGGAGGGAGGAGACTTCCAACCATGCAAATGGGTTTTCAGGATCATATACGGGAAGCGAGAGGTACGCACGTGGCTGCCTGTGCGTGGACTGGGGATTCGAGGCAGTCGGTGGGTTATGATGATCGGGTTGGCCGCTAACAGATGTCTTTATTTGTTGTGTTTGTTCCATCATAGTTACTATGTTTTATGTGTACTACTGCTGGTTGAATGAATGTGTTGATGTGAGTGAAGTAGCTGTGGTTGTGTGCACGTATGTGTGTGTGTGTGGAAATTATTACCGAGCACAGGAATGTGAAGAAATGGAAAATAATTATGAGAAATAAAGGAAATTGTCCACTGGTTATATATAGGGGATAGTATCAAATTAAAATGATATGATTATGACAATTGGAAGAAGGATGCTAAAGATTACACGCTATATTAAAAATGAACACGTGAATCAAAATGCTTTCTAACGAGAATAGCAAGGAAATGACGCTCGTAGTTCGAAAATTAGTTTAACCTTTGAAGTTATTTATTGATTGGCGGAAGATTATTAAATTATGGGCACCATTTTTTGGTATATGGTTATTAGTGGGATTGATTTTAGTTAATAAATCAGCTTAGATAGCTATTTGAAAACCATTACCATAAATTTTTTGAATTGTATGGAATAGTCACCTGCTAATATTTAGGTCTAATGACTGACGTGAACTGAATTTAAAAAAACATCGGGCGCGAGGTTTATAAGAAAACGGACGATAAATAAAATAAATATATTTATAAAATCAACGAATGCACAATGAGAGAATTGAATTAGGAAATAACTCTTGAGCGGTTATTACAATTATACGAATGAATGATATAATTAAATTGCGAATTATTAAGGAATACAACGTAATACAATGTATAAAAGTGATGAAAAGTAGAGTGAAATGTAAAGCGAAGTGAGGTAAGGTATGGTAAAGTAACTAAGGTAACTATGATGGAATGTGATTTGGGATCTGCAATGAGAGAAGTGACCAGAATTAGGACCTACTCTCGTATGGCAGTTTGTAGAGAATAAGTGTGATAGCACGACGAATTAAACTACTAAGTATGACTTGTTAGGAGTTAAAGGATTAATTGGAGAAGGAATGATTACTGACCTTTATGCTGAGAATGACAAGAGACGAGTGAGGAATATTTGTGCTCAATGTGGTTGAGCTGAAAGCGTGTTAGTTTGTATGTATGATTAAAGTAAGTGTTGCCGAAAAGAATGTATCTTAGCCATGATTTTTGGATGGCAATTATATATTACAAAATATATATTGAAAATACATATACAAAATATTTGAGATTTTGGATTGATTACACTGGGAACAATGTATTTGGTGAATTGACAAAAGTACATTTTCCTACCTAATTCGAGCATACTGAATTCAAATCTGAAATCCAATAGATTCTAAATACCACAGATTTTTCGTAATAACAATAACTAATATTATACAATAATTTTCATTTTATCACGCCTATCATCATTCCCTGAAGACATTTTAAATCATCCTTTTGCGTTATTTATAGTAAAGCAGGTTTTTTTGCACAAACATTTTATTGCATATGAGAAGAAATTTGAATTACACATTAGGATTACAAATACTGTAATCAAATACATACTAATAAATTAATGACCGTGCATCAGGCTGTAGGACCTCTTCTTGATTTCAATCTGGCCAAAATTGTGCGTTTGTAACTCTTTCTCTTGTAAGTCTTCTTTGGCTGATCGCTTCTAATTGCCTAGCAGTAGTCCGCCATCATGTGTCTATCCCCGTGACCTTGGTAGCGCTCTTCCATCGTCATCAAATCCTGATGGAAGCGTTTACCTTGTTCGTCACTCACGGCTCCCAGATTCTCTGGGAATCGGTCTAGGTGACTATTTAGGAAATGCAGCTTCACGCTCATGTTGCATCCCAGATCACGATATGCTAAAAGCATATTAGTAACCAGATCCTCGTAGTTACGAAGCTTTTTTGTTTCACAAGAAGTTACGAACAACGACAGAAAATGAGAGCCAGCAGGTTGCCTTCTCTTTTTCATTCATGGTGTTCACGAATCTAGAATCACTCAGAAGTCTTGGGATTTGGGGACCGTCAAATACTCCTGCTTTTATTTTTTCGAATGACAAAGCAGGAAACGCCGATACTATGTACTGAAAACAATCATTATCAGTGCTCAACGCCTTGACATCCTGCTTCATCAACCCCAGTTAGAGATGAAGTGGATGGAAAACGATTTTCTCTCGACTTACGATTGGCTCATTAACAATATTTGGCATTCCTGCTTCTAACGTTTCCCGAACTGGCCAATCTTTTGGGGACCAGTGTTTGTCACGGGCTCGACTGTCTTACATACAGATATAGCATGGAAACTTTGTATATCCTTTCTGCTGGCCAAGGAGGAAGTTGACCATCTTAAGATCTACAAATATGATCCAATTGTGTTCATGGTACTTAAGTAAAATCATGCCCATACGTATGTCATCGTTTCTGGCAGATGGACAGAGTGACCGAGAGGAACTGCACCAAAGTCATTGCCATTATGCAAAAGGACACACTTGAGGCTACGCTTGGAGCTATCCCAAAACAGTCTCCACTCAGCAGGGCTATAGGTGTCAAGTCCCAACTCTGTAAACAGACCAGGAATATCGTGGCAGTATACAAATTGTTTGTCCTCAGGGAAATAATTAACAAATGTACTCTCCTTTATTCGGTTTATTCGGTAATATGATACCCGTACCGACCTGTCAGGCATATGTCTTTCACTCAACCTGGAGGCTAAAAGTTCTGCAGCTTTCTTGGAGAGCGGCAAATCACGTATCAAGTCATTCAAATCCTCTTGATTGAAACAGTGAAGAGCTAATAACTGTTGAGCATCCGGTGATGAATCTGCAGAGTCTGAATCTATTCCGTGGACGTCCATATCAGGTACATCATTTTCATCCTCGGAGGAAGCATATCCACTGAAAATCGGAACTGGTAAAGACTCAGAATGAGGTACTGGCCGGATCGCCGAGGTAATGTTGGGGTAGTCGATCTTGTGCCGGTTTTTCTTGCCAATCCCTTTAGTATTCACCAGACAGAATTAACAGTCCGATACATGATCCTTTGGCTCTCACCACACAATGGGGATTCCAAAAGGAAGACCATTTCTCTTTCCTTTCGTCCCCTCACGAAGATGTTCCACACAACTATGGCAAACAGCATGTGGGGCCCACTTTTTATCTTGATCGCCAAGAGGAACATCAAAATATGCCTTATAAGTGCGGATCACAAAGTTTGATATATTGCGCCTTTGACGAACTAGCATGTAACAGCCACATATGTGGTGGAAGGTGTCTGGATCACGAACGCAATTTCCTCTTGACGAAGCCATCACTCTAACATGAGACTTGAAAAAATAAACAATAATGTCAATATTTTTCACAATAACACTTATTACTATCTTACTACTATGTATTGTGAAGTTTTGCTTTCTACAAGCACCCTCTTTGTTCGTCTGGAGGGCAGTTTTCGGGGAAACGAGAACATAGAAATTAAAAACTAACTATTATAGCATGTAGGTATAAATGGATTATATATTTGAAATCAGCATGAACAAAACGAATTAAAATTGGCAGATAAATCTAAGTCACCAGAAAATGTTATTAAAATTGTTCCCCTGTTTTATTTTTAACATGACTAAGTTGAAATTTTACATAAGATTTAATAAAAATTGTAGAAATTAAATGGGAAAATAAATGGATAATTTTACATTGAATTTAAAAAGGAAAGTATGCTAATATTTATGCACAAGTTACATTACGTTAAAATTATATTAGATGATGGTAATATTTAAATTGATGCAATGGAATATTGATACATGTAATATTTTATAGGAATGCCAGAGGGCATTGTTATACTCATCATATTCTTTCAAACCCCCTTCATATCTAATAGACCCTATTTTATCACTGTTAGATTTGTTATTAACTCTATAATAGTTAAATCATTTTCTTGGCTTTTTATTATTATTATGAGCTAAATTCATTTTTGCCACCCTTTTGCTCTTCTTAATAATCTTATTTAGCTAATTTCTGGTCGACCTATAATGATTTAAATTCTCAAAAGTACTTTCTCTCTGTAATCTTTGGTATGCCCTTTTCTTCTCAGAAATTTTCCTAGCTATCTCCTGATTCCACCACAATGGCTTCCTACATCTCTTCCTAATAGCCTTCATTGAAATACACTGCTCCTGGACTATGTTTAGTATAGTCTTAAAAGTGTCTCACATCTCAGAATTATTCTTCCCCCTGAATTCTATATCCCACCTAACCTGATTTAGCAAGTTTCCTAATTTATCGTAATCTCCGCTATAAAATTTTGGAGTTTTTTGTGGAGTTTGTTAATGTTCTACTTTTCACTATTCCCAAGTTAAAACGAACCATCTAATGATCACTATTATCCAATGCTTCCCCGACAGTCAATTCCTGAACCAAATGATCATCATTTGGAAGAACCAGATCTAATATATTGGCACCCTTTGTTTGCTTATTAACAAATTGAGTAAAATAATTATCCTCAAACCATTCTTTAAACTTACAACTTGCTCTATCCCTTCCTATCATATTTTCCCAGTCCACAGAATTTAAATTAAAGTCACCAAGAAAAACCTGTATCTACTTCACATCCTTTCTTTATTTCCCTGATCATTAGCTCATCAATACAGTTAGTCTGTCCGGGTTTTCTTTAAAAGGCTCCCAAGTGTATTATCCGATTTTTACTGACCCTAATATCTATCCACAGTGACTCAACTTATTCTTGCTTTATAGAATTATTTAGATTTGAAGAAATGCTATTTCTGATATAAATATTCAACCCACCACCAGTCCTATCTCTCCTTTAACTAATGTACATATCATAACTCTGTAGTTCAAATTCACTCACGTTGTCATTAATTTTATTTTCATTAACCCATGATTCTATTTTACATTATATCTATATCTTCATCAGTAATATAACTAAATAACTCATGTTTCTTATTTCCCACCCCTAAAGCACCTCTTTTAGAATGTATACCTTCCACTCTATCTCCTCTGCATCTCTTTCCTTTCCCTGCCCCACCATGTACTCTTTTATTTCCCTGACCGCTATCAGTAACTAGTTTCCCGACTGCAAAGATCCAATGACACTATCTAACTCCTGCTACAACACGTCAACCCCAACCCGGCTTAGATGGAGTCCATCAAATGCCTTATTCCCATAAAACCCATTCCAAACATCTACAAACACTAATCCCGACTCATCACAAAGGCCTTTCACATACTCATTCAGTCCAATTGCACCATATGACCATTCCATCCCCACATCCAATCTCGGAAGCACACCTGAAACAACGCCTTTCCCTCTACTTTCACTCATCCTTTCAACTAACTCTCTCGTAACCCACATGAACCCACCTTCTTTACGTCATTTACTCCCACATGCGTAATCACAACTGCATCCCTATCACACCCAGACACCAGACTATCATACTTCTCAGACACACCATTCACACCAGCACCCGGCAAACAAACTCTAACTCCCTTCCATTTGCTCCTACTCAACTTCTTATCTAAATATCTAATCTGAGAGTCACCCATCACAAGCACCTCAGTCATCCTCCTAGTCTTCCTAAGCCTAGCATTACCCTCCCTCCTGTTCTTATTCAAACTACTACCTATTTCACTTTCTGCCACAACCACATCAGACAAATTACTTTCAACCTCTTCCTCTCTTAGGGCATCGAATCTGTTAGTCAACCTAACAGGTTCCATGTCCCTCTTACTCACAGACCTAACCTGTCCTAACCTATCTATTCTATCCATATTCACCCACCATTCATCTTCACTCACATCAGTCACTTCTTTCTCTCCAGTCCCTAGTCTAGGCCTATCTTCCACCCTCCTTACCCCAGCCACATTCTTCATGCGTACACTCGTATCCCTTCTCACTTCACTCACTAACTCACTTAATATCTTGCACTCATCACGCAACTGACTCACCTCCTCTACCAAAGTCACATTTGCACTCGTCACATAACACATCGGGCATTCAGATACATTTGTTCTTCTCTCAACACCACACAAATCACAAACTACATACACACTGCTTACATCAAAAGGCATACTGCTTTAAAAATTTCAGTGACCTATCTACTATGGAGGCTTTAAATTATATATTGTAGATGCATGGCTGGACATTCCTATGGATTGTTAAATTGTATATTGTAGATGCATGATCCTACAAAATCCTATAGATGCATTATGTGGGTGGGATTTGATGGATATATATGACCTTTGATAGACCCTTGTGGCTTTTGTCATCCGTGAAATTATGTTATTATGTTATGTTTCATCCAAAGCAAAAACCATACTGAGAAACCTTTCAAAATATAATTAAAAATTCTTTTAGTATTATGTCTAACACTCTAAGTTAACTATCTTCCCGAACTTAAATATATTACACCGAAAAATCCCAAATGAAAAAATGTCACTGAGTAGAGAGCTCGCTGAGAACACATCCGTCCTCTACCGTCTCTTAATCCTGGTGCTTTGCAAACGCTAACGTCACGTGATTGATCGGTGCAATATGAGAGAGTTGCATTATGGAGATCACGGAAAGGTGAGAAAGTGCGTCCGGTACGACATGTTTAAAACCACAACATAGCGAATGTCGTGTTAGGAGTAGAAAGTGCATAAACTAAAGGATTATTGTCAGTGAGGACAGTAAAATCACGCCATTTCAAATATTGGCGGAAGTAGCGGCGTGAGAGCTACACTTCCTAAAAAATGTTTAAAAGAGCAAATTTATTTTAGTTACATTTGGAAAGCGTCATTTTTTAAAGTCAGAAATCACATAAGAAGTACAGATTTACACACAACCTCTCTCAAATCAAAATTAACTAGAGATGGAGCCCCCTCTGATTTGGACTTAATCGAGTGTTTCCAGAGAAATGCTTCCCATTTAATAATGAAATTTGTCGCAAATAATTTCGATTGTCATCAATGACCCACTATGAAAATATAATAAGTATTATTTAGTGTTATCATCCTTTCCATCTTTTAAATCTAGAAGGGCTAATAATTACTTTATTTTCAATAGTAATAATCTGAACATTGGCTCGATTATTAATTTCATCATCTTTCTTTAACGATGAGGCAAAATTGCAAAAATCTCCCCCTTCCTCCCATTGTCTTTCAAAACTAAGATCTGATACTGAAATTTATGATGTAATATATCAATTCAGCGCCCATTTCGTGAAGAATGGCATTTAAATTAATTCATTTAAAAGTTCCTAACAATAATTTGGTTCGGATACTTTTTTCAAATATTCGCATCTCATTAGATATATAGATTAGAAACGAAAGATTATTTTTTATATAATTGTCTTTTATAATTTTGTGCAATCATTAGTGTACCATATAAAATTGCTCATTTTGTTCTAAAATATCTTTATTAAAGGATTTTTTGAATTCTAAAATAATATAAAATTATAATAGTCATGAACATTACTTCATCAATTAGATAAGCGTTCTTGAAATGATTTTACTTTGACTGGCAACACTTGCCATAGATGTGTCAGCTGGATTCGTCACATAAACACCGCAGTCGTATTTTGTCTTCGTAAAATTTTCTTGTATTAATGGGCATTAACTTTATTACAAAAAACTGACATTTCATTTTCCCACTCTTCTAATCATTAGGATATTAGCTAACAATGGGGCTTACATTATCGACTGTATTTTCTAGGTTGTTTGGTAAAAAGCAAATGAGAATTCTGATGGGTAAGTGACGTTTGGCTTTTTATTGAGCATAAGGCCGCCTTTAGGGTAATTGTTAAGATTAGTGGTTCACGATTTTTCTTAGAGATTTTTGTGTTTTGAGGTTGCATCATATCCTATGTATTATTTTGAAGGGAATTTTGAAAAGGGCGATTACTAGTATCCCTGACCCACTCTCCATAATTTATTCTTAGTCTATTGCAAAAATTATTGGCACCATCTGCTTAGTATGAATAGAAAATATCATGGTAGGCTATTGAGATGGCATAGAATGCCTCATGATTGTTTTTTTTTTTAAGGTTATGTGTTCTAGATTTGGGAGAGCCTTTGAGATGAAAAGTCCTTGCTTAGTTATTATATTTGTGAACTTCCTGTACACTATTCATTGAATCAAGTGTATAGTGCAATCATTGTTCATGTGAACTAAGCGCCCTCCCCCCTCCAAGTATAAGTGATATAGCTTTTGACACTTGTCTATAATTCTCCTTTCCTGCTAACCTTGACCTTGTTCATTCCCACAGTGGGATTTTTCTATTAGGATATATGATCCTATGGTTGGGGATTAAGAATGATTACTACTTATCCCAAAGTAGCCTATTTTATTTTTTTCACCCAGCTTCTATCATCTGACTTCTTTTTATTATTATTCACCAGTACCCAGTTAGTGGTTAGTGTGGTTCAAATAAAGGGAAAATATTATTCTAAGTTTTAGATTTTTGAGCATGCTATAAATTTTTAAAATAACTTTTGGCTACTTTTTCTCTTATTTTCATAGAAAATCATTGGAGAGTGGCATTGTGCCAGTGGCATGGAAGAAAGCCAATGTGATACCTATATTTAAGAAAGGGGATAAAACAAATATGTCTAATTACAGACCAGTAAGTTTGACATCAGTGGTAGGGAAAATGATGGAATCTATTATAGCAAGGAATATTAGAGATCACTTGGATAAGCATAAGTTGATAAAAGAATCACAGCATGGCTTTAGTAAGGGTAAATCCTGTCTGACTAATTTGCTGTCTTTTTATAGTAAGGTGTATGAAGCAGCAGATAATGATGAAAACTATGATATTTTATACTTGGACTTTAGTAAGGCTTTTGATCGAGTGCCACACTTACGACTTCTGAGCAAAGTTAAAGCACACGGGATCGATGGCAGTATATTTAGGTGGATTCAGTCATGGCTTGGTGACAGACAGCAAAGAGTTAGTATAGATGGAGTTAAATCTGAGTGGGCGTGTGTTAGCAGTGGAGTTCCGCAAGGATCTGTTTTGGGTCCCTTGCTATTCTTAATTTATATTAATGATCTTGACATAGGTATAAGTAGTGACCTGAGTAAATTTGCTGATGATACTAAGCTAGGTAGGGCCATTAGGGCTGATTCTGATGCTGTTGTAATGCAGGAGGAATTGACCATTCTGTCCAATTGGGGCGAGAAATGGCAAATGAAGTTTAACATAGACAAATGTAGTGTACTTAGTATAGGTAGAAATAATCCATTGAATAGTTATAAATTAAATGGCAGAATTTTAGGGACTGATTGTGAGAGAGACTTGGGTATTTTGGTAAGTTCAGACCTTCGTCCTAGAAAGCAATGTCTAAATGCTAAGAATAAAGCTAATAGGATATTGGGATTCATTAGGAGGAGTGTAAGCAATAAGAGTGCTGAAGTCATTCTAAAACTGTATCTGGCGCTAGTTAGGCCTCATCTAGACTATGCAGTACAATTTTGGTCACCATATTATAGGAAGGATATTGATTTGCTTGAGTCTGTGCAGAGAAGGATGACAAAGATGATTGGTGGGCTAAGGAACTTACCCTATGGTGAAAGGCTCAGAAAACTAAATCTACATACATTGGAAAGGAGAAGAGTCAGAGGGGAATTGATTGAAGTCTTCAAATGGGTAAAAGGATATAATAAAGGGGATCTGGGTAAGGTTCTTATACTTAGCGAACATGACAGGACACGTAGCAATGGGTTTAAGCTTGATAAGTATAGGTTTAGGAAGGAGATTGGGAGGAATTGGTTTACAAATCGTGTGGTAGATGAATGGAATAGGCTCACTAGGCATGTGATAGAAGCCTCCTCTCTGGGTAGTTTTAAGAATAGATTAGATAAATATATGGATGAAGCTGCTAGATGGGACTGACTTTTTTTTATGTACATATGTATATATTTTTCTAAGGAGTGGGAAGATTATATTTTGCTGTTGCATGAATGGACATAATCCTCTAGATGCATTTTATGTATATTGTAGATTAGATCTGACGAACTCCTGTTAAGGGTGACAATGTTGATGACTTTTCTCTGGTAAGAAATCTTTTGTGTGTTGAATGGAACAGGAGCTGCCAAGTGTAGGCCATGAATGGTCTTTTGCAGTCTCCTTCTTTTCTTATGTTCTTATGTTACTAGTAATCGCGGTAAATATGTAGATTATCGGCGCGAACGATGGGACGTACTATTTCGTCTGTGTTCTAAAATGTTTCACATTTTTGGAGTATATTTAAGTTGACGGCTCGTGTGGTGGTAAACACAATGGGGGGACTACACTACGATGATCCTGAGTTTCATTAAATGGGGGGGTCTGGGGGGCACAGCCCCCCAGTATATAATCCTAATTGTTTATAGAATAATAATTCGAAAAGGACTCAAACGCGCATAAATTTTCCCACACGAGTGAGCGATATTTACACACAATTTTTTCTTCGGCCGGGCCGCTAATCTACATATTTACTGTAATCGCTAATAAAATCAGACCTCTCTAGTCTTAACAATGGTAAATGGGTAATTTTGAAGATCCATACCCCGTGAGCTTTCCTGCTCGCATTCTCATAATATTTATTCGGTAACACTTCAGTTTTGGGGCGCACGCTAGGTGGCACTGTTTATAGGCTACAATATATGCGGGTGTTCCCCCGCAGTGATATTTCCCCAATGAGCAGTTCTCTTGAATTTACTGGGTTTTTTTTCCCAATAGCTTTTTACTGGCAGAAAAACCTAACCTAATAACAAACAATTCTTACTTTTATAGGTTTCTTGATTAGTTTATGCGCTTCTAAATAATCTAAAAGTTTTTCACGATTATACAAACTAAAGCCAAATTCGAATAACGAAGAAGCAAATGGAGAGCACGAAAACGCCATAATGAAACAAAAACATTTGCAAAACAGGTCCTATTTATAAGCAAGACGTTGCCAGTTAGAAGCCGTTATCATTCGCAGCAAACAAAAAATACGAAAACAAAACAAAAAACAATAAAAAATATCAAGAAACCTTACCTAACCTAGAAAAAACTATAAACAAGCAGAGGCGCAGATATTTAGTAAATAATACAGACTAAAAGTTAAAAATCCCCAAAACAACAAAAAAATATAATGCCGTGATTGGTCACATCTGAAGCTACTGTCTGACGTTATAAGATATATTGTAGCCTACTAACAGCGCCACTTACCGTGTGCCGCGAATCTGAAGTATTACCATTTATTCCACCCCCCCAACATGTTTTCACCCAACTGTGTGATTAACTTGTTTTTTTACTTGTTCTTGAGGGTGAGCGTAGTGAGCAGAGGGGTATGGGGGGGTTATGCCCCCCCATGTAGCAACCCATAGTATGGTTCGCGGGTATGGATCTTCAGTTTTACCGGTAAATGTTGCGAATATGGCTGGATCTGAGTCCTAGCTTATTTTGGGCTACTTTTCTGAGCCAAAATCTAAGTGGACGAAGTTTATGGCGATTTCCAATTATATACTTGGGGCTGTGCCCCCCAGACCCCCCAAATAAGAACATAAGAAAAGGAGACTGCAAAAGACCATTCATGGCCTACACTTGGCAGCTCCTGTTCCATTCAACACACAAAAGATTTCTTACCAGAGAAAAGTCATCAACATTGTCACCCTTAACAGGAGTTCGTCAGATCTAATCTACAATATACATAAAATGCATCCAGAGGATTATGTCCATTCATGCAACCGCAAAATATAATCTTCCCACTCCTTAGAAAAATATATACATATGTACATAAAAAAAGTCAGTCCCATCTAGCAGCTTCATCCATATATTTATCTAATCTATTCTTAAAACTACCCAGAGAGGAGGCTTCTATCACATGCCTAGTGAGCCTATTCCATTCATCTACCACACGATTTGTAAACCAATTCCTCCCAATCTCCTTCCTAAACCTATACTTATCAAGCTTAAACCCATTGCTACGTGTCCTGTCATGTTCACTAAGTATAAGAACCTTACCCAGATCCCCTTTATTATATCCTTTTACCCATTTGAAGACTTCAATCAATTCCCCTCTGACTCTTCTCCTTTCCAATGTATGTAGATTTAGTTTTCTGAGCCTTTCACCATAAGGTAAGTTCCTTAGCCCACCAATCATCTTTGTCATCCTTCTCTGCACAGACTCAAGCAAATCAATATCCTTCCTATAATATGGTGACCAAAATTGTACTGCATAGTCTAGATGAGGCCTAACTAGCGCCAGATACAGTTTTAGAATGACTTCAGCACTCTTATTGCTTACACTCCTCCTAATGAATCCCAATATCCTATTAGCTTTATTCTTAGCATTTAGACATTGCTTTCTAGGACGAAGGTCTGAACTTACCAAAATACCCAAGTCTCTCTCACAATCAGTCCCTAAAATTCTGCCATTTAATTTATAACTATTCAATGGATTATTTCTACCTATACTAAGTACACTACATTTGTCTATGTTAAACTTCATTTGCCATTTCTCGCCCCAATTGGACAGAATGGTCAATTCCTCCTGCATTACAACAGCATCAGAATCAGCCCTAATGGCCCTACCTAGCTTAGTATCATCAGCAAATTTACTCAGGTCACTACTTATACCTATGTCAAGATCATTAATATAAATTAAGAATAGCAAGGGACCCAAAACAGATCCTTGAGGAACTACACTGCTAACACACCCCCACTCAGATTTAACTCCATCTATACTAACTCTTTGCTGTCTGTCACCAAGCCCTGACTGAATCCACCTAAATATACTGCCATCGATCCCGTGTGCTTTAACTTTGCTCAGAAGTCGTAAGTGTGGCACTCGATCAAAAGCCTTACTAAAGTCCAAGTATAAAATATCATAGTTTTCATCATTATCTGCTGCTTCATACACCTTACTATAAAAAGACAGCAAATTAGTCAGACAGGATTTACCCTTACTAAAGCCATGCTGTGATTCTTTTATCAACTTATGCTTATCCAAGTGATCTCTAATATTCCTTGCTATAATAGATTCCATCATTTTCCCTACCACTGATGTCAAACTTACTGGTCTGTAATTAGACATATTTGTTTTATCCCCTTTCTTAAATATAGGTATCACATTGGCTTTCTTCCATGCCACTGGCACAATGCCACTCTCCAATGATTTTCTAAAGATGCATGCTAGGGGCTCACTTAACACATCCTTACATTCTTTCAAAATTCTAGGAAAGACCTCATCAGGACCGGGTGCTTTTCTACTTTTGATTTTATCAATTTCCTTTGTCACTATCTCCTTTGTGATCAATATATCCTTTAATTTCTCTTCATCATTACCCCGAAAGATCATTGACACCTCAGGTATATTTAGAGTATCCTCCTGTGTAAATACTGAGAGAAAAAAGTCATTTAGCATTCCAGCCATTGAGTCCCTATCACTCACTAATTCTCCATTGGAATCTATAAGTGGGCCTATTTTATCTCTAACCTTAGTTTTGTATAATTGCTAAAAACTTTTAGGATCTTCCTTTGCCCTATTTGCCACTTTAATTTCATAATTTCTCCTTGTTACTCTAACTAACTTTTTAACATCTCTTGCTAGTTCATTATATCTCTGCCTTAAGTGATCCTCCCCATTTTTTATTTTCCTATAAATGCCCTTTTTAATGCCAATATAATGCTTAATTTTATCTGTCATCCATTTTGGGTCATTATTTTTAGTCCTAATCTCCTTATATGGAATGTTAATGATCTGACCTGTAATTAATTGCTCAATTATTCTTTCATACTCTTCAATTGTAATCTATTCCTCCTGGTGATTATTGTCTCCACTAACTGATATCATTGAATCTATTCCTGAATTGATTTCATTGCCTGGTTTCTGTACAACTGCCTCCAGGTAAGTCCTGAGCCCATTATAATTTGCTCTTCTAAAGTCAGGAATTTTAACATTGTTCATGCTACTATCAATACCATTCCATTTCATCTTGAATCTAATTTCACAATGGTCACTATCACCCAAATTTCCTCCAATCTCAGTATCCTTAATAACTTCTTCCCTATTTGTCAGAACTAAATCCAGTATATTATTACCTCTAGTGGGTTCGTTAATAATCTGCCTCAGAAAATTATCTTGGACAACATTCAAAAATTCCTCAGCCTCCTGATCACCCACAAGAGCTTCCCAGTCTATATTTCTGTAATTAAAATCGCCCATTATACACACATGCTTACTTCTACATGCCCGTTCAATCTCCTGCCACAGAAGATTTGAAGCTTCCTTACTAAGATTTGGTGGTCTGTATAATAATCCTAAGACAAGCTTGTTTTTACCTTCCTTTACATTTAGCCATAATGACTCTGTGTTATCATCTAATTTAATTGTACTGTTTACACAACACTGGAGATTATCTTTAATATAAATAATAACCCCTCCTCCTCTCTTCCTATTCCTATCTGTATGGAACATGTTAAAGCCCTCAATCTCAACCTCAGGTTTAAAGTGATTACCTGCCAAATCAAGCCATGACTCTGTTATCGCAATTATATCAAAATTCTCTTCACTTGCTAACGCTCTTAAGAGATCTATCTTATTCCTTATACTCCGACCATTTGTGTAGTATATTTTTAAGTTTTTATTATTCCCATCTTCATTGCATTGTGCTTTTTTATTCCTAGTTATCTGCTCATTCACTTGTGCATTAGTCCCCCTATAACGCATCAGTATGCCCTCTCCCCTAGCTATTCCTCTATCACTGCATCCCTTCCATTTCCTACACCTGCCCTCTATTCCTGTTATTCCCTTACCTCTAACAGCTTCTAGTTTCCCACCCGTAAGGACCTAATCACACTATCCAGCTCCCCCCATAGAACCTCAACACCTGCCCGACTAAGATGGAGCCCATCCATCGCATACAACCTCCTATTCCCGTAAAACCCTCCCCAGACATCTACAAACACCAATCCTAGCTCCTCACACAGTCCTTTCACAAATTCATTCAAACCAATTGCACGCGACAACCATTCTACCCCCACATCCAATCTCGGAAGCACACCAGAAACAACACCTTTTACCCTGCTTTTACTCATCCTTTCAACTAACCTTTTATACTGCTCACGTAACTCACATGTACCCACCTTCTTTACATCATTCACTCCCACATGCGTAATCACAACTGCATCCCTCTCACACCCAGAAACCAGCCTATCATACCTCTCACAAACATCACTTACACCAGCACCCGGCAGACAAACTCTCATTCCCTTCCACTTGCTATCACTCAACTTCCTATCTAAATACCTAATCTGAGAGTCACCCATCACTAGCACCTCAGTCATTCTCCTATTCTGTCTTGGCCTAACATTACCCTCCCTCCTGCTCTCAGTCACGCTACCACCCATCCTGCTTTCATCCACAATCACACCAGGCAAATCACTTTCACACTCTTCCTCTCTCAGGACATTGAATCTGTTAGTCAACCTAACAGGTTCTATGTCCCTCTCATTCACACACCTAACCTGTCCTAACTTATCTATCCTATCCATTTTCACCCACCATTCATCATCACTCACAACTTCCACACTGTTCCCAGTCCTAGCCCTATCTTCCACCCTCTTAACACTAATCTCACCCTTCAATCGCACACTTGCATCTCTTCTCACCTCAAACACCAAATCATTCAACCTCTTACATTCCCCACTCAACCTCCTAACCTCCCCTTCCAGAAAACACACACGGCATTCAGTTACATTCACTCTCCTTTCAACTCCACATGCATCACACACCACATACACACTACTTTCAAACGGCATGCTCTCACCATCTATACAAAAAGCCATACTCTCAGAATTTTACTAATGAAAAAGTTAACACTCACCAAAAAAAAAAATTCTTGCTCAGGATTGCTGCTAGTTATCTTCCCCAAAAGTATTAATCACTAATGTATTTATTATACAGTGATTGATGTATTAAATAAATACAAGAAAAATTACACACCCAAATCAGTATTATATCCCAATCTTACAATGAGAATCAGGAGCTCCTATAAGACAACCTTCAGCGCAAATATATGATTTATCACACCTGAAGACTCAATGGTAAATATCACTGCTGGAGGGACCCCCATAACATAACATAATCTCACGGATGACAAAAGTTACAAGGGACTATCCATCAAATCCAACCCACATAATGCATCCATAGGATTTTGTCAGATCATGCATCTACAATATACAATTTAGACAATCCATAGGATTATGTCTGATCATGCATCTACAATATATAATTTAAAGCCTCCATAGGAGTCTGTCAAAAACAAAATCAAAGTCCCCCAAAATATACAATAAAAAGAAACTACATCCACAGGAATGAGTCAAGAAACACCCCCATACCAAAAAGTAAGAAGTTAACCCTCCATCCCTATATAATCATCCAATCTGTGCTTAAAAACATTAAAGTTTGGGCTGTCTACAGTCTCGGGTGTCAAACTATTCCAATAATCCACCATTCTGTAAGTGAAAAAATATTTTCTAACATCAAGTCTGCACCTCTGTTTTTTAATTTTTAAGTGGTACCCTCTAGTCCTATTACTACCATCTAACTCAAATAGCTTGTTGAAATCCAATTTCTCCACGCCAGAAAAGATTTTAAAAAGCTCAATCATATCTCCCCTCGCACACCTTCTTTCAAATGAGAACATACAATGATCCTGAGTTTCAATCAATTGGTGCAGGCCCAGTATATAATCATAATTGTTTATAGAATAATGTTTTTATTTAACCAAACGCACATGAATATTCATGCGCTGGTGATTGAAACATAAATCCAACTTAGTGTCATTTTGGCTGAACCCTCCCTCCACTTTTTTGGTAGTTCTGCCTTACAAGTGAGATACTCTCATTTAGATTTTAAAAGGTCATGCATGGACTTCAAGAAAATTGACATTTATGCCTGGTTAAAATAGCACTTAAATGGGGAACATTCAATGAGCACACAATGCAGGAAGAAGAAATTTTGACAAATGGCGCAAATCTGCGTAAATACCAATGAGTGCCGGAAAAGTAGCATTTTTTTCTCCTGAATTTGTTTCTTGAACTACACATATATAGTAATAAAAACATTGGTAAATATGTAGATTGGTGGTGCAAACAATGCCTGGTTAAAATAGCACTTAAATGGGGAACATTCAATGAGCACACAATGCAGGAAGAAGAAATTTTGACAAATGGCGCAAATCTGCGTAAATACCAATGAGTGCCGGAAAAGTAGCATTTTTTTCTCCTGAATTTGTTTCTTGAACTACACATATATAGTAATAAAAACATTGGTAAATATGTAGATTGGTGGTGCAAACAATGGGACGTAAACTATTTCGTCCGTGTTCCAATATGTTTCACATTTTTGGAGTAAATTTAAGGGGACTGCTCGTGTGTGGGTAAATACAATGGGGGGACCACCCTACGATGATCCCGAGTTTCAATCAATTGGGGGGGGGTTCCGGGGGCACAGCTCCCCAGTATATAATCCTAATTGTTTATAGAATAATGTTCTAATGTTTACAGAAGTGAATGATTTAACCAAATCATTTCTGTGACTTTAATAGTTTTGCAAATTTCAAATAGGACTCAAACGCTCATGAATATTCAGGCTTGGGTGAACGAAATATAAACACACAAAAATCCACTTTTTCATCCGGGCCGCCAATCTACATGTTTACCAAAACATTAATACTGAATGAATCCTTTAGGAACAAGAATCAAAATGAATGTCGTAAAAAAAGTTTTAAAAAATCAAAGAAATCAATATATAGGCAAAAAAAAAGGAAGTCATTTTTAGTCAAAGTTAAGAAGTCAGGCTTCGTTAACAACCCCAAAATATGGTTTTATCAAACATTAAACAATGAAAAAAGTAATTAAAAGACTAAATAATGTCAGGCATAGAGTAGGTAGGATATATCAAAAAGAAATAAGGAAAAAAAACATAGACAAGAGATACTTACTTCGGATCAATATAAAAAGCACAAAAAGCATTGAAACAAATAGAGCTGTCTGATTTCTTATTGGCAGAACTGAATACAGATCTGTGATTGGCCAGTAGGATAGCAGAAAACCCCCTAAAAAATATCCCCCCAAATAAGCTAGAATCGCATCTACCCATACTTGCAACATTTACCTTTCTTAGCGATTTTTCTCTCTAGTGGGTCACATTTACTTATCAAATATGTTTAAGAGGCTAGGTAACCTAAGCTAATAGGTGCCTCCTTTCTTATAGTCTATCTAGGGCCTTCTTAAAACCTCTTACCGACTGACAATTTACCACTTTCTTGTGTATGGTTTGAATTGTATATTGCAGATGCATGATCTGACACAATCTTATGGATGCATTTTATGGGTGGGTTTTGTTACATGTGGATGACCTTTGATACGCCCTTGTGGCTTTTGTCATCCATAAAATTATGTAACTTGTTCCAGACATCAATAATCCTAATGTCAAAAGAACCCTTCCCGGTAAAGATTCGTTTTAATACACATGTTTAAATAAATTAATAAATGTGTTTTCCCTATGTAGTTTTATGTGTACTTTTCAGATTTGATGATCATTTTCCTCAGAAATGCATACTTTTCCCATAATTGACTGAAGGTCTAATCCTGTGGATACTTCAAATTGTATATAGTAGATGTATGATCTGACACAATCATATGAATGCATTTTGTGGGTGGGTTTTAAGTCTGTGTTGAATCAGACAAAGAATTTCCGCTACCCATTCTCCCTGGTTCCCATGAAGAAGTCTTACCTGAGTTGGATTTAAATCCCCATTTGGAGCCCCTATAAAAGTTTCAACTGGCTACATTATTAGCTGAATTCACGAACTTGATTTCAGAGAAGCCCGGATATGCACGTCATTTTACACATGACATTTCTCTGACCACCCAAGAACACGTTCAAACCAAGCCTCACCCCTTGCCTGTCCACCTCCACTCGGCATTTAATGCAGAAGTGGATAACCTGCTAAAGATGGGAATAATAGATCCTTCCATCTCTCAATACTGCTCCATCATTGTAATGGTCAGGAAGCCAGACCAAACCTTTAGAATGTGTGTCAACTTCAGGAAGCTGAACTCTTTGACAATCTTTGACACAGAACGGATTTCCTTCCTAGACCAGAATTTGCACATGTACGAGGAAGCGAAATTCATCACTGAGATCAACCTCTGTAAGGCGTATTATCAGATTCCTCTTAAAGATAATGTACATAAGTACACCGCCTTTCCTACTAAGATGGGCTTAATGCATTTAGGTGCCTTCCTTTTGGTTTAGTTACTGCATGCAGTAGTTACAATTGAATGAGGAAAAAGATTCTTGATGGGTTACCAAATGTGTCATTCTATTTTGACTGTGTACGTGCCATACTTACATAGGATAAGCACATAATTTCCCTCCATTCGCTCCTCATGAGATTGCAGGAGCATAGCTTAACCATCGGGCCCTCTAAGTGCCACTTTGCATATAGGTCTGCGTTATTTAGGCTTCATATCGTGATTAACAAAATAACCCTGCAGAAGACGAAGTGGAAGCCATTGTAAACATGCCCCTTCCCTGTACAAAGAAACAACTTTGCTCCTTCTTAGGATCCACTTGTTCTACTGCAGCTTCATTTCTAATTTTGACGCAATGGCTTTCCCTCTAAATGCCCTCCTACGGAAAACCCAGATGCCCTGGTATGGAATCCCAAGGCTTTTGCCCATTTCAAATAACTTGAGGTGGTGTTGCCTCCTGTGAGTCTAACAATTCGGTGGCTGTTTCACCTTACAGGAAACGGTCATGCTGGGGGAAGAGGGGGAGCACTGGTTCTTCAAAACCAGTGCTCCCCCTCTTTCCCCAGCATGACCGTTTCCTGTAAGGTGAAACAGCCACCGAATCGTTAGACTCACAGGAGGCAACACCACCTCAAGTTGGTCGCCAGGCCATCTTCTGGGGTTCCTAGTGGTGGGCTGGGTGACTCGGAGATGGTGAATCCTCAAAAAGAGTGTCCCTCGCCTCGGCAGCTGCATCATCCACCTAAAGTTTTGAGGTGGAGGGAGGAAAAGACTTGCATGGCGAGCCCAACCTCCCCCAATAAGTCCTTAAAGGCGACAGCACCTTCAGTGCATTTTTCGGCCAACAGTGCAGCAGGGTTCTGCCTTGGGAAGCGTACGTCCATTCCCGTGAAGGTCTTGTCTTCGAAGAGGGCCCCAGCATCTCCTCCAAACTAGGCCTGGAGTGCATATTTCTTCAATGGAATTGCCGCGGACTCCGGGCCAACTGGGAGGAGCTGCAGAGGCTCATCCCGGGAAATAAGGGTTTTGCGACCCCACTACCACAGGCTGGGGGATGCGCAGTTTACACCTGGCTTGATGGGGAGGCTACTCAATAAATCCCAGGGGACAAGTCCTTGCCGATCTGATCAAAGAGCTTGAGATTGGTGTCCTAAATGTGGACGAGTTTATGCATCACTGCCTGAAAACCGCTTCATTTTCTTGCATTGATCTATCTCTGTGCTCTCCGGATGCACAGCCTGATTTTGATTGGGGGGAGGGGGGGTCAATGACCTCCACAGTAGTGATCACTTTCCCATTCAAATATCATTTTCTGGGGGGCTGCAACCTGAGAGCCCACCTCAGTTGTGTTTGGCGCAGGCACGGTGGCCTACATTTCAGGAAATGACTGAATTATTTATCTCAGTTGAGGAGTTTAGGTTGGTAGATGAGGCTGTTTAGTTCTTCTCCGGCAACCTCATCGCCGCGGGCCTGAATACTATTCCTAGAATGTCTGGCCATTTTGCACGCCGACCACTCCCTTGGTGGTCAGTCGAGTGTGAGATGGCCCCTGAACGATTTCACTGTCGGTGAATTTGGTCGGGCTAGGGCTAGGTTCCGGTATATTTCAAAGCACGCCCGCCACTATTCTTGGTGAGCATACGTGTCTTCACTTAACGCGAAGACCCCTCTGGCAGAGGTGTGGAAGCGAGTCAAAAGGATTCGGGGCAAGTTCTCGCAGGACCCCCTCCCATTCTCTAACAGAATGGGACCGCAATCTTGGACCCTGCATCTGTGGCAGAATCCTTCACCACCCCTTTCTCTAGCCGGGATGCTGCTCTGCCAGCATTGGTCTAGACAATGTCCCATACGTCTGCTTCAAACCTGGGTGAGTGAGGCATGGCTTTTCTCTTAGATTTGTTCAACAGGATCTGGTTAGAGGGTAACCTCCCAGACTACTGGCTAATCGCTACTGTTCTCGCCTTTCGCAAACTGGGGAGAGATCACTCTACTCAGGCCAGTTTCTGCCCAATCTCTCTAACCTCTTGCATGTGCAAGTTGATGGAGAAATTGGTAAATGTTAGATTAGCTTTTTTTTCTGGACAGCAGAGGCCATCTGTCTTCTGTAGAGTGCGGCTTTCACAGGTTCCACTCCACATCAGATGCTCTGCTCCAACAGGAAAATGCCATCTGCGAGGCCTTCCTTCATAGACAGCACCCTGCCACAGTGTTTTTACATCTGGAGAAGGTCTATGATACCGCATGGCCCAGATGCCAACTCTGGAGCGTCTACTCCAACAGGCATTGAACCGCGTCTCTCGCTATTCCTAAGCGCACAGGTTTTGGTTTTCGTTGGCCAAGACAAAGATGGTGCACTTCTGCCACCATCCACGGCTCCACCCTCACCCAGACTTGTTTCTCAATGGTGTACGCTTGGAAGTGGTTGAATCGCACTGTTTCGTTGGTCTTATATTTTACCGATGACTCACCTGGGAGGCTCATATTTGCAGTCTTAGGGTCTGTTGTACCCGCACCATGGTTATTCTCCATCCTATGACCTTCAGTGCCTGGGGTGCTGATATGGCTTCTGCCTTACTTTTTTATCGATCCTTTGTTCATTCGAAGTTCGACTACGGATGTGAGTTTTATGCATCTGCAGCTGAGCGTGTATTGCGGAAGGTGGACTCGATCCACCATACTGGCCTTCGCCTGTTGCCTGGTGCCTTTTCCACTTTCCCCATTGAGAGCCTACTAGTCGATGCTGGGGAGATGCCACTCTCTCTCTGTGCCGTGCACAGTGCATTATTCGCCTGTACGTATGCCCGGCGCCTCCCTCGGTTGCCGGAAGTATTGCGTTCAACCTTTTTGGTGCACATCTCGTTTCATGCTGGAACTGTACCAGTGTATACAGATGGCTCTAAGTCCCAAGAGGGGGGGGGGCTTCCACTCCATATCCCCCCTGTTTGAAGTCAGTGGGGCTCTGCCATTCACTGCGTTTGTCTTCACGGCTGAGCTGGTGGCAATACACCACTCGCTACGGGAGATTGCGTGATGTGCCTGGTTTGGAGACCGGATTGTGATCGATAGTGACTCACAAAGCGCCCTGAGTTCTCTTGAGTCATTGGAATCTCCGCATCCCCTGCCTCGCGATATCTGTGATGCCATAGTTTTAGCAAGCTGGGTAGATGTCGAGATTATCTTCTGCTGGGTTCCTGGACATGTAGGAATTGCGGGGAATAAGGGCGCCAAAGAGTCTGCGAGGACTCTGCGACCGGACCAGCGTTTCGCTCTTCCTCATACCGACTACATGGCAGGAATATGGGCAGCTCTTCGGTCTGCTTGGCAAAGAAGATGGGAGACAGTCGAAGGGAACTTAAAGTTGTGTACCATTGTGCCCCGACTGTTCTCATGGACCTATCTCCCAATGCCTTGATGGCTCCAGGTCGCTTTCTGTCGTCTCTGAATCGGACACACTCGTGTGATGCATCAGTATTTGATGGAGCGTTCGCCTGCACCCTTTTGCGACAACTGCATCGTCCCCCAGACTGTTCAGCACATTCGTGTTGAATGTCCCAGTCTGGGTGATCTTCGCGCACGTTACCTGTCCCGTTACCGGGATGGGCGGGGTCACTACCGACTGTCCTTTGTACTTGGGACAAGTGCGTGCACATTGCCTGGTGGACTTGTTGACTCTTGGGGGGAGGCCGGCCTTCTCCCTTTTATTTAACTAGGTTTTGTTGCTTGCTTCCTGATTATCTCTTTTTATTGTTTTCTTTTCAAATTTTTATTTTAATGTAGCCTAGAACTAGGCTATTTGTTTGCGGCGACTTATGCCCAAGTGGGCAGTTGCCAGATAGCCCCTTAAAAAAAAACCTCATCCTGAGCCCATAACCTTGAATATTAGAAGTGCTTACTTAATTCAGTGTTTAACTCAATAATAATATTCCATTCATTCCGGTGGGTGCCATTAAGACGCAAGCACCCTAGTGAGTAATTTGCAAGTAATCCCCACAACATTTTGTAGAATTATTTATTCAGTGCAAGATTAATCCATTTATATTTATATACACTGTTTCTTATTTCAAATTCATCTACATTAAAGATTATTTTTTATATGCTTGTTTAACTAATTTGGATGATCCTTTGGCAATTATTAAGCAATCCACTTGGCTTAAATCTCAATATTCCACTGACCTACCCATGTTTGGCTTTTACTGAGTGGAGAACACACTCAGGGGATCATCATCTTAGTTTTGATCAAAAGGGTACACAGCAGGGTTATTCTTATTCACTGGAAGTGTCTAAGGTAGGTGTATTGGATACACTTCACCTCAGTGCGGTAATAAAATATATGTCCAGGAAGTGGGACTGGGATTTCCCACTCACTAAAACCTTGACAGTGATTGAATTCAGGTCCTTTGTGGCTTTCTATCATTATACAGGATTGCCTTTCCATATGAAGTCAGAGTATCCTATTCAGGATAAGTCTAGCTATAGGCCTAGGATTTTGTATTGTAGGCCACTAAGCCAGACCTTATTGAAGGCCTTTTGCATGCCCATGAGTATGATGTCGTGTACTTCTCATCTGTTCAATACTGAGCCCTCTTTTCAGTTAGACGTGTGAGTGCAGTGTCAGTCCTGCACCTCTTCCTGAACCCATGTAGTTTTGGGTTTTGTGCACCTTTCCTGTTAAGCTGTAAGTCAAGAGAAAAAAAAGCTGAGGAATGATAGCATTTAACTTATCAATCACTTGTCCCTCATTCTTGATTTAAGACTTCATTTTTGCTGGTAGTGATTGAGTAGATTTTTTGCAAGTAGCCCCTGAATCTCCTCAAGTATCTCTGGTTCTTCCAATATTCCCCATTTTCCCAGTAATCTCTTTCCATGGCATACCCCTCAGATTTTTTACATTTGTCTGGAATTTATTAAGGTTTTGTTCCAAGTTTGTTTCAAATATGATGTCCCAAATTGCCACCAGTTGTTGGTTAATTAGTGGGCAATCTTCTAGTTCAGTTGGGGGGGGGTTAGTCTGACTTCCCTGTTCCAGTGTGATATCTCATTTCCTCTATCCACCTTGGTTGTGGAGGGCATCTTGAGTCATGTGGGGTATGCATCTCTTATGCTTTTGTGATTAGGTGTATGTGGGTAATTCTATCTTCTTCCTCACCTATTTCTTTGAGGATTCTCTTGCATAGGTTGGCTGATTCCTAGATTCCTGAGTATTTGCCCGTATAGCTCCCAGTTTGCCCTTGTAAGCAGTACCTATATGTGAGGGAAATGGCAGTCATTATGGAGATGTGATCATTTGGGACTATCCAGGCACATGTGAAGGGGAAGTTGATGTATCAGAATAATGTTGAGGGTCATCGCGCACATCTGTTAGGAATTTGGGTCCAACCCTCTGTCCAGAGTCTTTCCTAGCTATGGCTAGCTGCTCCAGGTTTCTGCCCCCTTTTGTTTGTAGTGGTGTAGATCTTGATCCTGTCATTGAGTTCACCTCCTATGATGGTTTTTCTGTGCTGCCCACTTAGGGTCAGGTGATTATTTATTGCCAAATATGATCGGTGTTGGGGCTGGTATTCTGCTGCAACTGTTAGTTGCCCAACAATAGTTGGAATGCTGAAGATCACCTTGAACACTTTACCTCGTTCAGGTTTGGACTGGCCATTGAATACCCTCAAGGGTATTCTTGTCGGTGTGTGTGTCCATAGCTATTGCTATGCGGTTATGCAGTTTTTGAAGCTGCATGGTTGTGTGTTTAATCCCACTAGTCAGGATTTTTATGTATTAAGTGATAGTTTTTGTATTAGTAGTGGTGGAGGAGTTCCCCCACAGGCCACAAAGGGCCTGACCCCAGAAAGGTGTTGCTTTAGTGATATGGATAGATGATACTGGGGTATGGTGCCTTATGATAAGATGGGTGAATTATTGACAATGTTGTCCACCCAAGGGATTAGATATCGTGGCTGCATCCACCATATACAGGAATGTTGTGTGTCCCTCTGTGGTCCTGAGTGAACCCTCATTATCGAGGTCAAGGTTGCAGCCCATCATGTAAACCTAAACATTTACAACTGTGAGTTAATCCTCTAACCAGCTTCCTCCAATGCCCCCCAAATAAATGAAAGGTGGAGTGATAGTGGCCATATTTCTGTCTTAAAAGAACCTGGCTTAATCTGGGAAAAAGCCAGTTCTGGCTGCATTTTTATGCCATCTGGCATTTTTGCAAGATAACCCCTCTACTGTGACTTTACTCCATTCAACATGCTACCCTTTGCTTCCTATCTTTCATGATGGCAGCATGTTGGCCAAAAGCCACACCAAAGGAGAGTCCGAGAAGGCCCATTCTCAGCCAGCCATTGTTAGTGCCCTTTGGACACTCACTGGCTCACCAGTGAGTGATACTGCACTCTACTATGAATTTTGTAAAGGAGTTTATGAGAAGGAACTCATGGGCTGCTCCTAAGAAGACACCAAAGAGCTGGCTGTCCAGTAATACCCTAAGCCTGTGGGTTTAGGGCCAGAGATGCCCCTGTTTCTGCCCAGGATGCCAAGCTGTTACCAGCTATTTGTCACCACACCTTTTCTCCCAAAGCTTCCACAGTGCCAAGCATAATGCGTTTAACCTTTTGGGAGCACACTTTGTCTCAGACTGGATCTGTACCAGTGTAGATGGATGGCTTCAAGTCCCAGGAAGGGTCAGCTTCCATGTTGTAACCCCTTTGTTTGAAGTCATGGGGGCTCTATCAGTCATTCTGTCTGTTTTCACAGTTGAGCTAGTTGCAATACTCCACTTGATACAGGGAATAATGCATCATGCACAGTTCACAGACTGGACTCTAGTCTTTAGTGACTGTGTGGAATATCTACTCTCCCATTGTTTGTGGTATGTGATGCCATTGCTGCTATCAGCTGGATGGAATGTCAAGATTATCTCTGCTGGGTTCCTGAACATGTGTGAATTTTTAGTGAATGAGTGGGTTATAAACTTTGCAAGGACAGGGTGACCAGACTAGGTATCAGGGCTGCCCCGTGCTCCCTGGCAAAGAAGATCGGAAATGGCTGAGGGGAACTTAAAGTCAAGTGCTATTGTGCCACGACTGTTCCCATGGACTCACCCCCCATTGCTACTATGGATTCAGGTTGATTTCTTTCATCTTCAAAATGGGTACACTTGCAGGATACACAGCCATTTGATGGAGTGCTTCCCTGCACCTTAATATGATGACTGTTGTCTCCCACACTGTTCAGAACATTCTTCTTCCATATCCCAGTCTCTGTGATCTTTGTTCATGTTACCTGTCCCAGTACTGTGATGTGTGGGGTTGCTACCCCTCCTTCCTTATACTCATGATGGTTTTGTGCACACATCTTGTAGAGTATGACTTTTTGCAGCTCCATTTTATTTTGTGTTGTTCGCATCATCCCACGAGGGTGAGGGTGTGCCTCCCTAACACTAGCGCATGCTTCCTTTTTGCCATTGTTCTATTTTTTACTCTATTTTTTTTTCATGGTTGGTTTAGGAAATTTTAATTGCCGCGACTTATGACTGGGTCATTTACTGGATGGTAAGGGCAATGGGGGAAAAAATTAAATGGAAAATTAGCATACCACGTATCAAGTTGAACATAATTCATAATAAATGAATAACAGATAGGTCACCAAGCCTTTATAATTTACAATTACACAAATATTTATTTAACCTCTAAACATTTAATTGGCGATGCACAGATATTTGTAATTTTTGTTTCTATTTTTAATGGTAAACAGCCTTTTATTAGTATATAGTTTAATAAATCTTTTTATGGCTTAATACAAAAATATCAATTCCTTTCCATTATTTTCAGTTGGTTTGGATGCAGCTGGAAAAACAACTATTTTGTATAAATTAAAGCTGGGAGAAATTGTAACAACTATTCCTACAATTGGTACGAATCATCATATTTTTTTTCATAACCTGAAATAGTTTAAATGGATATGTCTGGTTTACAAATATTCTTGCATAGCTGAAGGCTAAATAACAATTTGCCTATCTGATATTTTTAATGTGGTTGCATTTAAGGTTTAAATTATTACTGTTTGTGTCAGTCATTTTAAGAAAATATTTAATTTCAGGATTCAATGTAGAAACAGTTGAATACAAAAACATCAGCTTTACTGTTTGGGATGTTGGTGGACAGGACAAGATTCGACCATTATGGAGACATTACTTTCAAAATACTCAAGGCTTAATATTTGTTGTTGATAGCAATGACCGAGAGAGAATTTCAGAAGCTGCGGATGAACTTGCCAAAATGGTATGATGATTTTTCACAAGGATCATTTTAGATTTTACTAATCACTTTATTCTTACTCAAATTATATAGTGTATTTTTTTGTTCACATTTTTTTTAATGACCTTTGGTAGTTTAGTGTTCAGTTGACCTGTTAAAATTGACAAGAATTGTTTTCAGGTAGCATAAAAATGCTCTAAATTGAAATGATATTTTCTTATGGCATTGAAGTGAACTGTACATTTATTTTAGCTACAAGAAGATGAACTTCGTGATGCTGTGTTATTGGTCTTTGCCAACAAACAAGATTTACCTAATGCTATGACAGCTGCTGAAGTTACTGACAAGCTTGGTCTCAACCAATTGCGGAATAGGAGGGTATGTATGCAATTCTGAAAGAGAGCTACTGTCCTCCAGTATATAAAAGGCCACTAACCCTGGATAGGGTGCCAGTAGTCTTTATCCTTAGGGTATGGCATGCATGCTGTGCTGTTGGTGACCCATCCAGTCAGGTTTGTTAACCTGTGTGAAATCAGGAAATGGAGTGTGATCAGGGTGGTAGTGCTTTTGAGTGAGGAGTGTCATGATGCATTGGTTGAGTATGAATGTGTGAGCTCAAGAATTATGTTGAGCCAACTTAAGATTTGTAAAGATGAAACTGTGTGCGCTTGTGTATGAGCACTGTGATGCTAGTGAAACTGAGAAGAGAGGTTCTGGAATGAGTGCTGGATGTAAGTGGCAATGGGTGTTGTTTGATGGTTGTAAGACAGATGAATGGGTAATAGATTGAGAGGAGATAGCTGAAGCTTTTGCTACTCCCAGAGAGTGAAAATTGAGAAAGGGTGGTAAGGTTCTGTGCTGAAAGAAATGTGTAGTAAACACATTCTTTCAGCGCAAGGATGTTCAGAAATACTCCTGTATGATTGATTTATGTATGTTGCCTCCAGCTAGGTTCCCTCCCTTAGCCTGGCAGTTGGAACAAACTCCACTGATCGGATGGTTCTCCCACAACCTGCACTCTGTATATCTTTAAGTTTTGTCTTAGCTGTGTTTGTGTTGAGCATGCTTTATATAAATGTTGAACTGACTGGATGTGTCACTCATGTCCTGTGCAGTATTTATATTTAATTTTTGGGTGGTGCCCACTGAAGTTGCCTGGTGTATTGTGTGTGAATAGTTTTTTTGAAGATTTCTTGGGATTCTCAGTGCATGTTAAGTGGAGGATGGTATGGGTGGCTTGGTAAGATGTCTTGTTTACGAATATTCATGATGTGGGTGATTAATTGGCATGCTGCAGATGCAACCTGTTGCTAGGTGGAGGATCTTGTTTTGCATTTTCTGTAGTGTGATGTGATTGGTTGAGAGATTTGGTCCCCAGTCATGGAGGCATAGGCAAGTGAGAGAGGGATATATTGCTTGTATGTGTGAGTGCTCAGAAAGAAAGGGGAGAGTAAGTGAGAATGAAACAAACTTTAGTAAGTAGTTAGTACAAAGGCTGTGTGTGTGGGTATGCTAGAACTGGAAAGCGGAAGCAAAATGCAGAATACTGGAATGACAATGTGAAGCATCTAGTGGAAAATAAAAAGGTGTGCTGGCAAACAGGGTTGGCATTGATTATCAATCAAATTGATTTAATCAATTGATTTTTTAGAAACAAAATATTTTTAATTTTTTTTTTAATCAGAAATGTTATATTTGCCCATTATCATAGACTAAGTGTTTACATTTTCTTAAATGTTAACTATATTTTTAATTCAGTACCCTGAATACTACCCCATTCTCTAAGTGATATTTCTGGAAAACAAATATGAAGACAGTTTTTATATTTAAGTTTCAGTATTTCATTAATCAGATTCATTTGAATCAAAATTGGGAAAAAAAGTATTAAAGAGGTAGAAGAGAAATATTTGTGCACTGTTGGCAGTCTGGTAACAGATAATACTGCAAATGTAAAAAAAAAAGAGGACTGAACTGATGAATGATAATAATACATTAATAACTTATGGATGTTCAGCTCATCTCGTGAACTTACTGGCTAAAGATTTAGAAATATCAATCATTAAAGAGCACATAGTCAAATTTGTGAAATATTTCAGAAATAATCATTGTGCATCAGCAGCTTACAAAGCAGCAGGCAGTCACCCCTTAACTATGCCACAAGGTGTGCGCTGGACTACCTTTTTTGACTGCTTAGAAAGCTATTTAATGCCTGTGCTTATTTCAGTATATGATGTAGAAAAATGAAGTGAACTGGATAAGGAGATAATAAAAATGGTTATGGCTAGAAATGTGAAACTAAACTCAGATATTTTATATCTGATATGAAAAAACTTGCAACCAAGCTGTTTGACCACAACCACTTCTTAAGCTGGAGTTGAGAGAATTTTCTTTTCTTTTGGCTTGGTACAGTCCAAGCTAATGAACAGACTTGGATCAGAAAGAGCAGCAACCTGAATACCAAAAATGAAATAATGGAGATACAGACAATTTTGAATTGAAGTTGATATTTATAGAATAAATGGCTATAGGAAATTGCTCATTTGTTTGTATCCTAAAATAAAAATGTTACAATTATGAATTATTTAATTTATCGATGGAGAGATTAATAAAAGATATAAATACTCAAAATCTTAAATCTATTTTTTTTCTATTAAAAAAAAATCAACCCTGTTTGCAAATGATGATAATGTAGAGGAAGTTTTCAGAGAGATCCAGTTCAATGCATGCAAGGAGATGAAAAAGAAATTGAAACTTGTAGGAAAAAATGTAGGAAAGCAGCAAATGAAGTTTGGACAAAAGAGGAACTAAGATCCTGATGGAAACAGGCAGTGAGAATGGTAAAGAACCAGGAGAATAGCTGTGTGAGCATCAAGAAAAGGAATGGCAGGGTACTTTTGAAGAGATGAATGCAAGAGGTTGTTAATATTGCGACAGGTCTTAAAAATGGCAAGACAGTGGGGTTAATGGATCTAGACTTATTTACTTTGTCTCCCGAGTTCTCTTTCAGTCGGACCTGGCAGCACTCAGGATCACCACTTTTTCTATTCATTTAGGGCAGGGGGTGTTTTGATCTAGGTTTGTTTTAGATTGTTGCATATTTGAGAAGCGAGGTGTTACGGTTAAGTGGGAGAAGTTGGCCATGGAGGAAGATGTGTTGGGCTAAGAAGTGACTTGTGATTTTTGTGGGAGGTGGCATTCTTTTTTCTTTTGTGCTGTGTTGGATGACATGGTCATGTCTGTTGGAAAGTTGTTCCGGCACAATCGCCCCACACTTAATGCCAAGGTACTTGTGTGTGTGTGGTTGTTGGTATCCACTTGTTATGGTATAGCAAGGACCAAGTGATGGTGTTTGTGCGTATAGGTTAGTTACGTACTTCAAAACTCCTTGATTAAGTTTTCTCTCTAAGAGTGCTATATTTGATTATGATTATTACGTTATTTTGAAACTTTGAGGGTTTCTAGTGCCTTTCGAGGATTGAATTAAATGCTTCTAAGAAAATAGACATTAATTACAACATAATCAAAATTCAAATTTAACAAACAAACTACACAGTAATGAATTAAACAAATTTAAGTGGGGCTTACTAAATTACACAATTGAATATACAGTAATGGTTGACCCAAAGCTCACTTTAATATTGAATGCAAATTGACTTTCAACGAAACAGATAATGGGATTTAAATACCTTTAAGGATTCCCACGAGAATCTGGTTTGAGACTGACCTTGGCTCAATTTTTATGTTGCCTCAAGAATGTTGTTTCGGGCAGGCACGTGGGCTGCCGTTCCAGATGTAGTCTGAAGGGGGAATGCTTTAAAGCTGCAGGTGAATTCGGTGCATGTGGCAGATGGTGTTAAGCACATCTTGATGAGATGATTTCACCAACAGGATGGGAAAAGTATGCTTCTTCCACTCTTCGGGTTAATCTGGGAATAATTTCCATGGACGAGCCATGAGCAAACAAGTGAATCCTTTAACGCAGGGGAGTGCTTGATGGTGTTCACTTGGGGTATTCCCTAATGGCGAGGACTATCTCTGGGTTTTGGAATACACTAGGATAGGGGCTTCTCTGATGAGAGATAGTTAAACTTGTTTCTCAAATCAAGTTAACTTAAAGTTCGGTGTGACCACCATGAACTGGCTCTAGGATGAGCTTTTTCTAAGTCCCTTTTGTTGGTTTGCTGGGCACTTATGCTTGACTTAGCTGTCTCAATGAGTCTCATGATCTACCTCGTTCTTCCAAAGTTATCGGCATATATACTACACCACCCCACCGGGGGGGGGGGGATGCAGACAGCGGAATTAAGTCTCCTCCTCTAACAATTTTTCTCAGAGCGTCTTTCCCTTAGCTCTAAAGGTACCTTCTGGGTTTTGGTCAACTCTCCTCTAATTTCGCATATGAGGCGAAATTAAATATCAACTCTTAGGGGAAATATGGCCGCTCACTGGGGTCCGACATGTGCATTATGTGGTTTTAGGTGGCCTATCTGGTTCTCGAGGTGAGGGTGGGGAGGTTATGATCCGGCTACGCCACCAAAAATGCCAGGACGTTGTGGTTCAGGAACAGGGCCTCAGTTGTGAGGGTGAGATATCGATTCCCCTACATTCCTCCCTTCGAAGAACTTAGTGGGGAGGGGGGCACTCCAGTGAAAAACAAAAACAAATAACTAAACATCATCGACAAAAGCAAACTTACATGTCTTTGACTATACTACTGATTATTACGGCTAGCTGGGATCAACCATACTCTTCATTGAAGTTGGGTGCACACGTGGGCGCGTACAAAGGCAGGGGATAGACATAGGCCTTGCGAGCCTACTTGGGTATGTTTCACAACACCCAATTTAACATACAAATGAACAAAACATAAATCATTGATTACACACACCACACACACAAAAAAAGGAGCCTGGCTCGAAAGTGGTATCTAACCAGCTACTTCCTTACATTTCTAAACTTTCAGATCTTAAATATATACACAAAACATGAAAAAAAAGAAGAAAAGAATGGTTTTAAGATTAACAGGCATTTTTACTTAACCCTCAGTGGGGTGTTGGCTCAGGTTGTCGGCTATACAGTTATCTGAGCCTTTTATATAACTGATGGTGAACTGGTATTCCATTAACAATAGACTCCATCGCATGAGCCTACCGTTTTGACTTTTACTCTTATGTAAATAGGACAGCGGCCGCTGATCCGCTTCCACGATGAATTTAATAGGTGTGGCCACTACCTCGGTCCAGCCAGTAAAATATTGGCACTGGATGTGGCATCTGATGACGGGGAACTTGTTGGCTCGGCCCAGGAAATCCTGGATGACCGTGAACCTCTGGTGCTGGGGGCTGACGGGGGGGAAGCAATTTATCAGATACGACGATACAGGTGCACTCCGTATCGCATACTAGTGTTGAGACTCGGCACCCATTTACCAATCCTGTCTCAAATTTTAGTCCCCTGGGGAAACTCTTTATTAAATAAAAAATTCACCTGTTAGTCAGGGAAATTAGAGGTGGGTGAAGAGGCTGCTGAAATGGGAGGTTGTTCTTGAAGAGTTACCGTGATGTTATGCCCCTGTTGACTCTAGGACGACCTAAGCCGCCTCAAATTTTTGGGGCACTGAAAGCTAATGTGGCCTGGGGTGCCACAATTAAAACGCATAACAGGGTTCCTGGATTATGACGAGGATTAGAAGTTTTGAGTCATTAGGGGCTTAATTTTCCTCGGATCCTTGGTTGAAAAAAAAATTGGGGTTTGGGATTTCCAGAGGTCTTGACAACTTTAGGTAGTTTGTTTTGCTGGGGTTTCTGAGACACGGGCTGCATCCTTTTAAACTATTGCAGATGCAGTCTATAGTTGGCAGCATGCAGATACGCTTCCTCCATGCAGTCATTAAATGTAGCGGCTCGCCTGTCCTTGGCAAATGCTCGTATCTCTGGGGGCAGGGTACACAACAATTGGTCTTTCAGAATGAAGTTGATGAGAGTCAAACTCATTTCCCACTTGGGCTGAATCTAGCCAGAATTGGAGATGCCTTTTGAGGATAAATCCAAATTGCCTGTATGTTTGGCCTGGCTGAATTCTGGCTTGCCTAAACTTGATCCGATACTCCTCAGGGTTTAGGTTGATGGCGGCCAGTAACTCGTGTTTGCACGTGGTGTAGTCCACGGAAGCCTCGGAAGGTAATGAGATGAATACTTCATGAAGCCAGGTACTAAGCAGAGGCACTAATCTGGCGATCCCCTTTATCTCTATGCCCCAGTGATTCAACTCGAATATCTTCTTGAAGTGTGTCAGGTACGAACACAAGTCTTCATTTTCTTTATAAGCTGGGAGTTTCATCGCGGCTATCTGAGTAGCCCCAGCTCGGGATCCTATAGAATTGGCTTCCGCCAGATTCTTGCTCATTTCTCTTTCATGAGTGCGTACTCATTCTCTCTTCTGCTTGCCTTTCTAATTTTCTTTCTTCTGCTTGCCCTTTTTCTTCTTGTTCCTGGACGTAGGCAACTAGTTCCTTGCCTCTTAGTCCCAATGCTTGGGCTTGTTGGTGGAATCGATCAAACGATTCTATTTTCTCTTGTCTATTCGTCCAAAACCTCACCGATATGCTAAAGGTACTATGCAACCTCAAACAAGTAGCTCGCTGCCTAACTCACCCTTATCCCAACACTTTGTTAATTGGAATACTACCACAACAAAATTAATATCATTAATGGGCTAATCACCGACAATTGACCACAAATTTATAGACAGACCTTTTTATGTTTACCTTTTCCTTGAATGCTAGCACGCATTTACTATTATTGAAGGAAAAACAAGACAAACATACCCATAAAACCTGACACCAAATATTTATTGTATAGCAAGGACCAAGTGATGGTGTTCGTACATATAGGTTGGTTACGTACTTCAAAACTCTTTGATTAAGTTTTCTCTCTAAGAGTGCTATATTTGATTATGATTATTACATTATTTTAAACTTTGAGGGTTTCTAGTGCGTTTTGAGGATTGAATTAAATGCTTCTAAGAAAATAGACATTAATTACAACATAACCAAAATTGAAATTTAACAAACAAACTACACAGTTAATGAATTTAACAAATTTAAGTGGGGCTTACTAAATTACACAATTGAATATACAGTAATGGTTGACCCAAAGCTCACTTTAATATTGAAAGCAAATTGACCTTCAACGAAACAGATAATGGGATTTAAATACCTTTAAGGATTCCCACAAGAATCTGTTTCAAGACTTATCTTGGCCTCAATTTTTATGTCGCTTCAAGAATGTTGTTTTGGGACAGGCACGTGGGCTATCATTCCAGATGTAGTCTGAAGGGGAACGCTTTAAAGCCGCAGAGGAATTCGGCGAATGTGGTGGGTGGCATTAAGTATGTTGTCTTGATGATGATTTTACCAATGGGATGAGGAAAGTATGCTTCTTCCACTCTTCGGGTTAATCTGGGAATACAGTGGAACACTGCCATTCATCTGCCTCGCTACTCGTAGAACTTATTATTTGTCCAACTTGTTCAAGTAAAATTCAACTCATCATTCGTATGCTTGCCTCACGATTCGGACAGCGTCACCTTGTTACTGGCTGTGCCACACAGGCGCTTTTATTAAAAATAGTGCAGCCATAGGTCCAAAACAGATTAGTGATTCAACCAAGCCTAAAAGGAAAGCAGTGAGAATGACAATTGAATTGAAAAAAGAACTTGTGTCTCTGACCTGGCAACTCAGTATGGCATGGCGAAATCAACCATATCCTCTATACTGAAAAATAGACATAATAAAAGAGGCGAATGTGGCAAAGGGAGTGACCGTTCTTGCTGTGAACAGGTCACCTATAATTAAACAAGTGGAAAAACTTTTGTTAGTTTGGATTAATGAAAAACAACTTGCTGGTGACAGCGTTTCTGAAACAATAATTTGTGAAAAAGCAAAGTGGTTGCATGATGACCTTAAGCGAGACAGCTCTGGAATCAGTGCGCAAAGTGATGAATTTAAAGCAAGTAGGGGGTGGTTTGATCAATTTAAGAAGCGAAGTGGCATTCATATACAGTACTGTATATTTATTGTTTTCATAGTTTTTATGTATTTTATGCTTAAAATATTATTACAAAGGTTTAAATAAGCAATCATCTGTGGGTCTGGAACGGACTAATCCAATTTACATAATATCTTATGTGAAAAATGATTCGCCATTCGAACTGCCTCCTGGAATGGATTGTTTACGAATAGCGAGGTTCCACTGTAATTCCATGGACGAGCGATGAGTGAATCCTTTGATGCAGAGGAGTGCTTGAGGGAGTTCACTTTGGGGTATTCCTCAATGGCGAGGACTATCTCTGGGTTTTGGAATACACCAGGATACAGGCTTCTCTGATGAGAGATAGTTAAACTTGTTTCTCAAATCAAGTTAACTTAAAGTTTGGTGTGACCACCATGAACTGGCTCAAGGATGAGCTTTTTCTAAGTCCCTTTTGTTGGTTTGCTGGGCACTTATGCCGATGACTCTCATGATCCACCTCATTCTTCCAAAGTTATCGGCATATATACTACACCACCCCACTGGGGAGGGGGATGCGGACGGCGGAATTAAGTCTCCTTTAACGGTTTTTCTCAGAGCATCTTGGCTCTAAAGGCACCTTCTGGGTTTTGGTCAACTCTCCTCTAATTTTGCATACAAGGCGAAATTAAATATAAAATCTTAGGGGAAATATGGCCGGTTTAACCAATGTTAGGCTCACTGGGGTCCAACATCTGATGATTAGTGCATTATGTAGTTTTGGGTGGCCTTTCTGGTTCTCCTTGAGGCGAGGGGGTAGAGGGGCAGGAGGTTAAGTGATCGGGCTACACCTCCAAAAATGCCAGAATGTTGTGGTTAAAGAACAGGACCTCAGTTGTGAGGGTGAGATATCGATTCCCCTACACAACTATCCTTTCTATGAGGATATGGTGTGGGACCATTGAAGGCTTTGCTGATGTCTATTGCATCCATGACTGTCCATTGTGAGGAACAGTTTTGGTTGAACCCTTCTAATGTGTGTTGTCATGTTTTCTCTGAAGCCATGTTAGGTGTATAACCCTTCTAATGTGTGTTGTCATGTTTTCTCTGAAGCCATGTTAGGTGTGTGAGAGGGGTGAATAGCCAATTCATACATTTTTTAGTAAGGCTGGGTCTATTTAATACAGTAACTTTCCTAGGGTGGATGAGTAGGATTTCCCAAGTGTGCCTGATGCCATGTGAAATTGGCTACTCATTGCTATACTGTGTACATTTTGCAGTTTACCTATTTATACTTCTCAAGGGAATATCATGTATAGAAACTCCAATCACACTGGAATTATTTTCTTCCTCACCCTAATGTGTGAAGATGGTTTGCTTTGTGTGGGTTGGGTGGGTCTAGAGAGTTGTATACCCATCAGCTTCCGAGTTCTCTAAGTAGTCTTCTGGTTAGGACTGGTGTTATTTTTAATACTGGTTCTCTGCCTGACCATTACCTCTTCTGCACCCAAATTTTCTTTAGGCTATCCTTTAAGGTCCAAGGCCGGGCATCACACCACACCACTGAAAAAGGTGGTGTCATATTACCCTATACGCATTTATCATATGCTACCCAACTTAAAAATTGGTTACCATGCTGGATGACGGTGCACTGTAAAATTAAAAATAGATTGAGTCTACTTGGGCTTTATTGCTCCAGGACCATTCCATTTTTCCTTTTTTTCGACACTTTCTCCTCTCATGAATTTTCTTGTCCTGCGGCTAATCTTGCAGGCAAGTTGACAATTAGCTTTGATCCACTCATTCCAAGTTGAGGCTTTGGTTCACCCCTCCTTTCCTCTGGGTGTAGTTTCTTAAAAAGCTTGCTTGCATTCTTCCCATTCCTTTTTTCATAATCTATCCTTTACCCCTGCTCCAAAAGAGGTCAGGTGTAACTTGGGTATGATGACATTTAGGTATATGTAGAGGGTGGCATGGTAATTTGTCACCATTGGCAACTGAATTCTGTGCATGTGTGGTGTTTTATCTAGGTTAGGCAACAAATTACCCATCTCACTTTGTACACATTGCCTATTAAAAGGAAGTAATATTTAGGCTTAATTATTGATTAGTTTAAAAGTTCAAAATATTGTATCAAAAACAATTAGTAATAGTGTGTTAAGTGGAGAATTTGCCTTTCTTTTAGGGCTGAGAATACGGGGGTAAAAATAGAAATTACTTTGGGAGCGGGATGGAAGTCGAGTCTCTTGAGTGCCAATAGCAGGGATCCTTTGCACCTTACTCTCTGGTAGATGAGGTCTAACATAATATTTTTCGGTTGTGGTGGTTCTTGTAGGTGACAGATTTTTTTTTTTTTTTTTACTATGTGTAGTACGAGTCTCCAGTTGTAGGGCAGTCTCAGAAGTCTCACTAGCCTGGGTTTTCGGTGTTTCCAGTTTTGAAGTTGCATACTTTTGTGTTCCAGGTTTTCTTGGGTTGCTGTTGTTTTTTAGGTGGAATAGAGGTAGTCTTTTGCGATCGTGTTTGAGTGTGACCGTCATCAGACTTGCACAGATGGTCTTTTAAGAGCTTTTCTGTTTGTTCTGCTTTCTTCAAAATAGGATGCATCCATTTTATTTGCAGACTGTACTTTTGGAGGAGATCACCTAGTTTGCACAAGAGTAGTATTTCCTATTTCACACTCCACATCCACAATAAGATCTCTGTGGTGTGGATGTGGAAGGAGTATGTGCAGTGGTTGTTATTGTAGGAAGATTAGGTGTGGTCCTTGCTGAGGCAACTGTACTGTTAATTGCCACATTGCTCTCTTGGACAGGAGCAGAGTATAAAAGCCCATAGATAGGGTGTTGATCTAAGATTCTTTGGAGAGCTACAAAATGAGGAATTCACTCTCTCATCTGTAGGTCCAAGACATCTTTCTCACATTTGTATTTTGGGCATTGTGTATTATTACTGTAGTGAGGTCCCTTACAATGAAAGCAAGATACCTTGCTTGTGCATGCATCTTTACGATGACCTCCACCACTACATCGGGCACATGTGTCTACCTCTATGGCAATGTTTTGTTACATAGCTTTTAGACATCCAAATTTTACCTTTCCAAAATTTTGTCATTTTCTCCGACTCTAGGAGTGTATATAGGCAATTTACTCTTTTAATGCTTCCAATCCCTTAGTCACAGAAATCTGCAACTGGCTGGTCCAGAATGCATCCCGATATTGAGTTATATTTTGTTGGGTCCCCAGGCAATGAGATGGCTGATTAGCTGACCCATTCAGCCTACTCTGTGTCACCAGATAACTCTGCATTGCCTTATCGAGATTTCTTTCCCTCTATAAGAGAATATATTTTTCAGTTGTGGCAGGACAAACGGTATGGATGTTCATTTAAATTGTATAAAATCAAAAACTGTTTCCTCTTGGCCCTAGACTCTTCAGAGACTACTGTCCTTAGAGGTGGCCCTTTGCCTAGTTCGTATAGGCCACACAAGACTGACTCACCTACCGTCATATTGTTTTGGCTGATGCTTGAATCAGCCCTTGCTGCCATTTTTGTGGTGGGGACCAATCGGTCACCCATCTTCTATTGGAATGTGCTCGACCCTTTTAACTATCCCTCGCCTGTCCTTCGTTTCATTCTGGCAGAGGAGTCTTTTTATTTCTGGTGCCATTTAGAATCCACTTGGATTGGAACCGAAAGCATGGAATGCTTTTGTTCTGGTTGGGAAGAACTTTCTTGGCAACAAGAAGGCCAGGAACTACACAAGTTGTCACCAATATGTTGTGACTGCTTCTCAGAAACTTGGATGCAACATGAGATCAAAATGCATTACTTATTCTCGCATATGGATCAGTTTCTTGAGAATCTGGGATTAATGTGTGAGGAGCAGGGGGAGGGTTTCCATCAACACATGAAAGAGATGGAGACCAGGTATCAGATGCTGGGATATATTCACAATGACTGTTGGATTCTGAAGAGAGATATTCCTACTGCTGAGCATTCTTGGAGTTCGAAGGAATGGAAATTCATGCCTTAAATTCTGAACACTGATGATGACCTAATATCCATTTTACATGTACTTACTTACCTCTATCAATGTACACTAATCAATTTGTGTAACATTTAATTAATAAATGTTCAAAAATGTTGTTTTTTTTATCTTTTTAGTCATTATGATTACTTTAGAATGGTCAAAGCAGAAAAGTTTTTTTTACTTGCAATGTAAAAATACCCTATAAAAGCATCTATGTCCTCAAAATCAATATAGCACATTATCTTACTAGGTCCCAATGAACAGCACAGCACAGCACAAAAACCTGACCTGATTGGAAGAAATGGGCCTTTACAAGGATTTTTTTTTGTAACCGATTTTAAGTAACAACCTGCCATTTTTTACTACAAGCTCATTTAAAATATTCATTTTAATAGTGGTAGCATAGAATTTTTCTAAGTGTACCTATCTTGAAATTGAAAGTTTTATCAATCCCTATTGTAAATCATTAAGATGGCTTAAGAATGGTCAAAGCAGAAAAGAACATTTTTTTTTACTTGCAATGTAAAAATAGTCTATAAAAGCATCTGTCCTCAAAATCTTCAATATAGCACATAATTATCTTACAGTAGGTCATTTAAATGCATGTGTATCCCTAATTCTCTTTGGTAAGCAAGCCATGATGAAATTTTGTACTAGACTCGCTACCTTGAGAAATGGACGATGGGGTTATGGCATGCAAAGTCACCTGTTGCCATATCTCCACAGATCAGAATGAAAGACATAGATGAGAAAGGTGGGCAGCTGATCTGTGGAAATATAGTGACAGTGGGGGTACACCTGTGAGGGTGCTTGCCACACCCCCATCGTCCATATCTCGCAGCAGCGAGTATAGTTTTATAAAAAGCACAACAATTTTTATGTTTAGATCTAGAGAGCTTTAAAATGGCTTAGCACTGACCTTAGTATGACAATGTAGTTAACTTAAACTTGACATGACCTTTAAAAATATCCCATTTGAAAATTTGAATGGACATATCTTGGGTACCATTTGAGCCACAGATGAGACTGCTACCATTCAATTTTTCTGAGATCTATATGAATGGATTGATGCACCACAAAATGGATTCCAATAATTGTTGGTAAGGATGGGTATCCTTACCAAACCCCTACCAAGCTGTACAGATGCATGTTTGATCTTTCTTGCTGGGGATGGGCTGTGTAGGCAACTGATAAGAGAAATGTATTTTTATTTCAGTGGTATATTCAAGCAACCTGCGCTGCTCAAGGCCAAGGACTCTATGAAGGATTAGACTGGTTATCCACAGAATTGTCCAAGAAATAACCTTTTTTTTTTGTATAAATATCCCTCCCCTCTTTGTTTTGCATTCATTTTAAGTTTTAATAACTTTTATATGTAAATAAGAATGAGTTATGAAGTTAATATTTTGTATCTAGTGTAAGAAAAACCCTAGTTTAGTCTTCAAATTTATATATGAAAGTCTATGATAACTTCTTGAGAGTTAGGTTGGTCATATTATAACTGGTATATTGATTTTTTTTTTATCTCCAGTAAAAATAGGTAACCATTGCTTGTTAGGTGTTTTTGTAATTTAATTGTTTTTTTCTCAAGACACGTTTTTTTTTTTTTAAATGGAGCTACTAGACAAATGAAGTATCGAATCCTTTGTCATATTTGCATGTAAATAATGCCTACATATTTATTTTTGTAATTAATATTTACAAAGTTTATATTTACATCCAAAAAGAGAAGTATATCACGTGATTAGCACCATAATTGATCTTTTTAATTCACTTTCACATCATTTTGATCATTTGAACATCTTTACATTCCTTTTTAGTTTTGCTTAGTTTTTAAACATACTAGCAGTTTGTCATGGTGGTGATTCATAATAAAGTTTTGTAAAACTAGGCATTTTCTTGTCATCCTCTCCAATCTTTAATCCCAAGGGTCATGGGAATTTTGCAAGGACAGCAACATTACTATTGTTTTTGTGGATGTTAATGACAACATGGCTATCAAATAATTTTTAATGCAGAACAGATCATTGTCAGAGCTGTCTCAGGATTATTTGCTAAATTGACTTACAAATGCTTACTAGAGGACCCTCGTACTGTAAATTCTGTACCAGATACTGGAACACACCGTTTATTTCTATACTTAAGATACATACTGAAATATATAATTGAAATTGCAAAAGGTATTCAGTAAACACGTAAAATGCAAAATAAGCTTTTAAAATTACATGAATTTATACATATGTAAATGAACTTATTAAACTATGGGTATCTTTGAACTGAGTTGTTTATAAGCTAGGCATCAATTGAAAGGAATCACTATGGAAAAGTGAATGAGTAAACAAGATTAAACAGCAATTTGAGAGAATTTGCTATATATTTTCAACCAAAAACTTAACATTTTCCAAACTACATAAAGGGTCATGAATAGTGCTTTTTTTGAGGGAGGGGGGGGCAATTGCCCAAACACAGTAGCCAATGGGCAATTTGACTTCATGGCGCTTTCTTGAGAGTTGTCTTATCAAACTTGACAATTGATGACAGTAAGTTAGTCCTGGAGGAAGGAGCCATGTTCTCACAGACTTTCTCAGACTCTTCAGAGACAAAAGGTACAGCTGAGAAAGGAAGGAATGGGAAGTTGATTTGATAAATTAAAATTTGTTAAAAAAACAACTTATCAAACCTTATTCATTCCTGGAAGTAACTCTTGGATCCACTTCATTCATTCACATCTTTATCTTGAAGACTAATTTTTTTTAATTCACCAAAATCAGCAGCTTTCATTACTACCTGTAGTGGTTACAATAGAGCCCTGATGACTGTTTCCAAGCTGCAATCTTCTGTCATCTTTCAACCCACTACTTAAACGTATTCTAAATATACTTTTTACATTTGTCTGAATCTTGTGTTAATACCAAACCCAAAGGAGTCCATCCCCACATTCACAGGCAGTTTATCAGCCCGGATTAGACTACACCAAGGTTTGGACACCAGATCTTGAATTTACACCTAAATACACTAAGGGATGCCTCTCAACCAGCCCTATAAATCAAATCAGTAGGGTGGAATTTCTCTGTGGGTAGAGATATAGATGTACTACAAAGCAATCTCATCCTTGATACCAGGCCCAATGATATCTACATCTAAAAGCTTTGTTAACAAACTACTCAAAAAAAGGCTTGCAAACACCACATATGCTTGAACAAGACATGCTGCCTCTCTGAACCAGTTCAACAAACATCATACCTACCACTTGAACTGAAGGAACTAACTTAGTGTTAAGACTAGTGATGTGCAGAAGATTGTCCATTTTTAGAATATATCACTGACAAGATATCCTCATTCTACCTAGCTAGAGAAATTGTTTAAGATATTTCAGCAAATTTTTTTTTACATATAAAAAGGTAAGTTTTTTATAAGAAATAACTCCTTTCTTATGGTGAAAAAATAGAAATTTCACTTTTTGATCAAATTTATTTGTGAGTATTTATGAAAACTTTAGAAAGATGTACTCTGGAAAAAAAAAAGTGTATTTAAGATTTGTAAACAATGATGTGGTAATTTGTCTAGCAAGTTTTGGAGATTCAATTTTTTAAGCTGTATAAATATTTCCGGCTTGGCTAAATATTCTCACTAATTACATGAAAGATGAAGCTGAAAAAAATGTTCCAGTGAATGGCAGTTGGGAAAAATTAGGTTCTTTCTATGAGCAGAGATGCAAAATATTTATTTGGGAGTAGTTTATATCATATGTTCTAACTTGTTCATCTCTATTACTACTTTTGGATAGTCTTTTAATGTCTAAGTAAAATGAGTCTGCTAAAGGCTAATCAATAGCCTATATGATGCAGCTCTTGTAAGTTAAAAGGCCTTTTGATTGCCCACTTCTGTTATTTCTAAATCTACACTTTCCTTAGATCTATTTTACAATATGTCAAGTTATCCCAGAATGCAGGAGTTTCTTTTTTCATTTGTCACCGCCCCGTAAGGGGCGCGGCGATTTGGCAGTCGTGCTGACGGAACTCAACGCCCCGCTTGGCCCCACCTTAACCTCTCTTCCTTCTTTCAGATAGCCTGTATTTCTCCCCTACTTCGTCGCTTTTCATACAAACTCTCCCTGTGCTTGCGCAGGGGACCCTCCATATTTCTCTAACCGGAGAGGAAGCTTACTCCTCTCCTTCGCTTACGGGTGTAGGGGACTCCCCCTCACCCCCTTCTCTAGAGGTGCTTTCGGGCACCTCCCTTTTTCCAGCGGCAGTCCCCTCTTTTCTTTCCAAGGGGACTGCCAAGAAAGCCAGCAGGCAGCTCATAACCGACCGCTCCCCAGTGAAGCGGCTCGGTAGGGCAAACCCCCTTAGGAGGAAGAGGAAAGCCAGGTTCTTTCGGTCACTTCCCTAAAAAGACCTGCTGACCAGAATACCCAACCTTGCCGGGATTAAGGCCTGTGCCTCCCCACACATGACTGGTGACTCTGCCAACGGGACAGGCGATGTCGTGGGAGGGGATGGCCAACTGGAGGCCCCTCCTTTGATAAGACATGGTTCTTGAGGCAACCCAGCCTCAGACGGTAAGGCCTTCCATGGGGGAGGGGGGGAATCGGGGCTCAGCGCCAAGCACCGAACCCGAATCCGCCCCTATGCAAGGTCCTCCTCAAACGGCTAGGGTTTCCTAGGCAGTACAAGGAGGGGAGGGATCTCCTCCGACCGGTCCATCTGGCCTGGGGGCTCCTGTCGGCGGAGGGGAGAAGCAGGTTCATTCACGACCTCCTCTCTAAAAAAATAAAAATAACAGGAAATAGACGAAGACTAGGGGCTCCTCTTCATCCGCGGGGACGGATGGGTCTGCTGCTACGGTAAGCGACCAAGCCAAGATCGGCACATCCGGCCCCTCTACCCCCCTCCCGGGTGCGGAGCCTCTCATTCAGAGACTACCTGGAGTTTTCGAGCCCGCTGGCTCTAAACACTTCCTAGTTATTCGCTCCACTGATGGCAGCATGTTGGCCAAGGGCAACATGATCCATCAGAGGAGAGCATTAGCTAGTCCAATTTGGTAGAGAGCCGAAGGTGACCCGTTTCTCGGACGGGAGCCTTCTGGCGAATCCCTCCGAGGCGGCCAAGATAAGTGCTCTTCGGACACTTGATGGCACCCCGGTGAGTGCGACGCCGCACTCTACCATGAACTTTGTGAAAGTAGTAGTTTATGCGAGGGAACTCGTTGACTACTCCATAGAGGACATCACCTTAGAGCTGGATAACCATGGGGCGGTCAAGTTCGAACGTGTGATGAGAAAACAGGGAGGGGCCTCAAGATCCACCCACCCCTACATTCTTCGTCACGTTCGACTGTGACAAGCTCCCTGAGTCGGTGCGTGCCGGTTGGTACCGCTACCGCGTCAAGGAATTCGTGCCACTGTCGCGAAGGTGCTATTACTGTCACCGCTTCGGCCATACGAATCGGTCTTGTAGACGTGCAAAGTCGGGGTCACCCGAAGTCTGTGTAAATTGCTCCAAGACGGCACACGATAAGCCTAAATCGTGTGTGGCCAAGTGTGTCAATTGCGGAGAGCCGCACCCCGCCTCTTCGAAGCAATGTGGTGCATATCTCCTTGAGAAAGAAATCCTGGCCGTTCAGGCCCAGGATCGATTCTGACTCCGCGAGGCTAAGGACTTGGTCCTGGCGCGCCCGGCTCTGCCTGGGACGTCTTATGCCTCAATAGTTAGAAAGGTACCTTCTGCTCCTGGCCAATTCAGGCCAACGAGCAGGGTCGTTTCCGCGCCCATTCGGACCCCTTCTGCGGGTTCTACTCAACCCGGGCGCTCCCCTGGTAAAGCTGGCGGCAAAAAGGGTTCACACCCAGCCCTGGCTAAAACCAGGGCTCCCCCAGCGTTTCCCGTAAGGCAAAACGACCACGCGCCTCCTTAAGCTGTCCCCCGAAAGGAGGACGGCAATAAAGGTTGCTTTGGTTCCTTCGCCCACGCCTAGTGATGGGCTGAGTGGCTCGGAGACGCTGGATCCTCGAAAAGAGGGCCCAACCTCGCCCAATAAGTCCTCGAAGGCGACAGGGCCTTCAGCGCATTATCCAACTAACAGTGCCCGGGGTTCTGCATCCAGGAAGCGTACGGCCATTCCCGTGAGGGTCTTCTATTCGAAGAGAGCCCCTGCGTCTCCTCCGAGCTAGGCCTGGAGAGCATATTCCTTCAATGGAATTGTCGTGGACTCCGGGCCAGCTGGTAGGAGCTGCCCAGGCTCGTCTCGTCCCGTTAGCTATTTTTCTGCAGGAGACCATGCTAGGCGCGTGCCACGTACCCGCCCTGCCGGGGTATAAGGGTCTTGCTACCCCACCACCACGAGATGGCCGGGCTGGGGGATGCAAGGTTTACACCCGGCATGATGTCTCCGTTCTTCCTTTCACTTTAGATACCTCCTTTCAGGCAGTGGCTGTGCAGCTTCACCGGGATAGGAAGTATACTATCATTTCTGCTTACATTCCACCGTCATCTGACTTCCGCCGCGTCGTGGCAGGGTTGCCGAGGCCCTTTCTCTTGCTTGGAGATCTGAACGACAGGGATCCTCTCTGGGAGATTACTCAATAAATCCCAGGGGACAGGTCCTTGCCGATCTGATCGAAGAGCTTGAGATGTGTCCTAAATGTGGATGAGTTTACGCATCATTGCCCGAGAACCGCTTCAATTTCTTGCCTTGATCTATCATTGTGATCTTCGGATGCACAGCCTGATTTTGATTGGGGGTGGTCGATGACCTCCATGGTAGTGATCAGTTTGCCATTCAAATATCATTTTCAGGGCAACTTCCGCCTGAGAGCCCACCTCGGTGGTGCTTGGTTTTGGGCGCGGTGGCCTGCATTTCAGGAAATGACTGAATTCTCTATCTCAGTCGATGAGTTTAGGTCGGTAGATGAGGCCGTTGAGTTCTCCGGCAACCTCATCGCCGCGGGCCTGACTTCTATTTCCAGAGCGTCTGGCCGTTTTGCACGCCGATCACTCCCAGGGTGGTCGGCCCTCAAACAGAAGCGTTATGCCTACATGCGTTATAAGCGCAGTCCGAACGATTTCACTGTCGCTGAATTTCGTTGGGCGAGGTTCCCGTATATTTCTAAGCACGCCCGACGCCCTTCTTGGCGGGCATACGTGTCTTCACTTAACGGGAAGAACCCTCTGGCAGAGGTGGGGAGGCGAGTCAAAAGGATTCGGAGCAAGTTCTCGCAGGACTCTCCCTCCCGTTCTCCAGGAGAATGGGACCGCAATCTCGCACCTCGCGTCAATGGCGGAATCCTTCGCGACTGCTATCTCCGCATTCTCTTGCCGGGATTCTGCTCGGCCAGCATTCAATGCACGTCGTGATATCGCGGAAGGCCGCCGGCTGGACTTTACTTCCAGAGGAGGAGAACCCTTCAACGACAGTGAGTTGCGCTCCGCTCTTGCTTAGTGCGCGGACACCGCCCATGGTCCGGACGATGTCCCGTACGCCATGCTTCGACACCTGGGTGAGCCTTTCTGTTAGATTTGTTCAACAGGATCTGGGTGGAGGGTCTCCTCCCAGATTCATGGCGAATCCCTACTGTGCTCGCCTTTCGCAAACCGGGGAGAGATCACTCGACAGCTTGGTTTAGTTCTCGGGCCAATGACGCCACTCTGGAGGGTGCCACATTTGGCTATTTGTCGCCACGCCTCTGCTCCCAAAGCTTGTACAGCGCCGGGAGTATTGCGTTCGACCTTTTTGGAGCACACCTCGTGTCACGCTGGAACCGTGCCAGTGTATACAGATGGCTCCAAGTCCGAAGAGGGGATCGGCTTCCACGCCGTATCCCCTCTGTTTGAAGTCAGCGGGGCGCTTCGCTGCGTGTGTCTTCACGGCCGAGCTGGTGGACTGATAGACTTTTTGGAGGAGGCCGGCCTTCTCCCTTTTATTTAACTAGGTTTTATTGTTTTTTGTTATCGTTTTCTTTCTAGGTCGCACGCTCCTACGTCGGTGGAGGGGAACCTCTCCTGGACGCCGGAGCTTGCTTCCTAATTGTCATCTCTTTTTATAGTCCTTTTCTTTTCAAATTTTTATTTTAAAGTAGCCTAGAACTAGGCTGTTCGATTGCGGCGACTTATGCCTAAGTGGGCAGTCGCCAGATAGCCCCGTAAAAAACAACAACTCCACCCTTTGGTATTTTCAGTTGTTGCACATTTGTAGTGTTGCTTATTTTCTTCGAAAACTTTCAATCAATCTCAATTGGTTATTGAAATTGCCTGCATTTCAGAGTTAAGATACAACTTTGCTTTTTATGTCTTGAGTGTTGTACTGCGGGCACGGGTGATCCATTAATCGTTTGAATTCCACATCAACCAATGAAATAGTTTGATTATAAACTGCAATCATTTCACCAATTTTGTGATGAACTGTAGTGCTCCAGCTATCATTTGTCCCCAAATTTTTTCCTTCAGCAATCTCAAGAAATGTAGGCTGCATGCTTCTCCTTTTCTTGATAAGTTGAAGTTGAATAGCTTGGTACACCCAAGTTTTGTTTCAACATTCTCTTTTCTCTTGAGATACTTTATTGTTCTTTCATTGAAACAAAACCTGACATTTCTTTTCAAGATGATTATATAATAGCTTTGTGCTATATTTGGATTTTTATGATTGCCTCTCGATAAAAAAGTACTTTTAGGAACACAAATAAATGAAAAATTAATTTTAAACATGAGAAGGCATTACAAAATGGGTACTAAATTATATTTGGAAATGAGGAATGAAGTATGCTAAGTTACAAATTCAAATTATGAAAGATTTATGATGTACAATTTTTTGAAAAAATAAATATCTCAATATTTAGCTAAAATAAAATTCATGGTAATTTTTACCTATTAATAATTATGGTATTTACTTTGTAGTTAGAGTAGACTTATTTATTACAAATTGATAATAAAATTTAGGTTTAAGTATGAATGCAGTACCCTTCACTTTTCAAACAAAATTTACTCTACCACTGAAACTCATGCTCACAACTTCTTATGAAACCACTAGCTTCAACTTCATATTTATGTCATAATCCATCTCTTTGGCATTAAATTTAAATCAACCTTACTACCACATCATTTGGAAACCCATTATTTCCTGATTAATCATGTTTAGGGGCACGAAGCTGCCATAATATTCCGGTGAAATCGCAAGCACCCTTGTATCACAGCTGTCACAAAGACTTGTCTATGAAGAAGCCAAATTTCCTGATTATTTCGGTATTAAAAGGTGTGTTCTCCGGTTCGAGATTGCCAATATTGTTCTCGGTTTCATCAATAGTTACGACCCTAGCTACCCCAGTTGCAACCACAATAATAAGGTTTGGTGAGCAAGTATCTCACGAGTTTCTCCCAAGTTTTCACGACGAAAATTTTATCCTTTTTTACTTGTCTTTAAATAAATCTTAAAATGTTATTTGTTGAACATTCGAAGTTAGGATAAGGACTGGCGCTATCCATTTTAAACTAAAATCTTCCCCCATCCCTTCATGCCAATCAGTTTTTCCCCCATACTAAACTGACGCTTCATGAAGTATTACTATTTGCTGAAGCATCTAGAGGTAACAATAATGAAAAATAGCTGGATGGGCCAGGAAGAATGCCCGTAACGTCTTTCTTCGCGTGTCCTAAAAGGCGACTAAACACGGTTAATCCTGTCGCATGAAAGGAGTGGGTATGTGGTGAGGGAAGAGGTAGTGACTGAGCCAAGATAAATATAATTATTCTATTATAAATCCCACCACCATAAAACGCAAGAAAAAAAAAAACTAACCCCAAACATAAATTATTTGTTGCGTGGTAACCAAACTTCATCCATCACTTGGAGTAATCTGCAAATACAAGCTGGTCAAATTTGATTCACGCCCATCCGGGCAGAAAACTAAGAGTATTTAATAATTCAAAATACCTTTTGTTCATTAAATTGAGAAAAATGTGGGAGCAAGATATTGATTTAGCTAAGAAAGAACACAGGAGCGAAGAAAAAGAATAACTAACTAAAAAGTGAAAACCGAGGGCACATTTGGGGAAAAGTTTTGGAGGTGGTTTCAAAAGAAAGGAGTTAATAGGAAGTGAAAAATGAGGGAAGGTGAATAACCTAAATAAAACTCTTAAGGTAAGGATTGTTATAGCAAACCTACGTCTCAGTCCTCAAGGCCAAGAAGTGACAATTCCTAATTCCAGAGAAAAATGGCAACGGTACAACAGTACTAATTTAATTATATCCCTCTGGCGTCTACCTCTAGCTCCCAACCAACGAATCCCTGGATTCAATCTTTGCCGACCAGACTAATCATGAGCCACATTAAGGACGAGTAGCACAAACCTAGACGAGGAAATTACTACTACTACTACCCCCCCCCCCCCCAACATATTACTTCTGGCGAAAACTCTTCTCATACCTGAGTCGCAGTCGGGGGAGGTATTTGAACCGACGTCGAAGTTCTTTTCGTCATTGTTAACATCAATTTGTTTCGCTATTTGGATGGTCTGAAAAGTAAGGGACAAATCAAGTCAAACAAAAATTGTTATGAATTCGCTGCCTCCATAAGAAGAAACAACAGTCAAGAAGTGTGCAGAAAGTTTTCTTGGCTAAAATAATGGCCCAATTAACCCCCCCCCCCCGCTTTTCTGGAAACAAGCGAGAAAACGAGCTGACGAAATTACAGAAAAAATATCATTAAGCCAAGCCAATTAATCCACAGATACAAAGTAACACCATGACAACAATGAATAGATATCTACAAGTCATCTGGTGCCAACCTTCAAAAACTAAATCCGAATACAGTCCAGTGCGAGGAGGCCCTTCCAAGGAAGGCATATGGGCTCCACTAATGATTTCGAAAGGTCGTCTACGTAGAACGTAGGTGATAGCGCTGATGCTCAGGGCACACAGAGTGACACCGAGAAAACTTACCTGTGGGACAGCCTGCTCTATTGGACCTAACCTCGAAGAAATTACGATTGGGATTCGCCCCTGTCCCCAATCGTGTCAAGTACGATACCGTATTGACATGCCTTCTCCATTTTTTTTCTCAATATATGACTGCATTCAAGAAAATATAAAAACTAAAACCAAGGCAAGAAGATAGAAGCACGCTCCGGCGTCGACAGAAGCCCCCCCTCCCTATCCCGGCGCAGGATCCTGCGACCAACACCAAAGACAGTAAAATATAAAATGGAGGAGGCCAGCCTCTTCTAAAAAGTCGGATAGTCAACAAGTCTGTGTACACGAACCCGTTCCGAGTACGAGGGCTAAGCGGGAGCGACCCCGCGAAGATCACCCAGAATGGGACATTCAACAAGAATGTGCCTAACGGTCTGGAAAATAACGCAGTCGTCGCAGTAAGGTGCAGGGGAGCGCTCTATCAAATGGCGGTGCGTTCCGCGAGTGTGTCCAATTCGGAGACGACAGAAAGCAGCCTGAAGCCGTCGCGGGGCAAAGGGCTGCCCTTATTCCTGCCATGTAGTCAGTGTGAGGAAGAGCCAACGAGTCTGGTTGTCCAGTCATTGCTGACTCTTTGGCGCGCTCATTCCACGCAATTCTCACATATTCAGGAACCAAGCAGAACATAATCTCGACATCCACCCGGCTCAGGCAGCTGTGGCGGCACAGTTACAGCGAATCAGGAGGTGTGGAGATTCCAATGCCCCAAGAGTACTCAAGGCGCTTTGAGTCGATAAAGATCACAATCGGAGTGAGAGCTGTTGACAATTGAGGGAGGAGCCGAGCTCTCTGGTAGGGGTGAATAATGCACTGTACACGGCGCAGAGCGAGTGGCATCTCCCCAGCATCAACAAGTAGGCTTTCAATGGGGGACATGCAGAAGGCTTCGAAATCGTTTGAGCGGCGCTTATAGGCATACCGCTTCTATTTGATAGCCTTCTTACACTTGTCCAATCACCAAGAAAAGGGCCAGACGTTCAGGAATAGTAGTTTGGCCCACGGCGATGAGGTTGCCGGGGAAGAACTCAATGACATCATTCACCTACCTAAACTCCTAGAATTGGACAGAGAAATCAGTCATTTCCTGAAATTTGGAATACCCCGCTCGCTCTAAGCACCACCGGGGGGATTTTCAGGCTGCAGCGTCCCATAACATAATAATTGAGTGGGAAATTGGTGACTACGAGGAAGGTCATTGACTACTTCCCACACAAAACAAGGCTGCATCAAGAGAGCACAGGGAAAGATCGAGACATGAAAATGAAACAGCTCTCGGGCATGATGCGTAAACTCATTAACATTTAGGAGACCTATCTTCAGCTCGTCGATCAGGTAGGCAAGGACATGACCCCCGTGATTGTTACAGTTTTCTCGCCACAGAGGATGTCTACCGGACGTGCCGATCTTGGCCTGCTCGATTGCCGAAGCCGTAGCAAACCTGTAGGCCACCGGAGCCCCGCGAAGGGAGATGTAATATATCCAAATATATTATCAATTATAGTTATAGCGTGAACAACACACCATAAATATGCAACGTGTCAGATATAGCAATAAGTATCACGATAATGTGTTAGTAGCGGTTAGTAAATACAGTATAATATATACATCTAGGTTATGAAAGAAGCAGGTAGGATAGAGTTGTGCATATAGTTTTGTCTTAAGTAGGTCGTTGTTTATCTTCAGTGAGTGGGAGACAGGCGCAGACTGACTGGGGCCATATGGCATCGAAAACAAAACTATAGTTAACTGCGACAATAGATCACGTCATTACATGAGAGGAACAAATTGGTCTTCTTTGTTTTATTCCTACCTTTTTCTTTTCTTTTTTGGAGAGGAAGGTGGGGAGTGAACACGCTCCTCTCTATTCTCGGAAGAGGCTCTTAGGCCGGACAGACCGGCCTCAGCAAGATCCTTCACTCCTTGTGAGTTCTCGGGCGTCTGAGCCACCTGAGAAGAAAAGCTTGCACAGGGGCGGATTCAGGTTCGGTGTTTGGCACTGAGCCCGAGTTCGCCCCTATGGAAGGGTCACCCCCGGGATCATGGCCAGCTCAGGGCGCGACCTCCATGAGGCCATCCCCTCCTAAGGTATCACGGATCACATTCGAGTTACCTTCAGTCACTGTCAAGTCTCTGGCCAGCAAACGGACCTCCATCGGAGAGAGGGAGGTAGGCATGCTGGCCCTCTGCAAGATGCATATGCATGCCTGTAAGGAGCATAGCACGATGGGCCCTGCTATCCCTTGCCCCTATCGAGCCGCACCCTCAAAGAGCGGTCGATTTTGGGCCGCCTGCCTGCTGTATTTGCAGTCCTCTGTGATAGGAAAGGGTAAGGGGGGGAAAACCCCGAACCTTTCAAAAAAGGAGAAGCTCCTTCTCCACTGTTTGGAGGGGCCCCTAAGAAAGCACAGGGGAAGGGGCTCCAAAGAAGCCCCTTTGTCGCATGAAAATGGGGCCCCTCCAAACAGTGGAGAAGGAGCTTCTCCATATATATATATATATATATTTCGTATTTTTGTTTCCTGTATATATTTATTTTTTGCTTGTGATCTCTAATTCGCGTTGGCCGAGATCATATATTTAGGTATTGTGATCATTTGGGGTTTACAATTTTTTGTGTGGCATTATTTGCTGTTTTGTTTGTAGAAATAAATTGAAATCATTATTAGGTTGCCCTCTCATTATCCTCTCCTCAAACACATAGGCGGCTTTGTTGGAGCAGCAGGGATTGTGATTGCGGGCACAGGGAACCTGCCGCCAGTTTATGACCTCTCAACGCATTGGGAGGTTAAGAGAATAGTCTTCATAGGATCAGAAAATATAAGAATATGATAATTTACACATTAGAACCTGGGATTACAAAGCTTTTATTTTACCTTTTTGGTCGATTTCAAGCTTAAATCTTCTCCAGAAAGTATCGCCTCGGCACGGAATCGCTGACGTAATGACTTAACCTGTAAAAGACAATAAAACGGCATTTTTTTTAATTAGAGGAGTCATCCAGGCGACTGACTACATGGGGATAGGTCACCGTAAAAGGGACTTAACCTATTAATTACGCTATATTATCCCCAAATCCTCCAACGGCATAAAACCAAACTAAACAAAAAAAATCCACAAAAACACAACGGTAGGAGAAGGTCAGCCTCCCACCGGCGCTCAACACCAAAAGATGGAGGAGGCAAGCACCCTCCAAAAAGTAAACTAAGCCACAATCGGCAGTGCACGAATCTGTTTCGAGTACAAGGAACAAACGGGAGCGAATTTCCTCGTCCCGGTCCCGGAACGATCTTAACTGTTGTGTGAAGATCTCCAAGACTGGGGCATTCAACAAGAATGTGCCTAACTGTCGGGGGCAACGTAGTCGTGGAGGTAAGGTGCAGGGGAGCGCTCCCGCGAGTGTGCCCAATTCGAAGACGACAGAAAGCGAAGTGGGCAGCCGAGGAATTATGGGGTAGGTCAAGGGCAGTGGTTCTTAGTTTTTCAGTCCCGATGCTCCAAAGTTCAACTCCAATTCAACGTGATACCTCTTCTCGAACATCAGTCGTCTACTACCAACTTTTAGCTTTTAATTCTATGGACTCTTTTTTTTTCAATAAGTAAATAAATAAAGCAGTACACATTACATTATTGTACATTTTTACACAACACTATTTGTATTCATTCAGCATGATTTTCTTGGGACTGGGAGCTGCATGGGTTTTGTACTTCTCTTTTTTCGAAGCAACAAAAGCCTCAATTCTAGGGCGCATCCGGCCCACAATGCCATTTTGGATACCCTCAAGAACCGGTTTCGATACCTCCTGGGGGTATTGAGGCACTACTTTAAGAACACCTGGTGTAGGGAAACAGTCACGGCGCAATGGCACGCAACTTTAAGTTCCCATCAGCCGTCAACCATCCTTTTTTCCAGGCAGTCAGGAGGGCTAACCTGATTCCTGCCATGGAGTAAGTGTGAGGGAGAGCGAAATGCTAGGCTGGTCGCCCAATTCTCACGGACTGTTGGGTGCCCGCAATCCCTACATGTCCGGGAACCTAGCACAGAACTTAAGAGGGGATACGGCATAGAAGCCTACCCCCTGTTAGAATTTGGAGCCATCCGGCGTGATACGAAGTGCGCAGCAAGGTGAACAATCAGGCGCTGTGGAAGCAGAGGGGTGGCAGCACCAGGAGCCACAGGCCCGAGAAATACACTGAACTAGAAGGAGTTCCCTAGCACTAAACCCAAAGGGCTTAGGGTATGAAGGCGTCTCTCGGCGGGATAAGCACGGTCATTGGCCGCGGATACAGTGAGAGCCGTTGAGGACTGAGGGAGGCGCCGGGCACGGCGCTGAGCGAGTGACATCCCTCCGGCATCGAGAAGGATGCTCTTAATGGGATACGTGCGGAAGGTACCGGTCGCCAGATGAAGACGGTATGGTGGATCGAGTCCACATACGCTCAGCTGCCGATGCATAAAACTCTCATCCGTAGTCAAGCTTCGAACGAATAAAGGATAGTTAGAAAAGCAAAGCAGTAGCCCTATCAGCACACCAAGTGTTGAAGGTCAAGTAACAAAGATTTTAATTTTTTTAGGAGCACGTCTGGCGACTGCCTACTTGGGCATAACTCGCCGTAATCGCGACAGCCTAGCACTAGGCGATTTTAAAACAATATGCAAAGCAACAAAAACAACGATAATAAAAAAAGGAAAAGGGCAGGAAGCAAGATCCGGCGTCGGGGGGAGGTCTGCCTCCTCCCAGCGCAACAACGTGCGACCTACGAAGGAAACTACAAAAAAAAAACTAGTTAAATAAAGGGGAAAAGGCCAGCCTCCAAAAAGTCATTAAGTCCTCCACAAGTCAATGTTCACGAACTAGTTCCGAGTAGAAGGGATAAGCGGTAGCGACCTCACTCGGTAACGTGTGCGAAGATCGCCCAGACTGGAACATTGAACAAGAATGTGCCGAACAGTCTGGGGGACAACGCAGTCTTCACAGTAGGGCGCTGGTGAGCGCTCCATCAAATGGCGGTGCGTCCAATTTGGAGACGACAGAAAGCAACCTGAAACCATGGGGGGGGGGGTGTCATGGGAACAGTCGCGGCGCAATGGCACGCAACTTAAGGTGTCCCTGGACCGTCTCCTATCTTCTTTGCCAAGGAGCCTGGAGGGGTGCCATGATATCTGCCTTTTAGTCGGTGTGAGGAAGAGCGAAACGCTGGTCCGGTCGCCCAGTCCTCGCGGACTCTTTGGCGTGCTCATTCCCCGCAATTCCAACATGTTCAGGAACCCAGCAGGAGATAATCTCGACATCCGCCGAAACCCAGGGGATGAGGAGATTCCAATGCCCAGAGAGCACTCTGGATTGTGATTTATAGCGACTCACAAAGCGCCCTGTCTCCGAACCGGACACGTCGCGTAATCTCCCGTACCGAGCGGTGTATTGCCACCAGCTGGGCTGTGAAGACAGACGCAGCGGCTGGCAGAGCCCCGCTGACTTCAAACAGAGGAGATACGGCGTGGAAGCCGATCCCCTCTTGGGACTTGGAACCATCCGTATACACTAGCACGGTTCCAGCGTGACACGAGGTGTGCTCGAAAACAAGTAACGAAGAATGTCGATGACGCGGGTACATTAGATCCTAACGCTGCTAATATCGCACTTCCAGGCATTGGTCGAATAAAAGAACAATGAAACCGTGCGAATAACGACTTCTAAGCGAACCTCGTTAAGGAAGAAGTCTGGTTGAGACTGAGCACTACATTGGTGGCAAAAGTACACTATCTTAGTTTTGGCCAAGGAAAACCGAAACTTGTGCTCTACGGCATAACGAGAAGCGATTCAATGCTGGTTAGTTTTGTTTGTTTTTTTTATTTGGGGAGCCGATCTGGCAACTACCTACTAGGGCAAAAGTCGCGGTACTCACGGTAAAGCCCATTAGTAAGCGAGATTAAAAAAACAAAAACCTGACAAGTAATAACAAATAAAGATAAACTAAGCATAGGCTGAAAAGAAAGAGTAGAGGGGCAACAAGAAGGAATCGCGCTCCAGCGTCGGAGGTAGTCCCGCCTCCCCCCGGCGTAGGAGCATGCGACCCACAACAAAGTCATATAAGTGGAGGAGGCTACCTTCGTCCAAAAAGTCGTATAGTCGACGAAAGGTAACGTGTGCGAAGGTCACCCAGACTAGAACATTCAACAAGAATGTGCTGAATAGTCTGGGGGACAACGCAGTCGTCGCAATAAGGCAAGAAGATCGCTCTATCAAATAGCGGTGCGTCCAATTCGGAGAAGAGAGAAAGAAACCTGAATCCGCCGGAGCATTAGGAGGTAGGTCCGTGGGAACAGTCGCGGTGCAATGGCACGTAACTTCAAGGTTCCCTCGACCGTCTTCCATCTTCATTGCCAAGCCGCCAGGAGGGAAGCCCGTATTCCTGCCATAAGGTCAGTGTGAGGAAGAGCGAAACGCTGGTCTGGTCGACCAGTCCTCGAGGATTCTTTGGCACCCTCATTCACCGCAATTCCTACAATTCCAGAAATCCAGCAGAGGATAATCTCGACATCCGCCCGGCTTGCCAAAACCGTGATATCACGGATATCGCGAATCAGAGTTTGCGGAGGTTCCAATGTTCCGAGAACACTCAGGGCGCTTTGTAAGTCGCAACCAGCTCGGCCGTGAACGAGAGCTATACCTAACTCTCGGAGGTTTTTTTTTAAATTTTAGGAGCCCATTTTGTGACTGCCTACTTTGGCACAAGTTGCCGTACTCACGACAGCCTAGTCCTTGGTTACATTAAAATAGTAATATGCGAAACAAAACAATATTAAAAAAAGGAAAAGGGGCAACAAGCAGGAAGCACGCTCATGCGTGGGGGGGAGGCCCTACAAAAACACAACAAAAGAGAGTTAAAGTGGAGGAGGGCGACCTCCTCCCAAAAGTTATAGAGTCCACAAGTCAATGTGCACGAACCAGTCGCGAGTACAAGAGATAAGTGGTAGCAACCCCGCTCATCCCGGTACTGGGACAGGTTTTGTGCGCGAATATCACTGACTGGAACATTCATAAAGAATGTGCACAACCGTCCAGGGTACAACGCAGTCTTCACAATATGGCGCAGGTGAGCGTTCCATCAAATGGCGGTGCGTCCAATTCGGAGACGACAGAAAGCAACCTAAAGCCGTCAAGATTGGGGGGGGGGGGGGTAAGTCCATGGGAACAGTCGCGGCGCAATGGCACGCAACTTTAGGATCCCCTCGACCGTCTCCTATCTACTTTGCCGAGCTGCCCATATTCCTGCCATGTAATCGGTGTGAGGAAAAGTGAAACGCTGGTCTCGTCCCCCAGTACTCGCGGAACATTTGGTGGCCCTCATTCCCTGCAATTCCTTCATGTCCAGGAACCCAGCAGAAGATAATCTCGACATCCGCACGGCTCCCGAAAACCGTGGCGTTTCGGATATAGCGAACCAGGGGATGCTGAGATTCCAATGACTGAGAGAACGCAGTGCACTTTGTGAGTCGCTATCAATCACAATCTGGTCACCGAACCAAGCACGTCGCGTAATCTTCCGTACCGAGCGATGCAACCAGCTCAGTCGTGAAGAAAAACACAGCGCCTGGCAGAGCCCCGCTGACTTCAAACAGAGGGGATACGGCGTGGAAACCGAGCCCCCTCTTGGAACTTGGAGCAATCCGTATACACTGGCACGGTTTCAGCTTGACACAAAGTGTACTCCAAAAAGGCCGACCGCAATACTCCCGGCGCTGTAGAAATTTTGAGAGGAGAGGCGTGGCAACAAATGGTCAAAGGTGGCGTCCTGGGCAGAACCAGGGGCACCACTGGCCCGATAGCTATATCTAGCTCTCGAAGGGCAAGGAAAACCGAAACCTGTGCGCTTCGACATAGCGAGAGACGCGGTTTAATACCTGTTGGAGTCGACGTTCCAGAGTTGGTATCTGGGCCGCCCTAATAGAGATCGAAAGGTCGTCCACGTAGAGTGTAGCGAGAACATCTTCCGGCAGCACCGAGGTGATGCTGTTGAAGCTCAGGGCAGAGTGCGACACTGAGGACACTTCGGTGCGGGACACCCTCTTCTTGATCCATTGGACCGGAGAGGTCTGCACCGATCTCGTAGAAACGCAGATATAAAGATAGGGAGGCGTCCCATCGCATGGTCTCCATGATATCGTAACGCCATGCAGTATCATAGGCATTCTCCAGATCGAAAAACACTGTGGCGTAGTACTGTTTACGAAGGAAGACATCACAGACGGCATTTTCCAGTCGGAGCAGAGCATCCGATGTGGAGTGGAACTTGTGGAAGCCGCACTGTGCAGAAGACAGATGGCCTTCGCTATCCATAAAAAAAGCTAATCTAAGATTTACCAATTTGTCCATCAACTTGCACACGAAGGAAGTTAGAGAGATTAGGCGGAAACCGGTCGGGGTAGAGCGATCTGTCCCCGTTTGCGAAAAGCGAGCACAGTAGCGATTTGGCAGGAATCTGGGAGGATAGCCTCTACCCAGCTCCTGTTGAACAAATCTAACAGAAAGGCCATGCCTCGCTCAACCAGGTGTCGAAGCAAGGCGTACGGGACATCGTCCGGACCATGGGCGGTGTGCGCACATGAAGCAAGAGCGGAACGCAGCTCACTCAGAGTAAACCTGACGTTGAAGGGTTCTCCGCCTCTGGAGGTAAAGTCCAGCCAACGGCCTTCGGCGATATCACGACGTGCATTGAATGCTGGCAGGGTCCGAGATTGAGGTACCAGAACTTGCCCCGAATCCATTTGATTCGCTTCCACACCTCTGCTAGAGGGGTCTTCCCGTTTAGTGAAGACACGTATGCCGGCCAAGAAGAGCGGCGGGCGTGCTTCGAAATATACCGGAACCTCGCCCGACGAAATTCAGCGACAGTGAAATCGTTCGGGCGGCGCTTACAGGGCATCTAGACATAACGCTTCTGTTTGAGGGCCGTCTCACATTCGGGTGACCACCACGGAAGTGGTCAGCGTGCTTAACGGCCAGGCGTTCTAGGAATAGTAGTTAGGCCCACGACAATGAGGTTGCCGCAGAACTCAACGGCCTCATTAACCGACCTAAAATGATAATTGAATGGGAAAGTGAGAGCACAAACATAGATCGAGGCAGACAAATGAAGCGGTTCTCGGGCAGTGATGCGTAAATTAATCCACATTTAGAACACCAATGTCCAGCTCGTAAATCAGGTCGGCAAGAACTTGACCCCGGGGATTAATTGAGTAGTGTACCCAGAAGGGGTGACTAACGTTCAGATCTCCGAGCAAGAGAAAGGGCCTCGGCAACCGTGGCACGACCCGGCGGAAGTCCCCCTTCTATCCAGGTGCAGCTGCACAGCTACTGCCTGAAAAAAGGCATCTAAAGCAAAGAGAAGAATGGAGCCATCATGCCGTGTGTAAATCTGGCATCCTCCTGCATGGCACCAATCCAAGGTGGTGGTGTCACAAAACCCTTATACCCCGGGAGGGTAGGCAGGGGGCACGCGCCCAGCATGGTCGGTCTCTTGCAAAAAGATAGCTAACGAAGAACAGGAGACGAGCCTCCGCAACTCTTCACAGTTGGTCCGGAGTCCGCAGCAATTCCATTGGACTTCTTCGAAGAGAAGACCCTCACGGGAATAGCCGTACGGTTCCTGGAGGCAGAGCTCCGGGCACTGTCTCCTTTGAGGACATATTGGGGGAGGTTGAGCCCGTCATGCGAGTCTTTTCTTGCCTCCTCCTCTAAACCTTAGGTTAGCGGGGCGGTTGCGGAGGCGGGGGTGCATCTTTTGGAGGACCTACCGACTCCGAACCACCCAGCCCACCACTGGGTATGGGCGAAGGAGCCGAAGCTTCTTTAATGCTGTAATGCTTTAGGAAACCCGTAAGATGGCCTCACGACCAACTTCACGAGTACTGCTTCCTGTGAGTCTAGCGGCTCGGTGTAGGCGCGCAGCCGTTTCGCCTTACGGGAAACGGTCACGCTAGGGGAGCCCTGGTTTTAGCCTGAGCTGGGTGTGAACCCTTTGTGCCACCAGCTTTATTAGGGGTACGCCCTGGGTGGTTAGAACCCACAGAAGGGTTCCGAATGGGTGCAGAAACGAGCGTGCTCGTAGGCCTGGAGGGATCAGGAGCAGAGGGTGTCTTTCTTAATATTGAGGCAAAGGATGTACCAGGCAGCGCCGGAGCCGACAGGACAAGTCCTTAGGTTTCCGAAATGAGAGACGATCGTGGCCTGAACGGCCAGGATTTCCTTCTTAACGTGATACGTACAACATTGCTTCGAAGAAGCGGGGTTCGGCTCTCCGAAATTGACACACTTGGCCACAGAGGATTGGGACTTATCGTGTGCGGCCTTGGAGCAACTTACACAGACTTCGGGTAACGCCGAATTTGCACGTCGACAGGAGGAATAGTATGACCGAAGAGGCGACAGTAGTAGCACCTCCGCGGCAGTGGCACGAATGCCTTCACGCGATAGCGATACCAACCGGCACGCACTGACTCAGGGAGCTTGTCACAGTCGAACGTGACGACCGGTTTTCTCATCACACGCACGACCATGACCGCCCCATGGTCGGTCAGCTCTAAGGTGATATCATCTATAGAGTAGTCCAAGATTTCCCTCGCAGAAACCACTCCTTTCAGGAAATTCATGGGAGTGTGGCGTCACACTCGCAGGCGTGCCATCAAGTGTCCGAATGGCACTAATCAATGCCGCCTAAGAGTGATTCGACACATTCGCCAAAAGGTTCCCGTCCGAGAAACGGGTTACCTTCGGCTCTCTACCAATCAAACTAACTAAAGCGACCCTCTGATGGATCATGTTGCCCTTAGCCAACAAGTTGCCATCAGTGAGGCGAATAACGAGGAAGAGTTTGAAGGCATCGGGCTCGAAAAGCCAGGTAGCCTCTGAATGAGGGGCCCCGACGTAATCGAAACTCCGTTCTGAGCAGTTCTGGTCTTCATCTGGGACTCCCCACTCGGGGGAGCAACGGGGCTGGACGTGCCCATCTTGGCTTGGTCACTTACCGATGCGGCAGCAGACCCGGCCGTCTCCGTAACTCCCTCCGAGGGAGAGGAAGGCGGGGAATGAGCCCGCTTCACTCTTGCGCCGGTAGGAGCCCGGTCTCAGCAAGATCCTTCTCTGAATGGACAAGGTCTTGGCTGTCATAGGGGCACCAGCTGTGGAAGGAGATCCCTCCCCTCCTTGTAAGGCCTCGGGGGGAGAGCCTTCTGAGGAGGTCCTTGCACAGGGGCGAACCAAGTCCATCTCAAGGTGGGCTTCCATGTGCCCCCCCCCTCCCCACAATACATCATAGAACCCATTCGAGGTTCTTTTTTTTATCTTCTAATGCCGGCGAACAGGCATCCATCGAGGAAGAGAGGAGGGCAGGTACACTGACCCCCTGGAAACTTGTCACGCCCGCCTGCAGGACATTAAGGGGCACGGGCCTACGGGCCCTTTGCTGCCCTAATGGGGTTGGCCCTATCGAGTCACTCCAAGCGGGAGCGGTCAATTATGGGCCGCCTGCCTGCTTTCTTGGTAGTCCCCTTGGAAAGTAAAGGTGGGGGACTGCCGCTGGAAAAAGTGACAGAAAGGGATGAAGGGGATTCCCTGCACCCCTAGGCAAAGGAGAGTAGTAAGCCTGCTCTCCGGTATAAGAGATTTAGAGGGTCCCCTAAGAGAGCAGGGGGGGGGGGGAAGCTCCATTTTTTCAGTGGAACCGGAATTCAGGGAGGTTGGGCTTGCCATGCGAGTCTTTGCCGCCCTCTGCTTCGGAACCTTTGGCGAGCGGGGATGTCGGAGCGGAAGTTTCATTTGGTGTCGTGCTCCTTTCGTAGGGAGCCTTAGAAGGGCTTGCCTTCTGTGAGTCTAACGATTCAGTGGAGGCGTGCGGCCGTTTCGCCTTGTATGAAACGGTTAGGTGGTGGCGGTTAAAGCTATGCCGGGGTGTGAGCCCATTGAGCCACAATCTCTACCAGGAAGCACTCGGGGTAAGTAGAATCCGTATAAGGGTTCCGAATGGGCGTGGAAGCGACAGTGTTTGTATGCTTGGAGAAGTAAGGAAAAATAGGTACTTTCTTAATTGGAGAGGTGTAGGATGTCCCAGATTGCAACAGGACCATCTTCTTGACCTCTCTGAGATTCAGCCTGCAGCCTGAACAGCTACGAACTCATCGAAACGATATGAGCTACATTGCTTCAAGGAAGCAGGATGCAGCTCGCTGCAATTCACAATTTGGCATTGCATAATACAGATTTATCCTACAATGCCTTTGAGCAGTAGAGTGCGGTGTAACATGCACAGGCGTGGCATCGAATGTCTGAAGAGCACTCATCATGGCCGCCTGGGCAGGGTCGGCCGCATTCACCAAAGGGGTCGCTTCCGAGAAACGGGAGATGTTCTTTACACAGAACCCTAACTAATTGCCTTGCGCTGATAGACCATGTGTCTCGTGGAGAAAATGATCCCATTAGTCCAACGAAGAATCTGGAACCGCTTGAAGCCGGCGGGTAGTCCCAGTGACAGGGCTTCCCAAATTTGCACTCGGACCAGAAGGATGTGCAGCTCCTATGGGTACTGCAGGATCACTATCGATTCGCTTCCATCAGGAGCGATGGACTTTTGGCCTCCTGCGCGCTGTCTTGGTGTCGGGACCCTGTGAAAGGGAAAGAAGGGCGGTCGCTTGTCTATAAGAGTCGTCGTCCGATGGCGAGTCCAAAGAAGGGGATGCGAGGAAGGTAGCCTCAACTGTAGACTAATGCGAGTCTCTGATTGAAGATTGGAGGGCCCCTGAGAAAGCACAGAGGGGTGGGGGCTGCTCCTCTTCAGAGGTGGAGTTACCCGAGGGCAGCTATGAAGATGGCAAAGGCGAAGCTCTTTTGCCGCACATAAATGGTTGGAGGGGAGTCCCTCCACTGGTCAGAGTAGTGTTGTAGTTTTCCTCCCCAACCACACCACCAAGGTTGAGAGGTTTGCTATTGGGAAGGTAATCTTAAATTTTGAGAGCTTGTCAACGCACACAAAAATGAAGAAAGCTGTGACCAATGAGAAAAACGAATGGGGGTTGGTGGACTATATCCCGCGTCCAGCCGCTCCCATCTCATGTTTTTGCACTTTTCAGGTGTTGACCCTGGGTGCGTTAATGAGTGATGTTGGCATCTGTGCAGCGACTCACACAGCCCAGAGGTTGCCAATTGAACTGGTCATTTTCCAAAGGCCCCAGCTCCCAACTGAACAACAGAGGAAGGGCAACAGGGTGGATTTCATTACTAATCGTCTACAGGACGGCCACTCGATGTTTTGGCAGTAAAGTCCGTCCACCACAAGCAGTACAGCATTATGCAGCCGAGAACGGCCGCAGAGAGGTGATCAGCACATTAGACGCAGGGAACTTATTATTGGGGCAAAACCGATTTTCTCATTAATTGCGCCCCAACGCCCACGACCACTCAAGTCCTGGTCTCCTCTGACCTACAGACGTTAAAGAATACTAAGAGTTAACGAGGAGGAAGTACAACTTCCCACGGCCCCGTCAGAGTATTCAAGCCAACCCAGTGACAGGGCTTCTTTAATTTGCACAGGCCGGAAGGACGAGCAGCTTTTCCAGGTGCCAAGTGTAACAGGCTACACAAAGTACCCCCCTGCAGGGACAGGCCATGTAAAACGCTTTGGGTTTTTTAAATCTTTTTAAGCGACATCGGTCTTGTTACAGAGGAGAAATAGAAAGGGAAAGATTAAAAATGGAAACGATTAGGTGACATTTGCAAAAAAAGAAATGAAGGGCAAAAGAGCAAGTGAACATCAGAGATAGCAAATAGCGCTTGCTTCAATTTACCTTTTTATGGTCTTCTTTGAGGCGCTCCATGGCAGACTCCTGAGCCGAAATGATGGAAAGCTTGACTGAGGAAGGCAACTTCAAGAAAGGTTTCTGGTAGCTGCACAAAGGAAGCTGAAAAGAAAGGTCAGGTTAAAGTGACACAGGAAATGATACCAATTCGAAAATTCATGAGTAGGAAATCGGTAAGAAGGATAAAAACTTGTCTCATTCAACAGGAGTAAATTTACTGAGGAAAAGGCGATGGGGATTGCGAAAATGAAATCTGAAAATTCCTATGATAGTAAAGCTCCAACTCAAAGCACTTGGAGTGGAAGGAGCAGGCACTCAAGTACCAATTTGTATTAGGAGCAATACTTCATCTGTACCCTACTTTTCCCCAATGTGAAGTGGGCACGGAACAACGCTAATAAGAACTACCTTTCCTTCTCCACTGCATAGAGGATGTAGCCACGCTTTATAGTTTCTTCAAGCATCTGTGACCGATTGACTAAAAGTAAACAACTAATCAACGAGGCAGAACATTGGTATTAGGAATAATGAGTAGAAAGAGCATAAAACTTTCCTAGACTTGGGTCGGCACGCATCAATGCCGCAAGTCCCCTTTATGCTAGCATTTTTTTCTTTTCACCCAACCAAATCAACCTAAAATTAAAGCGTACATTAATGCAGTTTGAAACTTTTAAGGATAAATATACCCAACCCAAAATCACATGGGTACAATACTCAGTGTGAATTCGGTGATACAGAGTTAAGAGATAAGCACTGGATAGCAAAGCCCCAAATCTGAATCATCACACAACCATTAATATATTAGAGCAGGGGTCTTCAAACCGCGGCCACTTGTCAAAATTAATATTGCGTGCGGCCCGCCAGAACATTTCCTGGATCATCGGTGCGGTCCTCCACCACTAAAAACGGGTGGTGAAACATGGTTTTTCTAGAGCTTGTTTTAGGATAGGTTAAGTTATGGTTAAGGTAGGTTAATGGGTTAGTTCAGGTGTCTCATTAATAAATTATTTGAAATTTTTTGTTCTGGATATGTTTTAAGTTTTTTTTTTATTGGTGCAGCCCTCGGGGCCCTCTCGGATTTGCCCATTCGACCCGCGGTACTATGCGGGTTGGGGATCCCTGCACCAGAACTGGTTGGAGTGGTTTCACCATTCAAAAAAAAGAATACGATTGGAGGGACTAATCCCACCGAACTCGCGTATTTACAACCGATTCCCCGGCTAAAGATCGCTGGTCTCACCTCATTGAAGAATGGATGTGTGAGGAGGGCGGAAGCTGTAGGGAGGCCATTCCTGCACGCCTCGGTGCTTAAGATACTTTCCAACACCGACCCTGCACAGGAAATTATAATCATTAATTAGTACACTGGAGACTAATCTAATCCAAAGAGGGAAAGATTATTTTCTAAAGTGAAAATCAACGAGGATATCTCCTTCAAAAAGTAAAGAGAAAGTGAAAATGTGTGGAGGATATAAGTATAGCCCCAGATTCTCCAGTGGGGATGGGACTGGGGGAGAACGTCAGCCTACAGATGTCAACTACGCCCGATTACCCATGTGGGAAGAGTAATAACTAGTAAGGGATAAAATATCAGGGATGGAGAGTGACAAGAACTAGTATATAAGAACTAAAATGGGGGGCAGTGAGATGACTATTATAAACCCAACTAAGCAATTTGCTAGAAAAAATGAAGAGTCCAAAATGATCCGAACGACAGTCAAAACAAATTTCTATTGGAATATAATTATTAAATAAGTGGAAAACCTTTGTAGAAGTAATAGGTAATTATTATTTAGTGTGGGTCTTTATTCTCAATGATGCTTTGACATCTTGTGCGGCATAAACAAACTAACTGTTGACACAATTGCACAGCAACCCTGCTCTATTTATCTTGAAAAATTTCCCAGAGTTCTTGAACCGTTTTCACATTCCTCGCTTTAGAGCTCTCTTCGAGTGTATTCCAAATCTTTTCAATGGGAGCGAGGTCCGGACACTGTGGAGGCCAGTTCATTACCGTGATGGTTAGGCACGAAATCTGCAGGTTGGGTGGGCTTCGGAGGCTAGCAGATGGAGCAAAGTATGCTGTTGCAATAATTCCTTACACTTGTGCATTCACTGTGCCCCGTAAGCGCACGTGGGCCAGTGCCCTGTACCAAAATCACAACCCAGACCATGACATTTCCTTTGCTAAACTTCACTCTTTTTGGCGCAATTGACAGACATCTTTCGCATGTTCTGAGATGAACGAACTTCCTGCCATCGGATCCTCATAAATTGAACCTAGATTCGTCACTGAAGTGGACTTGGCTCTATAGGTAATCCGTCCATGTAACGTGTTTTGTGACAAAGGCAAGATAAACCTTCTTGTTCTTCAGACTGAGCCTAGGCTTGACAGTGGCTCTGCGAGCGTGAAGATTGTCTTCTTCCAGCTGACGTGACACATTCTGCCTGGAGGGATTGATGGCTAAAATCTTACTAATTATCTCGAAAAACTAGTGCAGCAGTCTTGAGACGGACCTTCACAATTTGGGTAATGGATTAGTCTTCCCTTTATGTCTTCGTTGGTTTATTTGTTGATTTATCAACCTTACATAAACCTGTTTTGTCATACGCAAACATAATATTATAGACAACACTTTTGGAACACTTTGCGTCTCTGCACTGGATCCAATTGCTATGCAAAAAATGTCAGTTCTCTCTACAAGAAACCTAATGGTTTGGATGATTTTGGACACTTAAACTTTTCTAGTAGATAATTTTCATTCTATTCATCCAAATTTGCACCAAGTTTGGAAACCTTGTATTTTCTTTGGTGATAGAAACACAGAAATTCTCAACTTTTTGAACAGTACTCTACATATGAGAGGGGAGGGGGGTGGGCTAGCTTTCAAATTCAGGGCAATCCGGCATAGCAAGAGATGCGTTTCAGAGCAAGATATAGTTAACGCTCATGTAAGCATCTGGGCCACACTAAAAGAGATCGAAACATCAATGTAGAGTAACGAGAACATCTGCCGGTAGCACCGAGGTGATGCCGTATGTGCTCAATGTAAAAAGAGACAAAGATAATTATATGGGTGACACCCTCTTCCTCTCCTATTGGAACGGAGAAAGCTCCCCCCCACCCGAATGCGAAATCGACGATCATGCAGGAACTCAGACAAAATATTGGGAGGCATCCCATCGCCCCCATACCAAAAAGGGTTTCCTGGAGGATGTTTCGCTACGTGGTTTCATAGGGAAAGTGATCGCTACCATAGAGGTCATCGACCACCTGGACAGGTCAAGGTAGGAAAATGAAGAGGTTCTAGCAGTGATGTGCGAATTCATCCACAATTAGGATTTTTTTTTTTTTATCACACCCATCTAGCGACTGCTACCAAAGGCATACAACGCCGTAATTTATTTTCTAGCCCAATACTAGGCTATTTAGTGCCGTCCTCCTTTCTGGGGAAAGCTTCAGGGGGCTGGCATCTTTTGAGCCTAACACGGTGAGCCCTGAGTTTTGCCGAGGTTGGATGTGACCCCTTTGTGCCGCCAGCAGTAGTAGGAGAGAGCACGCGGTAGTAGAACGCGCAGAAACGACCATGCTATTAGGCCTGGAGAGGACAGGAGCAGAGGGTGCCTTTTTAAAAATTGAGACATATGACGTCTCAGGCAGGCAGTGCTGGGCGCGCGTCAGGATACAGTACTTAACTTTGCAAAATGAAAGATAATCCGAAGCCTGAACAGCCATGGTTTCCTACTCCAATAGATACGCACCATATTGCTTCGAAGAAGATGGGTGCGGCTCTCCGCAATTGACACACTTGGCCCTACATGATTACGACTTATCATGTATGGCCTTGGAGCAGACGATAGAAAGCAACCTGAAGCCATCGCGAGTGTTGATGGGAACAGTCGCGGCGCAATGGCATGCAACTTTAGGTTCCCCTCGACCGTCTCCTATCTTCTTTGCCAAGGAGCCCGGAGGGGTGCCCTGATATCTGCCATTTAGTCGATGTAAGGAAGAGCGAAAGGCTCATCTGGTCGCCCAGTCCTTACGGAGTCTTTGGTGCCCTCGTCGTCAGGCTCACTTCCCGCAATTCCTATATGTCCAGGAACCCAGCAGAAGATAATCTTAACTTCCGCCCGTCTCGTGGCAACTGTGGTGTCATGCGCGAACCTGTGGGTATGGAGATTCCAATGCTTAGAGAGCGGTCAGGGCAGTTTGTGAGTCGTAATGTTCATAATCCAGTCTCAGAACCGGGCACGACGCGTTATCTACCATAATAAGCGGTGCATTGTAACCAGCTCAGCCCTCAAGATGGACGGAGCGCTTGGTAGAGACTAGCTAACTTCAAACAGGAGAAATGTCGTGGTAGCAGACCCTTTCCTGGGATTTGGAGCCACCCATGAACACTGGCACGGATCCAACATGACCCACAGTATACTCCAAAAAGGTCGAACGCAATAGCTCCGGCGCTGTGGAAGCGCCGTACGAGCAGAGGCGTGGCGATAATAGTCAAAGGTGGTACCCTCCAAGGTGGCGTAGTAGGCAGAACCAGAGGCGACTCTGGCTCGCGAGCTACACCGGGCTATCGAGGGAGTTTCCTAGCCCTAAACCTAAAGGGCTAGACTATGTCGGAGAGGGTGGGCTCGCGAGTACAAGCGCATAATGAAATGTGTAAGATGCAGAGCGAGTGGCATCTTCCCGGCATCGACAAACAAGTATCCTCTCAATGGGGGGCATGCGGAAGGCATTGCGCACCAGCCGGATACTATGTAATGTGGTGGATCGAGCCCACCTTCTACAATATACGGTCGGCTGGGGATGTGTAAGACTGGCATCCGTAGACAAACTTCGAATGAACAAAGGATAGGTAGAAAAGTAAAGCAGTAACCCTATCAGCACCACAAGTGATGAATGAACAATGTTCATGGCGCGGGTACAAGAGATTAAGACCGAGAATATGAGCCATGCAAGTGAGGTGTCAGTTGAAAACAGGACCAAGGAAACAATACAAATCAACCACTTTCAGCTGAACCAATTTAGGAAAAAGTCCAGGTCTGGATGGAGCTGTGAATTGCAGAAGTGCACCACTTTAGTCTAGCCAAGGGAAATCGAAACCTGCGCGCTTCGGCATAGGGAGAGAGAGAGAGTTAATGCGTTGTAGTCGACGCTTCAGAGTTAGCATCAGGGTCGCAAGTGAATCTTGCGGAAGCTACACTCTTCAGAAGACAGAATGCCTACGCATTCAACAAGGAAAATGGCTAATCTAAGATTTACTAATTTCTCCATCAACCTGTACCGTTATAAGTTTAGAGATTAGGCGAAAAGTAGCCATTCGTCAGTAGTTTGGGAGGATACCCTCTATCCAGATCTGGTTGAACAAATCTAACCGAAAGGGCATGTCTCACTCACCCAGGTGTCGAAGGATGGAATACGGGACATCTTCCAAACAGAAGCGTCCGCGCATGAAGCGAGAGCAGAGAGCAATTCACTGATGTGAACCTGTCATTGAAGGGTTCTCCGTCTCTGGAGGGCTTTAGCGACATCATGAGGTAGATTGAATGCTATCCGAGTAGTATCCCGGTTGGAGAATGCGGAGAAAGAGGTGGCGAAGGACTCTACCACAATTCCAGTCCTGTTCTCCTGAACGGGAGAGGAGTCCTGTGAGGACTTACCCCAAATCCTTTCGACTCGCTTCCACACCTCAAGTGTGGTGTTCCCTTTAGCTGAAAACATGTATATCCGCCAGGAAGAGGGACGGGCATGCTTCGAAATATACCGCAACCTAGCCCTAGCCCGACGAAATTCAGCGACAGTGAAATCGTTCGGGCGGCGCTTATAACGCATGTACGCTTCTGCTTGAGGGCCATCTCACACTGGTCGGAGTGCAAAACGGCCAGACCTTCTAGGAATAGTAGTTAGGCCCGCGGCGATACGGTTGCCGGAGAACTCAACGGCCTAATCTACCGACCTAAACTCCTCGACTGAGATAGAGAATTCAGTCATTTCCTGAAATACAGGCCACTGCGCCCGCACCAAGCACCACCGGAGCGGGATCTCGGGCGGCAGCGGCGCAGAAAATATTTTAATGGGAGAGTGATCACAACCATGAAGGTCATTGACCACTCCTTACTCAAAATCAGGCTATGCATCCGGAAAGCACAAAGATAGATCAAGGCAGGAAAATGAAGCATGCCGTGGTATGACATTATATTAAATCAATACCATATTATATCTATGGGGGAGGGACAAATAACTTAACGGCGAGTCGACAAAGCGACGGAACACCAAAAGTTTCGAAGGGCGGAGGGCGAGATAAGAGTGCAACGAGGTCAGGTATAATATGGGCAATGGCAACGCTCAAGATTACTTAAAGAGGCATGTACAAAAATATAATTTTATTTAGATAAAAATAATGAGAGAATGGAAGGGCAAAATTACATCAGATGAACGAGAGGGGGGGGGGGGAGGGGTCGTAGTTATGAAACAGACTATGAAGTTAAAATTTAAGGTATTACAGGAGACTATTCAAATGGAGGGAATTAACTCAAATAGGTTACTGAAGGGGAAGAGGGGTTGGCTTACGGAGGATTCCGGGTGAGACGTCAAGGTAAGGCTTCACGGATGTCTTCTGCACGTGAGGCGAAGCCGCTCGAAGCTTCTGAGCGGGATGTTAAAGTGATGACGGTTCTCCAAAAAAGGGGGAGGGGGCGGTAACGGCCGGTCCAGGGAAGAGTATTTCGGACACCCGAAAACGAGGGGCGAATGAGGAGGGCTTCAACAGGAGTTGATGAGTGAAGTCGGAAAAATCACTCGGTAGCGATCGTTAAAGGAAATTACCTCACTGGCTGGGGCTAATTCCAATACACAAATAGTTCAGCTGTCACTTTGCTTTGTTGTTAGCACCTGACTTGGAACTAGGGGGAATCTTCTTGGGTCCGGGCGAGACTTCTCAACTCTGTGTGTCTCATGGGAAACGAGCAATATATATATATCTGAGGCTCTCCCCGCAAGGGAGGGAGGTTAGCAGGAAACAGCTCTACTCTCGAATGGCCTAGAATCTTGCCGAGGCTATTCTAACCCGTGTAAAGGTGAATCGTGGTGGACGCGGTTCGAGGCTACCGCTTGTGGAAGGATGGGTTAGGCTTACCAATTTAAGCCAAACAGAACCTTCTATAGCGCAAGGAAGTTCCGTGCTGGACAAGAAATTCCACGTGGAATTCCCTCACAAAGCAGTTCTCGGGAGGTGATGCATAAATTCATCCACATTTAGGACACCCATCTCAAGCTCGTCGGTCAGGTCGGAAAGGACTGGACCCCGGGGATTAATAGAGTAGTCTCCCAAGAGGAGGTGTCTACCGATTAGATCCCCGAGCAAGAGAAAGGGCCTCGGCAACCGTGCCACGACGCGGCGGAAGTTCCCTGCGTCGAAGTCGGCTGACGGTGGAATGTACGCGGAAATAACAGTATACCTCCTATCAAGGTGCAGCTGCACAGCTACTGCCTGAAAGGAGGTATCTAAAGCGAAGAGAACAACGGAGAAATTATGCCGGGTGTAAATCGCACATCTTCCCGCCCGGCCCCCATCCCGTGGTGGTGGGGTCACAAAACCCTTATACGCTGGGAGGGTAAGCAGGTGGCATGCGCGCAGCATGCTCTCCTGCAAAAAGATAGCTAACGGGGAACGGGACGAGACGAACCTCCACAACTCCTCCCAGTTGGCCCGGAGTCCACGGTAATTCCATTGAAGAAATATGCCCTCCAGGCCTAGCTCGGAGGAGATGCGAAGGCCCTCTTTGAAGAGATGACCCTGACGGGAATGGCCGTATACTTCCCGGAGGCAAAACTTCGGGCGCTGTCGCCTTCGAAAACTTATTGGGGGAGGTTGGGCTAGCCATGCGAGTCTTTTCCTCCCTCCGCCTCAAAACCTTAAGCGGGCGGGGGGCCCTCTGTAAGAGGATCCACGGTCTCCACGTGGGCGAAGGAGACGAAGCTCCTTTAGTGCTGTCCTCCTTTCGGGAGGCATCTTTAGGAACCCCGGAAGATGGCCTTGCCACCAACTTCAGGAAAGGAAGGCCTGTTTTTAGCCGGGACTGGGTGTGGACCCTTTGTGCCGCCAGCTTTACCAGGAGAGCGCCCGGGGTGGGTAGAATCCGCAAAGGGTTCCGAATGGTCGCGCAAACGACCGTACTCGTAGGCCTGGAGAGGGGGGGGGGGCGGCAGGAGCAGAAGGTGTCTTTTTTAACATTGAGGCATAAAACGTCCCGGGCAGCACCGGGCGCAAGTCATTAACCTCGCGAAATGAGACGATCTTGAGCTTGAACGGCCACAATTTCCTTCTCAAGGAGATATGCACCACATTGCTTCGAAGAAGCGGGGTGCGGCTCTTCGCAATAGACACACTTGGCAACATACGATTTGGACTTATCGTAACTTACACAAGTTTCGGGTAACTCCCGACTTTGCACGTCGACAGCAGCGATTAGTATGGCCGAAGCGGTGGCAGTAATAGCACCTCCGCGGCAGTAGCACAAATGCCTTCACGCGGTAGCGATACTAACCGGCACGCACCGACTCAGGGAGCTTGTTAGTCGAACGTGACGAAGAGTGTAGGGGTGGGGCTCGAGGCCCATCCCTGTTTTCTCCTCACACGTTCGACCTTGACCACCCCATGGTCGGCCAGCTCTAAGGTGATGTCGTCTATGTAGTAGTCCAAGAGTTCCCTGGCATAAACTACTACTTTCACGAAGTTCATGACAGAGTGCGGCGTCACACTCACGGGTATGCCATCGAGTGTCCGAAGGGAACTAGTCATGGCCACCTAAGAGGGATTCAACACATTCGCCAAAAGGCTTCCATCCGAGAAACGGGTCACCTTCGGCTCTCTACCAATCACACTAGCTAAAGCTTTCCTCTGATGGATCATGTTGCTCTTAGCCAACATGCTGCCATCAGTGGAGCGAACAACCAGGCGGCGTTTGAAGCCAGCGGGCTCGAAAACGCAGGGTAGTCTCTGTAGGAGAGGCCCGAAGTAATCGAGGCTCCGCTCTGCGCATTTGTCGTTGTACTTGTACTTTTGGTCTTAGTCAGGGACTCTGCACCCGGGGGGGAGGGGGGGCAGCGGGGCCGAACGTGCCGATATTGACTTGGTCGCTTACCGAAGTAGCAGATCCATCCGTCCCCGCGGATGCAGAGAAGCCCCGAGTCTTTATCGTCTTTATTTTGTTTTTCTTTTTAGGAGAGGAGAGCGGGGAATGAACCCGCTTCTCCCATCCGCCGGCAGGAGCCTCCCAAGCCAAATGGACCGGTCTCAGCAAGGTCGTTCTCCGAGATGGAGAAGGTTCTGGCGGTCGCAGCGGCACCGACCGGAGGAGGAGATCCCCCCCCCCACCACACCTCTTGTACTGCTTTGGAGACCTGAGCCGTTTGAGGAGGATCTTGCATAGGGACGGACTCGAGTTCGGTGCTTGGCGCCGAGCCCGGATTTGCCCCCATGGAAGGCCCTACCGTCTGAGGCTGGATTGTCTCAATGACCATGTCTATCTTGGGGGGGGGGGGGCTCCATTTGGCCATCCCACCTCCAGGACATCACAGGCCCCATTGGTAGCGGTCTCACGAGTCGAGTATGGGGAGGCACAGGCCTTGACCCCGACTAGGTTTAATATTAGAGCCAGCGGGTCTTTTGAAGGAAGCGACCGATGGGCCCTGTCTTCCCTCTCCCACCTAAGGGGGATGTTGCCCTACCGCGCCGGTTCAATGGGGAGCAGTCAGTTATGGGCTACCTGCTGGCTTTCTTGATAGTTCCCTTGGAAAGTAGAGGGAGGCACCGAGGACACCTCCAGACAAGGGGGTGAAGGGGAGTCCCCTACACCCATAGGCAAAGGAGAGGAGTAAGCCTCCTCTCCAGTCAAAGAATTTTGGAGGTTCCCCTGTGAAAGCACAGTGGGGGAGGGGCTGACCTCCATTTTTTTCAGTGGAGCTTCCCTAAGGCAGCTCCGTCGATGGAGAGGGAAAAAGGGGAAGGGTTTTTAAAAAAAAATTTCATCATCGGGCATGGGGACCCTATTCTTTTCATGGGACGCAGACGCTAATCACCCCTCGCAGTGTCCCGTTCTGCGAGGGGTGCGTACAGGGCTGGCAGAGCCAGGTGCCGCCATTTTAGGTCACCCCTCCCGCCTGGTGACTTGGCAGCCCTTCAGGATGGCAGCTCCACCTTAGGCATCGCGTCAAAAGATAGATAGTGAAGTGAGAAGGAAAAGAGATGTGAGGAAGGTATAGGTAGGGATGAAACAGGTTGTTAAAAACCCACCATCCCAACCAGAGCTCATGGGTTAGGGAACATTGTCGCCTCCAACCTTAGCCCCAATCTGGGATAGTTGGCTGAGAAGAAGGTCAGCATCTACCCTGTGAAAATTGAGGCCAACCAGACAAAGTTGTGGGAGAGGTTGTATGGAAAGTGAGGAAGTAGGAAAGAAACACAGGCTGACTGAAGGAAGAAGAGGCTAAGCTGGAGCAGGACGGTGAGACTGAGTACCGTCAGCATAGCAGCCGTATTTTTTCGTGCTGAACTTACAGTCCGAGAGGTAGGATTTCCACCACGTTTATCAGGAATAGGAGTAGCTGTTGCAGTTTTTTTGTTTATGGCACTTCTATCACAACGTTCTGTAATTCCATGAATGTTTCAGAATGCAAAAGCACAGATGACAACCAAAATATTTTGGCAAACACATGGTACACATAGTTTTGTTTTCTTCTAGATATAATGGCATCAGTTCGTTTCCTTTTTATTTCAGTAATATTTATAGTTTTGTAAATAGGAAGTTTGCATATTATAGACTCCTAGTTCCCCCAAATTTGGAAATATTTCATTAAACATTACCTGCTAATTTTTCATAGCATCCATCCTTGCAAGGAGAACCTACAGTACGGGCAGGAACAGTCTTATGACTTCCACCCACGCTTTCATATTCCTTAGTTTTTTTATTTCTTTCTTTTCCACTCACTATAATTTTGGCACACTTCTTTGCGGATTTCTTTTCATCTTCACTCATTATGGGTTAAAACGCTTGCAAATTACAATATTTAACAAGAGAAAATGCTTGAAAACTGGTTAACACAACTTCAAAATGAGTGTAGCAACACTGCCTTGTTTTGGTGCTAGATGGCAAATTTAACGGGCTCTTCTGATTGGTGCTGGTAATCAGCAGTCTTGTTAAAAGAGCTCTGATTGGAGCTTTAAGTTACGTGATGGATATACGCTGTTTTAGTTCCTGAGTTTGAATGTCCTACATAGCGTTTGAATTTCAACCATTAATAAAAGAGCAATAAAAGTGACTTTAGCTTGCTTTTTTACGAATATCCTTTGGTCAAAACGAAAGAATGTGATTAGCTGATTTAAAATATGAAAACAAAAAGGAACTTTTGGCGCTTCCGTGGTTTTAGTACGCGACCCTTCAATTGGCCTTGGTTGTGAGCTAGGATGAAACTTGACAACTCTACAACTTTATCCTTGCACTTTAAACGATACAGGATGGGACTGACATAACCACCTCATTAAGTGCACTGCAACTGGTGAAGAGTCGGCCACTTAGTACACCTAACATCTCGTAACTCCAACAGCCATAGATCAGGCTTCCGGCCCTCGCAGCGGCTAGGGACCACACAGTATAATCCATTACTGGATTAGCTTGGAATATGACGATGGAAATGCATCCAGCCACCAGAATCTCTCAGGGTAGTGAGAGGAAATGCTGGGAAGTGTAGAGTCGGGCAGGTAATAAAGAAGACTAGGGATAGGCGTGTCCACTAAGATGTTGGGTGGGTAATCCCTATCAATTACCTTACCCCAGTACTGGGGCTGGGAGGGAGTGCATTTACTCCAGGTTTCAGTTGTAACCTATGATGCAGATTCACATCCATCTCTAGGGTAGATGTTACCCAAACCCCGACTTACTACAGAGGGGAGACGACTCTTGCAGAAACTCGTCACAGGTCTCCGCCAGCAGGGGATTGTGGAAGACCATCTCGTAGAGGAGGTGGCCGAATGCATATATGTCGGCGGCCTGAGGAGAGCTGATTCGCCTGACCTTCACCATGAAGCTCCGAAGGGGGTGGGGAAGACCCATCACAGAGTTCTCTAGGTCGATTAGTTGACAAGAGTTGTTCTCAATCACCACATTACCCGTATGCAGACACCCTAGGGAAAGGGAAAGGAGCAGGGTGAAGGCATCTCCAAGGAGGCTCTAAAAAGGCAGAATCCAATGAGTGTTGAGTCGGGAAAGGAAGAGAACAGACAAAATAGAAAAAAATGAAGATGCAAAAGAGTGGAAAAATAAAAAATGCAATAGTAAATCTTAACAGACTACTGGGGATGTGACAACATACATGAAATCTTCAACTTAAAGGGCATTTCCATAGTGGGGTTGGCATGCATCAATGCCATAAACTACCCTTCCTCCTTCTATGGGGTATTAAGCACAAAGCCATCAATCCTTTTGTTCAAACCTAATGGCCTTTCAAAGTGAGGGGTAGGGGGTATATATGCTATAGCATGTCATCCAGTCAGGGTTCATCTTTGGTCAGAAGGTTCCAAGCCTGGACACAATATCATCCACTTGCTCCTTAGTCACCCCTAACAACCTCATTCATAGCATAATTATCTCTATCCTTCACATACCGAGCATCCTTATCAAATTGCTCATTTGCACTGCTATCACTCACGCTCTTTCTGTCTCCTTCCATAGCAGTCTCACTTGCTGTAGTGATATTTGTAACTACATATCTCTCTTATCCCAGAAATTATAATTTGAGCCTTAAGAAGTCACTTGCATCATTTAAATCTGTAAAATACAGCACCTACTCTCCTTGAAGGTAAAATGCCTATCTTTAATACCAAAGTCATTATTGTCATATCTAACCTTCTCTTTACAGGATGTATTCTGCATCTTGCCTTGTTGTAATTTATATTTTATTTCCTTCTCTTTCCATTCAATTAAAGCAAAATGTTGCATAGAGTTTCCTTAACCTTCCAACAGTCGCAACACACCAATATACAAATGATGGCACTAGTATACTCTCGTGCAGCTTTCTGGAACATTCCACTTTCAAAACTTTAGCATTCAATAATGCTCTAATTACCCCCGAGATTTTCCTGCCATTTACAAACTTGTGATCGTAATCTTCTTCATCTGTAATACTATCCATCATTCATGATACATCCTTGATACTTAGAACTTAATACATAAAGTAACACAACAGACTAATATCACACCCTATCTCATCTTCACTCCCAAATATCGTTAGTTTACTCGTTTCTACATCTACTTCTAATCCCCTCATCACAAAACAACCTGTGAAAGGCTTTGATCAATATTTAACATAGAACCCATCCCTCATCAATCTCATACCTGTCCCTCATTTCCATTCATACTTCTCTCAGTACTCCACTCATGAAAATACTAAGCAGACATGCTGACATGGCAAATTTTGCCTCCTCCCACCCTTCATGTATGTCAAACCACTCACTCGAGCCATCTTTCACCCAGCATACGTTATCAATGCAACCAACTTCACCAGAAATGACTTTCTTCACACTAATACAACAAATACACAAGGGAAATATGATTAACAATCACACAGGTACCATACCCAATAACGAGAGCCCCCGCGCAACAACTCATAAGCACAATGCCATCACAAAATGCAACAAAATTTCCTCCTTTAAACACTACATGCAACAGCCTTATTAAACACAACTCCAAGAGTAGTCACAAATCAACCATACATACCAATAGAACAATAATAAACTTTGTTGTTTTTAGCACCCTGGGAACAGATGGAATCTTTGCTCCCTTCAGCCTGTGCTGTAGGCCCTGCCAAGAAAACTGCAATTAAGTGGGGCCGCGCTTTCTGGTAACTCCTGAGGGACCAGGTTAGAGGGGGGAAGGCAGGTGAATGCTGTTGGAATTTTATAGTACATCCCCCCCTTTCTGCTAGCAATCAATGCAACAGCTTGGAAGTTGAAGTTGTATTGCAACTTAACCTCAAGTGGAATACATCCAAGTGGGGTGGTTCCACCCACTACATGATTTCATCCAGGTTGGGTGGTTGTGTCATATTCACTTAGGAATGACTGACCCCTCTTGCCCTACAGGGAGGCTGGAGTTAAAAAAACAACAACAAAAGAGCAGGCGAAATAGTAAGTAAAAAAAATCAAGTGACAAATGGTCGAGCAGGCCCCTTTACAGAAACCCTTGTTTAACAGAACTTTTTCTATCGCACATGTAAACTTATTGAAAGATAAAAAAAGTTGCGTAAAAAAACTGTTGCAAAACTTGGTACCTATATATCCAGTAGTTTACCACTCACTATGTGGTGGAGCGAATGTGAGTGTGTGTATAAGGGGCCATTCTCCCACCCTTTTTCCCAATACACTCGCCCTCCTTCTGTAAGAAGGAGTGTGTGAGTGGGAATGGGTTTTTTATTATATTTTCTTTTGTATATATATGTATTTGATTTCATGTATTAAAATTGTTTTTTTCTTTCTCAGATATTACTTTGTATTAAGTAAATTTAACGAAATATTACTTTGCTGTAAGTAAATTTAGCGAACTAAATGTTGAATAGTTTGTCGAAAGACCACTCCAGTAGACTTAATCGCCACCATTTGTAAGGAGTGGCGGAGGTGGTAGGGTTCCGATAACTGAGCAGAAAGAAGAAATTGTCAAGTCCCGCCAGGACAGAGAGAGAGGGCTTTAATAGCTTCAAGACGTTACCAAATTATATTGTATGTTCGGAGGCACCAGTTTTTGTTTGTAAAACGCTTGAGATGACAATACCCACCTGGGTAACACGTGAGCCCTTCCTTCTTTTTTCTTGGTCCTCTAGTTTGCTTAGGGCCTCCTGTTAGTGACTTCTTGTCTACTGTGTGATCGTTAGTGGCAAAGATATTTTGTTGTTAGACTTAGGTTATCCCTTTTACATATACATATAGTCTAATTAAAGGTTGGTTATATAAATTTTGATTGGTATCATGGTATTCATCAGATAATATTGTGTGTATAGGAGAATAGCTATATATATATATATATATATATTTGTTGTGTGAATATTTACCCCATATTTATGTAAATATTGTATTTTTTTTTAAGTAAAGGGACTGTATATACAATCCGTTTCATTCTCCTTCGATTTCTCACGTCCGGATCAGTGTAGGAAGCGGGTTGGATCGATTGGGATTAGAGTATATATTTTCGGCCCGCTAAAACTACATACAATCTTAGTATGTGCCATAAAGCTTCCCTGTCTAGTACTACTGAACTATGTTGTGCCATTCGTCCTTCACTGGTGGATGAGATCCCCCACACAGATGGATAATGAAATACACAAAACATCTCTCTCCCATTTTTTTAGCTCACTCAAAAATGCAATCAGAATTATTTCATACACTATGTTTACAACACTCAGACTTATCCCACTCAAGTTTTTGCATTACGCATCTACACAAGATAGAAAGTCTAAAAATAGTGCCCTCATTATTTCAACTGGCTCTGTGGTGGAGCGAATGTGAGTGTGTGTAAAAAGGGCCATTCTCCCACCCCTTTTCTCAATACCCTCTCCCTCCCTCTGTAAGAATGTGTGTGTGAGTGGGAATGAGTTTTTTTTATATTTTCTCTTTGTATATATATGTATTTGATTTCATGTATTAAAATTGTTTTTTTTCTTTCTCAGATTGTACTTTGTTTAAAATAATCTTTTATCAAAAGATTATATTTTGAAAGAATAGTTTTAAAGTTAAATATTTAAAGAATTATTAATGCTGAAAATTGTTTGGATATACATTTAGAAGTAAGATAGTCGATAAATTTACTCGGGTAATGCCCACTTATTAGTTTCCCTTCCATGTATAAGTAAATGGATCATAAACGGAGGATATATCTCTTCTACAGAGAGTGGAAGCTTGGACGGACGGCAAGAAGGGTTCTCTAGACGAGTGCTCCACCCAGCCCTGAGAGGGAGGGCTTTCATACCTCGCTGGACACCTGGACCACCACACCCGCATTGGCTGACAAGCCTGCCTCCTTTTATGTTAGTCTACTACCCCCCACATCCAGCACACAAGTGATAGCGTGTGCCCCTTTATGTTCGGTTGTTGTTTTTCATTTCGTTGTGTAGATATATTTGAGTAAATTTGTTCTATTCACCCGTTATAAAATTCTTTTGGTATCTTGTTGGGATTGGGGAATTTGGCCTCATTTTGAAGTGTGCACACTTCCCTTGTAAATATAAATTATTGTAATTATCATTATACATTTTTTTGGTAAGTAAAGGGACTGTATATACAATCCGTTTCATTCTCCTTCGATTTCTCACGTCCGGATTAGTGTAGGAAGAGGGTTGGATCAATTGGGGGTTAGTCTAGATTTTCAGCCCACTACAGCTCCACAACAAACACCCCAATACACCACTTTTTAGTAGTTGGTGTTTTTAGGTAGGAGTTTGCCTCCTGGCACCAATGTAGATGCCTAATCCATTTCTTCTTTTTCAGGGTGCCTGGAATGACCAAAGGGAGGGGGGGAACACATGCATTTCAATTGTGCCAGGTATTCATTTCTTTCCTCTTCCCAGGAGAATTTTGCAGCTTGGTTTTTGAAAGACAATAGAATAGGAAAAGCACAATTATTATTAAATTTTGGCCAGTGTGAATGTGAAGACAGTGGAAGAGGCACACAGTTCTTTAGTAAAACGTGATGCTTCTCACACCCTCTCTCCATTCCTACTCCTCCCCCCTAAATGAAAGAAAACCCCCCCACCCAATTGTTAGCTAACTTCCACTAATTCCAATGAACAAGAACACTATAATCAGCCCCCCACCTCTTACCTGCACAGCATTTCATAACAAGCTACAAAACACTTTACTCCAAAGCCTTTTCCCCAACTGATATTCACCAATCCAAAGCAACCATATATCACCAAACCAGTTTCAATGGCCTACCACTATCTTGCCCTACACGAATATGATAGATTAGCCCCTCCACCCCTGCCAAATGCAACCTCCAGCGCCTTGAAAATACTGCCCACATCAATCTATCCTGCACCCCTCTTGACTATTTAAGAAGCACTTTCATTAACCTCTCTGGGAGACCTATAGAGACCATATCATGACCTTCTTCCTGAGTGCTACTAGGTTCAAATGACGAGAACTTGCGAGGGAAGGGGGCTACAGAGTAAATATTAAGTTCTAGGATTCATTCTTCTTCCCTTTATAATGCATTATATGGGGTCTCCATTAATTATGGGACCTCAATGAAAAATTTAATAATTTACAAAACTTTAAACCTACCGAAAAACTACATAGTGTTTTTCTGAGTTTAAACATAAATCATACAGATCTGAACGTGCAAATTAATTCAAAGATGAAAAAATTCAGTGTTTATTTCAGATTATATCTTAGTTTTGAGTTAAAGTAATAAAGTTTAGCTTGCCTTTTCAGATTATTGTAATAGTCACCTGTGGCAACTATCCAACTAGTAATAGTCACTTGGCAACTATCCTATAATGCATGAAAAGGAGGGGAGGAAAATAACACAGGAATGGTCACAAGAATAGAACCATTGACTAAACATTGCTGAGATCAAAATGGGTAGGCCTATACCCCATGAGAAAGGCCTGTAAGATTACATTCTATGACATAGAACAAGGAAGGGCAATTATCAATCTTCATTCAACACTTGCACTAATGGCTGGTGTTCCATTGCCTTTGACCTATGCGGGACACACCTTGATTTATTGATATAATATACACAATTTTAACATTATTTCGTGTTATTCTGTTTTGCAAATCATACATACACCATGGTAAATGGTTGTATTGTGCAAAACTGCACAGGAAATTATAAAGCAGGGGCGAAAGTACCTGTGTTTTTGTTTCCTAAAGATAGTAAAGCAGTAAAAAACTTATTAAACAAAACAAGTTTAGTGGGGCTGTACTTTCTGCGTGGCTGTCCTGAGGGGACTACGTAAGAGTGGAGGGAGGCTATTGCATGCCATGGGAATTTGATAGCACCCTCCTGTGCTAGCAGTCCATGCAACAGTTAGGAAGTGGAAGTTTTATTGCAACCTAACCACACGTGGAATGCATCCAGGTGGATTGGTTATGTCATATCCTCTTAGGAATGACTGACCCCTCTTGCCCTACAGGGTGGTTAGAATTTAATAAACACAGCTTTGCCTCCTCAGCTTTTTACCAGATGATATAAAATGGGAAATAATGTACTTTGATGAGAGAACTGGCAGGAAAATTACAGCAAAACTAATGTACACTCAGGGTCATGAAGGTGTAATTCCTTCACATTTACCCAACTATCCCTCCTCTCATCTAAGTCTACCAAAGTGCAACTACACAAAGTGTTGCAGATGTAGCAAAAACACAAACAAAATGAAGAACTTGCTAACCGAGATGAACTCCAAGAAAGACTACATTTTCTGACATATATTGGAGCATTATTAGAAGGGATAAATCACTTCTTATAGGTCACATTTACCGTATGATGAGAGTTTACCAGACAACCACAGCTACATTCAAAGCATTAACAGAGGTTCTTTATAATACCTCAATGACATAATAATTAATATTGGGAGATATAACTATTATTACAAACAAATTTGTACAGCATCCTTTTTTTTAAATACAAGGAAATTTAGCTATTGGGTAACTAATAAAATAAACTTGTAATTTTGATTAACCATTACTGAAACCATAAATGCCAATCTGAGCTTTCATTTAAGTTCAGAATGAATGTTCTACATAAATAAATGAAAGATTTGGGCCCATGTCTGGCAGACTGCAGCAGGGAGGGTGCACAAATGCAGGCTTTGGGGTTGAAATTGGGAGAAGAGTATAGGATAGTTAGGAAATATTGTGTATGGTGTGCGTGTATTGATGAAATGGTTATGAGTAGAGGGCGATATATAGGAAGATGATACAGTGAGGATGATGATGATGAATTGTGGCAGGTTGCCTGTTAAACGTTCATTGGGGCTGAGAGGTCATGCCAGAGGGTGCTTAAGTATGGCCATTCAGACTGGGAGGATGTGCAACTCCTCAAGGTACCTGGCGCAGCAGTCTATATGATGCGTTAGGTGGAAGAAGGGTCAAAGCCATATTTTCAATTTTTTCAGGAAAGACTTCCAAAGTTTGTATATTATACATCTTGCAGTTAACTGGTATAATCCAAAGTTTTATCGGTTTCGTCTATTTCAACATTTTCTTGTTTGTCCTTTTTAGTTTGCATTTGTTCTAACAAATTTGTATAATATTTCGCTGCCTCTGTTGGCATTAATTTTGTAAGTTCTTGGATATCAATTTTCTTTTCCTTTGTTATTGGGAGCATCTTAGAATACTTTGGAGGCAGAGGCTCACAAGCTAAATTGAACAAATTGAAGCTGTTAGAATTTTTTCATCTTTGCAGCCTGACAGGATGACTATTACTGTTTGGGCTTGTTTGAAGTCTAGAGGAAATCAGGTACCCTTCTTTGTATTGATGATCCATAACAAATTTTCTTGCATCAATAAATTTAATTGCATTTGATTTCCTTTTGAAAATGTGCTCTTGTAAAACGTCAGAATCGAAGAAATTACTTTGTTCAAGTTCTACAACTTTAAAGCGCTGAGAAACAGACGTAGTTATTGCTTTTACATAATCTTGCTTTGTATAAATAATATCATTATACTGTTTTTTTCTTTTAAATATTTTGTTCAATTTGTTGAGTGACTGGCAACTAGGTAAATGTGTTCGATGCTAAGTAATGATCCATTATGAATCTCCCTGAGACACATTAACACCAAATTTATATTCTTATTTTGTCCAGCACAGTTATATGAAAATACATACAAATGTGTGACAGCATCGCTGTTACAATTTTGTCGAATCCAATGTTGGATTCAGCTGGAAACTTCAATACTTCCTCTTTTTGCAGCTAGTTCATCCCATACGTACATGGTTGGTTTATTCATCTTCAAGTTGGAAATACTTAGGCTGTATTTCCATAGTTTATGTTTATAGTAACCTATGGCAGAACTTAACCTGGGTGTTGGCCGAGTTTGTTGAAGGTTCACGCAGATTGCAAGTACACTGGGATCATCATTTGACTTGAATGAATTCATTGTTTTTCTATCTTCAGTGGCTGTACTTTTGTGATATTCCAAGCTTTGTCTAATAACACTCTTCTTTTCTTCATCTTGGGCATTTTGCATTTCTATTTTAAATCTGTCACAGGTTGTACAGGAATCAGATTTGGGCGGACAAAATTTTATATTATACTGTGTAGTAAAAATTTGTCTGTAATAGTCTAGATATACAATACGCCTCTTCCGGATTATTGTCGAACAACCACACATTATAAGCTTGAAAGAAGCTCTTCACTGAATTTATCATACTTGGAGCTAAAAAGACTATCAGGAGAGTGAACTCTCGAATAATGACTCGCAAAAGTAAGCAACATTTCAATGTGTTGTTTAACTCCTTCCAACTGCGTCTCATTCATTTTATTTGGTGGCACACTCTTCCCTCTTAAATCCTTCTCCAGATTGTTTATGCAGAGCAACCCTGACACGTTTCGCTGTAATACCATGATGCTAAGAAAAGCTTGCTTACAGATTGGATAGAGACCATTTTCTGACATAACTTTGTACACGAATGTTGCATTTTTGCAACTCTTTTCATTTTTTGTGTAAGTTTGTTTCACTGTTTCTCTAACAACAAATCTTTGTATGTAGCCATTCTATTCATTGTAGGAACCAATTCTCCAAAACGACTCAAATATTTTTGCAACCTTCTCTAATCCTCCAATTTTATCAAAACATTTTTCTTACAATTACATGATGTTCCTATTTCCCATTCCTTGACAACCTTGTTTGTAGGACTTGGGTACTCTTTTCCAGTATTTCTCTTACGCTCCGCCACCTGTCTTTTCCACACTTCTGGGCTTTTAGTTCTTTTCCTACCATTCATTCTTGTAGGGCTTTTATTGTTAAAATCTTTAACTTTGATAGAAATCTGTAAAATTTCTAAAGGCAATTCAAGGAAGAATTAGTCATCGCACACTTATACATTGAAAATTAATTGAAATGTCTTGTTGTAGCGAATAAACTAGAAGGTGGATTTTAGACACACATGAGTATTCTACTTGATGTGCACGTCTTAGCGTGGCAAATTTGAAACTGAAATTTGGATATGAATTAGTTCGAATTAGACTCTGATATTTAGTCTAACGTTAAACTAAGTTACAAGGATAACTTATCCATGAAAAACGCCATTTTCAAATTTTGTGGCTTAGGCCTTTCTTCCACCTAACGCGTTACATAGCTATGTGCCGAAAGCTCAGATTACTTCCTCTATCATTTTGTCACCTATTTATCCATTCATATCTCCTACAATCATCAACCAATCACTTGTACCATGTCAGCTTCTTTCTCAGCTTCATTTATATCATACAGGGTCCATACAATACAACCACTGCAGATGCACCCTTGCAAATTTCAACTTAACCCACAATTTTTGAGCTCACACATTCATACTAAACCATTGCATCATGCCACTCCTCACTCAAAAGCACTGCCACACCCTCTTTACTCTGACTACCTTAATCGCACTTCATCCCACACAAACTCCTCATTCCTTTTCAGGTTTGTTTCACATAGAGCAAGCATCTTTAAATCTCCTAGTTTTAATGTCATTGACTACCATTTCCCTCTTTCCCACATTCCATACACCCACCTGATTCATATATTGATGTGGATTAAGCAGCCTGACTTGATGGGGTCTCTGACAGCCCCACCCATTACTTTCACTGTGGGTTGCAGTCATATGATAAAGCCTTCAGGGGTGAGGCTTCTCAAACCAGTAGCCACCGCCCCCTGCTTTTTATGACTTGTTCTTGAGGATGGTATGGGTATATCTCATGCCCCACATACAAGCATACAGCCCCACATATTAGTCACCAAGGATAAAACTAAATAAACAATAGAAAGCAAAACCAAGGAATGGGAAGAGTGAAAGGAAAGTTTCCCTGTCATGTATATATGCAAGGATCAATAATGAGTTTGCCTCTGCTCTGGGACAAATGCACAGAATTACTTCTCTGTTGTATTGATCCTTGAACTTTCTCCACTGCTATAAACTTCTAACACCAAGAGAAAACACAAAGTCCTGGGATACAATTGCGAGAATAAAACCTTTCCCCTTTCCCATTCAACTCACCCAATGCTAAATAAAATGGAGGTTTTACCACCAATCTACACTTTAACATGGATTTCAAAACATGGGTCTCCCTACCAATTGTGGTTTAACTTCACTGTAATTGGAAATGGCGTTTTCACTTGGGTAAGAGCAGTAGAACAGCCTAATACTAGGCACCATGTAAGCCCACCTAATACCAACCCAGTCCTAGATACAAGAGCTCTGGAATGGCTGCCTCCCCAAACCATGTTTACAACAACCAAAGACCTGCAACAGAATACTTTAAGTGGATACTTTAAGTTACTGTGGAAATGAGGTAAAATGGGACTGCCCTGGGCACTATGAGTCACCTCACCATGAGCGATGCCCTTTTTGTGGAGAAAAGCAAGTGCCTCAAGAATCTGCCTCCCGTAGACAGCGCAAGTCTTCATGGGGATGTCACGTCGCTTGTTGTTGGAGTACTTTAGCAGGAAGTCAAATTCTGGTTTCACGCCATAAATGTAGTCACGCAAACTCCCCTGTGATTGAGACACTAGCTCGACTCTAATGGCCATTAAAACAAACATAGACCTGGCATACACACACACAAGTATATACACATATAAATATGCAAAAGTATGATCATAATGATTCTGAATAAATTTTATGTTGGGGAACATTGATATTTTTTTTAAAGATTTTTGAGACTACAAACAGTTTGACGCAACCACATTCACCTACGCCAGTATGGTTGGGGCAATGAATCTTGCACAAATCAAAAACTACATCTCACACATGAGATGCCTTTGCACTATCACAATATATTATCCAAACAAAAGTAGTACTCATAAAACACCTTGACCTCAAACAAGAATTTTTTTAATATTACAGGAAATCTGAAACAGTACTCCAAGGGTATATATAATACCTACATTATTGTCATCTCATAACTCCCAAAGGGAGTCCCCCCCCACCACACACAAAACAACATACACCAGAGAAAACAACCCAATATGTGCCAAAGCCCTCTCCTTAAATATATTCCAACAGGTATTGATGAGGAAGAAACATCCCTATATTGTACATAGGTTGCTATGCAAGGCTCTGATATGGTCACATTCTGAACACTGCACACATTGCCACCAAGAACCATACCCATCTCAACAGACATTCATAACATGTCTAACAGTTACACACCTTAAATGAAACCTACAAAATATAGAGAGCTGTATCATCCAAAGAACCCCATCTATTCTGCAGAGTTCATTAAGGAGGCTTTCCTATGGGCAACTACACTACACCAAACTAAATTTCTTCCAGCAAAGTTAATATTTAAAGTTACAATAGGCTCATGAGGAAAGCTTTCACTTAAAATCCATATATAATTGTCTAAGATTTATTACATATGATTCATTCTCAACATTTTTTCCAAGTACATTGAAGCAGAAGTTTTGATGTCTTTTATCATAGGGTTTACCTCGACTCCAATAAAGCCTCACTCCAATATATAAACTCTAAGACAATCATTATTAAGTAGCTGAATTTACGGAAGCACTTAACAGACACAGCAAAGATAAACAGAAAAAACAGGCCTTATAACTGCAATGTTAAAAGACAAAGCTTTTGGAAAGCATTGATGCTATCGGATGAAATGAAATGGAAGATATCAAATTTTAAAGACATAAGAGAAAAGACAGAAAGGCTACTTTAAGGGGTGTGGCCAGATCAAATCCACATTTAGTCACTGATGTGCAGCTGACCCAACAACAGTGCTATTCTTACTCCTCTACCACACGGAAGAATAAACTGTAAATGGAGGAGAAGGCCCCTTGCAGAACCAACAACAACTGTAAAAGGGTAGGGAGTAATCTTAAAGCCTGATAATGAATGTTTACCTGAGGAAACCAGGGCCTGATGACGCAAACACCAGCATCTGTCGCAATGCAGCTCACCGCGGACACAATGTATGAATGCTGTAAGGGGAGGACTGGGCTAAACTTCTAAATTAAAGTGAATCACTCATTCAGTAAAGCCATCCATCAATGAAGAAAAAGTGCACATTGGGGGGCTCCCCTTTTCATAAACTATCAAAGAAATTCTCTAATTGGTTTTAGATCTTTTAGCTAAAGAATGCACTTTTTTGTATTTGTTCTATGTATCTGCCAAATACTTCTCTTAACTTCACCACTTTGTAGCAAAGATCCCCCCCAATGGTTTTCACTTTTAATAAATAATATCTAAAACCAAGTTTTGAGTGTTACAGTGACATTTTGGGAGTCTGAGAATGAGTGTACAAACCACAATGAAAGAACCTTTATATTTTGTTGTTTTCCTTCAAGTTAAATGAGCAGGATTTATTTATAATTTTTAAGATCTCATCATGGCAGCAACCAATGAGGGCAGTGATAACACAAACCTCTCAAATTAATCACTTAATCTACACTTTGAAAGGTAAATAAATATTTACCAAAACATAAATGACAAGTGTTCACCAAAAAGTAAATCATATGATAAAGCCCTTGAAGGAGGCCCAGCCTGTTTTCTCCAAGGACTAGAATACACTGTCAGGAGATCCAACTACTCCCCAAATTCTAGGATTCAGCAACTTGACAAATGGTAGCAACGGACTGGGAGATTCAACCAAAAGGTGGCCGATAGTCTGAGGAGCCAAAAAGTCCCCACAGAAGAGTTCAGGGGAGCATTCCATCCAACGGCACTGCATCATGCAGGTATAGCCAATTTGGAGTGGACAAATACTGTCTGAAGTCATTAAGGTATTGTGGATTAAGTGTAGGGGAATAATTGAGAGATGGCACTCATCTTCATATTTAGGAGAGGGGGGGGGGGCATCAGATCTTCTTTGCCATATAAGGCAAAGGGCTGCTCAATACCCACCATATAGTCATAGTAAGGAAGAGTAAAATTTGGGCTCATTAGTGCACTTTGTGTAGACCACTTGGCCATCTCAAAAGTGTGTTCAATTCCTAACATCCCTAGATGTCCAGTGTTTTGTTTTGGGTGGTGACCACAATGGAACCTTACTAGGGAAATTTGTGTGTGACATGCAGGTGATATTTCTTCTTGGTTTTCTTGTGGAATGGCAATGATTAAGTAGTTTGGATGCAATGCTGTGTTGTCTCTGTATGAGGAGTCTAGTGGGTAATGGTGGCCTGGCAACAGAGATGTGGGATTTCTTTGAGTATCTCGTGTAATTTGTTGTTAATGTTTTGTACATATTTCATAGAGGATGTTAAGAGCCATTTAACGACATGGAGGGCTAGGGTTTCATGTAGTATGGAGAAATTGTAGCCCATGAAGGTCAAGAGAGTAATAGTGAATTTTGAAGAGATTGTCATTCAGTTGTATTGCATTCGACACTCAAGTCTTGTAGAGTTGTAACACTTGGGTGTACTTTGAGTGTTGGGTGAGTTTTAAGTACTGTATCAAAGGATTTGCTTGCCTTTTTGTTCAATAGAGTTGGTGAAATGGCTCTAGGCAGCTTACATTAGAGAACTACAGTTTTCAATCCCTAGCATAAATTTCAATTGCCTCTTACAACACTCAGGCTAAGTCCTAGCTGAGTGGACATTTTTTTTTTTTTAAGAGCTCATCTGGCGCCTGCCTACTTGGGCATTAGTCGCCGTATTAAAACTGGCCTAGTTCTAGGCTACTTTAAAATAAAATTAAAGAAAAAAAAACAACACCCCAAAAAGGGGGAAAGGAAGCAAGCTGGTGCGTCGGGGAGAGGTACCCCCGGCGCAGGAGTGTGCAACTAAAGGAAAAAAACAAAAACAAAAAAAAATGCAAAAAACAAAACAAAACAGAAAAAAACAAACCTTGCTTAAATAATAGGGAGAAGGCCGGCCTCCCGCAAGAAGTCAACAAGTCCACAAGTCAATGTGCATGCTGAGTGGACATGTCAATTCTGATTACAGTAAAGTTAAGCTAGATAAGGTGTAGTTAACTTCCCTCAGGCTGACATACACTGTAGAACCCAAGGTTAGGAGTCTACATTAAATTGTATTAGGTTGAGGAATAAGTTCTTGCAATTTTTTTTTAATGTTGTGTTGATTTAAGTTTTGTTGATGTGATTTGTGCACATATTAAGAAACAATAATAAATAATGAGAGCAAAATTTGCAAAGGTTAGGCTACATCTCTTAGGTTGAGTAATAAGTCATTGTGGTTTATTTATTTCCCAATGGGAGATAAAAGACCTCAAAAAGAGTGAAAATTGGGATAAAACAATCATCTATTTTTCCCTTATAACATTCAAGCAACCAAAATTATATCTCCATAGGTATAAAAGAAGATAATACCACAAAAACTGCCAATCTTGTACCTAACCAGATCTCACCTGGCAATTCAGCAATGCTGTGAGGGCTGCATGAACACCCCTCAAATGCTTCACTTGATCAGGTCCATAAGGGGCCCACCAGAGTAAATGTGGGATCCTGGGATTACTGAAGGGTCTTCCCAAGAAGTACTTCTTCCGCACTCTTGTCCCAATGTTGGGGAGCTGCTGTGAAACTTCATGGCTCCCACTGGATCGAAGAGAAATCAAAAGGCTTTGATGAGCATCTTCTAGAACAGTAAACAAATTACTGCTGTAAATAAAGGGAAAACAGAACCACCCAGTTCAAATCTATTCATCTTTTAACTAAGAACTATTTTATTAAAGTCTTATGAATATAATTGGAAATGCTTTAAGAAATGATTATCAATAGAACAAAAAGAGGTTTTCAGATATTGCATCTCATCTTGGAAATAAAAATGTTCTACATTCCTAATTTTATTCTAAAGAGTGCTTTTATCCAGACTTATAATAATGTGCAACATATGCTTTCATTCATAGCCTAAAAAAATATATTAATCATAAATTGCTGATACTTTGAGTATACACTAGTATGCAAATGAATTCAGCCTTGGAGAAATTCTGCGATTATTTCAGATTATATCTTAGTTTGGAGCAAAACATTTAAGGTTTATATTATTTTCATTTCAGACTAGTGTAGGTCACTTTTGGCAACTATCAAACTCAATCCTCAGAGGTGAGTGCAGTCAGTGCTAAGTCAGCAGTTGTCATATAAGGCTGTTTATGCATGTTTATATTGATTACTTGTTAAATTTATGATAGATGTTACACCTAAGAAGCATGTATGCATTGTAGCTCTTATGAAAAATGCTGGTTTGAATACCAGACAGAGTACTGAACAATTATTAAACCTAGCAAAGTCAATTTTTGGTGATATTGTAAAAAGAGCTATGGGTAATAAATATAAGCGCTGCATTGTGGCAAATGTGGAAAAATATGCAAGATAACACTGCATGAAGAGTGTGAAAGATCCTCCCAAAATAAGGTAAAACTTTCAGATAGATTTGTCTTCAGCTGGCATGAATATGGATTCTTCAACTGTTCAATGAAGGCTTCTTGGAGTTAGCAGAAGTACCAGAAAGCCTTTACCTATACAATTATTAGCTGATGCTATGATAAAAAAAGACTGCATTAGGAACATGCTCAAGAAGGATGGACAACAGATTAATGGATAAAAGTTATATTTTCAGATAAAACACATTTTGAAGTACATGGGTACAGACAGATCAGTGGTAATGAGAGGGAACAAATGCAAACCTCTTCAGCTGGGGCATATTTAACAAGCACCAAAATATCCACCTAAGAGGATGTTTAGGATTAGTTTTACAGGAAAAGCCCATGGATGGTTTGTCATTGGAGAGAGAATGATCAAGTGACAAATACATGGAAATCCTAGGGATTCATTTGCTCCCAATGGTAGAGACTTTCCTGATGGAGAAGGCATTATTCAGAAGGATTTCCCTTTGCCATATTTCCAGAAAAATGTGCTTATTCTTCAATGAGAATGGATTAACTCTCTTAAATTAGCCTGGAAATTGTCTGGACACCAATATGATTGAAAATCTATGGGTAATAATCAAACACAGGATTGAGGAAGAAAACTATTTAATTTTGCAGAAGCTAATTAATGCTATATTAGGACCTGGTACCATGAGGATGGATGAACTAAACAATGTGTGTTCAAACTTAGTTGATTCAATGCCAAATTGTGTAAAAATGCTTATAAAGATAAAAAGTGGTCATATCTCATTCAATGTAAAATCTGTCATATCGTTGTTGTGTGTTTTTAGAATAAACATTAGTTTTACAAACAATACTTGTATTTATCACTCTGAAGTAATTCAGATAGTGAATTTTGCAACTCATACCTTGCCTAAGTAATAGTCCACATGTTAAACTTATAAAAAGACTAGGCAATAGCTTCATTACTAAGATTAAAATTTAAAATCTAAAAAAACCCGCCATGGTTAAATTTTTATAAATTTTCTGAACTTGGCCAATTATAATAATTTTAAAAAGGAACTCTAAACTAAATTTCCCCCATTTCAAAATATCCCATTGCTACAATATAGTTATAGAGAAGATATATAAAAATAAATTTTCTGAACTTCATCATTTGTAATTTTGGGGGTTTTAAAAATTCACAAAATTTTGATACTTATATTTATTTCTGAACTTCACCATTTTGTTCTTTGACATTATAAAAGAATTATTAGAAATAACTTTGATAAAAAAGTCATAACCAAACTAAGATGAAATTATTATTCAAATACTCAAAAAAATCCCCTTCTTAAATTATAGAGTTAGTGATGAAGTGTCAAAATATTTAAGGTTCTTCCTTGATGTTTAGAATAAAGGGCAAATTTGAAAAAAAACAACTTAGGAAGAAATTAAAGAACACAGCCCCGCCTCCAAACAAACAAACCTGAGAAATTAAAAATGTGACTTTGAAAAGAACAGCATATATAGCTTTATGTAAACATATCTATAAAATAGAAAATATAATAGATGGCTTACTAATTCAAAACTATAAATAAAAAATAATAGAAACAAACCTGTAAAATTTTCATTGTAATTTCTCGGATCAACAAATTTTCTAAACTGAGGAGATATAAATACAAAATAATTTTCAGATAATTTTTCAAGATAAGCCTGAAAATGAAATAAAAAGTTGAAACTACAAATCAAGATATAAATAGTTTTTACGAATAATGAATGCATCCATATTCATGTGGAATATTCCTTACAATATTTGTATTTTCATCCCCAAATAATGATAAATCAGTTGGTAGCACTAATCTAAATAACTAAGCATCTGTGAAGGCCTTAAAGAGGAGGTAGCTTAATAAAAATAAACAAAAAGTACCAATGAGAAGAAATAATTGAATGAAAAAAAATGAAAACAAAAAATTCATGAATGATAAGAACTCATTGGCCTATCCATATCCCAAATAAAAAAAGTACACAAAAAAGAAATATTACTCAAATGAATGAGACCTAAAGTCCCTCCTGGTGGGGGCAATGAATAAAAACACTATTCAACAATACCGCATTTGGTAAACTTTATATCACACCAAATAAGATACTCAGAATATATGGTAAATAGTCATATGTGATTGTGGATATGACAAAACCTTGCTTGTTCATGGCTGTTGAAAAAACAAATAGAAAGCAAGCAAAGAAAAATGGACAATTAGAAAATTATATACTACAAACATCATAAAAAAAAAGAGGGATGAAGCCAGCCCTACCCCAAATGAGAGACGTTCCAACCCTTACTGGAAAAGACCTCTAAAGCTAGAAAAAAACAAAAAAAAATAACCTTATGACATCTGCCTAAAAATTAGGTGGTGCAATATTTTGCTTAGATTTTGAAGAAATGGATTTCAATTAATGAAAAAATTACCTGTAATGCCAATTTTCTATTATTAATGAAGTCTTTGTCCGTATTTCCAAAAACTTTCTTGGGTGGAAGGGGAGGTAAATTAATTGTTGGTGTTTTCAAGGATGAGTGAAGATTGACAAAGTCTGAGAATCTGTGAAAAACTATCCATTTTTCATCAATATCTGGATATCGACAAACTTCAATTTTATATTCCTGGAAAAAAGGTAGACTATTGTAAATTTACCAACTATTTTCTTGATGAAATAGTAAAAACTTACTTTTACTTTGTGGTAGCCAGGTTTGCCATTTTTTTTTCTTTATAGCCCCCATCTGGTGACTGCCCCTCAAGGGCACAAGTTGCCACAATTAAAATTTTAGCCTAGTATTAAGCTACAATAAAATTAACAAAACCAAAATAAACCAAATAGAGGAAAAATAGCATAAAATAAAACAGAACAAAGGCAAGAAGAAAATGGAAGCAGGCTCGGAGGTGGGGGAAGGGATGCCTCTCACAGGTGCAGGATAATGTAACCAAGACCAAATTGAGTTAAATAAAATGGAAAAGGCAATGTCAGATACTTCACAAGTCTGGTTGCACAAACCCATTCAAAGTACAAGGTACAAGTAGTAACGACCCCACTCATGCCTGTATCAGGACAGGTAACATGCACGAATATCACCCAGACTGAGACATTCAACGAGAATGTGCCGAACAGTCTGGGAAACAGCGCAGTCATCACAGTAAGTGCAGGCGAGCGCTCCATCAAATGGCGGTGGGTCCCAGGAATGTGTCCAATTTGGAGATGACAGACAGAACTGAAGCTGGCACATGATTAGGAGGGTAGGTCCACAGGAACACTCATGTCGCAATGGCAAGCAACTTTAGGTTCCCCTCGACCGTCTCAGGTCTTCTTTGTCAAGCAGCCCAGAGAGCTAACCATATTCCTGCCATGTAATCGGTGTGAGGAAGAGCAAAATGCTGATCTGGTTGCCCAGTCATCGCAGACTCTTTGGCGCCCTCATTACCCGTAATTCCTACATGTCCAGGAACCCAGCAGAAGATGATCTCGACATCAGCCCAGCTCGCCAAAACCATGGTGTCACAAATATTGCGAACTAGGGGATGCAGAGATTCCAATGCCCCAAGAGCACTCAGGGACATTTGTGAGTCGCTATAAATCACAATCACATCTCTGAACCGGGCACATCACGTAATCTCACACACTGAGTAGTGTATTGCAACCAGCTCAGCCATGAAGACAGATGCAGCGCCCCACTTACTTCAAACAAAGGGGGGACAGCATTCAAATTGACCTCACCTCTTGGGACTTGAAGCCATCTGTATACACTAGCACGGTTCCAGGATGACACAAAGTGTGCTCCAAAAAAGACCGAACGCAATACTCCCAGCTCTGAACAAGCTTTGGGTGCAGAGGTGGTACCATCCAGGGTGGCGTCCTGGGCAGAAACAGGGGCGCCACTGGCCCGAGAGCTATATCTAGCTCTTGAAGGAGTTTCCTGGCCCTAAACCCAAAGGGCTTAGGGTATGACTGGCGTCTCTCGGCGGCATATGCACCATCGAGATCAGCTGCGGATACAGGGAGAGCTGTTGGCGACTGAGGGAGGTGCCGGGCTCACGTGTACAGGCGAGAAATGCACTGTGCACGATGCACACGGGGACACGTAAAAGGCACCGGTCGCCAGGCGAAGGCTGCTGGGGTGGGTCGAGTCTACCTTCCAAAGCACACGCTCAGCTGCGGATGCATAAAACTCGCATCCATAGTCGAGCTTCGAATGAACAAAGGATTGATAAAAAAGTAAGGCAGTAGCTCTATCAGCACCCCAGATGCTGAACATCACAGAACAAAGAATATCCATGGCGCAGGTGCAAGAGACCCTAAGGCTGTGAATATGAGCCTGCCGGGTGAGGCATTGGTCAAATACAAGACCAAGGAAACAGTGTGAATTCACCACTTTGGTGCAACAAGAGACGTGGTTCATTGCCTGTTGGAGTAGACACTGCAGAGTTGACATCTGGGCCACACCAAAAGTGATCAAAAGGCGATCCACATAGAGTGTAGCAAGAATTATCTTTCAACAGCACCAAGGTGAACTTTTGATGCTCAGAGCAAAGAATGAAACACTGAAAACAATTCCCTGCAAGACACCCTCTTCCTGCTCCATTGTGCCTGAGATGGCTCCACCCACCCATATGTGGAATCAATGATCTCTTAAAAACTCAGAAATAAGTATTTAGAGGTGTCCCCTCTCCCCTATCATGTGGAGTCTCCATCATACTGTATCAATATGAGTCAGTTGTGGTATATAGGGTTCTATGTGGGACCTTCAAAGGTATCAGTGCACTGGACCTCATGAAGCTTACCAGCCTGGGGTCGAAAGGTTGGGTTATGACTCAGCAGAGTCAGCCACTTATCCCTCTCAGGGAATCCCTATTTGCTCCCAGGTTCCAGTGGGAGCAGAAGAGCCCCCTCCTACTATTTCTTTTTTGAAGGCACTCCTGAAAAAGCCTATGGGGGCACCTCTGCACTGGAGAGCCTCATCATTGGGCATGGGGACCCATGTTATAAAGTGGGCTGCAAATGCCCTATGCCCATCCCAGAAGCCCAGGTTGAACCACCTAGGAATCATTAGGGAGCCCCTATCTTGCCCAGTGGTCAAGATTCTGTGGCATGGCACACTGCCAGGATGTGCGTGCAAAAGGATACAGAAGAAAAAAAGATAGAGGGGTCAGGGCAGAGTGAAAGCATGTTAAAAACAATCCCTCTCCCCTAATCAAGAAAATATGAGGTTTATAAAGAAAATGGTAAAATGGAGATCTCTACATAGAATAAAGACAGGTCATCTAAATCTAGCCTGTGACCAGGGCCAGAAGGGCATGACACTCCTCCAGGTACCACTCATAACAGTCTACAGGGGGCAGCAGTGCAGGGTTACTGTGACTGGATAACCCATTAACTGTTCGGGAGTGAGGAGAAAGCAGCCAGCCAAATGGGATTTTAGAAGCAAAGATCTGCACAACTGGAGCTGGACATCAAACTTCTCTATTGAAGATTTAGAATGAAGCACCTGGAAAAGAAACATGTTTGAGAGGCTGAACTCAAAAAGAGGTGGCAGATATTCAGTTTGTGTTGGTTTTGGGATAGTTAGTGGGGTTTGAAGGATAGCAAAGGGATGGGGCATGAGGAGAAACTAACTGTACGAATGGGTATGATTGGTTGCATCACAGAGGGTAATGGGAGGGGATAATTGGTCAGAGGTGATATGGGTGGAGAAGCCAGTGGGCTCAAACAAACCGGGCAGCTCCTCTTTTCAGAGGAGAACCAGCCAATTTAGATCCACATTGTTTTATTAATCTCATGGTTGGGAATGGAGAGAAATAAATTGTGCCACAAATGATAAATACCTAGCTCAGGAACCTAGGTTTGAATTATTATTTTTTTTTTTATAAGATCCTATCCCAAGAGCCCAGGTTTTTTTTTTTATAGTCCCTATCTGGTGACTGTCTACAAGGGAATAAGTCGCTGTACTTAATTTTAAGTCTAACACTAGGCTAGATTAAAATAAGAATAAGTAAACCCCCCCCCACAAAAAAAAATAACAAAACCCAGGAGGTGGGGGGGAGCAAAAGCAAGCATGCTTTGCCATCAGGGAAGGCCCGACTCCCCCTGGCACAGGATCATGCAACCAACACCAGGAAGTCAAATAATGGAGGAGGCCAGCCTCCTCCAAAAAGTCAGCCCACAAGACTGTATGAATGAACCAGTACCAGAACCCTAATCTCATGGTGGTGGGGTTGATAAACCCTTATACCCTGAGAGGATGGGTAGGGGGCACACCCCCCAGCATGGTCTCAAACAGAAAAATAGGTGACATTGATTTTTTTTTTTTAAGAGCTCATCTGGTGACTGCCTACTTGGGCATTAGTCGCCGTATTAAAACTGGCCTAGTTCTAAGCTACTTTAAAATAAAATTAAAGAGACGAAAAACACCCCAAAAAGGGGGAAAGGAAGCAAGATCCTGCGTCGGGGGAGGTCCCCCCGGCGCAGGAGCGTGCAACCTAAAGGGAAAAACAAACAAAAGCAAAAAACAAACCAAAACAAACCCTGCTTAAATAATAGGGAGAAGGCCGGCCTCCCCCCAAAAGTCAACAAGTCCACCAGTCAATGTGCATGCACTCGTCCCGAGTACAAGGGACAGGCGGTACCGACCCCGCCCATCCCGGTAGCGTGCGCGAAGATCACCCAGACTGGGACATTCGACAAGAATGTGCCGAACAGTCTGGGGGACAACGCAGTTGTCGCAATAGGGCGCAGGCGAGCGCTCCATCAAATAGCGATGCGTCACACGAGTGTGTCCGATTCGGAGACGACAGAAAGCGACCTGAAGCCGTCGCGGCATTGGGGGTTTAGTTCCATGGGAACAGTCGCGGCACAATGGCACGCAACTTTAAGTTCCCTTCGACCATCTCCCATCTTCTTTGCTAAGCAGTCCGAAGAGCTGCCCGTATTCCTGCCATGTGGTCGGTGTGAGGAAGAGCGAAACGCTGGTCCAGTCGCAGAGTTCTCGCGAACTCTTTGGTGCCCTCATTCCACGCAATTCCTACATGTCCAGGAACCCATCAGAAGATAATATCAACATTGCGAAAGGACATCGCGAGATTGGAATGCGTACAAGCCAGGGCAACCAAGCTGATTCCCTCTATCCGACATAAAAGTTATGAGGATAGACTAAGGGAATTAGATCTGTTCTCGCTGAAAACCCGTAGACTGCATGGTCAGCTCATCGAAGTTTTCAAAATACTTCGAGGGTTCGACAATGTTGACTACCGAGATATTTTCACACTGAGTGAGAACAGAACGCGCAATCACGGCTTCAAACTTGAACTGAAGCGTTACAACTGCAATCTGTGTGGAAATTTTTTCACCTACAGTATCTGCGGTAAGTGGAACGCACTTCCAGTGGAAGTTGTCAACAGTGAATCTGTTGACCAGTTCAAGTCAAGATTGGACAAAGTCTTGAAAAGTGGCCGTTTAGGAAAGCATAACAATTGAGCAGTAATGTGCACGCTCGATTGCTAGTCCAAAGGTACCCTCTTTGAATGGACCGTAAGGTCTTCTAGGGTACCTTCTTTCCTTGTTGTTGTTACATCTGCCCCGCTCGCCATAACCGTGGCGTCACGGATACCGCCCACCAGGGGATGCGTAGATTCCAATGCCCCGAGAGCACTCAGGGCGCTTTGTGAGTCGCTATAGATCACAATCCGGTCTCCGAACCGGGCACGTCGCGTAATCTCCCGTACCGTGGTGTATTGCCACCAGCTCGGCCGTGAAGAGCCCCGCTGACTTCAAACAGAGGGGATACAGCGTGGAAGCCAACCCCCTCTTGGGACTTGGAACCATCCGTATACACTGGCATAGTTCCAGCGTGACACGAGGTGTGCTCCAGAAAGGTTGAACGCAAATAGCCAAATGTGGTACCCTCCAGGGTGGCGTCATGGGCAGAAACAGGGGCGCCACCGGCCCGAGAGCTATATCTAGCTCTCCAAGGAGTTTCCTGGCCCTAAACCCAAAGGGCTTAGGGTATGACTGGCGTCTCTCGGCGGCATAGGCACCATCAAGATCAGCTGCGGATGCAGTGAGAACTGTTGGCGACTGAGCGAGACGCCGGGCTCACGCGTACAGGCGAGTGGTGCACTGCATGCGGCGCAGAGCGAGTGGCATCTCCCCAGCATCGACCAACAGGCTCTCAATGGGGGAAGTGCGGAAGGCACCGGTCGCAAGGCGAAGGCCGGTGTGGTGTAGGTGACATTGAAGAGACAATCCTCCACGGCTCCTTCCAGTTGGCCTGGCATCTGTGGAATGGCCACACGCTTCCAGGAGGCAGAACTCAAGGCACGGTCACCTTCAAGGACTTATTTGGATCGCTATGCAAGTTTTTTCCTCCACTATTCCCAGAAACCTTTGGCAGGCGGTGGTGGCTTTCGGGGCGGGGGTCCCTCTTTTGAATGGCCCTGCATACCAGTCACCCAATCCAGACTTAGGTGGGGGCTCAGAAGCCAAAGCGTCTCTGATGCTGTCCTTTCATGGAATGACTATAAAGGGTGGTGCTGGCATAGCTATCTTATATGTATATTGGAAGGTGGTGAGAAGAGTCAATGACCCCGCACACACTGTGCCTAATACTTCCCTCAACCAGCAGGCTTTTGGTCCTTACAGCAGATAGGGACTAAAGCCTAGTAAGAGGATGAAAGTGTGCTGAGCAGCCTGAAACTCTATGGATAGAAGAGGAAGTTTGAAAGTGGGTTGGTGGGTATGTGATAAGAAGTAGAGATAGTTGGGTCACTGTGTGGCCATTGCTGTGCCCCTTACATGGCCAGGAGCGGATGCATAGGGTATCAGTTGGACCAGTACACACATTTCCCACCCACTGACCAAATATTACACACCATGGCACAAAATTGAGACTTGGGGATAAGAAATAGAAAAGAAGAAAAAATGAGGTAGAATGAGTGTGTGGCCAGAATGCAAGCTTGTTAACCCCTCAACCAGAGCCAAAAAGCCCCCTAACTCCAAACCCTGACCAACAATGAGTGGATGATGGTCAGTGACTAGCCTGCAAAATAAGCCGCCAGCCAAGAATGGATTCAGAAAGAAAATGGCGGTAAAAGGAAAGAGAAATGTGTGAGAGGAATTAATCCAAGGTAATTTATGTACTACCCACTGATTTATCCCCGCAACACCATCTACCACCCAATTGCAGGAAGAAGGGCAGTCCACTTGTTCCAGGCAAGCCTGCTACTCCATTCATCTTGAGAAAGTAGGAGCCCATCCATAGTCAGCCCAAGAAAGAAATGGATTATTAAGCAGTGTTTGATTCTCGAAAGAATTATTTTGGCATTAGTTCTTTTGTAGGATTCTATTATTATAAAAAATTTGTACAAAAGAATATTTAACTAGAGAAAATATTCTCTTAAAAATAATTTCTATACTTACAATATGACCATTGAGATTTTGTGTTCCCTTTATTTCAAGGACATAAGGCTTGGAGTCATCAATTATTATTCTTTCATCTTTTTTTCTTTCAAAAACAGCCATTTTTTGAATCAAATTTCAAATACATAAACAAAAAGCTGCCCTATCAAAGAATTTTGTAAAAAAATATTCTATTAATCTATGTTATTTATGACACAGCAGAGACTCGGTTAATCTGCAATAAATATCAAATGAATTTGGTCAATGAAGTTTATCATATAAGAAAAATATTTTCAGCCAACTTAGGAAAGGCAGTTTAGGGGATAAGGAGTAAAGGTCAGCAGATACTTTGTGACACAGATAAGTGGAATATAAGAACATAATGACTGATATACAAACAAATAACTTGGTAATTGTACACTTATGAAACTGGGATCCAAAAATAGACTAGTACATGAGAGCACAAACTAAACTCCTTTGAATAATTCATTTAAATGATGCTTTAGGAGTTTTAGGTTATGAAAAACTGCAATGTTGAAAATATTAAAGATACAGTTATAGAAAAATGAATTGTTAGGAGTTTTTATTTTTCAGTGACAAACCTCTGATTAACATGGATTCTGAACCATGGGTATCATCTACAGCATATAGCAGTGCTCTTGCTAGCCGAGTGGATATGGCAGTAGTCTTCTAATGTTGCGGTATTAGGTTCAATCCCAGCATGAGTAGGCACAAACATCAGTGCACAATGAGATCTGGCTACCAAATTGGTGGATCTTTCACACATAGCCAATTACACGAGTACTTTCTTTCCTCTCTCATCTTCACAGCACAATGCACACATATACTCTCTGTTCCAAGGAATCCTGCTGATGGGTTTCTATATCCACATACCTTAATGTGGAGCAGGCCCAACTGACCTGGGATGGTGAAGGTTCCTATCCATACACTGGTGTCAAAACATAATATACTTCTTGGCACTAGGCTCACCAGTGATTGTCATACTGATCTATATGTCTTTCATTATCTAGTTGGGATCCACCATGGTCAAGGTAAGATGCCATACTACTACTACTAAAGCACATAGCAGCTAGCATAAAGGCGACACATTTTATTTATTTTTTTTTAAGGGGCTATCTGGCGACTGCCGACTTAGGCATAAGTAGCCGTAAACAAACAGCCTAGTTCTAGGCTACTTTAAAAAATTGAACAGGAAACAACAATTAAAAGAAATAATAACAATAAAAAACAGTAACAAAAACAACAATTAAACCTGGTTAAATAAAAGGGAGAAGGACGGCCTCCCACAAAAAGTCAACAAGTCCACCAGTCAATGTGCACGCACTCGTCCCGAGTACAAGGGGCAGGCGGTAGCAACCCCGCCCATCCCGGTACCGGGACAGGTATCGTGCACAAATATCAACCGGACTGGGACATTCGACAAGAATGTGCCGAACAGTCTGGGGGACTAGGCAGTCGTTGCAATAGGGCGCAGGCGAGCGCTCTATCAAATAGCGATGCGTTACACGAGTGTGTCCGATTCGGAGACGACAGAAAGCAACCTGAAGCCACCGCGGCATTGGGGGATAGGTCCATGTGGGAACAACTTTAAGTTCCCTTTGACCGTCTCCCATCTTCTTTGCCAAGCAGTCCGAAGAGCTGCCCGTATTCCTGCCATGTAGTAGGTGTGAGGAAGAGCGAAACGCTGGTCGGGTCGCAGAGTCCTTGCGGACTCTTTGGCGCGCTCATTCCCCGCAATTCCTACATGTCCAGGAACCCAGCAGAAGATAATCTGGACATCTGCCCGGCTTGCCAAAACCGTGGCGTCACGGATATCGCGAACAAGGGGATGCGGAGATTCCAATGCCCCGAGAGCACTCAGGGCGCTTTGTGAGTCGCTATAGATCACAATCCGGTCTCCGAACCGGGCACGTCGCGTAATCTCCCATACCGAGTGGTGTATTGCCACCAGCTCGGCCGTGAAGACAGACGCAGCGCCTGGTAGAGCCCCGCTAACTTCAAACAGAGGGGATACGGCGTGGAAGCCGACCCCCTCTTGGGACTTGGAGCCATCCGTATACACTAGCACGGTTCCAGCGTGACACGATGTGCGCTCCAAAAAGGTCGAACGCAATACTCCCGGCGCCGTACAAGCTTTGGGAGCAGAGGCGTGGCGACAAATAGCCTAATGTTATACCCTCCAGGGTGGCGTCCTGGGCAGAACCAGGGGCGCCACCGGCCCGAGAGCTATATCTACCTCTCGAAGGAGTTTCCTGGCCCTAAACCCAAAGGGCTTAGGGTATGACTGGCGTCTCTCGGCGACATAGGCACCATCGAGATCAGCTGCGGATGCAGTGAGAGCTGTTGGCGACTGAGAGAGGCGCCGGGCTCGCGCGTACAGGCGAGTGATGCACTGCACGCAGCGCAGAGCGAGTGGCATCTCCCCAGCATCGACCAACAGGCTCTCAATGGGGAAAGTGCGGAAGGCACCGGTCGGAGGCGAAGGCCGGTGTGGTGGATTGAATCCACCTTCCGCAATAAACGCTCGGCTGCGGATGCATAAAACTCGCATCCGTAGTCGAGCTTCGAACGAACAAAGGATCGATAAAAAAGTAGGGCAGTAGTCCTATCAGCGCCCCAAGCGCTGAACGTCACAGAACGGAGAATGTCCATGGCGCGGGTACAGGAGAGCCTAAGGCTGCGAATATAAGCCTCCCAGGTGAGGCGTCGGTCGAATACAAGACCAAGGAAACGGTGCGACTCAACGACATCCAAGCGAACCCCATTAAGAAACAAGTCTGGGTCGAGGTGAAGCCGTGGATGGCGGCAGAAGTGCACCACCTTAGTCTTGGCCAAAGAAAACCGAAACCTGCGCGCTTCGGCATAGCGAGAGACGCGGTTTAATGCCTGTTGGAGTCGACGCTCCAGAGTTGGCATCTGGGCCGCGCCAAAAGAGATCGAAAGGTCGTCCACGTAGAGCGTAGCGAGAACATCTTCCAGCAGCACCGAGGTGATGCCGTTGATGCTCAGGGCAAAGAGTGCGACACTGAGGACACTTCCCTGAGGAACACCCTCTTCCTGCTCCTTTGGGCCGGAGAGGGCTCCCCCCCACCCGTACGCGGAATCGACGATCTCGCAAAAATTCAGATATAAACATTGGGAGGCGTCCCCTCACCCCCATCGTGTGGGAGAGTCGCCATGATACCGTATCACAATGCGGTATCAAAGGCCTTCTCCAGATCGAAAAAGACCGTGGCGTAGTGATGTCTACGAAGGAAAGCCTCGCAGACGGCATTTTCCAGTCGGAGCAGAGCATCCGACGTGGAGTGGAACTTGCGGAAGCCGCACTGTGCGGAAGACAGATGGCCTCCGCTGTCCAGTAAAAAGGCTAGTCTAACATTTACCAATCTCTCCATCAGCTTGCACACGCAAGAGGTTAGAGAGATTGGGCGGAAACCGGTCGGAGTAGAGTGATCTCTCCCCGGTTTGCGAAAGGCGAGCACAGTAGCGATTCGCCAGGAGTCTGGGAGAAGACCTTCCACCCAGATCCTGTTGAACAAATCTAACAGAAAGGCCATGCCTCGCTCACCCAGGTGTCGAAGCATGGCGTACGGGACATCGTCCGGACCATGGGCGGTGTCCGCGCACGAAGCGAGAGTGGAACGCAACTCAATCACAGTAAACTTGTCGTTGAAGGGTTCTCCGCCTCTAGAGGTAAAGTCCAGCCGGCGGCCTTCCGCGAAATCACGACGTGCATTGGATGCTGGCGGAGCAGCATCACGGCTAGAGAATGCGGAAAAAGCGGTCGCTAAGGATTCCGCCACGGACGCGGGGTCCGAGATTGCGGTCCCATTCTCCTGGAGAACGGGAGGAGGGTCCTGCGAGAACTTGCCCCGAATCCTTTTGACTCGCTTCCACACCTCAGCTAAAGGGGTCTCCCGTTAAGTGAAGACACGTATGCCCGCCAAGAAGAGCCCGCCACTCCCCAATCAAAATCAGGCTGTGCATCCGAAGAGCACAAAGATAGGTCAAGGCAAGAAAATGAAGCGGTTCTCGGACAGTGATGCGTAGAAGTCATCCACGTTTAGGACACCCATCTCAAGCTCTTCGATCAGATTGGCAAGGACTTGTCCCCTGGGATTTATGGAGTAATCTCCCCAGAGAGGATGCCTGCCGTTCAGATCCCCAAGCAAGAGATAGGGCCTCGGCAACCGTGCCACGACGCGGCGGAAGTCCCCCGCGTCGAAGTCAGCTGACGGTGGAATGTACGCAGAAATGATAGTATACCTCCTATCCAGGTGCAGCTGCACAGTCACTGCCTGAAAGGAGGTATTTAAAGAGAAAGGAAGAACGGAGACATCATGCCGGGTGTAAACCGCGCATCCCCCAGCCCGGCCATCCCACGGTGGTGGGGTTGCAAGACCCTTGTACCCCGGAAGGGCGGGCAGGGGGCACGCGCCTAGCATGGTCTCCTGCAAAACGATAGCTAACAGGGAACGGGACGAGCCTCCGCAGCTCCTCCCAGTTGGCCCGGAGTCCACGGCAATTCCATTGAAGGAATATGCCCTCCAGGCCTAGCTCGGAGGAGACGCGGGAGCCCTCCTCGAACTGAAGACCCTCACGGGAATGGCTGTACGCTTCCCGGGGGCAGAACGCCGGACAAAGCACTGAAAACGCCCCTCCCTGTTTTCTCATCACACGTTCGACCTTGACCGCCCCATGGTCAGCTAGCTCTAGGGTGATGTCCTCAATGGAGTAGTCAACGAGTTCCCTCGCATAAACTACTCCTTTCACAAAGTTCATGGTTGAGTGCAGGGGCACACTCTACCGGGGTGCCATGAAGTGTCCAAAGAGCACTTATCTTGGCTGCATCGGCGGGATTCGCCAGAAGGCTCCCGTCCGAGAAACGGGTCACCTTCGGCTCTCTACCAATTGCACTAGCTAATCCTCTCCTCTGATGGATCATGTTGCCTTTGGATAACATGGTGCCATCAGTGGAGCGAATAACGAGGAAGCGTTTGAAGCTAGAGGGCTCGAAAATGCAAGGTAACCTCTGAATCAGGGGCCCCGATGTCATCGAGGCTTTGCACTTTTGGTCTTAGTTAGGGGCTCCGCAACCGGGAGAGGGGGGGGCAGAGGGGCCAGATGTGCCTATCTCGGGCTTGGTCGCTCGCCAGAGTGGCAGCAGACCTATCCATCCCCGCAGCCCCCGCGGATGGAGAGGAGCACCGAGTCTTCTTTGTCTTCCTGGTCTTGGTCTTTTTCTTTTTTGGAGAGGAGGGTGGGGAATGAACCCGCTTCTCAACCCAGCCGGTAGAAGCCCCTAGGCCAGATGTACCGGTCTCAGCCAGGTCCTTCTCCGAAATGGACAAGGTCCTGGTGGTTGCAGGGGCATCATCCGGAGGAGATCCCTCCCCTCCTTGTACTGCCTGAGAATCCCCAGCCGTTTGAGGAGGATCTTGCATAGGGGCGGATTCGGGTTCGGGGCTTAGCGCCGAGCCCGGATCTTTCCCCATGGAAGGCCCTACCCTCTGAGGCTGGTTTTCCTCAAGGACCATGTCTATCACAGGAGGGGGCCTCCAGTTGGCCATCCCCTCCCAGGACATCGCATTTTTTTTTTAAAATTTTATAGAGCCCATCTAGCAACTACCCACTTGGGCATAAGTCGCCGAAAAACACAACAGCCTAGAACTAGGCTACTTTAAAATAAAAATATGAAAACTTAACAATCGATATAAATTGGAAAAACTTAACAATCAGGAAGCAATCTCCAGCAGCAGGGGGAGGTCCCCCTCACCCCGGTGCAGGAGAGTGCAACCTACAAACAAAACAATAACAAAAAAGAACCTTAAATAAAGGGGAGAAGCCCGGCCTCCCCCCAAAAGTCAACAAGTCCACAAGTCAATGTGCACGAATCTGTCCCGAGTACAAGGGGCAGGCGGTAGCGACCCCGCCCATCCCGGTACCGGGACAGGTATCGTGCGCGAAGATCACCCAGACTGGGACATTCTACAAGAATGTGCCGAACAGTCTGGGGGACTAGGCAGTCGTTGCAATAGGGCGCAGGCGAGAGCTCCATCAAATAGCGATGCGTCACACGAGTGTGTCCGATTCGGAGACGAAACAAAGCAACCTGAAGCCGCTGCGGCATTGGGGGATAGGTCCATGGGAACAGTCGCGGCGCAATGGCACGCAACTTTAAGTTCCCTTCGACCGTCTCCCATCTTCTTTGCCAAGCAGTCCGAAGAGCTGCCCGTATTCCTGCCATGTAGTCGGTGTGAGGAAGAGCGAAACGCTGGTCCGGTCGCAGAGTCCTCGCGGACTCTTTGGCGCCCTCATTCCCCGCAATTCCTACATGTCCAGGAACCCAGCAGAAGATAATCTCGACATCTGCCCGGCTCGCCAAAACCGTGGCGTCACGGATATCGCGAACTAGGGGATGCGGAGATTCCAATGCCCCGAGAGCACACAGGGCGCTTTGTGAGTCGCTATAGATCACAATCCGGTCTCCGAACCGGGCACGTCGCGTAATCTCCCGTACCGAGTTGTGTATTGCCACCAGCTCGGCCGTGAAGACAGACGCAGCACCTGGTAGAGCCCCGCTGACTTCAAACAAAGGGAATACGGCGTGGAAGCCGACCCCCTCTTGGGACTTGGAGCCATCCGTATACACCAGGACATCGCAGGTCCCCTTGGCAGCGTCATGAGTCTTTTGTGGGGAGGCACAGGCCTTGACCCCGGCAAGGTTTAATATTCTTGCCAGCAGGTCTTTTGAGGGAAGCGACCGAAGGGGCCTGGCTTCCCTCTCCCCCCTAAGGGGATTTGCCCTACCGAGCCGCTTATACGAGGGGCGGTTGGCAATGGGCTGCCTGCTGGCTTTCTTGGCAGTCCCCTTAGAAAGCAAAGGAGGCACTGCCGCTGGAATTAGGGAGGTGCCTGAATGCACCTCCAGAGAAGGGGGTGAGGGGGAGGCCCCTACACCCGTAGGCGTTGGAGAGGAGTAAGCCTCCTCTCCAGTTAAAGAAGTATGGAGGGTCTCCTGCGCAAGCACAAGGGGGGGGATCTCCATTTTCCCGGTGGAGCTGTCCGAGGGCGGCTCCATTGATGTTCTTGGGGATGTTGGGGGTTGGGGTTTTTTTTTATTTTCATCATTGGGCATGGTGACCCTATTTGTGCTACAGGACGCAATAGCTCATCACCTCTTGCAGTTGTCTGCACTACAAGAGGTGCTTACAGGCCTGGCGCCGCCATTTTGGACCACCCCTCCCGCCTGGTGGCCTGGCAGTCCATCGGCATGGTGGCTCCCCCCTAGACACGGCGTAAAAAAGATAGATTTTTAAGACGAATGGAAAAGGGATGTGAGGAAGGTATGGGTGGGGATGATGCAGGTTGTTAAAAACCAACCACCCTAGACCGGAGCTGAGGGGTTAGGGAACATTGTCCCCTCCCCCCTCAGCCCCAATCCAGGACGGTTGGCCGAGAAGAAGGTCAGCATCTACCCTATGAAATTAGAGGCTGACCAGAGAAAGTTGTGGGAGAGGTTGTATGAAAAGAGAGGAAACAAGTGTTTTAGAGGAAGGAAGAGAGGCTAAGCTGGGGCCGGACGGGGTGCCGAGTCCTGTCAGCACGGTAAAGGCGACACAAATTGGGACTTCATCAAGCAACTAACCACACCAAATGCAGCTTAATTTCACTAAAATCAAAAGCAGTTTCCACTCAGCTAAGCCATACCTCACTTATTAAAAGCTTTATATGAATAAGAATTTCTATAATAGAGCTTGAATAAACCCCTTCCCTACAATGGCCTACACACACAGCTATAACCAGCTAAGTGCTGTTGATGATGGCCATAATGTTTTTGCCCTTCAATTTATTTTGTTTCTTTCCATAGGAGTACTAATGACTTCTCCATCATACAGACAATTTGTTTCACTTAGCCAATTAAAGTAATGGGCAGGGTTTACTTATGAAATGCACTACTTCCTGACAGGGTTGGTTGGTTTAAACCAAGCAAAAAAACAAACAAACATGGTTTAAACCAATGAAAAATACATGTTTATTAGGTTTTAATGTTTTTTTTCTTATCTTTCTTAATATTCTAAAGTTAAATGCTACAAATGTATTAAATTATTATTTAAATATGGTTTATACTTTATCAACTATGTGCACCAAATTTCAGCAAATGTTTGGAAGTATATGCACTGAACCACTGATTATTCAAAAACATACGAATTAACAGACTAACTTATTAACTTTATTTAATTGATTAAAAATCAGAAATGGGTTCAGATTTTTACCAGCTTCAATTAACCTAGGATTCAAATTCTTTAAAGTATAAATAATAGTTTTTCATAAATACCTACCCAAATGCATAGCAACAAATCTACATACCATTATATAATACTATAAATTCTATGATTGAAACGCAAAAATAGTTTATACCAACCAATACCATTCATTCCTAAATTTAGCAGGTAGTTTTACAGCATTGATGGTCGCTTGAGTAGCTGAGTGGGCTAAGGCATCAGTATACAACACAGTGCAGTGCTGTAGGTTGGCAGTTCAGTCTTCACAGCAGGCAAGCTGCATTTATATGTCGCTGTATGGTTGTGGGGAGGCTGCTGACACAGCAAAAAATGCAGTAGTGTACTGAGTCCACATGGTGTGCTGAGGTTAGGAGGTCAGTTCTTCGCAATCAACACTCCTAAGGAATGGCATTAAAATTCTTCTCATTGGGGTCCTATCCAAGCTTGTGCTGGAATGCCTTCAAGTTGGAGAACTATCTTTCCATCTAACCCTGAATATTGGAAAAATAAAGACATTAAGCAATAAGCAAGGGCATTTGACTATCTGTAAAACTCTTCTATCTACTCTAAGAGGCATTCTTCCTTAGGAACAATTTTCCACGGCTAAATGTCGATACAACCAAGCTATAACAAACTCTCATTTACTAGCATTTCTGTTAGATCCTAGGTATCAGAGTTACAGTCAGTTGACAAAGAAGGCGGCAGCCTACACCCTAGCTGGAGAATATCAAGGATTACTTTCTTAATAAGCAATCCTTGATAAGCTGTATTTGTTTGAGAAGTGTGTTTTAGAACATGTCTCTCCAGTTTCATGGTGGAAGGCATATCCTTACAGAGAAGAGTACTTCAAAAGGACTTGAAAATGTTGAGGCATTTTTAACTGCCACAGCTTCAAGCTCAAGTGTAGAGCTTTTTTCTACTTTTGGATATGTACACTCTGAAACCCGAAACAGACTAGGAATTGAGAAGGCCAGTAAGCTGATATTTTTCATAAATCACTTAACAGCCACTAGTCTCAATACTAGTCACACTCACAAATCTAATATAGCAAATTATTTAGGCTTAATAAGTTAGTAGTTTTTGTTTGTATTTCTTTCAAGTTTTTTATTTTGGGGGTAACGGATGTAACCAATATTACTCAGGAAATTTATAAAGTATCAGAATCTACTTATTGATTCTTATTCCCTGCTACCATAATAAAGTTATTGAACTTGATATGATGTAGCTATTGCATTCAGTTTATGATGAATACCTGTTTATTAGATAGAAATTAACTAAGAAATCTATAAAGAATTAAAACCAAAAATATCAATAAAACCAATAAAGAGTCAGAACTCCAGGCTCTGTTGGCTGAACAATGTGGTGAAGGCGCTGTGACCTTTGAGAACTTATATGAAGAGGTTGGGCTTGCTATGTGAGTTTTAGCCTCCCTCCTCAAAACCTGCAGCAGAGGGGGTGGGGGTCCCTCCCTTGAAGGATCCACCATCTCCGAGCCCCCTAGTCCAGCCTTTGGGTGGAGGCATAGGACTAGAAGTTCCTCTGGTACTGTCCTCCTTTTGGGAGGGCAGCTTTATGAACCCTGGAAAACAGCCTCACAACCACTTTCCGGGGTGTTGCCTCCTTTGTCTAATGGCTCAGTGGAAGTAGATGGCCATTTCACCTTATGTGAAATGGTCATACTGGCAGAGGGGAGGCCTGGTTTTAGACAAGGCTGGGTGTGAACCCTTTGCACCACAAGCTCTACAAGGGGCGAGTATAACCTGTAGAAGGGTTATGAATGGGCACCGAAATGACAGTGCTTGTAGACCTGAAGGGGCGAGAAGCAGAGGGCGCCCTTTATAAAATTGAGGTATAAGATGTTGCAGGCAGTGCTGGGCATGCCAGGACCAATTCCTTAGTCTGGCCTACAAGGGGCGAGTATAACCTGTAGAAGGGTTATGAATGGGCACCGAAATGACAGTGCTTGTAGACCTGGAGGGGGCGAGAAGCAGAGGGTGCCCTTTATGCAATTGAGGTATAAGTTGTTGCAGGCACTGCTGAGCATGCCAGGACCAATTCCTTAGTCTGGCAAAATGAGAATCTATAGCCTGAACAGCCAGGATTTCCTTCTCCAGGAGATACACACCACATTGCTTCAAAGAAGCAGGGTGCAGTTCTTTACAATTGACACAATTGGCCATACACAATCAGGACTTATTGTATACAGCCTTGAATCAACTTACACTGAATTCTGGTAAACCAAACTTTGCGTGTCTACACAAGTGATTCATATGACTGAAGCGATGGCAGTTGTAGCACCTCCGTGGCAGTGGCACGAATGCCTTCATGCGGTAGCAGTACCAAATATCCATAAATATCATACCTTCCATCTCACACATTTTCCTTACATATTTATTCATTTAGCCTAATTGCACAAGACATACATTTCAACCCATACATTTAAATATTGAGAGGGATGAAGAGTGCACAATATCAGATGGGAGGGAGTTCCAGTGGTGGATAACTTGGTGAGCAAAGAACCTCTTCCGGGCTTCTATTGCAGCATGGGGAACAAATACCTTGTATCTATGACCTCTCGTTCCAGGGTGAAATGACATAGTGACCAAGTCACTAGGTTTAATAAGAGAAAGGTCATGTAAAATTTTGTAGCAAAGAACATGGTCAGTCCTCAGCAGTGTGCCCCTGATTGAGAATAGGTTGAGCTGGGCTAGTCGATCCTTGTAAGGCAGATTGCTGAGGCTAGCCACTTGTTTGGTCCATCGGCGCTGGACTGACTCCAGAAGTGTGAGGTTACCTTGAAATTCTGTGCTCCAAATGGGAGAAGCAAAATTGAGAAGTGGTCTAATATTGGTAGTGAAGAGAAAGACCATAAAGGGAAGAGAGCAACAGATGGTGGACTTGAGGAGGTTAGTTGCCAGCCCTCCAGCTTTGGGGACAGTATTTCTGATATGGGAGTGGAATCTAGGTTTCGCATTGATGGTACCATCCAAGTCTTTGTGTGCTGCGACAGCAGGATATATATATATATATATATATATATATATATATATATATATATATATATATATATATATATATATATATATATATATATATAATATTGAGGATAAATCCCAGAGCCACGAGAAACGGATGTAGCATCTTTTAATTTTTCACTACGTTTCAAAAACTACAAGTTTTCATCTTCAGGCTAGAATAAGTTTACAAAGTTAATATGTATGAAGAAAACTTGAAAAGGCCAACAAGACATTATTTTAAAGGTGACCAATTACAAAATATCAGTAGAAAGTACTACAAGTTAAATTAAATATGACTTGGCAACAGTTAAATTTGCTTTAAGACTGACTCAAAAATTAGTTAATAAATTTAAGGATTATTGCAAAAATTAACTACAAACTATAAGAGAAATTGACCTGGCATTATTTAAAGATAATAAATTTAAACTTTGTTTTTAATTTTGTAAAGACTGTAAGAGTTAAAAACATTTAATATAAAAACGGCTAAAGCGGATCCATCCTAGAGAGTGAATGGTGGGTTTAACAAGGGGCTAGTATATATGTTACATTGACGCTTGGTTTATTAAAAGGCAAACCAACTAACAAACTGTAGTTAAAATTAGTTAATTAATAATGATATTGCACTTAAATCTTCATTGAGTGTAGGTTTGTAGTGTTTTATATATAGAGATTCGAGGGTTCTTAGGCAATGTTTGTTGTTGTTAAAGGCTAATACTTTAAAATTCTCAATAGAAATGTTAGTTTTACAGCTTATGGTGTGTTCCCTAATAGATGACTTTTCCTTTCTATTTAATATTTTGCTTGTGCGCCAACTAATCCCCATATAAGCAGAGAAGCTAGCTCCAAGAGACCTAACAGTGCTACCAATGTAAGAGGCTCCAGTACAGCTGGGACATTTAAATAAATAGACATTATCACTGCGGAACTCCAAAGAGATGGGATCTTTACTGTTAAAGAAACTTCCTATCGATAGTTTGTTTATAAAAACTATTTTGGGTTGATTTGGGAAAAATATCTTTTAAAAAGAAATAGGATTTTTCTTTTAAAAGTATCATTAAAAAACCCATCTCTGAAATTAGTAAATATATGGGCATTTTAGGAACTTCTATGCAGGGTTGAGGGGGGGTCAATGAGATTATCAAATAGCTTTTTTAAAACTATCATATAGGTCAGAAGGAAATAAATTATTTATAAAATACTTCCTAAGAAAAATAAATTCATTATGGATTGATTGGTAAGTGGATGATAGCGAGAAAATTCTATGTATTAAAGTTTTTACTGTTGATATTTTATATCCGAAATTACAAAAACTAAAGAAGTTCAAACCTAGTCCTGTGAATGTTTTTTTTTGGTAAATGGTTGTTTGAATTTTTCGTTGGTCATTATCTCGGTTGATTAAAAGGTCAAGAAAGGGCATCTTATCATTTGACTCCACTTCCATGGTGAATTTGATGTTAGGGTGTAAAGTGTTCAAAAAATTAAAGAAAAGTTGGCTATGTGCAGGATTATTAAAAACCACCAATGTGTCATCCTAGGTCAATACAGTCTTGCACTGTTCGAGTAAATGATGGAAATCCAGTGAAGGTGCAAACAAAATCCTGCCAGATGGCTTTCCCAGAAGTATTCAGGGTGGATGACTTAACCTCCTTCCACGACTCATTAATGTTATTAATTGTCTATAGCTGCTCACGGTAGAGTGCAGCAGCTTCATGATCAGTACTTCCTTGTTCACCATGAACAGCCAGATTATGATTATTATTTCTTTTCATAAACCTGGCATACCACCCTTTATTGGCGATGAATGAATTATTACTCATATCCTCACCTCTTTAACAACACAAACGTTCATAAATTTTCAAAGCATTGGCCCTAACTGCACTATTAATTACCTGTCTTGTCTTTTTATTCTCATGCTCAATATAGATGAGTAATTTTTCCATCTCATACATAACTAAACTGCGCACTTCAGTGGTAATTTTAGCTGAGAGATGAAATGAACTAATGACTGAAGCATGGATTTTGTGAGCACTTTTCACATGTTACGAATAGTGGACTCACCAAGTGTAAAGGCAAAACGAGGAACTAAGTTCTCTCGGCCACAAAACAAGAAATAAATAGGTCCACAGGAAGGTGCTTAGATATCTGTGAGGGTATAATACAATAAATGATAAAAATGTATTAAATAAATACAGTGCACAAAAGGATTATATTAAATACAATATAAATGTATCAAATAAATGCAGTGCACAAATGGGTATATTAAATGTCACAGGATTACACCACCAACAACACATCGTTACAAAATAAGCACTGCTACTCCAGACAATCAGTACAGGAACAACAGAATATACCCCTCATCTTACATACTTTTTAAATAGCTGTAGGTATCGTAACGAGAACCTAAGAATGGGGCGTACGATGAAAAGAAATATTCCAAATACCTGTCACACAAGTAGTGAAGCAATACACGGAAGGCGGTTGCCCTGGGAACAGGGAGAATGGTACGAGTCCAAGTGTATTCTGACTTCCTAGTGAGAGCGAGAGAGACAAGTAAATCGGGAGCTTGCAATTGGTGCAGTGGCAGAGGAAATAGCAGCAGATGCTAGCAAGGGTGTAGATATCAGCAGGTCCTCACTGTATGAACTCCTGATTGGCTCTACTTCTTAGTCAGGTGGTCCCTATTTATACCCATCACCAATGAGTGCCTAGGAGACAAAATTCAACCGGCTTTCAGTTCGTCGACCCGTGCTCCAGTCATTATGGCATAAACTAGTAGCAAGTTATTGAACCGCACTTCCCAGGAGTTACGACATAAGTTACAAATGGGTCGTAAATTATGTGGTAGGTTATCCTTACACCAAGGTTAAAACTATGACCGAAAGCAGACACTCTCTCACCACTTTCTGCTCTGTTAATAATTTCTAGCTTTGTTTCCAAACTTAGAGCAGTCCTCTTGTGTTTAATTGAAGCACCACCACTTGTACTAGGCAGGGGACGCTTAGAAGCTATAGTAAACATACTTACAATTAAGCGTAGTTGTTTACCTCACAGAGTGTTTATGAGAACTGAGCGTGCCAACTCTCTCACAGCTGGTATTGTCTGAGTGCACTACTGCCACTACACACATGTGCACACACACACAGACCTCGCATATGAGCAAATTTTTCTTGCATATAATGAATTCTTGGCATATTTAAGGTAGTCACATATGCCAAAAGCCTCATCTGGCCCTCATTCTGAAAAGGTTGCAAGCCCCTGCCATAGGAGGTAATAGAGAGTAGAAATTTAAATGTTTTCAAGTACAAGTTGGATGAGTGAATACGAAGGGAAGATTATTGTGCTTTTTTTAGCTTTGTTTTGAGGAATAAATTATATTTTAATAGATATTATTGAATGTTAATAACTTCAAGAGCAAAATGGGAGCAAAAACTGCATACTCACCTGCTTTGGCCACAGATCAGAGGCAAGGCTAAGGATCAAGCAGCCCAATTGGATAAAGCCACAAAGATCAAAATTATAATGTGAGGGAAAATATGATTAGGCTTTATAAAAGCTGTACTGGGCTGGATAAGTTTGATTTGGCAAAGTCATTTGAGTTGGAAAGTAGTAGTAGGGCTAAGGGTCACCACTTGAAAATTAAAAAAAGAGGTGCAGTTTGGATGTTAGAAATTTTTATTTCACCAACAGAATGGTAGATTACTGGAATAGTTTGACACCAAAGACAGTAGTCAGACCAAACTTAAATGTTTTCAATGCAGATTGGATGATTGTATAGGGAGGGAGGGGGGGGGGGTGTAGGTATTCTGGAGTTTTTCCTGTAGATGTTTTTTATTATTGTATATTATGGGTGATTTTTGCCAAGCCCTGATGGTGATGCTTTTTGTTTTGGAAGAATTCCTGTGGATGATTTAAATTGTATACTCTAGATCCATGATCTGAAAGAATCCTATGGCTGCAGTTTATGGGAGGGTTTTGATGGATGTGGATGACCTTTGATAGGCCCTTGTGGCTTGTGTCATCTGTGAAATTATGTTATGTTATAATAGATATTTTTTCAATAGTCTGTTAGCTCAGTTTCTGTTTCATCACTGCTTAGTTTTCAGTTGTCTTTATATAATTCAATGATTTTATTACTTTTATTGTTTATTCCCTTTTACTTGTTAATGTGATCCCATAGTTTTTATCACATGGATACAAGGAAACTTTTTGGGAGGATTTGTATGCTATAGAGTACTACTACCTTTCCTCAATTCTAAGTTAATGAGCCATCTTATGATCAATATTTTCCAATGCTTCCCTGTTGCGGGCAGATAGGATTAATTGTTGGAAAATTTTCCACACATTCTTCTGCATATCTCCAGCTGACCTTTTTTCACAAACTGCTTGGCCTGTCACAATCAAAGAATGAATATATGTATAAATGGCATAATGTTGGTTTCACAAATCTAGGAGTCCAGTTAATAGAGGAACCTGCAAGATTTTCATCTTCATGCATTATCGTACATTTTCATACATTATCTATTTTACTTTTATTTAATATTCAAACCTAAAGAATGAAACACAGGTTAGTTATGAGCTTAATGCAAAACTAAATTATAACAATCTTCCTCTCTACAAAAATAAAAAGGCCAAAATACAATGAAATACTAGATCAAGCATCTAATATAAATATTTACAGGATCTAGCACTTTTCAATGTAACATTCAACAGGCTTTCTAGGTTGAGTAGAGCAACGAAGAATAGTTTCAGGGGAGGTATCAGGGGCAGTGGCTGGAGGAGGAACATGATGATATGATGAATTATGATCTCATTTATAGGAGCATCAAGAAACAGAATGCAGGATTTTGTAGCAGAATTAAGTTTAGAAATATCTTCGATCTCGTTTAATTAGCTCGCTCCAGCTAGGATCAAATTGTGGATAGTCAGCGTATCTTCTCGGCTGTCTGGAAATCTGACATGTCCATATTTAGGATTGGCTTTGATTAGTTCCTCTTCATCTACTAAGGGATCATCCTTATTCTGTATATATTATTTTAACAGTACTTTACCAGGTGAAGTAAACCAGCTAGGTATACTCATTCCTGTTGTGGTCTTTAGAAAGGATGACCCCCCACCCCCCGTTCTTGAGGAGTTCCATTCATTGAAGTACATAACAATGAACGCAAGGAATGAGGGAGGACATGTTCCCAATGGTTAATGCTCAAGTTTCTAGACTAGAATGCAAAGGTAACATTTTTCCATACAATTCCTACATAGCACTTGCATTGTCCATTCCCCAGTAGGATGGTAAGGTTGAAGACTCGTGGAACCCTTTTCATGTACAAAAATGATTTTATTTTGGCAGACATGAAAAAAGTACCTTGATCTGAATGCACATACCCCGGTAACCTACAAACAGAAAACAACATAGTAAGACACTGTATAATGGTTGAGGAAGAAATTACCTTACAGGAAAAGAAAAGGGAAAATGTGAATAGTCTATCAGAATTAATAAATACTTATTGGGAGAAGATAGTAGTGGCCCTTTAAAGTCCAGGCTGATTTGATCAAAAGGGTAGATTGCATGGATAAGCTCTTGCCTCTCTGGGCGATAATATCGCACCCTGACACCACACAATGTCATCTACAAAATAAGGCATTTCATACTTGAACAAAATGGTGAAATTTTGTAATCTCTGAATGACCGAATTTTCTGAAGATTATTGTGGGTCATGGTTGAGCATAAAGTGTGTGATAAGGCATCAGCAGCTCTGTTGAGCGAATCAGGACGATGTATAACTTCATAGCAAAAGGGGCATCAATTCTAAACACCATCTATCAATCTTTTCATTCTTTATTTAACTCTTATGATGTGAATCAAACATGTAAGAGACAGATTTTTGATCTGTAATTAAGGTAAACTTACAAACGAGAAGAAAATGATGCCATCTTTTGATTGCCTCAACAATAGCATAGGCCTCTTTTTTGACATAGTGATTTCTCTTGGAAGAATTTAAGGATCTCGAAAAATAGGCAATGGATCATCCATTCTGGTTCAGAGTGGCCCCAATGGCGCTATTTGAGGCATCAGTTTACAGTGTAAATGGTAAATTTTCATTTATTTTTCCCTAACAGCATTAATAATAGCTGATTTTAATTCCTCAATTGCATTTGTATCTTCTTTAGAAAGTGGAAACTGGTAATTAGGGGCAAATTCGTTGAAAAAATCTTGGAACCCACCACAAGTAGTATGCAAGCAATCCGGCTAATCAAGATAATGATTCTTGGCTGGTTGGTACAGATATATCCTTGAGAGCATCAAGGAGTGAAGGATCTGGGCAAAGTTCATTGGGGTGCCCTGATAACCTAGAATACATATAGTATTAGTCAAAAAGGTGTATTTGTTTTTATTTAAGGTCATTTTATGTTTCTCAGCAGCTTTTATCATGTTCTGCTTGCATGCGGCCGCAAAAGTAACATTGTCTAGGTAAGCATACATATCCTCAAGATTATTTCTAGCAATCAAATCGTCCATAATTCTCTGGAAGCAGGAAACACTGTTGGTTAGACCAAAACTTAAGCATTTAAATTGAAAAAAACTCCCATCCAGCTCAAAAGCAGTGTAAATTTTATCCTCAGGTTGAAGAACACATTGATAAGCATTTCCTAGGTTGACGGTGCTAAATATCTTATAGGTTGATATCTTATTAACCAATTCCTCAACAGTGGGTAATGGATACATATTCAAGTAAGTAAATTTGTTAATCATCTGAGAATAGTCAATTACTAACCTTTTGTTTGATTCAACACAACATGAACTTAAGCTCACCAGGGAGAGGTGATTGGTTGTCTTCCTTGAGCATGTATGCTACTTCAGAATGAATAAATTCAGTCAGACTTTTAAATTTGCGTGACTTGGTAATGACTTATAACGCTGCCCTGTGGTAAGCCGATTTGTACAGCAAATTTTTCTGAAGGAAGATTAGCTATCGAAACTCTTAGAATTCTAGAGGCAATGAAATTTTTAATAAAGTTGGGGAGATGGCCACGTAAACCCATCTTGTATAGTTTTTTATAAAGACCATGGTGCCAAATGGTATCATATGCTTTTTCAATGTCCAGAAAGATTGCCATTAAATAATTATTGAAGAGGAATGCTTCCCTTATGCCACATTCCAAGTGTACCAAACTATCCATAGTTGAGAAGTGCTTTCTGAATCCCCTTTGGTAGTATGATAAGTACTTTTTTTCATTAAGGTATTTCCGTAATCTAATGGTCAATATTCTCTCTAATGTCTTGCATAAGCAACTTATCAAAGCTATAGGGCAGTAAGAAGATGGTTCCTGACTTGGTTTCCCTGGCTTTAAAATAGGGATGAGTAAACTCTCTTTCCATGTATCTGGATAGGTATTATTTAGAAATAGGTGATTGTAGAAATTTAAGAGATTATGTTTATTTAGGTTACTAAGATTTGCTAGAAAAGGATATATTATGTCATCCATGCCAGGAGAGCTTCGTTTGTTTTGGGGAATAGCTTTTTCTAATTCATATAATGTAATTGGGCAGTTATATTCCTCATTGTTAGATACCCCAAATGAAATTTCATTAAATTCAGCCTCCACCATAGTGTATACAAAGGGTTCTATGTAGGAGTGTATACTGCTAATAGTAGCAAAGTGGCCAGCTAATATTTGGGCAGTCACAAATGGGTCAGAAGTAAAGTTACTGCCAGATTTTAATGTGACGAGTGGATGGGGTTTATGTCCTTTTGTAAGTCTCCCTATCTTATCCCAAACTTCTGCTGTATGAGTGTTATGATTAATAGTTTGTACGAACCTTCTCCAAGAGAGACGTTTCGATAATCTAATTACCCTTCTGGCTAAGGCTTTAGCTTTATGATATAACAGAAAAGACTCTGGATTCATGTAATTCTTAAATAGTTTATAGGCTTTTTTTTTTACTTTTATTGCATAGGCACAAATATCATTCCACCAAGGATTGTTATATTTAGGGAATATTCTTGTGTATGACTTTGTTATGGTTTTGGCTGCACATTTGGTGATAGCAGAGGTTACTAGAAGGCAAGCATCATTTGCATTAAGTGAAATATTGACTTTTGGAATTTGTAGCTCTTGATGAAATTTTTTTAAATTACCTTTATATAGCTAGTTGGGCCTGGTATTATACTTCATTTCATACATCGTTTCCATAATTATGGGGAAGTGGTCACTATCATAAAGATCTGGTAGTACTTTCCACTCTAAGTTTAGTTTTAAAGAATAGGAGCATAGAGATATATCTATATGAGAAAAGTGTCCTCTAAATTCATTGCAATAAGTTGGGGCCTTTGAGTTTAGGATGTATAAATTTGTTTCTTCAATAAAATCTTATTTTATTTCCTCTCTGACAGCATTCTGATGAGTCCCACAGGTAGTGATGTCCATTCAAATCTCCAGATATTAATACTGGTGGAGGAAGTTGGTTATAAAGATTCATTAAGTCTTGTGTAACATAACATAACATAATTTCATGGATGACAAAAGCCACAAGGGCCTATCAAAGGTCATCCGCATCGGTCAAATCCCACCCACATAATGCATCCATAGGATTTTGTCAGATCATGCATCTACAATATACAATTTAACAATATATAGGAATGTTCAACCATGCATCTACAATATATAATTTAAAGCCTCCATAGGAGTGTCAAAAAAAAAAATCAAAGTCCCCCAAAATATACAATAAAAAAAACTGCATCCACAGGAATGAGTCAAGAAACATATCCACATACCAAAAAGTAAGAAATTAACCCTCCATCCCCATATAATCATCCAATCTGCGCTTGAAAACATTCAAGTTTGGGCTGTCTACAGTCTCAGGTGGCAAACTATTCCAATAATCCACCACTCTGTTAGTGAAAAAATATTTTCTAACATCCAGTCTGCATCTGTTTTTTAATCTTTAAGTGGTGGCCTCTAGTTCTATTACTACCTTCTAACTCAAATAACTTGCTGAAATCCAATTTATCCATCCCAGAAAAGATTTTAAAAAGCTCAATCATATCTCCCCTCACACACCTTCTTTCAAATGAAAACATATTTAATACCCTCAGTCTATCTTCATATTCAAGGTGCTTCAGGGATGGTATTATTTTTGTTGCCCTCCTTTGTACTGACTCTAGTAAGTTTATATCATGTCTAAAATGTGGTGACCATGCCTCTATACAGTACTCTAAATGTGGCCTGACATAGGAGTTGTATAGTTTAAGGATGACCTCCTTACTATTGTAACTAACATTTCTTTTAATGTAACCTAGCACCCTATTTGCTCTATTTTTTGCCTCAATACACTGCTTTGAAAATTTCAGTGACCTATCTACTACTACTCCTAAGTCCTTCTCATCTTGAACTGAATTAAGCCAATACCCATCCATCTCATAGTTAAATTCCCTATTATCTCTCCCCATGTTAATAACTTTGCGTTTATTAAGGTTAAAAGTCATCTGCCACTTCTGAGCCCAAGCTAACAACTTATTCAAGTCACCCTGCACTTTAAAGCTACCCTCAACCTCTTTGACTACAGCTGCCAATTTAGTGTCATCAGCAAAAATTGACACTTTGCTATTTACACCTTGCCCAAGATCATTTACATAGATTATAAATAATAAAGGGCCTAAAACTGATCCCTGAGGTACGCCACTAATAACATTCCTCCACTCTGACCTCACTCCATTCAGTACAACCCTCTGTTTCCTATTTTTCAGCCATTCAGTTATCCAATTTAAAACGTTCCCACATATCCCATGCAGCTTTAATTTATGAACTAGTCTTCTATGTGGAACCTTATCAAAAGCTTAAAGGAAATCTTGGAAGTATATAGATTGAACAAATTGTAAATTTTAAAGATGGTAAATTAATTCTAGCTGCTATAGCTTCCAGATCAGAGGTGATATTTAAAGTTACAAATGGTACCCAGGAGGCTATGGCAAGTAGAACTCCTCCTCCATTACGGCTTCTATCTTTTCTTAAGATGGAATATCCTTTTAAAGAAATGTTTTGATCTATTCCTAACCTTGTTTCTTGTAACATTACAATTGATGGGGAATACTCATTTAAGATCATCTGCAAGAATGGTAACCTTGTTGTATAACTGCGTATATTCCACTGACATATTCTAAAGTTCATTATCTATATATAATTTAAACTATTAATCACCAAATAATATTCTGTAACCATCCCTTGAATCAATTTTTTTTTGTAAAGCCCATTTTATTAAACACTATAGCCATTTTGTTAGCTGCCTGTTTAGGGGCAATGTTTGCTTCCATGATTTTCTTATATTCTTTAAGGATAGACCATAGGTATTCATTTGAGACATCAGCATTATGAGTTTTGTTTATCTTCATTATTAATACTTTTTGCAGGTAGAGTATGTGGTCTAGTAATTGGTAGGTCACATTGTGTTTCTTTTGTAGCTTTTTCAGTTATATTTTTTTTCTTGTTATTTGTATATATGTCGCTTGCATTTATAGGATGATTTTTGAAATATACCTGTCAAGCTTCCAAGAAGGATAATTTTTTAGCAATTTTTAAATGAATAATTTTTCTCCCTGATCCACACAGGACATTACTTAGAATTTCCTAAATGGTTGGGAGAAGAGCAGTGAATACATTTAGGAGCTTCCCTTGGAGCGATACAATCCTGAGAATTATGTTGCTCATTACAATAAAGACATCTAGATTTATTTGTACAGGTCCTACTTCCATGTCCAAAATGCCAGCAATTAAAGCACATCAAGGGATTAGGGTAGTGGTTATCAATACTGAACGTAAGGTATCCATATAATTTAGAAGGCAAGACATTTCAAGCAAAAGTTAATACTAACAAGGGGGTAGGGATTCGGGAAGGGCCTTTATTGAGGCATCTAATTTTCATAACCGACTCATTTTGAATTTTTAATTCATTAAGTAATAATTCTTCATCAAAGTATAGTAGATCAGGTGCATATATGATAGCTTGAATAGTGTTTAAATTTTGTGCAACTGAGCACTCTACAACATAACACACGTAACAAATCATGTCACTACAGTAGCCGAAGCAACACTGCCTATATGTGTAACTAGGTAACCTTAAGTGCTAGAACAATTCTGATTACAGATTCGGAATCAGCATACTCGATTTAATATAAATCACAAGCTAATACCCAAGTAGCAAAATCATTGTTGACTAGTGTCATGGGCAAAAATTCACCTTTTTTTATTTCGAAAATATAGGACGCAAAGTTTATTGAATGCAACGAACCGCACAAATTAATCTGATTGAGTCAGACGTAGTCACGTATATAAGAAATGCAGTAATACCACTCTGAATAACTAAGAGTCAACTGTTAGCAGTATTAACTCAAGAACCATCAATAGAAATGGCAAACCGGCAACTCTGCAGCTGGATTGAATTGTTACGAACATGTAAATAGCATTATTGCTTAATTTATCAACGGGCGAAAAAAATTTCACACGTTGAGACTTGCGAGTATTTACCTAACAAACGCAGGATGTAAGCTACATGAAAAACTTGTTCAATTTCTATCGGAAGGGAGATTTTATGTAAATTCTTATTGCAATTTATAAATGATTTAAATATTAATATTAAAACTAACAGAAATTCGCCACGGTAAATATGTAGATTAGCGGCCCGGCCGAAAAAAAAATTGTGTGTAAATATTATCGTTCACTCGTGTCGGAATATTCATGCGCGTTTGAATCCTTTTCGAATTATTATTCTATAAACAATTAGGATTATATACTGGGGGGCTGTGCCCCCCAGCCCCCCCCCCCAATTTAATGAAACTCAGGATCATCGTAGTGTAGTCCCCCATTGTTTACCCCCACACGAGCCGTCAACTTAAATGTACTCCAAAAACGTGAAACATTTTGGAACAAGGACGAAATAGTACGTCCCAACGTTCGCGCCGATAATCTAAATATTTACCTTAGCTACAATTAGACAAAAAACGAGTGGCTAAATGATTTATTTATTTTTTAACCAGCAGCTTATGAAATTAGCCACGTCTGGCAATCCTTGTTAGGCGCAGAAAGAATTTTTTTTTAAGATATCAGCATTCTGAGTACGACTCTATTTGCAGTGATACATTTTTAAAAACAAGGTGAGCTGAACAAGAAGTCGCACGATCTCACTTATTCTGATTTATGACCTTATGACTGTCAAAACTTTAAATAATTCGCAGACTAAACTTGGGAGGAGGACCTTGACAATTATATCATTCGAATCAGAATGTAAACATAACAACATAAGGGTTTCAAATTTCATTAGAATGGGCTGAATAGTTATGATGCCATTGCCAAAACAAAATAATTCCTTTGCTAACCTTGAGAGGACTTTGACAATTATATCATTCGAAAGAGAATGCAAAACAACATAAAGGTTTTTAATTTCGTTAGAATCGGCCGAATAGTTATGATGTTATTGCCCAAACAAAATAATTCCCGGGCTAAACTTGGGATAACTTTGCCAATCATATTATTCGAAAGAGAATGTGAAACAACATAAGGATTTCAAATTTCGTTAGAATCGGCTTAATAGTTACAATATTATTACCAAAACACAAAAAAAAACAGCAAAACGGAACCGACCGACATAGCGAGATATAGAGTTGCACGCGACTAATAACTGCTTTCCGTGACAAAACGAAACCGTAAATAATGACTAAAATGCCTAGTAACACTATTAGAACTGTTTTTACGTACTTATTATTTATTTTTAGACTAAAAATGAACTCTAAACTAAATTTCCTTCCTTTCAAAATAGCACGTTGCTAAAATACAGTTATAGAAAAAGAATAGAAGATATATAAAAATCATTTTTATGAACTTCACCATTTGTAATTCTTTGGGTTTTAAATAATTCACAAAATTTCGATACTTATATTTATTTCTGAACTTCATCATTTTGTTTTTTGATATTATAAAAGAACCAGGTAATGGCTTCGCTACTAAGAATAAAATTTAAAATCTATAAAATAGCATCCATGGTTAAATTTTTATAAATTTTCTGAACTTCGCCAATTATACTAATTTTAAAAAAGGAACTCTAAACTAAATCCCCCCCCCCCTTCAAAATATCACGCTGCTAAAATATAGTTACCAGACAATCGCTTCGCTACTCCTCTCGCAGCGGAGCTTGCGCTTCGCTACTAAGATTAAAATTTAAAATCTAAAAAAAAAGCAGCCATGGTGTGGTGATCCTAATAAAGCGTCAATACCTTTCTCTAGGCTTTATTCAACTAACAAAACATCCATACAGTCTGAAAATAAAAGAGAAACAATATAAGTAAACATACCCATTATAATGAGGTTAACAAGCACAATTGGTTATAAGTAAACAAAATAATGTAGTGTTATCCATTAGGCAATTATACATATAGGGTTACATGGAGCTTAGATCGCCACGTTCTCCCCTACCTTGAAGAATCATTGTTCTATATAGCGAAGAGGCTTGTGGCGTTCCCGCGTAGATCGGCGCAGTTGTTCCGGGCCAGCGTGCGCAGGGGTGGAGGTTTCATCCCTACGTTGGAGATTAGCTTGAGCACCAGATACCTAGGCCGGAAGAGAATCCACCTTCATATCTCCTTCCCTGAAGAATATACTCTGATCACCTGCAGCATTGGAAGAATTCAACTCAGATGAATCGACAGTTGGTACGGGAAGAATTTCCACCAAACCAGTCTCTGTAGAAGGATCGACGTTGAGATCCTTTTGCCTCTCATATAATCATACGTTACCAGTCAGAGCCAAGTTGTGCACTGATATCGTTGATTCACTTCCATCGGAAAACCTTACATTAGCGTATTGTGGGTTTGCCTCTAACAACTGAACCGCATCAACGAGAGGTTCATATTTAATGGCGAAGACGTAAGTTGGCAACGAATGGCCTCTGGGAGATCGACGGTGGTACGAGAAGAGCCTCAAATGTGACGTAGCATTGGTAGCTGTGCAGAGCAGACATCTAATAGAATGAAAGGCGTCAGGCAGCACTGTTTCCCATTGGTATTCTCAAAGGTTCTTAGATGCCAGAGCAAAGGTTATGTGCTTCCAGATTATAGCATTATACCTCTCACACTGCTCATTCACTCGAGGATTATAAGGTTGTGAAGGTCGAAGATCGAACCTAGTAAACATTTGTTAAAGAAATTAAACGGTTAAAACATTGAACCTTATAAATAGGAAGATAAACTTCCCGCTGTTAATAGCTCTCTTTTGTAAATAGGAAGATAAACTTCCCGCTTTGCAGTATTTCTCCTTCGTAAACAGAAAGCTAGACTCCCCAGTATGCAGGACGATATCTTGTGTCGGCCATACGTAGCTCCGTACAAAATAGATCTTGTTCATGAAGTTTCGTGGAGAAAAGGTAAAAATCGATGGCGTTCTCGAGGTGCCTTTCCCTCGACTTTTTCTCCTTTGCCGGCTGTGAATTTTTCGGTGAGCTCAATTTTATTGTAGATTTCTTCCAAGTCTAAAAATTCGGACTTGGACTTTGGACTTTAGAGCAATTTTTTTTTTTTTTAATTCTATAGAGCCTATCTGGCAACTGCCCACTTGGGCATAAGTCGCCTAAAAACACGACAGCCTAGAACTAGGCTACTTTAAAATTAAATTATGGAAAAATAACAATAATAAATATTGGAAAAACTTAACAATCAGGAAGCAATCTCCGGCAGTGGGGGAAGGTCCCCCTCACCCCGGTGCAGGAGAGTGCAACCTACAAACAAAACAATAACAAAAAAAGAACCTTAAATAAAGGGGAGAAGCCCGGCCTCCCCCCAAAGTCAAAAAGTCCACAAGTCAATGTGCACGAATCTGTCCCGAGTACAAGGGGCAGGCGGTAGCGACCCCACCCATCCCGGTACCGGGACAGGTATCGTGCGCGAAGATCACCCAGACTGGGACATTCGACAAGAATGTGCCGAACAGTCTGGGGGACTAGGCAGTCATTGCAATCGGGCGCAGGCGAGCACTCCATCAAATAGCGATGCGTCACACTAGTGTGCCCGATTCGGAGACGACAGAAAGCAACCTGAAGCAGCAGTGGAATTGGAAGATAGGTCCATGGGAACAGTCGCGGCGCAATGGCACGCAACTTTAAGTTCCCTTCGACCGTCTCCCATCTTCTTTACAGAGCAGTCCGAAGAGCTGCCCGTATTCCTGCCATGTAGTCAGGGTGAGGAAGAGCGAAACGCTGGTCTGGTGGCAGGGTCCTGGCGGACTCTTTGGCGCCCTCATCAGCGCGCTCATTCCCCGCAATTCCTACATGTCCAGGAACCCAGCACAAGATAATCTCGACATCTGCCCGGCTCGCCAAATCCGTGGCGTCACGGATATCGCGAACCAGGGGATGCGAAGATTCCAATGCACCGAGAGCACTCAGGGCGCTTTGTGAGTCGCTATAGATCACAATCCGGTATCCGAACCGGGCACGTCGCGTAATCTCCCGTACCGAGTGGTGTATTGCCACCAGCTCAGCCGTGAAGACAGACGTAGCGCCTGGTAGAGCCCCGCTGACTTCAAACAGAGGGGATACGGCGTGGAAGCCGACATACTCTTGGGACTTGGAGCCATCCGTATACACTGGTAGGGTTCCAGCGTGACACGATGTGTGCTCCAAAAAGATAGAACGCAATACTCTCGGCGCCGTACAAGCTTTGGAAGCAGAGGCGTGGCGACAAATAGCCAAATGTGGTACCCTCCAGGGTGGCGTCCTGGGCAGAACCAGGGGCGCCACCAGCCTGAGAGCTATATCTACCTCTCGAAGGAGTTTCCTGGCCCCAAATCCAAAGGGCTTAGGGTATGACTGGCATCTCTCAGCGGCATATGCACCATCGAGATCAGCTGCGGATACAGGGAGAGCTGTTGGCGACTGAGGGAGGCGCCGGGCTCGCGCGTACAGGAGAGTGATGCACTGCACGCGGCGCAGAGCGAGTGGCATCTCCTCAGCATCGATCAAAAGGCTCTCAATGGGGTAAGTGCGGAAGGCACATGTCGCAAGGCGAAGGCCAGTGTGGTGGATCAAATCTACCTTCCGCAATAAACGCTCGGCTGTGGATGCATAAAACTCGCATCCGTAGTCGAGCTCCACACGAACCAAGGATCGATAAAAAAGTAGGGCAGTAGCCTTATCAGTGCCCCAAGCGCTGAACGTCACGGAACGGAGAATGTCCATGGCGCGGGTACAAGAGACCCTAAGGCTGCGAATATGAGCCTCCCAGGTGAGGCGTTGGTCAAATACAAGACCAAGGAAACGGTGCGACTCAACCACATCCAGGCGCACCCCATTAAGAAACAAATCTGGGTCGGGGTGAAGCCGTGGATGGCGGCAGAAATGCGCCACCTTAGTCTTGGCCAGAGAAAACCGAAACCTGTGCGCTTCGGCATAGCGAAAGACGCGGTTCAATGCCTGTTGGAGTCGACGCTCTAGAGTTGGCATCTGGGCCGCGCCAAAAGAGATCGAAGGGTAGTCCACGTAGAGCGTAGCGAGAACATCTTCCGGCAGCCGGAGGTGATGCCGTTGATGCTCAGGGCAAAGAGTGTGACACTGAGGACACTTAGCTGCGGGCCACCCTCTTCCTGCTCCTTTGGGCCAGAGAGGGCTCCCCCCACCCGTACGCGGAATCGACGATCTCGCAAAAATTCAGATATAAACATTGGGAGGCGTCCCGTCACCCCTATCGTGTGGAGAGTCTCCATGATACCGAATCGCCATGCGGTATCATAGGCCTTCTCCAGATCGAAAAAGACCGTGGCGTAGTGATGTCTACGAAGGAAAGCCTCGCAGACGGCATTTTCCAGTCGGAGCAGAGCATCCGACGTGGAGTGGAACTTGCGGAATCCGCACTGTGCGGAAGACAGATGGCCTCCGCTGCCCAGGAAAAAGGCTAATCTAACATTTACCAATTTCTCCATCAACTTGCACACGCAAGAGGTTAGAGAGATTAGGCGGAAACCGGTCGGAGTAGAGTGATCTCCCCCTGGTTTGCGAAAGTCGAGCACAGTAGCGATTCGCCAAGAGTCTGGAAGAAGACCTTCCACCCAGATCCTGTTGAACAAATCTAACAGAAAGGCCCTGCCTCGCTCACCCAGGTGTCGAAGCATGGCGTACGGGACATCGTCCGGCCCATGGGTGGTGTCCGCGCACGAAGCGAGAGCGGAACGCAACTCAGTCACAGTAAACCTGTCCTATAAGTTCCCTGCCTCTTGAGGTAAAGTCCAGCCGGCGGCCTTCCGCGACATCACGACGTGCATTGAATGCTGGCGGAGCAGCATCGCGGCTAGAGAATGCGGAAAAAGCGGTCGCTAAGGATTCCGCCACGGACGCGGGGTCTGAGATTGTGGTCTTATTGTCCTGGAGAACGGGAGGAGGGTCCTGCGAGAACTTGCCCCGAATCCTTTTGACTCACTTCCACACCTCAGCTAAAGGGGTCTTCCTGTTGAGTGAAGACACGTATGCACGCCAAGAAGAGTGGCGGGCGTGCTTCGAAATATACCGGAACCTAGCCCTAGCCCGACGAAATACAGCGACAGTGAAATCGTTCGGGCGGGGCTTATAGCGCATGCAGGCATAACGCTTCTGTTTGAGGGCCGTCTCACACTCGGCCGACCACCATGGGAGTAGTCGGCGTGCAAAACGACCAGACGTCCTAGGAATAGTAGTCAGGCCCACGGCGAAGAGTTTGCTGGAGAAGAACTCAACGGTCTCATCTACCGACCTAAACTCCTCGACTGAGATAGAGAATTCAGTCATTTCCTGAAATGCAGGCCACCACGCCCGCGCCAAGCACCACCGAGGTGGTCTCTCAGGCAGCAGTTGCCCTGAAAATGATATTTGAATGGGAAAGTGATCACTACCATGGAGGTCATCGACCACTTCCTAATCAAAATCAGGCGGTGCATCCGAAGAGCACAAAGATAGGTCAAGGCAAGAAAATGAAGCGGTTCTCGGACAGTGATGCGTAAACTCCTCCACGTTTAGGACACGCATCTCAAGCTCTTCGATTAGATCGGCAAGGACTTGTCCCCTGGGATTTATGGAGTAATCTCCCCAGAGAGGATGCCTGCCGTTCAGACCTCCAAGCAAGAGATAGGGCCTCGGCAACCGTGCCACGACGTGGCGGAAGTCCCCCGCGTCGAAGTCAGCTGACGGTGGAATGTACGCAGAAATGATAGTATACCTCCTATCCAGGTGAGGCGGCACAGCCACTGCCTGAAAGGAGGTATCTAAAGAGAAAGGAAGAACGGAGACATCATGCCGGGTGTAAACCGCGCATCCCCCAGCCCGGCCATCCCGCGGTGGTGGGGTCGCAAGACCCTTATACCTCGGGAGGGCAGGCAGGGGGCACGCGCCTAGCATGGTCTCCTGCAAAAAGATAGCTAACAGGGAACGGGACGAGCCTCCGCAGCTCCTCCCAGTTGGCCCTCCTCGAACTGAAGACCTTCACGGGAATGGCCGTACGCTTCATGGGGGCAGAACCCCGGGTGCTGTTGGCCGGACAAAGCACTGAAGACGCTGTCGCCTTCGAGGACTTATTGGGGGAGGTTGGGCTCACCATGCGAGTCTTCTCCTCCCTCCGCCTCGAAAACTTAGGCGGGCGTTGCGGTTTCGGAGGCGGCGGGCCCTCTTTTCGAGGAACCACCGTCTCCGAGCCACTCGCTCCACCTCGGGGCGTGGGAGTTGTTGCTGTCCTCCTTTCGGGGGAAAGCTTTAGGAACCCCCGAAAATGGCCTAGCGACGATCTTCAGGGGTGTTGCCTCCTGTGAGTCTAACGACTCGGTGGAGGCGCGTGGCCGTTTCGCTTTACGGTAAACGGTCACGCTGGGGGAAGAGGGGAGAGCCCTGGTTTTAGCCGGGGCTGGGTATGAACCCCTTTTTGCCGCCAGCTTTACCAGGGGAGCGCCCGGGTTGGGTAGAGCCCGCAGAAGGGCTCCGAATGGGCGCGGAAACAACCGTGCTCGTTGGCCTGGATGGGCCAGGAGCTGAGGGTGCCTTTCTAACTATTGAGGCATATGACGTCCCAGGCAGAGCCGGGCGCGCCAGGACCAAGTCCTTAGCCTCGCGGAATGAGAGTCGATCATGGGCCTGAACGGCCAGGATTTCTTTCTCAAGGAGATATGCACCACATTGCTTCGAAGAAGCAGGGTGCGGCTCTCCGCAATTGACACACTTTGCCACACATGATTTGGACTTATCGTGTGTGACCTTGGAGCAATTGACACATACTTCGGGTGACCCCGACTTTGCACGTCTACATGAGCGATTCGTATGGCCGAAGCGGTGACAGTAATAGCACCGCCGCGGAAGTGGCACGAATGCCTTCACGCGGTAGCGGTACCAACCGGCACGCACCGACTCAGGGAGCTTGTCACAGTCAAACGTGACGTAGAGTTTAGGGGTGGGTCTCGAGGCCCCTCCCTGTTTTCTCATCACACATTCGACCTTGACCGCCTCATGGTTGGCCAGCTCTAGGGTGATGTCCTCAATGGAGTAGTCAACGAGTTTTCTCGCATAAACTACTCCTTTCACCAAGTTCATGGTAGAGTGCGGCGTCACACTTACCGGGGTGCCATGAAGTGTCCGAAGAGCACTTATCTTGGCCGCCTTGGCGGGATTCGCTTCATTCGCCAGAAGGCTCCCATCCGAGAAACGGGTCACCTTCGGCTCTCTACCAATTGCACTAGCTAATCCTCTCCTCTGATGGATCATGTTGCCCTTGGACAACATGCTGCCATCAGTGGAGCGAATAACGAGCAAGCGCTTGAAGCCAGCGGGCTCGAAAACGCCAGGTAACCTCTGAATCAGGGGCCCCGATGTCATCGAGGCTCCGCCCTGTGAACTTTTGGTTTTTGTCATGGTCAGGAGCTCCGTACCCGGGGGGGCAGAGGGGCCGGATGTGCCGGTCTTGGCTTGGTCGCTTGTCAAAGTGGCAGCAGACCCATCTGTCCCCACAGCCCCCGCGGATGGAGAGGAGCCCCGAGTCTTTTTAGTCTTTTTGGTCTTTTTCGTCCTTTTCTTTTTTGGAGAGGAGGGCGGGGAATGAACCCGCTTCTCACCTCCGCCGGTAGAAGCCCCTAGGCCAGATGGACCGGCCTCAACCAGGTCCTTCTCCGAAATGGAGAAGGTCCTGGTGGTTGCAGGGGCATCATCCGGAGGAGATCCCTCCCCTCCTTGTACTGCCTGAGAATCCCCAGCCGTTTGAGGAGGACCTTGCATAGGGGCAGATTCGGGTTAGGTGCTTGGCGCCGAGCCCGGATTCCCCCCCATGGAAGGCCCTACCGTCTGAGGCTGAGTTTACTCAAGGACCATATCTATCACAGGAGGGGCCTCCAGTTGGCCATCCCCTCCCAGGACATCGCAGGTCCCCTTGGCAGCGTCATGAGTCTTTTGTGGGGAGGCACAGGCCTTGACCTCGGCAAGGTTTAGTATTCTTGCCAGCAGGTCTTTTGAGGGAAGCGACCGAAGGGGCCTGGCTTCCCTCTCCCCCCTAAGGGGGTTTGCCCTACCGAGCCGCTTACACGAGGGGCGGTCGGCAATGGGCTGCCTGCTGTCTTTCTTGGCAGTCCCCTTAGAAAGAAAAGGAGGGACTGCCGCTGGGAATAGGAAGGTGCCTGAAAGCACCTCCAGAGAAGGGGGTGAGGGGATGTCCCCTTTACCCGTAGGCGTAGGAGAGGATTAAGCCTCCTCTCCGGTAAAGAAATATGGAGGGTCCCCTGCGCAAGCACAGGGAAAGGGGGGCTCCATTTTTTTGGTGGAGCTGCACGAGGGCGGCTCTGTCGATGAGCAAGGGAAAATTAGGGGGAAATTGTTTTTTTCTATCATCATTGGGCATGGTGACCCTATTTGTGCTATGGGACGCAATAGCTCATCACCTCTCGCAGTTGCCCGCACTGCAAGAGGTGCTTACAAGCCCGGCCAAGCCAGGCGCCGCCATTTGGGACCACTTATCCCGCCTGGTGGCCTGGCAGTCCATCGTCATGGCGGCTCCACCTTGGATACGGCATAAAAATATATAGATTGTGAAGAGGAGAGGAAAAGTGATGTGAGGAAGGTATGGGTGGGGGTGAAGCAGGTTGTTAAAAACCAATCACCCCAGACCGGAGCTTAAGGGTTAGGGAACATTGTCCCCTCCCCCTCAGCCCCGATCCGGGACGGTTGACTGAGAAGAAGTTCAGCATCTACCCTGTGAAATTAGAGGCTGACCAGAGAAAGTTGTTGGAGAGGTTGTATTAAAAGCAAGGAAACAAGTGTTTCGAAGGAAGGAGAAGAGGCTAAGCTGGGGTCGGACGGGGTGCTGAGTACCGTCAGCACGGCGGCCAGGATGGCAAATCGCCGCGCCCCTTACGGGTTGGACTTTGGACATAATAGGTGGTGAAATTTAGGTAGAGTTGGAGAGAAAAAGTAAGAGGGTAAAGTGGTTAAAGGGTGAATTTAAAGAATAGATGATGTGTGGGAGACAGAATAAAAAGGCCGCTGGTGAAAGGGTATCTCTGTTATTTTGTGTTAGTTTTTTGTTTTTTTTATTTAATAAACTATGAATTTATAGTTTATTTAATTCAATTAACAAGGTTAATTTAATTATTAGTCTTTCATCTTAATGATGATCTTTGGCATTCAAGCCTTTATTTGAGACGGGGTTTTTAATCCCGCTGTGGTTATTTGAACAGATATTTTTCTAAATGTTAATTTGAGGTTGAAATTTTTATTAAAGTGAATTTGGATTTTTGGATTTATTATGGAGTTAATTTTAACTAATTAAAAACTTACGCATTACACAAGTCGATTCGTGTCTATTGTCGATTCTGTAATGTGTATTTGGGAGTCACGTCACCGTCAGACTGTAATTTGCCGCTTTTAAATGGTCTTATTTGTCAGTCGGCTTCGATGTCTAGGTGTGTACGAGAGAATTCAGGGGTCAAGTGGGCACCAATGGCTTGCCATATCCTCTTAGCTCTCTCGTGGAGCGCCACGTTGATTGGAGATAATCCAACCGAATCGTGGAGCTCCCTCTGTCGTTTATGTTCTCTTCTTCGGGTGTTTGTAATAAGTAAAACCGCCTTATTCTGGATGACTTGTAGTTTAGCAATGTGGGTCTTGGCGATCGCGTTCAACGGCACCGGGAGTTACAAGAGTCTCGAGCGAATGCACGCATTGAATATCTTATTTGAGCGATTTAGGTCACGGAACCTATAAAACTCCCTCAAATCTCTCTTGTTATTTGCGAGTGTTCGTTCGATATGACTCTTGTAACCCCCTGTGGTGATTTTGAGCCCCAGAACCGTCCCTTCTAGGCAGTAGGTGATTCGCTCCTCTTCTACCCGTATGCCAATGAAGGTCTTGCGGAACATGGGAATTATTTTGAATTTTGGGGCATTGGTCGATATCTTCCATCTCCTCTCGAAATAGTTGATGTTGGAAATCTCCCTAGCCGTATTTCTTGCCATAAATTCCCTGTGAACGTAGCGGCTGTACAAATTTGCGATATATCGTCAGCGAACTGAACTTATATCGTACCTTCGGATAGAGGTTGTGGTAGGTCACGTGTATATATGTTGTATAGAAGGGGACTGAGACAGCCCCCTTGTGGGACCCCTGATTCGAGCTCGAATTCGGGGCCTTTGTATCCTCTGATATGTATGTATGCTCTCCTCTCCATTATGTAGTCGCATAGGATCCTCTCAAGAATGGGGTTGAGGCCTACTTGAAGGATCTTAAATTGTAGTCCTCTCTTCCAAACCTTATCGAAAGCTTTTTTGACATCGCGGAGCACCAGGTCGGCATGCCTTTTGGCTGCCTTGATCTTAGCAAGCTTTTCAGTGATAACGGCTAGTGCCGTATCAGTCCCTCTTTTCCTTCTGAAGCCGGGTTGTTGCTCGTTATGCAAGTTGGCTTCGTCGAGAAAAGAGTTGACTATTGGCTAATATCTTCTCGAAGACTTTACCAGCAAATTCTAAGAGAGATATCGGCCCAAAGCTGGCAGAGCAGTCCGGGGGCTTTCCCGATTTGGGAATGAAAAGTCATCTTGGCTACTTTCCACTGATCGGGAAAGTAGCCCGTGTTCAGAGTGGCATTCATGATGTTAAGCAGCCCACTCCAAACATTAGGCGGGGCCTTGATTAAGTTCTCCCTGGTCAGCCCCGTGGTACCCGGTGCTCTTTGACGAAAGGATTTTAGAGCGACGGAGAGTTCTTGGGCAGTTACTTTACTACAATAGCCCCCCATCACTCTTTCCTACGAGACACAGTGATGAGGGGAGGTTCTGGGTATTTGTGTGTTTAGTTGTTGGATTATGTCAGTCTCGAATTCGAGGTCTTAATTATTATTTTCTTCTGGGGTAATTTTGAAGATTGAGGACCAGAAAATCCTAAACATTTTCTCAATCTCTTCAGGCTCGTCAATTTCTATACCGTCGTTTATAAGTGTAATTCTTTTTTTGGGAGGTCTTCCTTTTAAACGTTTAAATGTCTGCCAGAAAGTATGTGAGTCTCTTTCGAGTCTTTCTATTAGTCTGTCCCATGTGAGTATCTGTTGGTCCGTAATTAGTGTCTGGAGTTCGTCTTTAATCTCTCTTAGTCTTCTGTGGGCATTGTGGTTGGGGCTTATCACGGCTACTACATTGGACAGGTCTTTATATTCCTGGGCCAGGGCTTTCATGGGAGGGGTCCAATAGGGAGCTGGAAGGGTTTTATAATTGATATGGGGAATACTATTTTCATCGGCTTTAATTAGGAGGTCAGTGATTCTATCCAGCTCTTTATCTATCTCTTCTAAATTGGCATCGAGTAAAGGGTCTGAGATATAATTTAGAAGGTAATTTCTGTAGCTTTCCCAGTTCGCCTGCTTATAGCTTTTGCGTTCTGGGATTGCAATTTGTATGGAATTTACTCCAACTGTAATTTTAATACCCTGGTGGTCGCTCGGAATTATGGGGCCCGGTTCAATGTAGTAGTTGTATGGAAGCCTGATACTGGATAAAACAATATCAGGTTTTGTTGCTGCTTTTCCCGTTCTGTATTTCTGGAATTCCGGTCCGATTCTTGTCACGTAATGTCTGTCAAGTAATACTTCGATGTTTCTGCCTGCATTGTTGTAGGAGGTATACCCCGCCGCTGCACACCTTGCATTCAGATCTCCAGCAAAGATTACATTTTTCTTATGGCTGAAAATCTGTAGAAGGTTGTGCATGGGTACATAGCCGCGTCTTTGGGGTTGGTATCCCGTAGCCACGACCAGCCTCCCCCAGGGTAGTGCCTACCTCAATGGCAAGGTATGATTCATCTAAGTCGGGTAGTTTTTTGTATTTTAGTCCTTTTTTGACGGCTATTGCGCAGCCATCATACCGTTCCTGGCTATGATTTTTTCTAATGACGTCGTATTGAAATATTTTTAACTCTTTTTGCGCGGTCAGTCCGTGTTCGGAAATAAGTACAATGTCTGGGTCACTTTGTCGCAAAATATTGCCATAGATGGAACCTTTTCCGTCCCATCCATTGACATTAATTTGTACAATCGTAAGCCTGTTGGTCATTTTGTGTAATGTTGGGTCTTTTAGTGTGTGGGATTAAAGTGGACGCTTATTCACGATCCACTTTAGCCCCATGAGGTGTACTGGACGGGGTACGCTCCCTTCCGTTTCGTTTTTGCCGGAATTCTGTGTCAGTGATTGTGTGGAAGCAGTCAGTGGTCAATTTAATCATATTTTAGATGAGAGCCTCCTCAACCTGCCGTTCCGGAACCTCATCTGAGCATTCCCACTTGTATCTTACGGTCCTAAGACCCTCCGATACTTCGCGGGAATCGATTTCGGTTGGGAAGGGTGCCGATTCGGGGGCATATAGCTTGAGATTGAAGCCTCTGGCATGATATTTGAGTAGGTGTTCCCTGCCTCGAGATGAGGAGGTTGACCTTGGACCATGTGTTTTTGAGGTTTTTCTCGACCGTGGAGACCTGGTCTCTTTTGGTCGCACTGCTCCTTGTTGGGTGTCTTGGTTTGTGTTTTTGATGTATCGGTATTATTTTTGGGGGGTGTAAGTGGCGCTTGTTTTTCTGATTGAGTTGTTGGTTTGGCTTTGTTCAGAGGTGGGTCGCGTGTGCTGGATGTGTTTTTGGGTGCGGGTACCTTTTGGCACGTTTCCTGGCACTGAGGGGCTATGCTTATTCGCAGAACCTCCTCTGAAGGAGGGTTGCCTGGAAACCACATCTCCTGCAGGCCATTCTTTACGAGCATGCGTTTGACCTCGGTGGCAAAAGTACCTGGGCGTGTAATGTCTGCTATGTGTGCATAATAAATGCAACACATTATTTTAGTGGAGTGCTCATTTTCGATGTGGAGAAAAGTCTTTTGGTTATTCGTCTCGGCAATCGCGGCTTTGGCTACTTTTGCATAGGTCGAATTTGCTTTCTTTTCCTCCGTTTCACGTCGTAATTGGGTTTGTTTCTGTATCTCATTTTTCCTGATTGGGCATGCCATGGACATAGTCCGGTGGGGGCCTTCACAGTTTAGACACTTTGGAGAGGTACTCTTACAATCGCGCCCAAAATGGTTGCGACCAGCTCAAATCGAGCATATCGTAGGGTCTTTTTCAGGGCAGCTTGAAGTGGTGTGTTTGCCGTACTTGTAGCACCGAAAGCACATTTGCAAGTCGACAAACTCTTCCCGTTCAATCTTCTCTGGACAGACTTTTATGCTAAAAAAAAATGAATCCAAGATCCTTTGCCTTTTGAACCATTGCCGTGTCCTCGAAAACGACATTGAAGACGTGCGTGTAAGTTTTGAACTTAATAACCTCCGCTATTTTTGCCCAAGGGTGGTTCCTTTCAACTTCATCCTTTATGTCTTCTGCCGAGTGGCTCCCGACCCAGGAGTTGAGGCGCCTGCAGATAACACTACAGTGTGTTTTGATTTGAGGGGGTGTGGGGGGTTTCAGGTTGACCGTCTTCAGGCATCCAACTGCTTTGCTTGAGGTCAAGGCTTCGCAGTCGGCCTCCCTCGCACAAATAGCAGGGTATCCATTTTGGATGTCGATTAGTCTGACCAGCGCAATCTTCAAGTTACCATAAATCTGTTCAAAAACCTTGCCTCTGTCCGGTTTCGGGCCCTCCGAGAGGACCCGAAGAGTGATGCAAAGCGTCTCCCCCATTTTTCCTGCATCTTACCGTACTTTGTTTGGTCAATATTCATAAAAGCAGATATGTATATAAGAAAATGAGGTGAAAGAGAGAGAGAGAGAAAGAGGAAGAGAACCAGGGGCCAATGTCCAAGTAAAAAAACAACAACTTTACCTCAATATTTTCCTTGCTTCCGTATTGCGAGTGGGCCAATTGAGCCTTCAGTCCTCTCTCCACGAAGGAGTGAAGATCCGTCCTTCACCGTCTTCAATCGAAGAAGGCCAGTGGTGCACTTTTCAAACGATCGAGCTTTTCGCCATTCCCAGTTTTTATCACTACTCGAGATGAGTCACAAAATTCACTATGCTTGCGCAGAAATTCGCTTTATAAAAATTCCGAGTAAGGAGTTGTCACAGTGGGAGTTCAACTGACTAAGGCAACCAAAGCAGTAAAAAAAAAATTCGGAAAATTAATTAATTAATTAGGGAAAGTGATGAATTGTGTGCTAGGTTTATAAAGGTGTGAAAATGGTTTCTAGTTTGCCCTTATGTTAGGGCATCACTAGCATTCTTCTCATTTTTTATTTTTAATAATAAAATGTTCCTCCGTCATTAATGGTGCTGACTGTCGTTGAAAGCCCGTTTCCTCCATTGTTATATATATTTTTCTCTTTATTAATTTCAATATATTCTACCTTCGTAGCATTCGAGCCTTTCAAGGTTTTCTAATATGCTGAATGACTATTTGAATTCTGTTAAACTTTAAATTTATTATTTTCATTTGGGCACTTCGCCTCTTTTTGTAGATTTGAATTATGTTGATTAATTTTGATTTGATTGAGATTTGGGCACTTCGCCTCTTTTTATTCTAAAGTTTTATTTTTTTAATTATTTAATATGGGTACTTCTCTTTTTTATTTAAAGTTAATTAAGTTTTATTTTATAATTTGGGGAATTCTTTAATATGGGCACTTCGCTCTTTTTTATTTAAAATTTATTAAGTTTTAACTATAATTTGGGCACTTCGCCTCTTTCCATTAGAATATTTTTTCTCTTATGTTTGTTTCCTTGCTATGAGTCGGGTTCAATACGGTCACAGTAATTTGATTTTGTGTACTACTAAGTATACATTGGTAGTACTTCTTCTCTTGCGCAGGTTCTACTGCTTGGGGACAGAGCCGTCCTACCAATTGCGCGTCTTCTATTTCTACGTATATTCAGGTTAAAGTTTATAGTCGTGAGTATCACTTGGTCTATTTTATCCTATTTCTTTCTCCCTAGCCTTTGGATATCCATATTGATCGGCTTTAGTCCAATTCTTTGGTTTAGAACCGATTGCCGAATACGGTCGATCCTTTGCGTGCCAGTAATCAGCAGAGTGGCTTTATTCTGTACCCTCTGCATCATTCTGAGAGATGTGCAGCTTGCCATCTGCGTGATCACGGCCGAGTACATTAGGAATGAGCGTACCAAGGCCATGTACAGCCTTTTCTTGTTTGGCCCGCTGAGGCTTCGGAAACGGTAAAGTTTCCTCAGCTCTCTTTTGGCTAGGGAGACTCTGGTATTTATGGGAGCCTTATATCCAGATTTATAGAGTTGTAAGCCCAGGACTTTTCCCTCGTTGGAGTACGGATAGAGTTCATTGTTGACGATGACGTCGTCAACTTTCCGGCGGTTCATTGGAATTATGGTGAACTTCTGGCGGTTGGTCTTAATTTTCCACTTCTTCTCATAACTGTTGATATTGTCAATTTCGGCAGCTGTCGCCCTCTTGCCTGACTTCCAGAGTTCCTGAATGGACTCAGGACGATTTGGGTGATGTCATCTGCGTATTGCAGATACATCGAATCGTACCTCACTCGAGCAGTCAGGTCAATTGTGTACACTAGGTACAGCAAAGGGCTGAGACAGCTGCCTTGTGGAACTCCCGCCTCGAGTTTGAATTCGGGTCCCTTGCAGCCCTCGATCGCGATTTGAGCTCTCCTATCCGAAACATAGTTGCAAAGGACCCTTTCCAGGAGTGGGTTAAGCTGGAGGTTGAGGATCTTGAATTGTAGCCCTCTCAGCCACACCTTATCGAAGGCCTGATTTACATCCCGCATCACCACGTCTACGTACCTCCTCTACGGCGGAAGGAGTTTTTTTTGTAGACCCCTACCGCACCTTTTACGGGAGAAATGACCTGTACAAAAGGGACGGAGTGCATCTTTTCTTTAAAGGGAAAGCTGCACTCGCAAACATAATCCAGGATGTTGTGGAGCGGACCCAAAGAAGTGTCAGACCCCGAGTAAAGGAGGACGTACGCCAGTACACTCGTGTTACTCCAGGAACGACCTTTTCTGAAGTCACAAAGAGGGGAGTGACCCCGCCACAGAGAAAGAAAGCGGGAAACGGAAGAGCGTAGTGAGTCCTACAGTCGGGGACTCTTTCAAAGTTCTTCTGTTTAATGCGAGGTCTATCAGAAACAAGTTTCTAGAATTTCGTGGCCTCATAGCAACAGAAGAACCGGAGATGGTGGCCATAACGGAGTCGTGGATAAAAACCTCAAGCCGAGATTTTGAAGGTGAATTCACGATTCCCGGTTACCAGCTCTTCTTGTAAGATAGACCAGACAGAGAGGGTGGCGGTGTGATGTTATATGTCAAGGATACTCTCCACTCGGCGGATTGCAACATCGTATCCGACCATGAACTACTAGGTGTTGACCTAGAGATAGGTCCCGCCAAATACAGGACCCTGGTGCTTTATAGACCTCCTGCCCAACTCGTTGAAAAGGACAGAGATCTGTACCAGCTACTAGGAGAACTTGTCGAAGACAGAGTGTGTATCGTCATGGGTGATTTCAACACACAAGTTGACTGGGAAACCAGAGAACCCTGTGGCGAGAACGCACTACTCCTGGAGTTTCCGAACAACGAGTTCCTCACTCAATGGGTGAGAGAGCCAACGAGAGGAAAAAATATCCTCGACTTGGTTTTCACCTCTGAGGATGATATCGCTGAGGACCTCTCTGCTGGAGAAGAGCTCGGTGGCAGTGACCACCGACTAATTAGATTTGTAGTCAAAGTCCCCAAGGCAGAGTCTGCAACTAGTAAATCAAGGAAACTCGATTTGAGAAGAGCAGACTTTGCAGGTCTACGCGCGGGACTGACTGACGCGAGGCTAGAAGAGTGCGAGGCTGTTGAAGACTCTTGGAACAGTTTCAAAACCACATTCATGAGTCTTCCATCGCGTTTTATCCCTCTGAAATGCCCCCGTCGGTCTTCTGTTCAACCAAAGTGGTTTAATCGAGAAATCGGGCAACTGCTTAGGGAGAAGAGAAATGTGTACCGGCAATCGAAGATCTCGGATGACTTTGACGAATACCGGAGGCTAGCCAGGAGAGTGAAGTCCAGCATAAGGGCGGCTAAGCGGTCTGAGGAACTCCGAGTGGCGAGACTCTGTAAAGAGAATCCCAAGGAGTTTTTTGGATATGTGAACAGCCATAAACCAGTCCGTCGAACGATTGGCCCTTTGAGGAATAAGGAGGGGACATTAAAGCATTCAGTGGCAGAAAATGCTAACCTCCTCAACGACTACTTCTCTTCAGTGTTTACTGAAGAGTGTGGTCCCATTTCCCAGCCGATGGATTCCTACTAGGGGGAGAGGCTGGAGGCAATGGACTTCACCGAAGGAGAAATAAAGAAAAAGATCGCTGACCTAAAGACGAATAAGTCCCCTGGACCGGACGGCTTTCTACCTAAAGTGTTGAAGGAAGTGTGCGATGAAGTATCACGACATCTGTGCGCTATCTTTAACATGTCAATCCGGACCAAATACGTTCCTAGAGACTGGCGTGAGGCGGAGGTGACTCCTATCTTCAAGAAAGGAGACCGTAACCAACCGTCGAACTACCGACCTATCAGTCTGACTTCGATAGTCGGTAAACTCATGGAAAGCATCATGGTGGACAAAGTGACATCGTATTTAGAGTCAAACCTGCTACTGAGGAGTTCCCAGCACGGCTTCCGAAGGCAACGGTCATGCCTGACGAACCTTGTGGAATTCTTCCACTTCGTTTTCAGTTAGCACGATCGGGACAAGGCGGTGGATGTGGTCTACCTAGACTTTCAGAAAGCCTTTGATAAGGTACCATACCGCCGCCTTCTCCGGAAAGTGCGAGCGCTTGGCATAGACGGAAAGGTAGCCGGCTGGATCGAGAACTGGCTAAGTGGCAGACGGCAACGGGTGGTGGTAAATGGACAGTCTTCTGAGTGGGTGCCCGTTACTAGCGGGGTGCCTCAAGGTTCTGTCCTGGGACCACTACTATTCATCATCTACGTCAACGACATGGACGGTGACATGGTTGCCAAGATTTCCAAATTTGCCGACGATACCAAGCTTGGTATGAACGTTGCAAGGGATGGAAATACTGCCCGCCTGCAGGAAGATCTTGGGAAGATTGGGGAGTGGTCGGACACGTGGCAAATGCCTTTTAACGTGGGGAAATGCAAAGTGATGCATATCGGCCACAGAAACCCCCAATCTCAGTATATCCTTAAGGGCACTGCTATGGAATCCACCAACACTGAGAAGGACTTGGGTGTAACAATCACTAGTGACCTCAAGTTCTCGAAACAGTGCATTGAGGCGGAGAAAAAGGCCCAAAGGATGCTAGGCTATATTAAGCGCCAGTTTGGTTATCGGAACCAGGAGATTGTACTGTGCCTCTACAACTCACTTGTCCGACCGCACCTGGAGTATGCCGTACAATTTTGGAGTCCTTCATTGCCAAAGGACATCGCGAGATTGGAACGCGTACAAGCTAGGGCAACCAAACTGATTCCCTCTATCCGACATAAAAGTTATGAGGATAGACTAAGGGAGTTAGATCTGTTCTCGCTGGAAACCCGTAGACTGCGTGGTCAGCTCATCGAGGTCTTCAAAATACTTCGAGGGTTCGACAATGTTGACTACCGGGATATTTTCACACTGAGTGAGAACAGAACGCGCAATCACGGCTTCAAACTTGAACTGAAGCGTTACAACCGCAATCTGTGTGGAAATTTTTTCACCTACAGTATCTGCGGTAAGTGGAACGCACTTCCAGTGGAAGTTGTCAACAGTGAATCTGTTGACCAGTTCAAGTCAAGACTAGATAAAGTCTTGAAAAGCGGCCGTTCAGGGACGCAAAACAATTGAGCAGCCATGTGCCTGTTTGATTGCTAGTCCAAAGGTACCCTCTTTGAATGGACCGTAAGGTCTCCTAGGGTACTTACTTTCCTTGTTACTCCTCGTTACTCTCAGCTTTACTGCAAGCGAGTTTTTCCGCTAGGAGGGCGAGGGCTGTTTCCGTTCCTCGTCCCTTGCGGAACCCGTGCTGCTGAGGGTTGTGAGCTCCCAGCTCGGCTAGTTGTTCTTGAAGCCTGTCAGCTAGGAGCTTCTCGTAGAATTTCGCAACGATCTCCAGCAGGGCAATCGGCCTGTAATTTACCAGTTGATCAGGGGGTTTACCTCCCTTGGGTATGAAGATTACCTTACCAATCTTGAAACCTTCCGGGAAGTAGCCCGTATTCAGGAAAACGTTATAGACGTTTACAATTCCCTGAATGATCTGTTGTGGGGCATTAACCAAGTTGTTCCTAGGTGATGCCCGTCCGGCCTTTTGTTGGAAGGCTCTTACAGTGGCCATGACCTCCTCTGGTGTTATGGGACGGCCGTGGTCCGCCATCTCCCTGCCTTCGTTGACTCGATGTTGTGGGTGCGTGTGGTGCATTACCTGATTCAGTTCTTAGATCAGTTTGCCTTCGAATTCCTGGTCGAACTCGTCGTTTTCTTCAGGGGTGATCCTGAAAACGTTTTACCAGAAGTTCCTGAACCTGTCTTCCAGAACCGCGGGTCCTCTATATAGTTTCCGTTCTCCTTTATCCGATCCTTCGGTCTTGCTGTAAGTCCCTTTAAGTTCTTGACTTGACGCCAGAACTTAGCCGGGCTAAGTTCGCCGTCGACTTTGGCTATCGAGTTGTTCCAGATTCCCTCCTGTTGGAGGTCGATAGCCTCTCTAAGCTCTGTGCCTAGGCGTCGAAGGAACGAGCTTCTTTCCCGGTTGAGACCCTCCCGTCTTATTTCCTTGTACACTTTCCTGTGAACGCGAGCGATATCTCTCATCTCATCTGTCCATCTGGGCTGAGGAGGTGTTTTATACCCCGTTTTGGGTATGCTCTCGCGGTCCGCATCTAGTATGGACGTTGTTATTCTCTCCAGTTCCCTGTTTATCTCCTCTAATGACGCCGCGCTTAGGTTAGTCGTCTCTTGTAACGATCCCAGTTGGCCAGGGCGTAGTTTTTCCGGAGAGGGACTGGGAGCTGGATCGGTGCGAGATACTGTGGTGAGTATCACTATGTGATCACTTGGGACTGTTGGGCCTGGCTCACTATGGTAGTTGAATGGGAAGCCTTCACTTGTTAAGATTATGCCAGGCTTAGTTGCTGATCTGGAAGTGATATAGGCCGGAAAATCCGGCCCTATTCTCTGGATGTTTTTCCTTCCCATAATCAGTTCCAAGTTTCGGCCACTATTCTTGGTACTACCATAGCCCGCCGCATGGCATCTGGCATTGAGGTCTCTCCCTAAGATTGCCATTCTGCGGAGCCCGAACAGTGTGTAGAAGTTACTTAACGGGAGATAGGCTTGGCAAAGGGGGCTGATTGGTTGCGGCTATCACGATGTCTCCTACCGGTGTGTGCAGCTCGATTGCCACAAAGGACTCATCGAGTTCTGGTAGTTGTTTAAACGAGATGTTCCTCTTTGCAGCTATTGCAGCACCATCAAACCTTTCCTGGGAATGATTCTTCATGACTACTCTGTAGCCCGGTATTTTAATTCGACCAGCTGTCGTGTCGATACCGTGCTCCGTTATAAGAATGATGTCGGGGTCAAGCACTCGGAATGTTTCCATATGCCGTGGCCTTGCCCTCCCATCCATTCACGGAGAGTGTCAGAATCCTCATTCTGTTGCTTACTCTCTCCATTTTTGTTTGTCTAGTGTTTTTGGGTTAAGTTCTTCTTTCTCCCACTTTTCTTTTTTCTGAACTCAGCGTTCGAGATCTACTCGCAGGTGCTGTGATGTAAGGTCACATTCTGTGTAAGCAGAGCTTCTCCCACTGATTCATGTTCGACTTCGTAGTCGTACTCCCACTTGTGGAATTTTTATTTTATTCCTTGAAAAATATCCCTGGCTTCCATTTCCTCGGGAAAGGGGAATTGATCACAGGCGTAAATTTTAAGATTGATGTTGTTTGTCCGTAATCTTTTATTTGTATTTTTCTTTCCCTTGGTTTTCTGGGTTTGTAGTGCTTCAGAATCCGAGAAATCTGAGGATTCCGAGGAACTGTTGGTGTCGGTATTATTTTTCTCCAACGAGGTTGCCTGGCTCTATTTAGGCGCAGGAGTTTTTGCCTCGACTGCTTGTTTCTTTTCTTTTTTATTATCCACTTTATTGGTGTTGTCTTGCCCTGTTGGTTGTTGGTTTGGAACCATCTGTAGTTGCAGTACATCCCCGGGAGGGGGGTTGTCCGGGAACCACATTTGTTCCATCCCATTTTTGGCTAGCATCTGATTTAGCTCTGTCGCGAACGTGCCCGGGCGAGTTAGATTCATAACGTGCGCGTGAAGGATGCACGCCATGATCTTTGTCGAGTTTTCGTTTTGTAGTTTGAGGTATGTCTTTTTGTTATCTACCTCCGAGAGGGCTGCCTTTGCCGCTTGGCCGTAGGACGTGTTTGCTCTACGCGTTTCCTCACTTTTCTTGGCTTCCTACTTGTTCCTCATTATTTCCTTTTTAGCGGGACATAACATGGCCATAGTTCTATCTCCCTGGCCACAGTTCACGCACTTCTCGGTGTTGCTGTTGCATGTCCGCCAATTGTGCCCCTTCTCGTTGTATTTAGAGCACATTTCTTGAGGCTCTTTGCAGTCTTTGGTGGCGTGTGACTCCATCTTGTAGCACCTGAAGCAGATTTGGACATGAGTATATTCTCCCTTCTCAATTTGCCCCCCGCTAATTTTGGCATTGAACATAAAAAGGCCTTGTTCCTTTACCTTTTGAGCCATGATCGTTTCCGCGAAGACCACCTTAAACACATGGGTGTACTCGCTTCCATCCCTTCTGTTTTTAAATTTTATTACCTCGGCTACCTTGGACCAGGTTTGCTAAAGCTGGATTTCATCACTGATTTCGTCCGCGGAGTGTTGACCAATCCACGGGCGATTCGTCGGCATACCACGCTCCTGTGGACAAGGATCTGTGCTGGTACTGCTGGCTGCAGCCCAATGCCTCGTAGGACCCCAACTGCCTTCTCCTTAGTAATATCCTCACTGTCTTTCTCGCAGATTGCGATGTAACCTGAGGCTATGTCTAGCAGCCTCACCATGGCAATGCCCAACTTGTCATACACAGCCTCGAATACACCCTCTCTGTTAGGCTTGGGCTGCCCGTCGAAAACCCTGAGGTATTCTAGTTGTGTAGTTTTGGGCCATCTCTTCAAGAGAGTGGCCCTTCAGCCCTGGGTTTACTTTACCTCCCAAAACTCTTATTATGGGCGACTTGATTTAAGTCAATTTCTCCTCATTTTCTTCTTATGCTTCTGTTTTTAGATGTCTTGATGACTCCCTCTACTTCGTCACTAAGCTTTCGTGAACGTGAACTGCCAAATGGGGGGATGAATGATAGTGGGTGGACCCGGGAGGCCCCTCAGATATGTGAAGTGTGGCGGACTTAATGATGGGTGGTGATAGAATCAACTACCACCATCCGGGGTACCGCCCCATCTGGGGTTTGAATATCGATGCAGTTTCCAACCTACACAGGGACGGTTGCATGTCCCCCTGTGGTTTTGGCCGGAAGTTACCCTTAGAGATTAGAGCTCTTTCCCAAAGCTTTCAGCATCGCCTCGTAAACGGGCGGTCTCTTCCGTAGAGTTCCACAGTGGGCTAATCCCCAAACCTGCTTTCCTTTACGTTCCCAATTATGTCTATCAAAGTGGACCGACATAGTTGGAGCGAGACTAGATGAATGGCAGTTCAGTTCATTTCGGCTTCGCAACTCCGTCGAGGGAGGGGGAGAGGGAGTTAGGTCGACATTAGGGCGCCTAGGAACCGGTCAAAAATGTATTCCGTATAGTCCCCGTGGGAATGGCGAGGTAAATCTTGGCGTTTCGAAACTGCCGCTCCTCAACCTTTTCCTCCTTTATCGAGTAAGAGATGTAGTTTCAGCGTCGCTTTTCAAATGAATTCTTCTGCCTTCAATTCGGATAATAATGGTATATTTGAGAGAAAAAAATACATATACAAATTAGCGTTACAAAAAAATAGTTAATAGTGGGAAAAAAAGTTGAGCGGAGAAGAGAAAGTTACACAAGTACTAGTAAGAAAAAATGGGTTCTCCAGGTACTACCTGAGGTCATATTTTTTGTATATTTACTCAGTTATTTTAATCTTTTATATTAAATTGAGTTTAGTTCTCCAGGACATACTGGAGGACAAATATTTGACATTTTAAAATCAGGAAATTTTTTCAGGACAGAGAATTATATCTTAGAAATTACATTAATTTTAATATATTGTTATCTTTTGTACAAATTTCACGAAGACCTTGTTCTTAATACCACAAATATGTTCACTTTTATCACAGTTTATTAAATGTTTTTATTATTAATATTCTAAATCACTAAAATTTGTTATTATCCACTAAATATTGTGTTCATTATTAAACACTGAACTATTATTCTTAATTGTTAATTATTCAATATTGATAACTGTTTATTTACTGCTTTTATTATTTCACGAAGTCCTTATGCTTATTACTAAGTATTCATTATTATTCACTGTTTATTATTAGTTACTAACTATTAAATTCATTATTAACCACTGAATTATTAACTGCTAAATATTGAGTATTATTAATTTGCTTAACCGCTCAACTTTGTTATTCTTACTAGCCATTAAACATACACCACTGTTTTTATTCACGTAACCACTGACTATTGAATGTTTTTATCATTAATCGCTTTAACCTCTGAATTTTAGTATCATTATACACTTTTTTCCTTTTTCTTTTTAACCACTGTTTATTAAATTAATTCACTTAATCTATGGATTTACTACTATTGACACTAAATATTATATTCATTTTTAATCACTGCTTATTATTTTTAATTAATTATTATCCACTGTTTATTAAATATTTTTATTTTTCTTCGTTTAATCACTGAATTTTATAATTGTTAACTATCATTCACTTTTACTTATTTTTCCACTAGTCGATATTTTTAACTATCATTCACTTTTATATATTTTTCCACTAAACAATATCGGACGTTTTTTGACCACTTTTGATTTTTTTTTCTAGGTTGACATGTTCACGGTGTGTACACACCAGTCTGGGATGTAGATGGTTCTTTCTTCCAACAGTCCTCCTATTTCTTTCAGCGACCATGGTCCTTCGAAGGTCGATTTGTAGTCCCCGCGAATAATTCCATCGATCAGGGCCTCCAGGTCACCTTTCGGGGGCTTGCACACTACAGCGCCGAATACCTTGAGTCCCACGTCAGTGGCGTTAAAGAAGAATCCTCGTAATAAGATGTTTCTTTCTTCCGTGAGGGGTACTCGTCTTCTTCCCCGTGAAGTGTATATTCTTGTTCTTCTGTCTCTTCTTCCTTTCGGGGTTTCGTCTTATTCTTTTTCTTTTGCTGTTTCTTTTTGGGGCTTTTTTGAGGGCTTTCGCCTCTTGTTTCTTCTCCTTCTGTAGTTTTCAGTTGTTGTTGAATGTCGGCAAGTTCTTTTACTTTTTCATGGGTTGTTTCGTTTTGCTGTGGGTCGTCCGCAAATTGTATTTTTAACACTTCTTGTGAAGGGAGATTGGGAGGAAACCAAAGTTTTTTCTTGATGCCGTTCTTCTTTAATAGCTGGTTTAATTTTTCGGAAAAAGTGCCGGGGTTGGCTAGGTTTGACAAGTGTGCGTAGATGACCATGGTCATTATTTCTTTGCATTCACTTGGCATCACCAGCTTTGGTGCCGTTATTTCTGTGGCTGTTGTTTTTGTTGTCGCTGCTGCTTCTGAGAAGTTCCTTAGGTTTGCCTCCTTTTCCTTTTTGGACTTTTCACGTTTGGCTCTGATTGCCTCTTTGTGGACGGGACACCTCATGGCAAAGGCCCTGTGGTCCCCTCCGCAGTTTGTACAGCGTGTTTTTTCAGAGGTACACTCCTTCCATCCGTGTCCTTGTTTAGAACAGATGGAGCATGTGACCTCGATAGCTCGACACTCACTTGTGGAGTGTTTTTCCACTACCATGCATTTGAAGCAGGTTTCCAACTGAACGAATTCCTCCGCTTCTATTTGTTCAGGGGCAACGCGGAGGTAGAACTCCAGGAGTCCCTCCTTCATAGCCTTTTGTGCCATTTCCGTGGTTGAGAAAATAACTTTGACTATATTTTTGCCAAACTTATCCACCTTCGCAATTCTTGCCCATTTTTTGTGTTTAGAATGCTCCTCCTTGATTTCTTCACAGCTGTTGTCCGTGAAGAAGGGGTCAAGCTTTCTGAGGATGACTGATCGACGCACCATGATTTCGTGGGGGATGGTAGCTTCGAGTCCAATCTTGCGAAGGGGCTCTTTAGCTTCGTCTGACACGATTTTTTTGACGTCCTCGGGAGTCCAGCATAATGCTGCCCATCCGTTGGGCATCTCAATTAGTCTTAGAAGGGCTACGTTGAGCGGGCCAAAGATAGTCTCCACGACCGTTTGCCGGCTTGGCTTTGTTGCTCCACTGATGGTACGAAGGGGGATCTGTTTGACGTCCATGGCGGGTGGCTCCATGGCCCCCATCTCGTAACGTTGCTCCTCTTTATTCCTGGTATTAGTGTACTATTCTTCCGGATAGTTTTCTCCTTTTCCTTCCGAAAGAGTGTGTCTGGCAAGGGCGTTTTCACTTTTTTACTTAACTTTTCCTCCTTTGCCACGACCAAACATGATGAATTCTACTTATCAAAAGGTAAGGTACTCATATACTCTACTCTACTCTACTCGAAATGTCCTGAATTTCAATTCCGATAAGATAAGATAAGATAAATAAAGTTAGAAGTTGTAGAGAGAGTGAGATAGGATAGATAGAAATTAAAGTGTTGTGTGTGTGTTAATGTGTATAGGATGATGTGTGAAGATGATAGAGATTTGTGCCAGGTTGCCTGGGTAACGCTTTCGTTTTTCTTTTAATTTTATTATATTTTTGTGATACATTATTATTTTAAGCATTGGAGCCTTTGTTTTCTTTTGCTCAATAGAGCGTTTGTATCATTTTGTTGTTTTTTAATTTAATTTTATTTATTTATTTATTTTTTATTTATTTTTATTTTTATTATTATTATTATTATTTTTTTTTAATTATTATTAATGCTATTATGTAAATATAATAGTTCTTCATCGGGATTCACATTTGGGTTGTATACTTGGTAGTCGCAATCGGTTGTCCTTTCTAGATGTTGCATTATGGTTTACTACCTATAGATTGGGTTGACGTTTATTAACGTTTTTCTTCAGCTACCGTTGAAGCGTTGTTTATATTGCGTACGATGGATTTGGTCTTCTTGTACAATGGTTTGGTTTATTATATTTTGTGGAATGGTCTTTTTAATCTTTTTCCACAGCTTTCTTGCTCTTTTTTGTATGACTATGTTTATGGGTTCTATAGTAGATCTGCGGTGGAGTTATTCTGCTGGTATGTAATCTAGTCTTCCTGTGTTTCTTATAAATCTAGTGGCTTGATTCTGGACTCTTTGGATCTTCTTGATTTGGGAGTTACTTAGTGTATTCAATGGTACAATTGGGCATAGGAGCTTAGGTTGAACTAGGGCCAGGTATAGTTTTCTTTTATTTTTGGTTGAAAGTTGCCTGAATCTGTATAGCGCTGATAAGGTAGATTTTGCTTCTATGATTTTTGTGGTAGGTGACTTGAATAGCCGTTCGTTGTTATTTTTAGTCCGAGGACACGTCCTTCTGTTGAGAAAGGATATGCCTCTCCATCTACGCGTACAGTAGCTTTTTTCTTTCTGTTCATGGGAATTAGTTTGAACTTATCCTTGTTAGTTTATATTTTATTTCTCTTCTCATAATCATTTAGGTTTTTAATTTCTATACCTGTTCTTAATGCGATGTCCTTGGGGGTTTTCCTATCGCTGGTCACTATCTGAGTGATATCGTCCGCTAATTGTATGTACAACGAACTTTTATCAGTTGGGTGTGGAAGGTCCCTGGTATACACTCTGTACAGCGTAGGTGAGAGGCAGCCTCCTTGTGGGACCCCCGTTTGCAGGTTGATTGTATCGCCTGTTTTGCCGTTTATCTGCAATATCGCTTTCCTCTCATCTAGATAGCTGCAGAGTATTTTGCAGAGGTTTATTTCGAGGTTAAGGTCGCAGATTTTGGCTTTTAGTCCGGGCAACCACACTTTGTCAAAGGCTTTGGCAACATCACGAAGTACAATGTCAACTCTGTTGCCTCGCGCTGTTGCGGTAGCAATTTTTTCGGTAATGATTGCTAGCGCGGTGTCCGTCTCTCGCTTGCTCCGGAACCCGTGTTGTTGTGGGTTGTATAGGTTGTTTGTGTTAAGATGGTTGATCAACCTTTCGTTAAGGAGCTTTTCTAGGACTTTGCCTAGAAATTCCAGGAGCGAGATAGGACGGAAGCTTTCGACTTGATGTTTCGGTTTGCCCGGCTTCGGCGGGAAGATCATCATTGCCGTTTTAAATGCTTGGAGAAAGTATCCCATATTTAGGCAGGCATTGAAGATCCTCACTACCGACTCGTGCACATTATCTGGAGCATTAATTAAGTGAGCTTTAGATATTCCACTTTGTCCTGGAGCCTTTTGCTTAGATGATTTTAATGCTGTCAGGTATTCATTCATAGTAAATGGCTTTTCTCCCCCCAAAGGATTGTCTCTTTGTTCGTCGACGTTTCTAAACGGTATAATGAGTTCACGTTGTGTTGCCAGGCTACGTATGATTTCTTCCTCATAGTTTAGGTCAAAATTTTGATTTTCTTCAGGTGAAATAGAATTTTTTTTTGTCCAGTGCGTTCGGAAATGCTCTTGTAATTCCTCACTTTGCTCTACTTTCTTTTTCTCAATTTTCAGGCTCATTTCTTCTTTTTGATGTGATCCACGTTATTTCCTGAATTGTCTCCAGAATTTCCTTGAATCCTTTTCTATCTCCATCTTACCTATTATGTTATCCTAGAGCCTGCCTGAATTTTTCTTGATGAGGGTGTCTATCCTCCTTCTAATTATAATAATGCTTCTGTACCTTTCGATTGTGTTACCCGATACCCTGATTTCATTTATTACATTTTGAAATGCATCCATTTCATCTGGGATCTCTTGGGTCCATCTAGGTGCAGGTATGGTTCTGTGTTCTATTGTTGAGGTGTGTTAATTATTCGCCTCACTGATTTTACTGGTGATTAACTCTAGTTGGGCATCTATTTCCTCTTTAATTTGTTTGTTAAGGGATCCGGTTTCTATTGTGTTTAAGTATTGTTTGAATCCATCCCAGTTTGTTTTGCTGGTTCCTTTTCTTCGTGATATTTTTATTTGGATGGGTGAAGTTGAGATGGTGGTAATTATGCTTAAATGATCGGAGTGAGTTGCGGTACCTGGCTGTGTGTGGTGATTTAAATTGAAGTTTTGATTAGTTAAAATAATATCTGGGGTAGTCTAGGATCGCTGTGAGATACGTAGGGAAGTCAGGTCCTTCTCTGTTTAGTAGGCCTCTTTGCATCATGAGATGTCGGGTTTTTCCTGTACCGTTTGTATGGGTTGTGTATCCTGCTTCCCTGCACCTCGCATTAAGGTCTCCGGCTAAAAAGGTTGAGGCTTGTCTGCGGAATAGCTTGATGAAATTGGGTATTGGTAGGTACGAGCGTCTAGGTGGTTGGTAGGGGTCGGCTATGACCAGGTCTCCTGTAGTCATTTTTATTTTCACAGCTAAAAATGATTCCTCTAGCCCTTTTATTTCAGTTAAGTGTATACCTTTTTTAATGCCTAGGGCAACTCCGTCATATCTTTTCTGTGAGTGGTTTGTTGTTAAGAATTTATAGTTGGAGATTTTTATTGTTTCTGTATCTGTGGATATGCCATGTTCTGTTAAAATGATTAGGTCTGGATCTTCCTTTCTTACTATGTTGGAGTAGTTTAAGCGTTTTCCTTTCCAGCCGTTAACATTCAAGGTGAATATTTTAAGCTTACGTTGATACGTGTCCATTGCTGTTATTATTGCTTGTGTTCTCTACCTGACTTTGCCTTTTCTGGTCGGCCTGGGGATCGAGTGCGTCCATTTGTTTTCTTTTTAAATTCACCGCACGAGATGTTACTGCATGATTCTGGAGCGATGAATAACATGCCCTGTTTCAGTGCCTTGTGAACTTCGTTTTCGTCCGCGTCTGCTTCGTATTCCCATCTAAATTTACCCTTGACTAGTCCATCGACTATTTCCTTCTGCTTGTATTGCTTAGGAATGAAGTAAGCATGAGATCCGTAAATTTTGATGTTGAAGTGTTGGGTGGTCATTTTTTATTCTTGTTTTTCTGAGGTCACTTTTGTGCTTTCTTCTTCTGATTCGGTATCCATTTCACTTTTGTCTTCTTCATCTTCAATTTGGCTAGTAGTTTCCTTTGGAGTCATATTCATTTTGTACAACTCATTCCAGGGCGGGTTCTCCGGCAACCACATTTTTTTTAGTCCGTTTTTCTCAAGCATGGTGTTAAGTTCAGTTGCATAAGAACCTGGGCTCGCCATGTTGACAAAGTGTGCATGCATTATGCACAGTATTAAGTCGGGCCTCATGGTGCCCTCGATATTGACCATTGTGGTCTGTGCGGTGGGTGCAGATATGCTTCTGTTAGCTATTGCTACAGTGTAGGTTGGATTTTTTCTCCTTTCTTTCTCTGCGTTGATATCGGCCTTCTTCTTCCGAATAAGTTGCTTTTTTTTACTAGGCATGACATGGCCAGAGTCCTATGTCCATTTCCGCAGTTCAAGCATTTTTCTCTGTGCTTCTGCACTCATCCCATCTGTGTTCCTGGCTTGAGCATTCAGAGCAAGCTTTACCTTTGAAGGTGCACTCCTTGGTTGGATGCTTGTCTAGCGCGTAGCATGTGAAGCACATTTGGACTGAAACGAACGTTTCCCTTTCTATCTGGTCGGGGAAGATTTTCGTGTAAAATGCTAGGAGTCCTTGCTCGGTGGCTTTCTTTGCGATCTCTGTCGATCGGAAGATCACTTTAAAGACGTGGCTGTGATCCTCTCCATTCTGGTCCTTGAATTTTATTACGTCTTCGACTTTTGCCCATTCTCGCTCTCTGCCTCACCATAAGTTGAGCAGTGTTTACCAAAATTCGAAATGGGAAAAGCGAAGAGTAAAAAAGTAAGCGAGGAATACACACACACACACACACACACACACACTTAGAGAACAAAAACACTAAACGAACAACAACATGGAAAACCCCAGCAACAAATTAAAAATACTAACATTCAACACCAACGGTTCGGAAGGGAAATCCATCCAATACGGAAACATTTTCCGCATGGTGGATCCTGACCTGATCCTTATATCTGAACACGGTGTAAACACAGAAAAAAACACAATAAAAATACCAAACTACACTCTGATCACAAAAAAAACACACAGGAAAGATACGATGGCGCTGCCATCGCGATCCGTAAAAACATTAAATATAAAACACTTCCAGACTTAGAAGAGTCGTTTTTGGCTGTTCAAATCCCAACCCTAGTAGGAGCCTTAACCGTGGCGGCGGCCTACCAGCCCCCACCTTTAGAATACCTGCCCGTTCCTAACCTATTCAACATCTTTGGGGGAGGAAAAATGGCATTGCTGGGTGGTGACCTAAACGCCTGTTGCGCAGCTTCAGGTTACGGTCGCACCAACCAGAGGGGAAGGAACCTGGAACTGCTCATCGAAAGAGATAGACTCCAGAGAGTAAGACCAGACTTCCTGACTTACCGAACGCAACGTTCGGCAACAAAACCGGACATAGTATTGGCAAGCCGAAACTTCCCCTTTAACATCAGCAGCAAGCCCGGTCCTGTGGTACCGATTATCATGCCAGTGCCACTTAGGAAGAGTTATGCGAAAGCTAACTGGAAGTTATATAGAGAGATACTCGGCGAATACCAACTAACCGACCTGGGAGACGCCAATCTCAAAGAGGTGGACGAGGAGATAGACACCATCACCAATCTCCTCGTACAAGCCGACAAGAGATGCGTCCCCAGATCTCCTATAAAATGCTCCCACAACCTAGGTGGACGGACGAGATGAGGGATAACGCTTGGGAAAATAGGGAAATCCTCGAAAAGATAGGCAGGACAGGCCCAAATAGGGAAAGGACAGCCAGAATGAGACAACTAAGTGAGGAACTTAAACGCATAATTACAGAAAAACAAAAGGAAATCTGGAATGACATCATAGGTAGGCTGGACAGGGAGGTCAGTCCAGTAAGTTTTTGGAATACAGTCTCAAGACTTAGGGGACTGCCCACCAAAGCCAGAATAAAAATAAAAGATGGAGAGGAAGCCATTGAGGATCTAGAGTCTCTCGAAGAAGGCTTAGGACGCACTGGAAAAAGAATTTCGCTATTACCCCTGAGGAAAACGACGACTTCGACCAGGACTTCGAAGACCAACTGCTAGAGGAACTCGACACAATGATTCATAGAACCCACCCCCACCCGTAAGTATCTCAGGATAGAGAGATGGTTGGCCACGGCTGCCCAATAACCTTTGGAGAGACCGTGAATACCATAAAGTCCTTCAAGCAAAGGGCTCCAGGCTGGTCTGGGATCATGAAATGAAACCTCGTGAATGCCCCGGGGCAAATCATTCAGGGACTGGTTAACACCATGAATGCCGCCCTGAATGTAGGCTACTTTCCGGACGGGTACAAGATTGCTAAAATCATCTTCATCCTGAAAGGAAATAAGCCCCCGGACCAGGTGGCAAACTATCGCCCGATCTCTCTTCTGGAGATGCTCGGCAAGATCTTCGAAAAGATCCTAACAAACAGGCTACAAGCTCAACTGAGCGAGTTAGAAGCGCACAGCCCCCAACAGCATGGGTTCCGCCAAAAAAGGGGCACTGATACAGCCCTAGCGCTCCTGACAGAAAAAAATAGCCTATTGCCGTGCGAATAGGTTCTATGTTGACATTGTGTTGAGGGATGTGCAGAAGGCCTTCGATAAAGTCTGGCTGGAAGGACTACAATACAAGATCCTTAACCTCCAGCTAGACCCAGTCTTGGAAAGGATCCTTTTTGACTTTATAATGGACAGAAGGGCATGTCTCACGATAGAAGGACACAGAAGACCCGAATTCGAACTGAAGGCAGGTGTTCCACAGGGAAGTTGCCTGAGCCCTCTGCTTTACTTGGTCTTTACCCCTGACCTCCCGACACCGGTACATAGGGACACGATCTATCTGCAATTCGCAGATGACATCACCCAGATCGTCCCCGCCCGGTGAAGAAGGCAAGGGATCAGGCAGCGCGAACCATGAGCGGAAATCGACAACATCAACCAGTACGAGAGACACTGGAAGATTAGAACAAATAGGGACACATTTAAGATCGTCCCACTAAGCTGCACGTTGACGGACCCCATAATCATCGAGGGGAGGAGATACGGCTACTCCGCCGAATCACTGTCTTGGGCCTAAAGTTCTCCGACCACGAATACGCGAGACACTACACGGAGAGGCGGAACCTGGCAAAGAGTGAAATCTCCAAGCTATACAGCTCATCTATCCCGCAGTAGTGACTCAAGCGGCAAACAAAACCTCAATGAGAAAAATGCAGCGAATACAAAACACTGCATCCCTACTGATCAACAAGGTCAGAAGGCGGGACCAACGCCGTCAGAGGGAACTCCACACAAGGAAGAAACTGGACCCCATCAACATCTTCACCCAAAAATTGGGAAGAAGGGTCTGGTTAACTCTTACAAATGATTTAATTCCGGAATTACAGGGGACAGGTGGCAGAATTGGCATTCCTGCACGACTGCGTGGGAATGTCACACGTCGTAACCGATTCCCAAGCAGCAAACACTGTACACAAGAAAACATTACATCAATGTACACATAACAGATACCCAAGAAACAACACAGTCGAAATGAAACAAACACAGAGTATCCATAACACCAAACATGATAACAACACAGGTAAATTGCCGAGCCAAAAGCTTTAAAAGGCTTGAATGCTCAAAGATTTAACTGAAAATAAGTATAATAACAATTGAAACACGAACAATAAGAAGAACACGCCTGCCACGTGTAAATAAACCAATACATAATAGACACTACATAAAACAAATAAGTAAAGAAAAATTCCCAAAAGTAAAAAGACTGTGATGCCTTCCTACTAGCCCCCCCCCCCACCCCCTAGACTTTAAAAATTTTCACATACTTTTATCTACTACTATCCCATTTTTTCTAAGAGTGAATATACCATCATCATAATAAATTATACATCACGGTAGATTAAATTGAAAATAATAGAGTAAAATATATATAATAATGGAGGAAACTGGCTGTCAACGACAGTCAACACCATTAATGACGGAGGAAAATGTTATTATTAAAAAGAAAAATGAGAAGAATGCTAGTGATGCCCTAACACCAGGGCAAACTAGAAACCATTTTCATACCTTTATAAACCTACCACACAATTTCATCACTTTCACTAATTAAAAAAAAATACATCACTCGGAATAACCTTCATCCACATTACCTAAGAGAAGTCTTAGCCGGCAAAGGAGGAAAAGTTGAGGGAGGGTCACCTCCAAACTACCCCGATTTTCGACAAGCCTTACCGTGGACGGTAAATCTACGACCTGCCAGATACCAACCGGACCTAAAGAGATCCTCGAGTCAACCCCCCTGCCCCCCACCCCCTGAATAAAAATCCCTTTATTACACTGGCTCGTCATACTGATATGACGTGCTAAACCCTCCCCCATCCCTGCTCCGCCGTGATGTTTTGGCTCCGTGAACGTGACTACACATAATAGCTTCGTTGCAACTATGCCGTTCTACTTAGAAAAGGCATAATTGCAAACTTTGGGGAAAGGAGGTCTGAGGCTTAGCCCGCTGCGGAACCCAAAGGAAGGAGCAACCTGGATTGGGATTCAGTTACCAGAGCGGGGAGGCATAACACCCTACCATGCGGTTACCGTCCAAGACCACAGAGGGAGATTCTACCGTCTCTGTGAGATGTCGGATGTAACTGTTAAATACCCAAAACCCAATAGAGGGGGCGGCACCCCGACTGGAGTCAGTTGATTCTGGCTTCAGCCATCATTAAGTCCGCCATGTTTTTACACCCTCTGAGAAACCCAAACAAGTCCATACTCACCTATCACCTATCATCCATCACCACATCCGAGTCATATTCACGGGGTCCTCATCGGCGGGGTGGGGGTACGCCCCAAAGTAAGAAAGTATCAAAAGCAGTAATAATGACATCAAACACATCCCATCTCATATTAGCACACACCACAGAGAAGACACCCAATGCAATCGAACATCATATATTAATCAGCCTAGCCGCTACCCACGACACCCCCATCACAACATCCTAAAGAGACACACAGGCCACAAGCTCGTCTTTCGCTCACAGGAGGACGCGCTAACTTTTCAACAGATCGCAGCCAACACACTCGCCACTCACAACCTCTACACCAAACTCGCAGACGATATCCTAAAAAGATACCAGATACGAGTCACGAAGACCAACCCCTTATGGTTGGCCTTCACAAATGATGACGTCCGTACACACTTCAGACAGGAGTATGGGAAGGAGGTCATCAAAGATCTATATTTCAACCGCACAAAAAACTGGGCAGTGGTCACATTGTCCAACGAAAACAGCAAACAAATGCTGCTAGACCAAGGCATCAAGGTCTGCGGCACACTCACACACCCACAACACATGGAATCACGACACAACATAAGACCCACGCAATGCCACCGATGCTACAAAACCAGACACATAACAAGTACATGCCTAGCAGACCTAATCTGCTCGAAGTGCAATGTAGTGGGGCACCACTACACCACATGCACAGCAACCACATCCCTCTGCGCTAACTGTGGCGGTGACCACGTCGCCGTCAACCCCAAATGTTCTTACCTAAGTAAGGCCCGCCATGATGCCGTTGCGGCTATACGGCACCCACAACAAGTCCACACAACCACACACTCCGCCCCCGCCCCCCTCCCCCTCACTAGGACATTCGCCGCAGCTGCCGGCGCAACGTTGTCTGCTCCCCCTGCTCCACCCCAGACAACCCCAACAATCCTGCAGCACCTACATCTCATCCACACATCCCGTATCCCCCCTCCCTAGCACCTTACACTCAGAGACCCGCACTACTACCGACACCCACACACCACACAGCCACCAACACCCCCCCCCTCCACCCCACATCACACAACTAATGAAACCACAAACACGAAGTCACACCTGGCCACCTTGCTCTAAACGGTGGCAAAAGACATGCCGAGGGGCGAAACCCGTCTATACGCAAACATACTAAACACACTATTCGCGTCTAACGGTATAGAGCAGATCACCTTCCCTGAGAAGGTGTTCGCTCTAATAGACGAGCACATGAACAGAAGACCCACACTCACCACGCTCCCACCGGCCCCCACCTTCACCACGCTCCCACCGCCTCCCGCCCTCCTGTCCCTGCACCTTCCTTACCTACCCCTCCGCCTACTGCTACCGCCTCTCTCCCAACCCCCTCTCCTGCCTGCACTCCTTCACCTCTCTATCAAAACCCCCTCCTACCTCCAACCCCTCCCTTCAGCAACCCCCCTCCAACCGTCCCCGGCCCCCCTTCCACAGCCTCTAACCCCACTCCCACTGACACCCAAACCCCCACCTCCCCTCAGCCCACAACACCCCATGCCAAACCAAAAAACCCTACCCCCAAAAACCCCCCGCCCACACAAGCACGGGCACCCCCCCCCCTCCTGCTGTTCCCACTCCTCCTCCGACCCAACCTCCTCTCTTCCCCGACACCCCACCTCTCATAATCTGCACCTCTCCTACTATCTCTAGCTCCTCATCTCCTAGCTCTACTCCATCCACCTCTGCTACTAACTCCCCCCCCCAAGACTCTACCCTCTCCAAGTCTACTACCTCGACACCTCCCTCCACAGAACATACTGCTCCCTCCACCACGGCCTGCCCAGCCAATAACACCGCCGACAACCCACACAAACAACAGCTGACACGGGTAAAGGTACTCGCTCCTCACTCCTCCTTGGCAATAACCAAGGAGAGGGGAACGGTACCGGGCAAGTCAGCCTCCCGCGCACTTCGCCCACGACAATAGGTCGCCTCAACGTGACACATCTAAACGTACGCAGTTTGCTCGGTATTCGCCATACGGTCGCTAACTGGGTGCTCAACACACAAAGACCCGACATAGTACTCCTGAACTCAACCAGCCTACTTCCTCCCAACAACAGACTCCGCATCGCAGGATACCACACGTACCTATCTCCACAGGCGCGGCACCTAGGACAAGCGATTCTAGTAAAGCGCTCCATACACCACTCCTTCATCAAAACACATGACGACTCCTTTCTAGCCTGCAGGATAGAAACAAGCTCCGGTCCCATTCTAGTGGCCACATACTACAGACCACCACGCCTACAATTAAACTTAGAAGCCCCACTCGGGGCCCTATCAAACTATAACCTCCCTATCTTCTTCGCGGAGGACCTTAACGCCTTTCACCCGACACTTCTTTCGAACAACACGAATGACGCGGGAAGGTACTTGGCCGGTGCCTTGCGGCGCTACCGCTGCGAGCACATCGGCCCAGCCTTCCCCACATTCTTCGGTCCTCGTGGAGGTACCACGTCCCCGGACGTTGTCTTCCGCAACGACCATGCCACACGCTTCCACACACACATATCACCCGGTCCCCACGTACTATCTGACCACATACCGATATGCCTTATTTTGGTTGTGTGGTCTTGGGCCATCTCTTCGGAAGTTGAAGTTGAAGTTGAAGTTGATGTAATAAGAATGAAATGTGTAGTAGGTATATAAAGATAAAAAGAAGTTTGAGAATTGCCCTGGTGTAGAGGGCTCCTCACAGGTTTGTCTATTATTTTTACCATTTATTTCTTCTCTTTATTTGTTGCTATTATTTGTCTTTATCATTTTATATATTTAATTATATGTATTTGTTTTTATTATATTTATTCTTTTTTATTTATTTATATTTATTTTGTATTTTTTTTTTTTTTTTTTTAATTATAATTAGGTAAATAAATAAATATTTTTACTATTTCCTCCGTCGTGGCTTTCAAGCCTTTCAAGTATAATGTTTGCTTTTGGTTTCTTGTTATATATTGTAATTTTAGATTTAATAAATGTCTTGCCGGGGTTATTTGATCTGTATAGTAGGTTGTCATGGTTGGGTTATATGGGCACTACGCCTCTTTTACTCTTCGCTTTCTTCTCTTGTTCTTATGATTTATGATGTATTAATATCATACGGTTAAGTATAGAGACCAACTTGTTGATCTCGGGAGCAGATTCTTCCACTCGGGAAGAGGGATTTTCTTTTCACACGATCTCTGACTGCTCTAGGTATGTCCAGGTTGTGATTTATATTCGGGAGTATTTCTTCTTCGATTTTGTCCCAGGTCTTTCTCCCTAGCCTTTGAAGTTCTACATTCAGAGGGGTTAGCCCTGCTCTTGCGTGCAGTACTGTCTGCTGAATGTAGTCCGTCCTTTTTGCTCCAGCTATAAGCAGGGCTGCTTTGTTCTGCATTCTCTGCATCCGTCTGAGAGAGGTGGAACTCACAGCCTGCATGACCACTGCCGGGTACACTAATGTTGAGCGCACCAGAGCAGTGTATAGCTTTTTAAGGTTTTTGGAGCTGAGGTTTTTAAACCTATACAGTTTGCCAAGCTGTATTTTGGCTAGGGAGATTCTGTCATTAATGTGACCTTTATACCCTTTGGAGGTAAATTGTAGACCCAGGACTTTTCCCCTGTTACCATATGGGTAAACATCACCATTCACTCTGACATCCACATGTTTGCGGCGGTTAACTGGTAGGATTTGGAACTTTTGGCGGTTGGTCTTGATCTTCCACTTTCGTTCATATCGATTGATGTTGTCGATTTCGATGGCTGTCTGCCTTGCTTGGTATCCGGCGTGCTTGTAATAGCTGGGGACGATTTGCGTGATGTCATCTGCAAACTGCAGGTACATCACTTCATCCCCTACCGGATCAGGTAAGTCCAGTGTGTACAGAAGGTACAGCAGCGGACTCAGACAGCCACCCTGTGGAACACCCGCCTCAAGTTGAAACTCGGGTCCTCTTTAGCCCTCGATCGAAATTCGGGCTTTTCTACGCATGATGTAGTCGCAGAGGACCCTTTCCAGGGTAGGGTTCAGCTGGAGGCTCAGGATCTTGTGTTGTAAGCCTCGTAGCCAAACCTTATCGAAGGCCTTTTGCACATCTCGCATCACCACGTCTACGTATTTCTTCTCAGCTTTACATCGGGCAAGCTTTTCAGTGAGAAGGGCAAGGGCAGTATCCGTCCCCCTTTTCTTGCGAAACCCGTGTTGCTGAGAGCTGTGGGCTTCTAGCTCGGTTAGTTGATCTTGTAACCTGTTAGCCAGAAGCTTTTCGTAGACTTTACCTATAATCTCCAGGAGGGATATTGGCCTGTAGTCCACCAGTTGATCAGGCTTCCTCCCTTTGGGTATAAAGATGATTTTAGCTATCTTTAGCCCGTCTGGGAAGTATCCAGTATTCAGGGAAGCATTGAAGATGTTGGTGATTCCCTGAATGATCTGCCGGGGGGCATGTACCAAATTATTTCTGGTGATGCCCGTCCAGCTTGTGCCTTCTGTTTGAAGGTTTTAACGACTGCCATGACCTCTTCCGGTGTAGTTGGCCGGCCATGGTCTACCAAATTCCTCCCTTCGTCGACATAGGCATGTGGTAGTGTTCGATGCACATTCTGATTCAGTTCTTCCATCAGTTGGCCTTCGAATTCCTGGTCGAATTCCGCATTTTCCTCTGGTGTTATCCTGAAGATATTTTGCCAGAAGATGCGGAATCTTTCCTCCAAATCCGCCGGGTCTTCCAAGTAGTCATCACCCTCCTTAATGCGGGTCTTTTCTCTACTTGTAAGACCTTTCAACCTGTTCACAAGCCGCCAGAACACATCGGGTCGAACCTCGCTGTCAACTTTTTCAATCAGACTGTCCCAGACATCAGCCTGTTGCTGGTTGATAGCCTGCTTAAGCTCTTCACTCAGGCGTCTTAGCAGCGTTGTTTTTTCCCGATTGACACCCTCTCTCCTCGTTTCCTCATACACCTCCCTGTGCACTCTAGCGATCTCTCTCATTTCCTCGGACCATCTGGGTTGGGGGAGAGTTTTGTACCTTTTCATCGGTACACTCTCGCGATCTGCTTCGATGATGCGGGCAGTAATCGCTTCCAACTCCTCGTCGATCCTCTCCAGACTCGCCCCGTTGAGGCCCACTGGTACATAGCTGGCAAGGGTTTCCTTGTAGCGTTCCCAGTTGGCCGAAGCATAGCTTTTCCGAAGCGGTATTGGGAGCTGAATTGGTGCAAGAGAAATGGTCGTCAAGATCGGTATGTGATCGCTGGGTACTGTCGGGCCCGGCTCACTACGGTAATTGAAAGGGAAGCCATCACTTGTCATGATTATGTCAGGTTTCGTAGCGGACCTTACGGTGAAATAGGTCGGAAAATCCGGTCCTATACGCTGAATGTTTTTCCTTCTCATAATCATTTCCAAGTTGTGACCTCTTTCGTTTGTGTTCCCGTAGCCAGCCGTTCGGCATCTGGCGTTGAGGTCTCCCCCAAGGAAAACCATCCTGCCGTGGCCAAACAGGGTGTAGAAGTTCGTCAGAGGGAGGTATCTGCGTCGAGGTGGTTGGTATGCCGCCGATATTATGAGCTTGCCTACTAATGTATGCAGCTCTACCGCCACGAAGGATTCGTCCATATCTGGAAGACGTTTGAACGACAGGTTCCTTCTGACGGAAATGGCAACACCGTCATACCTCTCTTGAGAATGGTTCTTAGATATCACTCTGTAGCCTGGTATCTTCAACTGCTTACTGGTCGTATCGATACCATGCTCAGTAATCAGTATGATTTCGGGATCTAGCACACGGAATATGTTGCCGTACGCCGTGGCTTTCCCCTCCCATCCATTACTGTTGAGCGTTAATATCTTTAACATGTTGTTTTGGTTTTCCATTCTCTGTTCTGGCTTGTGTGGATGTCTTTAGTGTTTACGCGTGGTTGATTTACTTTTCCCGTTTCTCTTTTTCTTAAATTCTGCCTGGGATAATTCAACAAAGGTTTCGCGGTGGAAGGCAATACATTGACTATGTAAGGCTTCTTCCACCGTTTCTTCTTCTCATTGGGCATCGTAGTCCCATTTGTAGTACTTCTTCTTTATTCCTACAATGATTTTGTTAAAATCCCTGTCCTTCGGGAAGGGGAATTGCTCCGAGGCGTATAGATATAGGTTAATCCTATCCGCGTCGATCTTCTTGTTTTTTGCCTTCTTCGTTTTTGTGGCTTTTGCTTCGCAAACAGACCCCTTTGAGTCCGAGGAGTCCGTGGTATCGGGTGTCTCCACCGCTTTCGTGTTCTCCGCGCTTTGTGCCTTTGACTGGACTGTCTAAGTGGGAGCGACTCTTTCTTTCTTGGCCTCGATCCCGGGATCTGGCCGTCTTGCCTCCTTGTTGCTCCGTTTCTCTGTCTCTTCTTTCTTGTTGTCCGAATCTTTTGGGACCATTTGTAGCTGGAGAACGTCCCCCGATGGTGGGTTCTCGGGGAACCACATCTCACTCATACCATTTTTCGCCAGCATCTGGTTTAGTTCTTTGGCAAAAGTTCCGGGGTTAGTCAGGTTTCTGACATGCGCATATAGTATGCCTGTCAGTATTTTGGTTGAGTTTTCGTTCTCCAGTCTAAGGTAGGTCTTTCTCGCCTCAGTTTCAGTGAGGACTGCCTTCGCTGCCTGCGCTGCCTGCGCGTATGTAGTGTTCTGCCTCCTGTTTTGATCTTCTTTCTTTTTCTGCACCTTGTTTTTAATAATTTCTTTTTTAAGAGGGCAGGCCATAGCCATGGAACGATGTCCCAGGCCGCAATTGGCACACTTTTCCCTCAAGCTACTGCAACTCTTCCAATGGTGCCCCGCCTCGCTGCACCTCGAACATAGCTCTTGTGGTTCTGGACAGTCTTTTGTGGCGTGGCTCTCCATCTTGTAGCAACGGAAGCAGAACTGTACGGGAGTGAACTCTTCCCTCTCTATCTGCTCTCCGCTGATTTTAGCGTTGAAGAGCGCAGACCTTATGAACTTCTTATCATCATCCCCAAACCTCCGATATCTTGTTGCAACGGCTCTGCAATGAGGTGCAAGAGTTTAAAAGAGACGTGGTGTATCCACCAAAACAGACAGTACACTGCAAGTGGCAGGGTTGGAGATATTTATATCTTTCTTAATCCGCCAAAGTCCAGAGTAACACAAGAGTGCTGGCTCATAAAGTCTTGACCAAGAATGAGATCACAGCACAAGTCTGGCAGCACAGAAAGCCTTGTATTGTAATAGTATTCACCCTTCAAATTGATGTCAACCGTGTATAGTTTTTTAATGAATATTGCGGCAATATCCTAGATAGTTCTGATCACAATAAACATAAAAACCTATATTTAGTTATTCAAGGGAATGAAGTAAAATGCTAATGCGAAATCTAAATTTTTGGCAGACGAACTTCCTTAAGCATAAATTTGAGGGACATTGGGAAAACGTGTATTAAAAACAAAGAGTTGGAAAAATATATATTATTGAAAAGTAAAATTATACAGCAACAGTTTATGATTGGATTGAATTACGCGTGTGAATTAAATTTGCAGGAGTTAACGAGAATGAATTTACTATTGATAAATATTAAATATTAAAGATTATGAATTGGAAAATGTTTTGTAAGTAATTGGATGATAAATTGGATTACAGTTAAATGGATAAATAGTGGTAAATCGTTTGATAAATATTAAATAGATTATAAATTGGTAAATGGGTAAATATTGGTAAATCGTTTGATAAATAGTAAATAGATTATAAATTGGTAAATGGATTTGTATGTTATTAAATGATAAGTGAGCATAGTTAAATGGGTAAATAGATTATATGTGTAAATAGTTATATGTGTAAATAGATTATAACGGAGTTGGAAGGGTAAGTAAATGAGAAAAGAATCACGCATTAATTCGGGATTCTTTTGGGAAATATTTAGCTAAACAATTACATTTCACATATTTACAGACCTGTTTACTGAAGCAGCCGAGCAAATCGAATGAACCTCATGGGTTAAGACACTTGGGAGGGCGGAAGTAGCAATCTCACGAGTGATGTCAGGATTACCAACCCTTCTTGAAATATTATATATATATATATATATATATATATATATATATATATATATATATATATATATATATATATATTGTGGGGGAATTCGACGTGGAATTTCTTTTGCAGCATGGAAGTGATGTCCTTGCGCTGGAGAAGATTCTAGAAGTTGGTTAGGCTCAAATTTGTAAGCTTCCCCCCCCCTTTCCACAAGCGGTAGCCTCGAACTGCGTCCACCACGGACCACCTTTACGCGGGTTAGAATCGCCTCGGCGTGAAGATTCAAGGTCATTCGAGAGTAGCGTTGTTTCCCCCACCCCGCGGGAGGGAGCCTCGGATATATATATAGGGCTCTTCTTCCATGTGGCAGACACAGAGTTGAGGAGTCTTGCCCGGACCCAAGAAGATTCCCATAGTTCCAATTAAGGTGCTAACAACAAAGTAAAGCGAAGGCTGAACTATTTGTGCGTTGGAATTATCCCCAGCCAATGAGGTAATTCCATTTGACGATCGCTACCGAGCGATTTTTCTGATTCCACTAATCAAATTCTGTCGAAGCCCTCCTCGTTCGCCCCTCGTTATCGGGTGGCCGAAATACTCTTCCCTGGACCGGACGTTTCCGCCCCCGCCCTTTGGAGAATCGTCATCACGTTAACTTCCCGCTCAGAAGCTCCGAGCGCCCTCGCCTCACGTGCAGAAGACATCCGTAGGCCAACCCCTCTCCCCCTTCAGTAACCCATTTGAGTTAATCCTCTTCATTTAAATAGTCTCCTTCTGTAATACACTAAATTTTAACTTCAGAGTCTGATGCATAGCTACAATTCTTTCCCTCGTTTACCGATGTAATTTTGCCCATTAATTCCCTGATGTAATTTCTTTAAGTTATTGGTCCCTCCCCAAGATATAATATGATATTGATATAATGCAACAATGTCATACCACGACATATATATATATATATATATATATATATATATATATATATATATATATATATATATATGTATATATATATATATATATATATATATATATATATATATATATATATATATATATATATATATATATATATATATATAGTTAGTTAGGAATAAATATTTCATTTGTAGAGGTATAAACCGCTACACGTGCAGCGTCCCTTCACAGTAGACGTGAGTGATGAAGGGGCCATAAATACGCTCCCAGTCGTTGGAACAACCTTCGTTCCAACAAGTGCTTCTCAGCATAGCTATGTTAAATGAAAAATTCAGAGCTCCCTGTGTCGATAAGAGCGGTCGCTTCATTATTACCAACCAAAACATACACAATAGCTCACCGTAGTAGTCCCGGGGAAGAAGCAGAGATTACGGCCAGTGTAGAAGACTGAATGGATACAAAAGTAGAAAGTGTAGTAGTCCGACACACCTTAGCAAAGTGCCCCAGCTTACTACACTTATGACAAGTGACATTTCTTGCAGGGCACTGTCCACGATTGTGACGGGGACCACCACATAAATAGCATCAGGACTTTAAATTGGCAGCAGCAGAGATCCTTTCAGCAGAATAGGCAGTTTCAGATGTAGCAGCAGCACAGGTCCCATCATCGGTGCGAGCAGGCTCGGATGTCGCAGCAGCACTTACACCAGGGACAGTATAACGTAAATAAGACTCTGAGGTTTTCTGAGCAACATCGAGTGCCCTGGCTTGATCAACAGCCGTACTTAGGCCCAAAGTTTTGTTTTCAAGCAATCGTTGCCTGATTGTATGAGAAAGCAAGCCATTGATGATCGAATCCTATATGTAATCATCCAGATTCTATGAAGCAATAGCAGCCTTAAAGTTACAATCCTTGCTGATCACCTGAAACTCTTGTCGATACTCATCTATTGTCTGCCCTTTATGCTGCCTACGAGTAGCCAATAAATGTCTCGTAAACACTTCATTTTGGGGCTTGACATAGGGGTCTTTGAGAAGATCTATAGCTTAATCGTAGGTAGTACACTCTGCAATGTAACCATATACGGTTCGAGAGACAAAATTGATCAATGTATCCAGCTTGTTAGGATTAAGGCTTGCGATGGATTCCAGGAATGCAGAGAAAGTACGATTCCAGTTATTCCATTCTCGTGCAGCAGTAAGGGAGTTGGAGGATACATCCAGGCGTTCAGGTCCCAGGAATTTATCCATCTTTAAATCAGACGCAGCTTGTTTTTATTTTTATGAAGCTATGATAGGACTCCCACTATTTATTTAAAGCACCAGTATAGCCTTTGGATCGGCACTAACGGGCTTGTTAGTTGAATAAATTGTGGTGATCATAATAAAGCGTCAATACCTTTCTCTAGGCTTTATTCAACTAACAAAACATCAATACAGTCTAAAAATAAAAGAGAAACAATATAAGTAAACATACCCATTCTAATCAGATTAAGTAAATAAAGTAATGTAGTATAACCCATTAGGCAATTATACATATAAGGTTACATGAAGCTTAGATCACCACACATGGTTATACAAGATATATAAAAATAAATTATCTGAACTTCACCATTTGTAATTCTTTGGGTTAAAAAAAAATCACAAAATTTTGAATCTTATATTTATTTCTGAACTTCACCATTTTGTTTTTTGATATTATAAAAAAAATATTAGAAATGACTTTGATAAAATCAAGTCATAACCAAACTAAGATGAAATTATTATTCGAATACTCCCCAAAAAAACCCCTTCTTAAATTATAGAATTAGTGATGATGATGATGATGATGATGATGATTATTAGAAATAACTTTGATAAAAAAAACGTCATTTGTCCACTAAGGTAAAAAAACAACATTTATCTATTCTTCACCTATCTTCCAAAATCCTGTTATACAATTATAGAGTTAGTGATGATGATGATGATGATAAAAATAAATTTTCTGAACTTCACCATTTTTAATTCTTTGACTTTTTTAAAAAAAAATATTCTCAAAATTTCGATACTTACCGCCGTATGCTAAGAAAACTATGAAATGCAGTTTTATCAGATTTAGTGTAGCTTCACAATTATTTATAAATTTATTATATGCAAAAGGCTAAAATGTAAAATACATAAAAAAAATAGGTTATTTGCTCAAATGTGCATTTCACATTTGTTTTAGCTTACGGCCGTTATATTTATTTCTGAACTTCACCATTTTGTTTTTTGATATTATAAAAGAATTATTGGAAATAACTTTGATAAAAAAATAAGTCATTTGCCCACTAAGGAAAAAAAAATTTACTAATTTTTTACCCATCTTCAAAAATCCTGTTATACAATTATGGAGTTAGTGATCATGATAATGATTATTTGTATACGCGTTTGGTTACTGGAAGCCATTATAGAGCCGCGCTACGAGGTGTCATTGTGGGGAAGCTCCATCCCGCCCACCCCTCACCCAGCCCGCGCCTCAAGAACAAGTAAGAAGTACCACGAAACCTTATATAAAACCAAAGAAGTATTAACAATTTGAAAGCCTAGCATTTGGTTCAAATCCAAAGATAAAACAAACTTACTTTCAGTGCTGGGATATTATAATCAAGCTGCACCTGTCGCAATGCTTCGCATTCAAAATGAGGCTATAATTTCAACAAAAGTCTATTAAATTTAACGAGGAATTAGGAGAAGTCTTTTTAAAAACTAAAAATTTAAATACGTAAAAAACACGAAACTCCATTATCATTGTTAAACACGGGTTTTGGCGCAAAAATCAAAAGCAGCGCTCTAATAAAAACCTGTATCCAGATTGCCAATAGGTGAAGTAAGTTCAAATTAAATGTTACCAGTGTGTGAAATAATGGTTTATTTTCACATTAGGAGAACGCAAGGCTGAAGTATTTAAAATGTCAATTTTCACCCCCATCAAGGTGTAGTATCTTAAAAATATGTACTTTCCGCGCCAAACCGAAACTATATATGACGACTGGAATGCCTAAAAAGACCATTAGAGTAAAGTTGAAGATAAGCTGCTCGATGATAATTTATATTTATAAATTACTCGTATGTGTTTAGTTACTGGAGTCGGACTATGAGTTACTATATGGGGGGGCCATACCCTCTCGCCCTCATGAACAAGTAGTTAGCAGCCGAACAGCCTATCTTCAACTTTACCACCATTAGTATTTTTCTAACACTAAAAATACGGCGTAGGTTTTCTAAAGTTTGATCAAAAGCTCACCTCGTTTGTCTTGAAATTCATGCTGCTAATTGGTCGAATGCGGGCATTAGAAAGCCACGTGCCTTTAAACGCACTGTAGATACGGAAGAGTAGGAAAAGGAGCAAACAAAAAATAATAGTGTAGGCGAGTTGCGAATAGCTTTCCGCGTCGCTGGACCACTGTTAGCTAGCGGCGAATCCAGTCCGCCATCCTGAGTCTCAAAAAAGACTCATTCAAACGAAGCTTTTTAAGCCGCTCGCCTGCACTTCTCGTACGCTATAGCACTAACGAAAAATGTGCATGGGATTTTACGCCCTTTCAAATCTTTCGTAATTATAACACAATAAAATAAATTTTGATCCTGTCTAAATCTACAAATACTGGGGCATGTAATATCGTGTGAGATTACACTGTGAGCATCAAAAACTTCTTGTAGTAGTTGGTCTTGCGACCTATCACAGCCACCACAAGTTATTATACCCTATGAACTGAAAACACGGGCATCCGTGAATCGTCCGAAATATACGAAAATATAACAAAGAATGCTATTGGTTAATTGCCAAAGGACACATGCGCAGATCGCCTGCAGCTATAACAAAGCCTGCTATTTGTTAACTAGTCAGTTCAAAACTTAAAGGGAATAGGGCAAATGGCGCAGAAAGATTAAAATTTCGCAAAGTGAAAAACATATTTTCGAAAAGTGAATAACTAGGAGATTAATTAAGTTCTGGAAGTTGAACATTACATCGGTGAACATCATTTGGTAAAGATTCGTTTTAACACATTTACGATTTGATACTTTTCAAAGACATAAACGTTTTTAATTTTAAAACTGATCTTCACGATGATCTTCCAGAACTTAATAATAACGTAGTTGTCACTTTTCGAAAATATATTGCTCTTTTGCTAACTTCGAAACTTTGTGCGTCATTTTCGACCTAGCTCCTTCAACTTTTGCTTTGATTCAATCACCTAGACCTGGGCCTTTGATATCTAGAGGCAATTTGCGCATTCGTCTTCTGGCTTCTTAACCAATGGCAAGCTTCGTTATATTTCGTTTATTCCGGAAGCTTCGCAGATCTCCGTGTTTTCGGTTTATATGATATAAGGACAGGTGTTGGCTGTGATAGATCGCAATATCCACTCATACGAGAAGTTTTTGAAGACGATTGTCAGACCTTAGAAATATATAGCGTGAAAACTAGAGGCCTAAGGACATCTAGCAATCGACGTTTGGTAGACTATCGAATTAGCAATATTACGATATTTTTTAAGTTACGGGGGGAGGGGGAGGGACCCCACAATTAAGTGGAGGGTATATGGGCAAAGCCCCCCTCTGCATTTCAAAAGTACCTTAAAAAAATAATTTTTGGCGGCAATAGCCTAAAGTAGGCGGCGCTATCGTCGCCTTAAATTACCAGGTTAGTTTCTGGTTGGATCTTTTAAATGAATTTTAAAATGTGTTTTTCTTACGCAGTTTTATGGTTTCTTTTCAGATCTGAAGCTTGTTTTTACTGGAAATACATACTTTTCCTAGTATGGACTTCGGTCGATTATGGGAAAAGTATGCATTACCGGGAAAAACGAGTGCCAGATCTGAAAAGTACACATAAAACTTCATAAGAAAAAAAACTTTTAAATTCATTTGCGAAAATGTGTTAAAACGAACCCTTACCCATTATAACAATGCCCTCTGACCATTCCTATAATAAAATCCTCCTGGGAAACTTAAATGTATATATCATCATTTATCATGTATAAAATTCAAATCATTCAATTATTTTTACTTAACTTTTGTAAATTAAATCATTTATGCAAATTATGTACAACTTAATAATTAATTAATTCATTCATTCATTTATTTTAATTAACTTTTTAATTAACAATACAATCATTCAATTAATTTATCCATAACTTTTTGCAATTTATTTAATTTATGTAACCTTTAATAATTCAAATATCCTCTGACGAAAAACTGAATTCATTTAACGTACTATTGGTTCAAACAACAACCCTTAAAACTTCACACACACACACGCAAACAAACACACGCTTTCAGATCAACCAAATTGAACACGAGTATTACCCATGCGCCTCTCGCCATTCTCAGCATAAAGGTCGGTAATCATTCCTTCTACATTTAGTCATTTAACTCCAAACAAATCATACTTAGTTTAATTCCTCATCCTCTCACAATTATTCTCTACAAACTGCCATACGAGAGTAGGTCCTAATTCTATTTATTTCTCGTATTGCAGACCCCCCAATTCACAGTCCATCATAGTCATTTTTATTTCACTCTTACTTCAATTTCACTTCACATCTTAATTTACATCTTGTTACTTTAAATTATATTTTACCATATCTTACATTGTATTCCTAATCCAATTTATCTCATTATGCATTCGTTAATTCTGTGAATATATTTATATTTGTTTAATTGTTTTTCTTAAAAACCTAGTTCAGAAGTTAAGAATTTTTTAACTTTAGTCGTAGGCTTAAACATTAGCAGACGACGATTTCATCAAACAAATTTATGGTATTGTTTTTCGAAACGCTATTTAGGCTGATTTATTAACCAAAAATAAATCCCATTAATAACCAAATACTATATCATCATTTTAAGAATTAAAAACATTTATTTCTTTGAAAATTAAAAAAAAATCATAATTGTGTTAAATCAAATCTTATCTAAATATGTTTTCACCAACAGAGTGTTAGATTACTGGAATAGTTTGCCACCTGAGACAGTAAACAGTCCAAACTCGAATGATTTCAAACGCAGATTAGATGATTATATGGGGAGGGAGAGTTAACTTCTTGGGTGCAGTTTTTTATTATTGTATACATATTATGGGTGATTTGGATTTTGACGAGACTTGATGGTGATGCTTTTTGTTTTTGACACATTCCTGTGGATGGTTTAGGTTGTATATTGTAGATGCATGATCTGGCTCAATCCTAACTACAATCTAATCTTGTGGATACCATGGCTCTGGCACAAAAATTGCACCAGCAAAGTGCCTCGCAGGAATCTGAAGAATTGTAACAAATGTCCTCGCGGATATACATATATATTTATTTCTTAACTGGTCAAGGAAGTAAGCGGAAAGCCAAGAATTCAGATGGTAGTAACCTTTGGCGACAATGTAATAAAAACAAACATTTCTCGTCTGGAAATGGAATTAAGCCGAGACAGCTGCCGGCGTCTCAGGAATGATAAAATTATATCGAGAAAGTGGTAATTTGTAGGCGCCATTTATCGATGACCTTCGTAAAACATGGGATAAGGAATATCCCGCCCAGTGGGGGGAGCTAAAAACACTATTCCTCCTATGCTATTTATAGAAGGAAAATGGAGAAAAGAAGGAGATTCATTCACAATTGGTGTTACATGTTCCCCCTTCCTCATATATATTTATTCATATGTATTCATGTTACTAATATTTTGTTTTGTTTCTTTTCTAGATGTATCCTGAATATAGTTGATTAAACCCTATAAAAAAAGGCAGTTTGAATATACCTTCTCAGTTCTATCATTACATTAAAAGCTTGTCAGGCAGCTATGCTCATCACTACTTATAACTATTATTACAATTTAATCAACTATTATGGAAAAAGTCATACAACTTGAGAAGTTTGAGGTATCTACTTCGGATCCACATGCTGGCAAATTATGGAAGCTTTGGTATAGATATTTCTGCTACTTCCTTTCTACAATATCTGATCATTCTCCAGACAGGTTAGAAGTACTCTACCATTACATTGGTCCTCATGTCGTGGCTCTAATAGATGGCTGTGCTGATTATTCGAAGGCTATCGAATTGTTGCAAGCTGCCTATATTAAGGCTCCCAGTGAAATTCATGCCAGAGATTTGTTTTATACTCGAATTCAACTTCCAGAAGAATCGATTGATCAGTACCTTCAAGCTCTCAATTGTCTTGCTGTGAATTGCAACTCTCAGGATGTTACTGCTGCGGGATACCGTGATGAGAGTATCAGGGATTCCTTCATACGAGGGTTAAAATCTTCGAACATTCGTACACGACTCCTTGAGAATCAAAAGCTTACATTAACCGATGCTAATCAACAAGCTCGAGCATTAGAGCAAGCATTGCTGAGATCTGAATCATACCTAGTTACACCCGGTGATGTACCTGCTATTGTGGCTGCTGTTCCTGGTACATCTATGACCTCTAGTAATGAAGAAGAATGTGAAGAAGTTAGCCTTCCATTTACAGCAGCTGTTTCAAAAAACTATTCCTAAAATGAAACAAACATGCTACAATGACCGAACACTTTGTCCCAGCACGCGATGTAATTTGTCGTAAATATAGGAAGCTTGGACATTTTTCCAAAGTTTTAAGTCAAAATCCAAACTTCCCGTTTCACTATCTTCTGCCACGCTTGCTTTCACCGTCGCTACCTGCGGCTTGCTGTTGCCTACTGTTCCTGTTCAATTGAACGGAGATCCTCAGTTTCTTCAAGGTCTGATTGACAGTGGAAGCTCAGAAGATTTTATAAATGAGGCTGTAATACAAGCTATGCATCTCCCACTTCATTAACGATCGTCTGTTGTTTCAATGGCATCTTCTTTCTCAGTAAATCTTTCGATGAATGGTCGCACTTATGAGAATGTCGAAGCTACTGTACTTCCAAACGCTTGTACTGATATTATTCTTGACTTACCATTTAGAGAGTGCACAAAAGCGTTAGCTTAAATTATGGGGTTACAGAACCATCCTTAAGTGTGTGTGGACTGACTAAACTTAAGATTCCCCCAGTTAAGCTGTTTAGAAACTTATCCTCAGATTGCACTCCCATTGCTACCAAGTCTCGTCATAAGAGCTCCGAAGATTCTGATTTCATTGAAAATGATGTTAAACGTCTACTTCGCGAGGAGATTATTTAGCATAGTAATTCTCCTAGGCGTGCACAAGTGATAGTGACATCAAAAGCAGATAGAAAAAAACGAATGGTGGTAGACTTTTATAGAACAATAAATGAGTACCTTCCTTTGGACGCTTACGCTACGTAGGATTGAAAATATAGGAGAAAATATCGCTAAGAATCACTATTTCAGCGTTATTGATCTATCCAATGCATATTATCAAATAGAAATATGCTCAGGGGACTGACCTTACACTGCTTTTCAGGCCGGTAACAGTCTTTATCAATTCAGGCGCATACATATGGGTGTTACGAATTGGGTTTCCGCCTTTCAACGCTTTATGAATTAGTTTATAACCGATAACAAACTATGTAAACTTATGCCTATCTCGACGACATAAAACAAAAGAAGAACATGACAGCAATCTAAAGTGTTTCATGAAAACTGCTTCTAAATACAATCTTTCCCTGAATTCTGAGAAATTCTGAGAAGTTTTCTCTAACTTGCAATTTGAAACCCGATGCTGAACGAATGAGACCTTTGTGAGAATTACCCATACCTTCGAGTCAAAAATCCTTGCAGCGTTGTTTGTGGTTATTTGCATACTACGCTAAGTGGGTTCGCAACTATTCAGAGAAAGTACGGCCTCTTGGAGATTGATACAGATTTCCTTTATATCTTCAGGCTATTCAAGCATTTGAAACTTTAAAGAATGACATTGCCAAATCTTCAGTGAAAGTAATTAATGAAGACGCACCCATTTCCATAGAAACGGATGCACCAGATAATGAAATCAGTGCCACCTCATCACAGTGCGGGTGACCAGTGGCTTTCTACTTGCGTTCATTGAACCGATTAGAAAACAGACGCAACATCGTTGAAAAAGAAGCGTATGCGGTGGTAGAGAGCATATGTAAATGAAAACCTTTTTGGGTTGGTAAACATTTTGACGTAACAACCGATCAAAGAGCCGTGTCATTCATGTTTGATTCCAATTTAAAAGATAAAATAAAGAATGATAAGATGATGCAATGGCGTATGGAATTACTTCCATTTTCCTTCCATATTCATAATCGCCCGGGTCACGAAAATGTTGTTGCTGATACACTGTCACGGTCGTATTGTACGGCCACTTCGGATATTACAAGTTTATAATCGCTTTATAAGAGTCTCATTCACCCTGGAGTCCAGCGAATGCTACATTATGTCCGTGTTAAAAAAAGCTTCCTTACTCCATGGATGAAATCCGTCGTATTACTGCAGATTGTCAGGTATGTGCTAAAATTAAACCGCGTTTCTTTAAGCCAGAAAATAATTCTTTGATACGGGCGACTGCGTTTTTCCAACGTCTTTCAATTGATTTTAAGGGTCTGCTTCCAGTTTCCTCGCACTCGTCACATTATATCCTTACAGTCGTTGATGAGTTTAGCCGATTTCCATTTGCATTTCCATGCAGAGATATGTCATCCAAAGTAGTTATTGACTGTCTTACAATTCTTTTTCATTATTTGGTCGACCTGCATATATCCATTCAGACTGTGGCCTATCATTCATTTTCAAGGAAGTGATAGAATTCTTACTACGTCTTTGTGTAAACAGCAGCCACACCTCTCCATACAACCCCCGTGGAAATAGCCAATGTGAGCGCTATAATGGCATTATTTGGACTACTGTGAAGTTGGCTTTTGAATCTCGAGGTTTGCCATTAAGTGATGCCTTACATGCCATACGTTCACTACTTTGTACCTCTAAAAATAACACACCGCATTAACGACCTTTTGCTTTTGACAGACGTCCCGTTAGTGGTTCGGCCCTACCTTCTTGTCTAAGTGAACTTGGAGAAGTCCCTCTCAAACGATTTGGGAATCGCAGTAAACACGAACCAACAGTGGACATCGTTGATCTTATTGATGCTAACTCTACACATGCTCGTGTGAAATTCATTGATGGGAGACAGAACACTGTTGCTCTGCGTAATTTAGCTCCATGCCCTAAGAATATTTCACCTAATGATTCCGAATCACGAAATCCAGGTGTCCTTTCCGATCTAGCTTCCCATTCCAGTTTCCTATCTACAATTATTAACTTACCTCAAGCCAACCATCTTGATATTTAAGTTTTCGTTTAGCCGTAATCACATATTTCTAACGTTGGGAATGGAGTGATAAGAAAGAGCCACTTACCAGCCAGTTCGTTATTAACTACCGCGACTACCAAGCCAACAAAATTTGGAAAGTTCAGAGTCCATAAGTAGCATGATTGTTGTAGTTTTTGAGTTGAGATTATAGGATTTTGTTATGATAATACATACAAACACTTTTATTTTTATCATAAAATTGATTTATAAAATGATATTTAATATAATCAGTTTGGGAAATAGAATTGCAAATGAACTGTTACCATGATTTGAGCATAGCTGGGCGCGACTGCGACTTTTTTCCCGGTGCGACTCCGCTTAATTCAAAGTAAACTTTAGCGCGATAACAGAAACATGCTTTTATAAGGCAGAAAAACACAAAGCAGCCGCGGCAATTTCTTTGAAAAAAGTCATCTTTATTCTTATTCAAAGTCGTGGAAAATTGGCGGTGCGAATTTGATTAGTCCTACTTTTTTAAAACGTTTGCGACTTCAAAATTCATAGTGCGGCAAAGTCACAACTCGTTGCCGCAACGCCTAACTCTGGATTTGAGGATTGCCCTCTTGTGAAGATGGTGTTTGCTACAAAATTATTGGAATGGACTTCCAGAATTGGCGATGAATTCTTAGAAAGTTTTAATGTATTTTAACTTATTGAATGGTTAGGGGAAAAATACAATTACAGAGCTTTACTATGCAGTCAGTTCTTCCAACTAGTAAGGGAACTAGGCAGTTCACAAAATCAAAGTGGTAATTTGAAGCTAGAGCCACAGACAAAATAACCTCTTCCAAAAGATATCTGTGAGTAAATGTGCATGCTTGCTGTGTAATGTTTCACACAAGGAAGAACTTCTCCCTTGTGTGTAACTGAAAACATATTATTTTAGGTTAAAAAAATGGGGGTGGGGGCTAATCAGATTTTTTGGGGGGAGGCTAAGCCACCCTGTGGCTACTGGCTTTGTTTGGGATTTTGAGTCTTAATAGGTTACTTGGATAAATAATCGCGGACTGTACTATGGCTTGATAAATTTTCCTCTTCTTTTTAATGCTTAGGTTAACTAATTTGTACAGTAATCCCAGGCTCCTTTTTTCCTCGATTTACCCTCTCAGCTACGTGCTTTTATAACCTGATTTCGTAATGGTTAGTCCAAGCACCTTACATTCTTTGACGTATCTGTAGCGCTGTCCTTCTACATATATATCTGAGATGCTCCTCCTGTATACGGGTACCATTTTAAATTAATCCCCGTTGGTTTTAATTTTCCATTTTTCTTCGAATCTATTAATGCTTCCTCTCTCTTCTGCAGTCATCCTAGCTTTCATTGGTCTGTTGCTCTAGGGGCAAACTATGATCTGGGTGACGTCGTCGGCCTATTGGATGTTCAAGCAGCCTTCATTTCTTGGTTGTGGTATATGTGCTGTGTAGACGGACTCAGACACCCGCCTTGGGGCACACCCGCAGTAAGCTCGAATATTTCTCTCTGATGTGGTCCTATTTCCACATAAGCACGTCTCTCCATTACATAATCACATAAAATCCTTTTGATTTTGTTCATTCTTAATCTGAGTATCTTGAGTTGCATACCCCTCTGCCATACTTCCAGTGACACTTATGTTTGTAAGAGGTTGAACGTGAATTTTTCCTAAAATCTATGTTAACGCTGATTGGTCAATTTTTGCATCGCTTATGTTTAAAACTTCAAATTTGCCTTAAAAGCTGATTTGCCATTTTTGTTAGCGCTATTTGTGAGCGAATAAATGAAACATATTTTTGTTCATAAAAATCTGCTTGATCCTGATTGGCTAAATTTTTTATATCTTATGTTTACATATAATAACTATATATAGAGCCATCTTTTTTGAAAAAGAGGAGTTATCGGCAGTTAATTTTGCGTACATACTTGAAGAAGAAATCCACGCTCCCGCCGAATAAAGCCTTTGTGAATTCAGATAAAAATTTTCCTTTACTTTTAAAGGAAGCAACGATCACCTGATTACCCAGGCTACGAAACGTCAAGAAGATCCCCTTTTCCATTTGGCCACTTAGAACCCCATAAGCCTCCCTTTTGCTTTGCTTGTTTTAATTAAACATTTATTTTTTTACTCGATTCCTCTCAGTCCTTTCTCGATCACAAGCCTTCAGTAAGCCCAGCCAAGCCAGAATATTATTTGAGTGTCTTTGGAGTCAGATACGAGATTAACGCCACCTATCACTCGACTCGTGGGACTTGAGGGATCTCTCCAAAATATCCGCCTCATAGGTACCTTCAAACTGGTGACGCCCTCCCTCCCCCATAAACTGGTGACGGTTACCTTTACCTCCTGCCCATAATTTGGCGACTTGAGCCCACTAAAGACTTAATGACTTGTGGAGCACATGCCCCTGTCACTAAAATTGCACCAGTAAAGTGCCCCCCCCAGAAATAGGAAGAATTGTAACAAATGTCTTCGTGGATATACATATATATTTAGTGTAAACCAGTCAAGGAAGTATGTGGGAAGCCGATAATTCAGATGGTAGAAAAGTTTGGCGATAGTGTAATAAACACGAACATTTCTCGTCTGGAAATGGAATTAAGCCGAGACAGCTGTCTGCGTCTCAGGAATGATAAAATAATATTGACAAAGTGTAAACTTTTAGGCGTCATCAATCGACGACCTTCGGAGACCATGGGATACGGAAAATCTCGCCCAATGGGCGGAGCTAAAATCATTGTGAGCCCAGAGGCCACGCCTCGTATACTATTTATAGAAGAGAAATGTAGAAGGTGATTCATTCACACTTGGGTAGACAATTAAGTCAGATAGACGATCGATAGTAAAGAACTAATTACGGTTCGTTTAGCACAGGGAAGCTCCCGTTGTACCCAAGTCTTGTTCTCGTAACACTCTCTTTCCTGACCGGTAGTGAATTTTTCCCTGACCGTAATCGTGTAAACGCTATCCTTCATTTTGCTTTGTTTTGTTTATTGGAATTAAACATTTTTTTTTTTACGTGATTCCTCTGAGTCCTTTCTCGATCACAAGCCTTCGGTAAGCCCAGCCAAGCCGGAATATTATTTGATTATCTTTTGTAGTCAAATAAGAGATTAACGCCACCTATCACCTGACTCGTGGGACTTGAGAGACCTCTCCAAAATATCTGCGTCATTTAACCTTCAAACTGGTGACGGTTACCTTTAACCTCCTTGCCATAAAGTGGTGACCTGAGCTCCCACCCCCATAAAGTGGTGAGCCCTACGTCGCGAACAGCGAAGGCATCGAAGATAGTATGGACTCTGCAAGCAACCATGAGACAGGACAAGGCAAACGGGACTTCGTGAACGCCATTAACATCAAGCCGCCCATCTTCAATGAAATAGCAATCTCAGATTGGTTTCGCATTGTGAAGGCGCAGTTTCACATATCTGGGCAAAAAAAGGAGGAGTGTCGTGGTATAACCGACTATCCAATGAAATATCTATTATTAGTATTAAGGGAGAACTCAAGCTATTAAAGCGAACCATCCAAAGACTGAACGCTACGTTGATGCGCAGATTATAAAGGTCAAGTTGAGATGTGGGGTCAATTCACTTAATTAATCAGGTCGAGTTAGAGGTTGGCGAGATTTGAATAACGATAACGAAGCCGAAGCTGCAACAGGTTAATTAAAGATAAACATAATAAAATGTAAATTTGATTTACAAATTAAAATTAATCAAAATGATATAAAGGGAAATTAATGATTGGCTAATGATTTAGCGTTACCAGTGGGAAAATATAAATTCAATTAATTAGTTTAGAGCTACCTGCTCAGATCCAAATGAGCTCACTAGGTAAAAGGGAAAAATCGCCACGGTGACTTCACAGGAGACTTGAGGACAAAGTAGGGGCTCGGTGAGACGATCTTGTCGGCGTATTCAAAGGAGAGATCCTCGTCAGGAGGAGAGTGTGAAGGAAGGGCATTGTCGGTACCTTACTTCCGGCGCTGTGAAGGCGTAAGTTATAACCTTAGCTGGTGCTCGAGGGGGAAGCTGGAATCCTCGGTGATTCTCGGGAGACGTATGGCTACCACAGAGTAACTTCGACGACTCGAAGGAGTAATCCGGCGCAGCTGCTTCAGAAGACGGCGGAGGCGAGGCTTCCGTTTGACCGTGGATGCCTTACTGGAGAAAGAGTGTCCAGACTTAGACTGGGTACAAACCCTCTTTGGACGAGTGATTGTCTTCTGCGAGCCAGCCTCGTCTTTTACTGCACTTCCAGGCGAGAAAAGGCTTAAATATGCAGTCTCCTCAAGCGGGAGATGTGGAATAACTTGCACTTTGGAGAATTCCCAGGGGGCAGCTCGAGGCGCCAACTATCGGCGACAAACAGTTCTTTTACCACTTCTTTCTAACTCCGTTTGGATGGTACAATGGAGGAGGGGGGCATCTGAGCTTGCTTCGTCATATGACTCTCGGACACGTGGGGAGGGTCTACTCACGTAGCTTGCTGCAACATAAGCGTTGCGAAGCAGGGGAAAAAAAGGGGCATCATTTAGAATACAAGGAGACCAGGTTCTTTCACGTATTAGCCTCACTTCGTCCTGCAATAGTTGGCCGTCTTCCGGCAGCTATTTTGGCTGAGCAAAACTACCAGAGTTTAAAAACGGAAGTGATCTTCCTTTTCAAGAAGACCAAGCTTGAGATATTCGAAACGCTAATAGTGAATGCCGGTCCTCAACCAGTCTAGAAGAACTGCGAAGAACTGCCCTTCAGGTAAGAGTAAGCGAGGTCCTCGTGCGTCATAAATTTATACAGTCCTTACCGCCGAACATTGCGCCTATAATTGCTACACAAAAGAACCAACCCTGGACCAATTGGTAAAACTGGCGGATGAACTTACTGCGTTCGATAAAGAGCAGTGTCTTAGCGTGAATTACGAAAGATGCAGTCTCGTATCCGGGTTCGAGTCCCGGCCAGGAATTTCAAACTTTTTTCCCCTGGCGTTATCTCTGTCTTCTCGGTAAAGGATTGCCTTCATTGTGCCGCCCTCTGCTCTCTATGATTCTAGTCTTCTTCTAATGTCCCTTTCTCTTACCTCTAAAAAACTCCTGTTTCTTGTCTCATTGCTCATTCCGTCAAATTTCTCTTTCCTGTACTATATTGTAATATAGTCTGCAATGCAAGGTTTCTGCACCTTTATTTCTGTCTTCAAAATTGTTTTGAAAGGCAGAAAATAAATATGGCGAAAGCACTGTGGTGGTTGTTATCACCCGCAGAACTTGCATTTGCTCCTTCTTCTTTGCTCCTTCTATATATATATATATATATATATATATATATATATATATATATATATATATATATATATATATATATATATATATATGTATGTATGTATGTATGTATGTTAGCTTTCCTAATGCAAAAAACTAATCTGACCTAATGGTTAATACAATAAACAGTTTTATTCAAATCTAACTAAATTTTACTCCAGGGTAATATTTACTTCGCATAAGGAGACGCACTTCTCCAAGGTGATGCACTGAAAAAACATACTGGGGGATAAATAGATGTAAGCAGGAGTAGTGTGCCAAAACATTATTTACCTATCAAAGAATGTGCTGGCACACTACTCCTGCTTCCATCTATTCATCCTCAGTATGTGGAAGTTGGTATTTAAGTGCAACTCTTTTGGGCAAGTGCAATTTATTTGGTCAACTTACCCCAGGCAATCTATTTTTGAGATAATGACTACTCATTTCAGGCCAAAATAAGATGAGCTATCCCTAATGTAGTTTCTTTTATGCTGAAATCTAACAGTTCATCCATCATCCATATTCCAAGGCTGCCCTCCCCCCCATCTCTCCAGAAAGGGTAAAATTATAGTATCACTCCCATGCGGCCATGACAAACTGTCGACAGGCTGAAGTTTGAAGCCATCGTTTTGAAATGTGAATATCTCTCAAAGTAATAATTTCCGACGGATAAAAATGACATTTTGTAGCCCAGTGTGTGATTGGAGTGATTATATAATCATACCAAAAAAAGGTAACTTAGACAATACACAGTCTAGGGTTTAGGGAGCCGATATACTTCTCTCCCGCTCTGGTGTGCCTAGTCTCTTTATGGGATAGTAATACAAAGGAGGGCGTCACAAACTGGGATCAGGTGACATGCCCAGATTCTTTACACCAAAAAGTTTAAAGCCAAGGATAGAAGATGCGTCGACTTAAAACAACTTTATTTACAAAAAGGGATATAATGAAAATAAGGGATCTGTCCTAGGTTGAGTTTCGCTCCGCAACGAAATAGTATTGCCCAAAATAAGGAAACTTAATTGTTAATTTAAATCTAACGGGCAGCTACGACAATTGCCCATTATGATTCCAAATAGTCGTATATCCTTCCCTCAAACTAATAAATGAATACTTACAGATGTACCGCAAACCCAAAATGATATCTATAACACACATCACATTAATAGTATTAAAAAGTGCAAGTTTGACTAATTATTTTAAAGTATGAACTAGTTTACTCTAAATCAAATTAAGGTAATACTTCAGCTTCGAGGCGCACAGTAGATGGCGCTGTTAGTCAGCTACAATTTTGGGCTACAGCATATCTCTTATGACGTCAGACGGTAGTGTCAGATGTGACAATCACTGCGTTATATTTTTTTGTTGCTTTGGGGATTTGTAACTTTTAGTCTATTATTTACTAAATATCTGCGCTCTGCTCGTTTATAGTTTTTTCTAAGTTAGGTAAGGTTTCTTGATGTCTTTTATTGTTTTTTGTTTTGTTTTCGTATTTTTTGTGTGCTGCGAACGATAAAAGCTTCTTACTGGCTTATAAATAGGACCCGTTTTGCAAATGTTTTTTCTTTCGTTATTGCGTTTTCGTGCTCTCCATGTGCTTCTTTGTTATTCGAATTCGGCTTTACTTTGTATAATCGCGAAAAACTTTTAGATTATTTAGAGGCGCATAAACTAATCAAGAAACCTATAAAGTAAGAATTGTTTGTTATTAGGTTAGGTTTTTCTGCCAGTAAAAAGCTGTTGGGGAGACACCCCCCCCTCCCTAGTAAATTCACGGGGACTACTCGTGGGTGAGATATCACTGCAGGGGGACCACCCTGCGATGATCCTGAGTTTCAATCAATATTACGCCGATATTCTTCACATCTGACGCTACTGTCTGACGTCATAAGAGATGCTGTAGCCCAAAATTGTAGACGACTAACAGCGCCATCTACCGTGCGCCCTGAATCTGAAGTGTTACCCAAATTAATTCAAAAACAGTGATTTAAATCTATGACAGACATTACAAATGTTTGATAATGAATCCACTTGAAAATGCCGATATATTCAAAGACACAAGAACTCAAATATGTAGACACAAAAATAACGCACGTATGATATTCCTATCTATACGAGATCATGGAGAAAGAAGGTTAAGCCACAAAGGGAAGCACTCAACGGTAACGTGACCACAATGCCCCAACAAGCAATGACCGACCATATACATAGATATGAAGGCTTATACAAAAATAAGGGTTACTCGCGACCACCAAAATCAGGCCTAGTATGGGCCACAACAACAAGGACACCACACACGGTTGTCCTACCAAAAATGCACGAGGTACAACACTCGCGGTAATCCCGCACTAAAATACAACAGGGGTACAACTCTGCCGGTTGTCTTACACTAAGTCAATAAATCACAATAGCCTTCCGAGACGCACGAAATCAACTCGGCTCCTGAACACAACATTCTTCTCCAAGCACGAAAAAATGGTCTGTCTTCTGTGAAGAATGAAGGCCTCGACACCGAATTCCACGGAACAATAATAAATATGGATCGTTTAAAAACCCAATGCTATATCAACATATAATGAAAATTCTTAACTCTAAATATCAAATAACTTTTTTTCATAACAAAATCGCAATAATTCTTAATCCAATTTTAATATTCAATTAAATAACTAGGAGGGAACTGGCCGATCAAAGCGAACGAAAATTCTAGAATTTTTAGGATGACGTATCAGCCTCAATTAATCAAACGAAGGTCCTATGATATTACGTCATAGCCCTCGTTAGAAAAAAATGCAAACTATCAGATATTACGTGTGTTGTGCCTAGTCTATTTATGGGATAGTAATACAAAGGAGGTAAAGCCCAAATAACTCACCTTCCTTTCATATGTTCTCACATCCTCTTCAGTTGGACAATATTCTTATGTGGTCCAAGTGCAGCAAGATTGTATTGCTATTCAATGGAACGCCAAGCCTCTGCCTTTTTTTATTTATTTTTCTTTTCATGGAAAACTCAGTCTTTTTATCCTCCAGGATGTCTTTTCTGGCTTCATATAATTCAACCAGCAATTCCTGCTCTCTCCTTGAGGCGTAACATGAACTTGGTACCTTTTTCTCCATTTCCATGACTACTGACAACGCTGACGGATCACGTGGAACTGAACAAAAATGTAAACAAATCACGAACAGTACTACCAACTTCGCCGCATGTCACAATTGTGGACTACACAATTGTGGAAGTGTCACGCGACACAATTCTCAGCTTTAACCATACGAAAAATTTGTGCAAGTCACATGTGGTGTGCACCGGTAACACAATTGTGAAGTGACACATTTTGTATTTAAGATTACGGCCATGATTTTCACAGTGAAATGAGAATATATGGTATGCATATAAAATTTTCTATAGAAAATGTAGCTATATCAATATCTTATAGCTATATAGGACTGGTACATTAATTCATAAATATATTATTAGTTCTTTATATTCAGAATTACATAGTAAAATATTGACTTTCAGTATTGTTAGGAATATATACATTATCAAGCTTTATTTCCTACATTTTTGACTGTTACTATTGTAGTTTTAGGAGAGTAAGAAAACGGGCAAAGAAAAAATAATGGCGTAGGCGAGTTGTGAACAGCTTCCAGCGTCGCTGACCCACTGTTAGACAGCGGCGAATCCACTCGGCCATCCTGTCTTAAAAAAGATTTGCTCAATATTTTAACAAGTCACAGTAAATGTTTGAAAGTATTTAATTGTTAAGATTAAACTCTATTTATTTACACTAAAACGTTAAAATTTGTCTTGAATACCCTATACGAACCTCGGTAAAAATTTCTAATGCAAGATTATGAAAATATTACTTCACTCAAAGAGTAATTCGAAAATATTTGCTCAATATTTTAACAAGTCACAGTAAATGTTTTAAAGTAATGAAACGTTAAAATTAAACTCGATTTATTTGCATTAAACCGCTAAAATTTGTCTTGAATACTGTACCCTATACGAACTTCAATAAAAATCTCTAATGCAAGATTAATAAACTATTACTTCACTCAATAAGTAATTCTAAAATGGTTAAATAAAATTATAGAAACACTTTTCCACCTTAAAATAAATCTAAAGCCTATGAGCTTTTATGCTCAAAGGTCGTACCTGCAAGTTGCGTTGTCTTCTCGCTGACTTCAATGGACGCGGCTTCGTAGTATTTTAAATTATGTTAATTTCTGATCTTGAGGATTCTTTTAAAGGTGTCTCGAAGTCCGCGTTGGTTTCATAGATGTAGCCCTACAAAGTGTTCTGACCTAGCACCTCACTGTTGCTCCCACGTTGGATATGGTAGACTAGTAGTTAGTTATTGCCATAAAATAACGAACAAAAAGGGAGAATTCATCTCTCCTTTCTGGCGAATGAATGGGCCAGGCCACTAGGGGGATGATAAAAATGGCGTAGCAGCGAAAATTGGCAGGGGCAAGATCGCCAATATTGACGTGCCCACTATCTGGCTAGTAAGGGTTTTCCTTGGCACGTAACGAAGGTAGGTAAGCAAACAGTCGTTGTCGAAGAATACCTTTTGTCGAGATATACTTCTCTTTTTTTAAGTATATTTTTGTCAAAGAAGGCTATTTTTGTAATTTTAAGGAAGAGCCGCTTCAACACGTAAGGATATAGAGAAACGCACAGGAATTATCCCAAAATAAACATATATTATAAATTTAACAATTAACTACAAAAAAAGACTAAACATATTTATATCAACCTTTCTAACGTACATGACAGGAGGGATCAGGGGTTGCCGGATGTCACTGAAGGGCTTTTTTCGCGCTTCGGAGAGTTGAAGTGGCCGATGGTAGAATTTCGTCGAGATGGGATGGAGGAAAAGAGGGTGGGGACGGGGGCGATGTCAACTTCTTATTGCAACTTTGCCTCTTGTTACGTTAAGACGACGGAGAGAGTTATTGTGCTCCTAGCTCAAAGAGTCCTCTTCTGGATACTCTCGAAGCCTATTTGTGTCCTATTTTTTATCGCCGGGTACCCCACTAGTTTTGGGGTATACGAGGGGATTTCTACCATACTTAACAAATGGAACCTCGTTGGGGCTTGGTTCTTCTCCTCTCACTCTTACGGAGCTTGAGCTGTGAGAGTCACTCGAGTGTGAGCGGGTTTTCTTTTCTCCAGTCAGACTTCTTCTAAGTCTGTAAAGGAGTCTTCGGTATGGCATCGATACAAAACTTGACGTTCTATATTAATTCGGCACTAGAGGAGGGTGGGGGGAGGGGATCGGTCTTCTCGAATAAACTTGACTGGCTGAAGGATCGATCTTCTCGAACTGATCCTAAATCGTTCTCATCGAATAATCTTGACTGGCTGAAGGATCGACCTTCTCGAACTGATCCTATATCGTTCTCACCGAATAACCTTGACTGGCTGAAGGATCGATCTTCTCGAACTGATCCTATATCGTTCTCACCGAATAATAATCTTGACTAGCTGAAGAATCGATCTTCTCGAACTGATCCTATATCGTTCTCCGCGAATAATAATCATTTTTCTTTCCTTCAGGGGCTTATTTAGAGGCGGACCACCACCCCATCTACGGGGAAAGGGGCGAGGCCGCAGAGGGGAGAGCGAGTGGTGATGTCGTATATGGGAGAACGAGGAGTGAGGAGGTTGGCACTGAGGTGCCCAAGTCGGCGTGTTAATTAGAGAGACCACCAACCACCACCCTTCTTGGCGTGCCTTTTGACTAGCACCGCTTTTTAGTGAAATAACCACGGGCCTACGGATCTCGTAGGTAATTGGATCTTTTGAGCATCGTTTAAGGGCCTTTGATGGTTACCTTAATACAGATGGTCGTTCCAACTACCTATGCGGCGGGAAGATCAAACAGGGTAGGCAGTTAGACTGTTGTTCACCGGCTACCATTCCACGAGTCTCCTCATGGGGCTCGATTCTCCCGCTTTCTCCACAAAGGGAGGGGAGGGAGGGACTTTAATGTATACGAGAGGGCGGTCAATAAGTTTTGAAATTCGGATATAAGGAAACGAGATATGATGAAAAGTGTTTTATTATATTTCAATATAACTACCCTCGACTTCAATGCAATTGCGCCACTTGTCCCTGAGGCTTCGAATTCCCAGCAACCAGAAATCTCCCAACTGCTGTTCAATCCACTTCTGGACGGCGAGCTGGACATCTTCATCGTCCCCAAACCGGCATCCACGCAGTGCAGCCTTGAGCTAGCGGAATAAAAAGTAGTCGCTAGGGCCCAGATCAGGACTGTAAGGGGGATGGCTGAGCTCCTCGAATCTACACTCGCGCAGGGCAGCTTGTGCAACTCTGGCCTTGGGGACTTTGACGACGTTGAAGTCGATCATGGGGCGTGAGGTTTCTAGGGACCCAACTGGAAGAGACCTTGATCATGGCCAAGTTGTCGCGGATGATGTTGATAACACTTCCGTGTGATATTCCAAGTTCTCGCTCGATTTCTTCGACCTTCACCAGTCGATTTTCGAGGATCATCCTCTCCACACGGGCCACATTGTACTCGTTGGTCACGTCTGACGGGCGTCCTGGACGGGGGTCATCTTCAAGGGACTCACGACCATGGCGGAACTCCCTATTACAGCGAGCAATGGTTTTATAGGAAGGGGCGGTGTCGGTGTACACTTCAACCATGCGTTCATGGTTCTCTTTTGCATTCTTGACTTCATTGGTCAAAAATTTGATCACTACGCGGTGCTCAACCTTCTCTATTGTTAAAAAAATTTTGACTCACGATCTGCGATCAGCTACTGCTTCTTAAATAGATGAGGCAGGAGCGTGCGGCTGCAGGTCCTGACTTTTCATAACTTGCCCTAACACTCACACAAACAGCCATCCCCCTTCCTCTGTTTTGCCCTACCGATTCGCAAAACTTATTGACCGCCCCTCGTATGTCCGCCTGGCCCTCCGAGAGGCTTTATGTTGCAATTCCTCTACAGTCGTTCCTCGTGTTAGCCTAAGGACTGCCCACCGTTATGATGCTCGATGCAATCTGATCTTAAACTTGGCAACTTCTTTCAGAAAAGTGATATATCGTATGAGGAAAACGTATGGCCCTGAGTGGCGACAGCACCTGGAGTGTGTGCTTGCTCTTCTCTGATGAAGACTACGAATCGATGGTAAAGAGCAAAAGGTCTGGTTCTATTTTATGGCTCTCTCTTCTCTGTTTAAATACTTTAAGTCGAAAGTTTTATACAATTTCCTGTCTATTTAACGATTTAATGGAAGCTATTTCAAATACTTAATTTTAATGGGTTACTTCTACGACCAGTAGGTGGCACATGCCTTTTCTGACCTATCATAAATAGATGGCACACTTCCGAAGTTTTATTCTTCTTAAAAAAACCCAACATTTTGCTTACATAGCTGAATCCTTGAATTCACAGAAACCAGATCATTCATTCTTATTTCAGAGAAATATTTGAGAAAAGATAAATTTTTAGCAGTGTCTTGGTTGTACTGCATACATGACATGTTTTTTTTTGTGTGTTTTTGTTTTGGCTCTAATATCATTGAGATTTTGTAAAAAAAATGACATAGAATTTGGTCAGCAAATGAGAGTGTTGGATACAAAGATCATTTGAACTTTGAACTATGTAAATTTCTGTGAACTGTTGAGCGTTTAATTCAAATTGTTTTTTGTCTATCTTTTATCTATCAATCTATCTATCTAATTATATGCAAATGTATTTTTTCTAATTATTAAAATGAGAGGCGGGTTTGCCCGTTATATTTAACTATGCCATAATTATTTTATTGTTAAGGCACTTAACATTAGACTAGCATATTTTTATGGACAACGGAGGCCACAGTGCGGCTTCTGAAAGTTCAACTCCTCGTCAGATGCTCTGCTCTGACTGAAAAATGCAATCTGCGAGGCTTTCCTTTGTAGACAGCACTACGCCACGGTGTTTTTAGATCTGGAGAAGGCCTATGATACCTCATGGCGATACGGTATCATGGAGACTCTCCACACGATGGGGGCGAGGGGACGCCTCATAATCATTATATGAGTTTTTGTTAGATCGTCGATTCCACGTAATGGCGGGGGGGAGCTCTATCATGCCAAGTGGAGCAGGGAGAGGGTGTCCCACAGGGAAGTGTTCTAAGTGTTTCACGCTCTGTCCTAAGCATCAACGGCATCACTTCGGTGCTGCCGCAAGATGTTCAAGCTACACTCTAAGGGTACGACTTTTCGATCTCTTTTGGTGCAGCCCAGATACCGACTCTAACATGAATTAAACTGCATCTCATGCTATGCTGAAGCGCACAGATTTGCGCTTTCCTTGGCCAAGACTGAAGTGGTGCACTTTTGCCTCCATCCACAGCTTCATCCTGACCCAGACTTGTTTATAAATGGGGTGAGCCTGGAAGTGGTGGACTCAAACCGTTACCTTAGTCTTGTATTTGACCGACGTCTCACCTGAGAGGCTCATATTCGCAGCCTTAGGGTCTCTTGCACCCGTGCCATGGATATTCTTCGTTTCGTGACGTTCAGCGCCTGGGGCTCTGATAGGGCTACTGCCTTACTTATTTATCGATCCTTTGTTCGTTCGAAGCTTGACTACGGATACGAGTCTTATGCATCCGTAGCCGAGCATGTATTGCGGAAGGTGGAATCAATTCACCACACTAGTCTCTGCTTGACGACTCATGCCTTCCGCACGTTCCCCATTGAGAGCCTACTTGTCGATGCTGGGAGATGCCATTCGTTCTGTACCGTGCTCAGTGTATTATTTGCCTGTACTCGCGATCACAACCCTTTACTTCAGTCGCTAATGGCTCTCAGTGCAACCGCAGCCGATCTTGACGGTGCCTATGCCGCTGAGAGACGTCAGTCATACCCTAACTCTATTGGGTTTAAGGCCAGGAAACTCTTTCGAGAGCTTGGTTTAGTTCTCAGGCAAATGACGCCTCTGCTTCTGCCCAGGACGCCACCCTGGAGGGTACTATCTTTGACTATTTGTCGCCAAGCCTCTGCTCCCAAAGCTTCTACAGCACCGGGAGTAGTGCGTTCTGCCTTTTTGGAGCACATTTCGGGTCACGCTGAACGGTGCCAGTGTATACAGATGGCCCCAAGTCCCATGAGTGGGTCGGTTTTCACGCCGTATCCCCTCTGTTTGAAGTCAGCGGGGCTCTGCTAGGCACTGCGTCTGTCTTCACGGCCTAACTGTTTGCAATACACAACTCGGTACGGAAGATAACGCGACGTCCCCGGTTTGGAGACCGGATTGTGATTTATAGCAACTCACAAAGCGCCCTGAGTGATCTCGGAGCATTGGAATCTCTGCATCCCCTGGTTCGCGATATCCGTCACGTCACGGTTTTGGCGAGCCAGTCGGATGTCGAGATTATCTTCTGCTGGGTTCCTGGAATTGTAGGAATTGTGGGGAATGAGCACGCCGATGAAGGCGCTAAAAAGTCCGCAAGGACTGGGTGACCAGACCAACGTTTCGCTCATCCTCACACCAACTACATGACAGGAAATCAGGACAGCACTCCAGGCTCCTTGTCAAAGAAGATGATAGACGGCCGAGGGGAACTTAAAGTTGCGTGCCATTGTGCCGCAAATGTTCCCATGGACCCACCCCGCAATGTTGCGACGTCCTGAGCTTGTTTCTGCTACCTTCGAATTGAGCATACGCGCGGGACGCACCGCTATTTGATAGAGCGCTCGCCTGTACTTTATTACGACGAATGCGTTGTCCCATAGACTGTTTGTCACATTCATGTTGAATGTCCCAGTCTGGGTAATCTTCGCGCACTTTACCTGAGCGGGGTTTTTACCGCTTATCCCCTGTACCTGTGAGTTCATGTACACTGATTTCTGGATTCTGACCTTTTGGAGGAGGTTGACCTACTCCATTTCATTTGACTCTTTGCTGTATCTCGCTTGTTGCTGAACCGGGATACCCCCCTCCCCCTCCCGACGCCAGAGCACGCTTTCTTCTTACTCTTTTGCTTCTTGTTTTGTTTATGTTGTGGTGTTTTTTGCTTTTTTTTGTTTTTGCATATTTTTTTTTTAAAATTTAGCCTATAATTAAGTTATACGGTGATTACTGCAACTTTCGCCTTAGCAGGTAGTTGCTAGATGAGTTCTTAAAAAAAATATACTTTTTCATTCATCAAGTCGCTTAGCGCAACTTCTCCATAAGTGGCAAGAGTGTCTTCAATCTATGATATCATTCGATCTTGTGTCCTCTTTTAAATTTGGGTATCACTACTAAAGAGCCGTCTAATTTCTGCCAATTACTCATTTTTGTTTCATTCTTCTGTTTATTGTAGCATTCTTGCTGTTGTGTTATGTGTTAGAGCTATTACCTAACTAAGTATCGTAAGTTTTGGAGACGTTGGTGAATGAATATATCCACTGTTTGTATATTCATTGTGTTATTTCTTCGGAATATTGACAATTGATTTTCTCCTTAACGCACTTTAATCCAATTTTGATCACTTCACTTCGTCATATTTGTGTCTTTATTCATATTCTTAGATTGTATCGTGTGTCGAATTCGGTGTGATTGTCTATCTTTGGTGTAAGTTGTCAATGTTCGTGCGCACTATTCACGTTCGATTTTTTTCCTTATCGGGTTATGCTCATTGGGAGCTAGATCTTCTCTTTCTTTCCCTATGGACAGTGGCTCCTCTTTCATTCCCAGCTAAGTTCTTCTACTAGGAAATAAGGAACAATTGCGTACTATAAATCGTTTCAGTTGTCCTTGGTAGTTTGTCTGTTAGACCTCTTGAAACAGCCGATACCAACATCTCAATACTTCCCACATATCAATTCCTTCATTTTGGCTTTGTTTAAAGTCATGAGTTCACCAAGGTAGATCATGATCCTATCATTGAGTAGTAGTTCATTTTCTTCTCCTGTCTTTGCTTTGAGGATTCATTTGCATGTTCCTCGCGTAAGGCTTTGATTACATCCACGTTTCTTTCCTCTTGACAGAGATAATCTTTACTTTGTGGTTGGGCTCTGCAGCCTCAATCATCTGTATACTATTTTCAGTAGTTGTCTTTTCTTCGACTTGTTTATTTAAAGTTGCTTAATTTTCTGATTCAGTTAACACATCCTTTTGATCCTTTTTATTTGTTGGGGCTTTTTTCTGTTGGGTTGTTTGCCCAGTGATCTTGGCTACACTCATGTTCAGTATTTGTGAGAGGGTGAGTTTTCAGGGAACCACGTTTTTATTCCATTTTTCTAGCATAGTATTCAGGGTTACGGCGTAAGTGTCGGGTTTACCTATGTAGATTACTAGCTCGTAGAATATGTACGTAAATAGTTCCATGTGTGATTCATTAGGGACTGTGAGGTGTTCTTTACTCTCATTTTGTGTACTGTGACTTTGGCCAACCCTGCATATGTTGTGTTTTATTTGATATCTTTGTTCTCTTTCCTATTTTTCACATATCATTGTTTCTTTCATCATAGAGCACGCCACTTCTATTGTCATTTCAAGCACTCTCTCCAATAGTGGCCTTTTTGCCCACATTCAGAGCAGCAGGGTTCTGTTTCGGAGCACTGTTTTGTTGTGTGGGATTCGGGCTTATAGCATTAAAAGAATATCTGTATGTTGATATATTTCTCTTTCCGTATGCTCTAGACGAATTCTCATGTTAAGCGAGAGAAGGCTATTTTGAATAATAAATCCTATGAACGCTTGAAATGGGCACGCACATAATAATGCGTATGAAAGTAATTAAAAATATATAACGTTTTGTCATTAAAAAATACATATAACATTTTTGTCAGAGAAATAATAATATACATCATCTCATCATGTAAACTAATGTATACTATTTTTATAAAGGGCTACAGACAACAGATTTTTACCCGCATACGCGCTCACACACTTACACACTCACAAGCATATACACTTTTACACCTCTCGCGATCACTAAGGTTCTGGTAAACGACACAGCTGTGCCAACAAACGTCAAGACAGGTGCAGTCATTGACACCGAGCCCAAGACAGGAGAGATGCGGACTTTATTTACTGACAGAGGGCTGCGAAACGAAAAATTGTATTCTCGGAATTTGAGATAAAGATTTTTTTCTATCCACATGCACACAAATAAACATCTTATAGAGTAAGCTCCACCCAAACCGTGTCGCTGGTCAACAGAGGGCCATGCCCATGGATTTTCGATTCATTATATACAGTTCTGGGCCTAGCCTAGAGTCAGGAGTGTCAAATGAGTCAAGAGAGAGGAAAAGACAGTCATCCAGACATCCCAATTAGTCACAAGGACAGTCTCTATAAACATTAAGTAGGCCTGAATAAGGCCTTGTCACCGGTTATGGGGTGCTCCTCTCCCAAGGAGGTAGACACATCCTTGACAGGTGACCCCTCGAAGGATGGAGAAGAAGAAGTTGGATTCGCCAATGGAGGTAAAAGCTGCTTTTTTGCTATCTAAGAAGAAAACCCGGTACATATGCAGTCAAACTAAATAAAATGCTGACGAAGAATGGTCTAAAACCTACATGGTTCCCCAAGAACCCACCTTCTAGCGAACTGTACTATATATCCATAACCCTAAAACAAGTCAAGAAACAAACAAACCGACCTCAACAGAAGAAGAACAATTGATTAACAAAACAATGGTCACTAATGAGTAAACAGAAATCCGTGAACATATTAACAAATGCTTCAAAAACTAGGAAAAGAAAAAGAACAACTCATGAAAAATACTGAAAAGTATAACATCAAAATTTACAGATCTCACTTTACCCCATTCCCACCGGTGAAGGAACAAAAAGACATTTTCGAAGGCTTAACAATAGGTAAGTTCAAATGGGACTACGGCTCTAATTCCGACGAAACTGATATAATCAAGGACTCATCGACATCTCAGTAAATTCCTGTTTTATTCCTACCCGCAGACCAGTTCAGGAAAAAACGTTCAGGTCATATAAGATCACCATCGAAGATAGAAAAGGGTAAGGCAGGAAAATCAACAAAACAGTAAGATGGACCAAGACCTAAGATACCTAAAAACTCTTCTACAATAACATAGGAAAAATAGAACCTGATATAGATTTTATAAAAAAAAACCAGAATTAATCTACAAAAAAAAATAGATAAAAATACCCAACTAGACAATAATAGCCACGAACCTTACCCAAACACGCTATGATGGAACGGCAATGTGTATCAGAAGAGGAGTGACTTTCTCTGAAATTAATGATCTAGAAGAGTCATATTTAGCATTCAAGCTAAAAATGACTACATAAGATATATCATAGAGGGGCATATCAACCTCCCTGGCGCTCGTACTGACCCCAGTTTTATGAGAATCTTTCGCCACTCATCATCAGCAATCCTTTTAGGGGACTTGAACAGACTGTGCAGATCAGCGGGGTACACAACGTGCAACAATGGCACCGGTAAAACCCTGGAACTTTGGAAGAGAAAAATACTGCAGATGGAAAGATCGAACCTTCCTAACGGAGAAGTCCTCAACCACTCCAGATATCATCCTGGCAAACCCGAACTTCGTATTCAATCTCCACACTTTCCCCAGCCCCGCAACACCCTCAGATTATATCGCGTTTGTTAGAAAAATCTCCACGTCCATAAAAATAAAAATATTCCAAATAAAAGCACTACACAGGACTAACTGAACTGCATATAAAGGATATATCGCTGATTATAACACCGCCATCCTTGATAACATCTGCAAAAAATATAGATACCCACCTAGAAAATATCACTAAGGTAATATAGAAACTCTCTGAACCCCTCAAACAAATTGAAGAACAATTCCAGCCCTGACATAGAATGAAGAAATTGAGACAAAAATAGAGGACATCAACAACACCTTTGAAAAAACCTCAACATGGAAATGACAGGGATAGGTACGTACGTTTGAGATCTAAGAGTCCAAATAAGCGAATTAATAAGAAGGAAAATGAACTCAACTTGGATTGAGCTAATCGCATAAATGAATATCGACAGTCTCCAGGAGGTTCTGGAACCAATATAGAAAATTGAAAGGTTCCGAGCCAAAAGAGAATTTACAATAAACAACGTCAGAGGGATCGAAGATTGATTCTACAGACACAAGTCAAAGATCTCCATCACCTTGGAACAAAACCAAAACTACTAGGTAGCTTTCGAACTACGAATAATACAACCGCTTGAAGAGAGGTCGCCCGAACTTTCACTTTACTCACAGGTAAATGAAACCGATGAGTAAAGGAAACAAGGAAAGCCCTTCACTCTATAGGAATTTAATACAACCTATAACCAAGAAGCCCAGGAATTAGTGGAATCACTAAACATCACATCAAAACATGCATCCAACAATATTCATGAATCATTATTTAATATGTTCAATGCATGCCTAAACATAGGGCATTTCCTACCCGCTTTGATGACACCGAGAAAAACCCGGAAAATCCAAAGTATACATCAAAAGCTACCAACCGATCTCACTGTTGGAATTTATGGAAAACCACTTAAAAAACTTCTTAATGAAAGGCTAAGAAACTTCTTGGAAGATCACGATATGTAGAACGAACAACATGGATTCAAGAAACATCTGAACACCGAAAAAGCACTGGTACTTATTGCAAAAAAGCTTGCAGTCGAACTAGTAAGAGACAAGAGAGTGGATTTGACACACCCTGATTTAGCCAAGGCCTTTGATAAAGTATGGGTCCCAGGACTAAAAATAAAATTAGCTGAGCTCGGTCTAGAAACCAACTTCACCCGAATCCTCTACAGTTATCTCAAAGAAAGGAAAGCAGAAATATCAATAAACTACAATAGCGGTAACACCTACACCTTAGAGGCTGGGATACCCCAGGGAGGGTGTCTAAGCCACACGCTCTATACCGTGTATACAAGAGACCTCCCGTAACCCACGGAAGACTATGTCAAGTAGATCTAACTGATGGACGATGTCTCAGATTATCACCAGCGATTATAAAAATCGGAGACGCATAGCCCAACGAACTACTCAGGAAATCATAAACGTACATGATTTCGAAAAAAAATTAAATAAATTAGAACGAACACAAACAAGATCCGAACCATCCTCTTGAACAGGAAAAGGACACATCGAACGACCGCGAATAACATTGTATATCCATATGGCACAGAGGGCAAAGTCCTCGACCTCAAAATTACCAAAAATGGATATAATTCGCATGTAAATGAAAAGTTGCTCAAACAAAGAATCCCTTCTCTTTCCTGTACAGGACGTTTAGAGACACATCTGAGAGCAACAAAAGAAAGCTTTACCTCGCCTTCATTCACCCAATCTTAACCGACTCAATTATATTTACTCATATCTTAACCAAAACAATGATGCTCCTAAATCAAAGGATCCAAAACCAAGCAACCCGTCTTATAACTAATACATCCTTAATCTCTATTGAAGAACAAAATTAGAACCAATTTATCTACGAACATGCCCAGAAAATCTAGGAGAAAATAGAGGAGAACTTCCCAAACGAAGTTCTTAAACAAAGTTAAGCTAACAGAAAAATAAAATAGAACAAAACTTCAAACAAAAGTTCAAAAGCACCAGAAAAAAGACATTAGATGCAATAGAACCACTTTATAGCTAATAAAATGAAAAGAGGAAAAAGATAAACAACTAAATAAAACACCAAAACACAAGGTTACAAACAAATAATAATAAAACAAAAGAAGAAGAAATCAAGTATTCAAAGCTCGTATAAGCATAAATTAATTATGAGAACAAAGGCTTGAATGCTAAAACACCAAAGCAAGAGTGCCTACAAATAATAATAAAAATAAGAAAGGAAACATTTAGAACACTCAAGTATTCAAAGCTCGTACGATTATAAATCATGAGAACAAAAGTTCGAATGCTACCAGGGGCCTCCCCTAAAACCCCCCACAAAAATCACTGCAAGTAAAACAAATCTAGAAGCAAAAATTATGAGAACAAAGACTCGAATACTAATATAAAATCAAAATATCACTACAAGTAAAACAAATATAAAAGCAAAAATTATGAGAACAAAGTTCGAATGCTATTATAAAATCCCAAAATTAAGCTCACCGGACAAAAAATATTAGTCACTTGTAACCATAGTAAGGGCCTCTTGCACGCCACTTTGCTCCATATGTTCATGCCATGGATTTCCTTGTGTAATGTTCTTTCTGAAATGAGTGGTGAAGAACCAGAATTGATGTTTTGTAGCAATTCCTGCATGGAAGCAAATCTATTTGGAATTACAAACCTGGAGATTATACGACGGTCCCTTTCTGTCAACCCCTTCTTCCGTCCGCAATTCTGGCGAGAGTTTTTCGCATTTTGGGAGTTCTGCTATTGCTTGTAAATCCGGATGATCGCACTCGTTGAAACACTGCCAAGTTCAGCCACCTCCTTCACATGATGACCTTTGGCGCGGCAAAACGCAATGGCACCTTTTTGACATTCCATTACGTTGATTTTCCGGCCCATTTCAAGTAGAGCTGATTTGCTATCTACAAATCTTTACGCCGTACGCAATACAAATAAAGCCTAACTAACGTTTCGACGCAAACTAAGCTACGCCTCTCGGCTGCCTAAGGTTCCTACACGCTTCAGATGTTAAATTGTTTTTTTCTCCACAGGTGACTAATATTTATCCGGTGAGCTAAACTACAAGTAAAACAGATCTAAAAACAAAAATTATTAGAACCAAGGCTCGAATGCTAAAATAAAACAAAAATATCATTAGAAGTAAAACAAATTTAAAAGCAAAAATTATGAGAACAAAGGCTCGAATGCTAATAAAAAAAATAACTACCAGTAAAACAAATCTAAAATCACTTTTTTTTCATAATCATCCCCTCTCCTCATCCATATCATCATCTCTTTCTACCTATCCTATTTTATTCTCTAACACATTCACCTCTTTTGCTATCCCAATCTCACTTGATAAATGGGTTTCAGAAAGAAGGAAGAGATTAGGGAAGGTTGATGAAAGGTGATGTTACAAGAAGAGGCTATTGATATTTAAATTATGTATAGTTTCTCGGGTGAAGCCAATACTAATGGCTGACATATCCAGTCTCGCATCAGCAGAGTACCATTAAAGCAGAATATTCTTCGCCTCCCACTATACTGGGCACGGGTCCATTCATGTAGTTGTACATTCCCTGCTTAGTATGACAAGAGGAATGAGAGTAAAAGTATTATGAATAAAAATGAGAGCATAGGTAAGATTGAAGTCCAGGTGTTGGAAGATTGTGAAAGTACGAGTTTAGTGTAGGTGATAATGGAGCATACGGGAAGATAAAAACTCAAATCTAATTGCCTCTCTAATATTATTGTTTGGCACCTTTCTCAAGAAAGAATGTCAAATATTTTATTGTTTTATTTATATTTAGTTTCAAACTCTCTATTTCTTAAGTTATGGAAGATTGCTGAATATATAAAGCGATGCTGGAGACTAAGGATGACGCCAAACAATTTTTGCATCCCCTACAAAAAAAGGGAGAATAATAATAAAAAAAAATGCTGTCAATGTTGATGAGTCATTCTCAGCCAGCCTTCGCCTTGTGCGTCTTTCATAATTAGGACTTGTGTGATCAGTTGTTTATCTGATAACATGGACGTTGTTTGTTCTATTGTATAACTTTTGTATTTGGAGAAAGACGTAGTAAGGATTAAAGTATTCAATTGAGTTACTAAATTAACACTTTTATTCTAGATTTTAATTTTGATCGTGAATATTACTGGAAAATGAATCTTCGAAAAAGGTAAGTGTTTGTATCGTACCTTATCGGAAATGTCGTTGTTTCAACCCATACAGACTCCCATTGCAGAGAAGGCAAAGTGGGGGCTATGATTTAAGTTATGGGACTTTTTGTTAGTTGACCTCAGAGACGATAGGTTGCGCATAGTTCGTTGTCCTTCTTGTCAGGTAGCCGGCTACTTTTGTTTGCTGATTGCGTTGGTCTGGTTTGAGGGTGGTTCCATCTAAAGTTCAAACTTTTTGGTAAATTATTCAGACTATTAAGCAGGGATAAGTGTGTTCGTCTAAGTTTTTGTATTTAACCACAGGAATTTCATCTACAGGGTTATTAGGAAAGGGAGGGGGGGAGATTTCATAATTTGGAATTATTTTAAACACTTAGTGTTCGTTGTTAACGCCAGATAATGTTGCAAAAATAATAGAAACAACCTAGGTTAAGTTACATGTTAAAGGTTCTGTTATAATGATATAAAATTGAAAGCCTGAAGTAAAAATGTTAAAAAATGGGATGGAATTTGTTTGATTGTTGTTTTGGGAAGCAATAAGTTAGTGACCCCAAAAAGGAAATTGGTATAACCATAGATTGTCTACGCAATAGGGGGCGAGGGTGGATGATAAAACGAGACAAACAGATGAAGGAAAAACGGCATTATGGATAGAGAAAACAGAACATTATGTATTGATAAAGACTACTACAGGGTAGCCCTGCAAAACGGGCACAGACTTTTTCTATAGGCTCATTTCTTAATTCGACAAAACATTAAGAAATTAAGTCTATCGAAATTTGGGGCCCGTTTTCGGCGGTCACCCTGTCTAAAAAATTTCGCCAGCCTTATATACCTGAGAATTATATATATATATATATATATATATATATATATATATATATATATATATATATATATATATATATATATATATATATAACAGCCTGCTTCATCCCCATCCACACCTTGCTCACATACCCTTTCTTCATCCTTTCAATGTCTATAGATTTTATGCAGTGCCTAAGGTGGAACCGCCATGCCGATGGGCTGCCAGGTCACTAGGCGGGAGGAGTGTCCTTAAATGGCGGCAGCTTGTTCTGCTGGCTACTGCGTGGGGTGATTAGTGTATGCATCCCGTGGCATAAATTGGGTCACCGTGCCCAATGATGATCTAAAAAAAAAATTAAACTACTATCCCTCTACATTCCCCTGTAACATGGTCGGAGCCACACTCGGGCAACTCCACCGATAAAATGGAGCCCCGCTTCCTGTAGTTTCGCAGGGACCCTCCAAACTACTACTACTGAATAAGCTTTCAGGGGGACTGCCAAGAAAGCAGGCAGGCGGCCCATAATTAACCGCTCACGGTGCGAGCGGCACGATAAGGCCAACCCATTTAGCGGGGCGAGGGAAGATAGGGCCCGTCGGCACATGAACTCCAAAGACCTGCGGCCGCCTATAATAAGCTTACAAGGGGTCGGGTTACGTGCCTCCCTCTCTTCCCCAAAGGATGCCAGTTCGCTGGCCAAAGACAAGATGACCAAAGGTCTCGTATGGGACCCGTGATGTCTTGGGGGGCATGGCCACATGGTGGCCCCCCCCCCCTGAGATAGATATGATCCCTGAGGTGACCCAGCCTCAGAGGGTAGGATCCTCCATGGAGTCGAATCTGGGCTCAGTGACATGCACATAACTCATATCTACCCCTAGGCAAGCTCCACCTCAGACGGCTCGGGGTCCCAGAGATCTAACAAGAAGAGAAGGGATCTCATCCCCCAGTTGTTGCTCCTGTGACAAACAGGTTCTCCATTGCAGAGAAGGATCTTGCCGAGGCCGGCTCATCTGGATTAGGAGCTCCCACTGGCGGAGGAGAGAAGCGGGTTCATTACCAACCCTCCTCTCCTAAGAAAAAAAGATTAGGAAAAAGACCAAAAAGACTGAGGACTCCTCTCCCTCCGTGGGAGCCGCGGTGACGGACTCGGCCGCTACCGTTCTGGCAAGCCACCAAGCAAAGATCGGCACATCCGGCTCCGGTGCTCACCGGGTAGGGATTCCCTGACAGGGAGCAATAGTGCAAGTGTACAGAGCGGAGCCCCGATTACGTCGGGCCGCCTCATTCAGAGGTTACCTGGCGTTTTCGAGCTGGGTGGCTTCAAACGCTTCCTCGTTATTCGCTCCATTGATTGCAGCATGTTGGCTAACGGAAACATGATCCATCAGAGGAGAACCTTAGCTAGCGTGATTGGTAGAGAGCCGAAAGTAACCCGTTTATCGGACGGTAGCCTTCTGGCGAATGCGTTGAATCCCTCCAAGGCAGCCATGATTAGTGCCCTTCTGACACTTGATGGCACGCTGGTGACTGTAACGCCGTATTCTACCATGAACTTCGTTTATGGGAGGGAGCTCGTGGCCTCCTCTATAGATGACATCACCTTAGAGCTGGCCGACCATGGGGCGGTCAAGGTCGAAACTGTGATGAGAAAACAGGGATGGGCCTCGAGACCTAGTCCTACACTCTTCGTCACGTTCGATTGTGCCAGTTTCCTGATTCGGTGCGTGCCGGTTGGTATCGCTACCGCATGAAGGCATTCGTGCCACTTCAGCGGAGGTGCTACTACTGTCACCGCTCCGGCCATACTAATTGCTCCTGTAGACGAGCAAAGTCAGGGTTACCCGAAGTCTGTAAGTTGCTCCAAGGCCGCACATGAAAGTCCAAATCGTGTGTGGCCTACCTTAGCGTGTCAATTGCTGAAAGCCGCGCCTCCCCGCTTCTTTGAAGCAATGTGGTGTGTATCTCCTTGAGAAGAAATCCTGGCCGTTCAGGCTCAGGATTCTCTCTCTCATTTCGCGAGGCTAAGGACTTGGTCCTGGCGCGCCCGGCTCTGCCTGGGACGTCTTATGCCTCATTGTTAAGAAAGAAATCCTCTGATTCTGACCCCTCCAGCCCTACGAGCACGGTCGTTTCCATGCCCATTCAGAACAATTTTGCGGGTTGTACCCACTTCGGGCACTCCCCTGGTAGAGCTGGCGGTATAAAGGGGTCACACTTAGCCCCGGCTAAAAACAAGGTTCCATATTCTTCTCCCAGCGTAACCATTTCCCGTAAAGCAAAACCGCCGCGCGCCTCTACCGATTGTTGCACTCACAGAAAGCATCATCACTGAAGCTGGTCGTGAGGCCATCTTCCGGGGCTCTGAAAGCTTCCCCCCGAAAGGAAAGCATCAAAGGAGCTTCGGATCCTTCGCCCACACCCAGTGGTAGGCTGGGTAGCTCGGAGACGGTAAGTCCTCAAAAAGAAGCCCCCCCCCCGCCTCCGAAGCCGCCTCGCCTGCCTACGGCTTCGATGTGGAGGGAGAAAAAGACTCGAATGGCGAGCCCAACCTCCGGGAAACGTACGGCCATTCCTATGAGGGTCTTCTTTTCGAAGAGGGCCCCCACATCTTCGAGCTAGGCCTGGAGGGCGTATTCCCAATGGAATTGCCGCGGACTCCGGGCCAACTTGGAGGAGCTGCGGAGGCTCCTCTCCTCCCTTTTCCCGTTAGCCATCCCTTTGCACAAGACAATGCTGGGCGCGTGTCCCCTGCCTACCCTTCCGGGGTATAAGGGTTTTACGACTAAACCATCACGGTATAGGGGCCGGGCAGGAGGATACGCGATTTACACACGGCGTGATGTCTGAGTTATTCTCTTTGGTTTAGATGCCTCCTTTCAGGCAGTAGCCATGCAGCTGCCCCTCGATAGGAGGTATACGGTTATTTCCGTGTTGATTCCACCGTCAGCGGACTTCGACGTTGGGTACTCCCGCCGCATCGTAGCACGGTTGCTGAAGCCCTTTCTCTTGTTTGTAGATCTGTACACCCCCGTCTGAGGAGAGTACTCTATTATCCCAATAATCAAGTCCTTGTCGACCTGATCGACTTGCTGAAGATGGGTGTCCGAAATGTGGATGAGTTTACTCATTACTGTCCAAAAAACTTTTTCTTGAGTCGATATATCATTATTCTCTCCGGATGCTGCACAGCCTGATTTTGGGTGGGGAGTTTTCGATGACCTCCATGGTAGTGATCACTTTCCCATTTAAATATCATTTTCTGGGCCGCTGCCGCTCGAGAGCACGCCCCGGTGGTGCTTAGCGAGGGTGGGGTGCTGTGAATTTTAGGAAATGACTGAATTATCTATTCAGTGGAGGAGTTTAGTCGGTAGATGAGGCCGTTGAGTTCTTCTCCGGCAACCTCATCGCCGCGCGCCTAGCTACTATTCCTAGAAGCTATGGCCGTTTTGCACGCAGACCACTCTTTGGTGGTCAGCCGTGCGAGACGGCTCTCAAGAAGAAGCACTATGCCTACATGCGTTATATGCGCCGCCTGAACGATTTCACTGTCGCTGAATTTCGTCGTGCTAAGGCTAGGTTTCGTTATATGTCGAAGCACGCCCGCCGCTCTTCTTGGCGATCATACGTGTCTTTACTTAACGGGAAGACTCCTCTAGCAGATGTGTGGAAGTGAGTCAAAAGGATTCGGGGCAAGTTCTTACAGGACCCCTCTCCAGGAGAATGGGACCGCAATCTTGGACTCCGCGTCCGTGGTGAAATCCTTCGCGACTGCTTTCTCCGCATTCTCTAGCCGTGATGCTGCTCCGCCAGCATTCAATGGATGACGTGATGTCACGGAAGGCCGCCGGCTGGACTTTACCTCAAAAGGTGGAGAACCCCTCAACGACAGGTAAACTCTGAGTGAGTTGCTTTCCGCCCTTGCTTTGTGCGCACACCGCCCATGGTCCGGACGATGTCCCATACGCCATGCTTTGACACCTGGGTGATAGAGGCATGGCCTTTCTGTTAGATTTGTTCAACAGGATCTGGGTGAAGGGTCTCGTCACGGATTCCTGGCGAATCGCTACTGTGCTCGTCTTTCGCAAACCGAGGAGAGATCACTCTACTCCGGCGGGTTTCCGCCCAATCTCTCTAACCTCATGCGTGTGCAATTGTATGGAGAAATTGGTAAATGCTAGATTAACATTTTTTCGGGAAAGTGGAGGCCATCTGTCTTCTGCACAGTGCGGCTTCCGTAAGTTCCACTCCACGTCGGATGCTCTGCTCCGACTAGAAAATGCCGTCTGCGAGGCCTTCCCTTGTAGACAGCACTATGCCACGGTGTTTTTCGATCTAGAGAAGGCCTATGATACCGCATGGCGATACGGTGACATGGAGACTGTCCACACGATGGGGACGAGGGGACGCCTGCCAATCTTTATGTCTGAATTTTTGAGAGATCGTCGATTCCGCGTACGGGTGGGGGGAGCCCTCTCCGGTCCAATGGAGCAGGAAGAGGGTGTCCCGCAGGAAGTGTCCTCAGTGTCGCACTCTTTGCCCTGAGCATCAAAGGATTCACCTCGGTGCTGCCCGAATATGTTATCGCTACGCTCTACGTGGACGACCTTTCGATCTCTTTTGGCGCGGCCCAGATGCCAACTCTGGAGCATCGACTCCATCAGGCATTGAACGAAGCGCACAGGTTTCGGTTTTTCTTGGCCAATACTAAGGTGGTGCACTTCTGCCAACATCCACGGCTCCACCCAGACCTAGACTTGTTTCTTAATGGGATATGCCTGTGAGTGGTTGAATTGCACTATTTCCTTGGTCTTGTATTTGACCGACGCCTCACCTGGGAGGCTCATATTCGCATCCTTTGGGTCTCTTGTACCCGCGCTATGGATATTCTCCGTTCCGTGACATTCAGCGCTTGGGGCGCTGATAGGGCTGCTACCTTACTTTTTTATCGATCCTTTGTTCGTCCGAAGCTCTACTCCGGATGCGAGTTTATGCATCCGCAGCTGAGCGTGTATTGCGGAAGTTGGACTCGATCCACCACGCTGGCCTTCACCTTGCGACTGGTGCCTTCCGCACTTCCCCATTGAAAGCCCGTTGGTCGATGCTGGGGAGATGCCACTCGTTCTACGCCGTGCACGGCGCCTCCTTCATTCGCCACCCTAGAGGGTACCACCTTTGGCTATTTGTCGAAATGCCTCTGTTCCCAAAGCTTCTACCGCGACGGAAGTATTGTGTTCGACCTTTCTGTAGCACATCTCGTGTCACGCTGTAACCGTGCCAGTGTATACCGATGGCTCCAAGGCCCATCAGGGGTCGGCTTCCACCCCGTATCCTCTCTGTTTGAAATCAGCGGGTCTCTGCCAGGCGCTGCATCTGTCTTCACGGCCGAGCTGGTGGCAATTCACCACCCGGTACGGGAGATTACGCGACTTGCCCGATTCGGAGACCGGATTGTGATCAATAGTGATTCACAAATTGCCCTGAGTGCTCTTGGAGTATTGGAATCTCCGCATCCCCTGGTTCGCGATATACGTGACGCCACGGTTTTGGCAAGCCGGACGGATTTAGAAATTATTTTTTGCTGGTTTCCTGGACATGTAAGAATTGCTGGGAATGAACGCGCTGATGAGGGCGCCAAAAAGTCCGCGAGGACTTGGTGACTGGAGCAGCGTTTCTCTGTTCCTCACACCGACTAAATGTCAGGAATACGGGCTGCTTGGCAAAGAAGATGGGAGACAGTCGAAGGGAACTTAAAGTAGCGTGCTATTGCGCCGCGGCTCTTCTCATGGACCTACCCCCGAATTCCACGAAGGCTTCCGGTTGCTTTCTGTCGTCTCCGAATTGGGCACACTCGCGGGACGCACCGCCATTTGATGGAGCGCTTGCCAGCGCCCCACTTTGTAGACTGCCATGTCCCCCAGACTGTTCGGCACAATCGTGTTGAATGTCCCAGTCTGGACGATGTCCGCGCACGTTACCTGCCCCGGTACCGGAATGGGCGGGGCCGCTACCGCTTGTCTCTTTTACTCGGGGCGAGTTCGTGCAGATTGACTGGTGGACTTATAAATTTTTTTGGGGAGGCCAGCCTTCTCCCCTTTATTTAACTAGTTTTTTTTGTTTTTTTTGTTTTTTTCTTTGTAGGTTGCACGTTCCTGCGCCGGAGGCGAGGCGGACCTTTCCCCGACCCCGGAGTTTGCTTCCTCCTTGTTGCCATTTTCCCTTTTTATTGTTGTTTTTTTGCATTTTTTTCTTTTAAAGTAGCCTAGTGCTAGGCTGTCGTGAGTGCTGCAACGTGTGCCCAAGTGGGTAGTCTTCAGATAGGCTCCTAAAATAAATAAAAAACCCCCCAAAATTTAACGGTGTCTATCGCTATGCCGAAGCGCACAGGCTTCGGTTTTCCTTGGCCAAGACTGAAGATGGTGCACTTCTGCCGCTATTTGCGTTACCACACTCAGCCAGATTTGTTTCTAAATGAGGTTCGCCCGGAAGTGATAGACTCGCCCTGTTTCTTTGGTTTTGTATTTGACCGACGCCTTACCTGGGAGGCTCATATTCACAGCCTTAGGGTCTCTTTTTCGTTCTATGACGTTCAGCGCCTGCGGCGCTGAACTTTTTTATCGATCCTTTGTTAGGTGGAATCCCGACTACGGATGCGAGAATTATGCATCCGCGGCAAAGCGTGTATTGCAGAAGGTGTACTCGATCTGCCACACCGATTCACCCGGCGCCCGGATGCCTTCCGCACTTTTCCCATTGAGAGCCTTCTTTTCGATTATGTGGAATTCCTCTCGCTCTGCGTCTTGCACACTGCATAATTAGCCTGTACGCGTGAGCCCGGCACTTCCTTCAGTCGCTAATAGTTCTCGCTGCATTCGCAGCTGATCTCGACGTATGCCCCCGAGAGACGCCAGTCATACCCTAAGCCCTTTGGGTTTAGGGCTAGGAAATTTCTTCGAGAGCTAGGCCTACCTCTCGGGCCGGTGGCGCCCCTGGTTGTGCCCAGGATGCCACGTTGGAGTGTAGTACCACCTTTGACTATTTGTCTCTGCGCCTCTGCTACTAAAGCTTGTACAGAGCCGGGAGTATTGCGTTCGGCCTTTTTGGAGCACATTTCGTGTCATGCTGGACCCATGCCAGTATATACGGATGGCTCCATGTCCTAAGAAGGGGTCGGTTTCACGCCGTATCCACTCTATTTGAAGTCAGCGGGCTCTGCCAAGCGCTTCGTCTGTCTTCACTGCCGAGCTGGTTGCAATATACCGCTTGGTATGGGAGATTATGCGACGTGCCCGGTTCGCAGACCGGATTGTGATTCATAGCAACTTACAAAGCGATATCCGTGACTCCGTTTTTGGCGATCCGGGTGGATGCCGAGATTATCTTCTGTGGGGTTCCTGGACATGTAGAAATTGCGTGAAATGAGCGCGCCTCTGAGGGTGCCAAAGAGTCCGTGGGGACTGGGAGGCCAGACCAGCATTTTGCCCTTCCTCACACCGATTACATGGGGCAGGAATATGGGCAGCTCTCCAGGCCCCTTGGCAAAGAAGATGCGAGACAGTCGAGGAGAACCTAAAGTTGCGTGCTATTGCGCCACGACTGTTCCCATGGAGCTATCTTTCAATTCCGCAACAGCTTCAGGTTGCGTTCTTTAGTCTCCGAATTGGACACACCCGCCAGACGCACCACCCTTTGATTTGGCGCTCGCTTGCACCCTATTGTAAAGACTGCCTCGTCCCCCAGACTGTTCTCCACATTCTTGTTGAATGTCCCACTCTGTGTGATCTCCGCGCACTTTACCTGTCCCTGTCCTGGGACGAGCGGCGTCGCTACCAGTTGTCCCTTGTACTCGTGATGTGTTCATGCACACCGACTTGTGGACTTTACGACTTTTTGGAGGAGCCTTGTCTCCTCCGCTCTATTTAATTATTGTAGGTCGCATGTTGCTGCAGGCCCCCTGACGACGGAGCCCGCTTCATTGTTTCCTTTCTTCTTTGTTTTCCTTTTGTCTTTTTTTTAGCCTTTGTTTTTTATAGTTATTTATTTATATATTATTTATTTCTTAAATAGCCTATTAGTAGGCTCTGTTGAGTACGGCGACTTATACTCTAAGTAGGCAGTCTGCAGATGGGCTCCAAAATCTTTTAAAAAATCCTCCTTGCCGTTATTTGTCTTCAGGAGGACAAACTCGGTACTCGGCTTTGGTATTTTCAACTCCTTTTGCTCCTGTCGGGGGCTTGTCTCATGGGTTGGAGGAGTGTCAATTATAATATCTTCATCCCACCATGTATCTCCCTTCCCCCTACAAACGGCCCTCCAATCTGTTGCCGTGAGAGCTCTTCTTAAAGGCTTTTTACTTTTTGCTCTATTTACTTCCCCTTTCTTAGCCATTCTCAAGACCCGATATTTTAGAACTTGTAGATCAGTTACCCACAATTTCTATTACCCTGAGATTTTAATGCTTTCACCCATATTGGCGTGACATCACTCGGAATGTCAAAGGCAGTGTTTTAGTCTCTTTTATTATCTGACCTTCTCTGCGTTTTAATCACCGGCGATTTTACCTCTTATGTCCAAAAGGATTCTTTTAGTTGTGTTGACCTTTCTCTCTGTTCCCCGGATTGCCTCGCTGATTTTCGATGGTCAACCCTTGATGACCTCCATAGGAGTGACCACTTCCCTATTGTCTTTTCGGCCGTTCATCTTAGCCCTCATACAACCATGCCTCTCAAGTGGGACTTAAGCCATGCAGATTGGTTAGTCTTCCGAGATGCGTCCTTCACAAGTGCCTACTTGGGGACCTTCCTTGGTGTTGATGCTGCAGTAGCGTACTTCACATCTATTGTCTACAACGTGGCCACACAGACCATTCCATGGAGGCGACTTGTAATCGGTCGCTCAACCGTGCCCTGGTGGACCTCGGAGTGTGCAATAGCTGTCAAAAACTACAAGTTAGCTCATGCCAGATTCCGGCGCAACCCAACCTTGTGTAACAAGGTTGTCCGAAATAGAGCTCGGGCGCTTCGCAAACGAACCCTTCGTCAGGCTCGCAGAACTTCATGGCGCCGCTATGTTTCATCAATTTCCTCTAGGACTCCTACCGCAAAGAGCTAGAAAGGATTAAGAAGATCAGGGGCTGTTATGCCGGCCATAATACCCCCGCAAAAACTTACAGGGATCCTTAGTGAATGAAAGTCTGGTGGTCAGCAATGCTTTGGCCGACCATTTCCGCGCCATCAGTAGTGTCAGCCATTACAATAAGTTTTCTAACTTATAAATCAAAGGAAGTCGCATTCTCTCAATTTTTCAACAAAATCTAGCCTTCCATATTCACCATATTTGACACTGGGATAACCTACGATACAACATGTTGATACGTCTTTTATTCAAAGTTTTTTAGCGTCTCGATCCTTTATGGTGTGTTGTTGACAGCTACTCTGACCTGCAACCCCAAGAAGAGGAAGTTTGCCAGGGCCGTGTTTTAAGTGTTTTATGTAATTACGATCAATGCTATCATTTCCTTTCTCCCAGAGGGTGTATTGGAGACCCTGTTCATCGATGACTTGTCACTATTCAGTTCCATCAGAAGCGCGTCGGCTGCAACTGGCAGTCGATGCGGTCTCGAAAAGTGCACAATCTAAGGGATTCCGCTTTTCCACAAGCAAAACTAAGGCAGTGCATTTCCATCGCGGTAGACCGGCTCTTGTTCCGCCACTTATTTCCCTACAAAGTGTAGATAGAATTCGTTTGAATTTCAGTTCCTGGGCGTAACTCTTGATCCCAAGTTATCCTGGTTACCAATCCTACGCAGTCTTCGAACGGGCTGTCTGCGGGCTCTAGACATTTTGAAAGTCCTCTCCCACACTTCGTGGGGCAGTGATCGTCAAACATTGTGGTCAGTATACACTGCCCACGTCCAATCCAAATTGGACTAGGGATGTCAAATTTACTCTTTGGCTTCTCTCTCAGCCCTTAAAATGCTGAACCCCATTCGCAACCTCGGTTCGTCTCTTCAGTGGAGCCTTCCACACTTCTCCCATCAACCTCCTTTACTGTGAGAGTGGGGTGCTCTCTTTGCACTATTATCGACTCCAGATCTGTATGAGATACCTATGCCGTATACAGCAGGCCTCTGTATCATAGGTCTACAGATGCCTGTATGCTGCGGAGTCAACATCGGCATTCGATAGGTTGTCATCCTTACCCCTCCCCTTGAACCTACAGATAGATCATCTCTCCATTTTGGGTGCACTAAGGGTCCTTTCTTGCCCTTCCATCGTTGCTGCCCTTTAGTTAGCGTGTTCCACCTCCCACAGTCCCCTTAAGAGGCGCGGCAATTTGCCTTCGTGGCCGCCGTGCTGACGGGCCTCAGCGCCCCGTCCGGCCCCAGCTTAGCCCCTCTTCCTTCCTTCGCTAACCCCTAATCTCCATCTCCTGTACCACCTCTCCCTCATTGTGCCTTTGCTTTTCCTCGTCGCTTTACAATCACCTTTTCTCTACCCTTTTGTTGGCCCCTTCTTTTCCTGCCCATGGAGCTCCCCGATCACGACCCGCCGCTCATTTTTATCGCGCAACCGAATACTCCGACCTAACGATGTTAGGCGTGGTGACCATAACTGCTCAGAGGTCTGTCACCAAGCTTGATCCGCTGCTCTAATCAGCCTACCATGTTATGTGTGAGTTTGGTCCGGGGTTCCCAAAGGGTAGCGGTGAAGGCGTATAGTGCCCCGCCTAGTGGTACCGGCCGGGGCCATATAAAAGGCGCCCAGTAGTGCCAGTTTCTTGTTGCGGTCAGTGTGGGCCGCCACGGGCAGGGGTGTTGAATTTCACTTATTGGCCATGGATACTATTATTGACTCACCAACTCTATAAAATGAACAAACAAAAAACCCACAACAAAACAACAGCAAAAAACAGAAAATTAATAGACCTCAGAAAAATATTCGGGCCGGTTTGTTGGTCCAGATATATAACGCTCAAAACCACAAGAAATGAACCGTTCTGTGCATTCGAACTGCGAGAACAACAAGTCGTTACAGAAGAGTCACAACCAGAATTCTCAATCAATTCTGACCGAACAGAGGCTACAGTTAAAGCCAAATCAGAAAAAAATATAAAAAAACTACTGGCCCTCATCGCCTTAGGTGATAATCAAATAAAACCAACGGACAAAAATAATCACAACCTTAGAGTAGGTACGGTTCTACTCAACAGATTTTTGCCTGGACCCAAAAGTATGGGGGCCTTCATATGACAAGGGATACAAAGGCTTTTTGAAGATGACGGCCATCAAATAGACTGTGTCCATCTTCGAGATAAAATCGCCCACACACCCAACTCCGCTGAAAATCGCCAAAATAACATTCAAACAACAAACCATCCCAGAAGTAATCAGATTCGCAGGAACAACAATCCGAATACAGGAATAACTGCCCACTCCAATTCAATGTCAATCGCGCCTGATGTTTGGTCACCCGGCCAAATATTGTAAAAAACTGATCCACAATTACGCTTCAAATGTAGCGAAAAAGGACGCATTAACTGTGGAGATAACCACCACGCATTCAAGCGAACATGTCCGTACTTCAACTTCCATCAGGAGGTACGGATAAGAACTGTCCGTTTTGGCATCCAAAGGCACCAATCCTTAAAAGACATGGCCGAGGAAGGAAGAACGTTGAGTAGTCCAACTTATGCTACCGTTGCTTCCATCACTAAAGCTCCAACCACCGAATTAACTTCCAAACCAACATTGGACCTAACGGCCCTCAACAAAACCTCATCATCCAAGGAAAACAGCCTAGGGCCCCTAGAAAGCCCCAAATTATACCCCCACTACATCCAAACTGAACCACCAACCACTAAGCACCCCGAAACAGACCTACCTGAAGCGCAATCACAAAAAAGAAGCCACCAAGAATCCCCCAAATCTGCCACTTCCTCCTCCTTTACCAACTAAAAGCCCAGAAGTTAAAGCAACCCGAAGAAACCGCTCATCGAGCACAGAAACTATATGGTACGATATCGAGCTACTCTCACCCCTCCACAACAAACCCATAAACCCTCAACCGCTGACACCAGACTTCCATTGCCCGGCATCTAAAGCCGAGAAAACAGCACAGTTTGGCTCAAGCACACCAACACAAAATAGAATTAAAAAGCCCCCAAAAGACGTTTTTCTTTCCCAAATGTTATTACATAGATTACCAATCTTTCCACCAAGGTCCACATATTCAACCTCAAATATAGAAGAATTGGCAATAAACAAGGAACTGGATACCAATAAGAATGCCTCCAGACATACAGCCCCACTGTCAATACAGTGTTCACAACGAACACTCTCGCCCGCTAGCCAAAAAGAAATACCTCTATTAAGCACCCAGCGCAACACAAAACTAAAGCTGCAGCGCCCACAGGTAAAATAAAAAGAACCTTTCGCTAAGAAAACTAAAAATACGGACAAAAATATACAGAACCCGATAATACCATGCGCGTCGAAACAAACTACACACAAACTCTATACAACGTCCGTTAACTCCACCCAATACGGAGCCTCCAAGCCTCCTAAATAGATCTACAGACCAAAGAATATGACAAACAAACTCAAATCCTACAATGGAATACTCGTGGCATTCGGGCCAACTTCGAATCATTACAAAATATAATCACAGAAAAAGACCCTGTGTGCATTTGTCTCAACGAGACTATGCACTAAAATCCGGACCAACATCTGAATAACAAATATGATTGCCATTTCATTACAACCGAATCGACCAAAGGCAACGCCATATACACGCGACGAAATTTCCCACACACGCAATACCATTTAGACACGCCCTAAATGCCATACATTCTCTAGAGATCATAACAGTATGTTCTATATACTTGTCCGCTAACCTGCCAATAAAACGCCAGGACCTCGAAGCCCTCTTCGAGCAACTACGAGCCATTTCTCATCCTTGGCGACTTCAACGCCGGAAGCCACTACTGGAACGATACGAAAAAAAATACTCGAGGACGCATTATAACGGACCTAATAGGGAGTCAATACATCAACATCTTAAATACAAATACCCCACCAACACATTGTCTAACATAGACTTAAGCCTAACCTACCCTTAATTTCCCCACATAAACTCATTGGAGCGTTTACTCAGACGTATGTGGTAGCGATCACTACCCAATAATGCTTAAGTTTCTTGCTCAAAGAGCACCACTTTCCAGGAAACGATGGAATTATTATCGAACAAATTGGACCGCCTTTGCATTGACGACAGCCAAACTCCAACCCAATTCAGAGGCAAATATCTGCTACTTCACGGCAGAACTACAGAAAGCAGCTGGCGAACACATCCCAAAGACTAACTGCAGCACTAGCAGGCGCACTACTCCATGGTGGAACCAACAGTGCCAAGACAATAAAAGAAAACGTGATAAAGTTCACAGAATTTTCATAAGAACTAAAACGTTACTGAATTACATGGACTATAAAAGAGCATCTGCCTTTGTAGAGAAATGGCTACCTTAAGCATCCTGGAGGAGTATAGGTACATTAAAGCCCCCCCCCCCTCATGAGGAGAAGCGTGGGAAAGGTAGCCGGCGAAACTGCTTACCATGTGTGATCTCCCGCCGCTGTGGGCAGTTGGAGCTAACATCTGTTTTAAGGCGACCACCTAAGGTCCTTAAACGACGCTCTAACGATCCAATTACCTACGAGACCCATAAACCCGTGGTTATGGAAAATAAAGCGGTGCGAGTCCAAGGCACGCCAAGTAGCGGTGCGGTTGCGAGCCTCTAATTTGCGAGCTGACTTGGGCACCCCAGTGCCACCTCAGGAATTCTCGCTCGCCCCAGATGCTAACTCACCATTCGCCCCCTCCCCCCTTTGCCTCGGTAGCCTGGTCACTTCCCCCTTTAGATGGGGCGGCAATCCGCCTATAAATAAGCCCCGCAAAGAAAGAGAAGAGGATTATCAGAAGTCGATACGCCAGAGGAGGATTAGTTCGTGAAGATCGATCCATCGGCCAGACAAGAAGATTATTAGAAGTCGATTCGCCAGAAGAAAGATTAGTTCGTGAAGATCGATCTTTCAGCCAGACAAGAAGATTAGAAGTCGATACGCCAGAAGAAAGGTTAGTTCGTGAAGATCGATCCTTCAGCCATACAAGACTATTTCCGTGAGAAACGATAGGATCAGATTGAGAAAATCGATCCTCCCTTTCAGGGCCGTATTAACCTAAATAGTCAAGCTTTATATCGGTGCCATACCGAAGAAGCCTTTTCAGTCTGCAAAGAAGTCCGACTGAAGAAAAGCAAAGCCGCTCACACTCGAGCGACTCTCACATCTTAAGCTCCGTAAGAGTGAGAGGAGAAGAACCCAGCCCGAACGAGCTCCCGTTCTTTAATTACGTTGAAGAATCAGCCCCCGTCACAGGCGACAAGCAATCCCTCCACGAAAATTCAACCAGCGGCCACAACTCTTCAAAGCGAGAGATAAGTCCTCCAGTGACATCCGGCAATCCCTAATACCTACCTGTAAGTTAAAAATAACATTTATCTCTCTATTGCGATAGTAGAAGTTTAGTACGTCCCACGTTTTAAAGGAGAGTAGAAACCATTGTTCTTGAACCTAGGTCATATGTGTTTGTAGACGAGAGTACGTTAATTTAATGTTTAACGCTAATCAAATAGAGTCGCGATAAAAAAAATACTAATCGGCAATTGGTATGTTTACGGGAAGCCTATTTGTTTATTTTTTGTCATTGAAAGATCTTTGATGCCAAAGATAGAAATGTGTTAACTGTTGGTTTGTAATAGTTAAGTGTTTCGTTTAAAATACATGTTTATTTTGGTAGATTCTGGTGTTTCCTCTTATCCTTATGTGTTTAAAAATAGCTCTTCCTTAAGAACAAATCCACTGAATAACACTCTTAGAACAAAGCCTACTTCATCATAGAAGTAACTCACGCCCCTTAAAGCATACCGCTACTAAAAGGGTGTCAAAGAGTATAGTGATCAAAACCAAGGGTCATTCTACGACAGCCTTCGCCCGAAGGACCTTCAAAGAAGCTAAACGAGCATCCTAGAAACAATATGCATCTAAAATTAATAAACATACCCCCATCCCCCAAATTGGCGACAAATTAAAAAAATGTCAGGACGCCGCAATCCTATCCACCTTTCTACTCTTTGTATTAACGGAAATACCATCAGCCATTAAACCCAAGTCGCTAACATAATAGGGCATTCAATCAGTACCATTTGTAAACGATCTCTGAACATGACCTTTTTAACCGTGAAAAATCTAACAGAATCAACAAATTTAGATTTCTCAACCAATAGAATCCTTCCATACAACAATCCTTTCTCCATGAACGAATTACAAGCATCCCTAGAAGAAAGCCCAACACAGCCCCTGGAAATGACGAAATCTCAAACCTCACTATAAGTAATATCCATCCAAACGCCTTAGAGCTACTGTTGGACATTTAAAACCGCATCTGAACTAATGACTCTTTCCCGGATGACTGACGTTAAGCGCTAGTCCTTCCCTTCTTAAAACGTGGAAAAGATCCATCAAACCCAACAAATTATAGACAGATTTCCTTGATACCATGCCTATGCAAAATATTAGAAAGAATGGTCATGCTAGATTGAAATGGTATCTAGAAACAAACAATCTTCTGTCCTCAAACCAATACGGTTATAGAAAATACCGCTCCACACTAGATCCTTTAACCCCCTTGACCACGACGTCGGCTGAGTATTCAGCGAAGGGAAGTTTGTCACAGCGGTCTTTTTTGACATTGCCAAGCGTATGACACGGCCTGGCGATGTCATATACTCAATAACATACACGAGCTAGGAATTAGAGGTCCACTCGCACTCATCAAAAACTTCCTTGATAGAAAATTCACAATAGATCTCCATGAAGCTCAGTCTACACAATTCAGCCAACACGGAGTACCACCAGAAATTGTGGCCATCACACAAACCATAGTGACACCCAACGAATGATTTTCATACGTCCGGTTGTAGGCATATGCGCGTCACTCAATGGGGGCAGGCGCTAGGAGACCTTCGACAGACGGAAGCCTCGGCAGCCCACAACAACGCCCTCCCGCCCTGTAAGGCTACCTCTTTAGGTAAAGGCTAGAGGAAGGATAACCTCGATAATTAAACCAGGACTGGGGACGACCAGGAATCTTCAAGATACAGGTCTGAAGTGAGCACGCCTTCTTACTCGTTTAAATCTAGTGCAGGTTTGATGTCCTCAGCAAACCGACCCTCACCAAGGTCGGAGACCGCCCTGAGGACATCCGTCATCATCGACCCCGATGGACTTCCCTAAGTTCATAATGGCAATCAACAATTTGACTCTCCAAGTACCACCTACCATTAAATTCTCATTATACGTGGACGACTTGGCAATTTGGCTCCCAGGCACCAGCGCAACAGAAGTATCAAATCGCTTACAAGAAGCAATAGACAAAATCGAGAACTATTCAGTACAACACGGCTTCATAATTTTAAGTGAAAAAACAACCGCCATAACCTTTACAAGAAAAGGACAAATTCCGCATATCCCATTGCTACTTGAACGACGCCCAATCACTTTTCAAAATAACATAAAATTTCTAGGTCTCGCATTGGATCAGAGGCTTACATGGAAACCCCACATCTTAAACCTCAAAAAACGATGCTACAAAGTCACAAACATTCTGAATGAACTGTCGCATCATCACTGGGGGGCAGACAGAAACACCCTCCTGTAACTTTACGAAACTCTCATCCTTTCCAGAATATACTACGGATACCATCTGTACGGAACATCATCAAAATCGGTAATCCAGGAATTAGATCCTGTACAAAACCAAGCACTCCGTCTAGCCACCGGTGCCTTCTAATCGACCCCAACATCCTCACTTTTCGCCGAGACCGGAATATTACCTTTGCTTCACCAAAGACAAGTTGCAGAACTAAAATACCTTGCGCGTGTTTACAGACATAACAACAAACTAAAAAGAACATTAAAAAAATACGCTACCAGCAGACAACTCAAGGACCTGCAGCTACATCACTTACACGGTAAGGGTTAAAAAAACTTACAAAGTTTAAACCTGCCAGAGCCGAACATCCTAATTGACAACTATTACCCCGTGGATTATTCAACCTTCAGTAATATGTCAAATAACTCTCCCATCTTTGAAGTCGACACTGACGCACGTAGTGTTATCCAACATTTTCCAGGGCCACCAAAAGTCCCATCAACCATATCACTCCATCTTCAAAGATGGATCGAAGTCGGCGGATGGCGTGGCATGTGCAGCAATTCTCCCGCACCACATACGAGCAACCCGACTTCCGGATTGTGCTTCCGTCCTCTCGGCAGAACTCTACATAAAATCAAGTCCGTCAAAACAGGTACCAACAAAACCACAATATTTTCAGACTCAAACAGTGCGCAGACAATAATAAAATCACGGAACCAAATTTACCCCCTAGCCATTAAAATTCAAAGGAAGATAACGTCGCTTTCAGGCAACGTAACCCTATGCTGATGGCCCCCCCACCCTCCATGTAGGGATAAAAGGCAATGAAGACGCTGATAGAGCTGCAAAATCAGCAGTCGCAGATAACTCACTGCCCACTGAACCAACATACCACAAAGACTATTACAACCTCTTTGTCGAGGCAGTTAAAAACCATTGGAAGTCTGAATGGTATGTACACGGCCATCAACATCTACGACAAATAAAAGATGACGTCAACAAATGGAAGAGTTCTCCCAGAAATTGTCGAAGAGATGAAGTCGTCTTAGGACGCTTACGACTAAGACACACCAAGCTTACCAACAGATATGGCTTTGTAAATTCTCCCCCACCACGATGCACTACCTGCAACGCCCAGCTATCTATCCGCACATACTACTAACCTGCACTAGATTTCACCGACACAGGAGAAAATACTTTGGTAACAGCCCAACACTGAAGAAAATCCTCGCCGACGAACCCCAAACAAGTACGGCACTGATTGAATACTTAAAGGAAAGTAAATTAGAAACTAAAATCTAGAAAAAGAAAAGAAGCAAAATCCGATATATTATGAAGCTTCACTTCTTGCAATTTTAAAGATCTTTAATTCAGGCCCCATTTCATTACTACCACCCATTCTTTTCAATTCACTTCATCTATTACATCACCATCCACACACTCATGACTATTATTCACGCTTTTAAATTTTAATCACTATAAAATACCGCGCCTCTTTAGACCCATAAAAGGGTGAAAGAGGGCATAAAACGCAAAAAAAAACCTCCCACAGTTTGTACCAGTATGTGGAGCCTGGGCAAGTCGTCTGTGGACTCTTGCACCCTTAAGAGCCTGGTACTAGAGCATGCAACCTCACAGATACAACACTGCCCGATATACACGGATAGTTTCAAATCAGACCTTGGCGTGGGTGCCACAGCCACCTACTCAGCAGAGTGTTTAACTTTGTCTGTGGCTGGCAGCTTCTATTTTTACCCCTGTATTCTCAGCCATTCTTTTAGCTTTTAGACTGATCCAAATTTTACCTTTCAAAGATTTCATCAGTCATTTAGTCGGACAATTCACTCTTAATGCTTCCCATGCCTTAGTCACAGAAATCTGAACTGGCTGGTCCAGAATGCGTCCCGATATTGAATTATATTTTGTCGGGTCCCCGGGCAACGAGATGGCTGATCAGCTGGACCGTTCAGCTGATAACTGCATTGCCTTATCGAAATTTCTTTTCCTCTATAAGAGAATCTATTTTTAATTTGTGGCAGAAGGAATGGGATGGGTCTTCATCATTTAAATTACATAAAATCAAAAAGTATGTTCGCTTTTGCCATTCGAGCCTTCAGAGACCACGGTCCTGAGAGGTGGCCATTTGGCGCGTTCACATCTGCCACACAAGACTAACTCACGGTCATCTTGTTTCGGCTGGTACTCAAATCAGCCCTCACTGCCGTTTTTTGGTGGGTTGCCCACCTTCTACTAGAATCCACTCATTTCGCCACTCTCCGGTCGTCCTTTTTCCTGACCCTTCTAAACTATCGCTCGCCTCACCCGTCTTCGTTTCATTTTGGCAGAGGAATCTTTTAAACCGTCACTTTTTAAAATTTTTATCAGATAGTGGTATTCTCCCTTTTATAACTAATTTTCCTCTTTTTATCTGAGCTGCCATTTAGAATCCACCTGGATTGGGCAGCTAGCCAACTGGTTCCTTACTTTAAACCTTATAGTCTCAACGTTTAGTTAAACTTCTATAATAAATATTTAAATACACTTGTTCTTACTGAGCCCCTCCCTCTCTGGGATCTTTTCTTCAAAGGTTGTTCCCAGAGAGGCTCTGGCCTTCTCGTGGCGAGGGGGATCAGCTCTGGGCCCCTTAGGGGTCCCACAGTGCTGCCAACAAGACTTTTAACATACCCCTCTTTATTTCCCCCCTATTACGTTCTTCCAATGCCCTTTATTTCCCCCTCTTCCTTCATCTATCTAGTGGACCTTATGGATACCCGACCTCTGCTGGTTTAATGGATTGATTCCGAATTGTTCTTTCATGAAGGTGAAAGAGGCTGGGCATCTCCACCGCCTTCGTCTACCGAATGCCCAGGCAGAAACCGATCGTTGACCCCTTTTCTCCGTGCGTAGGAGAACTCGGGCAGCCTCCTAGGTTTCTAAAGATGGTGTGGTGGATCCGTATCCATTTTCCAAGAGGACATAGCGGACGTAACTGATTGTATAGTTGCAGTAGTGCCGGGCCCTTGTAGGCCTCCATGGTGGGGAGTCCCGAGGGAGAATGCGAAGTTTTTTTCTTTTTGCAATGGCTAGCCATAAACAAAAAACCTGCCCTTCTCGTAAGGGTTCTCGTGTCAAACGTTCCTTAGCTCCCCTTTCAGCCTTCCCTCGCTCGTTGGGCTCCTACTACAACGAAGTAGACCCAGATCTAGATTATCCTCGCTTTCTCGCCGTGAGGGTTTTTCTTACTACGCTTTTTACCGTTTGCTCTATTTACCTAACCTCTTGTTTATCATTGTCAAGACCTAACCTTTTAGAACATATAGAGCAGTTGCCCTCCCCATTCTTATTACTAGGAGATTTTAATGCCCGTCACTCATACTGGGGTGACATCACTCGAAATGCCAAAGGCAGTGTTTTAGAGTCTCTTTTATTATCTGACTTTCTTTGTGTTTTAAATACTGGCGATTTTACCTCTTATGTCCAGACGGACTCTTTTAGCTGTGTTGACCTGTCTGTTTGTTCCCCGGATTGCTTCACGGAATTTCGATGGTTAATTCTTGACGATCTCCATGGGAGTGACCACTTCCCTATTATCTTGTCGGCCCTTCAAGTTAGCTCTCATGCAACTATGCCCGTTAAGTGGGACTTAGATCATGCAGATTAGGAAGGTTTCCGAGAGGCGTCCTTCACAAGTGCATCCTTGGGGACCTTCAATGGAGTGGACGCGGCAGTAGAATACTTTACATCGACTATCTACAATGCAGCAACACAGACCATCCCACGGAGGCGACCCGGCACGGGTCGCTCAACCGTGCCCTGGTGGACCTTGACGTGTGCAACAGCTATCAAAAAGTACAAGTTAGCCCATGCCCGATTCCGAAAGAACCCAACTTTGTGCAACAAGGTCGACCGAAACCGAGCTCGTGCGCTTTGCCAAAGAACCCTTCGTCAGGCTCGCCGAAACTCATACGCCGTTATGTTTCATCAATTTCCTCTATGACACCTACTGAGAAGATCTGGAAGAGGATTAATAAGATCAGGGGCCGTTATGCTGATCATCATACCCCCACACTCAACTTAGACGGTTCCTTGGAGATTGACGGCCTGGCGGTCAGCTAGGGTTTTGCTGACCATTTCTACGCCGTCAGCAGTGTCAGCCGTTACGATAAGGCTTTTGTATCCTATAAATCAAAGGAAGAATCTCATTCTCTCAACTTCACAACAAAATCTAACCTTCCATATAACGCTCTATTCAGCATCCATGAGCTGCATAGCGCTTTGTCCGTTTGCAAATCTACTTCCCCTGGTCTTGACGAGATCCATTTCGATATGATTCGGCACCTATATCGACACTTTACTCTCTTCTTACTTGATTTGTACAACCTTATATGGGTGAAGGGTTTTTACCCGTCATCATGGCGTATTGGGATCATCCTTTCCTTTGTCAAACCGGGCAGGGACGGGTTGGATGCAGATCACTACCGCCCTATAGCTCTCACCAGCTGTTTGAGTAAGTGGCTGGAAAAAATGATATTGGAGCGCCTAAACTGGTTCGTAGAAACCAATCACCATTTCTCTCCATTTCAATGTGGCTTCCGCAAAGGTCATAGTACCCTTGACCTACTAGTACGTTTCAAGGGATCGGTCCGGAAAGCTTTCTCATTAAAGCACCGATTCCTGGCCATATTTTTCGATATTGAGAAAGTCTACGACACAACATGGAGATATGGCATCTTGAAGCAGCTATACGTCTGGGGGATGAGAGGCCTTTTACCTTCACTTTTTCAAGGTTTTTTAGCTTCTCGATCCTTCAAGGTACGTGAGGAGACGCATACTCTGACCTGCAACCCTAAGAGGAGGGAGTTCCTCAGGGCAGTATTTTAAGTGTCTTATGTTTTATAATTGCCATCAATGATATTATTTCGTCTCTCCCAGAGGGTGTATCGGCAACTCTGTTTGTCGATGATTTAGCACTATACTGTTCCTCACCTCGCCTTCCATAAGCAGCGCGTCGGCTACAACTGGCGGTCGATGCTGTATCCAAAAGAGCACAACTTAGGAGATTCCGCTTTTCCACGAACAAAACCAAAGCAATGTATTTCCACCGAGGCAGAGAGGTTCTTGTTCCGCCATCTCTCCCCCTACAAGGCGAAGATATAGAGTTTGTCTCAGAGTTTCGGTTTCTTGACGTAACTCTCGATCCAAAGTTATCCTGGTTACCACACCTATGCCGACTTCGAACAGGCTGTCTATGGGCTCTTAGACATTTTGAAAGTCCTCTCACACACTTCGTGGGGCAGCGACCGACAAACATTGTGGACATTATACACAGCCCTCGTCCAATCCAAATTGGATTATGGATGTCAAATTTACTCATCGGCCATTCCTTCAGCCCTTAAAATACTGAACCCCATTCGAAACCTCGGAGTTCGCCTTTCTAGTGGAGCCTTCCGTACTTCTGTCAACAACCTTTACTGCGAGAGTGGGGAACTCACTTTGCCCTACCATATACTTCAAATCTACATGCGATACCTCTGCCGAGTACAGCAAGCCCCTGTATCAGAGGTCTACAGATGCCTGTATGCTGCCGAATCAACGGCGGCATATGATAAGTTGCCATCTTAACCCGCCCCTTGAACCTTCGAATAGGAGATCACCTCTCTAACCTGGGTGCTCCAAGCGTCCTTACCTTTCCATTCTTACTGACCCCTAGTTGGCGTGCTCCTCTCCCCATGGTTTGTACGAACACGTGGAGCCTGGGTAAGTCCTCCATGGACCCTCGCATCATTAAGAGCCTGCTCTTAGAGCATTCGAGCTCACAAAAACAATGCTGCCCACTATACGCGGATGGCTCTAAGTCGGACGGTGGAGTGGGCGCCGCAGCCATCTACCCAAGAGGAGAATTCCTAACTTTATCTCTGCCGCCAGCAGCATCCATTTTTACCCATGAACTTTCAGCAATCCTTTTAGCCTTTAGACTCGTCCAAATTTTACCTTTTAGTGATTTTGTCATTTTTTTCTGACTCAAGGAGTGTTTTACAGTCAATTAGATCTTTTAATGCGCCCCACCCCTTAGTCACAGAAATTTGCAACTGGCTGATCCAAAATTCGTCCCGATATATAATTATTTTTGGCTGGGTCCATGGGCATGTGGGGGTCCTGGCCAACGAGAGGGCTGATCGGCTGGCCCGCTCAGCACATTCTGTGTCCCTTGAGAACTCGGCTCTACCTTTTAGGGACTACTTTCCTTCAATAAGAAAATATATTTTTCAACTGTTGCAGAATGAATGGGATGACTGTTCATCATCCAAACTATACAAAATTAAAAATTCTATTCATTCTTGGTTGAGGAATAAGTTCTTGCGTTTTTTTTAATGTTGTGTTGATTTAAGTTTTGTTGACGTGATTTGTACACATATTAAGAAACAATAATAAATAATGAGAGCAAAATTTGCAAAGGTTAGGCTACGTCTCTTAACAGCGTAGACTATTAGGCTTTTGCTTAGGCTACGTCTTGAATTTGAGTAATAAGTCATTGCGGTTTATTTATATGATGAAAATTAATTCAATATCGCAAGAAAAGATGAGGAATTAAACCACATTCTCCGAAGACAATTTAATTCAGAACAGTTTCGGTGTATCTCACACCCTTTTTCAACTGACACTGGATAGAAAATATTAGAAAAGTGCGTACATACATAAAACGGGGTCAGGTAGTGGAAGATCCCCTCTTTTTCCCCCAATCCCCTACTTGTGGCTAATCAGGGGGGGGGGGTAGGCTTAAACATATTGAAGGGCTGACATTTCACTATTTTGTTTATTTGCTTTCGTATAACAGGATTAAAAGAAAATTGACCCTCATATAGATTTAAATTAGGAACTGACGATATCAAGTTCCATTCTACGATTCTTCTCTTAACATAGTTAGCCGATTTAAATACCATTTTACTTCGATTGAAATCGATCGTATGATTCAAGTCTCTAATATGGCAAAATATTCCACTGCTTTGGCTTCCCACTCTAATATCTCTTTTGTGTTCGTGCACTCTCTTGTCTAGATGTCTCCCCGTTTTCCCTATATAAACTTTATGGCAATCGTTGCATGGTATTGCATATACTCCTATGTTATCATGTTCTTTGGGTTTCCTGTCAATCATCAATTGGTTTAAGGAATTATTATATTTAAAGGCTAGATTAATACCCGCTTTTCCAAATATGTCCTTTAAACTATTTAATTTATTATAACATTGCCAGCAAAGACCCTAAGGTCCGCTCAAGGCCAATCCGCTTACACATTCTAACGTTAGTGTATCATGCTCTTTTTTTGTTATATATATATATATATATATATATATATATATATATATATATATATATATATATATATATATATATATATATATATATATATATATATATATATATTTATTTATTTTTTTTTTAACTATTTCAACTCTACGGTACACACTTATCTACATGTGTACCCTTGACATGCAGGTTTAGCTATCCCTCAGATACACTAACATAACACGCTTTTTAGAACCAGGGGGGGGTCGGGTGATAGGACAGTACTCTCTTCTCCCGCAGGCGTCGCCTTCTAGTGATGAAAATTATATACTTATAGGACAGACAGAAAAAGAAAAGTGGAATTCACATTCACTCCATGCATGGAGGCGTCGCTGGCATCTTTCTATTCATCATTTCATTTTAATCCTCAACTCCTTATAATATATGACGTTTTAATCTGTGCTCCTACTACGTTATATTTACGCTATTGAAGTACTCATCAAGTCGGTTTTTGAATATATTAACTGACGTGCTTTCAATTACACGGTTGGGAAGGCCATTCCACGTTTGCGTGATTTTAAACGTGAAGTAATTTGGGGCTATAGTAGAGTTAAAACGCTTGTTCACTAATTTTAAACCATTTTGGCGTTTGTTGGCCCTTTTGTCCAGCTCGAACAATAGTCTGTAATCAATATTAGTAAATCCTTTTAAGATTTCGAATAATTCTATCAATTGTCCACGTAATCGTCTACTTTCAAGTGATAGTAGGTTTAATAAGCGTAGTGTATCTTGGTACGGTTTGTTTCGGATTTCAGGAATTAGTTTCGTAGCCCGACGTTGCACTCTTTCTAACTGCGCTATATCCTTATTTAGGGAGGGACACCAAAATTGGACCGCGAATTTGAGGGGTGGGCGCACGAGCGATTTGTATAGTGGCATGATTATATCTTTCGATTTGAAAGTAAAATTCCGAGCAATATATCCTAGCATTCGGTTTGCTTTTTTTGCAAGCTTCTGTGCATTGCTTTGATACTTTAAGGTCCTCCGAGCTTAAAATCCCTAGGTCTTTTTCTAAGTTAAAGGATTCGAGAATTTGGTCTTTCATATGGTATTCTACTTTTAAGTTCTGACATCTTAAATGCATGACCTTGCATTTACTTATGTTGAAGCCCATTTGCCATTTATCCGCCCGTTCCACAATTTCATTAAGGTCCCTTTGAATTTGCTCTACATCGGTTCTCGCAAGGGCACGGCTTCCTAGCTTTGTGTCATCTGCAAATTTAGAGATCCTACTAAACACTCCATTATCCAAGTCATTAATGTACACAATAAATAATAATGGGCCCAGGACTGACCCCTGTGGTACCCCGCTGGTGACTGGGGCCCAGTCTGAACACGCCCCATTTACAACAACCCGCTGTGAACGATTTGATAGCCAGTTTCTAATCCATTTAAGTATGTTGCCCCTCACCCCAATTGCTCCAATTTTCATCAATAGCCTTTCATGCGGGACTGTATCAAAGGCCTTTTTAAAGTCAAGGTAAATTATATCCGCCGCTTTAGTTTCATCATAGATGCAAATCATGTTATGAAAGAATTCGAGCAAATTGGTTAGGCACGAGCGCCCCCGTCTAAATCCATGCTGGTAGTCTGCAATTAAATTATTTGTTTCACAATGGCTCACCAACCTATCTCTAATTATCGATTCTAAGAGTTTTCCAATTACAGAAGTTAGACTGATGGGACGGAAATTAGTAGGCTCAGTTTTATCCCCTTTTTTGAATTTCGGGGTAACATTAGCACGCTTGAACTCTAATGGAACTTCAAAATTTATGTCCTCGCCTAGTGTTTCTAATTGCGTCACGTCTTCAATAGTAAAAACGCTCGAGAAGTGCTGATTTAATATTTTAGCAAATTGTTCTGGGACGTCCGTCATAACAACATCTTTACCTCTGATCGGTCCTATTGAACCCTCTATGGGCTTCTACTGTTAACGTAACTGTAAAACCGTTTCGGTTCGTGTTTCGAATTTATAGCAAGGTCTTTTTCATATTTCAACTTAGATTCTCTAATGGCCCGCTTTACCAGCCTTCGAGCGTCTACGTATTTTTCCCGATTTGTTGTCGTTTCGTTTTTTGTTAAACTTTGATAGTCTTTATTACGCTCCCGAATTAAGTTAATTATTAAAGGGCTAACCCACGGTCCTCTCTTTGACTTTCCATTATTTCGACGAACGTACTTAACTAACTCGGAATCCACCGTGAGCACATTTTGCTGTAGCTCCGAGTACATTCCTTGTACTGTCTTATTATCAAAACATCTCCCCCAGTCTATCATTTTAATCCGGTTACGGAAGGTTTCAAAATTACAACTCCCAAATCGTGGGATTAGTTGTGAACTCTCTTTTACCTCAACGCTCGTATTAATTTCAAACCTAATTACATTATGGTCACTCGTCGCCAAATGCTCACCCACGCAAACGTTTTCTACCAAAGTTTCCTCTGTTGAAATAATCAAATCCAGTATATTTTGTTCACGCGTAGGTTCCTCTACTTTTTGCACAAGAAAATTATCCTGGATGAAATCTACTAATCTCTTCCCAACTTTATCCGAAGTATAGTTTGTAAAGTTAAGGTTAGGGTAATTGAAATCTCCGCAAATTATTGTTTTTTTTCTTTTCTCACTATGGATAAAAGGCACTCAAAGAAATTTTTATAGAGAAATTTTTATAGAGAAATTTTTATAGAGAAATTTTTATAGAGAAATTTTTATAGAGAAATTTTGATAGAGAAATTTGATAGAGAAATTTGATAGAGAAATTTGATAGAGAAATTTGATAGAGAAATTTGATAGAGAAATTTGATAGAGAATTTTGAGAGATTATTATAGAGATATAGATTTATAGATTACTAGTATTTATGATGATAAGTTCGTTGTTTTTTCAGCTATTCTAAGATTGCTTTTCTTCTGATAAGTTTCCTGAACTCACTTTTTTCGACACCGGCGGGGCAGCTTGCGCCCGCGGATACAAAGTACAAGATCGGCTTCCTGTTCCCGTTCGGCTCCGAGGGGCACCGGAGTTGTATTTTATCTCTTGCTACAGCCCTTGGACAAAGAGGCCACGAGGTTAGATACATTTCTTGTACCGGTGACGTGATTGATGAGAAGTCCATGTGCTTTCATGTGCTTTTCATTGCTTGTTCTTTGTATTTAAAAAAAATCTGACGCTGATTTGATCTGATCTAGAGTACATTTAGTCATTCTGAAAAAAAAGAGACAGACAGAAAAACTTAAGGGATTGGAACTGAAATTGTATATAGCTAAAATAATCATGGATAAAAGGGATGCAATGGCATTCTCATTATCCGTTAATACTAACGGAGCTCTTGCTAGCCGATTGGTTACGGCGTTGGCCTGCTAACGTCGCGGTATCGGGTTCGATCTCGGTAAGAGCAGACACAAACGTCAACCCACGTAGAGATCTGGCTACCAATTGGACGTGCTGTGCTCAGCCATGTACTGGGTGGGTAGATTTTAAACTCATCGCACACATAGCCAATTAAAACATTGCTTTCTTTCCTCTCCCAGCTTCTCAGCACAACCCCGTAGCGAGCGCAGCGATTTGCCTTCCTGGCCGCCGTGCTGACGGGCCTCAGCGCCCTGTCCGGCCCCAGCCTAGCCTCCTCTCCCCTTTCCGCTAACAACCCTTTAGCCTTCTTTGGCAATTTCTTTCCCAACTCTACTACTCCCTCTCTTCAAAGCATTTGTTTCGATGGGATTGGACTTCTCTACTCGCGTTCGGGCCTGTGCTAGTTTCGGTCAGCGTGAGGTTTGATTCTCGGGAGTCTGTCCTGGCTTGATCAACACCTGCGGAATATTGGCGGCTACCAAACCATCCCCTTTCCACCCACCCACCCCTTTTATTGGCTGCCAAGAAGGAGTAAAACTTCACAGGTGGCGTTCGGTTCGCCGGACTAGGCCGTGGCAGGTGGGGGGGGAGGGTTAAGGCCCACCAGGTGTATCCTGCATGGTCCGCCAGGCTTACCCTGAGGTTACCTGGCGGTGAAGTCCATGGCTCCCTCTGTAAGTGTCCCTGCGCCCGCACCTTCACGCAGACTGCGTCATTTAGAACCGGCCCGTTGTCTGCGCCAATGTGCATTCGCGGGGCTAATGGAAACCAAGTCATAGGCCTTTCTCTCGAGTCTCGGGTCTGCTCGTCTATTGGATCTGGCAAGATGGTACTTTCGCGAGAGGTAGATTCCTGTTCATGTTCGAACAAATTCTTTAACAAATCCCTCTTAAAACACCAATGAAACTAGTAAAGAAAGTCTTAAGCTGCGCATCCCCTTCCCTCTCCTTCCCCCTTACTTCCCAGCCCGTCGAAGAAAATGGATACGAATCTACTAACTCGAGGAAAGAAAAGAACGCAAGACGTCGAAAAAACTGGTGAGAAAACTTTAACCACAAAATCGCCCTCCAAAAACAACTGGACAGATAGAAAAAAATTGCATAGAAACGAGCAAGGTCTCAGAAAATCAAAACTCATCACCGCAAAAACGACCCAAGTCAGTAAGAAGTCCGCCGGAAGTTTCAAACTCCCAGCAAGGAGCAGGTCCAGTACGATCCACCAAAACGCTGCCTGAACTGCTCTCGCTGCAGGTACTCCCATTACAGCTTGCTTCCTAATTATTGCCATTTTCCCTTTTTATTGTTGTTTTTTTATTCTTATTTTAAACTAGCCTAGTGCTAGGCTGTCGTGATTGCGGCGACTTATGCACAAGCGGGTAGTCGCCAGATAGGCTCCTAAAATTTAAAAAAAAATTTAGTGCGACCCAAATCGAACTACGGATGTGAGACTACTCCTCTACTTCTAAGAAACGCCTTGCACTCATCAATACGGTGGCTAATGAATGTCTCCGCATGGCTACCGGAGCCTTCCGATCATTACCCATATCGAGCCTACAATGCGATACCAGGGAGACACCACTAGACCTCCGTAGGATGGAACTCTCTCTACGCCTCTTTAGCCACATCCAGCGACTTCCAACATCGCCGACTTCGACCTCCGTCATGAATGACCAAATGGATAATATTTTTACAACACGCCTAACTCTCCCACGACCATTTGGAACTAGAGTGAGACTATGGATGAACCTTAGCCATCCACTTGCTTTCCCAGATATTCCAGTTTGGAAAACAACTTTAAAGATATGCCATGGTAATATAACAAAACAATCAACAACTACCCTTCTGGGAGAGAAAATTCAATTCATTACACACGCAGCAACACATATGGGTATACATATATACACCGACGGATCAAAATTTATAGTTAGAACACGATTCTCGGTGATATCAAATAACTACACCCTCTCTGAAAAACTACCTCAAATAATATCAATCTTTACTGCCGAGTGCTATGCCTTAAAACATTCAGTGCAGGGGCCATACAATAACCCAACATCAGATGAATTCACAATCTTCACCGGCTCCTTCAGCAGCCTACAAACATTAGAACGAAGGACAGACATCCATCCAATTATGTTAGAAATAAGAAACTACGTATATAGAGCAGCATGCGGACGAAAGAAAATTTCCTTCTGCTGGGTCCCAGCACATGTAGGGGTCGCTGGAAATGAGCAAGCTGATACAGCGGCAAAAAACTCCGCCCTTCGTCCAATCAGGCCCAATGATATCCCAATGCAATAAAGGCCGCCATTCGGGAAAACTGGATGGCCAGATGGGTAGATTTATACGGACAAAATAAAATGCGACACATTTTCCAAAACTTATCACCATGGAAGCCTCTAGAACTCACCCGCCGGCAAGAGGTATCCGTATGCAGACCCCGCATCGGACATTCACTACTCACACACATACCTAATGGAGAAAGACTATCCACCCTACTGTGAAGATTGCATTCTGCCCTTCACAGTTGCACATCTTATCGCGGAATGCCCAACCTATGGAGAACTCCGACGAAGATGCATACCCATCGATGGTGGCGCTACCCTCGGTATCCTAAGATCTGCACTAACGGCTTCAAATATCCGCCCTGTCAGCGGAATCATCCGCTACCTCGGGGGGACAGGACTATTAAAGAAGCTATAGATAAGTCTCCAATAGTACGATCTAAATTTTAATGAATGTTAATTATTTTAACAGCTTACTCCATTATCATACCATTTATCCATCTAGTGCTTCAATCATCACTGCATAATCACCACCTCATCATATCAGACACAACTTTTATATCTCATCTTTAAAACTTCTTTTACTACAAAACGAATTACGGTGAAATCACCTCGCAGTGAGCACCAAGGGACTCGTTAATAATCCATCCATCTTCTCAGCACAACACACATACTCTGTTCCATGGAATCCTGCCGATAGGTATTTATATCCACTTAATTATGACACGGACTGCCCTGGGCGACGAACGTTCTACCTGAATGCTCTTTGGTGTTAAAACATAATACTTCGTGGAACCTCTTCCCCAAAGAGGAAGGCTCTGCCAGCGGGTGGTCTTTTACCCTCGGCAGATCCAATCATGCTGGAGTGGCTCTGATGGAGAGCCAGACTAATGGGTGATGACTGTGCTGAACCCCGATTACAATGGCATTTACGAAACTGAAGGCTGTGTCAGTGGGGAGAATAAGCCCTCCCCGGAAGGTTCAACCATACTGAAGAGGCTTCGGCGGAGAAATCTTGGATGGATTCCGTTATTGCCCCTACACAGAAATCTGTGGCCCCAACTATGGGTTAAATAGTTGGGGATGGAGGCCCCATAAAAAAACGGGTATAGGATAAATACCAAATTATACCCTATTGTCCACTATAAGCATAAACCACAACCGCGTCAACTGGGCTCCCGACACAAAGGATATCGGAAGCACCGCACTCGGCCCGCCTTCCTCTCGCCAGGAGGAGACGGGTCGTCAACAAGCGACTGGTCCAGGATCGAGTGGTGTAGACCAGGCTCGTCCTGCTCGCGATTCTTCCCGGAATCGCGATGATTATGCGTCTGGTACCGACCGTAAAAACGAAAGGAGCGGTAGATTAGATAGACGACGTAATTACCCAGCCAACCTGTTTGGAGAAACTGATCACTTCACACGATTTTATATTTGAACTCTACCAACAAGGCTGACCTAAGCAAACTCAACTTATTTAAAGTCGATAGAGAGCTCCACGATGCGATAGGGGAGCCCGGTCGCATCTCTGAGAATGACGACCGAACGCTCAATGTTTAAGTGAAATCTGAGGCTCAAGGCCGTAAATTGTAGGAAACCAGAATGCCAGCAGCCCTACCAAACCCACCACGAGTGTTTCTTATGTACCACAAGGCTGGCCTTCTTGGCAGAAATGGATTTGACCACGGTAGCGTTTGCACACTTGTGAAGCGCCCTGTTGGTCATATGATGATCCAGCTGACTTCGGACTTGCAAGCTGTTGCAGTACGATGACACCTTGACAGATTATACACTATCTGCATCGCATATATCCCTCCGCATGACGGAGTTAGCACTCAACAAATACATCAACTGGCTTCGTAACTACCACCTCCGTATCTCCTTCTTGGAGATTGTATGTAATACTGTACACATACTGTGGGGAGACGCTGCCGTGAACCAACCAGGCAGAATTGTAGAGTCCTTCCTTAACACCTGAGATTCTATAATACTAAATAACAATAATCCTACTCACTTCCACCTACAAACAGGCACCCTTTCTTGTATCGATATGTCTATATCATTTCCAGATGCCGCACTTAACTTCTCCTGGTCCGTCAGCCAAGATTTATCTAATAGCGACCACTTTCCAGTCATTCTATCCATTGCAAAAAACTCCCCTCTCCTAACCACACCTCGGTATATTTACAAACGGGCAGATTGGGCGAGATACTATGCTGTAGCGACTACTGATAGGGAGATTACATCCTTTCCTACCGTTGATGATGCTGTTGAATACCTCGTGGATACGCTTGTTGCTGCAGCAGACACTTATCCCGAAAACGGGCGGAATACAGCGCACTCGGTCTGTTCCTTGGTGGAACCGAGAGCTCCAAGCAGTAACGGACGAGAAAAAGGTAGCGGCACGCCGATATTACCGTACGCGACTTACAAAAGATAAGATTGCGCTTAGTCATTCGAGAGCTCGCGCTTACTACCTTTTGAAGAAATCTCAGGCAACTTCGTGGAAACGATACGTCTCCAGCCTCAACAAGAGGACACCGATGACGAAGGTGTGGCGTTGGATCTCTAAGGTACGTGGTAGGCGTATGGCCCATCGTACTCCGACGTTGCAGGCTTCTAACGGTTTAATCTCTGATCCGCTAGAGGTTAGAAACGCTTTTGGGAGTTCTTGGGCGCCCTTTCAGCACATTAAACAGGAGGCAGAATCAGTAGATTTATAATTTTGTAGTGGAGAAGATGAAGATTACAACACCATTCTTACACTGCCCAAATTGTAGAATGCTTTGAGGAGGTGTGCTGATACGGCGCCTGGGGCGGATACGATTTCGTACGTCCTGCTTCGCCACCTTCCTCCAGTATCTCTGCAGTTCCTTTAATCTTTGTGTAACTGCATATGGATGGAGGACTTTTTTCCGACAGTTTGGAGAATGTCGACTGTGCTGCTTTTCCAGAAGCAAGGTAAAGAGGAAACACATCGGCTGTATTACCGCCCTATAGCACTTAAGAGTTGTATGTGTAAACTTATTGAACGGATGGTCAACGCTAGGCTCGTGTGGCATTTAGAAGAACAATGCGTGTCCCATCCCGATCAATATGGTTTTCGACGATGTTGCAGTACAACAGATGTGTTAGCCAGGTTCGACACGTTCATCAAGACTGGATTTGCCGAGAAACAACACGTGGTGGCTGTTTTTTGATTTGGGACATCTACCAAAATTCATCAATTTTCTTTCTGATAGTTATGCAAATCAAAGTTGGCAACAAACATTCCGATCCGGTTCCTCAGCATGAGGGCGCCCCACAAGGGAGCGTCCTTATATGTACTCTGTTTGCCATAGCCATCAATGGCCTCCCATCCTGCATACCGCAGTATGTGGAGAGTTCGCTATACGTCGACGACTTCGCCATATTCACTCTCTCCAAGTCTTTCTGCTGCTGAGAGGAGTGTACAACTTGCCGTCAACAAAGCATTTCGGTTAACAAATACACACGGTTTCACTATTGAGGACTGTAGCGATGAACTTTACACGTATCTGAGGCACATTTCCCAGCTTAAGCCTGGTGATGGATGGGTCCACCCAAATTCCGCACGTTCCAGAAAGTAAATTCCTGGGAACGACATTTGACTCAAAACTCTCGTGGCTACTTCACCTCCAGTCTCTGTGAATCAGATGCATACAAAGCCTGGACCTTTTAAAGTGCTTGATGCGTCTCTCGTGAAGTGCAGACAGAGTGACACTTTTGCGGATTTATCGATCCATGGTGCGGTCCCAACTTGATTATGGATGCCAAATCTATTTGACAACGACAACAAGGTCTCTCAAGATGATGGATACCGTCCACCATTAGGGTATCCGTCTGGCAACTGGGGCGTTTCGCAAATCGCCGGTGGTGAGTCTGTATGCGGAGAGCGGGGCATCATCTATCGGTGATAAACGAGACGAGCTTTGTCTCCAGTTGTACAGCCGTTTACTCGCTATGCCAGATACTCCAGCTTACCGTGCGATTACAAATCGAAGCTTTGATCACATATATGCTGCTCACCCACGCCTCCATAAACCATTTTCATACAGGAGCCGTCAGTTTCTTGAGAGCCTCCAGGTGCTTTATCTACTTGTGATGAAGTAGAGTTCTTACTCTGTTCCATCTTATCTGTTAGGCCTGAGAAGTTTATGTCCGGGTGTGATGTCAGAGGTTTCTTTCTTCTGATACCCCGGCGGATATAAGATCACTTTTTATTGACCATGCGCGGACACCCACCGTGAGACCACCCCAGTGTATACTGATGGATCAAAGAGTTGCGATGGAGTTGGCTGCGCTGCAGTTCTCCCGAATAAACTATATCGCGGAAACTACCTGCAGCGGCCTCGGTTTATACCGCGGAATTGCTGGCGATCCTTTTTGCATTGGCCTCTCTGACACGGTATACTACTCGCTGATTTGTTGTCTATTCAGACTCCCAGAGTGCCTTGACCAGTATATGTGACCAGTTTTCTGTTCATCCCATATTGACACGGATCCACAGCTGGCTGTACCTTTTGCGTGATGGTGGTCGATTTGTTACTTTCTGTTGGGTGCCAAACCATGCAGGGATTCGGGGTAACGAGTTGGCTGATCATGCGGCTAAGGCGATCATTGTGGATCCCAACGAGATTACACCCCGTCCTCTACCGAGCAGGGATTATTACCCTTACCTCTATGCATTTCTGCGCAGACAATGGAATTTGGCCTGGGCCACTATCTGGCCCAATAAACTCAGGACGATGAAGGATAGTGTGACGGTGTGGGGTACTTCGTGTCGTAGGACACGCCAACACGAGGTCCTGCTCACAAGGCTTCTCATTGGGCACACGCGCCTAACACACAAGTTCTTACTTGACGGCGAACCACCTCCTTTCTGCGATGGATGTATTGTCCCTCTCACAGTTGAGTGCCCGGAGTATGCCGATGAACGGGTGGCTCATTTTGGCGCCAGCGGAATCCGTCAGCCTCTGAATATTTGCTGGGTCCTTCGGGACGATGTGGCTGCTGGCTCGGCAGTTCTCTCATTTTTTACCTCGACAGGCATTTCCTCCGACCTCTGACACATGCGTGACTCCATCACGCATAATCTATAATTGTGGTCTTCGTACCATACATTTCATTTTAAATGTAGGACTAGTTTGGCCTATGTGCCTCATTTTACGTTGTGTGTGTGGCCTTCTTGCCACATATTTTATTTTCAGACTACGTGCCACTTTCACTCACTGTGTAATGTACTTAGTACATCATAGAGTACCCGATGAACATGCTCCAATACGTCCTGACACGATTCAGCACGATATAGCCGTTAGCGGTTGAAGTGCTAGCTAACTGATCTGTCGTAATAGACGGGTACCAATTATAATAATAATAATTCCCCAAAGAGGACCGACCCCTGGTTCTCTCTGGCTTACCAGCGATTATCATACTTACTTTTATGTATTTCATCCGGTCGGGATCCGCCTGGATATAGGCAGGTTGGCGAACCACTGCTAGCATCCGATCGTCACAGGAACAAATTCCTACAAACGAACAGAACTCAAAGACTAGCTGTTTATCCACTTACGGGACCTTATTCTGGGGCCAAATAAAACCAGAATTTAACATCAAACCGCCTCAAGATATTTCCTATGGCATGACTTGGGAGTTCAGTAATAGCGGTGTGATCAGAGGGGTAGGGGGTTCTAGTCCATGTGTGCCCCCATAACCCAACGAAGGTCATATAGTGGTAAGTCCCTGCCCCGAAGGCCGTGGAATATAATCTAGTCAAAACGTATAATTATGATGGGAAATTGACCTTTTGTCCTTCAATGATAATAATTTGTGCTTACATGAATCTTGACTCAATAAATACGCTACGGCGCACCAGAGTGTACTCGTTAAACCGCACCAATATCTATACGTTAAACTACATCTGTGTACACGCGTTAAATCGCACAGATATAAACACATTCAACCACATGCGAAGTACAGGCATGATTGTACATGCTGCTGCAGCAGCAGCAACCATGAAACTACGTTGTGCTGCAATGACTTCGGTTGACACTCGAAACCACGGTTCATCACAATTTGACGCGCGAGGGAAACTTTATCTCGAATTTGTCTTCAATATTTGCACCAACTTTAAAATTTTTAATCAATCATCCTGGCCAAACACTCAAGCTTAAGAATTGCTATAATATTGCTCGTCTTTTAAATAATGACTGTTAGTTCTTTCTATTAATTCATATATTTTTTTTCTTTCTGAGTTCATGTTATTTTTTTCTGTAATTTGGAGCGCAATAGTAACGAGGTTGCATCACGCAGATACCCCCACAGGTATTTGGGCCGAGAGGGCAAGTTGTAGGTGTTGGGACCGGGCGGGTGCACAACCACCCGGATGTTACCTGCAGTTCATGGTAAAATGGGTTTAATACTGTTTATTAGTCACTGTTTGATGGCAGATCCCGTTAAACTAAGTCCCCCATGAATTGGTGCGAATAACTGTTAAACTGTAGCAAATCATACTTATTGCTCTAAGCAAGAAGAAAAAATAACTGCCATCAACATAATGATGTGATTTTTGCATCTTTCACGGGGATGTGCCCGCTCGACAGCTAGTCCAAAGGTACCCTCATTGAATGGACTGTAAGGTCTTCTAGGGTACTTATTTTCCTTGTTACTCCTTGTTATTAGGCTTAATTGATAATCTCGAATTTTCCTCCATATTTAGGTCGTGCTACTGTCAGGCCTACCGGGAAAAAAGAAACCCCCAAATGTTACAGAAATTAACATTGGGGTCGTACAAACAAAAAAAGATATGTTCGAGGTCAGAACAGACATACAACAAACTTTAAGCTTCTTCAATTATATTATGGCTAAAATTGCTCGTGAAATGTATGATGTTCCAAGTGTGAAGAAAATGTATGAGCAGAGACACGAGTTCGATTTATTCATCATTGATGAAATATTTGGGGAGGTATGTTGACGAATGCTAACACTCTAAAAAGGTAAGTGTCGTCGATATATTTTCACGCTTATGTAAGATGTATATTCTATTTACATGTTAAATACACATAAGTAACCAAAGTCTTCAGGTCTTAGATTTTGAGAAATAATTCTAGACTTTTTCCTATTATTTCTTCAGACCATAACTTAATCAAAAGTAGTGAAAATAAATTGAATGCAATTCGAAACTTTTATTATAATTCGCCGCAGATGGTCATTGCTTGGTTTGAATTTCAATATTCTTCCCCTTTTCCATAATAGAATTCCGTAAATACTTAAATTTCTAACTTTTCTGACACAGAGTAGCTAAATACTACAAAATGCTAATCAATCGATGTTTATACACTTTTCCTACAGCCGGCTTATGCCTTTTTGGAAGGAAAGAGGTACATTTCCATCTCACCACCTGGATATATGGGAGCTTCCAGTGCGAATCTTGGCAATGTGCTCAATCCTTCATATTTTCCTTATGATTTTCAACTTTATTCGCCTCGTATGACATTTAGGCAGAGATTGCAAAATCTATTCGTGGCTATTTTCTTTACCATCTACTGGAGACATTACAGCATTTTTCCGTTGGTTCAGAAAGAGGTAGGTTGACTGTAAAATAAAAATGTTGCTTACTTAGTATTCCAGCAGTGGCCGCTCTTTCCCCGTTAGTTAATTGCGCTACACTCCCTTAGCAATTGTGTAAGAGGGCCCCCCCCCCCGACTCGATAAATGAATTCACATGAGGGTACCGGGGGTAACCCAAAGGCTATCGGGGCCAGTCCTTTTTAGGTGCGTTTTTCCACCAACCATAGAGTCGAGAGCCCTTTGTAGTCCAGGGAGGGTCACAAAGAGATGTGTGGATTTAGAAACCTCTCCGATAGGTTTCCTGGACAGAAATGATGGGTTGTGTATATGAAGAAAGGAGGAAAGAAGGGTGGAGTTTGGGGTAATTTCCAAGAAAGCGGGCGAGCGTATTTTTAAGCGAATTTTCTTTTTGAGGGGGGAGGGGGTTCTGGTTCATTTTAGCCGTTTGTTTTTTGGTTTATGTTGTTACCGCGTTTATATAACTTGATAATACTTAGGGGAAATAAGCTGATAAAAAAATAGAAAAGTGCTATCCTTTGTATTATTGGGGAAAATATAATTACATGCAGGGCTACGTCTGCACTTGCCTTTATAAAAAATGTATAAAGACTTTTTTGTTAGTTTTTCGAAACACAAAAGACAACTGAGACAAGAGAAAACTGTTCATTGCACAGATATTTTATTATTGTTTTTTTTTGCCCACACTTGATTCGGTGGATAATTCATATATATTTGTGTTGAAAAACATTTTTTTTTAATTTTGACTTTTTTCTTGGGTAAATTCGAAAAAAAGGTGTTTTTTATTTTTAGTTAGGTTATTAAAATGGCCTCATATTGCATTGTATATCATTTTAAAAGAAATTTCGTAATGGGAGGCTTTGCCCCCCATACCTCCCTTTAATTGTGGGGCGTTGCACCCCCACCCATCCGCCAGTTGTAAAATTAACTACGTTTTTGTTTTGTTTTTTAAACCCCGCGTGCATATCTCGCGGACGGGTTGGCGCAAGGCCAGAGACAATTCCACTCGACCATTCGCGCACTTTATCCGCTGCTTAACCAAGGTGACCCACCTACTGCAGTTTCCCATCCATCATCAGAGTCCGGGTCTCCGGTTTTCCCAGAAAATTTTATTACCTGCGTTTGTGTGTCACCCTACACAGGAGCTGCCAAGTGTAGGCCATGAATGGTCTTTTGCAGTCTCCTTCTTTTCTTATGTTCTTATGTTCATCTCCATTCATTCCTATCCACAGCACGACTTTCTGCCTCCTGCATGCTCAGGCCCCGTCCAGCAAGGACATCTCTCGTACACTCCATCCGCCCCCTTCTCGGACGCCCACGTTGTCTTCTTCCTATCACTCGAGATCTATACATTCTCTTTGCCAGCCTTTCATCCTCCATTCTCTCTAGGTGACCATATCATACCATCCCATCACACATTAATCAGCTCTTTCAAGCAAACTCACTTTACTTCGACATCGCTCTCGCATTCTTTCGTTTCTCACCCTGTCAATCAATCTCACACCACAAATATTTCTCAGACATTTCAATTCGATAATTTAAACTTTCCTCCTTTCGTTCGCACTCAACACCCATGTTTCGCATCCATAAAGAGCAAGGGAAACAACAACTCCCTCATATAACACATTTGCGCCTGCCTGCTCATTCGCTTACCTTTCGTGAGACTCCTTATCGCCTCATATGCTCAGACTTCCTTTTCCTTTCGCTGCAATATTTCATTTTCGCCCCTTCCATCAGATGCCAGATCCACACCCAGATACTTAAAACACTGCACTTCTTACAGCCTCCTCCCATTTAGACTCACTTGTAGCCCATTCATTCATTCCCTATTGCACCACATTACCTTGTTTTTGCCTTCATTCACACTGAGTTTCCTTTTGTCACACACAAATGCATCGACCAGTGCCTGTAGTTTCTCTTTTGAGTCATCCACCAGCACTGAATCATCCGCAAACAACAATTGTTCTAGCTCATATTTCTCCATTTTCACTCACTAAGGCTGCACCCCTACCTCCCACTCTTGCTTTTATCTCTCTCACCACGCCACTCATATATAGATTGAACAGCCAGGGTGACATCACGCATCCTTGGCTGAGTCTAATTTTTACACTGTACCAGCCACCTTCCTTTCTCCCACACCCCACACATGCTTTACAGTCATCATAAAAGCTTTTGATAGCTCTTATTAGTGTGCATTCAATCCCTAGCATTCTCAACACATTCCACATCCCCTTTCGGTCTACTGTCATACGCTTTCTCCATATTCTTTTCCAGGTACTTCACATATATTTTTCAAGGTAAAACTCTATTCCACACACCCTCTCTCCTTCCTAAACCCCCCGTGCTCCTCTCCAATCAGACTTTCCGCACACCTCCTAACTCTTTCACTCAAGACTCGTCCATATACCTTTCCAGGCACACTCAGACTTATAACCCTATAACTACCACACTCAGTTACTTCACCCTTTCCATTGTAAATAGGAACAATACATGCATTCCTCCAATCTTCCGGCACAGACCCCTGGTCCATACATACACTAAACAACCTCACCAACCACTCTACTACACACACTCCCCACGCTTTCAGCATCTCACTTGTTATCCCATTCATACCCACTGACTTTCCACTTTTTGTCCTTTTCACTGCCTCTTCCACTAATTCTTTCACTATGTATTAGTCGGACTACGCAGTAGGTAGGCTTGTAGTAATCGACTACGCAATAGGTAGGCTTCTGGCACCAAAATTTCTGGATTCAATAGGCCCAAAAGATATCCGCAAAGTGGACGCGAATTGGTCCTATTAAATCCAAGCATGCCTTACTAATATACGAGTATATAATGTAAAGATTCAATATTGTATGTGAAATATGATGGCATTTGTAAATGTACATATATACTCGTATTTTTATATAAGAAAGCGAGCGTGAGACACAAGAAGGAGCCAAGGAAAATTTTTGAACACCTGCTTTGATAAAACTGCCTAAGTTGTCTGGAGATAAAAATATCAAAGATGGATGTTTAATGAGTAGCCCGGGTAAACAGTGGTTGACCGTAAGTGGTGGTGCAGCGACAATAGTATCAAATTACACAAATAAGAGTTTAATCATGTAAATGTACACACCGTGCACAGGCTTCCTAGCCTCGCTCAGGGGGTGGAGAAATGCGACCACAACAGAGGTAGGTCATCCCACGGTCATTTCCAGGCCACGTCCTCTGCAGTAGGAGCGTATATATAAATAAGAAAAGGAGAGAGTAAGGGAGAATTCAAATTTCATTTATTGATTAAGACATTCATTCGTAACGAATTCACTCGCACTCACGCTTCCGTTTTTAATCCACCGAGTCTTGTCTCGCCCTTATCTCGTAATTGCGTTGATAATATATAGACTAGTAGTCTCCCGCCTAGTACGCTCCGTGTTGCACCGTAATATTCGTTATTAGAATAGTGTTTATTTTTGTATGTCCATTTTTGCTTTAAAACCTTCGGTAAGCCCAGCCAAGTAGAAAACCACCTTAAAATCATTTATCTTTGGAATAATTCGGCGTAACGCCACCCTTCACCTATAAACTGGAACTCGTCACGCCCTTATAAGGTGGTGGTTACGGAAACCTCTTTCATTCACATACAATTGATTCACCGTCATCCGCACCTACATAACTAGTAACCTTGTCGTCTACAATACCATTTACCTAACACCTCCATCACAGGCGACCCCCTATAACTCTCTCTCGTTCTCTCTGATGTCATCGCACCTCTTCCAAGACCTAACAGATGTACTTCTCTTCCATCGTCCACATTTAGCAAATTCTCAAAATATTCTCCCCATCTCTTCCTTACTTCTCCATCTGTACTGATTAATTCACCCCCTCTATCCTTCACTCTCATTTCTATCGCCTCTTTCTTCTTCTTCACTCAATTTACTTCCTTCCAAAATTGCTTTTTATTCTCTCTAAAGCACCCACACTCTTTCACCCCACCTATCATTCGCTTCTCCCTTCAGTTCAGCCACTCGTTTTTTCACCACCTGACGCTTCCTCTTATACTTTTCCTTGTTTTTTGCGCTTCTGTTCTGTCTATATCTGTTGAACAGTTCACGCTTCTCTTTCACTAGCTCTTCCACTTCAGCATTCCACCATTCTCTAACTTTCCTAAATGTCCCTTCTCCAAGTACCCTAGTTCCACATACTTTCCTGGCAGCTTCTTTTATTCTCTCTCTCTCTCTCCCTCCTTCTTTCAGACACCTCTATTTCTCCCCTATTTCCTCACTTTCCCTACAACCTCTCCCACAACTTTCTCTGGTTGGCCTCTATTTTCACAGGGTAGATGCTGACCTTCTTCTCAGCCAACTATCCCTGTTCTGGACTGAGGGGGGAGGGAACAATGTTCCCAAACCACTGAGTTCCGGTTTGGGACGATGGGTTTTTAACAACCTGCTTCATCCCCACCCATACCTTCCTCACATGCCTTTTCCTTCTCACTTCACTATCTATTTTTTTACGCCGTGCCCAAGGTGGAGCCGCCATGCTGACGGGCTGCCAGGTCACCAGGCGAGAGGGGTGGCCTTGAATAGGGGCATCTTGCTCTGCCAGCCCCATACTCATCCCTTGCAGGGCAGGCGACTGCGGGGGGTGATGAGCGTTTGCTTCCCGTAAAAGATATAGGGTCACCATGCTTAATGATGAGAAAATAAAAAAATATTCCCTCAATTTCCCCTCGTGCATCATCAGAGCCGCCCTCGGGCAGCTCCACAGAAAAAATGGAGGTCCATCCCCCCACTGTGCTCTCCCAGGGGACCTTCCAAATCTCTAACCGGAGAAGAGGCTTACTCCTCTCCTTCGTCTACGGGTGTAGGGGACTCCCCCTCGCCCCCTTGTCTGGAGATGCCTTCGCGCACCTCCCTCTTACCAGCAGCAGTCCCCCCTTTACTTTCCAAGGGGACTGCCAAGAAAGCCAACAGGCAGCCCATAGCCGACCGCTCACCATTGAATTGGCTCGGTAGGGCAAATTTCCTTAGGGAAGAGAGGGAAACCAGACATCTTCGGTCGCTTCCCTCAAAAGACCTGCTGGCAAGAATATTAAACATAGCGGGGATCAAGGCCCGTGCCTCCCCATACTCGACTTGACACCACTGCCAATGGGACCTGTGATGTCCTGGGGAGATGGCCAACTGGATCCCCCCCTCCCCGATAGACATGGTCCTTGAGGCAACCCAGCCTCTGACGGTAGGGCCTTCCATGGGAGAGAATCCGGGCTCAGCGCCAAGCACCGAACTCGAGTCCACCCCTATGCAAGGTCCTCCTCAAACGGCTAGGGTTTCCAAGGCAGTACAAGGAGGGGAGGGATCTACTCCTCCGACCGGTGCCCCTGCGACTGCCAAGACGTTCTCCATCTTGGAGAAGGACTTTGCTGAGGCCAGTCCATCCCGTCTGGGGGCTCCTGCCGGCGAAGGGGAGAAGCGGGTTCATTGCTCGACCTACTGTCTTTAAAAAAAAACTAAAGACTCGGGACTCCTCTCCATCCGCGGGGGCTGCCGGGACGGATGGGTCTGCTACTACTTCGGTAAGCGACCAAGCCAAGATCGGCACATCCGGCCCCTCTGACCCCCCGTCTGTGTGCAGAGCCCCGGACTAAGACCAAAAGTGCTAGTGCGCTGAGTGGAGCCTCGATTACATCGGGGCCCCTCATTCAGCGGTCAAGGTCGAGCGTGTGATGAGAAAACAGGGAGGGGCCTCGAGACCTACCCCTACACTCTTTGTAATGTTCGACTGTGACAAGCTCCCTGAGTCGGTGCGTGCCGGTTGGTACTGCTACCGCGTGAAGGCATTCGTGCCAATGCCGCGGAGGTGCTATTACTGTCACCGCTTCGGCCATACGAATTGCTCATGTAGACCTGCAAAGTCGGGGTCACCTGAAGTATGTGTAAATTGCTCCAAGGCCGTGCACGATAAGTCCAAATCGTGTGTGGCCATGTGTGTCAATTGCGGAGAGCCGCACCCCTCTTCGAAGCAATGTGGTGCATATCTCCTTGAGAAAGAAATCCTGGCTGTTCAGGCCCAGGATCTAAGCTCATTCCGCGAGGCCAAAGACTTGGTCCTGGCGCGCCCAGCTCTGCCTGGGACGTCTTACGCCTCAATGCTAAGAAAGACGCCCTCTGCTCCTGACCCATCCAGGCCAACGAGCACCGTTGTTTCTGCGCCCATTCGGAGCCCTTCTGCGGGTTCTACTTAACCCGGGCGGTCCCCTGGTAAAGCTGGCGGCACAAAGGGTTCACACCCAGCCCCGGCTAAAACCAGGGCCTGCCCCCTCTTCCCCCAGCGTAACCGTTTCCCGTAAGGAGAAACGGCCACGCGCCTCCACCGAGTCTTTAGACTCGCAGGAGGCAACACCACTGAAGTTGGTCGCCAGGCCATCTTCCGGGGTTACTAAAGCTGCCCCCCGAAAGGAGGAAAACAACAAAGGAGCTCCGGCTCCTTCGCCCACGCCTATTGGTGGGCAGGGTGGCTCGGAGACGGTGGATCCTCGAAAACAGGGCCCCCCGCCCCCGAAGCCGCAACGCCCGCCTAAGGTTTCGAGGCGTAAGGAGGAAAAGACTCCCATGACGAGCACAACCTCCCCCAATAAGTCCTCGAAGGCGACAACACCTTCAGCGCATTGCTCGACCAACACCGCCCGTGGTTGTGCCTCCGGGAAGCGTACGGCCATTCCCGTGAGGGTCTTCTCTTCGAAGAAGGTCCCCGCGTCTCCTCCGAGCTAGGTCTGCAGGGCATATTCCTTCAATGGAATTGCCGTGGACTTCGAGCCAGCTGGGAGGCTCGTCTCATCCCGTTCCCCGTTGGCTATCTTTTTCCAGAAGACCATGCTGGGCGCATGCCTCCTGCCCACTTTCCCGAGGTATAAGGGTTTTGCGACCTCACCACCACGGGATATGTTTCCGACCAGCCGAAATTTATTCACGATTTGAGAAATATAGACTGGGAATTGATGAGAGCTCACGTGGCAACAATTCAATGGCGACAAGTACTTTTTCCGCATGTGCACGACTGTAATACGCTTTGAGATAACATTAGAAACATCATATATAATCTGTATAATGAATGTATCCCTGTAATTCGTGTAACAAGAAAAAAGAATGCTCCCTGGTTCAATCGTAGGCTCAAAGCAATGACACGAACTAAAAAACGCAAATGGAACTCATACAGAAGAAACAAGACGGAAAGAAGACTACGTTCATATAGAAACAATTGTAAACGGGTTCATAAAACTGTTTTTACTGCCCGCAGAAATTATGAGAAACAAAAATTCGGTGATCGCCAAGCAAAGCTACGAGAATTTTATAAATTTATGGAAAATGACACGAAGCATAAAAGTGGTGTTCAAATTTTTTTGTTTACGAGTAAATGTCGAGCTTATTACAAACGATTTGGGTAAGGCCGTGGTCCTCTCTCAACAATATAGTTCTGTCTTCAGTAGAGATAAAAACACCATACCAGAGCTGCCTGACCTAAATCTTCATTCTACTATGGATACATTCACTATCACGGAAAACGATGTGGTGGCGGCGATAAGATCAATAAACTTGAATAGCTCATCTGGTCCCGATATGATTCACCTAAGAGTCATCAAAGAACTGTCTTGTCACCTTATTCTTTCCCTAACCATCCTGTTTCAGGCCTGTGCGAGTAATGCAGCCATTCCAGATGAATGGAAAGCTGGCGAAATTATCCCTATACAAGGTGTCCCAGAAAGAAAGTTAACCGTACTTTGAATTAGTATAACTCAAAACCTATTTATATGTCGATTCTGGAAATTTCATTAAATTCCCTTTTACGATATTGATACACTAATGGGTTTAGTGGAAGCTATCAAAATTATGTTTGCGCAAGAAAGTAAAATAATGAATCTTCGAAGTTTAAAATCAACAAATATATTTAAATACATTTTTAACAAAAACACCTCTTCATATGAATAATAGAAATTCATTTTTTAATTTTCTAAGCACCGTTTCCTTCCACATGTCCTCCATTTCTTTCCAGTTGCGCCTTTGATCGCATTGATTGAACAACTCTTTTGATTAACTTGTGATTTTCCTTATGTCTATTGACTTCACGTATGATACTATCTCTTAAATGGTTGATGCTTTGTGGTGGAGTAGAATACACTTTATTCTTTAGATATCACCATAAGAAATAATCGCAGGGGATCTTGGAGGCCATTCAATTGCATGATTCAGAGCGAAAATGTGGTTGTCAAACGTTTCTCTTAATTTTGTTCTTACAGCAAGCTGTCTATTTGCTGGTGCATAGTCTATTGAATTGATTGCCGTAAATCTGGCGGAGTTCCGGGAAGATGTTTCGTTGATCATGCTCAGGTAGGCAGCATCATTCAAGTTATTCTCGTAAAACAATGGGCCAACAAGGTAGCCATTCACGCATATTCCGACCTACAGAGACACTTTCTGCTGACAAATACGTGTGTCAAAGTTGAATGCTGGGGGGTGGTTCAGCGGCCTATATTGCCGAATGTTATGGCTATTTACCTTTCCATTCATGAAAAAGGCTGCCTCGTCACCAATCACAATGTTTTCCAAGAAACGAACAGGTTTATGGAGAAGCCATTCGACAAATCGTCTACGAGGAGGAAAATCAGGTTCAAGAAGCTGGTATGCATCTTATAGGGATGCCATTTTAAATCATGTTTAATAATACGGTTAAATGATGACTTTTACAATTGTAACCCATTCTTTCTGACTGATACATGTGGACTTTGAAGAAGTTTCATCTGAACATTTTCGATATTTTCTGTTGTTCTTATGGTTCTCATACGACCCGAACGACCTTTATTTAGATTTAAGCATGTTCCTTCATGTTGGTATTTGTGAGCATTTTTCAAAATTGTGGGCTTGCTTGGTGGGTGCCTACCTGGAAAACGTTGTTCAAATGAATCTTTTACTTGTTTAATACTGCCAGTCTTAATAAAGTTTGTGACTACAAATACGCGTTGATCTTTAGTTAACTACATGATTAAAAAAGGTTCTATGGAAGTAAACTTTTACACAGAAACGCTTTGATTTGCTTAGTAAGCAATAATGACGAGACCATACCACAACGTGGCTGAAAAACCACTGTAAAATGGCCTAGGCTACCTAGGCTGCCTACGCTTCTCTTGAAAGTGCACGGTAGCCTAGCCTTCCTAGGCTTCGTTTCATTATTTTACTTCCTTGCGCAAACATATTTTTGATAGCCTCCACTAAACCCATTAGTGTATAGATATCATAAAAGGGAATTTAATGATATTTCCAGAATCGACAGATAAATAGTTGTTAAATAAAATAATTTTTGCAGGATCCCAAAATCTCTAATAGTTTTTGAGTTATATTAATTCAAAGTACGGTTAACTTTTTTCTGGGACACCTGGTATACAAGCCTAAAAGTGATGCTGGCATGCCAAGCTCGTATAGACCCCTATGTTTAACAAGCGTAGTGAGAAAATTGTTTGAGCGAATTATACACGGTCAACTTCTATCCCATATTTTTGCGAACAATGTCATGTCTGCAAAGCAACACGGATTTTTAAAAAGACGGTCAACAACAACTAAATTGATGCAGTGTTGGAATGATTGGAGTAAAATGAGGGATAATAAGGAACCAGTTGATGTCATGTACGTAGATCTGGAAAAGGCATTTGATACCGTGGTACATTCCAAACTAGTGGCCAAACTGAATCATATAGGAGTCGTAGGGCAAGCTCTTAATCTACTGAACGACCTATCGAATCGAACCCAGACTTTGAAAGTAAATAATGAAAGATCGCAACTATCGCATGTGTTGAGCAGAATAACACAGGAACGTTATTAGGTCCACTAATGTTTATCATCTATATAAACGACCTAACTGACGTTATCAGGGAGCAGAACCGAATCGCATTATATGCAGACGATTCAAAACTATACAGAAAATGTTTAAGTATACAGGACTGCCTTGAACTCTATGACGGCATGATCAATATGTGCGAGTGGTTCGAAACATGACTGCTACGGATTAACTTGAGAAAATCCGAAGTCCTCCACATAGGGCCCGGAAATAGGAACTTCAACTATTTCATCCAACACAATCACATCGGTAACGTGGAATTTTGTCGAGATCTGGGAGTCTGCATGACGAATGATCTTTCAGTCAGCCGCCACTGCTCAAACGTAGCGAGAATTGCATACTTTCGGTTATATCAATTCAAAAGAGTTTTCGTAACTTCGGATGTGCGGTTCCGACTCTTTTATTTTCAAAACCTACATAAGGCCATTATTAGAAAGCAACACCGAAATATGGAGCCCCTCAAAGATCCAGGATATTGAATGTATCGAAAGAGTACAGCGAAAATTTACAAAAACCTATCAAATGAGAGATGCGCCGTATCTCCGGCGCCTCGATTTGCTCCAGATTGAATCACTTGAAATACGAAGAATAAAATCCGATCTAGTCTATTTATATAAAATAATTCATAGGCTGGTCGAAATAGACTTCGACTCCATGTTATAATAGAATATGATGTGTTCCAATTTGCAATGTGGCTTCTAAGATGGCTGCCAATCTATTTCTTCGTCATATCATATTAGAAATTTACTCGCCTTAATTTGTGAAAGTGCTATATAGTACTCTATAGCATTTACAGTTTCTTTTTAAATAAAGATATTTATAACAAAGCACCCACAAAAATCGAGGGCGGACATTTTCAGAAATTTAACGAATGGAAAATATCGGGAAAGAGGACGAAAGCGACGGTGCCCGCTTTCAGGAGTATTACACAACCCCCACCCCAACCAAACAAGCCCTGATTGGTCAATTCAAGTTCGGAGAAGAGCAGTGATTGGCTGTTGGGTATGTAGAAACCACCAGAAATATCTAAATATAGCTAAAAATTTTCGCGGAAAATCCCCCCCAAAAAAATACTTCCGCCCTCTTTCTTGGAAATTACCCAGGTTTTGTTAGTATTTTCTCTTAAGTTAATACCATTGAAATTATATTTTATTGTTTTATGACAAATGTTGAAAAAAATATAGCAGATTGATTTCATGAATATTTTTGACAATCATGAACCTAAACTTTGTCTTGAAAGTATAAGAACCGTTAAAAATAATTAGAGAAATAATATTATGCTGATATTTTTTGTTCAATTGACAGCTCAATCAACGGTTCGGCGATCTTCCTCCATTAGCCGAAATTGAAAAAGGACTGAGTTTGGTTTTAGTAAACAGCCACTTTGCTCTTGATTTCCCGATGCCTGCTATGCCATCGCAAGTTGAAATCGGAGGGATGCATTGTCGCTCGGGAGAAAAACTTCCAAAGGTACGTTTCTAATAGTAGGAAAACTGCAATGTACGCAATTATAGTATGCGATTAGTAGAGCAATGAATGAGTAGTCGCATTCACACTACATAGGGACACACCTGGGCCAAGCTCTTCATCCACGCCAAACAAGTGACTGTATCCAATAGACAAGGGGTCTCCAACCCGCAACCAACGGGCCATTCTGTGCGGCCCGCGGCCACTTGTCAAAATTAACATTGCGTGCGGCCCGCCAGATCATTTGCTGGGTCAACGGTGCGGTTCTCCATCATTTCAAACTTGTGTTGAAACATCGTTTTTTTAAAGAGCGTGTTTTAGGATAGGTTAAGTTATGGTTTGGTTAGGTTAATTGGTTAGTTCCATTACTCATGGTTTTGATAAGCTCTCTGCTGAGAAATGTCACCAGGTGTCTCACTAATAAATTCTTTGAATTTTTTGTTCTGGATAATAGGTGGTTTTCAGAGGGTTTTTTTTATGGGGGCGGCACTCTGCCCCTCTCGGACTTGTTCATTCGGCCCGTGGTACTCTGCGGGTTGGCGACCCCTGCAATAGACCAATCTAACAGCTGTAAAAAGAACTGTATTAATGCGGTATTTTTAACCTTCACTTTTGCCGTCGCAGTGTAAGGGATCTCAGTGTACCGTACGCTTCTAAATTCTGTGTCCACGGTTCTAAAAGAATAAAAAAATATGGTTATTTTTAGTGAAACTACTTAAGGTTGAAAAGCTTCTAGTCTCCAAAGCTCTGATTTCTACAGAAGGAAGAAAGTGGGGCAATACAGCTTCCTCCAAGTCATATGATTTCTTACTAGTTGAAAAATATCTATAATTTCTAGGACTTACAAACTTTCATTGATGGGGCAGCGGAAGAAGGCGTCATCTATTTCAGTCTAGGAAGTATATGCAATGGCAGTACAATTCCAGAGAACTACAAACAAGTTTTGATCAATGTCTTTCGTACTCTGAAACAGAGAATCATCTGGAAATTTGAGGAAAATTTCGAAAATTTGCCGAAAAACATTTTGATTAAGAGTTGGCTTCCTCAACAGGACATATTAGGTGAGTTAATAAATAATGATTGACTTTTCAGTGGGAGGATACTTTGAAATGTTATGGGTTTATGTATTGTTTGTTTCAAGACCTCGACTCGAAAGGTCTTAAAGACGGACTTCAACATAATTGCGCATAGTTTGGAGCAGAAATTCAAATACACGTCACAAGTTATAGGCTTTTAAAAGAATAATTTGAGTGATATAGTAAACGTTACACGTCCCCCAAGGATAAATCAGAAATCCAATCCAAAGTTTTCCTTACCCCGAAAGAATATTTTTCATGCATAGGAAAAATAGTAATTAATATTTTGTCGCGTGACTTTTTTTTCGCAATAACTGTCATAGTTGTCTGTTAATTTGCATCAGTCTTCACTGGAAATTTTGCTACATTCCTCCAGTACATCCATTAATCGTTGGAGTTCTTTGTTGGACCCGTTTTTTTTTGTTTTTTTAATTACATCTAAGTATTTTCTACGGAGTTAGTCTTACCTTTATGATTGTAATTTCAACATATTAAATTTTAAAGTTTCCTCAGCATTTTTTCACTCCATAGGCCAAATGTTTGGATCGTTGTCCTGTTAAAAGTAAAATTCTCTACCCAACTTCACTTCTTGGAGATAGTAAAAGGTTTTCACAAATGTCTTTGTTCATTAGCTCAGTGGCTGTGCCCGCGCTGGCGGACACCAAAAAAAGCTATAAAAAATTCCCATTAGCAACAAAAGACCGCTATAGCATTATTCTTCCTCTACAGTGTTCTATGGTTTTTAACATTTTTCAGAAGAAAAGCTACATCAGATTTTTCAAAACATGTTTATTGAGCTTACAGCCAAATAGATATGTAATTTCGTCGGTTAATTTTTTCTTCGGTGAATTTGCGTCTTTGCAAACATGCGTCGTGCGCCGACGTCAGCCTTACGAAGATGTCTTCTTTCAACCACTATAGCCTGAAGGTCATTTTCATGAATGATTTCATCATTTTCATCCCTAAAAGAATAGACCCCAATTGCACCTCTACCATGAAATATCGGGCTTTTTTCATTCTATCAACTAAAACTTGCTTACAATCTTAAGAATATCAGTAGGTGGTAATTTGAGCTTCCATCTACTTCTAGTCTGCGTCTTCCCTGTAGTAATGTGCTTCATGTAGTAGAGGCCATCTTTAAAACCATTGAGCCCTCCCTAAACATTCCTTGATCCCTTACTGGAAACTCATTGAGGCTTCCCTGAAAACACATTAGGCTCTCCCTGAAAACACATTAAGCTCTCCCTGACAACGCATTGAGCTCGCCCTTAAAACACATTGAGCTGTCCCTGAAAACACATTGAGCTGTCCCTGAAAACACATTGAGCTGTCCCTGAAAACAAAATGAGCTGTCCCTGAAAACACAATGAGCTCCCTGAAAACAAAATGAGCTCCCTGAAAACACAATGAACTATTCCTGAAAACACAATGAGCTAGCTGTCCCTGAAAACACAATGAGCTAGCTGTCCCTGAAAACACAATGAGCTAGCTGTACCTGAAAACACAATGAGCTAGCTGTACCTGAAAACAATGAGCTAGCTGTCCCTGAAAACACAATGAACTAGCTGTCCTTGAAAACACAATGAGCTAGCTTTCCCTGAAAACACAATGAGCTAGCTGTCCCTGAAAACACAATGAACTAGCTGTCCCTGAAAACACAATGAGCTAGCTGTCCCTGAAAACACAATGACCTAGCTCTCCCTGAAAACACGTTGAGCTCTCCCTGAAAACACGTTGAGCTCTCCCTGAAAACACAATGAGCACTCCCTGAAAACGCATTGATGCCTTCGCTAGACCAAGGTTCCCAAAGGGGTGTCCCGTGTAAATTGTTACACCTTGCACCATGACGAGAGCAGAGTCCCACCCCTTTCGCTTCAAACTAGATTGAATCTACCAGGGTATTTTCCTGCTAACCTTTCTACTTTACGTTTTTTCCGCCACTTTCTTTGCAAGATTCTTAGCACCTTTTACTTCGCGCGTGGCTAATATGGCAGACTAGTAGTCTCCCACCAGCTTTCGTCCATTCGTAATCGCCTCGCAGCCCTCCCCGAACACCCCTTGAACCCTCCTAAACCTGCTACGAGCTCTCCTTGTTTTCTCTCCACACATTACTCGACATCGCCTTAGATCTTTAGTATTAGCCCCTTCTGTTCATTCCTCTTCGCATTAACCCATCTGGCAGAGTACAGCGCATTAACTAGCTTCAATCGACCGTCATAATATTCTAACCCTGTTCCACTGTCTTAACTCAGCCCCTCCTCGCCTTGTGTCCCGGCAGTCTCATACTAGACTGAGACTAACTTTATTTATTACTTCAACATATTTCCAGTTTTTCCTTTCGCCCATTTCTTTTCAAGTCGCATCTCGCCTAATTTTGCCTTGCTTGTCGCAGACCAGCATTCGTCAGCTCACCCTTGGGCGGGTGCGAAACGGTTGAGGGTCACCCCTTTCCTCTTGGTCGCGGTTGAGGATGGTAGTTTTTAACATGCTTGCACTCTGCTTTCTCTTTACATCTTCTACTTCCGCTATCTTTTCTTCTACTGCTGCAATCTTTCTTTTCTTCTACTGCTGCCATTTTTCCCTTTTCTGCCATCATCTTTCTTTCCTTTTCTTTTACTGTCACCATCTTTCTTTTCTTCTACTGCCGACATCTTTTTTTTCTTCTATTCCTGACATCTTTCTTTTCTTCTACTGCCGACATCTTTATCTACTTCTACTGCCGACATCTTTATCTACTTCTAATGCCGACATATTTATCTACTTCTACTGCCGCCATCTTTCTTTTCTTCTACCTCCACTCTCTCTTTTCTTCTGTATCCTTTTACGCCCAAGTTCTGGTGCCGCGCCGTTCCTTGGAACGTTCGGCCACCAGGTGGGAGAGGTGTTCTCTTGTGGTGCCCACCGGTCTAACCGGCACCCTATGCGCCATCTCTGGCTCCGTCCCAGGCTCCAGCTCCCGGGTGGCGGGCATTTGGTGTTTGAAACCAGGGTAAAAATTGAGTCCCCACTAGTCAGTTTTTCCGGTAAACGAGCTTCTTAACCATCTCTGGGAGCCGCCGCCAAGCAACTACCTAGCACGGAGGTTATCTCACATTTGCCTTCTCAGAGGTTACGGCCCAAAATTAGAAAGGAAGGATTAGGTTCCTCCGCCATCTGAGATCTTCCGTGACACTATCGGGTCCCCTGAGAGGAATAGTAAGCGGAAGACCACTTATGGGTTTGACACACTTATTTGAGACCAGACCTGTGAAATTCCTTGGGGCGTGTGCCGCCTCCCATTTGGAGCCGGAGCGTCGGCAACCCAGGAGCTCGTATCAAATACCGTACATACTTCAGGCCACATCTCAGAGAAGCTTTCATTCCAGATGACCGTGATGGAGGTCCCCGACACCTTGGGGAGATGGGCCGATGGAGGCCCTCTCCTAGAGGAGCAAGGGTATCAATGAAGAACTAGAGTTGCCTCGCCCAAGAAAACTGGATTCCTCCCCGAAGAGGATCTTGGTTTGGCTTAGCAAAGGACACCTCCCAACATTCGTGTCGGAGTTTTTGCGAGATCGTTGATTCTGCGTTCGGGGATGTGTGATGGTCCGGCTCTCTATGTCCGGGCCAATAGGGCAGGAAAATGACGCCCCCCAAGGAAGTGTCCTGCTGCCGGAAGATGTTCTCGGTAAGCTCGACTTAGGCGACCTTTCGATCTCTCTTTGTGGAGCCCAGATGCCTACTTTAGACCGTTGAACTTAACGGGTTTCGGTTTTATTTGACCAAGAGTAAGGTGGTGGACTTCTCTCGCTATCCAAAACTTCACCCAGAGCGAAACTTATTCCTAAATGAGGCCATCTTGAATGGGATAGAGTTTCACCGTTTCCTTGTTTTTTTTTACCGACGCCTCACTTGAAAAGCACAAACTTGCAACCTTAGGGTCTCTTGTACCTGCGCCATGGAAATTCTTCGTTCCGTAGTGTTCAGCACTTAGGGGGGCTGATCGGGCTACTTCCTTACGTTTTTTACCGCTCTTTTCTTGGTTCTAAACTAAACTACACATACAAGTTCTACGCCTGCCCAGGCGAGCTTGAGGAGACATAGCTTTTGGGCGACTGAACAAGTGTTTTGCTTTTTCCCACTATCACTACTAGACTGACCGGAATACAAATTTGCGCGCCATTACGCCGCGTCTTCTCCCGTGGACTTACTACCAAGGCCTCAACCGCTTCGGGTCGTTTTTGTCGAATCCGAATTGGGCTCACTCACCTGGCGCAGCGCTTCCTTTAACTTTGTGACGATTTCTTAGTTCCCACAGACTGTTCAACACACTCTCGTACAATGTTCCAATCTGGAGAGAGCTTTGTGTCTGCTACCTGTCCCAGTACCTTGAGTGAGGTCGCTACCACTTTCCATTGTACTTGAGACGGATTCGTGCTCATCCGATTATTGCTTGTTTAAGTTAATGAATGAGACAGATGCCATCTACAGTATTTAGAAATTGGTTGTGGCTGCTCCCTAAGGCACCCAAGGAAACAGACTCCCTTAGGTAACTGAGCGTGCCTTTGTAGTTTTTATATTTTACTGTTGGTCTTTTGTTTTTTTTAAATTAAAAATAGCCCAAAATAGGCTATATTATTATTTCGGAGATTATGCCTCTACCGGCCTGATGAGTGTGATAAAATAAAAGAACCTCCGGTGTAGATTGCTATCTGCGAGTCCTTACTTTTTTGCATAGCATTCCGCCACGGTGATCAAGCTGGAGAAATCGTATGATACCGCGTGTAGATGGGGTATCATGGAGATCCTCTTTTCTTTGTGGCCGAGGAATGTCTCTCGGGGCCCGCAGAGTAAGAGTAGGGTGTCCCTATGTCACTCTTTTTCTTTTGTATCAACGACATCACTTCGGTGCTAGCGGAAGATGTTCTCGCTACGCTCTACGTGGTCTACCTTTCCATCTCTTTTGACGCGGATTGGATACTTTCAATGGAGCGCCGAATTCACCAGGTTCCGACCGCGTATCTCTTTCTCTCTGCTTACGTACATTGGCTTTCTTTATTCATTGGTCAAGACAAAGTTGGTGCAGTTCTGCCGCCCGGACATTTTCCTAAGTGATGTTCATCTGGAGGTGGTTGATTCCCTCCCTTTCCTTGGCCTTGTTTTTGACCGACGCCTCACGTGAGGTTTCGAAATATTTCAAATAAATATAATATAATCATATTGTATCTTTCAAAGGAAGCTTGTTCGTTGCAAAGCGCTGTAAACTTACTATTCGAAGATAACTAATTCATCGGCGAAATCCCTAATCCTGCCCTATAGCTGAGAAGGATTATGAGTAAAAAAAGTGGGTAGCACTACGCCCTATCAGATGGAGACTGAAAAAGGTGCATGTCCATCCTGGATAGGATTCGTACGACACACACAAATGGGTCTGAATCTGAAAAGTTAGTATCTCTTAGAGCCATTTAGCTATAGAGCCTCCTAAGTGACTGACTAGGATTTGTATTTTTAACCCCATTCACATATAGAGAATGTTCCGAAAAATATTCATTTTAGAGGTTTTGATAAATAGAAGGTAAAGAGTCTATTTCTGGGCATCGTTCATTTCCAACTTTTCCGTATCCTAAAGGGGTAACCAGATCAAAACATAAGGAGATTGCTTCTGTTTTTTTGCTATTCCAAACCTTGTTCGTTCTGATCATTCATCCCAACTTTCTCCTTTTTATTCTTTTTTTCATGTTTGGCCATTATTCCCATAATTCTTTCCTATTTAGTCTCCACCCCATTTCCTATAGATGGCATCCGTTTCTTTTCCCTTCTCATTAAATGAAAGACTCCAATGGTACTTCAACGTTTTTTTCTTAGGAAAATACCCCTTTCCTCTTTTTACAAGGTCTACCGTTTCTCCTCTGGGTAAAATAAGGGATTAAACACTTGGTCTTTGTCACAGCTCAACCCAACGTCCGACTCTTTATCACCCATGGGGGTCTTTTGAGTATGCAAGAAGCGGTTTACCATCAAACGCCGCTCTTGGCTTTGCCCGTTTTTGGCGACCAAAAACGCAATGCAATGAAAATCCAGAGCAAAGGATTCGGAAAATTTGTATTTTGGGAGTCCCTAACTTCAGAATTATTAAATACGACTATTAAGGAAATACTTGATAACCCAAAGTAAGTACCCGTTTTGATAAAATATAAATGAATTAATACAAATGAAATTTACTGGGTGATATTTACTTTAAAATTCCGGTTTTAGGTATAAGGAAACGGTGGACTTCGCCTCTACTACATTTCGAGACCAACAAAATTCCCCTTTGGAGAAAGGAATCTGGTGGACAGAGTACGTCATACGGCACAAGGGTGCTCCTCATCTTAGATCCCCTGCTGCAAACCTTACGTGGATCGAATACTTAATGATAGATGTTATAATTGCAATCCATCTTGTCGCATTTGCCTTGTTCTGGGTTATGAAGTTAATTCTCAAAGCTCTATGGGGTCTTTTAAGGAAACTAAAAGATAAACAAAAGAAAGAGTAAATAGATATGCCCCATATGTCCATTATCTAATTAAGAATATCTTGGATAGTTTTTTATCTGTGCTAATGAGTGATATACCTATGGCATTGGCGATACCACTTTAGCCTGATTCCTACCTTTGCATGTCTGTTTTAGTGTGATTCTTACCTTATCATATTTCACATCTGGCACCCCTGCACAAAGCTCATTTGACATTAAAACTTAAACAAGGTAAACATATATAAGTCACGTGCTCTCAATTATTGACCTATGACCTTCAAAAGTTTCAATTTTTCTGGAGTAACCTTGGAAGGACCTTGACAATTATATTTGAAAGAGAATGTAAAACAACATGAGGGCTTCATATTTAGTTAGAATCGACCTTAGAGTTAGGATTTTATTGCTATAAAACTCATTGAAAAGTAAAATGGTTACCATACGACAGACAGACATAGCAACTTAGTTGCGTACACGCGACTAAAAATCTGGCAGCCCTGCACAAAGCGAATTTACTTCGAGACTAGAGGTTAGCTTGCAGCTTAGAAGTGTTTGGTCCTACTTTTGAGTAACGTAAACAAATGCTAACAAGATGTATCTACGAGAATTCAACTGTAAAGTGGTTTTAAGTGACAGTTCTGTATCATTGAGAACGGTTTCCTGCGAGAAAAGGATACTTGCCAAAAATGCGACGGACTGGTATCTTAAAGAAATGTGGAGATGTAGGAGAAAGGATTGTGAGGCTGTTCTCTCCGTTAGAGGTGGCAGTAATATTTTGCACACCGATCTAAATGGAAACCTGCATTGCAACATGATCCTTGTGCAATCGTTGAACTTATTTTTTTGTGGTCTAATGAGTTGTCATTATCACAAATTTCACAGTTGACTGGTATATCATATGTTAGAGTTAGTGTCTGTTAATTGTAGAGGCAAAATGATTGTAGGTCAGTTAAAATAGATGAAGCAAATTTTGCCTGACGTTGCAAATAGAACAGAAAACGGGTTGTGGCAGGCGACAAAGCACCAGATAAACTAGATCCCGAAAATGTGGTCAACATTCAGAATCATGGGCAGCGTATTGATGCCCCTTAGGTATTTCGCTTATGTAAAGGAGATCATGTGCACTATTTCTACATTCAAAAGAGAGATGCAACTACTCTATTTATTGCCCCTCATTGAAAGGGTAGTATTTAAGGGATCACGGATACACTCTGACGAATGGTCCACATATCGCAAGCTTTCACAACTCGGATAAGATCATCAAACTAAACCACCAAGAAAATTGTGTGGATTCCAATACATCAGCTCATAGTCAACAAATGGAACGATCTCGGCTAGAAGGTAAAAATCAAGATAGTGAAGGGAAAAACTAGGAGTACGTATCCATGATCAGCAGGTTCACTTGGATGAAGTTTGTTAGAGAATTTCAAAGGGAAAGATGCCCACTTATTTCTTGAAATACTGAAAGACATCCGTAAAGTTTTTAACATTTCCATCTTTCTAATTTAATGTTTTTCTTATTTTTCACATTTCTAAACAAATAAGATAATTGGTTTATAATTAAACTAAATAAGAGTAAGTCCTTATCTCACCTTTAGTTGAGATAGGAATCAATGTTGCGGGTATGAAGGTTAGAATCGCGCTAAAATCTAAAGTTGAGAGGTAGTAATCACGCTAAAGTGGCACGAAATTGGCTTTGTTTTAATTCGAACATGAATAAATAATTTAAATTCTTGTAGCAAAGAATCTTTTCCACATAAATTTGTATGTGATCTATACATTGAATTGTCTCTGAAAAGATAAATTAACAAATATAATAATATTTTAGATATATTTTGCTTCATTATCATCGTTAACACAACTTCTTTGACACCCTAATAGACGGTATAATCTGTCAAAACCATAGAGCAGAAAGGCGTATCAGATGAGAAAATGGGGAAAACCACCCTTCTATACTTTGGGCTTCAGAACCACATTCAGTTAAGACGTCTATCGCTTAATTTTTTTTTTTTACCCCAAAATCAAATGCCTTTTCCATTACCATTAAGGAATGCTGAGGCCGTTATTTTACATTAACATAACATAACATAATTTCACGGATGACAAAAGCCACAAGGGCCTATCAAAGGTCATCCGCATCTGTCAAAACCCACCCACAAAATGCATACAAAGGATTGTGTCAGATCATGCATCTACAATATACAATTTAAACAATCCATAGGATTGTGTTCGATCATCCATCTACAATATACAATTCAAACCATACACAGGAATGTGTCAAAAACAAAAAGCATCATCATCAAGATTCGTCAAAATCCAAATCAATCGTAATATACAATAATTAAAAACTGCATCCACAGGAATGAGTCCAGAATACCGCCTAAAGTTAACCCTCCAACCCCATAAAATCATCTAATCTGCGTTTGAATACATTCAAGTTTGGACTGTCTACTGTCTCAGATGGCAAACTATTCCAGTAATCTACCACTCTATTGACCCCCAAAATATTTTCTGATATCCAACCTCCTGCACCTCTGTTTTTTTATTTTTTTATGTGGTAACCCCTAGTCCTATTACTACCTTCCAACTCAAATAACTTGCTAAAATCCGACTTATCCATCCCAGAACAGATTTTAAAAAGCTCAATCATATCTCCACTCACACATCTTCTCTCAAATGAGAACATATTTAGTACCCTCAGTCTATCTTCCTATTCAAGGTGACTTATCTACTACTACGCCTAAGTCCTTCTCATCCTCAACTGAATTCAGCCAATGCCCATCCAATTCATAGCTAAATACCCTATTATCCCTTCCCATGTTAAGAACTTTGCATTTTTTTAGGTTAAAAGTCATTTGCCACTTCTGAGCCCAAGCTAATAACTTATTTAAGTCACTCTGCACATTCAATCCCTCATTGTCCTTAGATGTTTCGTAGTAAGATGTTTCGGGACCTAGGCCATTCATTATAGCGGGGGCTCCCATGAGTATAGGCGAGCAAAAGCATCACTATTTCAAGCATATAAATTGAGCAAACCTTGATTCGTCAGAAAAAAATATACTGGATAAAACTACAAAGGACTGTTGCTCATTTTTCAGTGAACTAGTTTCTTTTCTTAATATTGGTTGGAGTTAATTAAAGCTGCTTCCTGGCTGTGCTTTGAAATCTTTCTGGTACTTCAAAAGCTTTAAACCCACGGTTTTTTTCAATGGATTTTAGAAACACAGATATCCTTCAAATGCCTCGGACGACCAGGGCGTGAACAATAATTTTGTTAAATCAAGAGCCGGGTAGTCCGATATTCCTTAATAATTTGTCTTTGGGACAGTCCAAAACGTAAGATTGACTAACTTTCCTATTTTAAAATCTGAAATTTCCTTGGAATTTTGGTTTCTAGACATGTTTAATAATTACAATATTAAACTCTGAAAAATGGAAACAAATAATAGTCATATTGCAAAAAATCGGAATAAAGTCTTATCAGAAAACTGTAGGTCTTTATTTACTTCTTGCCAGCCGCTGCATATCTAAATTTGGTCTGCGATGTACAAGTGTCGGGCATATTGTCGCCGTATTGAGGTTTACATTGTTTGCATGCGTTTAGTTTGTGATGGTAACCGCATTAGAGTCCTCCCAAAGCGACCCTTTTTTGTGACTTAGAGAGGGGCGCTGCCAACGATATGTGATGGAATGGCGCTTGGAAGATATTTTGGATTCGGAAATATGAAGTCTGGTTTGAGCCTGTGGCTTATTTATTGCTTAAAGGGGGCATGGTTACGGAGCCGGGGGTTCCTTGGAGTACCTCAGTTTAGGGGCCCTTTGAGGTTTCCACACGTTTCGTGGTATGGATGTATTCCATATGCTAAAATTCCCCCTTGGGTAGATATTCTCTTCCCACCATCGCTAAAAGATCGCTTATGTTTTAAATTACAGTTAAAGTGGAAACCAACGAGGCCATTTCCAGCATAAAGTTTGTAAGAGAAATCTAGAAAAAGTGGTAAAGATAGAAGTGAAAATGTGTGGAAGAGAGATTGCAGCAGATCTTCATGTAAGTATCGTGGCAGGCAGCGGACTCAACTACAGTTTTGGGTCCGAGAAGGTACGCAGGTCCAGATGTAAGCTACACCATGGGTGGCTATGGTACATCTGATACCCCTTTGCCGGGCATAGATGTTAAGACTAGCCAACGCATTCAGGAATCTCCTCATTGCAACGCAAAAGGATGCATGTTCAAAACGCTCTTAGAGGAATATGGCAGGTATTGTCCAAATAGCCAAAGCATTAGAAAACAAACCAATAAATCGGGGGACCTCTTCCCCCACAAGTAGCAAGAAGAGTCCATTTTTGTCAAAAAATTACATTTCCCGTAATATCTACAGGGTGGGCACAAAGCTCATTATCAGCGTAGAATTTGATTTTTCCCCTCGTTCTGTGGGCCATTTTTTCCCCATGTTGAGGGCTCGATTTCGAGGTTGGAAAATTTTTGACTTTCATTTGGGTAAGTGTTAAGTAGAAGGTGGTTCAAATCTTTATAACACCTCGCAAAAAAGTTAGAATTGAAGAACAAGAATATGATAATGTATAGGCTATACATATATACAAAGAAAGCAACCACAGGATCTGCGGGTGATAATACAACCACCACAGGGCTATGCCATTTTTATTTTCTGTCTTTCAAATAAAATTTGAAGACAGAAAGAAAGATGCAGAAACCTGGTGTAGCTGACTATAAATACATATAGTACAAGAGAAAGAAGAATTGGACGTGAATGAGCAAATGAGACAAGAAACCGGAGTTTTTTTTAAGGCAAGAGAGAGGGACATTAGAAGAATATATATATTATATATATATATATATATATATATATATATATATATATATATATATATATATATATATATATATATATATATATATATATATATATATATATATATATATATATTCTTAGCTCATTCGCGTTCAATTCCTATTTTCCTTTGTACTGTATGTATTTATAGTATATATATATATATATATATATATATATATAGGCAAAGGTTCCATATTTGTTAATATAATAGCAATTTAAAATTATATGAACTAATTAGGTTAGACAGCAATTCTTATTTTGAAGGAAATTATAAAATGGAGGCATTAGGCAAGTTGCAATGAAAGAGAGACAGGCAAGAATATAGCTATAATGGACTTGGAAGACAAATAGATTATATAATGTAGTTCGATAAATTATTGAGAACACGGAATATATAGTTAATTAAGAAATAAGATTTAAATATTTTCAAAGTACGAACTTTCGAAGGGGATTAAATACGAACATATCTTTAAGATAGGACAACGTGGATGATATTTGGATTGCTTGAGATATGCAATTATATTTATTTTGGATAAAACGGGTGAATCAATACAGGTCACTTTGGGCAAGGATTTGAGATAATTCGAACTAGGTTGTATTAGGTAAGAATGAGTTATGAAAGATTTTAAAACAGCCAATGGAATTTGGTTATGTAGCAATGCACTATGCCCAAACAGTTAAATTGGTCTGAAAAAGAATACAGAAATTAAATAAGGTACATTTATATAACTGTATATTTCCAACCATTTTTACACTATGGAAAACAGACCTGTTGTTAAGGTAGATGGGCAAGAGTTAATAATGCGCTTTTCAAAAGAGCGGTAGCGAGGAAGAATATTACCAGATTAAAGGTTAAGAAAAATATTCTATGCAATTTAAATTATGAACTTTGATTTTTATTTAAGGATTATGTGACTCTTTTTTCAGGGATTACATGATGTATTAGAAGAGGAGTGTAATCCACTACAAATATTTCCCACCGAGATGAGTTGGGCGCCTTAAACAAAATATTTAGAAACCTGAAAAATATATAAGTATGGGAAAACTTTATACGCGACCAAGATTTAGTCGAGGTAGCGAACGGGCAGTGAACACGCCGATCATAGCGAGTTATAATGCCTTGTGGCTGACCACCAGCTCGGGCACGAGAATTATTTGCTGTACCATTGAAATAGGCGGGGCACTCACACGCGAAAAGGTAGTACGACTGACGGAGATCCATTGGGCTCGATCTCAGAAACTGACGTTTGGCGAAGTAGGAACGTCATGAGGGTGATGGTTCTCGACTGTCTATGGCTAGCGACGAGGATTCCTTCAAAATAAAAGGAGGTGGTAGTATTTGTGAAGTAGAACTTTGTGGAGTAAATATGACAGGAGGTATAAAGGAAACTATCAGGTACAACTGGATCAGTTACATTTATAGAGGAGAAGATGAGGACTGTTCAGATAAGGAAATATCGACAAAGATGCGCATACACGGACTGCCTGGAAGTTCGATTTCTAGAAAGCCAAGTTGAGGAGAGTCGCATAAAGATTGAGTATGTACATATGCCCTGGGCTTAGCTAGTGCTAGTGATGAAAAATCAGTGGTCAAGGGACGACAGTGTTGCGACCACGAAATTGACGAAATACGAGAAAGAGAGTTCGGTACAATGTTTGAAGAATCGGGAGCATGGCGAATGTCACTCATGAGTTACATAACGAAATCCAAATGAAGGGAATGAACTACTGAATGCACTGAAGAAATGTAATGTAACGTGCAAAGAGTGCACAAACCAATGGCCTTAGGACATTGGCGGACAGAAAGTTAAGCGCCGAGCAGTTCGCGACAGAACTGACTATATCCTGAACCCCGCTAATAGCTTGGTAGGGAAAGTTAAGAGTTCTCGGTTCTCTGAGAATGAATTTTGATGCAACTTTTCCCAGCTGGTCTGCACAATATGGCAACGCTAAAGTTATGTTTTCATTATGCTGCGTTACCTCATTCAATATTTATTTCAGATTCGTCGTCATTTTGGGGGGGCGAACCACGCTTATAGCATATCTCCTCCTTAAGAACAATGGGACGTCGCAGAGGCCTCAATGATGAAGAAAAGTTTTTCATTATAAAGGAAATTGCTGAAAGCACTTCGGTTCATGATATTGCGGAGAAGTTAGTTCGTCATCTGGTCACGGTTAAACGACTTCTGAAGGACCCTTCGCTAAGGAAGAAGAGATCCGATTGTGGGACTACCAAGACTGTGACAGCTAGGGATTGGACGAATGTTGGCCGCGAGTTACGTGGGAAACCTAGACAAAGAACAAAGTCATTTTCACCGCCGCTGGTCGTCTCATGTACCGAAGACCACTAGGAACCGTATCCTAAGGACCATGGCTTCCGTGCGAGCTCCCCTGAAACTTCCACCTTTAACGCCCCGTCACAAGACTTTGAAGCTTCAATGGGCTCGGAAGTACATGACGTTGGACCTGATTTGCGTTCTCTTCACTGAAGAGACTAGGGTGACCCTTGACGGACCTGACGGTTGGGCAAATGGTTGTCTATTTCGGGGATGAGCGTCACCAACGTTTGCGAGGTCAACAGCTGGGAAGAGGAGTCATGTTGTGGGCAGATATAATTGGACACAGACTTGTTGGCCTAGACAGGATGCCGGATGGGGTTAAAGTGGCCGCCGACGACTGCAATCTCTTGAAGGAGGTCTTGAATCACTGGCTAGATGACATACCGTTGTCACTTTTAAGAACTCTAGTTTTCCTGCATGAAAACGCTCGATTCCACTCTGCAAGGGCCACCCAAGCGTTCCTAAGCTTTTACGGCATACAAGTTGACAAATGGATAGCTGCCAGCCTCTCTGGATCTTAACACAATCGAAAATTTGTGCTCCAACAATAAACAAGATATTCATGCCGATGGACGTCCATTTTCATATATACTCGTAGAAGTCTTATGCGTGACCATCAAAGCTGCAGCAGATGCAGTCCAACCTGCTACCATTCAGAAATGGCGCTCATGTGGGCAAATAATTAATTATGTCCATCAATCGTCTATTATAATTATATGATTTTCTGTTAAATATATACGCAAAGTATGCTCACCGTTTAGATGAACTGCTTTCATTCAAAAGTTATTAGCGGGGTTAACCCCAAAACGAGGAATCTGAAAGAAATATTGAAGGACGTAACAAAGCATAAGGAAAACATAACATTAGTGTTTTCATATTGTGTAAACCAGCTGAGAAAAGCTTCTACGAAATTGATTCGCAGAGAAACTAGAAATCCTAATATTCCCTACGAAACTATTAGCGTGGTTAAGGGTGTAGACTTACTTTGAGAATCAGAAAGAGAACGAGAAAGTTTTGTTTTTTTTACAGGCCCATCTGTCTACTGCCAACAAGGGCATAAGTCGCAGTAATTAATCTAAAGTTTAATACTAGGCTACAGTAAAATAAAAATAATAAAAAACAACCCCCCTCCCCCCCAAAAAAACGGTCCAGGAGACCATGCACTCGTTGCAGTAAGGTGCAGGGAAGCGATCCCTGTGCGTCACGCGAGTGTGCCCAATTTGAATACAACGGAAAACTACCAGAGTCCGTTGCGGCATTGGAGGTTAGGCCCATGAATCCTCGCGGACTCCTTGACTCACTCAGTTGCTGAACTTCCCACCTGTCCAGGAAATCGGCAGATGATAATCTAAAAATCCACCCGGCTTGCAGCAACCATGGCGCCACAGATACCGCAAACCAAGGGGTATGGAGAGATATATGCCCAGAAAGCACAATCCGGTCTCCAAACCAGGCACAACGCGTTATTTTCCATACCGAATTGCGTAATACAACCAGCTCTGCCATGGAGACGGACGTAGCGCCTGGTAGAACCCCGCTGACTTCAAATTGAAGGGATACGGCGTGGAAGTAGACTCCCTCCTGGAACTTGATCCAGCGTGACACGAAGAGGCATGGTGGCGACAAATTGTCAAAGGTGATACTTTCCAGGGTGGAGCAGAACTAGAGGCGCTACCGGCCCGAGAGCTACATCGATCTCTCGAAGGAGTTTCCTATGCACCGTCGAGATCGGATGCAGATGCAATGAGAACCATTAGAGACTGAAGGAGCGGGGCTTGCACATGCAGGCGGATAAGGTACTGTATACGGCGCAGAGTGAGTGGTATCTCCCCACCATCGACAAGTAGGCTCTCAATGGGGGATGTGGCGAAGGTACAATTCGACACTCGGAAAGAGGTGTGGTGGATCGAGGCCACCTTCCGCAATATACGCTCGGCTGCGAATGCATAAAACTCGCATTCGTATTCAAGCTTCCAACAAACACAGGCTCGGTAGAAAAGTAAGGCAGTATCTCTATAAGTATGCAAGTGCTGAACGTTAGTGAGCGAATAATATCGATGCCTCGGATACAAGAGACTATGAGGCTGCGAATATGAGCCTCCCAGATGAGTGTAGGTCTAAAACAAGACAATGGAAACTCTGCAAATCCACCACTTCCAGTTGCACCCCGTTTAGGAAAAAGTCCAGGTCGGAGTGGAGTCCTGGATGGCAGTAGAAGTACACCATCTTAGTCTTGGCCAAGGAAAACCGAAATTTGTGCGGTTCGATCCCTGTTGGAGTTGACGCTCCACAATTAGCATCTGGCCCACACTTAAAGAGATCGAAAGGTCGTCCACCTAGAGCGTACCGAGAACATCTTCCGGCAGCACCGCGGTGACACCGTTCATGTTCGGGGCAAAGAATGTGGCAATGATGACAATTCCCTGTGTGACACCCTCTGTCAACCATACCCGGAATCGACGATCTCTCAGAAACTCGAAAGTAAAGATCGGGAGGTGTCCACTCCTCCACATCGTGTGAAGAGTTTCCATTATAACGTATCGCAATGTAGTAATATATGCCTTTTCCAGATCGAAAATCACCATGGCGTATTACTCTACGATTGAAGTCCGGATGCACGGCATTTTACAGTCGGAGCAGAGTATCTGACCTGGAATGAAACTTTCGGATTCCATACTGTGCAGAAGAGAGGTGGTCTCTGCTGTCAAAGAAAAGGGCGAATATAACATGTACTCATTTTTCCATCAACTTGCACACACAGGAGATTAGAAAGATTTGGTGGAAACTAGCCGGGGTACAGTGATCTTGTAGGGGTGCGAAAATGTATAAGAGAAATTCCTTCCAACTCGATAATATAAATGGCCGATAAAATTACTAACCAAAAACGGACTAAAGCCGGTCGTGAGGCTAGAGTATTGGCGTTTAAATCCAACGGTACCGCGTTCGAAACTCGACAGTCCAAAAACTTTTATGAAGATCTCTCAAGAAAGAAAACAGCTTGAAGGACTAACTCAACAAGAAGACTCAAGATAAATGGATCGCTTCAAGAAAGAAAACGGAAGAAAACGTTTGAAGGACTAACTCATCAAGAATCAAGAAAAAACCATCCCCCAAGATAATGGACGAAAAAATGAAAAAAACATAAAGAAAGTAAAAGAAGATTAAGGAACAACACAGCTAAGAAGAATACGGAAGTCAAGATAAAGGGATGACAAATGTTTGAAGGGCCAACTTAAAGAAATAAGGAAATTGAGTCAAGTCGATGAAGAAAATGCATAATGAAAATCAAGATGAAGAATAATATTGATAAATAAATAAAATGATAATAAGATATGCCCCTTCCCCCATAATCTCTCCCCAACCTTCGCCAGGAGTCTAGGATGATACCTTGTGTTCAGATCTTTTTGAAGAAATCCAACAGAAAGGCCATGCCTCGTTCACCTAAGTGTCTGGACATCGTCCAGACTAGGGGCACTGTCCGCGACGAAGGGTTAGCGGAATGCACGCACTCAATATAAACCTTTCGTTTAAATGTTCTCCGCCTCTGGAGGTATCGAATGCTGTCGGAGGGGCATCCCGGCTAGAGAATTCCTGAAAAGTGGTTGCGAGGCATTCCATGACGTACGCAAGGCCTTAGATTGTAGTCCCATTCTCATGAGGAAAGGGCGAGGGGTCCTGCGAGAACTTGCCCCGAAACATTTTAAGGCACTTCCTCCCCTCCGCAAGAGGAGTCTTCCTGTTAAGTATAGACATGCATACCCGACAGGAGGAGCGGCGTGCGTGCTTTAAATCATACCGAAACCTAGCCTTTGCTCGTCAAAATTCATCGACAGTAAGGTCGTTCGGGTGGCGCATATATCGCATGTAGGCATTATGGTTCTGTCTGAGGCCCGTCTCACAATCGCGTGACCGTTATGGAAGCGGTCGGAGTGTTCAAAACGGCCAGACATTATAGGAATATTAATTAGGTCCACAGCGCTGAGATTTCCCGAGAAGAACTCAGTGGCCTAATCCACAGACATAAACTCCCCGACTGGAACAAAGAAATCAGTCATATCCTCCTGAAATTGCGGGCCACCGCGGCCGTGCCAAGCACCACGAGGATGGTCTTAAAGGCGAGAGTAGTCCATAAAAGGATATTTGATTTGGAAAGTGATCACCAACAACTCCACATCCAAAATCAAACTGTGCACTAAGAGAGTTTATGCAGTGATGCGTAAACTCATCCGCATTTAGGACACCTATCTCAAGCTCGTCAATCAGGCCTATAAGGACTTTTCCGCTGGGATTAATGTAGTAGTCTCCACAGAGTGAGTTTCTATGATTCGAATTTTCAAGCAGTAGAATGGGCCTTGGCAACCCTGCCATGATGCGGTGTTAGTCCCTTCCTGTCGAACTATACTGACGTGGAATGAATGCAAAAATAACAGAATACCTCCTATCCAGGAGCAGCTGCACTTTTACTGCTGGGAACAAGGTAATTTATAGCAATTAAGAACGGGGACATCATGCCGTGTGTAAATCACTTTCCTTTTATCTGGCCCCCATCTCATCGTGGCGAGGTTGTAAAATCCTTATACCCGGGAGGGTGGACAAGGCCCTAGCGTCCAGCATTGCATCCTGAAAAAAATGGCTAACGGGAAACGGGAGGAAAAGAACCTCCCCTGCTCCTCCCAATTGGCCCAGAGTAGGCGGCAATTCCATGGAAGGAATATACCCAACAAACTTAGCTTGCCTCATATGCGGGGATCCTCTTTGAAGAGAGGACCCTCATAAGAATGTCTGTAAGCTTCCTGGATGCAGAACTCAGAGCACTTTTCGCCCAACAAGGCACTGAAGGCGTTGTTGCCTTTGAGGACCTAATTTATCTGGGGAGATTGGGCTTGCTATGCAATTCTATTCCTCCCTCCGCCTCGGAACCTTTGGAGGCGGGGTGTTGCCTCCTGCAAGTCTAATGACTCGGTGGAGGTGTGCCCGCCCCTCTTTCACCTTATGATAAACTGTCAAGCTGTTTGAGTGGGGATGAGCCCTGATTTTTTTGTCATCTTATCTGTTTCTCCTTTGGAGGGGGCCAGGAGTTAAGGGTACAATTTTAAAAATCGAGGAATAAGACCTCCAGGACAACCCTTGGTGCGCCAGGACAAAGTCTTTTACCTCGTTAAATGAAAACCAATCGGTAGCCTGAACGGTCTGAATTTCCTTAGCCAGGAGATACGTAGTGCACTGCTTCGAAGAAGCGGCGTACGGATCTCCGCAAGTGACACAATTTGCCTTATACAGACTTCCGGTAAACCCGAGTTTTTACGTCTATACAAACCATTCGTATGACAGAAGCGGTGGCAGTAATAGCACCTCCACACCAGTGGCACGAATGCCTTCATGTGGTAGCGATACCAACCGGTACGCACCCACTCAGGAAGCCTTTCCCGGTTGAATGCGACGAAGAGTGTAGGGTAGGTCTCGAGGACACGGTTTTTTTCATTGCACGTTCGACCTTGGCCGCTCCATGGGCCTCCAGCTCTAAGTTGATCTCTTCTATGGATTAGTCCACGAGTTCCCTTGCGCAAACCACTCCTTTCACGAAGTTCATGGTAGAGTACGGCTTCACACTCATCGGTGCCATCATGTGTCCGAAGGGCATTAATCATGGCCACCTGGTAACGATCCATCGCATTCGCCAGAAGTCTCCCGACCGAGAAATGGGTCACCTTGGCTCTCTACCAATCACGCTAGCTAATGCTCTCCACTGATGGATTGTGTTTCCATTGGCCATCATATGGCTATCAGTGGAGCGAATAACCTTCTAGCGTTTTAAACCAATGGGCTCGAAAACGCCAGGTAGTCTCAATGAGTGGCCCCAACGTAATCGAGGTTCCGCTTATCGCTCTTGCAACTTTGGTCTTAGTCTGGGCTCCTCCACCCAAGGGCGCATCGGGGCCGGACGTGCCGATCTTGGCCTGGTCGCTTGCCAAAGTGGCATCGGACTCGTGTCTCCTCGGGCCCTCCTGATGGGAGGAGAGGAACCTTTAGTTTTCCTTGTCTTCCTATTCTTTCTTTTTAGGAGAGAATTGTGTGTAATGAACCCGCTTCTCTCCACAGCAGGAAATAGCTCCTAGACCAGACAGACTGGCCTCAGCAAGATCCTTCTTCGAAATGGAGGAGATTTTGGCTGTCAAGGGGGCACAAGCCCTGGTAGGCAGTCCCTCTTCTCCTTCTGAGTCCTCTGAGGGACGATTCACGTTAGCTGAAGCTTGCACAGGGGCAGATTCAGGTTGGTTTTTGGCACCGAATCCAGGTTTACTCTCATGGAAGATCCTGCCACCCGTGGCTGGGTCACTCCCGAATCATGTCTAGCTAAGGAGGGGAGGAGGGCACCATATGGCCACCCTCCACACAAGGCATCACGGCTTTCTTCTAGATACTTTTAGCCAAGATGAATACTGTGGCCGACGTACCAACCTTCTTCGGGGAGAAGAGATGGGCAGGCATACCGGCCCCCTGAAAGGTGCATATGCAAGCCTGTAGGCCTTGCCATCTCTTGCTCTCTAAGCGAGTTGGCCCTATCGAGCAGCTCACACCAAGCAAGGTCAATTTTCGGCCGTCTGCCTGCTTTCTTGGCTGTACGCTGTTCCCTGTGGTAGGAAGGGAGGGGGCTGCTGCTGTACCTTAAATGAAGGCGTCCAAGGGCCACACTAAAGAAGGCTGAGGGGAGAACCCCGGTTCAATGAGTAACTCGATTTTAAGCATCCTCCCCGACACTTAAGGATGGCGAGGCCGTGCGTGGAGACGGCTCTCCGTCCATCATCGATCGTGCGCTATGCATTTCAATTGCATCCATAATCATAGTAATAGAAATAAAATGCAACCAAGGTAGATACTATGATCTATCATTGCCTTGGCAGGTTAAGAGAAAAGTCTCCATAAGATCATAACTTCCAGAATGTGATCCTTTTCACATATTCGGTCGACGGGTCCAGCTAAGATGGGCTTTTACAACCCAGCTCGCCATTCAGGCGAAATTTGTATCGAGCTTTAACCATAAAGGATCATGCCAGCGTAGCCACATTATATATGTACTAGAAGAAGGTAAGCAGTGTCGACGGCCCAACACACTACGTGCCTATTAATTGCCTTAGCCATCAGGCTTTCGGCCCTCGTAGCAGGCATTGACCTCACTGTGTACACTGCGCCTAGACTAAGGACCCATAAGAAGACTAAAGTGCCCCGGGCAGTCAGAACTTCTGTGAATAGAAAAGCAAGTTTGGAAGAGAGTAGGCGAGTATGTAATAAAGAAAAATAAAGATAGGCAGGTCCACTAAGCAGTAAGGTGGGTAATCACCTATTACACAGGCCTGCGTTTGAAAATTTTGTTTATGTTCCCCAGGATTTCTTTGTGGTTTCTTAATGAATCCAACCTCCTGAGCTCAAAAATGAATGTATATTTGTTCAATCAGGTCAGATTTTCTCAGTACAGCATACACCATTTTCATTGAGATTACCTCATTTTTTCTGAATTTAAAAAAAAAAAAAACTTTCTTTATCTAATAATGCATTATTACTGTTATATCATATAAACAGGAATACACGTATGTAAACTATAATTCTTTTAATAAACAAAAAATAAAAGAATGCAACATAATAAAGAAAATAATTATAATTTTGAAGAACAGACGCCCTTGACGATTTTCGTTTGTGCCTGTCATCTGGTGCATCACGCTTCAAACACCAACAGTAGTCAGCAAGCATGTTTCCGTTCCATTTACACTGGTACCTGGATTCCATTTTTTTTTATGTCCTGGTGGAATCTTTGCCCCTGTTCTTTACTGTAATCCCTGCAGTTGTCGGGAAAATAATCCAGATGGGACTGTAAAAAGTGTATCTTTATAGACATTCGAGCTCCCAAATGTTTGAGACTTGTTAAGAGCTGATTGACCAGGGCAACGTATTCTTCTAGGCCTCTTTTATTGCCTAGAAAATTGTTAACTAGAGCTTTGAAAGCTTTCCAGGCATCTTTTTCTATGTCCTTCATTGATGCATCAAATTGCTGATCAAGTTCCTGATTTGAAGTCCATCAAAAATTCCCCCATGGAGCTTAGCGTCACTGATTTGTGGAAATTTTTGAAGAAGAAATTTAAAAGCTTGGCCTACTTTATTAAGGGTTTTGACATAATTTTTCATTATGCCAAGCTATATATGCAGTGGAGGGAGGAGTATTTTTTGAGGAGGCACTAAAGGTTCAACTATCACATTGTTTGATCTAATTCTAAATGCTTCTCGTGGAGGCCAAACCTTCTTCTCATAGTGCATACTATCTGCACGACTGTCCCATAAACATAGGAAACAGGGATGCTTCGTGTAGCCTGTTTTCGTCCCAAGCGTAAGAGACACTACCTGAAAAAATTTAGCACGCTATGTAAATTCAGTGTAATATTTCTAAAAACAAATTAAAAGTAATATTTCTTAAAACAATAAGAATATGAATATGTACTGAAAAATCCTGTATGCTGATGCATTAAATCCTCGTATTGGAACTGATTGGATATATGTACATCTTATTTTGAGTTTATTGAGTTGTGTTGTATACCTTCTCAATTAGGATAAGTTCTCCATTAACCCAATAGGATGCATTAACCTATAGGGACACACTTCAACAAAAAATATAACTCAAAAATGACTCATGATTTCCAGATTTGCATTCTTGTAAAATGTAAGTTGACCAAAAGGTGTATACAAGTATTAACAATTAAAAATAAAAATGTCAATATCAAAAAGCTTAGAAATGCCAAGTGTAAAATGATCTTACCTTTAAGTCACCACATATCCTCCACTTATAGCTACAGTAATTTATTGCATCCAGCAATTTTTTCATATTTTCATAACTTTCAGTAAGTTGGATTGAATGGCCTATAGGAACGGAAGCTATCTTGTTACCAATATTCAGTAACACAGCTTTTAAACTTCTACTGGAGGAATCTATGAACAGTCTCCATTCTAATGGGTTGTAGGGAATTCCAAGGGCCTCAACAAGTCCTTTAATATTGGCGCAGTATACTAAAGAGCTGGAAGAATGCTGTAAAAAATAGCTTCGAAACTCTTGTTCTCTATTTCTGTACCCCCTAAATGTTGTTTCTTAAGCGAGAAGATTACTTTCACGAAGTCGAGAGCCAAGAAGTTGTGCATTCACCTTTGAAACCCCCAGATCTCTGGTCAGGTCATTTAACTGAACTTGAGTGAATGGTCTTGCGACCATATCATGTGTGGAAACCTGATAAGACTCAGATGTGTCATAATTTTGGTCAACTTCCATATTAATCTCTTCATGTACCTCTATATGTTCAGGGGGAGAAGGTATAGGAATTCCTGGGCCATGGGGCAGGGGTTTAATGGCAGAAGGAACATCCGGATATGGCACACTATGTTTATTCTTCTTATTTATACCTGTGGAAAATATAATTGCATATTACATAAAGGAATTGATTTGGAGTTGCAGATAGTACATAAATGTTTAGTAAAGGATATGTTCATGCTGAAGTGAACTATGCTAGTTTTTAATTTTATGCTAAGTCTTTGCATAATAATGACATTTTCAGGAGCCAATATAATACAGAAAGCTTAAATACTTGATACAATGCTCACCTTTAAGATTTGTCATGCAAAAATAGCAGTCCGTAGTGTGGTCCTTGCCATCTCTCTACACCATGGGAACACCAAAAGAGAGGGACTTCTGTTCGCCCTGACTCCAGCGTCTTAAACTTATGTAGCATCCCTTGCAGCAGATATGTGGTGCAAAACTTTTATCTTGATCTCTTAGCCTTACTCCAAAATATGCATGATACAAAGATTTAATTACAGGAGGGATTGTACTTTGCTGCTCGGGAAAAGTCACTTTGCCGCAAACATAGCAAAATCGGTCGGAGCTATTCTTACATTTTCTGTTCATTTTTAACTCAACCACTATTATTATTATTATTCTCATTATTATAATGCTAAGCAATTTTTAACCTGCAAAATATAAACCTATTTGCATAATTACTTAAAATGTACACAAAATTTACTGCGAATAGAGCAGTGCAAAAACTATTGAAATTTGATGTAATATAGGAGATGTATAAACTATAAAATTATTATCACCCCCTGTATCGCAAAAACTGGAGGTGATAGAGAAAAACGGATGACAGATTCGGATTTAGGTTGTCAATTTTATTAAGAAACACTATAGAAAACCTAAGGTACATTTTTGACGCAGACCAGTGTTATTAACATACCCTTGTGTTAGGTGATCTCAGGTTGACATGCAGTCCATCAAGGCATCATGACTACCGGATTAAACTCTGCCTAGGTGTGAACAGTCCTCCTGGTACGAAGTGCAGGTAGGCAAAAGGTTGAAGGGATAGCCTTAATATTAATAATGATGATAATAAATAATAATATACAATAATAATAATAATAATAATAATAATAATAATAATAATTAATCAATAAATACTAATGCTAAATAATAAAATAAAAATATAGAGTAACACTAATAACTAATAATAGAGAAAAGTACGTTTTAGTCTTTGATAGCAGTGTCGATCTCTACTGCCCCTTCCACTTCACTAATTATATTTCGGTATTTAATAATAAACTTAGTGACGAAACCTGCGCAGCTTCGGTACTTCAGGGTTGTTCACTCGAAACAAACCGCAACCCCCGTCGTAAGCGCTATTGTCAGCGTAAGCAAAGGGTCAAGTCCAAAATAAATTTCCCATTTTGCTCCTCTCGAAGGTTTTTATACCCTTATAGGCACCCTATATACCCAAGGTGACAACGTAACCATGGCGGAGGTGCATGCACCACACGGTTTGCCCCTCCAGACATCCATCTTCTTACCTGAAGAAACAATGAGGAACCACTTTTGGTCCTCATCGCTCCGTTCCCCCTTTACTGCCTACTATCATTAAGCCCCTAGACTGAGGAACCCTTCAAAAGCACTTAATACCCCACCTCAATTCACCATTCTCATCCACAAAAACCCATTTCCCATTTCCACCCCCCTAACTATTAGCCCCAAGGCTCCCTCCGAAGTCCCTACATACTAGGCCCCCCCCCCTAAACCCAACTCACCATTCTCATCCACAAAATCCCATTCCCTATTTCCATCCTCAAGCCCAATTCCCCAGGACCCTACTCAGGCCTCTCCACCAAACACCTCTCCCTGACCCGTAAGGGTTATCCTGTGTATACTGTTGTCCCTACTACGGGGGTGGGCAGCATGTCTTCTCTGTCCGACTATGAATTGGGAAAGTCTCCCTGTGGCCATTCTCGGCTATATAAGGTTATACTGCTGAGGGGGCAGCCAGACCTCAGGAAAAGCCGGCAGTGCCTACACTCCCAGCTACACAAGCTTAGGAGCAAGAAGAGGAACATGCCAACCTAGAACCCGCGAAATCCCAGGAGACCGTGCCCTCCTCGACCAAAACCGAAGTCTCTACAGCCAAAGAAAACACACACAAAGAAATCTTCCTAGAGGGGGTGGCTACGGGAGTGCGAAAAGTTTTTTTTAATGGTGCTATGACTCAAACGTAGAGGAAGCGACAGTCAAGCCTGCTTTGATTGAGAAAAAGATCAAACTTCATGACAGCTGCGTGAAACTTTACGAGATATCCCTCTACAAAAAGCTTCGCTCTGGGAGGCCTTACAGCCCCAATACTACCAGAAGCCCACGTGCCGAGTGAAGAAACAAGATGGCTGCTAGAAATAGAATTACTATTATAGCGCACAACGTGTATGGGTGGAAGACAAACAAAAATAATATGTACAGAGAACTGTACCAGGATATTCTCCTGCTGTCGGAAACCGGCATCAGGGATGACGACAGACAGGGAATTTTTGGATACAATGTTCTCCAAAAGAACGTCACAGGAGAGAGATTCAATGGGACAATGATAGCGGTCAAGAAGGAAGAATCATTCCTGTCTGTATTTATGAGGTGCTCTCTAGGGGACATTGAGTTGGGTGCGGGATACCAACCTCGCCGCCCTCAGTATCTGCCCATTCACAACCTGTACACCCTATTTAAGGTTTAAGGTAAGGAACTAGTGGGTTGCTGCCCAATCCAAGTGGATTTTATATGGCAGCTATGATAAAACGAGTCAAATTATCTATAAAAGGTGGAGGAGACCATTTTGTGATAAATTTTTTTTAAAAAACGAAGGGTTAAAGGATTCCTCTGCCAATAAATATGAATCGAAGACGGGTGTGTTGAGGGATAGTTAAAAGGGTCGGTAAACAGGACAACCGGACCGTGTCGAAATAGGTGCAATCTAATAAAAGGTGGGCAACCGATTGGTGATCACCACAAAACCGACAGCAAGGGCTGATTTGAACATCACCCAAAACAAGATGGCCTTAAGTAAGTCTTGTGTGGCCAATGCGAACTCGGCAAAGGGCCACCTCCAACGACCGCATTCTATGACGGCTCGAGGGCGAAGAGTAAATAGAATTTTTAATTTTCTACAGTTTGGATGATCAACACTCATCCCATTCATCCTGCCACAGTTGAAAAATATATTTTCTTATTGAATGAAAGTATTCTCTAAAAGGCAGAGCCGTGTTCTTAGGGGACACAGAATGTGCTGAGCGGGCCAGCCGATCAACCCTATCGTTGCCCAGAGCCCCCACATGCCCAGGGACCCCGCAAAAAATAACAAAATCATTAAAAGGTAAAATTTGGATGAGTTTAAAAGCTAAAAGGATTGCTGAATGTTCAGCGGTAAAAATGGATGCTGCCGGCGGCAAAAATAAAGTTAGGAATTCTCCTCCTGGGTAGATGGCTGCGGCGCCCACGTCAGTTTCCGACTTAGAGCCATCCGTGTATAATGAGCAGCATTGTTTGTGTGAGGTCGAATGCCCTAAGAACAGGCTCTTAATGATGCGAGGGTTCATGGAAGACTTCTCCAGGCTCCACTTGTTGGTACATACTGTGGGGAGAGGAGCACGCCAACTAGGGGTCAGTAAGGATGGAAGGGTAAGGACCCTTGGAGCACCCAGGTTAGAGAGATAATCTCCTATGCGAAGGTTCAAGGGGTGGGGTAAAGATGGCAACTTATCATATGCCGCCGTTGATTCTTCAGCATACAGGCATCAGTAGACCTCTGATACAGGAGCTTGTTGTACTCAGCAGAGGTATCGCATGCAGATTTGTAGTCTATGGTAGGGCAAAGGGATACCCCACTCTCGCAGTAAAGACTGTTGATAGGAGAAGTACGGAAGGTTCCACTGGAAAGACGAACTCCGAGGTTTCGAATGGGGTTTAACATTTTAAGGGCTAAAGGGAAAGCCGATGAGTAAATTTAACAGCCATAATCCAATTTTGATTCGATGAGGGCTGTGTATAATGTCCACAATGTTTGTCGGTTGCTGCCCCACGAAGTGTGTGAGAGGACTTTCAAAATGTCTAGAGCCCGCAGACAGCCCGTTCGAAGTCGGCATCTCGTAGGTGTGGTAACCAGGATAACTTTGGATCGAGAGTTACGCCAACAAACCAAAACTCGGAGACAAACTCTATATCTTCGCTTTATAGGGAGATAGATGGCGGAACAAGAACCCCTCTTCCCTGGTGGAAATACATTGCTTTGGTTTTGTTCGTGGAAAAGCGGAATCCCTTAAGTTGTACTCTTTGGGATACAGCATTGACCACCAGTTTTAGCCGACGCACTGCTGATTGAAGGCGAGGTGAGGAGCAGTATAGTGCCAAATCATCGACAAAAATAGTTGCCGATACACCCTCTGGGAGAGACGAAATAATATCATTGATGGCAATTATAAAACATAAAATAATTAAAACACTGCCCTGAGGAACTCCTTCCTTGGGGGGTTGCAGGTCAGAGTATGCATCTCCAACACGTACCTTGAAGGATCGAGAAGCTAAAAAACTTTGAAAAAGTGAAGGTAAAAGGCCTCTCATCCCCCAGACGTATAGCTGCTTCAAGATGCCATATCTCCATGTTGTGTCGTCGGCTTTCTCAATATCGAAAAATATGGCCAGGACTCGGTGCTTTAATGAGAAAGCTTTCCGGACCGATCCCTCGAAACGTACTAGTCGGAAGCCACATTGAAATGGAAAGAGAATGTGATTGGTTTCTAGGAACCAGTTTTGGCGCTACAACACCATTTTTTTCCAGCAACTTACTCAAACAGTTGGTGAGAGCTATAGGGTGGTGGTGATCTGCGTCCAACCCGTCCCTGCCCGGTTTGACAAAGGGAAAGCTGATCTTAATGCGCCATGATAGTGGAGAAAAACTCTTCACCCATATAAGGTTGTACAAATCAGGTAAAAGAAGAGTAGAGTGTGGATGTAGGTGCCGAATCATATCAAAATGGATCTCGTTAAGGCGAGGGGAAGTAGATCTTCAAAGTGACAAAGCGCTACGCAGCTCATGGATGCTGAATAGAGCATTATATGGAAGGTTAGATTTTATGGTAAAGTTGAGAGAATGAGACTCTTCCTTTGATTTGTAGGATAGAAAAGCTGAGGGCGCGGAAATGGTCTGGGAAAGCATTGCTGACCGCTCATGGATGCTGAATAGAGCATTATATGGAAGGTTATATTTTGTTGTGAAGTTGAGAGAATGAGATTCTTCCTTTGATTTATAGGATACAAAAGCCTTATCGTAACGGCTGACACTGCTGACGGCGTAGAAATGGTCAGCAAAACCATAGGTGACCGCCAGGCCGTCATTATCCAAGGAACCGTGAAGTTGAGTGTGGGGCGTATGATGATCAGCATAACATCCCCTGAACTTATTATTCCTTTTCCAGATCTTAGCGGTTGGTGTCATAGAGGAAATTGATGAAACGTAACGGCGCCATGAATTTCGGCGAGTTCGTTTTCGGTCGACTTTGTTGCACAAAGTTGGGTTCTTTCGGAATCGGGCATGGGCTAACTTGTAATTTTTGATAGCTGTTGCACATGCCAAGGTTCACCAGGGCACGGTTGAAGGACCCGTGGCGGGTCGTCTCCGTGGGATTTTCTGTGTTGCTGCATTGTAAATAGTCGATGTAAAGTATTCTACTGCCGCTTCCACTATATTGAAGATCCCCAAGGATGCACTTGTGAAGGACACCTCTCGGAAACCTTTCCAATCTGCATGACCTAAGTCCTACTTAAGGGGCATGGTTGTATGAGGGCTAACTTGAAGGGCCGACAAGACAATATGGAAGTGGTCACTCCCATGGAGATCGTCGAGAATTGACCATCGAAATTCCGTGAAGCAATCCGGGAACCAAACAAACAGGTCAACACAGCTAAAAGAGTCCGTCTGGACATGATAAGAGGTAAAATCGCCAGTATTTAAAACACAAAAAAGGTCAGATAATAAAAGAGACTCTAAAACACTGCCTTTAGAACTTCGAGTGATGTCACCCCAGTCTGAGTGACGGGCGTTAAAATCTCCTAGTAATAAGAATTGGGAGGGCAACTCATCTATAAGTTCTAAAAGGTCTGGTCTTGACAATAATAAACAAAGGTGTAGGTAAATAGAGCAAACGGTAAAAAGCTTAGTAAGAAAAACCCTCACGGCAACAGCTTGGAGGGTACTATGTAGGGGGGTGGGAGATACATGGTGGGATGAAGATACCATGAGGAGCTTCCAGCAGGAACAATAGAGTTGAAAGTGAGAAAGCCGGGTACCGGCGGAAAGGGCCGTAAACCCAGTTTATTCTCCTGAAGACAAATATCAGGGAGGTGGAGAGTCGTCAAAAGAATTTTGAGTTCCTTCCACTTTGGAAGAACGCCTTGACAATTCCATTGTAAAATGGAAGATATTATGTGGGACGATTAGATACTACTGTGGATATCTTTTTCTCTTTTGTGGCCGATATTGTATTTGAGGTTCGTCCCAAAGAGCTTGGGAGATGGATAGCAGATTTTGAGGAGCCTGCTTTTGCAAGGGGAGAGATCCTAGAGGGAGCAGTAACTGGGACTTTTTTCGAGGGTTTTGGAGAACCGCCTGAGACCCTTGATTGTAATTCGGGCTCACAACCTGGCGGAAAAGGAAGATCGAGAAGGGATTTTCGACCGGTAGATCCAGATTCATGGGTCGAGGGGATTTTCGGTGTCTGAGGGGGTTGGTCCAACCGCTGCAATTGTTGATGTTGGAGTATCAGCTGCTTCCATCGGATCATGGGTATAAGGCTGAGTGGAACGAACAGGCAATCTGAGCGAGGTGTGTGGAGTTGGGTGTATATCTGCCATCGTTTGGATCATGATGAAGCCTCAGTCCTGTGAGGAGTGGGCCGGACATAAGGGCATAAGAATTTTCAGCCATAGGGGAAGAGTCCATTAAAGATTCTCTGAGTTCTGCCGAGTCAGCTCCAGAAGCTGCCCGCTTATTGGTGGTCGATGACCCAGGTGAGGAATCCTTCCTCTTAACACTGGGCTTTGGGCCTCGGGGCCGGGTGGATGAACCTTTACTGGTTGATGTTAAGGATTCTCTTAGATAGCGTCTGATGTCTTCAAGTGTCTCACCCTGAGCGTCTCTCCCAACTAGAGCTGCTGGAGAGAGGGGGGGCTACATTGGTTATCTCGGTGTGAGAGCGATGCTTCGACTGCATATTCTGAATGTTTTCGACGCTGCGAGTAGATCTAGGGTGAAGTGCTTCAGGCTGGTCGGAACTCGCGCGTGATGTTCGGTTTCGTCCAGCGTCACGTAAAACGTCAGAGAAGAACCGGCCGAGTGGTGAGGTTTGTGCTCGAGCACGCTGGTGGACCTCTCTTATATCTAGACGTAGAGAGTCGCGCAAAGCGAGCACCTCCTTTTCATGTAAAAATATAGAGCAGAGTTTTGACGCAGCACTGTGGGTACCTCCGCAGTTGGCACAGCGGGGTGTTTTGGTGCATTCGGGGCCATGGTAGTAAGAGCTACAATTCACGCAGGAGCGAGGGTGCCGACAGGCACGGCCAACATGTCCAAATTGATGGCAATTCAAGCAGCGTCTGGGTAGTTCGATGTAGGGACTTAGCGGGACACGAAGGTACCCAGCTTTAATATAGCCTGCGGCAGTTCTTTTCGTTCGAATGTTAAAATCAGTGTGGTGGTTGGGACTCTAGTGGAGCCTAATGTTTTAGTCACCCTGTGTACCTGTATGACACGTTGGGTACTAAGCTTGCTCTGAAGGCGAGTGAGGTCGTAGTTCCTTAGTTCGTTTTAACGAACGACACTTTTGACAAAATTCAGATGCGGATGGGGCGAGACAGTTACTGGAATTTCAGCTATCGAAAATAGATTTCGCACAAGGCTGTGTTGAGAGTGGGATGACACCTCGACTACGACATCACCACTACCTCTTAACCACATCCGGCGGGGTTCACCACAGCGGGACTCAAAAGATTTATTGACATCAAACACATCGACTTTTGCAAGTGGGGTGTCGGATGATGAAATCATAACAAGAAAGCGAGGATAATTTAAATCTGGGTCTACTTCGTTGGAATAGGGGTTCAACGAGCGAGGGAAGGCTGAAAGGGGATCTGAGGAACGTTTGGCACGAGAACCTTTACGATAAGGGGAGGGTTTTGGTTTATGGCTAGCTATTGCAAAAAGAAAGAAAACTTCGCATTCTCCCTCAGGACTTCCCACCATGGAGGCCTACAAGGGCCCGGCACTACTGCAACTATACAATCAGAAGAAAGACAAGTTCATTCCTCACGAAACCGCGAACCTCACTCGTCTTTATGATCACTCACAGGAAGGAAATATGATCACTAGTGCGGAATTGTGGGAGGCTATCTCATCCTTCCGACCCAAAGCCCTAGTCTTCAGCCAAATTAGTATCAGGCACCTGAACCTGGCAATGGGATACTTCCCAGATGGCCTAAAAACATCGAAGATGATATTCATCCCGACCGAAGCCTGGGAAACCTGCGAACCAGGCCATGAACTTTAGGCCTCTCTCGTTGCTAGGGACCATTGGGAAAGTGTTCGAGAAGATCCTTAACAGCAGGCTAACTACACACCTATCGAACCATTCTCTGCTGAACGAAGAACAACATGGATTTAGAAAACACCGCGGCACGGAGACAGCCATAGCCCACATGCTTCAACATGCAGCAACGGGGAGAGCTAATGGGTGGAGGATCGATGTCGTCTGCAGAGATGTAAAGAAGGCCTTCGATAAAGTCTGGGTCGATGGCCTAAAATACCGAATCTCGAGACTGAGACTCAGGCCACATTTCGAAAAAATCCTCTGCAGCTACCTGACAGGCAGGCAAGCTGTCATTGCCTTCGAGGAGCACACAGGTGAGGCTTTTTGAGTTTATGTATGGGGTACCGCAAGGGCAAAGGAGATGCCTCAGCCCCACTCTCTTCACCATCTTCATGAGAGGTATCCCTAAACTTATAGACGGAAGAACGCTCAACATCCAGTACGCGGACGATATCACCTAAATCGTGATTCGTAGGACAAAATCCGCAAGGATGATGGCCAGAGCCACGGCTGCGGAAGCCGAAAGGATCTCCAGCTTTGAAAGCCGCTGGAAAATCCAGACCAACATCACAAAATTCGAAGCCACCGCGATCGGGAGACATAGGACCGTCAATCTCAATATAGACGCGACCGACATTCAATACTCGCCAAGTGTGTCCGTACTCGGCTTCAAGCTTACCAGCACGAGCATGAGCGGACACATCGACACGATGATTGGAATGGCGAACACGGAACTGATCAAAATTCAAAGATTTCGAAACCTTATCCAAACAATCAAGAATAAACTATACACCAGTTTAGTCAGATCTAAACTGGTATATCCTGCTATACCGATCAACGCAACCTCATCAAGCAATAAGTCAAAACCTTAGCGGGTGAAAAATTGAGGACCTTGGTTCATCACTAACGCAAGATGGCAAGAGTTCCGGACCTCGAGGAGCCTCCATGAAGAGGTCGGCATATATACGATCAACGTTTTCCATCACAAACGAGGACGATACATCTGGGTAAGACTCGAAACAATTCTCCCCAGGGAGACCTGGATGCCTTTGACCCAGAAGCAGAAGGAGGTAGATTTAAAAACTACCTTCCCAACACCAGAATGATCGCACCTATACCTAAATACAAATAACTCGAAAAATAGCAGCAAAAGGCGCGATCGGCAGCGGGTTAGTGCGGACTTGGCTAGATTTTCCAGGACTTGAGGATGGACTTGGTAAGTGTAGTACTTAGCTGTGATAGTAGACTGTTGAGGCACCACATCCAAACACATTGGTCCTTGAGAATTGAAGAACATGGTGAAAAAGCGCTTCCTGCTGCGAAATCAGTCCTTCAAAATCTGAGTTCGAGGCTCTTCATCACTTAACCACACTATATTGGACTGCTTGTCTCTGGTGGTGAATAAAGAAATCCAACACTCATCTCCGGTAGCAACATGTGGAAACCGTTTCGTAACAACACTCATCTCCGGTAGCAACATCTGAGAACCGTTTTGGACCATTTGGTTCAAATTGAGCCAGCTAGAGATGATATATCCGTACCCGTTCGCTCTTCTGTTAGCAAATGAGATATCGATCGAGCACACTTCTTCATCAGGCTTAAGTGTTCATGAACGATGCCATGTGCACTCCCAAAACTGACACCAAGCTCCAAAGATAAGAATCGAAGAGTAACAGTTGGATCTTCCTCAATAGTAGCGCAGGCACAGACCGTTGTTGCTTCGGTCAACGATGTCTGGGGGCGTCCAGACCGATGATCATCTTCCAGGAGAGTTTTTTCCGCTGCAAAAGCTCGAATGCAGCGTGAAACAGTTTCAAGTGATGGAGTGGACTCGGGAAAACTTGCAATAATTTCCCTCTGATTTCCGTTGCTATTTTCCCAAGTTCCTACCTAGTGAACGTGTAGAACCTACAACCTTCTTTCGTTAAATCCATGTTTCCGGTTAGAGGGCAAAATCAATAATGGTGCAATCGCATAACGCAACGAGAAAATGCAACCTAGCCAAGGGGCGAGAAGTTCAAACACGTCACAACAGGAAACGCTAGATGCCCCGCGCTCCCCTCCCCTCCCATCACTCATAGTCTCTCTGCCACGAGTCCGACTGTCATTACTTTCTGATCACCCCTGGTAATTTTAAAAAATAAATTATTAAAATAAATTATATTTTAGGTGAAAAAGACGCCTTAAATATTTAAAGAATGGCTTAAACAAGTCAAGTGGAGAATACAGACTCCTCAACTTTCCGCTAATGTAGAATTTGGACCCCATCCTTGCTAAGGGTCCGAATTCTTCATATGATTCTATTGATGGGTGTCTTTGACAAATCGAGAGGGAGAAGAAGAAAAACTAAAAGTGATACAAGTTATTTATTACTAACGTTTCGCTCCTCTGGAGCTTCTTGAGAGTATCAAGAAATTAAGAAAAGAAGACAAGTCCTATGCGAATATAAGCCGTGGTTCCGTTCATTTCTTGTTACTCTGAGGAAGCTCGAGAGTAGCAAAACGTGAGTATTTATATATATATATATATATATATATATATATATATATATATATATATATATATATATATATTAATTAGACAAGAAACAAGAGTTTTTTAAAGACAAGAGGGATCTTTTCTCTAATTAGCCGCAATTTCGTCTCCTCAGCCAGATGGCTGAACGACCGGTTACTCGAGTGAGTAGCCTGTGACATTTTCAGTTTTACGATATCCTTTGGTTTGTTTGGAATCATAAGCATTATTTTCACCCTTAAGAAATGACAACGCACGAACTTGCTAGGGCTGTTCAAAATATCGAACAAGCAGTCAAGTATTTGCAAGAAAGAGGTTTTGTGCATCAACAGAGAATTTGCAAAAATAGACACAGCATGAAGCTTTCGTTGTCCCCATTACCCACGTGTATGTCGCTGTCACAAACAATGGTGTAAAAGCAAATCCGGATTGAGAAGCGATACCTGGTTAAAAGGGTCAAAAATACCTATGGAAACAATCATCATTTTCGTTCATGGATGGTGCAACAACTTAACAATTACTGTTTTTTGTAAAGAACAACTAAAAATTTGATGCAATGATATTACGGACTGGAAGAACTATATCCTTGGTGTGAGCAAATTCGTTAATCCGAAATCCTATAAAGATCGGTGGAAATGGATTGACAGTAGAAATAGATGAATCCATGTTCACACGAAGAAAGAACAATGTCGGGAGGGTTTTTCGAGTGTATTGAGTTTTCGGAGGGATTTGCAGGGAAACGCGCGAGTGTTTCATGTATGCAGTTCCTGATAGATTGGCGGAAGCATTATTATCTATAATTAAAGGATGTTTATTGCCTGGCACGACTATTATTTCTGATAAGTGTCATGCATACAATGGAATTGATTCCTTGCCAGAGATGCTCTCATAAACATTTGACTGTTAACCACTAGAAGAACTTTAAAGATCCAGAAACAAGTGACCACACAAACCAAACAGAGTCGCTTTGAACCAATGCGAAAATGAGGAATAAAATAAATGTGGATCCACTCCTTCTCTGATCGACTCCTATATTTAGGAATTTTTATGGAGGCAACGAAATAAAGGAAAAGACTTAGTTGCTCAAATTTACAAAGACATTATAAAGTTTTATATATTAAATAATGGTTAGCTTTTACTTTTTTTACTTTCCTTAACTTTTTTTTACTTTCCTCCTATTCGCCCCACCAAACGACCCAAATAGATATCACATAAAGATAATCCTATCCCTCGATTCCTGCGCATGAGATAGACAGTTCAGACATTTATCTAAGGAGCTACTCACTCGAGTAACCAACCATTCAGCCATCTGGCCGAGGAGACGAAATTGCGCCATAATAAGAGAAAAGATCCGACAAGAGAAAGGGACATTGAAAGAACAAAAGGATCAAAGAAAGTAAAAGGAAGGCACAATGAAGGCAATCCATACTCCACTTCAATTTAATTATTTACGAAACCAGAGTGATTGAAGAAAGAATTTAGTCCCTTTGTCAAAAATAACTTAGACAAGAAATTGTGAGTTTTGCTAAAATCAGGGACGAATTTCCTATTTCTTTTGAAACCGCGAAATTCTCCCATTTGGTATATAAACAATTGCCTCCCTCTGGTGTGAATCACCCGCAAGAGGATGTCAGGTGACATCTGTATACTTGTATGCCCTTTCAGCAACAGCAACGGCTCTTTGCTCCCCCGGCCACAATGCCTGCGGGGAGATTGGAGGTTATATATATTTTTCACAGTTTCACTTTGTCTAGCTTAAACATTTTATAATCTGTCCCTACAAACTTTATGCGTGATACAGACTCGTTTTGAAGTCGTTTAATTGTTCAGTGCAGACGTAAACTTTAACAGGAAATCCGAACCACGGGCATCTGCAGGGTATGGCTGCTGTAAAGTCGACCGAGGTAAATTGCAGCTCCATATGGCGCTTGACCACAGCCGATGTGGCTTAACTTAGCATAAATTGGAATCGATGTTTCCATTCGGCTAGGTTGTATTGCCAACCCTCACTTTCTGTATCTAATAAAACCCAAAAGAACTGGTTCTATTGGTTCTTTTAATCGACGGGATAGAAAAATTCTGAAAATTCATCTAACTCTGAAGACGTCTTTCTCCGGTAAAGCAACGTGACTTTATACAGGAATTTATTCACGTTTCCCTACGGGGAACAAAAGAAAAAGTCTTTATTAGAGCACGACAAACCGACGAATGTCGAGCTAATTCGACCTCGCCTCCCCCCCATGCAAGGGCAGGGGAGCTGAAATGAACTGAACTGCCATTCATCTTGGCACGCCCCAACTATGCCGTTCGTGCGATAGGCATAATTGGGGGCGCCCAGGAAAGCACGTTTGTGGGCTAGCCCACTGTAGAACTCGGCGTTAGTGGCAACCCGGTTACGAGGCGATGCTGAAAACTTTGGGGAAGAGTTCACTCTAGTCGCTGAGGGTAGTTTTCGGCCATGACCACAGGGGGACATACAACCGTCCCTGTGTAAGTTGGAAGCAGCATCGATAACCAAACCCCAGACGGGGCGGCACCCCTCGGGTGGTGGTAGTTGATTCAATCACCACCCATCATTAAGTCCGCCACAACCAACCGTCTGAGGGTCCTCCCCGGGTTCACCCACATTCATCTCAGCCCTCCATCCAGCAGTTCACGTTCATGGAGGCTCGCTTGCAACGGGGGAGGGGAGGGGAAAGGCCCCCCCCCACAAGCATTCTAAAAAGTAAAGAATTTTTTTTATCTTTTGGACAATCTAATCAATTTTTAAAGTTGGCAAGCACTCAGGAAACCACGAAGCAGGGGCAACACCACAGTGGTTCATCACCCCTAGGGGCTCGTGCTGGAAAAATGGCCCAAAACCAGCTTCCCCGGGTGCCGCTTCGCACCATAAGCGGGCACAACAAACCCTCCAAAGAGAAGGTCTTCGAAGCTGTGTATGGGAAGCTAAACATAGCCATGATAAGGCTATTGGAGATCCCCGCGGGCTATGTCACCGTCTGTGAGACGGAAAAAGACATGGAAGCGATGACAAAGGAGGCTACGATTGAAATCCTCCGTGAGCTTGGCCTGCAACCAGCTATTTCCCCGCAGATTCAATCACACAGGAGTGTGATTTTCCGGAAGCTAGATCCCTGGATAGGGAAACATTCCCGTGAAGAGATAAAGGAGGAAATTCTGAAAAAACACGCATGGGCAAAAGTCATGGAAATTGTGAAATTCCGAAATAGGAGGGATAACACCGAATACGCCCACGTATTTATAATAGTATTTGGGGAAACCTCCATGGTAAGGAAGGCGAAGGAGTCTGGGCTCCTGCTTTTCAACGCCAAAATAAACGGGGAGCAGATTGAGAGGGAGGAGTTCCACTCAGTCCAGTCCTGCTTCTGCTGCTATAAAATAGAGGCTCATACTACCAGAGAATGCCAAGCACCCGAGGAGCTTTGCTCCAGATGCAGCGAACCCGGACACCACTGGAAGAGCTGCCAGAGCCCTCGCGAAAAGTGCATAAACTGCGGACAGGGACACCGGACTATGGCAATGGCTTGTCCGAAGAAAAAGGAGATCATAAGAAACAAACAAAGGCAAAGTCAAGAAGAGGCGACTAGAAAAGCGCGCACCTCGTATGCCTAAGTCGCAAAAGCAGCTCAACCAGAGGCGGCAGTCAAGAAGACCTACCTGAAAATTCCAAACAAAGAGTCGACCAGAATCCTGACATGCATCATGTATGCCCATGTCAGGAATCTAATCCAGCCTGGATGCTTCGCAAAAGAGCTGAACTAGATGCTGGAGAAAAATGGCCTGAACCAGATGTGGTTCCCGGACGACGTCCCTTCAGGAGACGTCCTACAACTACAAATGGTTCCTAAAGAAAACCAAGCAACGGTTAAACAGGACAGGAAGACTCAGGAAAAGTCCAAAAGGCCGGATCCCAGGATAGAAGCCAAGAAGGAAAGGGAAGCTGCTGCCAGGTCGAAGAACGACACTAGAAACGAAAAGGAGAGCTCAGAGGATTCGGAATCAACGGAGTCCTCAGTCACTGAAGCCGCACCAATCGTTGGAAAGAGTGGCAAGAAGAAGCGAGTGACAAGGAGAACTCTGGACGCGGATGAGCTGAACCTCAGGATCTACGCATCGGAACAACTCCCCTTCCCAAAGGACAATGATATTAACAAGATCCTAGTTGGTATCAAAAAGAAATATTACAAGTGGGATTACGATGCCCAGTGTGATGAAGAGGTAGTCGAAGAGGCCCTCAACTACAACAATATCACCCTCTACAGGGACACACTGGAGGAAATACTCACGGCGGAATATAAAAAGAAGAGGAACGGGAAAAAGCGTCCCTTCACCAAGAAACACTAGGAGCCAGAAAAGAGAATGGAAAACCCGAACAACAGGTTGAAGATTGCAACACTCAATGTTAATGGATGGGAGGGAAAAGCAACGGCGTATGGAAACATATTCCGTGTGCTAGACCCCGACATCATATTAATTTCGGAGCACGGTATCGACACAACATCGTACCAAATAAAGATACCGGGCTACAGAGTAGTTGCTAAGAACCATTCTCAGGAGAGGTTTGACGGCGCCGCGATTGCAATAAAAAAGAATCTCTCGTTCAGGCACCTTCAAGAACTGGACGAGTCATTCGTGGCGATTGAGATGCCTACATTAGTGGGCAACCTCGTGATCACGGCGGCGTATCAACCCCCTCGTAGAGCGTACCTGCCCCTCAACAACTTTTATACCTTGTTCGGTCACGGCAGAATGGTATTCCTTGGGGGCGACCTCAACGCCAGATGCCGAACGGCTGGCTATGGTAACGCAAATAACAGAGGCCATAACTTGGAAATGATTATGAGACGCAAAAACATCCAGAGGATAGGACCGGAATTTCCGACCTATATCACCTCACGGGCAGCAACCAAGCCCGACATAATCATGACAAGCGATGGTTTCCCATTTAATTACTATAGCGAGCCAGGACCAGCAGTGCCCAGCGACCATATGGCGATCTTAACGACCATCTCACTCGCTCCGATCCAGATTCCGGTCCTTCTCCGCAAGAGCTACGCCTCGGCCGACTGGGAACGCTACGGAGAAATCCTAGGCGTTTACGAACCAGCCGACCTAGGCGAGGCCACATTAGAGGAGATTGACGGGGAGCTGGAGAGGATAACAGCCCTCATCATCGAGGCTGATCGCGAGTGCGTACCCATAGCAGGGTACAAGACTCTTCCACAACCTCGTTGAACCGAAGAGATGAAAGAGATCGCCAGGGAGCGCAGGGAGGTGTATGAGGAGATAAGAAGAGCGGGTACAAATCGGGAGCGAAGCTCGCTACTCCGTCGCCTACGCGATGAGCTAAAGCTGGCTATTAACTAACAACAGGCTGAGATCTGGAACAGCCTAATAGCCAGGTTGGACAGCGAGATGGTCCCCGATAAATTCTGGCGCCTGGTGAAAAAGCTAAAAGGCCTACCAAGTAGAGAAAGACCCGCATCAAGGAGGGCGATGACTACTTGGAGGATCCGGCAGGCCTGGAGAAAAGATTCCGCACATTCTGGAAGGAAATCTTCTCAATAACACCAGAGGATGATGCAGAATTTGACCAGGAATTCGAAGACCATCTGATTGAAGAGCTCAACCAGATCATACATCGAACGCACCCGCAAGCCTACGTCGACGAAGGGAGGGAAATGGTGGACCATGGCCGACCAATAACAACGGTAGAGGTCATGGAAGTCATAAAAACCTTTAAACCAAAGGCACCAGGCTGGACGGGCATCACTAAGAACAATCTGGTGCATGTCCCCCGGCAGATCATTCACGGAATCACTAACATCTTCAACGCTTCCCTGAATACGGGCTACTTCCCCGATGGGCTAAAAATGGCTAAAATAATTTTTATCCCTAAAGGGAACAAACCCCCAGATCAACTGGTGGACTACAGGCCAATATCCCTCCTGGAGTTTGTAGGCAAAATCTACGAGAAGCTTCTAGCCAATAGGCTACAAGATCAGCTGACCGAGCTGGAAGCTCACAACCCTCAGCAACACACGTTTCGCAGGAGGCGGGGGACTGATACAGCCCTTGCCCCCATAACCGAAAAGCTAGCCCACTGCAAAGCTGATGGGAAGTACGTAGACGTGGTGTTGCGTGATGTACAGAAGGTCTTCGACAAGGTTTGGCTAAAAGGTCTACAATTCAAGATCTTAGGCCTCAAGCTTAACCCGGTCCTGGAAAGGGTCCTCTGTGACTACATCATGGAGAAGAAAGCCCGAATCTCGATCGAGGGCAATAGAGGACCCATTTTTGACCTAGAGGCGGGGGTTCCACAAGGTAGCTGTCTGAGTCCACTGCTGTATCTTGTGTACACGTTGGACTTACCTGCTCCAGTTGGCGAGGATGTGATGTATCTGCAGTTTGCAGACGACATCACTCAAATCATCCCCGGTTCCTATAGGAACGCTGGAGTTCAAGCAAGGGAGACAGCTACTGAAATCGAAAACATCAACCGATTCGAAAGAATGTGGAAAATAAAAACAAACCGCCGAAAGTTTCAAATCCTCCTAATGAACCGCGTGAAAAGGGACGACGTCATCGTCAGAGACGAGCTTTACCCGTACTCCAACGAGGTTAAATTCCTGGGTCTGCGCCTCACCTCAACGGGGTATAAGGCGCATATCAACAGCCGAGTCTCCCTAGCCAAAAGAGAACTCGGAAAACTGTACAGGTTCATAAATCTCAGTTCCAAAAACATCAGGAAACTGTACAACATTCTGGTGCGACCAGTTTTGGTGTATCCCGCGGTGGTTATGCAGGCAGCCAGTTCATCCTCTCTCAAACTTATGCAGAGAGTCCAGAACAAGTCTACCCTGCTTATAACCGGCGCGAGGAGATTGGACTATATTCGGCAGACGGAACTGCACGCAGGAGCATGACTTGAGCCACTGAATATAGTCCTCCAGATGCTAGGGAGAAAGACCTGGGAAAAAGTCGAACGCAATATCCTCTCACAGATAGATGCGGACCTCGAAATACGGCAGCAAGCTATTGGACGAGCTACAAGGAGAGCACTATTCCCCAGTGGAGAATGTGCTCCTAGGAAAACCAAGTAGCCTTGTTCAGATAGCGAGAAATACTCACATAACCGGACGCAAGAATCAGTTCGCAAGACCACTACTCGATTTGACTCCACCAACAAGCCAAGCTAAGCAAAAGATAATATAAAAGAGGCGAAGTGCGCAACCACAGATTTTAAACACATCAAAGATAAAAAAGAGGCGTAGTGCCCAATCCCGAAGAATTAAATGAAGACAAGAAAGAATACAAAAGAGGCGAAGTGCCCCAGAACTCCAATTAAAAATGAATTAAAAAGAGGCGAAGTGCCCAAAACGCAAAAATAAATTAAATCAAAATTTAAACAAATAGAGGCGTAGTGCCCAACTAAACATAGTAAAAAAGAAAGTAAACAAAACAAGGCAAGTAAATGGGACGAAATGCCCGCAAAGGAGAAACTATAAAAAACTCAAAAGTAAATAAAGTAAAGCTACGAGTTAGCAAAAGTATAATTGAAAGGCTTGAATGCCTAACACAACGACGGAAGAAAACGCTATATATAAAGAGATTATTTATACATATAAAGATATATATATATATATATATATATATATAAGAAAAAGCAAAAAAACAACAAAACAAGGCAAGAGTAAAGTACTACAGGAAGGTCAGCTAACGCTGACCTTCCTACGAAAATGGAGGAAGAAAACAAAACTTGAAAAAAGAAACATGCCTGGGATGCCCTCTGCTCCAGGGCAATAACAAATCTCCTTCAACACTATCAGCAACTACTACACATTTTCACCACTTATTCCATCAAGTTCAAGTTTAAGTTCTTTTAATCTTCATGTTTTGGTGTTGCCGAATACAGGTGGTTTTACGCAATCGTGTGTGAAAGTTTATATAACAGGTGGAGTTAGTCCCACCCTTCCTTTTCCCAATGTTCGCATCCATTTTCAACAGACTCGCTTCTTCACTAGTCTACATCAAAGCCAGAAATCCGAGCTTTTGCAGGAGCAGATTCCTGTGTCCCGAACGGTAAAATAAAACTACGTAATCAACCCACTCGTCGACAGAGCCTTCTTTCATTCTTTTACTCCGACAAAAGTTGATTCTGAATTAAAATCATTATCCAAGTTGCTCGTCAACAATGCCTACCAGAACAAGTCTATAGACCTGTTCGGATAACAACTCTTACCACATGCTAATGCAGAACAACCTTTAATAATAATACAGAGACACTTGTTAAAATCGATGTCAAAATGTGGAATAAGATTATTTGGCTATTTAGAAAGAAAATCGACCACCATCAAAGGAAGTGAAGTTGGAGAAATACATTTGTTTAAACAGGACGACCCAAATGGTGTGAATAAATGTCTTGAAGATTGCAAAATTAATGTTTTACATAAATGGCCATTACAAAACCCAGATTCGAACCACAGAAATAACAATAAGTGAATGGAGCTAAAAGAACGACTCCACCAAAGAAATCCAACTATTAGTGGAAATCGAGCAAAATTTCGAGTAGACTGTTGTAAGTTAATAGAAAACTATAATAACCATTAGGCAGCTCCTTTTGCTAACAATGTGCATGAAACAAATTATTTTTGATTAAAATTTTCTCCCCGTTTATGTAAACTCTGTTATATGTTTAATTTTGGAATCAATTGTAGAATTTCCCCTTCCCCCCAGATGTGCTTGGGGTGGAAATTGTACAATTGAGCGTTACTGGGGTGGACATTCTTTTGTTGATCATGGCTCGTGATATTAATTACCTAATTAAAACAACGAGTTTTCATATATAGTTGATGTTGACTGGTGAAAACAAGTTATTCCTTTGAGGTATATAATAGGTTACTAAGTGAAGAGTATATCGACATTCCTGAATACTTCCTTTTCTCGTGACTACCGTTGTGACCTGTTTCAAATCCTAATTATAGGAATTATATTCTCACTCATGGATCGTGATACTTTTCTAGTTGTGATTCTCCCTTTGTTGTGTGAAGATTCTTTGCGTTATTAACTGGTTAGAAAAACATTGACTTTTAAACGTGAGGTTGATTGCGCCATCTGCCATCAAAGATTGAACTGGACGAAATATGTAAAAACAAAGTATAGTTCTCCATGGAAATGACATGTGAAAGACTGCTCAAAAAACACGTTAACATATTCAATACGGACCGGATCCTTTTAGGATAAGTCAAATTGTCATTGTAGACGTGGCTCCACGCTATTTATTTATAGACTGAAAATAATTGGGACTGTTAAATATTTCGGAGATGACCATGGTTGTCTGCTTACAACTTTTTGTTCGTGAAGTATGTACCAACTATATCGGAGCGAATCTTATTTCTTAGGAGGTCCTGGAGTTGTTGTGGGGGTGGACAAGTTTTGCTTTTCTCACAAACCAAAGCACCATCGTGCCATCGTGGACGGGCGCCTCTTTCGGCCTTGTGGGTTTTAGGTTTAGTTGACACCAGTGTAACTCCTGCAGTTGGCTACATGGAAATCGTGGATCAAAGATATGTGGCTACACTTTTACCTATTATGCAAGCAGTAGTGCGACCTGGATCTATCATTCACACCGACGATTGGAGATACTACCGAAATTTGCAAAGTCTTGGATTCGTTCACTGAACCGTCAACCATTCAGTGAACTTTGTCGAACCGTTGAATAGAGTCCATACTCAACATATTGAGTAGTACTGGAACAAGCACAAGGCTCCAATTAAGAAAATGCGTGGCTGCAGAAAGGAATTTTTTTATTTTTTACATACACTAATTCATAGGAGAGACCATTTTGCCTTAAATGGGTTTGAAAATTTGTGTCAACACATTTTTTTGCAATGTCCTCATAATTATTTTTTTCTCTTGCATACACTGCTTTGAGTAAAGTTCTTTTTGACTATAATTATATAGTTTCATTTGTATTATTATTTAAACATTATGTATCAGGGTGGAAGTTGTACAATTACCTGTAGTTGGGGCGGGAAATTCTACAGTTGATTTGTGTGGGGAAAAATTCTACAATTGATCTTAATTTTGTAATGTTGTTGAAATATATTTTTTAGAGATCCGGGCTTAGATATGATTTTTGCATTACCTTTCTTATGAAAGTATAACATTTACAATATCACCGAAATTAATCAATTATTAATTCACTGATATAATTAAAATGATTATACCAGTAAAGTGTATTTATATGAACTTCTGTTCCGAATTGTAAGTAATTGTGGTTATTATGCTAATCTTGTTGAGGGACTTCTTCCGCTTTCGTTGTTGAAAATAAACTGCCATAGGAATATGGACTAGAGGAAACATCTGCCAAGAAATGAGGACTCAAAGGGGCATTTGGCGTTCCTTCACACGACGGTGTTTCAATGCTTGATGGAGACTCATCCATCAGATCAGATTTGGTTGTCGGCGAAGTCTGCAAGTGAACGAATGGTTACTCTAACGAGAAATTTAGTCGACAGTGTATTTAATGATGTCGTGAGGTCTATTAGCATAGACGAGGTATAAGGAAAGTGGCGAAAGACATTTAATTGAACTTTCTTAATTAATAATCTTTTCAGGGATTCTTTTAAAAAGTGGGTCTTCAAGTTTTTAAGTTCCGATATCCCAGCTTTTAACTTTTAATTCTATGTACTCTCTAAAAAAAATCAGTAAGCAGTACACATTACATTATTGTACATTTTCTCCCATTACATTATTGTTACGCAACACTATTTGTGCTCATTCAGCATGATTTTTTTTCGACTGTGAGTTGCAAGGGCTTTGTGCTCCTCTTTTTTTGAAACAACCAAAGCCTCAATTCTAGGACGCAGTCGGCCTAGGATGCCTTTTTGGATACCCCCAAGAACCGTTTTCGATACCCACTCGGGGCATTAAGGCACTAATTTAAGAATACCTGTATTAAAAGTATTATTAACGGAATTTAGGATAAATGTAGGATCTTAAAAATACTTTGAGATGTATTTGTGTACAATGAACGTATAGAAAATTGACTAAGTTTGCTGACCTGAGATATTTGACCTAATGAGCAGCATTCAATTTCATAAGGAAGTTCTACTTTCTCTTGTCGTTGGCTCATAAGATCATAGTACTTAAGCTGTTGCTGAATTTCTGGTTCATGAATATTGAACCGGTAGATCAGTTTTGTTCCATCCAAATGGAAGAGTATCGAACGCTTATAATAAGTCCTTTGGAAAAAACAACAACAAAAAAATAAAGTTAGTTCACAGCGACGTTAGTTTATGAATACCACAATTAACTCGAAAGTTTTGTAATTGTTTATCAATATCTTCCTATAGGTTTTGAGTGTAGTTTTTGGGCCCTTAAATTAAAGGTAAATGGATATGTTGTATTCGTACTTATTATTTGGTATACATTTCTTTTCTTCTCGTGTTCTTTATTCTTTATGGTAAATTTCTGAATACACAACCACCGATTTCAATAAAATTTTAGGATTCCATTTCTAGCTCCGGGCCGAGCACTGCATCAAAACAATCAACATTGGAGCGCCTAGCAACGCCTGGTGGGGGGTGCACCCCCAGCTATTTTTAATTAGCTAGTGCTATTCACAGTTCAAATTCAAAGGCGATTGCCAGACGTCGGTAGACGCTCTAATGTTCATTGTTTTAATTCCGTTTCTTGACTTCAGACATATAAGCCCCGCCCCCGATGCTATTTAAATCAATCATATTTCTTTAATATCGAGTAAGATAAAATGCTGACATCATACTTTAATTCAGGAGAAAATTCCTTCAAAATGACATATAATACAATATGATGCGATTCCAATTAAGGTGGTTGTGTAGTAAATATTAACGTTCTTTTTTTCTCTTCTTTTTGTTATTCGTTCTTTCGACTTCTTATTACCGGTTTGATGATTTCTACTTTAAAATATTTTACATTGTTATGTATAGTAAAGTATATTCGCATATTAAAAGTTATTAAAATCAAATATAATGTGCTTCTACCCAGTTGCGGATCCAGGATAAAATGGGGAGGGAAGCTAACCATCAGAAAATTATAAATTTTGGTATATTGCGATACATTCGATCGCAACGGTTAAAACACATGCGATGAATTAACTTCAAGACGAATCAAGGTTCATCCAATTCATGTGTAACTCATTTTTCCGATATTTAACTTTTATTATTACCTAGAGATGACGTGATATGTTGAAATCCTAGTGTCCTTAGCAAGTGCTAGAATTCTAGTGAGTGGCTTATTACCCACTGCTGTCGATAAGTAATTCTTCATCATTGGGGCCTTCTCAGGTTTCAGTTGGTTCGGATCCTACGTTAACAGTAGGTCCCCACTAAGAAATAAAAGCATTAAAATGAGTTCAGATCGGTGGTTACACCACTACCAATATATATATATATATATATATATATATATATATATATATATATATATATATATATATATATATATATATATATATATATGATATGCCATATATAATGCCAAATTGGCTCTGGCATTCTATTTTTCCAAAGTATCAAACAACCTTTCAATATGCCATAATGACATACAAATGAAAAGCTTGGCAAGCCTGTCTAAATGGCGTTTCTGACGTATCCAACCCTCGGCATTACTCTTCCGCACTTGCTGCCAACTCTCTCTTACCTCACTTGCTTTACCTGAATTAGTACCTCAATAAATTAAAACTATGTAGATGCCACTTCAGCTATGATGGCAAAAACACTGACCGCAAGAGCACTTTGCTTCCTGTGAAACGGACGGTGTTCCTCAATGCATGTGATCTAAAGAGAGTCAAGAAAGGTTCAATTTATGACTATCCTAAATTAAGATCTTGTGAACAAGGTCACTTTTTAGTCGCGTGCACTCGACTCTATAAGTTACTATATCTGTCCATAGGTCGGTCGGATTCGGATGTAACCATTTTACTTTTCAATGAGTGCTTTGGCAATAACATTCTAACTATTCGGCTGATTGTAACGAAATTTCAAACTATTCACGTTGTTTTACATTCTCTTTCGAATGATATAATTGCTGAGGTCATCCCAAAGTTATTCATGGAATTATTAAATGAAAACTAACTATGGGTAGTTTTACCTGACGTGTCGAAAGTTTTGAATGTCATAAGTTAGAAAATCAAGAGCACGCGACATAGGTCTGTTGACGTTGTTCTTTAGCTTGACACTTAATAGGTGATTTCATGCATCATTAGCATCAGGTGGGGAGAAAACATAGGAGAAGCTAGGTTGACCTTGGTGAAAAAGAGTATGACACAGAAAAGTCCGTCTAGAGCAAACGCCCCCGAGCAAAGACGATCTGACATAGCCATGGTATTATGAGATAGCGCGAGATGTTACCATTTTAGATGTTTTACATCTAGATGTTTTTCTTTGCATCATGATGGCAGAAATTGTTAAGATGTATGTAAATTTCGATGTTTTTAGTCGCAGTCTAGATATTTTTTAGACGATTTGTGCAAAATGTTCATATTTGGGATAAATTATGTATTTCTGCACTATGCTAAACAGAGGTTTCAGTGAGAATTTTCAAAATTGAAAACCTTTCGTGCATCTAAAAAAAACCTTCTTGTTGTAGATAACTTTATTGGATTTTCTTATTTTATTTGAGGTTTAAATTTCTTCGAATATAGCCAAAGGCAAACAATAGAAACAGAATTTCAGAAAAAAATCGTTGCAAGGTGATATCCCTAAAGAGTGGATTATGCCTATGACCAGACGTGAGACAAGAGCAGATTGTAAGAACTGCAAAACAGAGTTAAATTCAAAAGACAGAGTTGAAAAGACACCCATAAAATAAAAGCTATATTAGTTAATGCCTTTAAAGAACTATAATGCTCTTACTACTTTATGTTCATGTACTAATAAGTAAAAATCGAAATTGAATGAGCTTATGTTGCCATTTAGCTCTCAGGATGTGTCCATTTAGCCAACCTGTGCAAGAATAACATTGATGATAGTAAAACAGTTTCATTTGAAAATGCATTGCACAAGGGGAAATATATAGCCAATTTGAGTCTATTGTAAAAATCCATAAATTTGTGTCGACATATCTTGGACTATCTAAGCTTGAAAAAGGTGATGCTGAATACATTGTAAAGGAAACTAAGCAATTATTAATTAATAAAAGTTAAACTTTTCATTTATTGCTGAAACTCAAAAATGGCTCTTTAATTAATATGCTAGACAAAATGAATATAAGACCTCATATAAATATCTCATTGATGGCGCAAATCAATTAAAAATATCCGATAAATGTAAAGGTGGGTACCTATTCAACCAGCGCTACGAATTAATGAGCAATGGAAAGAATTAAAGGCTCATTTTGTGAAAAAAAGAGATGGTCGCCCTGCAGCTACTCTTCTTTTTGACATGTATTCCAATACAAATGGTGAGAAATATACAATTTATACGAATCCGAAAACTTTGAGAAAGTTAAGTTACCTAATGACCTTTTTCAACTTGGTTGATTAATTGGAAAAAGGATTATACTTCCTACCAGCAAGGATGATATGCTTACTTGTAATATTAAAGAATATGTAAATCTTATGTCATACCTTAGCTAGAGCTAACTAAAGAAATTCCATTTTGTTAATTGATGAAGCACTTAAGTGTTCCAACAAATCAATATCTAATGCAGAATTACAGTCAACAAAAATACATTTAGGGGCTGGAAAAATCAGACAGATACAGAAGGCTTTTTTAGGTGGAAGTAATGTAATTTAGGGATGCATTCTGTAGAAATACATTTGAAAAACATAGTAAATGTGCCAACTACTCAATAGTATTCACATTTTCAAATGCTGAAATATAAAAAGAGTGAATCATCTAAATTCCAAGTTCAGGAAAAAATAAATTAGAACTTCTGCGTGCTATGTTGATGATCAAATTCAGCATAATTAGGTTAGAAATATGTTATTAAATAGCATTACAACAATGGCTGTGTATACAACAAAGGCTAAGAAGATGAAGCTTCTTCCCAATTATGTCTCTCCACCAATAGTTAAGCAGTAATTAAAGAGGAAGGCGACTTTTTGTTGTTCTCTTTGTTAAAATATCTAAGATTATTAAATTAACGCAAATATTATTATTTTATTATATTTTACCATGCAGTAATAAATTATACACCAATTGTAGGATTAATAATATGTAATATATTTTCTAGATTTTCCAATGCGTATGCATTGAAAAATCTAGATTATTTTTACTCAATTCTTGAAAATTGAGTTGGCAACACTGAATAGCGCTTCCCAATTCAGTGGTTCCGATAATTTGACGGATAAATGAGGTCGTATTTAATCAACTTCTACAACTCGCATCTTACTCAACGATGGTATTCTTAACCCCCCCTCCCTACCACAGAGAAGGGGACAAGCTAATCAATATGACGATTCTTGAAAAAAATCATAAGACAAAGTTATCAAAGTAAATTGTACTAAGGAGATATTATGATTATAATGTTGAGGTTCTTTACTATTATGAAATTATCGAAATACTTTTGGGGCAGGGCTATGAAATTTAGGAAAATGATGGAGAGAGAAACATCTACATCTATTGGATGAGCAGATCTACGGTTTTTAAAGCTATCATGCCATGATACACTAAACTAAAAGGATTACTGGCCTGAGAACTCAATGGTCTCATCAAATGAAGCATATTTAAATTGCGCTTCAGGCGGAGTGTCATTCGCCGTTTTTTCGACGTCCGCGGTGGTCTTAGCTGTATCCTACCTCCCGCTCCCAGGTGGCTCTTAATTTCAGAGCTTTGCAAGAGTTTCTCCTCATTTGTTTAAGTGATCTGGCTGTATTATTATTGCAGTTTGCACAAATTAACCTTAGTATTGTATTGCTTGTTCAGATCCCACAAAAAAATCCGTTCATTTGACCACTGTCCTTTCGAACGTTTCCAAAAAGAGATCTATACGGAACAATGCTCTTTTTAGAGCACTTATCCATACGGATTCCCGGTTAACATTACAGCATATTGCACCGCCTTACACATGTGAATGTGTGAGCGTGCATGAACACATGTAAGTCAAAGGAGGATAGCTTGGATGGTTTCCTCCCTTAGTGCCCCCCCCCCTGCCCATCTCTCTCTCTATGGCCCATTTTTAGCGATCGAGGATTGACCATATGATTAATGGTTATAGGCTTCGTGATCGGGTATGGATCCAAGTGGTTTATGGTTTGTAGAGAGTGTTACCCGTTTCGGGCCTCGCACGCCTGCCTTCTTCGTATCCTCTCCCCCTAATCATCCCCAACTCCCCCTTCTCGGTTCCTTGAAAACCTTCTAGCAGCAGCTACAAACAGCCACTATAGCTCAGAATCTGGATTAAGAAACAACTATCTGAAACTCCTAGCAAACTCTTGGATTCTGGACGGGACCGTTCTGAAGCTTAAAGAAAGAACAATCAAACTCAAAACTCCCCTCAAACTCTTGGACTCGGCCCGACAAAACTTCGGAAGTGTGCGAAACCGTGAACGACTCCAACTCGCAAGTAGGTCCTCACCCGTGTTCTCCGACCAAGGTAAGCTTTTATACCTTCTTTCTCGCATTGGTTCTGCGAGTTTTCTCGAATTCCCATCTAACTATCTTTCTCTCTCTCTCCTTTTGGTCCCCTCTCTCCTGAATTCATTTAACCTTCAGTCCTACAAACTCATAACCTTCTATTGATTTTGAAACCATCAAACATTTCTTAAACTCTCCTTAAACTACCCTTAAACTAAAATCTAACTAACGAGGGCATTTGGAACTAAACATCGTTTCGAATAAGTTCTCTGGAGAGGCCGCTATAACTTTCCAAATCAATCAGAGACGAACGTCTCTCACTTAAGCACCACCCCCTAGCTTAGCCCTGCCCTGCTTTCCGGGTAATAATTCTAACATCCCTTCCATCGAAGGTTATTTTCGATCCAACGCGTGAACCTATTATAATATTTCATAAAACTTCAAATTGCTCATTTTTGAGGTCTCTTTAAACGCCTTATTACATCCTACGATGTGGTCCCTACAGTATAACTAATTCCATTCGAACTGTTGTGTCATCTCCAACCAGTTTAGATCTATGTGATATAAAACTTTATCCTTATTGCTATTAATTACTGCTGACGATTTAAAAATGGATCATTCTGTGACGACTGCTTGTTTACCCAGACTGCCAAACACATTCTCGTTGAATGTACCTTTCTGGAGGAGTTCCGCGCCCGCTATCTTTCCCGGTACCGGGCCGAGCAGGGTTGCAACAGCTTGTCCTTTGTACTCGGGACGGGTTCGAGTACACCTGCCCGTAGCATTTGGAGTTTGGGGAGGAGGTGGGTCTCCTCAATTGGATTTAATTATTTCGGTTGTTTGTTGCATACTCATGCCCCCAAAGGAAGGCGGACCTTCCTCCCCCTCCTGAGCAGGCCATTTTCCCTTTTAGTTGTCTTTTGGTTTGTTGTTGTTTTGTTTACTGTTTATTCTCAGATTGACCTAAAGATAGGTTTGTTTGCGGTTTCGTAAGCTGTGCCTTTGTTGGTGTCCACCAGAAGAGACTAACTATGGGCCTGGCCGTTTGAAGTGTCTTCTCAAGTTCCATTTATTTGTATATTTTCATTTTATGTTTGTTCTCACCTGAATTCCAGGAATGACTTGCCTTCCTTAGATTATACGCATGTTCTTCTCAAAGTGCATGTGTAGAAGATCAAAATAAGGTATTAGAGAATTAGCATGTCGAGTGAAACCCTTAAACTTTTAGGCCAAAACTTGAGATAAATGGAATGAACAAACAACTGAGAGTGAAAAAGTAATAGCAATGATATTTCTATTTAATTGTGACACCTTTAACTCACCGACTTCCCTCGTCGTAAATATTTTATAAAAATTTGCGGAAATTCAGTATCACATGCCTGATTCAATACTTGCCTCATTCCTCGCGACATCTTTTCATATGTCATATTTCGGTTTTTCCTCGCCATTCCCCATAATTGAGCCACCTTGTCCGATTCCATTATTCTGAAACCAAAAAACGAATATAACTTTAGAACAATAGATACCTCTTTTGGCCACCAACTCTACCCTTTCAATTCACTTCAGAACTATGGCGCCGTTTAATCCTTCCAGCTTTCCTCCACAATTCAATTTCTAACAAATCACAATATTTAAAGCACGATAAATCTGTATTGCCCATCTTGACGTCATGGCAGAATAAGGTTTCTTTCACACGAGCGGTTTATAAATACATTGAGGTCCTATGGAGTCGTTCACATTGGGCGGAAGCGACAAAATCGGGTTACGTGTTAGTATGAGCGCCTTCAGATGAGAGGCTTTCCCGCGCGCGACAATTGGCCAATTGGGGACCAACTCTGGGTCCTGCACTACTAAGCCCTGGTCGGCAACATTTGACAGGTGGTATGCACTATAAGCAGGCTTATTTGAATTTTCCATAACTGCAAATTAAAAATAGGTGTTTATTTATTTCAGGTATTCATATATAGTGCAAAATGTAATATCAAGTACAGAAACACAGCTGCCTTCCTGACGTCCTACGTCATGAAGAAACATTAGTGCAGTGATGAGCGACTCACTCGGAGTACTTGAAACTGCCCTCCCTTCTCACATAAACAACGAGAGAGAGAGAGAGAGAGAGAGAGGGAGACAGAGAGAGACCTAGCCTTGGCATGAACCGCTCGTGTGAAAGCAGCCTAAGAGTTTGTGCATCATTTCTACCCACTTTGGGTCTACAAGAAATAAAATAAAATTTCAAGTCTCCTTTTTTTTCTTATGTCCTTTATTGTTTTGCTTGGGGGGGGGCATTTTGTTTTCTTTTAATTCTTTTTCTCTCAGCCTTTATGCATGAAGTTTCCGATGTAGATTGAACCAACGTGTTGCTGCGGACATATTGATAGCTACATCCTCTCCCTGATTAACCTTCTTCAAAGGGGTTGGTCTCCCTTAATTGTCGATTTGGGGAAGGTTTGGTGCGTCCCTCCAAGGCCTCAAATAATCACATCTCTAGATTACTTAGGTTAATATACCTTCAACACATTTTCACTTCTCTCATCTTCACCACTCTTTTTTTTTACCTCACCTCACTATTTTAGTCCAGGCATCCTTGTTTTTTGGTTCTTAGTTTTAAAGTGATTCCTCAAATCGCGACTTGGAAAGGAAGAGGCCTCTTAATATTAGATGCCTTGGCTAGTCATAGGCACTGAGGTTGTCATGACAACGATACATCATTAATTTCCGGAGCTCTTACCTAAATACACCATCGGAGCGGTAGAGCCATCTGATGTAGTATGGGCTGTAACGGTGGTCGTGCAAAAGTTGGAGTAAAAATTTCCACAACAGCACGCGTGACCCGGTTCCAGCTAGGGAACGAAAGAATGAATCATAATTTTTGGCTTGGGAGGTGGACATGTAAGCGTTTGAAAGAAATTTTGTGGTTGGAAACAAGTAGATCACAAATACACTGAAGTTGAATCGACAGAGAGCCATTGCCTTCTCTAAATGGGTGATGTCACTGGAACTCCTGGTATTTCTACAGTACGTTTCAATGGTTTGCAAGAGTGAATCCACAATGAATCCAATTTCCGGATCGAAATGGCACCATAAGAGTCCTCTTTTTAAATTAATTCCAGACGGTTCTTCATAGATAAAGGATCAATCAATTTCGTTCAGATCCCACGTTAAAATGTAGGTTCAGATCCATTAACATTAAGGTTGAAATGATATTAAACGGACGAAATAAAAAAACACGATATAATTTTGATTATTTAAAGCTCACAAATATGAGTCCCAATTATACAAAACAACAAAGAAGGAAAAAGGAAAACAAATTCCAAGCGCTTTCGTTTTTGTAAATAAATATAAAAACGCTCGCAATTTCCTTTCCTTTTTCTTTATAGTAGCAGTAGTGGTTCGCCAGCCTGCCTTTATCCAGGCAGATCCCGACCGGATAATAAAATAAACATAAAGGTCCTCTTTAGGGAGAGATGCCAAGCAGTATTATGTTTTGACACTAAACAGTGTTCAGGTCGAACGTTCGTCGCCCAGGTCAGTTCGCGTCAGAGGTATGTGGATATAAATACCCATCGGCAGGATTCCTTGGAAGAGAGAGTGTGAGTGTGTTGTGCTGCGACGATGGAAGAGGAAAGAAAGCAGTGTTGCAATTGGCTGTTTGTGTGATAAGTTTTTTTCTTTGTAGTTTTGCTTATTACCCATAATCGATATCTAGCATGAACTGGCTCCGGAGAGGGTAAATACTAACGGTCTCTTACAGCGGTGAGGAACCTGCGGCTTCTTGGCCATTAAGTGCGGCCTCCTAAATGAATACAAATTTTGCAGATCAAATCATTTTGTTGTTTTCCTACAAAAGGTAACCACAACAAAGTGATTAAAAGGTTAATTAAAAGGTTGGCCAGAAAGTTCGATAGCCTAGGTTCAAATCCTGCTTATTCACTTTATTTGATGGATAAAAAGTTTATATTATTTATTTGCTCTCTCTCTCTCTCTCATTTTCTTCTTTGTTAATCTGCTTAATCCTTGTCACGTGTTATTGTGATTTCTCTTTCAAACACACAGCGAAGTCGTGGAGAAACACTTCAATTTAGAGCGAAACCTAACGAGGGCATCTCCCGCAGAAAGTTTGTGAGGAGAGATCTGTACGGAAAGCAGTGAAGTTGGGTGAAGTGAAAATTTGTTCACTCACAGATCCTCCCGATGGTTTTGAGAGCTGGAGGGCACTCAATCCTCCAGGAGTCAGCTACAGCATGACGGTTCATGCTAGAGGCTGTCATTCCACAACTCGATTACCACTCGGGGGCGGGGAGAGGGGGGGGGGGCAGGAAAGTCTAATATCAATGAACATCGGCTTTTCCTTCTTCCTCAACTCAAGCTGAAAACTTTGCACTAACGCATAGGTGGTATTTTTTAATGGTAGGAGTTTTTACCCCCGATCTGCACTCAATTAAGATTCTTTTATTTATCAGTGGAGACCTAAGGGGATTCGAACCACAGGCTTACAGCGTATGGCAGCCTGACGGCGACCTAAATTGGGACTCCATCCGGCGACTAACCACATCCGATGTAACTTAACTTCGCTCTAATCAGAAGCGGTGTTTCCACTCAGCTAAGCCGAGACCCGCATTGCTCATATCTCCAATGTAATTAGTCGAGTGGACGCGATTATATGTTATTATGCCGGCCCGTAGGTCGGTCGGTCTGGTGGTATTTATTTTACTTTTCAATGAGTTTTATAGGCAATAACATCGTAACTATTTGTCCGATTCTAACGAAATTTGAAACCCTTATGTTGTTTAACATTCTCTTTCGAATGGTATAATTGCCAAAGTCATCCCAAAGTTAGTCCGGGAATTATTGATTTTTTAAAGGTCAAAGTTAAAACTAATTGAGAGTACGCGACTTAGGTCTCGTGACCCTGTTTGATTCCCAAAAGCTTCGCACAACTCTCCCACAGCCCCAAATATCCCCATATTTCCCCATCTTTAATTGCATACACGGCCAATTTAACTCACCTTGACGTGGAATTATTCCCATCATTGGATACGAATTGTCAAATGAAAAATTTGCTAATGATTTTGAATTGTGGAAAGATGGCGGCTTTTGATGGGGGACGAGAGGGGTTGAAAGGTCTGCCGAAGAATTCGGTTGGTAGTTCTGTAAACATGACAATAATAACATTTAACGTCTTATTGGTTTAGAATATTCATCTGAAATACTCGCACGACAATTAACATTGAACGAGTTTTGCTAAAATAAATAGAAAGTGCAAAGAAGAAACGGTAATAATATAAGAAATGATAACAGAGGTAGAATTGCAAAAAAAAAAAAAATAGCACGCATCATCGTGTTCGTAAGTACCATATAATGTTACTTGTAGTTTCGCTCCCATTTAGTCATTAAATTTTGGTAGATAATTGGACTTGATGCAATGGCGGATCCAGGGTAGAAATTTGGACGGAGAGCTAACCTGAATTCCTCCCTCTGAGTAGCCAGAGAAAATGTCCTTGAGGATTAATGGTGATATCTTACAAATCATTGATGATAACTAACAGCATCTCATAAAGGAGTGAGCACTAACTCTCTCAGATCCGAATCTCTTTTCCGCATATCAGAAAATTATGAATTCTAATATTTGGAAATCAGCTAAAGTATAAGATTTACCTATATTTTAGATATGTATCATATAAGATACATTCGATCGCAACGGTTAAAAAAAATAAATAAACATATATATATATATATATATATATATATATATATATATATATATATATATATATATATATATATATATATATATATATATATATATATATATATATATATATATATATATATATATTTATATATGTATATATATATATATATATATATATATATATATATATATATATATATATATATATATATATATATATATATATATATATATATATATATATATATATATATATATATATATATATATATATATATATATATATATATATATATATATATATATATATATATATATATATATGATAAATAACACCCACAAGGAAGATGGAAAAACGATTCCGAGCGCTTTTGTCTTTATTCCTAAAGACCTCTTCATGGAATAACGTAGGTCAGGACAGACAATGTCTTAAATAGTAAGGAGTGGGGGGTTAAAACGGTCCCCTGCATCAAAACCCTAACTAGGGGGTACAAATTCTTTAAACACTTTAATTTGTGATTTAATATAATTAGATATGATCGTATCTAGGCTAAATAATCCAAGGCTAATATTAAAATTTGGGAAAGTAATAATAGAGATACACTCCAAATTATTTCTTAAAATGTAGTTTGTACAATTAATAATAGATTTAGCACTATTCCAATTAATAGTATGATCCTGACTACATTTCAAGAAATATTTGGGAGTGTATCTCTATTTATACTTTCCCAAATTTTAATATTAGGCCTGGATTGTTTAGCTTAGATACGATCATATCTAATTATATTAAATCACAAATTAAAGTGATTAAAGAATTTGTACCCCCTAGTTAGGGTTTTGATGCAGGGGCCGATTTAACCCCCCACTCCTTACTATTTAAGACATTGTCTGTCATGACCTACGTTATTCCATGAAGAGGTCTTTTAGAATAAAGACGAAAGCGCTCGGAATCGTTTTTCCATTTTCCATTTTCCCCTGGCGTTATTCACTGTGCCGCCCTTTGCTCCCTTTGATTCTGGATTCTTCTAATGTCCCTCTCTCTTGCCTTTAAAAAAACTCCGGTTTCTTGTCTCATTTGCTTATTCGCGTCCAATTCTTCTTTCTCTTGTACTCTATCTCTCTCTCTCTCTCCCTCTCTCTCTATATATATATATATATATATATATATATATATATATATATATATATATTTATATTTATATATATATATATATATATATATATATATATATATATTTATATATATATATATATATATATATATATATATATATATATATATATATATATATATATATATATATATATGAGGAATTAAACCACAGTTCGGGAAGACATATTTATTCCAGAACAGTTTCCGTGTATTTCTAATCAACCTTGCGAATGGCATCAACTTTCATCCTGAATACCACGAGAGACATGACCAACTTAGGAATCGATTCCACCAACATCCTGAGCATATCCTACTGTTTTGAGAATATAAGAGAACCCTACTCCGTGGCAAGAAGACAAAACTTCAGTGTGACTTTTTAACTAACTGTTTACAAGAAAAAATCATACCTAGAAGCCTCCTTACCAAATACTTGAGAAAGTCCATTGATGTTCCGTTTAACGGTCTACATAACTGCATATTAAAAGAACATGTGGAGAAAGCAAAACGAGAAGTGAACACATTATTGTATAAAGTGAGAAAGACAAGAAGAAATCTACATGAAAACTGCGATGATGCACTTCAGCAAATGTATAACATTGCCATTTAATGACAAACTAAATAAGTTAAAGCACTTATTTCAGGAAACAGGAATTAAAGTAGCTTTTAAATATAATGATTCTATAAACCAAATGATGATTTTCAGGAATCCTAAAGATCAACAGGATAAAGGGGTATATGTAATTCCATGTAAAGATTGTGAAAATGTTTATGTAGTTAAAACGGGAAGAAATTTAGATTAGAGATTGTAAGAACATAATCGGGACATCAGAGTTGGCAATGAAAGTAGTGGAGTATTTTGTCATGTCATAGATTTCAATCATTCTATCGATTTTCAAGGAAGTAAATTGGTCTTTAAATAAAAAAATAGGTAAAAAGAAGAATTGTAGAATCAAGTTTGATCAAATCTATTCATAATTTCAATTTATCTGACGGTCAATTTTCTTTTAACAGTTTGATATGTAAGCAGATAAACAAAATTTTAAAAATCCCCTTGGGATTAGCCCGAGTAGGGGATCTGGTCAGGTAACATGATCTTTGGCTATCATGTCAGAGGTGCATATAGAGTTCTCTGTGATTTTCTACTCAGTAGCCAGTTGACAAGGGTGGGTGATACACCGAAACTGTTCTGGGATAAATATGTCTTCAGGAAGTGTGGTTTAATTCCTCATCAACTTTGCGATAGTGCATCAACTTTTTCATATATATATATATATATATATATATATATATATATATATATATATATATATATATATATATATATATATATATATATATATATATATATATTCTATTTCATATTCTTTCTAAATACTAGAATAAGTATAGATTAAAAAAGAAATATAAACATAGCCCCCCCCCCTCCCCTTCAGCCCTGGATCGGCGCATGACTTGACGGATCTTCGAAGAAGGCCAAAGATCATATTCTTACCATGATAGGCTCCGACTTTCTTGATTTCAGAGGCTTCTTTATGGGTTTGGAGGCGTCTGATTCGCTCTTGACTCGTTTGGGCATCGGCTGTCAATTGAAAGATTTGAGCGGAACTTTTAGACATTTTCAGAATAATTGCAGTTGAATGGATTATTATAGAATGGATTCATTTTGATTAATCAAAGATAGAAAGGACGATATATCCAGGTATTTTATATAAATTACGAAATTGATAGATATCTCAGATAAACAGAAAATTGAATATCATATTAACATACACTAAAGAAAGCATTGAATTTAATTAAGCGAAAACGAACGAGGGCATCTCCCACAGAAACGTTTTAAGGAGAGATCTGTAAAGAAACTGGTGAAGTTAGAGGAAGGGGAAATGTGTGAAAGATATATAGCCGCATATTCTCCTTCGTCCATTGGGCCATGAAGGGCGTGCGATCTTACAGATGACAGCTGCTACACAAGATGCCCCCTTGCGATCAAAAAGGAAAGCAAAGGGAAATAATGATTAAAGCAAGTAAGTCCAAGTGCGGCAGTGAAATAACATTTCTGATATTATTTATTTAGGGTTTTATAAAGTGAGGTATTTGCTGCTCCGAGTCTTCATTTTGGAGAAGAGAGGTGTGGTTCCGAATCTTCATGTTTGGAAAGAAATGTTCGGTTCGAGTCTTCATGTTTGCGAAGAAAGGTGCGGTTCCGAGTGTTCATGTTTGCGAAGAAAGGTGTAGTTCCGAGTCTTCGTGTTGGTGAAGAAAGGTACGGTTCCGAGTCTTCGTGTTGGTGAAGAAAGGTACGGTTCCGAGTCTTCCTGTTGGTGAAGAAAGATGTGGTTTCGAGTCTTCGTGTTGGTGAAGAAAGGTGCGGTTCCGAGTCTTCCTGTTGGTGAAGAAAGATGCGGTTTCGAGTCTTCCTGTTGGTGAAGAAAGGTGTGGTTCCGAGTCTTCCTGTTGGTGAAGAAAGGTGCGGTTCCGAGTCTTCGTGTTGGTGAAGAAAGGTGCGATTCCGAGTCTTCGTGTTGGTGAAGAAAGGTGCGGTTCCGAATCTTCATGTTCCCGAAGAAAGGTACGATTCAAGGTCTTCCTGTTGGTGAAAAAAGATGCGGTTCCGAGTCTTCATGTTGGTGAAGAAAGGTGTGGTTCCGAGTCTTCATGTTGGTAAAGAAAGGTGCGGTTCCGAGTCTTCGTGTTGGTGAAGAAATTTGCGGTTCTGAGTCTTCCTGTTGGTGAAGAAAGGTGTGTTCCGATTCTTCCTGTTGGTGAAGAAAGGTACGGTTCCAAGTCTTCATTTTTGCAAAGAAAGGTGCGGTTCTGAGTCTTCAACTTGATAAAAAGGTGGTCTTTGATTTCCAAGTCGCAATTTTGGTTATTTTCAAAACACGATACTACATGACCCCCCCACCCCCTCCCCCTCTACGAGCACCCGAGCCCGGTACCTTCGCGTTTGCCAACGATTGCCATTTTGCTCTTTATGTGCATTTTATTATCCAGTCAAAGAATATCGTCCCCGATTTAAGAGGCGGAGAGTGAAACTTATTTAGGTTACGCGGAGGTTCCCCTAGTTTAGTGAATACTGCGTTAGATTTCTGGCTTCTAGGTATCGGCCTCAATCTCAGCGAGCGCGGACATAAAACTTCAGTATATTTGAGGTACTGGCCACCTATTGGGCTGTTATGCTGGGTCTTTATTCCTCAGGGGTCATTAGCTCCTACACATATTATCAGCAAATACCCAATCACAACACCTCTATCATTTCCTTTCCCGTCTTCACAATATAGCATATCCACGCACTTTATCGTTCTTGCGCACTTACGATAGAGTACTCATATCCACATACCCCTGGCCCTGAAGACGTGGCCTACCCCCCACTCCCACCCACACTTCTCATGTCACGAAGGGTTCCAAGATCGCTGGGTGGTGCCAAAAACACCTAATGCTAGTGGGACACCAATTTCATTTTTCCGGTTGAGGGATCCTGTCTCCGATGCGAGAGCGAATGGCACAAATCCCCTTCCTAGCGAGCTTAAGTTAGGCTCGATTAATTTGATTGAACTCTCAGATTTACCCTTAAAATAAATCCAATGGGAAACTCTTTAAGTTCGCCTTCAAAAATTATATCCTCTGATTACGGTTCAAGTAAGGTTAGGGTTGGTTAGTTTTATACTTATTCCATTCGAACTTCCACTTCTTATCTGTTTGCATGGACTGTTTGAGCAAAGGGCTGTTTTAAAATTCTCTCAGCATGCAACAGCCTCACTCCAGCCTAACCTAGTCCTTCAGGGCAGCCTCGCAGAAAGCGCGGCCCACTAAAATTGTGGTAATCTTCATCGGGGCATACAGCACAGGCACTCCTCTCCTCTCGGAGAGCTCTATAAAACAAAAAACAACAACAATAAAACAACAACGATAAAACATCAATAAAACAACAACAAAAACAACATCTCATTTGCGAACGGAAATGTATTTTTAGTCTAAATTGAAGTTGTTCTAAACTAATCTTTATTTAGTTTTTCCTGTAGCTGCATATTTTAAATGTATACATAGCTGTAAAAATACTTATTTGCACAAATAATTAGATACAGAATCGTTTATATCAGCTTCGATGTAGCCATCCAAAAAAACGTTTCGTCTAACAACATGAGCTGGTTGCTCTCCCCCAAATACAATACCCATATCAAAATAAACTGGCACATATAGGGAAATAGGGAGGGAGTTAAATGTTTCTGACAGAATTTGTATCCTGGTGCTCTCGGGCTCACCAGCAATTGTCATGCTAATCTTTATGTTAGTTTTATTGTTCGGTCTGGAGGCCCTCCTGGCCAAGAGACAGAAGCCTACCTACCTTCCTATTGGGATAAAAAGTAACACGTTAGCTATGGCCGGTGTCATACGAGCTTTGGAGTAACTCAGGTCTCCCAGTGAGTGGTCGTAAGACCTTTGAATACCTTAAAATGTCTATTTTGATCCCGGAAGATGTTTCGGTTATGTTACTCGTACGTTAGGTTATAAAATATAAAGAAAACCGAAAACCCTTTCACTTTTATTGATTTGGAGGATGAACGTTACTAATATCGAAATTTTTGTTCTATTAAGCCTTTGTTCTGGTTCTTTTCGGCAACCAAAATGAAGAACGAGCAGTGCCACACATTGGGGGGCGGGGGGACTACCTCAAAGCTACTCAATCCAGTTGATATTAGTTATTGGGTCATTAAAGTCTTTAGAATAATCAACAATACCTAATTCTTCGCCTCCAACAGGGATGTAGATATCATTGTATATACGCCTCGCCCCATATCTGAAACCATAGTGGTGCAGGTATAATACATTCTCCCTTTCCTCGCAACAATGTTTCTGCTGATCTGTTTGGGACAACATACATCGAACATTCTTTGGTCAACCAATGGGGATATACTCGTCCAACATTCTTCGTGAGAAACATACATAATTCGTCGATTTCAGTACAAAGCCCGTTCCCACATGTTTTAGTTGGATCCTTTGGGGAGAATCAACATATACATAGCACCAATAGTTTCCCAATTGGTAATAGATTCACTTGCCTAGTAGGCTTCATTTTTGCGAAATTTCTGGGTTGTGTACTCTTTGCATTGACAACTAATGAACAAAACTATAGTTTATAATGGTAACCTGCTCTCTTGCAGCCACGTATTTTTGCGTAAACCGAGTGTAACGCCAACAATCTTTTTGATCAGATAGGTACCATGACATTTCCTTCCTTTTCACCAAAAACCGGCGCTTTTGCAACTTTGTCTTGTAAATAGCGTATTGCAGCAGCCTTGCTATTAATTTGTCTTCATGAATAAAAAATAGACATTTCAAAGTTACTTTCTCAAAAAATGTCAACATGAAGTCAGCGCGTTCGTAGAACACCGGCTATGGGCAACGCGTTACTAGGTTCTTCCCTTAGAAGATAAAAGAAAATGTTTGTTGTTTGTTTTTCTGTTTACTGTGCGTGAACCCATAAGGTCATAGGCACACAAAATAAAATGTCCCCAAAATGAAGAAAACCCACGGAGATCAGATTTGAAAAGTACTAAAATATTCCTTAAAAATTATTTTAGTGCCCCAAATAAGTAAGCCAATAATAATATAATTCTCAATATTGACAGAAGCGGAATTAAATCATTTAATGTATATATTTATTCAACACCATGATTACGATTAATCACAAATAAATAGAGTAATTTATTCGTCTACCAGTACTGATTACGATGTTGTTGACATTTTAGGATTCAAATGTGACAGGATCCAACTGCAACACGAGGAGTCAATTATTTGAAACTCTCGCTGTATCTATGGAGTCTAACTCGCAGTTAACGAACTCCTGTCGTTCCTTCTCCCTCCGGCCCATCAAACATGGTACGACCTTCGGGAGGAGGGTGGAGGGGATACCGAGGGGGCGGGGACCTGCGGCTGTTTTATCTATATTTTCCATGTTGAGAACCGAATAAAGCGAAGAGAAGTTAAGTGGATGGACAACCATAGATTGCATAACTTCAAGAACGTTGCAAAGTTGACCACGTTAGAAATATGGCAGAACACTTGGATAATTTAACATTCTAACTTTCATCCTGTGTCCAATGGGAATAGCTCACCCTATTCTACAAAAAATCAAATTAAATCTTCGCTTTTTCTCAATTACTACTTTCATTACGAATCTCTATCCTCCAGAAACATTCTGATGGAGATTCCTGCCATGAGTTTGGCGAGTTTTTAAAATAAAATGATTACCTCATTGTAACCGATCACCCGTCTCTTCCATGGGGGGTGAGATGAGGACCAAGTCTGGTGAGAGGCTAAGGGCGATGTGTGCTGAGAGTATTTAGCCCAGTTTTCGCTCCAGCGGCTCGAATCTGGATTGATTGAAGGCGAGATTGGAAACACAGGGGAAGTTGATGCCTGGCTTCTTGGTATACCAGGCGCTGGTTTATCTTTGTCAATAAACATGCCTGTAATCTCTAAGTCCTCAGCCAACTGCAAACAAAATACAAGAATTAACATCCGAAGAAGAGAAAGCATGAATAAGCTTGTTTTTAACGTTCCATTTTAGTCATTAACCTGCAGGATTTGATAGGGAAAGGTATAGCAGGTCTTAATGAGTTAATCTTAACCCCACCTCGTCCCATCGGGCTTTGAAAGGCAGGAAGAGGTTATCCTAGACCGACATCCCCCCTCCCCCCTAAGTTATGTCTCTCCGGCTCTCATCGGTTACATTTTGGTCGATAGAGAGCAGGTAACAGGGTGCTTGGTTTTAGTGGTGGAGCTCTCGAAGATACAATAAGAAGTTCTGAAGAGATTTGCTATGTTCTTAGGTTAGGTTAGGTTTCTTCTGTGCGTTAGTTTTATTTGATTAGTAACGAAGCTTAGGTAAAGGCTTTTGGGTTTGTTGGTTTTATATAATGGTTATTATTTGCTTTCTGTTGTTTTAGTTTGTCGGTGTTATTTTATGAATTTTGAGCTGTTTGATATGTGACGAAGGTTTGGTAAGGTTTCTTAGTTTGTTTGGAGTTATTTAATCTGTAGAATTACGAAAGAGCAAAGATCCAAAGATCCACTCGAGACTAGTTCAAGGAAGAGGGTTAAAGGTGAAGGACAGGCAAAAGGAGAAGAGAATTAGTTTCTCAACTTTTATTTGTCTAAAATTATATTTTAGAGTAATATTTATCCGTTTTATTCTTAAGTATATTTACTGTAGTGTTTTTAGTGACATTCGTAAACAAGATATTTTAATTATGTGTTATACAAGTTGTAAAAGGTTCTTTATTACTGACGTTTCGCTCCTCGGAAACTTCCTCAGAGTAACAAAAAAGTAAGACACGAAATGAACGGGATCACCGGCCTAATATTCGCATAGGTGCGGTTCTAAATGTACTTATTATTTCGCTTTCTTTAACGGGAAAAAAAGTTTAAATTATTTTTTCCGTTTGCTATCTCTACCTTTCTTTTTTTTTAATTTATTTATTATCCTTGTTTGGTCTTATAAAAAGACTAGATCGCTTTTGTATCATCTTTCCTTATTTCCTATGGTTATTGAGCATATATATATATATATATATACAAAGAAACCACTGTTTGGGAGCATAACGTTTATTAAAACGAGACTAGTTTCGATATGTAAGTTCCCATATCATCTTCAGCCGACATTAATCCGTAGGCGTTAAATTAAGGTGATTAACAATATTCTTTAAAATGAAATATATTGTTATTCATCTTAAGTTAACGCCTCTGGATTTATGTCAGTTTGCTGCTATTATATATTTCAGTATTTCAGTTTTTTGTCAATTTCTTTTAATTTACGGCTGAAGATGATATGGGAATATATTAGGTTGAGGAATAAGTTCTTGCGTTTTTATCAAATTTATTCATTACCATTAACAATTTTCGAAAAACTTCATTTTTAATTGATTACAATATGAAATTTAATCAATAATGTATTCCTCGTTGTTATTTACGACTTCTTCCCAACGTTCAACTAGTTTTTCGATGCCTCTGCAATAAAAATCTCTGGATTTTGATTCGAAGAATTCGTATAACCAGGTTCTTAATTCCACAACAGTATTGAACGAAACGCCGAACAAATTGTTGGAGAGCGATCGGAACAGATGGAAATCAGATGGAGCCAAGTCTGGCGAATATGGAGGATGTGGCAGGATTTCCCAATTAAGCGTTTGGATGGCGTCTTTTGTCAAATTGCAATGTGAATACGAACATTGTCGTGTTGCAGAAGGACTCCATAACGTCGATGAGGTCGCTTTTCACGAATAGCTTTGGCGAGTCGATACATTCGTTGAACGCAGAGTTCTGCATTGGCAATCTGTTGTTCGCAAGGAGCTTATAAAGAATGATGCCTTCACAATCCCACCACACACACAGCATCGTCTTTCGTGGGTGAAGTCCTTGCTTTAATTGCGGAAGTGTTTTTTTTATTGGAGCTAAGCCATTATTTTCGATGGCTCATGTTGACATAAACACATCACCTTTCGTCGCCAGTGATGATGCGGTGAAGAAATCTGTACTTATATCCGCGATTAGCCTTGTGACAAACAAGCAAACCTGTGGCAATCGTGGAGCATTGAAGTTTGTTGCTTTCGCTCAAAGCGTGTGGAACCCATGTACCGAGTTTTTTAACTTTCCCCATCGAATGAAGGTGATTCACTACAGTTTTATGATCACACGCTAATTGTACGGCCAATTCTCTAGTCGATTGACGAGGATTTTCATGAAAAAGGTCGTTCAATCGATCTTCATCCGACTTAATGGGGCAACCAGAACGTTCTACGTCATTAAGATTGAAATGAACGTTTTTGAAAGGTGAAAACCACCATTGAGCTGTTCTTTCTGATAAAGCATTTTCTCCGTACACAGCACAAATATCGCGACAAGCTTTGGCTGCGTTTGCATTGTTTCCGTCTCGATTGAAAATGAATAACAACAAGTGTCGAAAGTGCGCCTTTCTTTCAACTTAAATTAAATTAACACAACTTTTAAATAAACCTCAATGACTTATTACTCAACTTCAAGACGTAGCTTAAGCAAAAGCCTAATAGTCTACGCTATTAAGAGTCGTAGCCTAACCTTTGCAAATTTTGCTCTCATTATTTATTATTGTTTCTTAATATGTGCACAAATCACGTCAACAAAACTTAAATCACACAATATTAAAAAAAAACCCGCAAGAACTTATTCCTCAAGCTAATACATATCGAAACTAGTTTGGTTTTAATAAACGTTATGCACCCAATCATGATCTCTTTCCATTCACAACACACTTTCTACGGGTTTCCACCCAGTTTTAAATCTATTTTAGTACGCTTCTCCCATATTCCGTGCACTTTTACCTTTATTGCCTTCTTAAGCTTGAGCATCCTCGTCGAAGGCTTTGCTTTGCATCATTTATTAAGTTATTTAACTCCAGATAGTGCACTATTTTCTCTCTAACAATTGACTCCAAAGAGTTTTTCAACGGCAGAAGTAAAGGTGATGGGCCCCAAAATTAAAGGACCAGTCTTAATTCTTTTTTTGAAATTATGTGTTACATTTGCTTCTTTGTTCTCAATAAAAAACATTTCCGTTTGCTTATAGATCTTTTGAAAATTAAAAGAACAAAACTAAACAGTTATAAATTCGCTTCTTAAAACTTTATGGTCGATGGGGTAGATTTTATCGGTAGCCGGGGCTTTGGAAATTTTTAATTTCTTAATATAAAAACTAATTTTATTTTCGGTTATGTCAATATATGAAAGAATAGTGTCTTTGACAAAATTTATTACGCCTTGCATTGTAAGTTATTTTTATTTTGGACTGTAAAATAATTTGCGATTCACCCACTCTCTAATTTGCTTACGATAATTATTTATGTATCTATAAAATCGCTTTGTATATGTTTTGAGAACGACGCCACCGTCTTTTCATAGTTCCTTTCGTCTCTTCTTCGTTTAAAAGGCGACGATAATATAAGTATCGATTTCGATTCTTGACCCTATTGCTGATTTTTACCTTTATTTTAACAGTTGGTTTCTATCCCACATGCACTTTTAATCTCTATTAATCTACGGCATTTGGTTCGATATATTAGAACCACTAGGTTTATAGCGCACTTTCTCGTTATTTTCACTGAAAGAATCATCGTATCTGGCGTTTCCTGGGCGTTAGCAACTTTTAAAATTTCTTTCCAATTTAAAATATTTAAGCGCCAGTGAAAAAATATATAATTTACAAGATTAGTTATTTGGGATGAGATAAAATCTCTCGTGAACATTTTTAGGAATTTAGATAGAAGAGAAATTAGAAAGTATACACAGTGAAACACTTGGGAACAACGATCACAACATAATTCGATTTACTTTAAATATTCCTAAAAATGTTCACGGGAACTCACATCTGTTCTTATACTATCAATTTTGTAATTTTGCTATTTTTTGCTCCGGCATAAAACTTTTAAATTAGGCTAAAATTTTAAACGTGAAAAGGTCTAGCCAATGTAAAATGATTTCCAGCGTTCGTTTTTCACTAAATCACGAAACAGTGCGCTATAAACCTAGTGGTTCTAATATATCAAACCAGGTACCGTGGATAAATAGTGAGATTAAAATGTGCTTAACGGAACATAATCGACTCTATAAAAATTTTTAGCTAATCATTGTAAGCTGTTTGACGTATGGCGAAGGTTAGGTCAAATTGTTTGGATTTATTTGTTATGAGTCTGTTGGGTTAGAAAGGTTAGGTCAGATTTATATTGTTTGGTGGTGTTATTAAATGATTATAAGTTAGTTGTTCTACTATGATTCTTAGGTTAGTTTGTTTAGATTTGTTAGCTTTCGATGTTCATGATCGTTTTATGAAGGATATTTATTTGTTTATTTTTACCTAACTTAACCTATCTTGTTCCATTAGGATTCATAAGATGAACGACTTTCTCTATCTTCCAGCCACCATTTTCGTGCCTTTAGTGGACAGATACCAAAAATCTATAAAAATATATATATATATATATATATATATATATATATATATATATATATATATATATATATATATATATATATATATATCTTCATATTATTGGAATTAAAATGGATTCCATCTCCATGTGATGAGGGAGTAAGTCTACCAGCGAGGTTTGAGCTGCGGGTTGTAGAAGGCCACTAAATGTTGCTTCCACTATTGCGTGGGTGGGTAGGGATGTAGTGATTTGTGTCAAATTGGCTTAGATTGTAGCTTCAGCTGCCTTTAAGGGACTATTTCTCCAATATTCCCTTTCTCATTTGTATTTTTTTTTCCTTTTAATGGGATTGGCGTATGGCGAGATCAAATTATTGGGTAGGATGATTATTTTGAAGAAAGAAAAATGGCTGTCCAATATTTCGCAGTAATGCAGAAATGATTTCTTTTAAATGCGGATGGCTTTCGAGTTTCACTTACCTCCATTACTGTCTTTAAATCATCCTTTGGAAAACCAGTTTTGCCATTATAACAAAAAGATAAAATTGTGGCTATACATCGCGATGGAGCCCTTGGAATTACGATAACGGCGTGTTGATCTTTTGGAATGTTCTGAAAGTGACATGATTTTCTGAATTTTTAAATTTTACCTTCGTTGAAAGGCACAAACAATTCTCCCCAATAAACAATTTTGATCAATCATTAAATTGAAATAAACTGAATATTTTGATACAGTAAATAGACACGGCCCTAAACATACCTTGAGTGTCCTCTTAAAAAAGGGACTGGAGGAAGCTAAAACCAAACGGTGAGCGTAGAACGTTGCCCCGTCGCTCATTGAAATAACTGCATCCGAGGATGCGGCATCCCCTTCGAGGGAGCTGATAAACGAAGAGAGGCGGGAGGCGTGATTGGACCATTTCACTTGGTAATGGTGGGGAGAATCACGTCCATTATTTCCCGCAATCGGAGATTTCGAACTTTTCTCCTGGAATATGCTGCAAAAGACAGAAATATTTGTTGTTCTCAAATCGAAGGTGAAAGTTTAGTTAAAAAGAGAGTAAAACGTACAGTCATGGGCAAAAGTTTTGAGGGTACTATATTTTTTCATATAAGAAAAAAAGACGAGCAGCTTCGCCACTCCTTTTTACAGAGGGAGCTTGCGCTTCGCAGGCAGACCTTCGGTATGTGACCTACGACTTATCCACTTTAGCATCGGCCTTTTGGTTTAAATTAAAAAAAAAAAATTCCAGTACATATCTCCTAATAATTTACTCGGTCTATTTTTTTTCACATCGATGCTTATTTATTAAGCGTAAAGGCCAGAAAAAAACTTATCGGAAGTCTTTTTTTTAAATACGGAAAAAACAATCCTCACGATTCTTATTTTTTCTCCATCTAAACTTGCTCTAATAATTTCACTTTGCTTTACTTGTTTTTAGGGGCCAGTAGCTATTTCTCCCTGATAAAGATTAAAATTGAAAATCTATTTTAGATAACTTCGATAAAACTTTTGAATAGACAAAAAAAACCCAAAAAACTGCCATGTCAAAATTTTAATAAATTTTCTGAACTTCACCATTTTTAATTTTTTTTTTATTCCAAAACATTTGACAATGATAATTATTTTTTCTGAACTTCACCATTTTGTTTTTCAAACTCTAAATATGCTCTTATAAAGAACTTGGATACAAATTTCAAATATACTTTGGTCATAACCCAATTAAGAGAAATATACACAAATTTAAAATAAAATATTAACAATGCTGCCCATTGTTCTTCAGGATTGCTTCAATTCGGAATACTTGTTGGAGACCAAATAGGTGATGATATCTTGACTGATATCGTTCCCTTTTTGTTCAATAAGCACCCACAACTGCTCACAATTGGAAGGCTTCTGTTTCTCAACCGCCAGTTTGATTATCGCCCTCAAATTCTCTATTGGGTTCAAATCGTGGGAATTGTCGGGCAAAGATCCCAAGAAGGTCGATGTTATTTTCAGTCAAGAAGTTTATTATTGCTTTCGCTTTGTAACAAGGTGCGCCATCGTGCTTAAAAATACAGTTATCATCCCCAAATTTGTCCTGAACTGTTGTGAAAAGGTGCTGATGAATCATGTTATGGTACCATTTTGAATTCATGGCAATGTTCTTGGGCAAAATTGTTAGTACTCGAGTTCACTTAGGTGAGGAGCAGCCCCAGATATGGACTATGTCCTGATGCTTTCCGTGGGCAGACACAGGACTCGTGAAAATGATCCCCTTTTCTCCACCTAATGAGCGAACTTCCAGAAACTCCAAACAAGCGAGAGAGACCTTAATCAGAGAATATCACTTTTCCCGAGTTTTTAACAGTATTTTTTTTATATTTCCTGCAAAAGTGGAGTCTATCCGTAGGGTTCTTCTTGGTGACATGAGGCAACACGATCCTGGAGCGGAAAAAAATACACAAAACATGAGTCCACCTTGGTGTTCATTTGAAGCCATTGGGCGTCCAGAAACCTTCTTCACAAGAGTGTTACAAGTCTTTTTAGTCATTACTGATCATAGAGATTGTGCTCCTAAATACAATACCCTTAGCAACTATAATATCCTTGCATTTCAGGCCACTTTGGTACAGAAAAACAATGGTTGCATGCTTTTCTTTATTAAGAACCATTTCTGGAATTAAAAAAAATCAAACGTTTATTTTGACAAAAAATATTACGGAATATAATATAATTACCAAAATTATTCATTTAACCTATATTTGTTATCATTTTACCCCTTTGGTTGAATAGCAGAGCTCCAGTAACTGAAATTAACCGCCTACAGAGGGCGAGAGCGCGATTTTGGATTCAGCGAAGGAATGCAGTTTCTTGTTCATTTTTAAATGATGACTTTTTAATAAACCGGCAATAATTTAAATATTAGAATAATTATTCCTATCACGTAAATTTTAAAAACAAATGAAAATAATAAAAATTTATATGAGTGTTAAAACTTTTTGTAATTGTGAAGATTCAGGGCCCCTGATTTCCCGCGCTATTTTTTTGGCTATTTTCCTATTGTTTTAAGTTTTTTCAGCTATCCCACTGGCCAATCAGCGCCCTTTATTATACACCGTCATTAAACAATCAGAACCGTTTATTTTCCAACCTTCTTTTGTGTTTCTAAAGATGGGTAAAAAGTAATTTTCTTTTGGTATTTTCTATGGGTTTTTTTCGTAAGTTTATTATCAATCTCGCCTAAATAAATATATGCCTGCCAATATTTTGTCTTTTGACGTAGTTTTCTTTGTCTTTTATTAAACAAGGAATTGTGTTCGCCGAAACGAAGTATGAAAAGTGTTGGTGATCTTTTACATAAGCGAGTCGGCTGTTTTGGGTTGTTGTTTTTCGTTCAAAATTGAACGATATCGGTGTGTTTCATCGCTCGCTATGTATGTATTTGGTTATGCGTATCTGTGTTCGATTATTGGTTATCCTTATATGTGTTTGATTACTGGAAGCTGATTTTGAGCCGTACCTAAGTTGCTATATGGGGGCGAAGCCTCCCCATCGCTCGCCCTCAGGAACAAGTTGATAAACGAATTTTTAATTAACCATCATCAGTTTAAAAAAGATCGAGTCTGCCTAGAAAACTTTAATTTTTATTTTCGTCTTAAAAATTACGACTCAAAACAATGCAGTGAGTGAGGCAAAAAGAAAGCTATAAAAGTAGCCAAAAAAATCGCGCGGGAAATCAGGGGCCGCGAATCTTCACAATTACCAAACTTTTGGCCATGGCTGTAGATCATAAAGTGCGACTTGCTCATTTTTACTGTAGCGTTTCACACTACAGTAAGATTGGCTTTTAATTATCTGATAGCAGGTAGGTAGGTAGTGACATTAGTTCCTCTCATTGTGGTTTACATTCCACGACCGGATCATAAAATGCTCATAACGATCAGAATGACAATCACTGGAAGCCCAAAAGAACCAGAAGCTGAGATTCTTTAAAGCAGGAGGGAGGTCTGGGTCGTATTATGTATTTTAGAGACCAACTAGTGATGGTAGAATCCTTACTGAACCCCTGTGGAGGGGACGAGAGGCAGAAATAATCGAAGAGGGAACACCACAATGCTGAGCGCTCTGGGCGCAACATAAAACAAGAAATGGCGGGAACGTATTCCGCGGCATGGAGAGGAGATAGGCTGAAGCAAATAAAAAAAGAATAAACTCGTCGAGACTTTTGGGAAATCTCAATGTATCCCTTATTAAAATCCTCGCCGTCCTCAACGGATATAATCATCTACCAAGTCGAGGGCGACATAGAGAAGCTCGTCTCCACCTAAGGTATAGAAATACTGCAAAAAATAGGACTTTGCCACAGAATTCCTCTCAAATTACAGCCAACGGGAGCTTCATATGTCGTAAAGTAGACTTGTGGGTAGGTCCCCACAGCACAGAAGAAATCACACACACGTTGATAAAATACTCGTAGTGTGCGAGAAAACAGAAAAGGAAAACAAGACTGCCTAGAATGGCCTGCTCTTGTTTAGCATGGTAATCCCTCCAGAGAATATGGAAAGAGAGAAGTATAACAATATACAGATATGCTTCAACTGCTAGAAGATGGAGACATAAACAAAACAATGCTCGGAGAACGAATAAAGTTGTTTCGAATGTGGACAAAAAGGCCACTGCTGGAAAAACTGTACCCCGACCAACAGAGAAAAAATCCATCAACTGCGGAGCCATATTTTAAAGATTTCCTTTTTGTTATTCGATTAATCCATACATTTTAGTATTACTAATTGAATGATAATAATAATAATAATAATTACTTAAATATTGCCGTCATTTTGACAGCATGAGTACACTAGTGGTATAAATATTTCTGAAAACTACTAAATGTAAGTAACCTAGAGAACTCATAAAAATTAATGTTGATTCCATTAAAGGTCAACTTGGGTAATGATGGGTTATAATGGGTCAATATTATACATAGTGAAATACATAAAGTATCCACTACAGTTACACTTTGACTTTCACTCTTCATGCAGAATGAAGGAAGCCAAACTACAATGCGTATGGATAGTTGTTGGATTCGAGACAAACTCGGGGTGACTTTGTGACGGCAGACATGAGTATATTCTACCGATCCGTGGTTCGTATCTATGTCAAACTGAAGTTTTCCTCCCCCTCCCCCCTAGGGCTTGAAAACTGTTTAAGGAATCCATCTCAACTTTGAGTTTATTATAAGCGTTTTATCAATACTTCAGAATTAGGCTACGAACTTTCCATTTTCCTCCCTCCCGTTCAGGAGGTAGTCGTGAGGAGCCACTGGTGAATTCCCGTCCTCCGCTGTAGTTGTCAAGGGTCTTGGATAGGAGGATGTTGTGCTGTCTGCCAGAGGGTACAAGAACGGGAGGGGAGGGAAAGGAGGAAAAAAATATGGTGTCCGACACAGTCTGAAAGAATAAAGAATTAGAGTTTAGTTACAAATTATAAGTCTTGGTTGGACAAGCAAATATTTTGATAATGATTTGAGTACTTTTGGAGTACAAGAAAATCAGTAGAAATAATCTAACATAAAATATAGCGGTTAACTCAATTGACAGAGATTAACAAAAATGTTCAGTGCAAACGGATTGGAACCAATAACATTCCCAGACAATCCGCATTCAAAGTTCTCTCTGTCGCCATGGCGAAGGAAAAGCCAGTAACAGCACCCTGACCATAAAAATGAGAGGAGGCGGTTGAACGACAAGACGGCAAAGTCAACCAAGAAATGCTTCTAGCATCATCCAAGACGACACCACTTCAAATTAACGACGAAGAAGCAAAAACACAACACGAATGAGAGAGAGGCCTCGCCCAACAAAAACGCAAAAAAAAACCAGACGCTAGATGGCAAGGAGATCAACCTCACTTTCTTTCATACACTACAGAAAATCCTCAATTTGAATTATGGGATCTTTTCCTCTTGTCCGAGTGTTAATCTTATCGCATCCAATACTCTCTTTTTTTTGTATCTTTGGCATCTGCCTTAGTTTCACCTACGTTTCCCCTCACGTGCGAGAGAAGCGAATTTGTTTATTTTACCATCATTACCAGCATCATTGAGCTCTTGCTAGCCGAGTGGCTACGGCATTGGCCCACGTTCGAGGTACCGGGTTGGATCCCGGCCAGAGCGGACGCAAACGTCAGCGCATGTAGAGATTTCTGGCTACCTGACCGGTGGACCCGCTCTGCTCAGCCCTGTACTGGGGTGGGTGGATCTTACACTTCTTATCGCACACACACAGCCAATTACAACACTGCTTTCTTTCCTCTCCCGTCTTCGCAGCACAACTCATACACACATACTCTCTGTTCTATGGAATCCTGCCGATGGGTAACTATATCTACATACTTCTGACGCGGAACAGGTCCCTCTGCCCGGGGCGACGAAAGCTTCCACCTGAACGCTATTTAGTGTCAAAACACAATACTTCCTGGCACCTCTTCCCAAAGAGGACCGACCCTTGCTACCCTCGGGCTAACCAGCGATTGTCATACTGACCTTTATGTCTATTTCATTATCCGGGTCGGATTGAATCTTCAAATGCCCACGTCTATCTTGATCTTTCTGCTGTTTCAGCCATGTAACAATCTCAAACATGCTATAAACGAATGCATTTTAGCAGTTCTAACATATAGAAATGAAGACAAAACCCCCGCAGGAACTAAGGTCAATTCAAAGAAATAAGATTAAAAATAACCTGCAGGAAACATAAAAAGGAACATTCGATAAGCACATAAACGCGAGTGACAGATATAGCAAAAAGAATATAAGATCTGGAGTGAAAACGAGTAGAAGACATGGGCAGTAAAAACGACATATGATGGATGAAAGAAATTCTAAGCTTGACTACATGGGTGACGTCGCGAGCTCGAGCCTTGGATCTGTGATTGGGGGTAGCTTCTTGATGGGGGAGAGGAGTAATGGGGGAATTTAAGGGAACCACCTACAATTGCCCCAATTCTAAGCACGTTCTTGCTAGAGTAAAGAAAAGAAAACCGCCTAACCAACGAGGGCATCATTTTGTTTAGGAGACACGATTGAAGTGAGGCAGAGACATCCTGATGATGGAGGAAAGAAATAAATAGAAAGAGGAATAGAGATAAAAAGGTTTAGGAGAACAAAATCCTCGTCAATCCCAGGAGGAGGAGTCAATTTAAATATGTATGAGCGGGGTGCGCAAATGTAGCCATTTAGTACGCATAGACTCAGTTACGAAGTTATTTACATCTATAATTTTCGGATTCTATAATCGCCAGCCCCCCCGCCCCATCCCTCGCTACTCTATCCCGTTTCATGACAGCTTCCAATAAAATATTGCTTAGATGTACTAACAAAGGTAGGCCCTCACCAAGCCGATTCCCAACAAAGTTGGAGTCACATCAGTCGTTAACCCAGAGACCTCCTGTCGATGCTCACAGGACGTTAAAGAGGAAATTGTATTCGGATTTTTAGTCGCGTGGACGTGACTCCGTAGGTCGTCGGTCGGATGGTAACCGTTTTACTTTTTTAATGGTTTTTTGGCAATAACATTGTAACTATTCGGCCGATTCTAACTAAATTTGAAACCCTTATGTTGTTTTACATTCTCTTTCAAATTATATAATTGCCAAGATCCTCCGAACGTTAGTCCGAGAATTATTAAAAGAAAAATAACTATAGGTCGAATTGCCCCCCCTTGTTGAAAGTTTTGAAGGCCGTAAGGTCATAATTCAGAATAATTGAGAGCACACGACTTAGGTTTGTTGACCTTGTTTTTAATTTCAACTAATTTCGGACTCGGTCGTCAAGGAAAGGTCTGTTTCCGCTTCACTGGCACCAAATAATGTCAAAGGACGTCATTTGGGTGCAGTCAATAGCTGCCACTCCGGCACCTTCGAGTTTGTTCCTAATTCTCGATCGAGTATTTGCATCCTCGTTTTTTTGTATTGGCAAAGACACTAGGATCGTACATTACAATTTGTGAGTACTGTTGTGAGTACTTGATTTGGGAGGGGGGGGGGGTTGTGTTCAGAAATGCGATTACTTGTGTCCTTAACCATTGGTGGTCAGGGGTGACAGAAGAGAGCTCAAGTTTGTATGGTTTCTAAAATATTTCTTATGTTTCAGCTTAAATTTATAACTATTGCGTATTCAATATCGTTGTCAATAAGTCACATGACTAAAACTAAAGAGCCGACAGAAGCACAGGTAACACAAATCCAACTTTTGCATAGCAAAGGGTTATCATATCTAGAAATTGCTTAAAAAAGGTAAAATGTTCAGTAAATGCTGTCCAAACCACTTAAAAACAATATAAATAGACCAAGAGCGTTGTATCAAGGAAGAAAAGTGACAGAAAACGTGTTACAACACCAAGAGAAGACAGATCAATCGTTCGGGTTTCACTACAGAATCGCAGAATAAAACTCTTCTGAACTTGCTAAGGAGTTCAATGAAGCTTCAAGTTAAAAAATATCACTATGAAAAGTTGAAAGGTGAATTAAAGATCAAGGGAAAAAATGATGTAAGGCGAGAAAGAATCCATGGATATCTAATGCCAACTGAAACAAACGTCTTCAGTGGGCCAAAGATCAAAAAATTTGCACATATGAACAATGGTCTAATGTTATCTGGTCAAGTATGTAAGAAAGACTTTTGTATTGTTGTTTTGCATATAATTATATTTAAATATATCTTAGAAGAAAATTATTTTAAAATGTGACTTTATTTAACAAATTTGTAGATTTTCAGCACTTCTGGGGCTAGGCTTGTGAGATAAAGAGTTGAAGAGGCATTTCATCCTGCTTGAGTCGTACCAACTGTGAAGCACGGATGTCGTTTTATTAATGTATGGGGCTACATGTCTCAATCAGAGCAAGGAGAGATGTTTAATGACAGGAAATAATGAACTCCACAACATATACCATCATGTTGCGACAAGTTGTACATCCATCTATCCAGAAAATGAACCCGATAACCCCATGAAATGAAGTTATAATCCAGCTGAACAATGCTCTATTTCATACATCCAACTACACCAAGAATTGGTTAGGAAAATGGGGATCAGTCCAGTGGAGTCGTCACCACAGAGGCCATACTTAAATCCAATAGACGCCATTGTGAAGCGGCCGGGTGCTTGATTTGTGTTTTTTGTGTCACTTGGCTTTGTCCTACGAAGATGAAGTTTAACTATTTTTGTTGTTGTTGGCGAACGTGGTATTTATGATTCTTTTGTGCGAGTATGTATTTTGGTAGTCTAGATGGCTTTCTTTAATTTAAAATATACTTGAACTCTACAATTTTTAAGGATTTTATTCGATATTTTCCGTCTCGAGCAGCTGTAAATTAGACTTTATCAATCCCTTTCTCTCATTGAAATGGGTGATTAAAAGGACTTAGTAATTATGTCTGTGTTTCTAATTTATTAATTAATTATATGCATGGACATAAAAACATTGAGTTATGCTCGGATGTAGGACGAACTTAAGGCCTAACTGAGGGTGACCAACTGCTCCAAAGAGGATGGGTTATAGAAAAGTTTGCTGTTAAAAAAACATTATTATTAAAAAAAAAACTGATCAAAAATTGTTAAAGTGGCTTAACATGGCAAATTTCTCAGCATCAAATATTATCATCCAAACTCCAAGGAAATCAAACATTTAACAGTGACTTAGAGTGAAAAGTTTATCGGTCCATTACGTGTCGCCCTCGTACGATAAAGTTTTCGGAGTGGTGGGCATTTGTTTCTGCCCTACATACAGAGAAAATTCGAGGTTTAGACGCCTTTTACGTTACACGCTGGGGAATGGTATAGGCATTCTTCGTCCCCCACATATAGAGAGGGCAAATAAAAATAAGGTAAAAAATATATATGCGCTTCTTATGAGCCCCTACCTTACCTAACCTGATCTGAACTAATTAAAAAGGACACATACCCTAATTCCAATCGCCGGGTCTTGGACATTCTCACTCATTTCAATATTTGCATAAAAATGATATCAAAGGAATGAATTACCAGCCTACTAGCTCCATAAAATGTTGTTTTTAGGAGGCATAATAAATGATTCTGAGATGTGGTTAATTATTCTAAATATGCTGCGAGCTGTTTAAAGATAACTGTAGTAATTAACGCCTGGGCATTTTATAAAACAATCAATACCTATGTTTTTTTCTAAGCTAGTAATAACTCTCCTTTTTCAAGCTAAATGGTGGTTAGGCACCAACCACATGGACTGTCTGAAGAACAACGTTTACAACGTGCGATATTGCTTCATTTCTATTGGCTCAAAATACTCGTGAGTCATTTTTGGACAGAAATGTTATAGGAAATGAAAAGTGGATTATTTACTCCAATATTAAGCGCATAAAGCACGATGGCTTGATCACAAACAAAAATAACTATTCCTACTCGTAGACGTAGTCTCCAACATTTTATAGGATGTAAAAGGAGATATTCATTGTGATTTCTCAATAATAAAAATCTTACTTCAGACCTCAATGTTCAACAATTGCAACTTATAAATGAAACTCTTGGAGAAAAACAACCTTGACTGGTCAGTGGCAGATCAAGGATAAAAAAATGGGTGGTGCTGAATTCCTCCCTCTGATTATCTTAACACATCATTGATAATAAATAACAGCATTTCATAAAAGAGTGGGCACTAGCTCTCCCAGATCCGATTTTTTTACACACATCAGAAAATTAGTAATTGTAGTTTTAGGACGTCAACTAAGGTATAATACTGTATTTAACAATTTTAGACATGTATCATATAAAGTACATTCGATCGCAACGATATAAAAAACTGTTTTATATATATTCTATCATATTCCATAACTCTTTATGAATATCAGAATACAAATATAGCTTAAAAAAGAAATATAAACATAGACGGGTCTGAAATTTTGGGGGGTGCTTCAGCCCCCTCAGCCGATCCATTGGATACGCACCTGTGACTGGTCAATCGAAAAATTGACCACACGTACACGTTTCACCAGAGAAAAAAAATGATTACTTTATGTTGGTCACTTCTTCCTCATTCTCCATGTTCACCCGAACTTTCACTATCCGATCGCCATTTACTTAAGCCGTTACAACATCACATAAATGTCAAAGTTTCCTCTGATGTGACGGTGGAAAAGCATAATCAACATTATTTCATCAAAACCGAATCAATTCTTCAAGAAAGAAATTCGCTGATTAGTCAAACGATGTGAGAGAATTGTTGATAATGATGAAAACTAATTTGCTGAATGATTTTTTTTTTTTCGATATTAAAAATATTTTTACTTTCTAAAAACAACCTTAATGTTTCGGAAACTCAATATTTAATTAGCATAAAATTATAAAAGGAGAATAACTGTGTCTAGGAAAGCTAAAGGTAACAAGTATACAAATGATGATAACGGCTTCTGTCAATTCACGGTACTTTCCAAAATGATGAAAATTATTTACATGAAATCTGTTAAGGGAAATTTAAATAAGTTATTATTAACATCGAAATATTAAATAGAATTGATTGATTATGCCGCTATATTTTCACTTTCAATAATGCTAATTAAGGCTTCTCCAATGCGAAACAATAAAGGGGAAACCTTATCTAAGTAAAGTCTTTATTAAGCCATCCGGCCCGATGGCCATATGTTTGACACCCTTGGATCCCTATGGCATATCCTAATTACTATTCTCTTAATTCCTTTATCTGTTTATTATTGCATTTTTGTGCTCACCGGGAGCCATCTTAGAGACAGCCGTTTTCCTTTCCTTTTTTTCACTAATCTTGGCAAATATCCGGCATCTCTTTGGTTAAAAATTGAAGTTTGTAAACAAGAGAGACATTTCAACAGTTTTATTAATAGATAGGTGTAAATATTTTGCTCATCCAATTTATTGCACGGAGGCTGAAAATAAGAAACCGATAACTAACGGCAGATTGAAACGAAAGGAAAAGTGGGATGTGAGAGACTGAACGTTTCGCCAATCCCCTCTCCTCTCTCCGTCTCTTCCCTCCCCTCTCCTCCGGCCATCCTTGGATAGCCGGAGAGGGGAGAGGAGGAACTCGGCACCCCGCGGCTACCGTATACGAAAGCCTCTCACCTCTCCCCCGGTAATATTGCAGTAAGGAAATTTAAGAACGACCTAGGCGTGTTGAAAAAGAATACACCTAGGAATTTTGATAGGATAGCTGAAATGTCTCTAAGTTTTTGTTTGTTTATTCCAACTCGTGCAGTATTCTGTCCAGCAGATACTTGAACTGTTGAACTGTTCACCACTTTCTTCGGAAAGACGGTTCCATCTGTCACAGGTACTGTACGAGTCAAAGTTTCAGCAAACGCTTGTCCTAAATCTGGCTAAATCTAACTTGTAATCATGGTTACACGTGGGATTCATGTTTAAAGTGAATAACTTCCTTTAGTCCACTTTTTATACTTCCCTATAATTTTATACATTTCGTTGAGCTGGCCACGTATACGGCGCGTCTCCAGGAAGAATAGCCATAATTCTCGTAGGGGGCATCGGTATCCTTTTTGTCAAAATGACGGGATCAGTTTGGTGGCTCCGGCCTGAACCATTTCTAGGCGTCAAATATCTTTGCGCAGTAATGGTGACCAGAATTGTACGACGCACTAAAGGTGCGGCCGGCCTAGAGACTTGTACATGGCGAGAACAATCTCCTTGTTTCGGGTTAGCGTGACCGATGTGCATCGCCTTGAACTTGTCAAGGTTGAATGGCATCTGACACATCTCGGACCACTTACCTAAGCTGCGGAGGCTGTCTCTTAAACGTTCTACTCCTTCGTGCGAGCTAACCCCGCCTCCTAGCTTGGTATCGTCTGCGAACCTAGCTATTGTGAATAGCAGTCCTTCATTGATGTAGACAATGAAAGGCAGTGGACCGAGGACGGAGCCCTGGGACAGCCTCGCTGGTCACTGGGGCCCATCTCGAGGCTGCAGCTCTGACATTCACCCCCTGCTTCTGGTCCGAGATATATATATATATATATATATATATATATATATTTTACATCGAGCTTACATCGAAAGACAGATAGCAACAGATCTACTGATCCTTACTAGGCTCCCAGAGGGATTAAGGTAAAAAAGAGCTCTATGATGAGAAAAGGCAAAGTAAAACCGAGGCAGGAAATTTTCTACAAAAGCAGATTTCAAGTTTTTTTTGTTATAATTTTCCATCGCGCTTTTTTATCTACATACTGAAAAACAAGTCTGGGTTAGGATTTGTCATCATCCATTTGTCAAGTCTGTCTTTAAATGAACCTATACTAGCTGCGTTAACCACAGCATTTGGTAGATTATTCCAGTCTTATAGTTCTTTTGAAGAAGAAGAATTTCGTTTCGTTTGCCTAAAATTGACTTTCCCCAAGCTTAAGGTTGTGACCACAAGTTGATTCATTTGATATAAATATTATAAATTATTATTTGTTTATATTTTCAAAACCATGAACGATTTTAAATAACTCTATCATGTCCCCGAATATGCGTCTCTGTCTAAGAGAGATTTAGAGCTGTAAGACTGTTCTTGTACTTCTTCGTTCTCAAGTGAGGAATCATATTGGTCATTCGTTGTTGGACTCGCTCTAATATTTCTGTGTCACACTCTAAATGTGGTGACCAAAACTGCACGCAATATTCCAAATGTGGCCTTACAAGTACATTATAAAGTGTTAGAATACACCTTTTAGATTTGTTTCGAAATGTACAACCGATGAGACCAAGTATCCCGTTTGCCTATTTCACATTGCCTATTTCTCACGTGGTTCTCCATGCATTGTTTACTTGATTTAAGGTCGCTGGAAATTTTTAGACCGAGATCTTTTTCCACGTTGACGATTGGTATGTCGGTTCCGCCAAGTTTATAGTTGGTTCTCACGTTGTTTGCACCAATGTGGAGGGAGCTGCACTCGGCGACGTTAAATTTCATTTACCATTTGCTCGCCCATTCATCCAGTTTGTTTATGTCATCTTGAATCGTGCACGGTGTTCAGATGTTTATGCACGGCCGCCGATTTTGGTATCATCTGCAAACATTGATAACCTTTTCATTATTCCGATGTCTATGTTGTTAATATATATGACGAAGAGTACTGGTTCAAGCACTGATCCGTGAAGCACGCTGCTTGTTACTGGACTATAGATGGACAAGCTGCCACAAATTACTACTCTTTGACTTCTTTTACTAAGCTAGTTTACTATCCATTTAACAACTTTCCCTCCTATACTATGAGCTTTAATTTTGGCAATCAATCCTTTGTGTGGGACCTTGTCAAATGCCTTCTGAAAATCGAAATACACAATATCAGCAGCTCAGTCTTCATCATATACTTTGAATATGTCGTGAAAGAAATCAAATAAGTTTGTCAAACATGATCGTTTTCGACAAAATCCATGCTAGAAATCTTTTATAAAGTTTTTCGTTTCTAGGTGATCCACAATTTTGTCTCTCATTATTCCTTCAAATAGTTTTCCAATTATTGAAGTTAAACAAATAGGGTGGTATTTTTCAGGACGGGGTCTGCCTTTTAGAATATTGGTGTAACATTCGCTATTTTCTAATCGTTTGGTACAACATTTGTTTTTAAACTTTTATTGAATATATGTGTCAGGGGGACAGTGATTGTTTCACGTATTTCATATAAAATGCTAGAGTGAATACGGTCTGGACCAGGAGAACTATTTACCTTAATTGCTTTCCGGCCTTCTCTGACTTCGTTTTCAGAAAAATGAAAGTCGTTCAGAAGTTGTTCGTTGTTATCGAACAAATCAACTGAAACTGGAATGTTGGTCTTATCTTCAGTAGTAAACACAGAAAAGAAAAAAATATTGAGAATTTTGGCCATCTCACCATTATCATTCACAGTGTCGTTATTTTCCGAGAGGGGTGGTTCAATCGATAGGGAGGTTGTCTTTTTTATTATTCACGTAGCTGAAGAATAACTTAGGATTGGCTTTTACTTGCTGAGCGATAGATTCTTCTAAGTTTCCTTTGGAGGATTTATCAGCTTCTTCGTTTCTTTTCTTAACTTTTTAAAGTTATTTTTATCTATAGTTAATTTTGTTCTCCGAAATCTAGTGTATGCTGCCTTCTTTTGTCCAAGAGCCTTTTGAATTTCTCTGTTGAACCCTCTTGGCTTTGCAGTTACACCTTTCTGCTTCCTTTGTTGTGGGATGTATCATGAGCAGTTTGTGCTAATTGTAGACAAGAAAGCATTCCAACATTCTTGGAGATTGTCGTCAGTAGTTAGGGGTGACCAATCCTAATTTTGTAATTCGTTAACTATTAGCTCCCAATTGGCGTTTGCGAAGTCCGATATGAAGGGAGCATTGGCATTCTCTTTGTGGTAATTAGCATTTATTTTGAAGTTTACTTTAAATTCCACCGGTCTGTGGTCAGTTCTTAGGAAAAAGTAGCCGACATGAAGGTCGGTTGCCATGTTAGGGTCGGAGATGTAAATTAAGTCCAGAATATTCGGGTCTCGTGTAGGCACCTCTACTACTTAGTAAAGGGGGCCACTCAGAAGGCCTTGGTAGAGATGATTTCCAGAGGCTGTAGAAAGCTGTTCACCCCAGTTTTTGCAGGGTAAGTTAAAATCTCCCAATATTAACAAGTTGTGCCTACAAGCTATATCATGAATAATCTCGCCTAAATCTGTATCAACTTCTACTACCTGCTTCGACGACCTATAGAAAACAGATAATAGCAAATTATTCCTACATACATCTGAGATTTCGACAAAAAACTGTATTAATGGTTTCGGAGATTTCAAAATCTCTTTGCATTGGGAAAAGTGATAATTCCACATATAAAATAACTCCTCCACCAGCGACTACTAATAATATATTATTATAGAACATGGAGTATCCTGGGATTTGGAATTCTGCCTCAAAGTCTTTACTTGAGAAATTCAGCCACGATTCCGTGAAGGAAATGGTATCATAGTTGTTGTTGGCCTGGTTTAAGGGCACGAAGTAATCGAAGTTGTTTCTCAGAGAGAGAGAGAGAGAGAGAGAGAGAAAGGGGGAGGGGGAGGGGAAGAGGGATATGTTTAACATATATGTTCTCTTATTATTATTATTATCTTCAAGTCCCTTTCGAAATTATTGATGTTGCTGATTTCTAATGCTCTAGTCCCAGCCTGAAAGCGTTCGTTCCTGTACGGTGTAAAGAGGCGCTGGCTATGTGATACGCGAACTGTTTGTTTACACAACCATGCATTAATGTTGGTCTGCTGTGTAGATTGAATATAGCGTGGGGTTGAGACAGCCTCGCCTCCTGTGAAAGTCCAGCTTCCAGTTCGGATTCTGGTTCCACATAATCATTAATAACCACATATGGTTTCCTGTCTGTTCGGTGAGATTATTTCATTATGTGAACAGTTGTGTATCAATTATATTTTGTATATTTGTATCTTATCGTTATATAAATTTAGTTATATTTTTCTAATTTACGTGAAAACTTGTTTTGCATCTATGAGGTGAAGCTGCATAGAAAGTAAATGTGGTGTCTGGTCAGGTTAAAAGTAACAAATGTGTGTTATGTATTATGTGACTCTTACGCCGTATAAAGTTGAAAAAGATAGAAAAATTGCGTAATGTGTGACACTAATTATTCATTTAAAAGCCAGTCTGAAGTACCCAAAAAATCATTTGGAAAAAGATTTCAATTTTTGGAGTCAGATGAAAAGATTATAATGTTCAGCGCTACAGAAAGATTCTTGAAGATTATGTAGAGTTATGCTCGTAAGCTTGGCCTAGAGCGAAGATAGGCCTTGCAAAACGAGAACGACCTTATGGGAGAGTGGTATAAGAGTGGAAAGAGGAGAGATAGGGCAGAAAGACAATGGGTTAAAAATAGAGCCTAACTGGCGACTACCATTTGTGGGCATAGCTGCTAGAATTAAAGATTAGCCTATACTTATTAGGCTATATTTTTAAAATGATAACAAAGGTCGAGAATAGAAAGGCAGAGAGGGGAAAGAGAGAGAGGGAGAGGAGAGAGAGCAGGAAAGACAGGGGGTAGAAAGAGGGAGAGAAAAGAAAGGAGGAGATAGACAAACGAGGGAGAGAAAAGGAGAAATAAAAAGAGAGAGAAAAGAAATACAAAGAGAGATGAAAAGATAAATAAAAAAGAGAGAAAATAAAGATATATGTATATATATATATATATATATATATATATATATATATATATATATATATATATATATATATTGAGAGAAAGAGAAAGAAAGAGATACAAGAATGAAAGAAAAGAGAAGGAGATGGAGACGAGAGAGAGAAAAGAGAAAATGAGACGAGGAAAAGACCTCGTGACACCCAGCTGAGATATAAAGACTAAAATAGGTAGGCAAAATTAAAATATGAAGTTCTATTACAATATGTACACACAAATAAACCTAACAAAAGTAGGCCTGCGGATAAAAAGTTAATATCTTGAGGTTTAAAATATTCATTTCTTCAACCCACTGTGACCCAAATCCCTTTAAATGGAGGACAAATGAAGTTAGTTGTCACAACACTTATTTTCCTGACTCCATCGTCTGTGGTTTTGGCCATGTTTTTAAGCTTGGTCTGGGGAATCTGAATTTATGTTTTCGTGACCTCATTAGTGTGTGAATCCATGTGAGTGTGGCTCGTTCTGTTTGAATTTGGGTACGTGTCCTTCGTCTTGTAAAACGAAACGAACTTTATTATTTTTATAACCCTGGTCCTCACTGACACCTGCAGGCTTTGAGAGGCCTAAGTCACTATTGATTTTGTCCTTCACCGATTTGGCTTCTCTCGAAATTTATGGTATTTTGTGTTTGTAAATTATTTCATTCATTCTAAAAATACATCTTTGAGGTTAATAGTGAGTTGTAGGATATCCCAATCCCACATAAACTTTATTGAACATTTATCTTTATGTGCCATCAATTGTTGATGAAAAGGTGTAGTATAAAACAAGATATGTTCATTCAACTCTGTAAATCTCTGCATGAGTTCAAAGAAACCGATTGGGAGGGTTTATTCTCTTAGTTTCTAAACCTCCTCACTCCCTACTCCATTTGAGTTACCCCAAACTTAAATAACTCACAGAAATGTCAATAAATTTACCCTTTTTTACGATAAATTTCAAAGAAAAAACAGAAGTTCATATTCGTACCTAAGATTTTGACAGGATATGGTTTCCGATAACTTGAGAAATGATAAAAGATTTCCTACTCTGTTTGATCAGTAGAGAACGCTAACTTGAGACCTATAACACAATGTCTACCACAATCCTGACTTACTGATACCTATTTTACTTTGTAGCATAAAATCCATTTTGCTACAGTCTTCTCTTTACAAAATTCTGCCTCTTCGCATGAATTTGAACATAGTCATTTCGTGTGTCGCTATTCTATCTACCCTCTGTTAACTCAAGGTGTAAACCTTAAGCTTGGATATTTTCATGTGATATTTAGAAAGAACAAAAGAAAATTACTATCTACATATAAAAATAAATTCGACTTGACTATTCCATTGATGTGATAGATAATTATTCTTCCTTAATTATTAATAATCGCTTAGAATCAATAAGTTGATATAGGATAGTGGGTCTTATGTAGTGAAATGGCCTAATTGAAGACATGACAGGGATTTCCGTGAAGACGTTCAAGCTGAACTAATCTATTGGGATTTCCTCATATAATGATTTCTATCTATGATGAACACAAGGCACGGAAATTGTTTATTTAGACTTTCTAAAAGTCTTTTATACTATTCTACATAATAAGATGTTACCGAAATTAAAGCACTGAAATTAAGAGAGAAAATTCTTAATTAGATATAAATTTGGCTTTCAAATCGCTTACAGCAAATTAGGACAAATCAGTACCAAAGAAAAAAGGAGCCTTCTTTTACATGCGATGGGACGAACCTACAACGGGACTAAGATAAAACAGTGAGTAAAAAATCACGGTATTCATGTGTTCAATTCAAATATCTTGGTAATGGTAACTCTTTCAAACTTTAAATAAAACAAATACAAAATTTAATGTTTCTTTTAAAAGTAATTCAAACATAAGTGATTTTAGTTAACTCAATAATGCGGTTAAAATAACAATTGTTTGTCTCCTCGACAATTCATCGGGTACACCTGAGTGACGTTGTTCATCCACGCCAAGTAAGTAGTAGTAGTGGTTCGCCAACCCACTTAATCCCCGACCGGATAATGAAATAGACATAAAGGTCAGTATGACAATCGCTGGTGAGCTCGAGGGCACCAGGAGCCGGTCCTCTTTGGGGAGAAGCGCCGAGAAGTATTATATTATGACAGCAAACAGCGTTCAGGAAGAACCTTCGTCGCCCCGGGACAGAGGGATCTGCTCCGCGTCAGAGGTATGTGGATATATATACCCAAGGCAGGATTCCTTGGAACAGAGTGTGTGTGTTTGTATTGTGGTGTCAAGACAGGAAAGGAAAGAAAGCTTTGTTGTAATTGTCTATGTGTGCACAGCGCGTCCACCAAATGGTAGCCAGAATATTTCTACGTGCGCTGACGTAGGTGTCCGCTCATGCCGGGATCGAACCCGGTACAGCGACGTTGGGAGACCGACGCCGTATCCAATCGGCGAGCAAGAGCTCTGCGCTAAGTGGCTGTATGAAATAGATCAATCTATAGCAGCGTCTCTCAGGAGTGGCTGAGGCGGTTTCGAGGACGCAAACCATTGCTATTTTAACCGCATTTTATACCTTCATCATTGCAGTTTAATTTTAACCTAATAAGTACTAAAATTGAGTAAAAAAATGTAGTATCAGATATGTTAAGTTTGTAATTTTACTTTATGCTCATTTTCTTTTTTTTCAGATTTAAGCTGGGTTTGAAAGAAAGCGATTAGTACATTAAAAAAGCTTTACGAGAAGAGAAGCAATTTTTGACATAAATAGTGAAAGGTCTAAGTCAACCGGGGTTGAGGAAAAGATCGAGTTTAATGAACCTGTTCTAAGTAAGGAAGATAAACCAGGTAGAGGTAAACGTGAGCGTGAAATTGTAAAGATGGCTGGTATTTCGCACGTTTCAGTCATAAGTCAGAAAAAGAAGAAAGTCTACCGTAGTGAGAAAATTAAAAACGTGTTTAGTCCTTGCCGCGACCCTTGGGAGGTTAAGTAAACTCCATGAATTTTTTTTATTTAATTGACTGAAAAAAGAAACAGCGTAAATTGCAATCAGGCAAGATGCATCATACACCCTGCAAAGTAGAGGCTAGATGTCACAAGAATGACATTTGCATCAAAGATAGCCATTTTACCTAGAAGGAGAGTCGGTGCTACGAGTATATTGTAAACATTTAAAATGAAGATAGTGGTTTAATTAAGGTTTAAATTAAGGTAAAGTTACATTTAGATTTCAGTCTATATAATTTCTGCAATAATCGATAGAGAGAATTAATATAAAATCATTACACTGAAAAAAGGATATACATAGTGAGCATTGCAATGAATCAGCATCAAGGTTACGTAGCTCTCAATGTGTATCGAACGCGTGCCGAGAGACGGCGAGAGCCTTCAAAGATAGGAACCACAGAAGCGGAGTCAAAGGTTTCCAAGGCGTTGTGGTTGGAGGTGTTTCTAGGGATTCAGTTTCGTTATCTGGTGGGTGGATCTTAGGATGCTGGCCGTCTGAGGGTAGGGTCTCTATATTGTCACACTCTGGACCGTTTATTCTTTGTTATGTGCTCTATCCAGCCGGGGCAAGGTCACGGAGGTTAAAAGTATCCTCGCGACCGTCAGGAAAACGAATGTGGGAGTATCCATGGTTAACCTCAATGAGCTCCACCTCCTCTACTAAAAGTTCGTCTTTGCGGCTGATGTGCCTTCGGAGGAGAAACCTTCCCTGAGAAGTAAGCCAAGTAGGCATACTCTGTCACAACGAAGCTCTGTGTCGGTAGGAAAAGTTTCTCGTGGGGAGTGGTATCTATCGAATAGCAAAAATGAGAGCGTTTAAAATGCAGAGCTTCTGGTAATACCAATTTCCAGGCAGAAATGGAGAGTTTGCTAGAGTCCAATGCAAGAGTCACTGCTTTCCAAGTGATGCCAGTGCCACCATAGCGCTCGCATTGTCTATTTTCAGCCGTATTGTAAAGAGTAGTGTGACTCGTAACTATCCCCTTTTCATGAAGGAAGGATATGCATTCTGAGAACATAAATGACGTCCCTCGATTGGAGTGGCGTTTGCTGGCATGCCGCATATGGAGAACAAGTTAGCTAAGCACGAGATCACTGTAGACGATGACCTATACGTGCAGGGATAAAGAAAAGGGAAACGCGAATACTCGTCGACGATGATCAGAAGGTACTTGTTCCGGGAATATAAAGGAAGGGTTCCCTTGAACTCGATGGTCAACCGATCGAATAAGCCGAGAGCTCGAGCGAGCTCTTGCCTCTCTGGACGATAGTACCGAGGCTTAAGTCTGCAGCATGTGTCGCACGTCGATACAATGTTTTTAACTTTTTCTAGAGAATAGGGCAAATTTTTTTGCCCACACAAAATGCATCTGTCGTGCAACACCTTAATGTCAGAGAAGCCGATGTAACAGCGAGATTAAGTGCAACGACGGGAAGGACAGGGAAGCAAAATCCACGTGAAAGAGTGTCAGTAGCGGAGTTTTGTGATCCAGGCCTATAAACACCCTCGTATCGGAAAGGCATAAGTTCCAAACGACACCGGGTGATTTTCTCGTTCTTGATTTTGCTCTGCTGCTAGAATTCGAACATGTAGGAGACTGAACTTTTATCTGCGATTAGGGTAAACTCGTGTCCGAGAAGGAAGCGGCGCCATTAATTAACTGATTCAATGACTGCATATGCTTCTTTCTCTGCCGCGCAGTACTTTCTCTAGGATGAAGTCAGGGTTCGAGAGGAGAATGCAACAGGCCGGCAACTCTGGTAGAGTAGCTCTGATCACCGTCTCAGAGGCATCAATTTCAACAGTGTACGATTCCTTTTCGTTGACCTTCGCTCTGACTGTTGAGATAATGGCAATCTTTACATCCCCAATGGTGGCTTTAGTCTTATCTGACAAGGGGAATGAGGCGTCGAATAAGGGTCGTATTATTTGGGAGAACCGTGAGATCCATTGGACGTAGTATACAATCGGCATGCGTTGAAAACCTTTCGTAGTCCAACGAAGAGCTACGCGTTCAAGTCGGGGGAGTGTGGAATTGAAACTACTTCGTCAGGTTCTGTAAACAGAAGAATGATGTGTTGTGGGTGTGATTATGAAAGGGGGTGAAGGAGACAGTGTCTTTGTGTTAGGCGATGCACGTGATGACATAAGTAGATGCGCGCATGTACCTTATAGGCTACTTACAATAACTTCAGATTGTCAGTTCTTTTATCATTCTTTTTCATCTCTTCCCCTTCTTCTCTTTTATTTTTTCTTCTCTCTGCTGCCTCCCAGTGATAGTCTGGACCGGATAACTGAACATACTCTCGTGGAATTACAATTCCTCCTTTTAATAGAGCGATTCACTGTGTATTTATGAAAGAGAAAAGGTGGATGAGGAAAATGGAAGTGAATAAGTAAAAAGAACGGGAAGCATGAAAAGGATTAAGTTAAGACCAACAAAGACCTACAAAGACCGACCAAGACCGACAAAGAACGAAAAAGACCGACCAAACCAACAAAGACAAACAAAAACGACCAAGACCGACAAAAAATGACCAAGAACGACAAAGACCGAGCAAGACCGACAAAGACCGACAAAGAACGACCAAGAGCGACAAAGAACGACAAAAACCGACAAAGACCGACCAAGACCGACAAAAACACCAGGACCGACAAAAACCAACAAAAACACCATGACCGACAAAGACCGACCAAGACCAACAAAGACTGGCTAAGACCGACAAAGAACGACCAAGACTGACAAAGATCCGTCAAAGAACGACCAAGACCATTCAAGACCGACAAACACTGACAAAGAACGATCAAGACCGACAAAGATCGACCAAGACCAACAAAGACTGACCAAGACCAACAAAGACAGGCGAACACTAACCAAGACCGACAAAGATCGACCAAGACCAACCAAGATCAATAAAGACCGACAAAGAATGACCAAGACAGACAAAGACAGTCCGAGACCAACAAAGACAGACCAACAAAGACCGACAAAGAAGGACCAAGACCGACAAAGACAGACCAAGGGCAATAAAGACAGACAAACAACGACCAAGACCGACAAAGAAAGACCGAGAGAGACAAAGCACTACCAAGACCGACAAAAAACGACAAAGAAACACACAGACCGACAAAAAACGACCCAGACCAGCAAAGACCGACCAAGACCAACAAAGACAGACAAAGACCGACCAAGACCGACAAAGAAAGAGAAAAAGTGACTAAGACCGACAAAGACAAAGACCGTCAAAGACCGACCAAGACCAACAAAGACCGACAAAGACTTACAAAAACCGACAAAGAACGACCAAGACCGACAAAGACAGACCAAGACCAACAAAGACAGACCAAGACCGACAAAGAACGACCAAGTTCGACAAAGACTTACAAAAACCGACCAAGCTCGACCAAGACCTACAAGGAACGACCAAGACCGACAAACACCGAAAAGAACGACCAAGACCGACAAAAAAACACTAGGACCGACAAAGACCGACCAAGACCAACAAAAACACCAGGGCCGACAAAGACCGACCTAGACCAACAAAGACAGATAAAGACTGGCTAAGACTTACAAAAACCGACCAAGCTCGACCAAGACCTACAAAGAACGACCGAGACCGACAAACCTTGAAAAGAACGACCAAGACCGACAAAACACCAGGACCGACAAAGACCGACCAAGACCACCAAAAACGCCAGGACCGACAAAGACCGACCAAGACCAACAAAGATAGACAAAGACTGGCTAAGACTGACAACGAACGACCAAGACTGACAAAGACCCGTCAAAGAACGTCCAAGACCGATCAAAGCCGACAAACACTGACAAAGAACGACCAAGACAGACAAAGATCGACCAAGACCAACAAAAACAGGCAAAGACTGACCAAGACCGACAAAGATCGACCAAGACCAACCAAGATCAACAAAAAACGACCAAGACCGACAAAGAAAGGCCAATACAGCCCGATACCAAAAAAGACCGACCAAGACCAACGAAGACAAACAAAGACTGACCAAGACCGACAAAGATTGACAAAGAACGACCAAGACCGATAAAGACCAACAAAGACAGACAAATACTGACCAAGACCAACAAAGAACGACCAAGACCAACAAAGACTAACCAAGACCGCCAAAAATCGATCAAGACCAACAAAGACTGAACAAGACCGACAAAGATCGACAAAGACCGACCATGACCAACAAAAGCAGACAAAGACTGACCAAGACCGACAAAGACAGACAAAAACTGACCAAGACCGACAAAGACAAAGACAAACAAAGACCGACCAAGACTAATAAAGACAGACAAAGACTGACCAAGGCCGACAAAGACCGACCAAGACCAACAAAGACCGACAGAGCAAACTTTGCATGATAAAATTACACGTATAACTTGGTAGAGAAAGAACACAGCTGCCAACCATAAGAACTCGCAGGCGTTTTTATCGATGGTAGCACCATTAAAAGTAAGAAGTGAGAACTAACGAGAGCATCCCCACTAGATAAACTGAGAGGATAGGTTCGTTACGAAAGTGGTGAAGTTGGGAACTGAAATTGTAAGTCTATATCTAGAGTAGTTTAAATAGGTGACCCATTTGGGTCGTTAGGAATGAAAGGGCGCGCAACTCGTCAGAATAGGCCCAACTTACACGATCAAGTCATATCCCAATGTAGGCGTTGGGGACCGGAGGGCACCCAATCCTCTATATCTCACTGCAGCATAGTTGTCCATCAGACACATGACAATCCTATACGCTCATAAATAGAAGGTTGTAGTAGTAGTAAACGTTCTTCTGCCCTAGGGAAGAGGGACTTGTTCCGCGGCAGATGTATGTGGATATAGATACCTATCGGCAAGTTCAAAGAGTGGTGTGTGTTGCGTTGCGAAGACAGGAGAGGAAAGAAAGCAGTGTTGTGTGTGTGTCGAGAAGTGTAAGATCTACCCACCCCAGTACAGGGGTGCGCACAGCGCATCCTCCAGTTGGTAGCCAGATCTCTACGGGCACTTACGTTTGCGTCCGCTCTCGCCGGGATCGAACCCGGTACCTTTAACGTGAGCCAATGCCGTATCCACTTGGCTAGCAACATTATCAAACTGCAATTAATTCAAAACAAGGCAACATCAATTATCACAAACACAAGAAGAAGAGAAATGAGAAGACAACGCAACATTTACAGGGAAATGAAACCAATGAACAAAATAATTGAAGAAAGAGCAAGAAAATTAATAGAAAAACAAAACAAGAGAAAATAGTAGATGAAATCACAGCACCGATAGCCCAGAGGGAAGAGGCGAGATCACACCAACCTATACATCAAAGATCGATCAAGAAGAGGAAGAAATCTACACAGGAAAAGTTTAGAAAAGTAAGAAGAAGTTAACATAATCAATTGTTCGGCTACTTAAATATGGACAATGCATCATGACATTGTTAAAAAATGAACTAGGAAAAAAGAGTTACGATAAAGCTAAAACAGAAGTATAAAGAATTAAAACAACGGTTTGAACGCCTAAAAACAACGCATATAATACAAAGATAAAATGACGAAGGAGGATACTCATGCAACAACTCATTAAACTATCTATTTTCAAACTATTTGATCCTACAAAACGGAAGGAGATTAGTATGACCATCATGCAACCTAGCATTCAATTGCAAACCTACTACTTCTTTCCACTTCTTCTTACACTTTTTCTTCTATCCTTCACACTTTAGGGGCTGAACACTTTATACGTGGGACAGGGGTACTATAGTAAATAATGAATATGCAAGGATATAATATACACCGTGGTTCGGAACCCACGTAAAGCTGTAAGTCTACTGACCACCTGAGTCACCAGTCAAATCTACTCTTATATTTTCAGCTTTACTATCTCCCTACTCTTTACTCTTCCTCTCACTCTCTGTCCCCTGGCCTCCTCGCTGCTCCTTTCGAAGCCCGTTTAGGGCTCTGGAGGGAGCGAAGAGGGGGCTGAGGCGTGGGAGGGTCTCGCCCCCTTCGGCCATCCTAGGATGGCCTGAGAAAAAATGCACTTCTAAAAATCTCTTCTCACTCTCCATATGGATATTTCTGTCCTAATAACCAAACGGCTACCAAAATACTGGGGCCGAAGTGCTCATATCACTAACAATTTCGAATGAAAATACCAGATATCTTTTCTACTACTATGTTGCGCCATCCGTATTTCGATCATCGGAAGCAAATGAGATCTTCCGAATAGATAATGAAACTAACAGAATGATTATGATCAGTGTGACAATCATTACTGAACTCAAGGGCACCTCGGTGTCTCGTTCTCGTTTGATAAGGGGGGAGAATGGGGGGTTTACCGCAGGTAGGAAAGAGCCTTCGGCACCCAGGGGAGGAGGGGAGGAACTCATGCAGGATTCCTTGGAACAGAAAGTGTATGTGGTGTGAAGACAGGAGAGGAAGATAGCGGTGTTGTGACTGTGTGGTGATCTGTGTAAGGTACACCTACCCCTGCAAGGGTATGCACAGCGCGTCTACACATCGATGGTCGGATATCTACGTGCACTGGCATTTGATGTCGGCTCTCGCTTGGCTTTGAACCCTACACCTTGATGTTAGAAGGTCAACGCCGCATCCACTAGGTGGGCGAGAGCTCCTAAATCTTGTCTACGCATAATCCCACAACCCTCTTTAGACTTCACTTACCCTGTCCAAGAATTAGGTGGTGTAGGGCAGTGAAGGCTGTAATTTGGAGATTCCTTTGGTGACTCATTATGTGGAATTGGGGAAAGTTTGGAAATTTTCTCTCCTTCAATCTCCGAATCTCTCGGACTGAGATTGAGAGGTGATAGGAGAGACTTCATTGTCCCAAAATGACAATTCGTGGTTTCTTTGGCTTCATTTTTAGGTTCTTCCTTGTGATATAAATTGTCTCCAACAACATTTTCAGATTCCATGTCACTACAACGTTTAAATAATGAATTCTGATGACTTTGATAGCTTCCTTTTCTTTCGGAGAGCTTGTCGGGATGACGTAAATTTAGTTAGGCTAAACTTAGCCTCCAATCGAGAGGACGTTAATCAAAACACTTCCTTTGTCAAACGCTGTAACATAAATATGACGCCTCAACCAGGGGTAAAACACTGAGTGAATCAAAATACTTTAATCTCGACCAAAGGAAGTGAAAAACGAACGCCATGACATAGGCGGATACGCTGGCGAAAAATAGACACTTGGGGAGACCCTAATTATTACGAAGGAAATGCGATAGTACTCATCCTTTCGGACATTCATAAATAAGGTTGAGCAAGGTGGCTTCAAAGATTAGCTCGGGAAGACAATGAAAATAAGGAAATACATTGCATCATTTGAGGCCTCTCTCTATACTGTATCAAAGGTCACTGTAATCGCCACAAGTGAACTCGTAGCGGGTATAAAGAGATGCTAAAATATATGTTTCGATACGGAGGTGGAGAGATTTGCACGAATGTTTGGATAATCTACTGAGAGGCGTTTCAACAATATTTATTATATTTACTAAGAAGTTTGTTAACCCTTAGCTCGTTTGAATTGAGTTTTTAATGATTATTCTCTTGATATTTTCATCTTATTGTAATGTATTCGGAATTGAGATACGAAATTTGACGCAATAATTCATCCCAAAACTCAAATAGGTCATTAGCCTCTAAGATTTATGTTGATTAATTATTGACAAAAATAGGCATGTTACCTGCTTATTTGTATATACGAGTTTTAAAAATGGATTGACAAAACTATTATTTTGTACTAATCTCCTGAAGATAAGCGACTCCAAGAGTTTTCGTTTAGGGAAGTCACTTATCTTCAAGTGAGAGAAGTTGGGATTGCTCTTCTTCATGAGTGATTGTAATGTCAATATTAAACAAAATATCCTAGAGGTTTTTTTTTAGTTGTCATTTAATCTATCTAACAGTTAGATATCAAAAGCCTTTCGTCACAATTACCTAAATGCTTAATTAAGTTGTCGCAAATTTGGCCTCAATTTATAATCTGCCTTTGATCTCTAATATCCGTTGAACACAATCGTGGAAGAACTAAATAGCCCTTTTACACTTTATTACGATAACCTGGGAAATTTTAGGTATGGAAAGAATTGTTTAATAATTTTATACTTATTAATATAGTTTATTGACTCTAGCGTTGCTCTGAAATGCATTTTTAAAGCAGTTTTTGGCTTCAAAGCTTAAAGAGTTTTTATTCGAAGAAGTACAAATATGCTGCTTATACAGAGTTGTCAAAGATGAGAGAGAGAGAGAGAGAGATACGTGCTGCCGCGCCCTTCAATGAAGAGAGAGACAACAGAAACCTGGGCGACCCTTTTGTCTACGCTAAATCATGAGGCGCCGTGGTAGCCTGAACCCCGCTATCGCAGAAAGCCGCGACAAGCTTGATAGCCCGAAAAGGTCCCAGTGGGAGTTGGACAAAGTTTTGCCTCGCCAGCTTAGGAACGTTCCGTCTATCATGCTAATAGGGCGAGACTACCCTCGTCTTCCGATGCGTCGGACCATGGAACCCTCCCCTTCGGGAGGAGAGAAGGGGAAGACCCCATTCGACTCCACTATAAATCCTCCGGGGCCAGAGTTGGAAAGCAGTATCCACTGTCTGCCCGCCCCGTCAGTATCCCCTGCCTGCCCCCCGTCAGCAACTTCTATTCACGTCCCGTTGAACTCTGCACAATTCTCGCAGAACCCCTCAAGCTCCGGGTATTCTCGATTAATTCGCGTAAGTCTACCCAGTACCCGTTCCTTTCGATCCTCGAACACAACGCACCCAGTCTCGATTCGCGTCTACCTCGAAAGCAAGATCTAACTTCATCCCGTAATAGTTATTGTCAAAAGATTATTATTTGAACTTTACGCCAAGGCAAGGATTACTCCTTCGGATCAAATCTCCGAGGTAACAGCAACGTGCAACTCTCCTATGCAAGTGCTTTCTCTACTGACCCCCCACCCCCCAGTATAAGACTCCATCGAAGGCTTCGTATACGTTCAAGGTCATTCGAGCGACCCTCGGCCAATATTGCTCGTTTGTTTATACGGCGACCGTCCCCGTCAAGTCTCATCCCCCTTTCCTTTTAGTCGCTGAGACTTTTGTACGTCTAATGTGTATATAGCTTGTATTAAAACCCTTTTTAACTTTGAAAAAGAATATTAATTTGCATATTAGTAAAGTTATTTTTGTACCGGAACCTCTAAGATAGTCGACTGTTTGGCCAACCTACATTTAGTTAATTCGCACTCTGCTAGTATTTTAAATCTCCCACGCACATAGCCTTTCGACCTCGGCTGAGAAACGCAAAGTGTTAACTTGACCCAATTCTACGACATATACTTATATTTATTATATATTAAACTGGTATCAGGTGTGGGGTTTAAAAGGTGAGAAATTTCCATTGCATACCTGTTTGCGAATTGTATTTGTTCCCATTCCCTTTTATTTTTTTGCGAATTGATTGGCGAGTGACCGTGTTTAACTATTAATTTTATTCCTCTACGGAATTGAATTGTTCTCTTTCAAGGCCTCATCTCGTGCCGTAAGTCGAAGGTATAAAAAATAATAGTATTCTTCGTATTTCTGTGCTAGGAGTGCTGTAACTCTCGTCTCAATCACAGTGGCATCTCGACCGCAAAAGCTCTCTCGTGAGTGTCCTTCCCCCCCGCTTTGGTGAGTCATTCGGACTCAAGGGCAAAGATTTTATGGCCTACATCCAGGAAGAAGAAAGAAGAAAATGAGCCGAAAGAGACTGAGAAGAAAGAGAAAAAATAAGAGAAGAAAGAGAGAGAATACCCTCTCACGAATTGGAAATGAGCAGAGCTAAGAGCGAGACGCTCTCCATAAACTCATCAAGTCCTAGACTAGACCCACCGCAGCCTGCGACCATAAAACTCCCCGTCTTTAATGAAGGCTTAGACTTCGGGTCTTATCTCACCCATTTCGAAAAGCTCTTCGAGGCGAACCAGTAGGACATCGAGACGGAAGGCGTATCACAATTATTGCCCCTGTTGAGCTCCCGAATCAGCGATATTTTTATCTCCCTCCCATCAGAGGCAGCAATTGATTACTTATCGTTAAAAGCTGAGTTGCCCTCCGCTTACAACATGACTACGGATTTCTACCAAGCCAAATTTAGGCAGTGTCGCATTCAACCAAACCAGACCTTCCGACACTTCGGCTACTCCCTACATCGTTATTTTAATTTTTGGATTGACGCGTCCAAGGTGGCTCATGAATACGATGCCCTGGTCAATTTGGTCCCCAATGACCAATTTCTTGCGTCGCGCCCTTCGGAAATCAGATCCTTCGTGAAGGACCAGAGATGCCGTACTCTCAAGGAATACATCGGATGGGGCAGATGTCTACGTGGCTAGCCACAACTGCTATCCGAAGAAAGGGAAGAAATCAGAACCCCCCATCTCCTAAATCCAAAACCAACAAGAACAAATTTGTTCCTTATAATGGGAATAAGTTCATTAAGGTGACTGGGCCCGCCAAACCCAAACCTCTCTTTTCGTCGGACCACCGTGATGTTAAGCACTTTTCATCCAACCACTCTGCTTCTTCGTTCCTCAGGAGGACCATCGTGGGCTATTCCTGTCGAGTTCTGGGCCACGTGAGGTCCAACTGCCACCAAAAATCGCAGTTTAGAAGCACCCCTCCTTCTCACCAGGTACACCCGGTCAGTGCCACTTCTACGCCCACCTTCCCATGTCGCAAAATAAAGCCTCCTCTTCTTCAAACCCGCCAAATACTGCTGGACAAAGGTAAACATTTTGTACGGTAAAAGGATCCTAGGGGCCCTCCAATTTGAAACTGGAGCAGTGAATGTGTGCCGAATCTCCACCCTCGTCCGTGATACAGGGTGCAAGTGAATTCTTGTATCCGATGAACTACTTTCCCTGTGGTTCCGGACTACGATAAGTTTTGCTGTAGTGTGTGATTACCTGAGACGCACCAATAAATACCCCATTGTTCACTACTACATGGAGTGCGCGTATTTTATTGGTTGGGCTAAAGTCGTTGCATCCCCCATTAAGTTTTGCTCTGTCCTAATTGGTCAGTCCCCCTGGGTTTCTTCCACCTCCGTGGCTCAAGCCGTTACTACCCGTTCCCGCGCGAAGAAGGAACTGAAAGCCCCTACACCTCTGGGAACCTCGTGTGCTCTCGAATTCCCGAGTGCGGCGACCCATGATTTTGCCAAAAGCCAGAGGGAATGTGAATCTCTTCGTCCCTTGTGGTCCAAAACCCAGAACAAAACACGCGAAACCGTCAGAGAGAATACGGTGATTTCCTTCCTGATCAAGGACGACCTCCTCTATCGAGTGTGCACCGAGGAAAACGACACCGAGTCCCGCACACTATGTTTATCCCGCTCCCACGTCCCTCCAATCCTGCAAACGGCTCACGATAGCCTATTTGCTGGACTCACACGAAGACCGCTCAAATATTTTTATTGGCTTAGCGCGACCAACGAAATTCTGCGATATTGTCGTTCGTGTGACATTTGCCAAAACACGGCATTAAAAGGGCGACTCAGACGTGCGCCTTTGCAGAAGGGACCACTAATTACTGAACCCTTCTCCCGAGTATCTATCGACCTAATTGGACCGATCTACCCCTCAGCGAGCAAAGGCCATAGTTACGTTTTAACGCTGGTCGACTTTGCCACTCGATTCGCCGAGGCTGTGCCGCTCAAGAAAATAGATAGCATCTCCTGCGCTGAAGCCCTTATTTCCATCTTTTCCCGTATGGGCCTGCTCCCCCAAAATCCTGTCGGATCGTGGTCGTCAATTCACCTCCGAATTAATGGAGTACGTTGGTAAATTATTGATCATCAAACCCCTGTCTACCACTCCTTTTCACTCGAGTGGGAATGGAATGTGCGAAAGGCTAAATGGAAGCCTCAAGCCCATTCTCAGGAAGTTGTATGCAGATCAGCCCACTGAATGGCACCGCTTTCTTCCCGTAGCCCTTACGGCCTACCGTGAAATCCCCCATCGTACATTAGGATTAGCCCCTTTTGAACTTTTCTACGGTAGAAATGTCAGAGACACCTGAGTATCCTAAAAAAACTTTATTCCAATCAGAAATTGGATCAAAATATCCAGACTTCTTATTCGTATCTACTGGATTTAAGAAGGAGGCTGGAAAAGTGCTCCGAAACAACAACAACAAATTGTTGAGCCAGTGGAAGGGCCCCTACCCCATATTTGAGAAGCGTGGCCCCGTCGATTACCTTATTGAAACCTGCTCAGGAAGAACGCTTTTCCATATTAATATGTTCAAGCGGTACCACCGGCGCGCGAGCATCAACCAGATGTTGCAATCGACGAAGAATCCACCCCTTTTTGTGTAATCCAAGTCGCCTGCGTGGAGCAAGACAAGAAATTTCCATTACATGTCTTGCCCGTCTTTAATAATTCCCCGCTTGCGGAAATTATGATATGCGATCAGCTATGATCTCTTCAAAAGGATCAACTGCAGGCGTTCCTGATTTGTTTTAATGACGTCATCACTGAGATCACCGGTTGTGCTGCCCACTTCGAGCAAAATATCCAACTAACCACCCTGGAACCCATCCGTTCAAAACCATATCTCCTGCCTATACACCTCCGGAAACACACTCTGACAATTGCCCCCGGTATTGGTGCCCCTTCGCTTTTGGCACTATCGATTACCCCGGCTTCCATATCTGGAATAATCGGTTAGCCCCCCAGCAAGAAAAGATCCGGGCCATCGTGTACATGCCGTTGCCGACTAATAAAAAGCAGCTACGATGTTTCATAGGCTCTGCATCGTTCTATCGTCGCTTCATACCCAACTTTGCGACTATCTCCCCACCCTCTCTCTGCGAGCTATTAAAGAAGGACCCCGGACGCCTCGAGTGGACGCCACTTTCGACTCATAGCTTCAACCAACTGAAGAAGTTGACATCCGCCCCTATCCTCCGTCTCCCTAACTCGGACAAATTGTTTGGCATTCACACCGATGCCAGTAATGACGGTATACGATGTGTCCTCCTCCAGTATGAGAATAAGGGCGAATGTTTCCCCATCGCTTACGCAAGCAGAAAACTACTCGCGCGTGAGAACAATTATGCAGTAATTGAGCGAGAGTCCCTCGTTATCACTTGGGGAATCTGTAAATTTAGAATGTATTTATTAGGCAAGGAATTTGTAGTGGAAACGGATCACAAACCCCTATCCTCCCTACGTAACATCAAGAATAATAACGACCCGTTGATGCGTTGGAGCTTGTTCTTCCAGAAATTCTAATTCCGCATTTTGTATTTGAAAGGCACCGCTAACTGTATGGCTGATAGTTTAAGTAGGAACCCGTATAGTCCTTTTCCAAACTAATTTCAAGCCATTTGTTTTTCTTTTTTATCCATGTATTAATTTTTGTTCATATAATAAATTTGTATATTAAACCACATATTTTGAAAACGCGTATATCCCTATATATATATATATATTGTTTATCTGTGTACATTGAATTCCCTCTGGCCAGAGCCCCACTTAATGGTACCATAGAAAAAAATTATCGTTCGGCAACCATGCCGTAGCATTATATAACCTTGTCTATATGTATGCTCCCCCCCCCGCCCCCCGTTCCCTACTAACTCCACTATTTTGTATTTTGGCACCATTTTAAAAAATTTTCCTAGGTATTCTCACCTTTATCACATATTGTCATGCAACTTTAAGTTATATTCCTCCCACATTAATCATTCTCCGATGTCACTGGTTCCCCTGAAGTTCCATTTGGGGATGGAGGAGTGTCAGAGATCAGAGAGAGAGAGAGAGAGAGAGAGAGAGAGAGAGAGAGAGAGAGAGAGAGAGAGAGAGAGAGAGAGAGAGAGAGAGAGAGAGATATATACGCGCTACCTCGCCCTCGATGGAGACAGAGACAACAGACAACTGGGAGACCCTTTTTGTCTGTTCTAATGGGAGTGCGAAATCATGAAACGCCGTGGTGTCCTGAACCCCGCCATCGCAGAAAGCCGCGACAAGCGTGGCTTTGGAACCATCCCACTATCGTGCTAATAGGGCGAGACTACACTCCTGCCGATGCATCGGACCATGGAACCCTTCCCTTCGGACGGAGGGAGGAAAACCCCATTCGACTCCACTATAAACGTTCCGGCGCCCTAGAGTTGGAAGGCACAATTTTTTCAGAATCCCTCAAGCTCCGGGTATTTTCGATTAATTCGGGTGAGTCTACCCAGTACCCGTTCTACTTGCTCCTCGATCACAACGCACCCAGTCTCGATTAGTGTCTACCTCGAAAGCAAGATCTAACTTCATCCGATAAGTTATTGTCAGGAGATTATTTGAACTTTGCACCATGGCAAGGATTACTCCCTCGTACCCAAATCTCCGAGGTAATAGCAACACGCAACTCTCCTGTGCAAGTGCCCTCTCTACTACCCCCTCCCCCCTAGTGCAAGCCTCTATCGTTGGCTTCGTATACGCTCAAGGTCATTCGAGCGACCCTCGGTCAATATTGTTCGTTTGTTTGTACGACGACCATCCCCGCCAAGTCTTCCCTTTTAACCTTGTAAAAGAATATTAATTTTCATTTATTAAAGTTATTTTTGTACCCGTTTTTCTATTGCCCCAGAACCGCCAAGATAGTCGACTGTTTGGCCAACCTACATTTAGTTAATTCGCACTCTGCTTGTATTTTAAATCTCCCATACACATAGCCATTCGACCTCGCAAAAAGGGGTAACCTGACATTATTCTACGACATACAGTGAATCAGAAAAAGTATATCATCTTTAAATCTAAATAGCGTTTTCATAAATTGAGTTATTTTGAATCTGTTTATTTTGTGTAATGTAGAAAACAATTATAATTTAAACTTTATAAATCGGTTGCAAGTACACATTATAGTATTTAAGCAGTGTGTATTTTAATTCAATTTTACAAGAGCTTATTTTCTCACCATTTGGGCAATGAGACAACAATGTCTGTGATATTGATTTTATAGTAAAAAAACATAGTAAATCTAAAACTAATCAATCCTTAATAACAGTCAACATTTCTCTTTGTTGTTTATTGCGAACCTATATCTTTATTCAACATGACGGCCATTTCTATTTATACAGACGTGGGCTTTATCTCGCATCACCCTCATCACTCTTTTGATAGCATCTGGTCTGTCCTTTAAGATGTTGTTTCATTTGTGATGCGATTCCTCAAGTCATCTAAATTGAGAGGTGGTGTTGAAGAAACTACTATTTAAATGAGCCCATAAAGAAAAATCAAATGGAGTCAAATCAGGGCTTCTGGGACGCCACTGAAATTATTCGCTTTTGGAATATTTCCTGTAAAGCGATTCTTAATAATCAGTGTCATCTGAGCATTAACACCGTCTTGAATCCACCAAACACGATTAAATCTGGCTCCATAAGCAGCATTTAATTGGAGAATGATATCTTGATTTAAAATTTATAGGTAGGTTTCACCATTTAAGTTCCCATTAATAAAATTTAACCAATTAACAAGGCATTGTCACACAGTCCTACCCACAAAGACAACTTTTCTCTACGGATACTCTTTTCTCTATATGATCTTCGGTTGGTTTCTTGGTGTATTGTGTTGGGAGTTTTGTCTGTTTACTTGACCATTTATATGAACTTGTGATATTCCTGTACCATTTCTTCTTGACGATAATCCAGGGTGTTTACTAATAACTGACGAACACACTCAATGTTGTCTTCGTTTCTTACAGTTTTCAGTCATCCTGAATGTCATTTATTTAAATTGAAAATAGTTCCTTTTCTTTTAAACTATTCAGCAGTTTTCCAAATAGTATGTTTAGTTAGAGATACTCTCTAGGGAAATTCCTGTTCGAAATTGTTCTGCACTTGCATTAATTTTGGTTTCTAGATAATTCTTGACGATGTAAGGGCGTTGATCTTTTGTTAGCTGCATATTAAGGCTCAAACAGTTCATAAATCTAAAAATTAAGACATCTTCCCAGAAAGATACTTCTTTTTAGATCATAAATAATTTATATTATTTAATAAGAACAGCTAGCTTCACATAATCCAAAAAATGGATGCTAACTAGTCAGTATTGTTCTACTGGCTGAAAAATGTTGTCTAATTGTAGTGCGCAAATAAGCTATTGTAAAATGTAATTAAAATACACGCTGCTTAAATACTATGATGTTTACCTGCATATCCATTTACAATGTAAAGTAAAATTGTTTTCTACATTACATAAAACAAACAGATTCAAAATATCTCAATTTATGAAAATGATACTTAGATTTAAAGCTGGTATATCTTTTGTGATTCATCGTGTATTTTGCTGTAAAAAGATCTCTGATAGAGGTGAAAACTATTTTATAAAATAAGCTCCATTCGTAGATACCTGATATAATAGAGTATTGAAACATTTGCATTTCATTTATGTGTAGATATACTAGTAGTCTCGTTTGTTTGTTAGTCGCTCTAAGTACCTTTCTAAGAAATCCTCTTCCCTTAAACCTTACTATATATACTTTCTCTAAAAAAAATATTTGGGAAAATTATCCCGTTGCTTATCATTTTTCAATAAAAAATAAATTACATTATTTAAATTTTTCTACCTATATTTTTTACAACCTAAGGCAACACACTATCACTAGGCTTAAGTCTAATGTCCGTTGTAGCTAGACATTTACATGATTTATCTCTGATCTTTCAACAACAACCTATAATTATTTATGATCAATATCCGACGACCCTACATAAATCACATTGTGAGTATATTATTGAATATCGCTGAATTGATATTACGTAATCATATACATCCTGAATTTGTTTCATTAGAAGGAAATTAAGC